>OZ005682.1:45737829-47028658 GCA_963930675.1 Gnaphalium uliginosum | reverse complement strand
TCATAAACTAGGAGGTGCTGTCCATGCTCAGAGCAGAATCCAACAAGCTCGGTTACATTAGGATGCCGCAATCGCGATACATCTGAAACTATACCAATGAAATCATCTGACATACCGCCAGGGAGAGCAGACGACTTTATTTTCTTAACAGCAACAATCTACAACACCAAAGATGATATATAAGCCCAATGAACTATTTTCAACTATATATTTGTAAATAATACCTTTCCATCTTCGAATTGGGCACGGAAAACGCGTCCAGTAGATCCTTCACCGATGAGGTTGTCAGCACTAAAGCTGTCTGTAGCTATTTGAAGATCGGCTATCGAGTATGATATGGCATCTAGTGGAGCCACATTTACTTTCTTGGAACAACAGGAATTTCTAAGAAATCATGGTCATCGAATGATTTCTGATGATCCATAGGTGGCGGTTTCAGATTTATAACATCTGGAATTTCAGTTGAACTTGTGTTCACCATGGACGAAGCTTGAACTGGCTTGATATCTACAAGAAAGGTGTCGTAGGCATGCAAATAGATGTATACGTATTGAGAATTTAAATAATAATAATAACATCTGTGAGTAAGATTGTAACAGTATAGAAAAATCTGTAATATATAATCACTTTTCTTTATTATTCCTGCAAGATTTCTTGAAGCATATAACTTTCAACAAAACAAAACTTGAAGCTTATACCTTGATATTCCTGTTTCTGTGGAGCAACAGGAGCAAAAGACCGGTCCTCCGTCTTTTCTACATCTTTAGATGACTTTTTGGATCTTTTCTTGAACAAAAAGAAGGCAATAATGGCAACAACAACTAAAATAGATATCACAATTCCTGCAATAGCTCCACCACTGACACCAGATTTCTTCCCACCACCACTAGAAGGGCTATTGCCACTTGGTTGTCGATTTTGACTGCCCCTTCCAGCTGCAGGTGTACCAGGTGGAGGTGGAGGTGCAGGCCCTGAGCTCCACAAGTTACCATCCTTTCTGCCATAAAACAAAAACATGATTGATGTTGAAAAAGTCTTCCTCTTTTTTGTACATTGCCGATAACTTAGAGTCAGATGCTTACTGCAAATTGATGTTGTTCAGTTGACTAGGAACCCAACCAGTAAATTTGTTATTCGCAACGTTCCTGAAACATTAAAAAAAAAACACAAAAGTGTATATAACCAAACATTATCAAAAAGCAAACTAAAAGATGGGATTTCGAAGAGTGGAGCTTACAGATTTTTTAGGGGAAGATTGGCAAGGACATCAATAGCACCTGTAAACTGGTTGTACTGCAGATACCTACAGAACGATAGGACATGACAGATGATTGAATGTGATCTTGACTCAGATTACAGGTTTATATACTTACATATCAGTTGCACTTAACAGCAAGCTAAAACTCTGGGGAAGGTCACCCGTAAAAGAATTGAAAGACAGATCCCTGAAGCATAGAAAATCATTAAGTGCACTAGTTCTTTCACCTCGTAAGCTCACAAATAACATGCGTATATAATACATATTTAAAAAACTTCTCAGATGAATCGCAGCAGAAAAAAGGTCAACTTGAGGTCAGGAGGAAAGTCTTACAGAGTAGATAGAGCTGAAAGCTGTCCAAACATGTCAGGCAATGAACCACTAATTTGATTGTGGGCAACGTTTCTGTCAAAAATAACAATAATAATAATAAAAAGAAGGATTAGAAACATGAATAGCCTCTAAACCAATATAAGAAGGTGGGATGACTCACAAGTATTTTAGAGAAGTCATTTGTGATATGGAATACGGAAGGTTGCCAGTGTATCCACATCCAGCAAGATTTCTGCATTACAATACAGGTGATATGAGAAAATGCCAATGAAACCTAATCAATAGAAGAATGTTAAGATAAGAGGAGCATACAATCTTTGCAAGTTGGGAGGAAGACTGTAAGGTATCTGATTGCCGAGATTGTTGTTGCTTACATCACTGTAGCACCAGATGAGAACATATCAGCTTTATACATGGAAACGAGTAAAATCAAAATAAGCCCTCCATAAGAATGTGAATGTGAATGTTCTTACAAGTTAGTTACTGATGTCAAACTTGAAAGCTGATACCCTATTCCGCCAGAGAGCCCTAGACTGGATAGTTGACTGATGAAAACGTACATAATGAGTACTAACAAACAATTTATTTTATGTAAACATGAACCAATAAAACGTGTATACAAAGTATGGCATACATTTGTGTGACTCTAGACCCAGAACAGGTAATGCCTTTCCAGTTTTCTCCACAAGGGTCACCACCGGTTGAGCTCCATTTAGTTAATTGTCCCGGTGAATTTAAATTTTGATACATGGCATTTAGAGCAGAGGCTGCACATGAAAGCAAGACATATATATAAAGATGTAAGTATTTATATTAAGTAACTAGTTTCTTCAAGTTCATCATCCAGGTTTTGCTTCAATTTTTAATTTATGGTTTCTCACAAGATAAATAAGGAGACATTAAAAAGCAGTATGATTTTGCACAGAGATAGTATAGTAATGTTGATCCGATTGCTAATAAAATGTCGGTTTGCAATTTCCAAAATATAAAATGTATAAAACCAAAAATAAATCATCAGATCGAATAAATAGAAAGTAAATTTGTCCCACAACCCTTAATTACAAACTAGTAGTTTAGCCGGACTAGTTTTACTGGAAGGCAATGTTTATATATATATATATATATATATATATATATATATATATATATATATATATATATATATATATATAATAAAATTAAAAAATAATAATAAAAAATACTGACCATCGGATGATTCTGTGTCGCCATTGATGGAGTATGGAGAAATAACAAATATGATTAAAAAGAAGCAAACTGATGATGATGCTGCCATTCCCTTCCTTACTTGTTTCCGTCACTCACTCGTATGAATGTTACCGACAAACGACAGCTTCAGATTTTGAACAATTCTTTCTTTATGTTTTTCCCTAATTCATTTTCTTTCTTTCTTTCTTTCTTTCTGTATCGAATAAAATAAAATCAAATTAAGTAGCTCACGGCTAACCAAAAATAAAATTAAACGTTGGCCTCATCATCCCTGGGGAACAGAAGTCACTAGCAGTATATTGAAGCAAACCTCAATATTTTCCTATTTTTAAATTAATTAAAATCATCAATCATAATATAATAATATAATATTAGAGGGATAAAAAAATTGTTAGTAGGCGCGACCTTTTACGCCTCCTCAAGAATCTAAAACCTCGGCCTACGCCACGTACATTACATAATACTCCCTCCTACCCATTTATATTTATATTTTATATTATATCATTACCCATCATACTATGCATGTTTCTCCAAAAAAGAAAAAATATTATATATACTATCTGCCTACGCCGTACGACGGGTAAAATATATAAGCGTCATGTCTATTTGATATTTATTGTGTAAATTATAATAAAAATTATATGACCGACACTATAATATGTTATTTTATAAAATAAAAAATCACCTACTTACCTTTTTAATAAAAATAATTGAAATAAAATACCCAAACAAAGATATATAGGAAATATGCATGTGAACTCAATACTCGGGATGCGGGTTGAGACTATCAAATTGCATGTTTATATTGGATAGGTGTAAGTTACGATGTCTGAAATTGTTGGTTGGGTCGATAGTTTAACTATCAAAATACTTTTTTTACTTGAACAATATATACTATGCATTATTTAAATGAAATTGAAATCATAAAAATTAATCAAAAATTGAAATTCTCGAATATAGGAATTGAATCTATAAACATAAAACTAAAAATGTAAATAAAGACGTAAATTTAGAATTTAATAAAAAACACTATAGAGAGTTTGTTTCTAATTTTTTTTAAAACACATAAAAATGTGGAAAAATTGGGAGAAATTGATTTTGAAGGTTTTAGAGATGGAATTTGACTACAAAAGGTGGACAAACCGCCTTTGGCAGTTTGTTAACACGATCGTTTCGTTCCGACCTTTCTGTCGAAAATTGACACGTCCCCTAACTCTTTACAGTTAAAAAGTTATGTTATTTATTTATTTGCTTAAGTTTTAATGATTGTATTATAAATGATACTTTAATATATGTAGGTATATTTTTTCAGTATATTTTTCAAATAATAAAAATAATGTAAGGGGTAAATAAGGAAATTCACTCATGAAGAAAATAAATGTATTATATATTAGTATAGATATAGATAGATATATATAAAAGTTTTAATTAATAACAATTAAATGTCACATGTTTAACACTTGAAAGTTTTATAACGATGGTATTAATGAGATTTTAATACATGTAGGGGTATCTTTGTAATTTCAAGTGGGTTTTTTAAATATTATTAGTAATATTAGGGGCATATTGGTAATTTCTCTCTTAAAAAAACATCTAAAATGTGTTATATATTAGTAATAGATATAAACAGTAAAAAATAACTATTAAAATTCGAAAATCATTAAACTCGTCAATTTACCTTCATTTATTACTTTTAATCATTTATTTGCATTAGATATAAAAGCAAAACTAATATTGATCTGACTTATCTTAAATCCAACAACTTGTGTTAGGGGACAATAAAAGTGGAACGGATCGAGTAATTAGTACAATACATGAACTGTGCAGTGAATATAATACTTTATTGTAATTTGCAACTCCGCTAAAGTTGTTTATTATTTGTTGGTAAATCGATAAGGATACATTAGTGTCTAAAGTTGAATATTTGAAATACAGAGATTTAGAAATATGAAAATGCTTTAGTTAGTACAATATGAAAGTTACACGATTCATACGGACCGATTCTCCTTATAATATCATTCTAGGCAGACCTTTTATGCGCCTCTTAGGCGCAGTCGTGTTAACTATGCGTGGAATCATGAAATTTTCAACACGGACTGGAATTACTATTGTTTATTGAAGTTGTAAAGGAATGGAAAGACAAGTCGTCAAAAGAGAAAGAATAGATGAGGATAAGCAGGTGATTCTCTCATACGATAACTCTGAGCAGGAGGAGGTTATCAATGAGCTATACCCCGACCAGTTGGTTGGAATTGGGAAGCAGCTTCCCGAGGAATTCAATAAAAAGTTAGTGGCATTGTTAAAAAGTAATATTGATATCTTTGCATGGAGTCCAACCGTCATGAGTGGAGTTCCACGAAGGCTAACGATGAGAGAGCCTGAAGGAGAACAAAAGGTGTTCGTTACAGAGCATCATTTAAATTTCATCCTAGCAAAACACCAGTACAATAAAAGAAAAGACACCTTGGCCCAAAGAGGAACAAAGAGGCTTGTAAGAAAGTTAGAGAACTAGTAGAGGCGGGAATTCTGAGAGAAGTAAAGTATCGGAATTGAATTGCTAATCCAATGACTGTAAAGAAAAGTGATGATGGATGAAGGATGTGTGCAGATTTCACAGACTTAAATAAAGTTTTTCTTAGATGCTTATAAGGGATATCACCAAATTCCGATGGTAGAGAAAGATGAGGATAAAGCGACATTTCACACTGACATATGTATGTTTTGTTATCGAAAGATGCCTTTTGGCTTGAAGAGTGCCGGAGCCACTTACCAGAGGATCGTTGATAAAGCTTTTTTGATCAGATAGGAATAAATCTTGAAGCCTATGTCGATGACATTGTATGCAGATGATTTGTTAAAAGAGATAACGGAAAGTTTTGAGACCCTGAGGAGGATAAACATGAAATTAAACCCTAAAAAGTGTACATTCGGGGTGGAAGAAGACCAGTTCTTGGGACATGTGATTACGGCTAGAAGGATTAAAGCGAACCCTCAAAAGATTCAAGCCGTAGTGGAAATGAAATCTTCAAAGACATTGAAGGAGGTCCAAAGTTTGAATGGACGCCTAGCAGCACTTAGTCGCTTCTTGTCAAAAACGGTTGAGAAGGCCCAACCTTTCTTCAAAACATTGACGAATTGCACTGATAAGGAAAACTTCCTCTCGACAGAGGAAGCAGAAAAGACATTCCAACAGATGAAATATTTGATTGGGGATCTACCCACACTAACTACTCCAATTCTAGGAGAAATGTTGTTTATATACTTGTTTGCCAACCAAGAGGCAGTTAGTGTCGTTCTCTTGGCAAAAAGGAAAAAGGCACAAATGTCCATGTATTTTGAAAGTAAATGCACTAAGTAAGTTAGTTTCCATGCATTTTGCCCACTTGACTAAAGAAGTTCTAGTCGAGGTATTGTTAAGTAGTTCAATCGAGGAAGAGCCATCTTCATTGACTATAAGGGAATGAGGGGTCTCTTGGACAAAACACATTATAGAGTATATACTCCATGAGGTTCTTCGAAATTATCAGCAGGAGCCCTGAAAAATCTAAGCTAAGGCACCACACTATGTAATTCAGGAAGGAATTTTATACATGATGTCTTACTTTCAACCCTGACTAAGGTGCTTAGAGTCTGGGCAGAAAAAATTGGTAATACAAGAAGTTCATGAAGGATCATGTGGTCTACATTCTAGAACAAGAACAACCGTTGCCAAGATAAAGAATTTGGGCCACTACTGGCCCACGATGTACTGTGATGTAAGAGAAGAAATACAAAAGTGTGAATCATGTTCAATACACGCTCCAGCACAAAGGATGCCCACGCATAACTTAATATCAGTTACTTCGGCCTAGCCATTTCATTGGGGGATCGAGATAGTGGGACCCTTCCCCGAAGCTCCAGGCAGAGTCAAGTTTCTTCTAGTCGTTGTCGAATATTTCACGAAGTTGGTGGAAGCGAAACCGCTGGCCACTATCTCAGGAAAGCACGTGCTAAACTTTGTGTGGAAGAATATAGTGTGCAAATTTGGAGTCTCGAAAACCATTGTCAGTGATATTGGAAAACAGTTTGCTGAGAATACCTTCAAGGATTGGTGTGAAGAGTGAAGATTGAACAGTCATTCACATCAGTGTTCCGTCCCCAAGTAGAAGTAATGAAAAGAAATAGAGTTCAAGGAATTAAGGCAAGACTGGGAAAGCACAAAGAAAGGTTGGGTTGATGAGTTGCCCAACGTACCGTGGCCCCTCAAGATAACCCCAAAACGTGATAATGATGAAACTCCGTTCAGTCTAACACATGGAACGGAAGCTATGCTCCCGTCAGAGAATGGTGTTCCTTCCTTTTGGTACGAACACACTGATGAAACTCAAAATGAGAAGCATTTAAGAGAAAACCTAGACCTGCTCGAAGATAAAATAAAGATAACTGCCATAAGAGATATCGGATATAAGAAATTGTTGGAAGGATATTACAACAAGCGAGTCAGAGAGCATCTCATTCAAAGTGGGCGAATATGTGCTACGAAAGAATGAAGCGAGTAGAGTTGAAAAGAAAGGGAAACTCGAACCAGCTTGGGAAAGCCCTTCCACGGTGATGGACACACACCTGAATGGCTCGTACAAGCTTCAAACGTTGCAAGGAAGATTGCTGGCTCGCACGTGGCATGCAATGAACTTGAGAAAACATATATAGTTAAGTGATAACTATATCTACTTATAAATGCACGTGTTTTTCCTTAAAAGTAAGACAATATTCAGTTATCTTTTGTAACACCCCAAAATTTGTAAGTTGTATTTTATATGAAATGTATTATTTAATTTATATCTATATAAGTATTTGGTGTATAAATACAAATATAGTTAATAACTTAAAATGTGAAAGGGAACCTAGTTGAAGGGCTTAGATGTAGAATGAGTGGATTAGAAGGGTTGAAAGTACACAATGGTGATACTTGAGGGTGAGAAGTAAAAATACCCAATTAAAACCCCTTTTCTTCTAAAAATCTGGAACAAGAAAAAGTGTGTGTGTGTGTGTGTGTGTGTGTGTTGTGTAGAATGTACGGGAAGAAAGGGAAGAAGAAGAAGAAGAAAACGAAATTGAGGCTAGGGTTCTTCAGTTTAAGTAATGGGTGAGTATAAGTTAAAATGGTAACACTTGGATTGCAATGAGTGGTCAGTGTGTGCCATCTGAGGTTGTTAATAAACTAGTGTCATTGAGATACAAGAGTATTCAATGAGTACTCTTTAATGGTGGAATTTAAGGATGGTGATTGAGATATAAGAATATTCAATTAACCATGTTCTTGGCACCATGAGATGGACTCTTTTAGTCAAATTATATGAAATCGAGTATCCTTAATTTAATGGTTAATGTTGTCATGTTATTGTTAATGTTGTTGTTATGTTCCCTTACTTACTAAGTATGTTGGCTTACCCCTTTGTTGTTGATGCTTGTAGGTGAGCCTAGTGGGTCAAGTGGCAATTTGGGCAAGAAGTCCACATTTTCTTACTTATCTTTTCACGAAATTCATCACACACTTATTAGTTCGATCATATTGTGCTCTTAACTTGTATTATCTTGATTTTATTTAATAAAAACAACAAAGGCAATGGACGATTGTTCCTTCCCGAGGTTTTATGCCGGCGATCTATCAAGATTAAGGGCTTTCCTCGTATATCCTTGTGTCGATTGCATTTACTTTACTTTTTGTTACTATATTTGTTTTACATCAACTTTTCATCACTTATAAACCTGATTATCTTGAAAATCACTTAAGCACTCTACCTCACATAACTAATTTGATCACAGAATTATACTTGTTAATTTTTGGTCAAAACAATTTGGCGCCCACCGTGGGGCAAGTGGTGCTTTTTATCATCAAGTTTTTGTTAAAATCGTTGCTTAATCACCTTTTCCAAAAACTCTTATAAAAAATGTCGACTCAAGGACGATCTACATCTTCTGCTATGACATCTTCGAGCTCTGCTATGACAAGTCTTCCTCCTGCTCCACCAACTTCGTCATCGCATTATAGGCCAGAAAATACCTACGGGAGGACGATTTCTACGGGATCTATTATTTCAGGATCTGGGATACTGGATCCAAATCCTGTCATAATTTCTAACCAAGATATTATGTCTATGTTTTCTCAGGTCAGGGAACAATTGGGACGAGTGGAACGCAGCAACGAAGTTTTGAAAAAGGATATGGAGAATCTAAGGACGAGGGTTAACACCCCTACTCCTCCAATAACCATTCCCATAAGGAGCAGGGTTTTGGATTTTGATACTTCGCCTTCTGGAAGCCATCGAGGAGATTTCATTGCTATGCAAGGAAGCACTTGGATTCCAGAACCTACCTACCCAGTTGGGATCTCGACCACCCGGGATCGCGGATATACCGCGGGATCCTCGTCGGTAATGTATCTGGTGATTATTCTCTTGGCACTAACATTTTGCAGGATTCAGGAATCAGCCCCATCATGGCTAAGGAACTGTAGAAGCTTAAGGATATGATCTCGAGTGTACCCGGTGTGGTGCAGCCCATACCCAAAGTAGCTCCATCTGCCCACAGGATCTCCAAATTCGCACCTCCAATATGTGATGCTGAGATCCCGAAAAGATTTCAGACTCCGTATGAAGCTCTATGATGGGACTACAGATCCCGAGGAACATGTGGCGCAATATCGGGAAAGAATGGAAATCATTCCCATCTCTACAGATCTCAAAGAAGCTTGTTTGTGTAAAGGATTCGGGTCCACTCTGACAGGATCCGCATTAAAATGGCTATTGAATGTTCCACCTTATTCTATTACTTCTTTCGCTCATTTAGTCAATTTATTTAATAATCAGTTCTCACGCAGTAGAACCTTTGAAAAACTAACAAATGATCTTTACATGGTGGTACAAAGCTGTCGCACCCCCAAAACACGTGGCAGTGGAAGGTAGGGTGTTGCGTTGGGGGTTACGACCAAATCAAATATCACAACACAAGATTACAGCAAACGACGTCTAAATGAGACGTTTGAAAAATGTTTATATTCACAAAACATAATTGTTTACAATAGTTTTACAAATTCCATGGAGTTCACATCCGATAAGTAAAGATACATAAGTAATGATAATACAAAATATATATTAAATGCAATGTAATCTCTTGTTGTTCGAAAATATATGCGACTCGAGCTACGCTATCCAAAGGCGTCCTACTGCTGCGGGTTGCCTGAGATATACATACTAAAAGGTCAACATAAATTTGGTGAGTTCATAGGTTTGTAAACAGTTGTTATCTGTATGATCCACAAGATTGAAAGTTGTATCATTCAAAAATGATAGTTTAAAAAGTATCGCCTACAACGATAAAAGTATTGCACGAATGCAATATGTGTATACCATTTGCCATGAGTCTCATAGTTAGAGTTTAACGTTGTTTGCCTCCGGTAAGTGTATAATCCGGTACACTTCTAATTCACAAATAAAATTGCGTTTCGTGGGTTGACTAGCGCGACTAGCCCGGACGGGGTTGTCAACCTCCGATAGATCTATCCAATAATATTCACGCACAAATTTTAACGAACTATGATGGGTAGAGGACTTTAGTGGATTAAATCGGGTCTCATGCAATCCGTATAAAAAGTTGTTATCAATACTTGTGATCATAAAAACAGTTTCTATAAAACAGTTGTATGTATTCTCACCTCGGTTAGAAAAACAGTAAAAAGGGGCTATGAAACTCACCTGAGTTTAGCAAGTAGCAAGCAATAATCAAATAGCAAGCAATGTGTTCCAAGTTGCAACCTTCTAACGTCCTAAACGTATAAGGTTGTATATAAGTAGATGTCTTAAAAGACCATCTATGTAAGTGGAGGGTTTATGTCCACTTAAAGTAATCATGTAGGTGGAGGGTTAATGTCCACCTATGATAGTTCACTCAATTAGAAATGTCTAATTGTTCGGTTATCGTTTGTGTTTAGAAAACATATACGGCCCGTTGGTGATATTTTGTGAAAACATAAAATTTGTTCAACTAATTTTTGGCGACACAGAGGGTTAGTGTCGCAGACTACTACGACACTCAAAATGGTTGCGACATTGGCTTAGTGTCGCACGTGGCACGAATTTAATGTTGTTGCGACATTGAAGTTTGTAGCGACACAGGGGGTCAGTGTCGCAGCTTAATACGGTTTGTTTAAGAGTAGCGACACTAAGGTTAGTGTCGCAGGTTACCACTGCTAAAAGATAGCGACACAGAGGTTACTGTCGCAGGTTAATACTGTTTGTTTAAAAGTATTGAAACTGAGGTTAGTGTCGCAAGTTAATGCTGTTTGGTTTGAAGGTAGCGACACAGAGGTTAGTGTCGCACCCAATTTGGGCCAGGTGCGACACTAAGGTTCTGCCATGTTTTTCAATTTTGGAAAAATGGTCAAATGTGTTCGGTTTGACCCGAAAACCTTTACATGACTCTTAAATATGTCTAAGGGTTGTAAAAATTTAGTTCTTCCATTTTTAGTAAATTCACAAGTGTCGGTTTTTATTTTTTGTGCAAAATCAGTCCACCTCTTATATTTCCAGAAAATGTACATTTTTGTTGGCTCGATTTCAAAAATCAAAAGTCCGAAATAAAATACAAGAAAAATCATAGATGTTCCTCTATGTCTTGACTACTTCCAGTAATGTTTCTAGAATTTTTAGGCAAGTCTAAGTATTTTAAAATATTACATTTGTCCTCTGAGGTCCAAAATTGACCAATCTGGACACATGTAACAAGGTCTAATTTCTGGGCAAAATCTATACATTTTCAGAGAAAGTTATCTAAACGACATTTGTACCTAATAAAATTTGTGAGATTTTGGCGGTGGTTTCAAGTCATTTGGAGATGTATATCTCGAGTTATGGTTAAAACCCCAGGAGTCATTTTCTGACTATTCTGGGCAGATTATACCTGTCTTTTTACAAAAATTATTTAAAACAGTAAACGAACTCCGAAAATTATAAAACCAGTTGGAAATGAAAGCTAACTTCTTGAACTTGAGTTTTCTCTTTTGAATCATCCATTTTCATTAAGTTTTGAGTGAGAAACACTTAGTTGAAATTCGTAGTATTTCCTGGACAGAAAGTGCATGTTGCATTTTTGTAAGTTGTTGGTGATGCAAAACGTTTTTGATAAGGTTTTTGCACATGAATCTTTTGAGTGAACATTTTAACATGTTAATCAAGTACTTTAAAGATAGACTAATCTTCCTTACAATGAAAATGGAAGAAGGAAAGGAGGAGGTGTTGTAGAGCTTGAATCCTTGCAAAAATCTTGAACTTCCTTGCAAAATGATAAAAGTTTTTGGTAGGATTTCTTGATGAATTTAGGTATGTTTGGTGCAGATTTTAGGGAGAGAGAATGCAGATTTTAGTGAGAGGTTGGAGAGTTTTGAGAGAAGGAGGTGGAGTGTGAAATGGTAAAGTGTGAATGCACGTAAAATGTATGGGTGTTGTAGTAATCAAGAAAAAGATGATGACGGTGTCTTGCATGGGAGGGGGAGGGTGCACATGGGGAGGCCGGCCCATGTGGGTCCCACTTGGTGGGGTGTGTGACTTAATTTTTGATTTCCAGATTGTGTTACGTGCTGTGATCGTTTACCCCTTTTCCGTGTTAAATCGTTAAATCGCCTAACGTTTCTTTGAGTTATTTTTAACTAAAGATTGGATTGGGTTATTTTTCGATTGAAGTATAATTAAAATACTTTATTTTGAGTTAATAAAAATATTTATTGACCTTTGTTTGGTTGCTGAATTCGATTTGCGCGTTTTCGTTGTATTTGTTACATTTTATACGAAACGTAAAGCATTCGTATATTTTTGTACCATAATAATATAATGTAAATAACTACTATTTAAACTATAAGTTAGGTTTACATTATTTATGAAAAGTTATCACCAACGCCGTATAGATTGTCGGACTCCGTCCGGTTGTTTCGTGTAATTACAAATAATCACGTATGTGTATATAAACATATACAAGTAGTTACAAGCATTTAGCCAAATCAAATACTAAATACACATAATTAAGGTTCTAGTTTTAGGAAATTATTACCCTAAAGTGTCGGGTGTCACAAAAGCTCTAACGAATCTCTTAGAAACTTTGTAGGCAGATTTGGACGCGAGTCTCTAGACATTCCGAATCTGGATATGGCTACAGCTGTACAAGCCTTTAAGATAGGGATCAAGAGGGATTCCCAATTTTATCAGGATCTTGTAATGAATCCTTGTAAAAATCTAAACGAAGTAAGAAATAGGGCCTTGAGGTATATCAGGTTAGAAGAAGACACCCTGATCCAAAAGAAACACCATCAACATATGATCGACCCAATAGGAGGACATAATCAACCTCCTACAGATCAAATAGGAATAAGCTATATTCCAGGACGGAAGATCACAGAGTCAACGCAGTGGAGGAAGACGACGAAGAACATCCCAAAATTAACGAATATTGTTTCTCTGTCGATACTACAGGTCTCTTGTATGCAATGCAGAATATGGAGACAAAGCACGATGGCCAAAAAGGAATGACAAAAGCACTGGATGGAAAGACAAATCTAAATGGTGCGCTTACCATAAAGATTTTGGCCATGTAACGGAAGATTGTATAGCGCTTAGGAAAGAGCTTAGCCATTTACTAAAGGATATTTGAAGGAATTATTTGGCAAAAAGAAAGATTCCTACAAGGATTCTGGAAGAGATCGGAACCCTGAAACTCAAGATAATTCCAAAGATCCCGCAAAGAGCAGGATCACCACCTTCAGACGCTAAGGTAATTAACTTCATATCTGGGGGTTCTGACATCTGTGGTACTTCTTATTCTGCAGCTAAGAGAAACGCTAAAGAAACGAAAACTAAGAAGGGACTCAAGCCCACCAGGACATCGAATCTGACAGAACAAAGAGTGATCTCCTTTGATGAAGATGATAGAGAGAATGTCCAGGATACTCATCATGACGGTTTGGTTATCACCTTGTATGTGGCCAATCATTTCGTTCGTAGGATCCTGATTGACGGAGGAAGCTCTGTCAACATCATCCGCTTAGAAACTTTAAAAAGAATGAACATACCGGAAACAGAGATCATAACAATATCTACTGTGCTAGTTGGTTTCTGTGGAGAAGTCAAGAACACAGTTGGAGAAATAAAATTGCCGGTGTACATCGAAGGGGTAAACTCTCTTCAAAAATTTTGTGAAACAGACTCATTGTCTTACTACAATATTATTCTAGGTAGGACCTGGATACACGACATGAAGGCAGTACCTTCAACGTACCATCAATGTGTGAAGCTGCTAACTCCTTGGGGAGTAGTAACGATAGACAGTGATCAACAGGAAGCAAAAGATTGTTATACGACGTCAATGAAACCAACAACTAAACCAACGCATGCATAGCAACTAAAGAAACAAGCACGAGACGTCTTGGAAACTGGAGAACAGGATGTCAAAGAAGTTATCTTCGAATCGCAGGATCCTGAGAAAAAGGTGCTTGTAGGTTCCATGCAAGATTCCTGAAGATCTTGAAAGGGATCTCGTACATTTCTTAAAGAATAGGGTGACGACTTTCGCATGGAAACTCGAAGACATGACAGGTATATCTAAAGATGTTATAACACATAAACTTGAAATTGATAACAATTTGAGGCCAATACAACAAAAAAGAAGAAAATTAGCACCGGAGAGGAATGCAATCATTCAAGAAGATGTTACAAGGCTACTAAAGGTTGGAATGATAAGGGAAGTGAAGTTTCCGAGATGGTTAGAAAATGTAGTAGTAGTTCAAAAGAAGAATGGAAAATGGAGGGTATGCGTAGATTACACCGATCTCAACAAAGCATTCCCCAAAGATCCTTTTCCTCTACCGCATATTGATTCCATGGTGGATGCAACGGCTGGTCATGAAATGCCCACATTCATGGATGCATCTTCAGGATTTCAACAAATCCAAATGGAACCATACTCCTATTCATATTGATAATTCAGCTGCAGTATCCATCATACGCAATCCTGTACAGCATTCAAAAACAAAGCATATTGAAATTCGTTATCATTTTATACGGGATTGCTATGAGAAGCACCTAATTGACCTTGTCCAAATCCCTACTCTTAAGCAAAATGCAGATCTTTTCACAAAAGCTTTCTCTCGTAGTCGATTTGATGAGCTAGTCTCTATGATTGGAATGGTGAGTCTGGGCAACGCTTAACTCTCCCTTTCTGGTTAGAATTATCCTTAGATTTGTGTTAAAAAAAAAAAAAAAAAAAAAAAAAAAAAAAACCCGGCAACTGTCACTCTTTTTACTTGTTAGTATCAAAGAAATGCAATAGTTGCAACATTGTTAAAATAGACGTTGAATTGTGTCTGTAAACAATTGGGGAAATGATAGTACATCAGGAAACATGCATAAAATGGAATTTTAAGATTTATGTTTGATGTGTTAGTAGATTTATCTAGCATACTTGAAATACCTTTTATAAATATTAGCTTCATCAAATGATGTATTGGTAGACATTTGTTCTAAAGTTACTAAGAAGCCTAACTTTCAAAAATGCATATTATTTTATATAAAGACATATTAATATGTATGACATTAAGTTAAAATAAGGGCAAAAATGTCCAAAATATTTTAACGCTTCGTCTTAATATTTGGATAATAAACATGTTATGATCTAAAATATAGAGTCTTTGTATGGTGTTATCTGGGGGAATATGTTAGTTGTCTCCTCTGTTGTATGAAAATACAGACCTGGTTTCATCTAATATATTCTTGAAAAGAACTTAGGTACGTAGTCTATGTTAAATTATAGACAATTATTGCGTACCCGTGGCATATCTAAATTCTAAAATATAATGTACAAATGTACAAGAAAAATTATAAAAAGATTGCCTAGTACTGGTTTGTGTTAAACTATGGTACTCTGTTGTACGAAAGTACAGATCTGTACCCTCTAGTTTAAATTGTTCAGACTGGTGTTTGTTCAACCCGAACTATTGCTTATGTGACTCTGTTGTACGAAAGTACAGACCTGTCACCGCTATCTTAGTTCTAAAGATACGTTCATACCCTCACCTTCTATATAGAAACTACTAACATGTTTTGATTTCAAATCTGTACATCCTTTGGGCTTGTTGGGGATTTCAGATTCAGGATTGCTTTGATTTGTTCTGGACTTGCTTCTATTCATCTCTTGGTCACCATGTAACCCATGAATTTTCCTGCCCCCACACCGAAATGACAATTGGCAGGATTTAACTTCATGTTGAATTGATCCAGGATATCGAATGCCACCTTAAGATCCCGAAGATGATCCTCAGTTTTCTTTGACTTGACTACCATATCATCAATGTACACTTCCATGGTGTCCCCCAGTTAGTCTTTGAACATCATATTAACCAACCTTTGATAGGTTGCACCTGCAATATAACAATATATACCTATATTGGTCATGAATGCGGTGTCCTCCTGATCAGAGCTGTGATGCAAAACAAGCTACCACTAAAATTAAAAGACCCAGGGAGTATTACTATTCCTTGCTTAATTGGAAACTTGTCTATTAGTAATGCATTAGCTGATTTAGGAGCAAATATTTCTCTCATGCCATATACTATGTATACCCGATTGGGATTAGGAGAACCGAAACCAATTCGTATGTGTATTGAATTAGCAGATCGATCAGTCCAATATCCAAAGGGAATGGTTGAAAATGTGTTAGTAAAAGTTGATAAATTTATCTTTCCATGCGATTTTGTCATTCTAGATATGATTGAAGATCCTAGAGTTCCTATTATATTAGGAAGACCATTTTTAACCACATCACATGCGTTAATAGATGTTTTTCATAGAAAAATAACAATGCGCGTAGGAGATGAAAAATTTGTTTTTAATGTAAACCATTCTATGCAATTTCCTGATTATGTGGATGATACTTGTTATTATTTAAACTCTTTTGAATATTTGGATAACGAAGTTTTTTAGAATTTATTTGAAAATAAGCAGGAAGAGCCGAAAATAATGGAAAGCTGGTTAGGAGATTTCGATACTGCTAAAGATTTAGCTGAGTTTGATAGACTGTTGGAGGAAATCGACGTAATGTTCGCAACAGAAGGAGTAAACACACAGCAGTATCCAACCGACGACTGGATTGACCAACTGGCGGCTGGGTCAGCAAGTAAAAAACATGCACCATTTGCATTATGCGGAATTCCTTGTTCTAGATCGGAAGTTCTGGAAATCAAGACTTCTTATGAAGAACCACCTCAACTAGAACTAAAGGAGTTGCCATCTCATTTAGAATATGCTTATCTCCAAGGTACGTCTGAGTTACCTATTATTATTTCTTCTAAATTAACTTCTGGGGAAAAAGAAAGTTTATTGCAGGTTCTTAAGGAACATAAACGAGCTATTGCTTGGAAGATTCCCGATATAAAGGGTATCAGTCTTTCATATTGTACCCATAAAATCTTAATGGAAGCTGATTTCAAACCAGTAGTGCAACCTCTCCAAAGATTAAATCCTAAGGTAAAAGATGTTGTGCGGAAAGAGATAATCAAATTGCTAGATGCCGGATTAATTTATCCTATTTCGGATAGTCCTTGGGTGAGTCATGTTCATGTAGTACCAAAAAATGGAGGAATGACAGTTGTGGCTAATGATAAGAATGAATTGATTCCCACTAGAACAGTAACAGGATGGAGAGTATGTATCGATTATCGTAAACTTAATGATGCCACTAGAAAGGATCATTTTCCATTACCATTTATTGATCAAATGATAGAACGATTAGCAGGTAAGGAATTTTACTGTTTCCTAGATGGATTTTTAGGATATCTTCGAATACCGATTGAAGCAGAAAATCAGGACAAGACAACTTTCACCTGTCCGTTTAGTACATTTGTGTATAGAAGAATGCCTTTTGGTTTATGCAACGCTCCGGCAACATTTCAGCGATGCATGATGGCAATTTTTCACGATATGGTGGAAGATTTCATGGAAATCTTTATGGATGATTTTTCTGTATTTGGTGACTCATTTGAGGAGTGTTTAGGAAATCTTAAAAAAAATGTTGCAACGTTGTCAAGTGTCTAATCTAGTACTAATTTGGGAGAAATGTCATTTTATGGTTCACGAAGGCATCGTACTTGGACACAAAATTTCAAAAAAGGGGATGGAAGTGGAACCGGCTAAAATAGAAGCAATTTCTAAACTACCTCCTCCAATGAATGTTAAGGGTGTACGCAGTTTTTTAGTGCATGCAGGATTTTATAGGTGTTTTATCAAAGACTTTTCCAAGATAGCACGTCCGATGAATCAGTTATTGGAAAAAGATACTAAATTTATTTTTATTGAAGCTTGTGTAAAGGCATTTAACACTTTGAAGGAAAAATTAGTTACAGCACCAATTATGACAAGTCCAGATTGGGACTTGCCGTTTGAACTAATGTGTAGTGCCAGTGATTACGTTGTAGGAGCGGTCAATGGATCGAAAAACGATTTAAGCCAATTTACTATGCAAGCAAGACTTTAACAGATGCTCAGGAAAACTATACAACTACTGAGAAGGAACTTCTAGCAGTAGTTTTTGCATTTGATAAATTTCGATCTTATTTGGTTTATCTAAAACCATTGTTTTTACTGACCATTCTGCTTTAAAGTATTTGTTTAATAAACAGGATGCAAGACCTCGTTTGCTGCGATGGATCCTATTATTGCATAAGTTTGATATCGAAATATGAGACAAGAAAGGCGCGGAAAATTTGGCTGCAGCTCATTTATCAAGATTGGAAAATCCTGAACTAGAAAAGTTGGATGAATCAGTGATTCAAGACACATTTCCCGATGAGCAATTAATGGCTATTCAGGTAAGTACTGCTATACCTTGGTTTGCTGATTACGCTAACTATTTGGTCACTAAAACCTTACCTAAAGATATGGTTTATCAACAAAAGAAGAAATTCTTTGGTGATTTAAAACATTATTTTTGGGAAGATCTGTCTTTGTTTAGATTTTGTGCAGATGGTATAATAAGTAGATGTGGGCATGGTGAAGAAAAATATAAAATTTTAGCACATTGTCATGAAGGACCAGTTGGAGGACATCATGGAGCTAGTTATACAGCAAAGAAGATGTTTGATTCAGGTTTTTATTGGCCAACGATTTTTAAGGACGCTCATGAGTTTGTAAGGAATTGTGATGCTTGCCAACGTTCGGGAAATATCTCTAAAAGGGATGAAATGCCTCAAACGGGAATACAAGCATGTGAAATTTTTGATATATGGGGTATCGACTTTATGGGACCTTTTCCTTCTAGCAATGGAAATAAATATATCTTAGTAGCAGTTGATTATGTGTCTAAATAGATTGAAGCAAAGGCGTTACCAACAAATGATGCTAGAGTTGTTGTGAAATTTTTAAAACAACTGTTTTCAAGATTTGAGATACCAAGAGCATTGTCCAGCGATCGAGGAACTCATTTTTGTAATGCTTTGATGGAGAAAGTGTTGAAAAGATATAACGTTACGCATAGATTCTCTACACCTTATCATCCACAAACAAGTGGTCAAGTAGAAGTTACGAATAGAGGATTGAAGCGTATTCTGGAACGTTTAGGGGGTCATAATCGAAAGGATTGGTCGGTTAAGCTGGATGATGCATTATGGGCATTTCGTACTGCATTCAAGACACCTATTGGGTGTACTCCTTTCCGATTAATCTATGGGAAGGCTTGTCATTTGCCATTTGAATTAGAACATAAAGCCTATTGGGCGTTGAGGAGTTGCAATATGGATATGGATGATGCGGGAAAACACAGGTGCTTGCAGTTGCACGAGTTAAACGAATTACGTTGGACTGCATACGAAAATTCTAGGATTTATAAGGAGCGTACAAAGACCTGGCATGATAAGAGGATCCAAGTTCATAAAGAATTTGTTGAGGGAGATCAAGTACTTCTTTATAATTCTCGATTACGATTGTTTCCGGGAAAATTAAAGTCTCGATGGACTGGTCCGTATACGGTTATGCAAGTATTTCCTTATGGAACAGTTGAACTGATTAATAACGAAGGTGTTTTGTTTAAAGTCAACGGTCATCGATTGAAGAAATATCATGAGGGTACCAAGGAGAATGAAGGCGAGGGTACCATCCACCTTGAGGTTCAACAGTAGAGTTTTTGTACTAGTCGAGCTTAACGACTCACGGATTAAATAAAAGCGCTTCTCGGGAGACAACCCGTGTTTTTCTTTTATGTTTTCTCTATTTTTGCAGGTTTTGAACTTTGTGGGTGTGTTCCCTGGAAACTCTCGCGAGACTATAACTCGTCCACTCGGGATACCGAGTGGTTTAAAGGCTTATTGCATATGCTAAATGCAATCGTGATTGCTTACGGAAGTAAGCTGTTGTATATTTTGAACCCGATCAAGAAAGCATTTACTACTATATTCAGAGGAGTTTTTCGTTCTAATTTCTTTTCTCGCTCTTTTTCACTTTATATGTTTATGTACAATGAGGACATTGTACTGTTTAAGTGTGGGGATGGGAGTCGAAAAGAAATAAAGGTTTATTTGTCCTCTAAAACTAGCTAGAAATGTTTGTCATATTGCATAAAATTTTTGCGATACTATTTTTGGGAAATGATAGTACATTAGGATCATGTATAAAAATGAAAATTTTAAATACTATTTTTAATGTGTTGATAGGCCTAGCTAACATTTTTTTAAATTCAATTTTTCTAATTTTACACATAAGTGTTAGACATCTTCAGTATATGATGTATTGATAGGCTTTCTATACAAAAGTTTTTGAATTTTAAGAAATAATAATCGAACATGAATATAAGTACAGACCTGGTCTCATCAGAATATCTAAAAAATGAAGAAAAGCAAAAATGCTTAAATAAATATAAATATTAGTCAAAATATGTTGCTATGTTGTACTAAAGTACAGACCTGTCACCGCTGATTTGACTGACATTGTAAGAATGGTTACACTTACAACCGAGTTAAGTTATGTCATTTTGTTGTGCTGAGGTACAGACTTGTCACCAATGTCTTAACTCTAAAAATGATTTTTCAATTATTCACCCATTATATAGAAATATGTTCATGATTTGATTTCGGGGGTATATCAATTGTGGGATACATAAGTTATATTCATAATAATAATAATAAAATGTTATTCTTAAACTTGAGTATAGAAAGTTTAAAACGGATTTAAATATCAATAATCGTCTTGAAATGTCAAAATTAGAAATTTTGTGCTTAGAAGTGTTTAATGAGGTTTAAGAGGGATTTTTATCAACAATCAAGAAAGTTTTAATTGTTCTAAATAAAAAGCATGTTTTCTAATATGATCCAAGAGTAGTTTAAAATTATTCGCGAAAAAAGTGATATGTACAAATTCTCATCTCCTAGCTATTAAATGATTCTTAAAATTTCTTTTGTGGGAGATGAATTTCTAGTTTGTTTTATATTTATCAGCTAATCTACTTGAGGACAAGCAGAACTTAAGTGTGGGGATATTTGATGTGACACCCGACACTTTAGGTTAATTGTTAAACCTAGCTGGAAACCCTAATTTCTTGTATTTAGTTGTATTAGGCTAAATATGTGTAATTACCTGTATATTTGAATATACACTTACGTGATTATGTGTTTATCTGTAATTACGCGAAACAACCGGACGAGGTCCGACAATCTATACGGCGTTGGTGATACACTTTCATAAATAATGTAAATCTATTTTATAAATTAAATAGTAATTATTTACCCTATATTATTGTTGTTAAATAATAATATACGAAAAACCTAAACGTTTCGCTTAAAACATAACAAGTGCAACAAAAACGCGCGAATCGCGCCCGACACCCGAACGAAACCGACAAATATTTTAAGGATGTCAATAATGTATTTTTAAATATATTGGTCAAATTAAAATAGTGATTTTTTTTATCAAAAATAAAACACAAAAGATTTAATGTTTACGCGCACGAATAACGTTTTACCAATCGAATAACGTAACACGGGCTTGAGAAAGCAATTGTGCAAGCCCAAGGACCCAATTGGGCTGTCCCAACTGAGCCCGAGGTCGGCCCAAGAGGCCCAAATCGGCCCCAAAAGCCAGCCCATGCCCTTAGCCCAAGCCCACCCTATTTATTCTTCCTTTTCTTTCTTTTCCTCATTTCCATTCATATTTTACACACACACTCCTCCAACCTCTCTACACTCTCTCTATAATCTGCCCAAGAACACCACCACCACCACCCTACAACCACCAAAATCCGGCCACCATCACCACCCTCATCATTCACCACACTTTCAAGAAGAAATCAAGCCGAAAACACAAGAAAACGAGCCCTCAACGTCCATCTCTTTGTGCTTTCATCCTCCTCTTTGTAAGAACTTTAAAACTCTTCCAAAATACTTCTATAAACATGTTAAAAGGTTCATATAACAAAGAAATGTCCAAAATATAACATAAAAACGTTTTTCAAAGCTTAAAATGTTGAAGAACAAAACATGCATTTTCGGGCAGAAAAATAGCCCGACTTTGAGAGGCTGTTTCTCCCTCAAAACTTGACCAAAATGGACGATTCAAAAGGAAAAAATTAAGTTTAAGAAGTTAGCTTTCATTTCCAAGTGGTTTCATGATTTTTCGAGTTCGTTTGATACCCGAAATGATTTTTATAAAAACATGTGTCCGGGCTGTCAAAAAGGACAGAAATTTTACCTTCCTTGTTTTAATCATAACTCGAGATATACCCATCCAAATGACCTGAAACTAACGCCAAAAGTTCAAAAATTTTGTTAGGTACAAATGTCGTTTAGATAACTTTTTCTGAAAATGTGTAGATTTTGCCCAGAAATCCGATCTTGTTGCATGTATCCGGATTGGTCACTTTCTGACCTTAGGGAACAAACGAAATTTTTAAAAATACTTAGAAGTACCTAAAAATCCTGGAAAAATTAATTTAGAGAGCTAACATACTAAGTAATAACATATATTTTTCTTGAATTTTTATATAAAAATTTGGAACCCGAAATAAAATGCAAAACACCGATCTGTTTTAGGCCTCTGTGTCGCAGAAGCCCAGTAGTCTGCGACACAAGCCTTTGTGTCGCTATAGCACCGAATCGTCACATTAGCGACACAAGCCTTTGTGTCGCTATAGCACCCGAATCGTCACATTAGCGACACAAGCCTTTGTGTCGCTATAGCACCCGAATCGTCACATTAGCGATACAAGCCTTTGTGTCGCTATACACCCGAATCTTCACATTAGCGACACAAGCCTTTATGTCGCATAATACCTTAGTGTCGCATAATACCTTAGTGTCGCATAACACCTTAGTGTCGCATGTAGCGACACTAGCCCAGTGTCGCTAAAAACACCAAAAATCGACACGTTTTCCTTAAAGCAATATAAGCATAAAAAAAAATTTCCGCGTTGACCTGGCAGCTCGACCCCAGCCAGGGGCTCTGCCCCTTGGACCCCGCCAGGGGTTGCCACCCCTTGGACCCCGCTACCAGGGGCGCTGCCCCTGGACCCCCGTCATTAATCGGCTTCGCCCCTTTGCCACACTGATTAATTACCCATAACTGGAAGGTAAAAATATGCGTAACAAAATTAATCAAAAGCTGTGTTTTCACAAAATATCACCAACGACCAGTACATGTTTTATAAGCACAAACGATAACTGAACAATTGGACATTTCAAATTGTTTGAACTAACTTAGGTGGACATTAACCCTCCACCTACATGATTGATTTAAGTGGACAGTAACCCCCACTTATACAATCACTATAGATGGTCTTTTGAGACATCTACTTACACAACCTTATACGTTTAGGACGTTAGAAGGTTGCAACTTGGAACACATTGCTTGCTATTTGATTATTGCTTGCTACTTGCTAAACTCAGGTGAGTTTCATAGCCCCTTTTTACTGTTTCTAACTGGGGTGAGAATACATACAACTGCTTTTTTTTTACACTGCTATTTTCATGTGAACACAAGTACAAAACTCGATATATTGGTTGCATGACTTATTTTACTAATCCTGAAGTCCCCCACATCATAGTTTGTTAGTATCGTTATAGCGTGAATGTTAATGAATAGTACTATTTGGGATTGACTCTCCCCGTCCGGGTTAGTAGCGCTAACTTGTCAAACGGACGCATTATCATTTGTTCTTACGAGTGTTGGATTAGGCACTCGCTGGGAGGCACCCCGATCGTGGCACTTGATTGTGACCCGACACCACAGTTAAGCTCGAACTATGAGCTCATGGCAACAATATACACTATCTTTACATTTTTGTAATACATTACCTATCATTGTTGAATGATACAAACAGAAATCTTGTGTTCCATACGATGTTATACCAACTGATTACAAACCTATGAACTCACCAACTTTATGTTGACTTTTTAGTATGTATTTCTCAGGGAACCAACCACAGTAGGCATGCTCTTGGAGGGAGATAGCTCGAGTCGCATACTTTTCACAAACAACAGAGATTAGCTTGCATTGTATTATGTTGTAATCTTGTACTAGATGCGTACTCTACTTTTGGCAAAACTTATGTAAACATTTTAACTATGTAATGTAATGATTTTTGAAACGTCTCATATAGAGGTCGTTTGTTGTAATTCTTGTGTTGTGATATTTGATTTGGTCGACACCCCCAACGTAACACCCTACCTTCCGCTGCCACGTGTCTTTGGGGTGCGACATTTGATAACATCAAATAATATCATATTTATATAATGATATTCCCTTATTTTTAAGCATTTTTATTGCAATTTATTTATATATATTACTGATTTCGTTTATATTTGCAAAAATGTGTTTAAACTAAAGAAATAAAAAAAAGGAACGAAAGTGGGCTCAAAAACTGAATGAAGTGAAGAATAAGAATCAAGAAGACTGGGCTTAAAGAGAAGATTAAATTCAAAAGGTTAGGTTATTGGGCCAAGAATGAGGATTAAAATCGGATTTATTAAATGGAAGCCTAAAAAGAAGAAGCCTGGCCCGACAGCAGAACATTCTGGAATTACGATTGGAGCACGCGGGTCAAAACCGAGTTTCGTGGGTAAAAAGCCAACCCAACCGGCGGCTGAAATATTCAACCGGCGGTTGGATACGCAATCTAAAATCTATAAATAGAGGCCATAATCAACTAATAAACCACACAATTTACAATACGAATTAAGTAAAGCTTAATTTGGTTCTAGGGTTTAGAAATTGACTGAAGGAGCAATTTGGAGGCTAGGAAGCTAGGGTTTGAAGGTGTTCAACCTTAACGAAGATTTAGTTCGGTTATTGGGTTTGATTCTTAATCTTTTCTATTTACGATGTACATGTTTTTAGATCTGGTTTTGATTACCTTGAATATGAGCTAATTCTTTAATTATATTTGCTTAGATGAATGATTTTTAGATGAAGGTTTTATGATATGTTTATGTTGATTTAAATTATGAATGATTATTGAGTTTATTTGAAAGATCCATATTAATTGTGTGTTGATTGAGTGTTACTGAACGTGGTCAAAAGACTTATGCTATAACTAGGGTTTGTATGAGTTGATTGATTATTTGTAATTGAGTAATTTATTAGTTAATTGTAGCTTGAGACTGTAACCGGTAATAGGTTAAAAGAATAGCAACCACTAAACCTAATTAATGTGATAATTATTTAACCAATAATTATAAACTTGCGTTAACACGAGGTTGCTGAATGAATCTCAATGATCTGTTGATAGTATTAATTGAATAAGGTTTAGGTTAATAACACATAGAAGAAATTCTAGTGTATTCAAGAGAATCTAGTATTAAGATAAAGTTTATAGGATTAGTTAACCTTAACAGGAGACTAACTATATTTGTTAAAATCACCATAATAAATAATCAACAATTCATTAAACATATCTAAAACCTGAATCGAGAAATCAGGAATCTAATTAAATACATGCTTCTCTATCTGATTATCTTTACTTACTTTTTATCTTTTTAATTGTTTTAAGTTTAATTAATTTTCAATTAACTCGATACGTTCGTATGGAACTAAAACGCACCCCTTATTTATTTGTAATTTGTAATTTAAAAGTTTAATTAATTATTTTAATTTACACTGATTCCCTGTGGTTCGACTCGGTTTTACCTAAGCTATACTATAATACGAACAGTTATTTTTACCTGGTTGTGTTAAAGTTAACTTTAATATTTTCTATCTAATTAAAACTTGTTATTTTTAATCACCACTTAACACGCATCAGCTTTATACAAGTCAATTTATCAAAATCAACTTAATTAAAGATATACACGAATTTGATCAATTAGTCTTTGACAATTGTCATTTCTAATTCAATAAAATTTGTTATATTTGAGTAAACATTATATCAACATCAAGTGTAAAAAATATATGCATAATCAATTAGTATTACATATTGCCATTTGTATTTCAATCAAATTTACATTATCAATTTGTCTAATTAAAATTGAATTACATACAATAAAATCACATGAATTGTCTACTGTATATAAACAGCAAAGTTACAAAGAATTCTTACACCATATTTTCAAAAGGTTAATACACAAATTTTAGCACTATGAATAACAACAACAACGGCACTCAAAACACCAATGTCAATGCTCCGGTTACGCCAATAGATAAAATATTTGACCAATTAGTGTGACGGTTAGATTTATTGTTACAATGGTTTCTTTTATGTTATTGACAGTGCGATATTTTGGGTTTCATACATAAAATGTTTCATTCTCTTTATATAGACGATAAACATGAACAGTATTTGTTGGAACTTATAGCTTCTAACAAACGTCATATATGTCATGTAAAAATAGTCTTACTCCCAATTACCGCTGCTTTCTTGGTTTATCATATTCGCTACTATTATCACTGCCATCAACTACCAATTACCCTTACGTATAAAGTCCCGCTGCATTGCGTGAGTACTTTATTAGTTTTAAAACGCAAGATCGTATGCTGAAAATGCACTCCCAAACTTCTCCTATGGCGAGTGGTGAAAATGAGAATGAAAAATGTTAATATGGAAGGTGTAGTAGAAGTCATCACTCTTCTATTTTATCATTATTTAAAAAAGAAACAAGTTACACCAAGAAACTTTTTATTTTTTCTGAAAATGAATACCGTGATTTAAGAATCACTTCTTAATAATAAGCTATAGCATCAGAAATTTGAATACATAATCATTTAGACCGTTTGAAAAATAATATGAATGTAATTATTTTAGAACTGAACTATGATTGGAGATTACAGTAGTATGAGTTATATGAGAGAAAAAAGAAGAAGAAAAATTGAGGCTATTGGATCAATGGTTAGAAGAGTCACATTTTTGTAATTAGTTTGAAAAAATAAGGGTGATAGTTAAGAAAAAAAATATGACATTAAATTTCACTCCACACCCCTCCACTACTTCCTTTTTTTCTTTTTCACCCCCTTTGCTTTCTTTTTTTCTTCCTCCCCACCCCCACCTACCACCACCTGCTGCCACTGACCGTCAGATTTTGACGATCGAAATTTCTACTTTTTTACAAACTTTTTTTTTTCTTTTACTTTTTGTTTCATTTCTTTTAACCTATCTTTTAACCTTTTTAAACATTTTTTTCTATTTTTTCTTACTTTTTTTTATAAACCTTAGATGTATACAAAATGTTGTAAAAACAATAAAATACAGTACAAAAAGGGAAATATGTATATAATAAAATGTAGTACAAAACAAATAATATGTACTAAAAATATATATAAAAAATGCAGTATAAAACAAATAATATGTACTTAAAATATACATACAAAATGCAGTAAAAACAAAAAAATGCAGTAAACACAAAAAAATGGAAAATAATTTCATACAAAATGCAGTGTAAAATTAATACTCCCTCCGTCCCAAATTTATTGTTCAAGACAGAAATACACACTTTAATAAAACACAATTATTACACTGTATTTTTGTGTATTATGACGGTATTACCTTTACTTTTTACCTCTGTTTTTGTGATTTTCGTATAAAGCGTTGGTAATATAGAAAATGTTGGGTCACAAGGTTCCCAAAACTTAGATACAGATTAAATAACAGTTATCTTAACGTGTTAATTTATATCCAAGTTTATATCAAACAAGTTTAAATTAATCTAGGCGGAAAACAAGATTAATTTTGACACAGAGTTTATTATGAATCAAAGTATTATTTACAATAAAGTATTTGTCTCACACAGATGACAAGGTATTCAAACCCACACAGATGGTTTGAATACGATCCAAGTAGTATACAAAGATACAGTTATCACTACAAACTTCACAGTAAGTGTGGTAATGCTTTAGCCTAAGCTCAAAGGTCTAGTATACTAATTCTCTTTAATTTCTTGGATGATAGCAGTGCTTTTTGAACTGCTATTTATAGAGTTGGATGTAACTCTATATTATCCAGCTTACATAGTTGTCCAAGGGATAACAGATGCATCTTGGGCAACTTTGCACGCCTTCCTTTTTGCTTTTCTTGGAAATAGAAAAAGCAAAAAGGTAAAAGGTTTCTTTGCTGAGAAGAGAACCTTTATATGATGTTTGACCTTTCTCAAACATCTTATCAGTTGTATCTAGCCTAAGGAAAGAAGAATATCTCCTGTACATTTGTACTTTCATTCTTCAATCTGTGCTCTTCAGTCTGTGCTCATCAGTCTGTGATCTTCAGTCTGTGAACTTCAGTCTGTGAAGCCTTCTGTATTCAATCTTCATTCTTCAGATGATGAATTCATAAGTCTTCAGAAAGAGCATGACTTTCAGTCTGTGAGGATCTTCAGTCTGTGCAGCATAGACTCAGAAGCAATTCTTCAGTCTGTGTAGCACAGACTCAGAAACACAGACTCAGGAATTTCACTAAGTTTTCCTGAATACAACTAAGTTAGATTTTGACTCTTCAGATTTATAACTTAGGTTTGATTATTGTTTTTCCCAACAATCTCCCCCTATCTGATGATGTCAAAATCTATTTACAAAAGATAATAGAGAAATAATAAATACTAAGGTGAATCATAACATATGGATCAAGACTTATATATATATAAAGTCAGAATCACAGTTAGTTCACAAAAATATTACAATTATTACATAAGATTGTAAATCAAAAATCTAACAATCTTCAATCCTTTCTCTGAGCCCTGATCTCTTTCATCTTTTCCACTTTCCTCTTCAACAGTTCTTCCATTTCCTTATCAGATTTGTCTTCAAATTCTTGATACTCTAGGATCATCTTCTTGCAGATATCTTCAAGTCCAATCATCATCCTGAGTTGGGAAAGGTTGTTGAATAACCAGCTGATCAGTCTTCTTCTGAATGGTCTGGCTTGAGAATGTTTGCATTCCTTCAGCAGGGCAATGCAGTGTAGCAGAGACTCTCTCTATATAGTCCATTTTGATCCTGGAAGCACTCTATCCCATTGATATCTCTATAGCACAGACCTTCAATGTTGTCAGTCTGTACATAAGATCTATCTATGAAAACAATACCTTTGGGTAAAGGATGCTCCCTTCTCTGCTCATTCTCTGTGGATAACCCAGCTGACTTCTTCTTGATTACAAAATTGTTTGCTATGCAAAACAACTTGTACTCTTCTTCTGAGATGAGCCCCAGACTGAGAACTAGCTCAATCAGGTAAGATAGCTCATCCAGAATTTCTTTCTTCAGATCCTTGTCAGCTGCACTCTTCAAAAGATTGGCAATGGATTGCCATTCCTTAAGCCCTAGAGTGTACAGTTCATCCACCCATACCATCTTCTTGCTCTTGGTCAAAGTCAGCTCCAGCTTTAATTTCTGTCCAATCTTGTTCAGATGACATTCTCTGATCTTCTGCTTGAGCTTTGACTTTTGAAAAGTGGCTTGTAGCTTTGGTTTCAGGCTCTCTATCTTCTGTAATCTTATTGACAGCTCTTCATCTTCTTTGATCTGTTGCTCAACTGACTCATTCTGATCTGAGTCTGTGAACAACTTTCATCTTCTAACTCTTTGGAGAGCATGTCAACAAATCTTGCTTCCTTCAGCTTCTGCTCTTCAATTGATAATACATTTAAGTATTCGGTTAAGGTCATACCTTGAGCAGTAGCTTTTTGTTGCAAGAGCTCATCCTGTAGATTTGACAGTTTAGGATTTCTTGTTCCAGCAGCATGATCATCCACCATCTTCTTGATCTTGCTTAATCTTTCCTGCTTGGATAAGGCAATCTCCTTGCCCTTACCCTTATCCATTACTTCTTCCATGGTAGAGCTTGACCCAGGATAAGTGCTTATCAGATGAGCACTTCTCCATTGCATTCTATCTTCAATCTCACTTCTACCTGGAGGCAGTGTTCTGGTTGATGTGGTTGGTCTAGCAGGATAGGCTTCAGCTTGAATGGCTTCAGCACTGATAATTAGAACATCAGTGCTTGCTGCTGGTTGCTCTGAGCTCTGAGTTTGTGATTGATGCTGTGTCTCAGTTTGTGCAGGTTCAGAAGGCATAGACTGAGATTCTCCAGTCTTGACTTTTGAGGCTCCTTCACCTACACCTCCAAAAGTAGCATCATCTTCATCATCATCTGATCTTCTGAAAACTTCAGACTCAGAACTGCAGTCAGGATTGATGGCATCATCATCATCACCATCATTGTCCTGTTCTTCTGCCAGCTTTAAGAACTGGTCCCAGGTTTTGATCCCCTTCATTTTTGGCCGGGAATCAAAGATATCCCTTTCAGGAATCCTCCTGGCCATTCTTTTCATTTTCCTGGCTTTCTTGATTAACAGAGGTTGAACATCTTCTTCTTCTTCTTCCCTTGGTCTTTTCAACTCCAGCTGACCTTGGGTTGAGATAGTTGCAATTGGGTCTATGTGTAAGACAATGGATGACTCCCCCTGAGTCTGTGCAACCATCTCAGCATGTTCACCTAACTGCAATCTCTCTTGCTCCCCCTCAGTCTGTGCACTCATATCTTCAGTCTGTGGCACAGACTGAGCTTCAGTCTGAGACTTCACCCTAGCACCTTCGGGTCCATCATCTCCATCATCTCCCTCACTGCTATCTCCCCCTAAATCTAAGGATTTATTATTTAAATCTTTATCTTTTGAGGTTTTAGCTTCTGCAGACCCATGCTTCATCTTCTCCCCCTTTTTGACATCATCTACCAAGTTTGAGAGGGTGGTCTGCAGATCATCTAACCTATTGGATACCTTTTCCTCCAGCATATCCACTTTATCCACCATAGTAGAGACTAGATGCTTCATCTTCTCTAGCTCTTTCTTATTATTATTGAACTCAGTCTGTACCCATTCAGACAACCTGTTGATGGCAGAAAGCACATCATTAAGTGTACTAGAAGGCACACACTAGGTCTGGTTGGAGGGGTTAGAATTGGGTGATGGTATGTGTTCCTCACTTGACTCATGTTGAAACTGAGCAAGATCACTGGAATCTTTTGGTGTTGCACTCTTTGCCTCACTCTGTGTCCTGTGCATGGAAAAGCGATCATAGGCATTGAGTGGTGTAGTTGTTCCCTCAGATCTAATCCGGTGATAGGATAAGATATCACTGGGAAATGATTGTGTTGCACTTGTTGCCTCAAACAGTACCTGGTGTAATGGAACAGTATCACTGGCAACTGATGTTGAAGTTTGTATGCCCTCACTAACCATCTGGTGAGAAGATGGTAGATCATGAAGCAAAGAAGAGGAGATCTGTACCTCAGTCTGTGACATGACTGGGGCATTGTCGATCTGTGAAGAGGGGTGTAAGAAAAGACACTGGAATGTGAACTAGTGCAGAACTAGTGGTCAATATGGGTCCAGCCATTGTGAGTGGGGTAAAGAGGGGGTTGGTAGTGCTCAGGATTGGAGCATCTTCTTCAATGCTTACTACAGGGGTCAGTGTAGCAGCAGCAATGTGGGTATCCAAGCTGACTAAACTAGGTGTAGGTTGGGTCAGTTGGGTAGCCATTGGCACCACAGACTCTAGCAAAGCTGTAATGGAATGGTCTACAGCACTGGAAGGTGTTCTGTTGACATCCAGTTCCATGGATGATGATTCCATTTGTGCAATACTTTTGGGGTTTGAGTCTGGTGATTCCTCCAGAGTGAGTGGTGACTCATCTGGGTTGGTTTGTTTGTGACTCTCTTTTGTGGGTGAGGATGGGCTAGGATAAGAAGGTTGATCTATATCCATGTCCTCAGATGAAGAAGAAGTACTACCTGCATCTTCTGTTGAAGATGGAACAGACTCAGGAATGTTTGAGTCTGACTCCAAGTGCACAGACTGAGTTGAGTCTGTATCCCTGGAGTCTGTGTGCTCTGCTTCAGCCACACGATCTTCAACAGCATGGGTAGCAATACCCTCACTATCACCTGAATCATCACCCTCCATAGATGCAGAAGCAACATATGGGTGATCAATCCATTGCTGGATAGCAGCAGTGATAGGTGCTCCAGAAAGTGGAACCGGATGGTTAAACACTTTATATGTGAGCACAGGAACAGGTATATCTGCCACTTTATTATTAAAGGACATATATACAGACCCAGTTAACCTGGATTGGATGCACAGGGAGAGTAGCCTTATAAAAGGTACATTAAAAATTCTGTTTGACTCATTCACCAGTTTTAAAATTTCTTGAAAATACAACTCTGCAAAGTTGATGTTTAAACCAGTGATGAATGAGCTTAACAGTTGAGTTTCAAACTCATTTAGCTCCCCTGTGCTACCAGATTTACCTCCTAGACTTCTAATGATGCCAGAAATTAAAAATTTCCATTTGGGGGTGAATCCTGACATCAAAATTGTGCCTTTTTCTTTGGTATATCCAACCAAAGTAAGAGAAGCCCTTGCTGCTTCTTTGGTTGGAATAGGTTCAAAATTATTTCCCAAAGGCAGGTCTAAGACATTCCTAATTAACTCCTGATCAATGGTAACTGCCCGTTTACCATGATCAATAGTACCAGTAATTGCAGTATTGGTACTATTTGAGGAGCAAGTATACCACCATTCCATTAAAAAATGTGGGTATATTTGAGGAACTGTGTTAAAGAATGCTCCCCGTAATGGATGAGCAGACATAAAAGCAGTTAGTTCCTCAAACCCTTTATTCTTTTTCGAATCAGGGATGGAAATGGTAGCTACTTGATTGTTGACACAGAGTTTTACCTGTTTCCCTTGTTTGAAGGGTTTAGCCGCAGCGATGTTGGCAGGTGCCGTGTAAACCCATTGATCAGCCATTGAAGAAATTTTAGAAATTTGATTTTGAAAATGGTTGAGCGATTTAGGGTTTAGAAACTCTGTTTGTTTTTGGTGTGCAAGTACGAATGTAGAAGAAAGGGGGAAAACATAAATGGGTATTTGTAGAAATTAAATTTCCGTTAAATGGGACCCACTTGGACGGTTTATCCCTGTTTCTGCAACAGTAGCGCTGAGGCACGTGCACTTTTTGTATTAAGTAGATAAATAGACAACAAGCGTCAAAACTTTTAATGATTATTACCATAAAGATGGTTAAAGCATTAAATGCAAGGATATTGTTGTTTATTTATGTTTAAAAAAATAAATAAATAAATATATTAAAATTAAAAAGCATTTAGTCTGAGTGTATATAATCAGTCTGTGCAATGAGTCTGGGTGACGTCACACAGACTGAGCCATATAACAGACAGACTAAGATAAAATAACAGAATTTTTTTAAAAAAAACTTTTGTGCCAGCAGTGGTAACAGATTGATATTGCTAACAGTACTAACTTGTGAAAGCAGTACTAAAATTAACTAACAATAGTAACTTTCGAAGGCAGTACTAAAGTTAACTAACAGTGGTAACTTGCCAAAGCAGTACTAAAATCAACTAACAGTGGTAACTGCGAAAGCAGTACTAACATCAATTAAGAGTGGTAACTTGCGAAAGCAGTACTAAAGTTAACTAACAGTGGTAACTGGTGTGAGCAGTACTAAAGTTAACTAACAGTGGTAACTGGTGTGAGCAGTACTAAAGTTAACTAACAGTGGTAACTGGTGTGAGCAGTACTAAAGTTAACTAACAGTGGTAACTGGCTACATTAACAGTGTTAATTGTACCAATTTTTACCAGCAATGCTAAAATACGAATTCATGGGGGCAGTGTTAAAAAGTCTTATCAGTATTAACCAGCAGTACTAAAAGTAACTAGCAGTATTAATACTAATAGTACTAAAATACTAACCTTATGAATTAATAAAGCACAAAAATAGAGGGTCTAGTCTGAATGAATATGGTCAGTCTGTGTAGTTAATCTGGAAGAAGTCACACAGACTGAACCATATAATCAGTCAGACTGAGAGAAAATAACATAAGGTATAAAATCTTTTTGGTATTTTCTTAGAAAGTATGTACAAAAAAATCTCTTTGTCTGTGCTTTTTGATTGTATGTAGCTGAGAATACAGTTATACAGATTGAAAAGCAGACACAGACTGAGAATTGAATCATACAGATTCAAGGTTTTACTAGGGGTTGAGCATTCCTAGTTGACCAAGCAGATACAAAAATCTGTCTTCATTTAAAGGTTTAGTAAAGATATCTGCTAATTGGTCATTTGTGGGCACATATTTGAGAATCACTTTACCTTTCTCAGCATAATCTCTGATAAAGTGATGTCTGATCTCAATATGCTTTGTCCTGGAGTGAAACACAGGATTCTCAGTGATGGCAATGGCACTTTGGTTATCACACATGATTGGAGTTTTTGTAAACACCAAATCATAGTCTGCTAGTTGATGTTGCATCCATAGTAATTGAGCACAGCAACTACCAGCAGCCACATATTCTGCTTCTGCAGTGGATGTAGCAATAGAATTCTGTTTCTTGCTTGACCAACTGACTAGTTTGCCACCTAGCAGTTGACATCCACCAGAAGTGATTTTCCTGTCTAATTTACAACCTGCATAATCTGCATCTGTATATCCAATTAGATCAAAACCAGAGTCTTTGGGATACCAAAGACCCAGGTTGGGAGTACCTTTTAGGTACCTAAAAATCCTTTTTACAGCTTTTAGATGCGATTCTTTAGGTTCAGATTGATATCTAGCACACAAACATGTTGAGAACATGATATCTGGTCTACTTGCAGTGAGGTATAGTAGAGATCCTATCATACCTCTATAAGTGGTTTGACATACTGACTTGCCAGACTGATACTTATCCAACTTATCTGCAGTGCTCATTAGTGTTTTCATAATTGAACAGTCCTTTAAAGAATATTTAGTAAGTAGGTCATTGACATATTTACCTTGGTTGATGAAGATACCATCAGGTTTCTGATGTACTTGTAGACCAAGAAAGTATGTTAATTCACCCATCATACTCATTTGATACTGTTTTGACATTAAGTTTGAAAACCATTTACACAATTTTTCATCAGTAGACCCAAATATAATATCATCAACATAGATTTGGACTAGTATGACATCTGCCTTGTTCCTTTTGAAGAACAAAGTTTTATCAATTGATCCTCTAGTAAAGTCATTACTAAGAAGATAGGATGATAAGGTGTCATACTAAGCTCTTGGAGCTTGTTTTAGCCCATATAGTGCTTTCTGCAATTTATAGACATGATTTGGAAAAGTGGAACTTACAAAACCTGGAGGTTGTTTCACATAGACTTCCTCCTGTAAGTTGCCATTCAGAAATGCACTCTTGACATCCATTTGATAGACTTTGAAGTCCTTGAATGCAGCATATGCCAAGAATAACCTTATTGCTTCAATTCTGGCTACAGGGGCAAATGTTTCATCATAATCAATGCCTTCTTCCTGCTTGTAGCCTTGAGCAACTAGCCTTGCCTTGTTTCTGATTATCACTCCATCCTTGTCCATTTTGTTTCTGTAAACCCATTTTGTTCCAATAATGGTTTTCCCTTTTGGAGCAGGAACTAGGGTCCAAACATTGTTTCTGTCAAATTCTGTTAACTCTTCCTGCATTGCTTCAACCCAATCATCATCTTTCAGTGCTTCTTCAGCTTTCTTTGGTTCAATGATTGACAGGAAGTTTGTGTAGAAACAGAAGTTTGCAGTAGATAAGTTTGACACTTTAGCTCGTGTTTGTACACCAGAAACATAATCTCCAATTATTTCTGTAATTGGATGATACTTGTGTTCTTTGACTCCTAGAAGTGATTCATCATTGCATGATAAATCATTCTCATTTGGTGGAAGAATAGGAGGACTGAGTTCTGCATCATCTTCTACACAGGGCAAGTCTGAGTCTGTAGAGTTCACAGACTGAAAACTACCAGACTGAACACATGTATCAGAAGAATTTGAATCTCTAGACATAGATTCATCTTCTGTTGATGAAGGTATTGTCATAGAATGAGCAGGTTGATCATCTTCATTATCACTTTCAGAGTCCTGTTGTAGGTTAACAACAACTGGGATTTGAGATTCAGATCCCACAACAGATAAATCTTCTAACAAATGAACATCAGACTGAGAAACATGTTCATCATTAGCAGAGGAAGCATCAAAGGTGACATTGATGGTTTCTTCAATTTTATTCCTTCTGTTGTTGTAGACTCTGTAGGCCTTTGAGATAGATGAATAGCCAACAAAAATTCCTTCATCAGATTTAGGTTCCATCTTAGCTAATTGATCTCTTTGATTGAGAATATAGCATTTACTACCAAAGGTCTGGAAGTAATGGATGGTTGGAACCTTCTTATGATATAACTCATATGCAGTTTTGCCATGCCTTTTGACCAAAATAGATCTATTTTGGGTATAACAGGCAGTGTTAACTGCTTCTGCCCAAAAATAAACCTTCATTTGACCATGGCATAACATGGTTCTTGCAGCTTCTATGAGTGTACGATTTCTTCTCTCAGCAACACCATTTTGTTGAGGAGTTCTGACAGAGGCAAAGTTTTGAATAATGCCTTTGTCAGTACAGAATTCAATGAGAGTAGAATTCTTAAATTCTGTACCATGGTCACTCCTGAGTTGCTTGACAGGTGCATCTTTCTGCAATTCTTCTCTCTTGATTAGATTAATAATCTCTTCAGGAGCATCACTTTTAGCTTTAAGAAAGATGACCCAAGTATACCTTGTGTATTCATCCACAACCACAAGTGTATACTTCTTTCCACCCAAACTGCTAATGCTCATGGGTCCAAACAGATCCATATGGAGCATATGCAGTGGTTGTTCAATTGTAGCTAACAATTTGGATGGAAAATGGTTCTTGGTCTGTTTCCCTAGTGTACATGCAGGACAAAGTTTGTCTATTGCAAATGTAACATCAGGCAGACCTCTAACCAGTTTCTTCTTTGACAGGAGGTTAATCTTTTTGAAGTTCAGGTGGGATAACCTCCTATGCCATAGCCAGCTTAGTTCTGGCACAGACTGAGTATAGAGACAGGTCTCTACATTGTTGTCTGCAGAAGAAAGATCCAAGAGATAGATATCTCTTTCTCTTTTGGCAACTAATATAGGTTTGCCTTTGGAATTATAGATAACAGCAGCCTTCTTTCTGATTCTGATTTCACCATCATCATCAAAAATCTGGCTAGCACTAAGCAGGTTATGCTTTAATCCCTCAACATAGGCCACCTTTGTTATTCTGATGTTGCCAGCCTTCACCACACCATAACCTTTTATCTTGGCAACAGAGTTGTCACCATATTTGACAGAAGGTCCTTCTTCTTCTACAAACTCTGACAGATTCTTCAATGAACCTGTCATGTGTCTTGAGCATCCACTGTCTAGGTACCATTTGCTGTTACCCTGCACAGGACAAACAAAATCAATTAGTTACTTTTGGGAACCCATCTTTTGATGGGTTCTTTAGAGTTGGTTGAAGTCAATTCTTTAGCAGTTTTGGTGCTAAGTCTGTGAAGTTGACTTTTAACCTCTCTATTTTTAATTTTGTTGTTTGTAGAAGACATTTGTTTGATCAAAGCAGCCTTTGGCTGTTTAAGAATGGACTTTGTGCATTTAATACCTTCATGTCCCAGATTTCCACCGTTGTAACATTTTCTGTTCAACATGATGGTCCTTTTGGATTTTGGGTTATTATTTGCACTAGATCCTCTGTTAAACTCTTGTTTTGACTCAACAAATGTTTTAAAATCTGTGGTTAACTTCATTAAGTTTTCACTAAGCAGCTTAATGGTCTCAGTCTGGTTGTTAAGATTTGACTTTTGAGAGTCAGACTGAGTGTTAACACAAACAGATTTGGAGTTAAGTTTGCCAGACTGAAAATTTATTTTTCCAGACTGACAGTTAGATCTCACAGACTGAGATCTTTTTAACTCCTTTGTTACTGGTTTTATGCCTTTAGATTTATCATTTGGCATATTATTGTCTGGACCAGTTACAGACTGAGATGTGGAAGGTTCAAACATATTGTAACCTTTCTGTTTATTCTTGATTCCTTTTACCTCTTTTTGTCTTTTTAAAGATGGTACTGTGGGAATATTAACTTTGCCTTTTATAAATCTTTTCTTTTCAAGTTCTATAGTTTCTAAAGATTCATTAGTGATTATAAGTTCAGGCTGTTCAGATTGAGAAGTTTCACAGACTGAGATTTCTGAGTCTGTGTCTTCAGAGTCTGGCTCTGTCTCATATACTAGTTCTTAAGCAACTATTTTTGGTCTAACAAAAGCATTTGTCAATATAACTTTGTCTCCCACTGTATGACTAAAAGTATGAGGTAAAATCTCAGGTACAAATATAGTAGGTTTTGAGTTTATTTCTGAATTTATGTGACTTTTAAGATCAAACTCATCACCTATGACCGCTTGTATCTGAGCTGGAATCTGTTTGGATAAACAGTCCACATTTTTAAGTGATGAGATACACCAAGATTTACAGATCCTTTCATAATGATCAGCTTTGTTTTTACAAGCTTCCTTTTCCAGCTTGATCTTTTTGAGAAGGTCATATTGAGCATCAAGCTCAAGTTTGTACTGTTTATTTTGGTTTATTTCATTCACTTTTGATTGTAGATCTTTTTGAACTTGACTGAGTTTGGTTTTTAAATCTTGTATTTCCTCCAGTTTTTTCAAAAAATCTACATAAATGTGTTCAAATATTTTCTGTTTTTCTGCATCACTATAGTAAAGTTTAAAATGATTTACATTGTAAGCAGATCCTCTGTCCCAATCTGGATGAACACATGCCTTTTCTGCAAATTTGACATCTTTGTCAAACTGGCTCTCTGTGATAGCCATTAAGCACATATCTTCATCATCCTCAGACGATGAAGATTCTTCATCTATCCATTGTTCAACAACCAAAGCTTTCTCTAGTTTCTTTGGTTGTTGTTTCTCTCCAATTTTCTTGGAGTTGAAGTACTTTTTCTTGTACTTCTTGGCCTTTTCTTCCCACTTATCAGAATTTGAAGATTCTGCAATCTTCACTCTACAGTCAGAAGAAATATGACCAACTTGCCCACATTTATAACAAGTAGCTTTCTTAGGATCAAAAGTTGGCCTTCCTTTTGAACCTTTGAATCTTGCTTTTTCTAACCTTTGGGCTAGCAATGCCATTTCAGCTTCTAAAGACTCAGTTTCATCATCTGATTCTGAGTCTGTAAGAGTAAGATGGTAATCTGCTCTAGAGAAAAGTTCTCTATTTTTCCTTGTTGTTGCAACAAGGGCAGCAGATGGATCTTTTGCAATCCTTTTGGCATTTAGATCCTTTCTGGCTTTGGTTTCTTCAAAATTTAACAAAAGTCCAAACAAGCCAGATAGATCATATGTCTCCAATTTTTCACTTACAATTAATGAAGTGATAACTTCAGAAAAAGTGTTTGGAATGACATCAACAAATTTTGTACAGATTTCAAACTGTCCTTTGATGATATTATACCTTTCAAGATCATTGATTAAGATCTGAAATCTGGTATGAATATCAGTTAATGACTCTCCTTGACCAGTAGAGAAGTTCTCATAAATTCTTATGAGATTCTTCTTCTTTTGGGATTGTACTAAACTTACACCATCATATTGGTCAGTTAGCATATCCCATATGGCTTTAGCAGTTTTGCAGCCAGATATCTTAGCAAAGATAGGCTCAGTAACTGCATTGCCCAGAATGGATTTGGCCTTAAAATCTAATGCATATAGTTGCCTGTCTAGATCAGTCCAGGTACTTTTGGCAGCCTCAACAAATTTTTCAGGTGTCAAAATAGTACCATTTGCATCTAAAGTAGCAGGAACTATTCTGCCAGGAATAATGGGTCCTTCCTGAATGACTCTAAGCATTTCATCATGAATGTTAGCAAGAAACCATTCAACTTTCAATTTCCAGTGGGTAAAATTTACACCATTGAAGATTGGAATTCCCTTCCCAGCCATAGCAATAGAGGAAGTCATTTTTCAAAGTAGAAAATGTAGAGAAAAATGGATTTAGATGATTGTTTGAAAAACTGGGTTCCTTTGATCGTTAAAGATTAAATCTTTATTTGCTCTGATACCAGTTTTTGGGTCACAAGGTTCCCAAAACTTAGATACAGATTAAATAACAGTTATCTTAACGTGTTAATTTATATCCAAGTTTATATCAAACAAGTTTAAATTAATCTAGGCGGAAAACAAGATTAATTTTGACACAGAGTTTATTATGAATCAAAGTATTATTCACAATAAAGTATTTGTCTCACACAGATGACAAGGTATTCAAACCCACACAGATGGTTTGAATACGATCCAAGTAGTATACAAAGATACAGTTATCACTACAAACTTCACAGTAAGTGTGGTAATGCTTTAGCCTAAGCTCAAAGGTCTAGTATACTAATTCTCTTGAATTTCTTGGATGATAGCAGTGCTTTTTGAACTGCTATTTATAGAGTTGGATGTAACTCTATATTATCCAGCTTACATAGTTGTCCAAGGGATAACAGATGCATCTTGGGCAACTTTGCACGCCTTCCTTTTTGCTTTTCTTGGAAATAGAAAAAGCAAAAAGGTAAAAGGTTTCTTTGCTGAGAAGAGAACCTTTATATGATGTTTGACCTTTCTCAAACATCTTATCAGTTGTATCTAGCCTAAGGAAAGAAGAATATCTCCTGTACATTTGTACTTTCATTCTTCAATCTGTGCTCTTCAGTCTGTGCTCATCAGTCTGTGATCTTCAGTCTGTGAACTTCAGTCTGTGAAGCCTTCTGTATTCAATCTTCATTCTTCAGATGATGAATTCATAAGTCTTCAGAAAGAGCATGGCTTTCAGTCTGTGAGGATCTTCAGTCTGTGCAGCACAGACTCAGAAGCAATTCTTCAGTCTGTGTAGCACAGACTCAGAAACACAGACTCGGGAATACAACTAAGTTAGATTTTGACTCTTCAGATTTATAACTTAGGTTTGATCATTGTTTTTCCCAACAGAAAATTTAGTTAATTAAGTGGACAATTAATTTGGAATGTCCAAAAAAGAAAATGTGGACTGTATGATGGGACGGATGGAGTAATATGTATAATACAAATTTTTGACAAAAAATTGTGAAAATCAAATTTAAATTTTGTTTTTTTTAAAAAGAAATTGGCTGCTGAAATTCGACCATGGCCGACGGCAACTCGTGGCGGCGGCAACCGGTAGGAGATGGCAGTATGTGGTGGTGATCGGTGATAGGGTGAGAGAGTGTGAAGGAGAAAGTTGAAGGGTTGAAGATCTACGAGTAAACAAAAAAGACCATTTAATTAATTAATATAATAATAATATGAAGTAATAATAATCTCTTTTATATATTATAACAAAATCTTAATTAGGTAGACATTATTCATTTAACTCCCTATAAGTTAATCTTGACCATACAATTAATTAGTCTTTTTAATATAGACCATTGATTAGTTTTAGCTTTAATGACAACCTAAATAGTGGATTAGGATTAAATAAATGACTAAATTGCCCATAACTGATCAATTAGAATACCTCTAATCAATAACTGCCGAAATTAAAATTAAATATTAAAAATTAAAAAGTCAACATTATGATACGATGTATAAGAGAAAAATAAGCCAAAACAAATGCAATTTCCATATCTTAAATAGCCTAACTGTCTAATGGATATGGTATTAATGCATATCATAAATCATTCAAAATAAATAATAAACAAACAAATTTACTACAATTTCTAAATCATTTACATGGTTGATTACCCGAGGAAATTAGTTTTTATTGTCATTTAATTATTAAAAATTTCCTAATAATTTGTACTAACAGCCATTAATATATCGGATCTCAAGACCAATTATCAAATAACTTGCTTTTTTAAAAACCGTGGAATTTGCCTCTAGCTCTTTATCTAAATTCTTCAATACTCTATAAATCATTTTACAACTACTATATAGAATACATACATCAATACACTAATATCCATAGGCACATATACTAACATCTTATTATCTCGCATTATCAATGGCTGACGAACTAGCATTTACCCCGTTGAATCTTATTCTTATCAAAGGGGCGATTGGAAGGTTAGGGTGAAGTTTTTTTGGGTGTGGATCAAAGCTACACAAATAATCCATCAATAGCCTCTTCCATGGAAACCATACTTAGAGATCAACAGGTCTAGATTTTTGGTTCTGATTATATTCTTTCATATTGAATTCATGCTACTCCTTTACGTATGATTTTAGTATTATCATCAATAATACGTGTTACTTTAGTATTATCATCAATAATACGTGTTACTCTATGATGGGGGCCAAGTGTTGAAGATTGAGCCTTGTTGTTTATGGAGGCTCAAGATCGCGTAAAGAAAAGGGCTTCACGGAAACATATATAATTTGGGCTACAGGGCTCCGTTTCAGGCCCGCGAACTGCCAAATCGAAGCTTGGATCGAGACCCATCTCTTGGTAAACCGCCGATCTTTTTATGTTTTTATTTTTATTTTTATTTTGGGCTTTTGTTTTAGGCTTTTGTGTTCGGCCCGTTATATTTTAGGTCCATTTCGAATTTTCTGTTTGGCTTTTTAGGGTTATCTTGTGACATAAACATTTAGTTTTGAGTTTTGAAGAAATCGAATTTTCTCTCAATTTTCGTTTACAATTGAGTTGAATATTACCTAATCGCGGTATTCGTTTTTGAATCAACGTGTTTAGAAGAGATTTTTCTGGTATTCATTGGAATCAAGAGGTTTAATCTAGTTATCGTTATTTGCACACTACATCACTGTAATGACTTTTTTTGAAACATAAACGCTGCCTGTAATATAAATGCATATATATTAGATCCCATTAATCTTATTTTCATATATTTAGTTTTAATTTTTTTTGTTAACAACGACTATCTTTTCATACCTGATAATTTATCATGGTTAATATCAATCTTTACAATTATTTATATCAATCTTTGACATTTTTATGCTTAGTATACTAGATGTGTTGAATATATGTATTCAAGTTTTACCCATTTAAACTACCCATCCAAACTACTCACGTCAGCAATGTAATCAGTGGTACAATAAGTTAAGCTTTGCATTCTCATTGATATTGTATATAGTATTGTTCATGGTGAACCACACTATCCGGAGAAGCGTTGCTCTAGAGTAGGATCTTTTTTTCATCCATCTATATGCTCAATTTTTATAGTTTCAATAACTAAGATGTTTAGTAATTCAAATATCCCAAAGGTTGCAATGAGGTAAATATCATTAGCAAACTCACAAAGTAAGTGTATATTTATTTGTAATATTAGTTTCATTAAAAAAAGGGTAACTGCATTATTTGTGATCTCTCTCGAGAAACAGTTGATCATTTGTTTCTTCGTTGCAAGATGGCTTGGAGAATATGGTGAGAGGTCCTATATACATGGGGTATTAATTGGGTTATTCCGGGTTCTATTGGTGATTTCTTTAAGGTTTGGTCAGTGATGTCCTATAAAATAAATGTCACAAACGCTTCGATGTTGGTCTTCTTTGCTGGTTGCTGGACAATCTGGGAAGAAAGAAATAACTTGTTGTTTAAGAATAAGGAAAATGATGTTCAATATGTTTTGATTTGATCAAGTTGAGAGTGGGTCATTGGGCTTCTCAAAAATAGCCTCAGGTGGTTGAATCAAAATTTCAAATTTTTTATAATCCATTATTATCGAAGGTGTGTAAGGAGAGATTTTAATTAAGGGCTATTTAGCCTTTTATGTTGATGGCACAATGTGTAGGATGTCAAATCAAGGCGGTGTAGGTGGTGTGCTAAAAAATGATGAAGGCAAAGTTATATGCGTTTCCTCGATGTCGGTAAGATCTCAGTAGTGGAAGCTGAGTTGGAAGCGGTTTTGGTTATAGCGGGGAGAAGGGACCTTATATTTGATGAGGTTGTAATTAGAGGTGACTCAAAAGAAGTAGTGGGATAGCAGTAATGGGGTTATGCAAGTTTCTTGGTGGGCTGAAGATCGTGTTATCAAAGTTAGGACGGCTATGGTGGCATTCTCGCAGTTTAAAATTGTCCATACTCCTAGAAATTTGAATGAGGCAGCTGATATTGTGGCCAAACAAGGGATATCGAGGACAAAAAATTGCTTCGATGGCTATAATTCGTAGTTTGGGTGGTGAAGTTTCGTACATTCTGGTTCTTCGTTTTGTTTTCAAGTTTGGTTATTTTTTGTAATGAGTTTCAGTGGTGTGAGGTCTTTGGTAGGCTTGTGTGGGTTGTGGTGTTCTTCTTTTTGAGCTGTTTGTGTGTGAGCCGGTTTTGTGTTTTCGGCCTTGTATGCATGAGTTGCATTTATAAAGTATTTTATTGTTAAAAGAAAAGTTACAATCGTCCACAATGTACTCAATATTTTGCCATTACCAATATACATCACTTTCTAATATATATGAATAACAAACTCCCATAATCACACATAAAAATCATATATGTTTCTTTAAAAAGTGAAGCTATATTCCAAATAGTTTTCATATATAATCCCGAAGGCGCGGGTTATAAACTAGTTAATAATAATAAATATTACCAATTAATATATATTTTAAAAATACCAATGACTATTCGGCTTTCCTCTGATGCTAATTAATTACCACATTTCTAATAAAACGTATATTCTTCTGGTCTTTCAGAGATTATAAGCTTAAAAAAATTGCTTGACTGGTAAGACATAATAAGAACTTTTTATGTCTAAACTGCAGAAAAAATTTAAACGATTTTAACATCAGAGAGGTGGATTCTTTGAAGAATGATAAATATCTAAGGAACGAAAAAATCAATAGAATTTTTTCATTTTAATTTAGTATGGAGGGGTACTATTGTCATTTCATTTTAATATGAGCATGTTAGTCGATAACTGAAGAAAAAAAAAATATTAACTCGCACATATTGCTATCCATTTGCAAGATACAAAAATCAACGGAATGTGTCATAGTTGATGTACGTGTACAACTTTTTTTCGATATTCTTATCATGAATCTGCAAGTTTCAATATTATGAATATCTATGAGGAGGATGCCTGATCAACCATGAATATCCTCCAGTTACCCAAAATAACAACAGTTGTATAAGAAACAAATAAAGGGATAAAAACATATATGCAAAAAGAAGAGAGCAAAGCTAGACTTAGAGTCACACATAAATAATTGACTAAACAACGAATAAAGGGCACTTGTTTTAACTGGCCGGTGATCTTTTTTTACCCATCATCTATTAAAGATAAAACATAACCCGTGTCACCCATTCGTTAATAAATGAGTTGAAATTGCCACATCTACCACAAGTATTGTGACAACATATATGATGTCTTCTCTTTTATGTCATGGATTTCAGTTTATCGTTAAAAGGCGATTACATAGTATTTTTTTCTTTAGAAGGACCAATAAAGATGAAAAATACATTATTATTATGTGGACAATTCCTTCTCTCATATGCGTTATGTCATCTCAGTCAACTTGTACTCATTAGTTTTCGTATTATAAGTGACCAGAATATGGAAATTATAGCAGAAACATACTTTGAACAATACTCCAGATCGAATTTGTTTCTAATACGATGAAAAATACTTTTTGATCTTGAAAAGGGGTGCCTTTTTCGATATGGACAGTTCCTCAGCTTGCTGATTTTCTATCATTCTCAATATACAACAAACCTCCATTCCCCGCAGATAAGTGCTACTTATGAGCTCTAACAAGGAACAAAAAGATATTTACAGGTTATAGATGCATCTGCATGTGATTCATATCAAATTAACATGGACATAAGATAAGTGGCTAACTACTAAAGTACATTATTTCAATAATATAAAATATTAAATAAATTCATTTGATATTTGATCAAGCATATAATTACTTGAGTGCTATTAATTGTGTGGTTATGGGAGATCCAGCTTTTACACTCCAATAAATGTGCAAACCCGGTTCGAGATAGACTCAATCGAGGATGGTAAAGAGTTAAATCTTAGGAGAGATTTCTTAGAAGAAAATCTGATCATGTATATTGTCCTGTGGAGATGGAATGATTCTGGTATTTATATAGGAAACCTAGCTTCTAGAAGGTTTCCTGTGAGGAAGTATACCTTACTGTGGGCCTGGACATGTGTGCGTTGACCTGACAGGCCCATACCTTTAGTTTAAACACCACGCAAGTATGACCCAAGGTAATGCTTAATAAATGCGTATGTCAGACCCTATAATAGGTGATGATGAAAGTAACGCTCCTCATACTACTCATGATTCTGTCAAATCATTGGATGGTGGAAATCCGAGTTGGGAAATGCAACCCGCCAACCCTGGTAAAGACAGGATGTGGCTAACTTGGCTTACTATGAATTCGAGTTTTAGCCGTGATCTGAGTTCGAGCTCGGATATGGCATTACACATGTCATTAAGTCCCCCCATTTCGGTAATGTATGCTAAGGGGATGCGTTGCCAAATTCAAAAAAAGAAGAAATCTGAAAGTCAATGCCATCATTACTTTTTCCTTGAGGTGACATGTGAAATGGCGTGTAATAAATGCGCACGAGGGGGTGCATTAAATGCTCGTCAGTAAAAGTGAACGGTCATTCATGCAAGCCGGCAACCAACAGTTTTTTTGATGGGTTTTGGCGACGAGTCGCGTTGCGATTGGAGCCCATACGGCCTGACCCATGGAATTTTGGCTATAAATACCCTTCAACCACCCCGCAGTTAGTTTTTTACACACATTTACTACGAGTAACTCCGGCCAAAAGCACTATTCATTCCAGCGATATCAGTTTTCGTTTCCAAGCTCTCACCTCGAAAATCAAGGTCAGTTAGCCTCGAAAACTACTTCTCTTTTAAATACGTATTATTGATGGCGGCACGCGATAGGAGAGCATTGGCTTCGGTTTCCGAGACTTCCAGCTGGATAACGGATGACGTTATAAACTAGATTAGGTCCGTATACTCCTGTGTACGGGCATATAACCCGGTGGCGCCTCGACAAGATGATAGGGCATGTACGCCACCGGACGGCAAGGTGGCCATATACACCAAAACGATGGAGATTGGCAACCTCCGCTTCCCCCCTACCGCCTTCTTTCTTGATTTTTTAAAACATTTTCAAGTTGGCTTCGGTCAACTCCTCCCCTACGCTGTCCAAAAAATAACTATTTTTGAGATGTGGTTACGGTCCCTGGGCGAGACCCCATCACTCAACGTATTTCGAGCTAACTTTCGGATCTCGGTCTCGGAGGACGGCTGGTTTACGTTTGATAAGAAAAGGGATAAGTGCACAAAAATGTAATTATTTATAGTCTGACAATCATTGTGTGTATCGAACTATTTGGGTTTCCATCGTATGTAATAAACTTGTTATTCATCGCCATTGTATGTAAGCTTTAGTACTTTTACTTACGTGTCAGCTGTATGAAGTGACACATGGTAGCATCACAAGTTTACACGTCACTAAAATACATACAATAGCAACAAACTGAAAGTTTATTACACACAATGTAACCCCGAATACTTTGTTGCATACAATGAATGTCAGAGTATAAATAATTACATTTCCATATACATAAGCCATAAGAAAACCAAGTTTGTTGGTGAAAAGGATAGTTCTCTTCACGGATGGAGAGATACCTTTTTCTTTGTTGACCAGACTTTGGTCCTGGCGTGTTGAAGAAGAAGGTGAGGTCCTGGTTTGGTATACCGAACGTGATCCGGGCTTGAGCAACACACCGCGGCTAAACAAGGAAGAGTTGAGGTTGCACGACCTGTGCAAGGATGCCTCACTGGTGATGAGGCCATACCATGAGTTCGCCCTGGTTGCTGGCTGTATTAGCCGTAACTGGAGGCGTGTTGATATGCAGCCGTGCTTCAAGTTCGGGGATCGCGGTACGGGATAGGAGCATTTTAACTTTTGATTCTCTATTTTACATGTATGTTTTTCGGATGTGTTTCTATTGCTGCAGAGATGGACTTCAACGCGCTCCTCAAGGCCAACAAGAAGGAGTACAACGAAGTCACTTTTGGCAAGAAGGCGGTATCGCCTGCCGTGGAGAGGACGGGGGCTGAGGGGTTAAGCTCGGCGCCTCCTGGTGCTGCCGCGGTGACGGTGGCGGTCGCGTCGGGGGTTCCCATCCCCCAACCAGCTAAGCTCGCCAAGTGGGCCGTCACCGGACGCGGTCCTCACCCTTCTCGAAAGAAGAAGAAGGTGACCGCCAAGGATCTTGCTGAGCGCAACCTGGCAACCTTTGTATCCACCCCGCGCAACCTGGCAACCTTCTACATATTGAATTATTATTATTATTATTATTTATTTTTATATATATATCCCTTGCCCTATTATATATTTTGTTCTAGTAGTGGCCTCGGATGAGGAGCTAGAAAGCAAAGAAGCGTCCATTGGCGGCATAGAAAAAAGCTGCCGAACAGACAGAGGGTTGCTGAGTAGTACCTGGCGGTTGGCAGAGAATCTGTTGCCGAGTTGGCCGCTAGTGTTGAAGAGGTGCGCTCTGATCTTGAGAGCGTACAGAAGGCGCGCAACGATGCTGTTCACGGGCCCCCCACAACACTCGGGCACCTGCTCAGGGTGCCTGATAACATCAAATAATGTCATATTTATATAATAATATTCCCTTATTTTTAAGCCTTTTTAGTGCAATCTATTTATATATACTACTGATTTCATTTATATTTGCAGAAAGGTATTTAAAATAAATAAATGAAGAAAAGGAACGAAAATGGGCTCAAGACTAAAGAAAATAAAGAAAAGATTAAAGGCCAAAAAGATTGGGCTTGGAAAAAAGAAGAACCTAAAGGATATAAATTATTGGTCCAAATTAAAGAAGAAAACTCAGATTTGAATAAAGATAAAGGCCCAAGAAGAGAGCCCAGCCCGGCAAGCAGAATATTCAGGAACGAGCATTCAGCAGGCGGTTGAAGATTTCAGCCGGCGGTTGAACCTAAATCAGGAAGGCGGTCGAGCGCGCTGGTCAAAATCCGGGTTATCGGGTAAAAATCCAACCCAGCCGGCGGTTGAAAAATCCAACCGCCGGTTGGATTTGCGGATCTGAAATCTATAAATAGAGCCATTATCAACCCTTAACCATACACAATTACATACGAATTAAGTAACCCTTAATTCGGTTCTAGGGTTTAAAGGTCGACTAAAGGAGATATTTGGAGGCTAGTAGGCTAGGGTTTGAAGGTTTTCAATCCTAACGAAGATTCGGTTCGGTTATTGGGGTTTGATTCTTATTCTTTTCTATTTGCAATGTGTAACAACTTGTTTTTGGATTTGATTTATCTTACTTTAATTATGAACTGATTCTTGGTTGTATTTACTTAGATGAATGGTTTTTTAGATAAATGTTTCATTATATGTTTATGTTGATCTGAGTTATGAATGGTTATTGAGTTTGTTTGAAAGATCCATATTGATTGTGTGTTTATTAATTGTTACTTAACGTGGTCAAGAGACTTATACTAGAACTAACATTTGTATAAGTTGATTGATTATTTGCAATTAAGTAATTTATTAGTTAATTGTGGCTTGAAACTGTAACCGGTAATAGGTTAAGACCAATACAATTAATACAACCTAATTGGTGTGATAATTAGAAAACCAATAATTATAGACTTACGTTAACACAAAGTCACTGAACGAATCTAAAGGATCTGTTGATAGTTTTAATAGCATAAATCTTATGTTGATAACACGCCTCAGTGTATTCAAGAGAATCTAGTATTAAGGTAAGGTTTATTAGGGATCAGTTAACCTTAACAGGAGGCTATCCATTTTAGTTGAAATCACCATAATAAATTATTAATAATCCATAAACATATCTGAAACCTGAATCGAGAAATCAGTAATCTAAGTAAATACATGCTTGCCTATCTGATCATCCTTAGTTATCTTTTCTATCTTATAATTGTTTTTATTAGTTTTTAATTAAATCTACATTCGTACGGAACTAAAACGCACCCCTTATCTATTTGTAATTTAGGATAAATTAATTATTTTAAATTTGCACCGATTCCCTGTGGTTCGACTCGGTCTTACCAAAGCTATACTATAATACGAACATGTATTCTTGTCTGGTTGTGTTTAAGTTTACTTTAGTATTTCCAATCAATTAAAACTTGTATTTTTAACGACAACTTAACACGCATCAAGTTTTTGGCGCCGCTGCCGGGAAAGCAGTTTGTTAAATTAAAATTTTTTATTTTTTTACAAAGATATCTTTGTACATTGTTAATCGATTGAAAAATCGGCTCACACATTGTGAATACAACACAACAGAGGTATAAAGAGGGTCGTTCTGCTTCCCTAAAGGAGTGGGTTTTTAATAAGCTTCGCGCTGACCTACTTTTCCGCTTCTGAGTATTTTACAGTGGAGCTACCGAGGACTTTTGATTAACTTTGTTAATAGAATCTATAATAAATTATTTGTATTACTTAATTATTTATACTTTTACTTTTAATTGAACTTATCACTTTTAATTGTTAATTATTGTAATTAATTAATTTGTTATTTTAATTAAGTGTTAAGAATTTTTAAAACTTAAAAATTCTCGAACTGTTCAGTTCCAACCGGCGGCTGAGATTATTCAACCGGCGGTTGGACAGTTCTTCTCAACGGTTTTTTTAGTTCGACCGGCGGTTGGCCATATCCAACCACGGTTGAGCCCTGTTCTGTTAATTTTTGCGTTTTGTTTGTTTTAGATTGTTTTTATTTTTGTTTTGTTTTTCTAATGTTTTTCTTTTCCGTTTTGGTTTTGGAGGAAGGTGCTGAACCATGAGTATGGTTCCGTATATTTTTCGAAACTGCAGAAACGAACCAACCGATATTGAGAACATGACACTTGAAGAGTATGAGAACCGGATTCGAAGAGTTCAAATGTCAAGATTGCAAAACGCGAGAAACGAATCTACTGATGCGTGTTAAGTTGTCGTTAAAAATAACAAGTTTTAAATAAATGGAAATACTAAAGTTAACTTAAACACAACTGGACAAGAATACCTGTTCGTATTATAGTATAGCTTTGGTAAGACCGAGTCGAACAAAGGGAAACGGTGTAAATTAAAATAATTAATTAAACCTAAAATTACAAATTACAAATAGATAAAGGGGGCGTTTTAGTTCCGTACGAACGTAGTAAAGTAAAAACGAATAAAACTTAAACAATTAAGGATTAAAAAGTAATTTGAAAGTAATCAGATAAATAAGCATTTATTTACTTAGAACAGTGATTTCTAGATTCAGGTTTCAGATATGTTTATTGAATTGTTGATTGTTTATTACGGTGATTTCAACTTATATGGACAGTCTCCTGTTAAGGTTAACTAATCCCTAATAAAACTTACCTTAATACTAGATTCTCTTGAATACACTGAGGCGTGTTATTAACATAAGCTTTATGCTATTATTCCTATCAACAGATCATTAAGATTCACTATGTGATATCGTGTTAACGCAAGTCTATAATTATTTGGTTTTCATAATTATCACATCGATTAGGTTATATTAATTTCTAGTCTCTTAACCCGTCGCCGGTTACAGTCTCAAGCCACAATTAACTAATAAATTACTTAATTGCTGATAATCAATCAACTCATACAAACGTTGGTTCTAGCATAAATCTTTTGATCACGTTAAGTAACAATTAATCAACACATAATCAATATGGATCTTTCGAATAAACTTAATAACCATTCATAATTTAAATCAACATAATCATATCATGAAACCATTATCTATTAATCATTCATCTAAGTAAATACAATAAAAGAATTAGCTCATGTTTGAATTAAACCTAACCAAATCTAAAAACATGTAATAAAACATAGTAAATAGAAAAGAATAAGAATCAAACCCAAGACACTGAACCAAATTTTCGTTAGGGTTGAAAAGCTTCAAACCCTAGCTTCCTAGCCTCCAAATAACCCTCAAAGTCGGATTCTAAACCCTAAAGTCGAATTAAGAACGACTTAATTCGTTTTGTAAAAGTGTATGGTTAAAGGTTGAGAATGGCCTCTTTTTATAGATTTCAGGTCCGAGAATCCAACCGCCTGTTGGATTTTTCAACCGCCGGTTGGGTTGGATTTTTACCCGATAATCTGGATTTTGACCCGCGCGTTCGACCGACTTCCAAATTTAAGTTCAACCGCCAGTTGGATATTCCAACCGCCGGCTGAACAGACGTTCCAGAATATTTTGCTAGCCGGGTTGGGCTTCTTCTTGGGCCTCCATCTTTATTCTTAATTCAAGTTTTAATCTTTATTTTGGCCCAATTCCTCATATCTTTTGGGTTTATCTTCTTTGCAAACCCAATCATTTTGAGTCTTCAATCTTTTCTTTATTTTAAACACCTTTCTGATATATAAATAAATTGCAATAAAAATGCTTAGAAATAAGGGAATATTATAATATAAATAAGACATTATTTGATGTTATCATCTACCAACTAATGGAATGATTCTTCTGCTGAAATGGATGAAGATATTGCTAACATGACGCTTGAGGAGTATGAGAGGTGAACTCATGATGACATTGATTTCGAGTTTAATGAGCAAATTCGACAAGGACCATCGGAATTCTATGCCAATAATGGAGCTCATGCACCATTTCACGAGAAAATGGTGAACTTAGAAGAGCCAATGAGTAAACATGTTGAAACTTCAAGAAAGCGAATGGAAGAAAACGAAGATAAAAAGGTGGAAAATCTTAACAAACCTAAGGTTGGAGGATACGACACAAGGGAGAAACCTAGTTTCGAGGATTACACGTCGTCACCTCCCTACCCACAAGCTTTAAAGAAAGAAATTGTTAGAGATTATACACCTCCGCCTCCTTATCCAGCTGCTTTGAATAGATATAAAAAGAACAAGGATCCGATAGAATTTACAAGTAGGATGGAGAAAGTACAAGGACATATTTCGATCTTATCCCGATCATCGATTGTTGGATATACGCAATTCATGGAAACTACAAGTGACATAATGGAAGAACCCGAAGCAATTGATCAAAGTCAAGGAACTTCCATTTAATGACTTCAGGGGATGGTTCATCAAATCGATAAGTATCCTCATTCTTCTTATTCCTTTATTTTTAATGAATTTCTTAGTGAGTTTAAACAGATAGAAGAAAATGAAGTGGACTGGTCGATTTTGCCAAATTTTGATTACAAAGATTCGGATGAGGAATTGCTCATTTTACTTGGTTCAAATGACGAAGAGCTCCTTGAACTAAGAAACCGAGATGGTATGATGACGGAAGAGGAATTGCTAGCTTCTATTGATTTGAATATTGATGAGGTTCCGTTATTGCATCTGGAATTTCAACAGTTGAAGAGAGATGATCAAGCAATGATAAGGATTGGAGAAGACAACGAAAATAGAACCGACTGTGATCACCTGTCAACCGGTGGTTGGATTAAAACCCAGCTGGCAGTTGAGATTCAAACGACGGTTGAGTCGTCTCAACCGGCGATTGGAGTATCTCTTAGTACAGGTTTGATGTTTTCAACATATGAAGACCCTTTTTGGCAATTCGAGCGGAAAGTGAGTTTCTCGCAGTTTCTGGAAGGTCATCGAGTGTCATGGAAAGGACATATACCTGTTGTAAACAATAAGTTCCTAATTAATTTCATTTCAATAAATATACACTTATGGATTACTTATCGTTATTACCATCCATGCTTTATCTTAAGTGTGGGGAAAGTCACCCAATTTTTAAGAAAATAAGGGTGAAGTGAAGCTAGTGACTCGAACAAAAACAAGCGCTTCTCGGGAGGCAACCCGTGTTTTCTTTTATGTTTTCTTTATTTTTGCAGGCTTGAACTTTGTGGGTGTGTTCCCTGGAAACCCTCACGAGACTATAACTCGTCCACTCGGGATACCGAGGGGTTTAAAGGCTTATTGCATATGCTAAATGCAATCGTGAGTGCCTACGGAAGTGAGCTGTTGTATATTTCCAATCAGATCTCAGACGACATGTACTTCTTATCGAGGGGAGTTTTTCGTTCTAATTTCTTTTCTCCTTTCTTTTCACTTTATCTGTTTCTGTACAATGAGGGCATTGTACAGTTTAAGTGTGGGGATGAGAGTCGAAAAGAAATAAAGGTTTATTTGTCTTCTAGAACTAACTATGAAATTTTTGTCATATTATATAAAATTTTTGCGATACTATTCTTGTGAGATGATAGTACATTAGAAACATTTATAAAAATGAAATTTTTAAGTGCTATGTTTGATGTGTTGATAGGCCTAATTAACATTTTTAAATCCAATTTTTCTAAATTTACACATAAGTGTTTGACATCTTCATTATATGATGTATTAATAGGCTTTCTATATAAAAGTTTTTGAATTTTAAGAAATATTAATCTAACATGAATATAATTTTATGGGGAACACAAGTTGATATATGACTTTGTAGTCTTAATTTCTGTATGATATCATGACATATTTTATAATTTTGGGATTTAAATTGAAATCATTTGAAGATACACTGATCGATTCCTCTGTTGTACTAAGTACAGACCTGGTTTCATCAGAATATCTAAAAAAATGAAGAAAAGAAAAAATGCTTAAATAAATATAAATGTTAGTCAAATTATGTCGCTCTGTTGTACTAAGGTATAGACCTGTCACCGCTGATTTGATTAAAACTAGAAAAATGTTATACTTGTACCCGAGTTAAGTTAAGTCGCTTTGTTGTACTGAGGTACATACCTGTCACCAATGTCTTAACTCTAAAAATGATTTTTCAATTGCTCATCCATTATATAAAATATGTTCATGATTTGATTCCAGGAGTATATTATCAATGGGATACGTAAGTTATATTCATAATAATAATAAAGTGTTATTCTAAAGCTGGAGTATAGAAAGTTTTTGTGTTTAAAAGTGTTAAGCAAGGTTTTATGAGGATTTATATCAACAATCTAGATAGATTTAATTGTTCCTAATAAATAGCATGTTGTCTAATATGATCCTAGAATAGTTAAAAATATTCGCGAATTAAGTGATATATATCCTATTTATATGGAGATGAATTTCTAGTTTGTCTTATATTTATCAGAAATCTACTTGAGGACAAGCAGAACTTAAGTGTGGTGATATTTGATAACATTAAATAATGTCATATTTATATAATAATATTCCCTTATTTTTAAGCCTTTTTAGTGCAATTTATTTATTTATACTACCGATTTCGTTTATATTTGCAGAAAGGTATTTAAAATAAATAAATGAAGAAAAGGAACGAAAATGGGCTCAAGACTGAAGAAAATAAAGAAAAGATTAAAGGCCAAAAAGATTGGGCTCGGAAAGAAGAAGAACCCAAAAGATATGTTATTGGGCCAAATTAAAGAAGAAAACTCGGATTTGAATAAAGATAAAGGCCCAAGAAGAGAGCCCAGCCCGACAAGCAAAATATTCTGGAACGAGCATTCAGCCGGCGGTTGAAGATTTCAGCCGGCGGTTGAACCTAAATCAGGAAGGCGGTCGAGCGCGCTGGTCAAAATCCGGATTATCGGGTAAAAATCCAACCCAGCCGGTGATTGAAAAATCCAACCGCCGGTTGGATTCGTGGACCTGGAATCTATAAATAGAGCTATTATCAACCCTTAACCTTATACAATTACATACGAATTATGTAACCCTTAATTCGGTTCTAGGGTTTAAAGGTCGACTTAAGAATGTATTTGGAGGCTAGCAGGTTAGGGTTTGAAGGTTTTCAACCCTAACAAAGATTCGGTTAGGTTATTGGGGTTTGAAGGTTTGCAATGTGTAACAACTTGTTTTTGGATTTGATTTATCTTACTTTAATTATGAACTAATTCTTTATTGTATTTACTTAGATGAATGATATTTAGATAAAGGTTTCATTATATGTTTATGTTGATCTGAGTTATGAATGGTTATTGAGTTTGTTTGAAAGATCCATATTGATTGTGTGTTTATTAATTGTTACTTAACGTGGTCAAGAGACTTATGCTAGAACTAACATTTGTATAAGTTGATTGATTATTTGCAATTAAGTAATTTATTAGTTAATTGTGGCTTGAGACTGTAACCGGTAATAGGTTAAGACCAATAACAATTAATACAACCTAATTGGTGTGATAATTAGAAAACCAATAATTATAGACTTACGTTAACACAAAGTCACTGAACGAATCTCAAGGATCTGTTGATAGTTTTAATAGCATAAATCTTATGTTGATAACACGCCTCAGTGTATTCAAGAGAATATAGTATTAAGGTAAGGTTTATTTGGGATCAGTTAACCTTTACAGGAGGCTATCCATTTTAGTTGAAATCACCATAATAAATGATTAACGATCCATAAACATATCTGAAACCTGAATCGAGAAATCAGTAATCTAAGTAAATAAATGCTTGCCTATCTGATTATTCTTAGTTATCTTTTCTATCTTATAATTGTTTTTAATTGTTTTTATTAGTTTTCAATTAAATCTACGTTCGTACGGAACTAAAACGCACCCCTTATCTATTTGTAATTTGTAATTTAGGATAAATTAATTATTTTAAATTTGCACCGATTTCCTGTGGTTCGACTCGGTCTTACCAAAGCTATAGTATAATACGAACATGCATTCTTGCCTGGTTGTGTTTAAGTTACTTTAGTATTTTCAATCAATTAAAACTTGTATTTTTAACGACAGCTTAACACGCATCAATGCCCACTGGGGAGTACATTGACACCGGGCCCCCAGTGTTTGTGCCGCAGTGGAACATCAAAGCTGACAACATCTGCTCCGATGTGTCGCACCCCCAAGACACGTGGCAGCGGAAAGTAGGGTGTTGCGTTGGGGGCGCCGACCAAATCAAATATCACAGCACAAGAATTACAACAAACGACCTCTATATGAGACGTTTCAAAAATCATTACATTACATAGTTAAAATGTTTACATAAGTTTTGCCAAAAGTAGAGTACGCATCTAGTACAAGATTTCAACATAATATAATGCAAGCTAATCTCTGATGTTTGTGAAAAGTATGTGACTCGAGCTATCTCCCTCCAAGAGCAAGCCTACTGTGGTTGGTTCCCTGAGAAATACATACTAAAAGGTCAACATAAAGTTGGTGAGTTCATAGGTTTGTAAGCAGTTGATATAACCTCATATGGAACACAAGATTTCCGTTTGTATCATTCAACAATGATAGGTAATGTATTACAAAAATGTAAAGATAGTGTATATTGTTGCCTTGAGCTCATAGTTCGAGCTTAACTGTGGTGTCGGGTCACAATCAAGTGCCACGATCGGGGTGCCTCCCAGCGAGTGCCTAATCCAACACTCGTAAGAACAAATGATAATGCGTCCGTTTGACAAGTTAGCGCTACTAACCCGGACGGGGGGAGTCATTCCCAAATAGTACTATTCATTAACATTCACGCTATAACGATACTAACAAACTATGATGTGGGGGACTTTCAGGATTAGTAAGATAACTCATGCAACCAACATATCGAGTTTAGTACTTATGTTCACATAAAAATAGCGGTGTAAAAGCAGATGTATGTATTCTCACCCCGGTTAGAAACAGTAAAAAGGGGCTATGAAACTCACCTGAGTTTAGCAAGTAGCAAGCAATAATCAAATAGCAAGCAATGTGTTCCAAGTTGCAACGTTCTAACGTCCTAAACGTATAAGGTTGTGTAAGTAGATGTCTCAAAAGACCATCTATAGTGATTGTATAAGTGGGGGTTACTGTCCACTTAAATCAATCATGTAGGTGGAGGGTTAATGTCCACCTAAGTTAGTTCACACAATTTGAAATGTCCAATTGTTCAGTTATCGTTTGTGCTTATAAAACATGTACTGGCCGTTGGTGATATTTTGTGAAAACACAGCTTTTGATTAATTTTGTTACGCATATTTTTACCTTCCAGTTATGGGTAATTAATCAGTGTGGCAAGGGGCGAAGCCCATTATTGACGGGGGTCCGGGGGCAGCGCCCCTGGTAGCGGGGTCCAAGGGGCAGAGCCCCTGGCTGGGGTCGAGCTGTCGATTTTTGTGTTTTTAGCGACACTGGGCTAGTGTCGCTACATGCGACACTAAGGTGTTATGCGACAGTAAGGTATTATGCGACACAAAGGCTTGTGTCGCTAATGTGACGATTCGGGTGCTATAGCGACACAGAGGCTTGTTTCGCTAATGTGACGATTCGGGTGCTGTAGCGACACATAGGCTTGTGTCACTAATGTGACGATTCGGGTGCTGTAGCGACACAAAGGCTTATGTCGCTAATGTGACGATTCGGGTGCTGTAGCGACACAAAGGCTTGTGTCGCTAATGTGACGATTCGGGTGCTTTAGCGACACCAAGGCTTGTGTCGCAGACTACTGGGCTTATGCGACACAGAGGCCTAAAACAGATCGGTTTTGTGCATTTTATTTCGGGTTCCAAATGTTCAAATAAAAATTCAAGAAAAATATATGTTGTTCCTTAGTATGTTAGCTTTTTAAATTAATTTTTCCAGAATTTTTGGGTACTTCTAAGTATTTTTAAAAATTCCGTTTGTTCACTAAGGTCAGAAAGTGACCAATCCGGATACATGCAACAAGATCGGATTTCTGGGCAAAATCTACAAATTTTCAGAAAAAGTTATCTAAACGACATTTGTACCTAACAAAATTTGTGAACTTTTGGCGGTGGTTTCAGGTCATTTGGGGGTGTATATCTCGAGTTATGATTAAAACAAGAGAGGTAAAATTTCTGTCATTTTTGACAGCCCGGACACATGTTTTTGTAAAAATCATTTCGGGTATCAAACGAGCTCCAAAAATTATGAAACCACTTGGAAATGAAAGCTAACTTCTTAAACTTAATTTTTTCCTTTTGAATCGTCCATTTTGGTCAAGTTTTGAGGGAGAAACAGCCCCTCAAAGTCGAGCTACTTTTCTGCCCGAAAATGCATGTTTTGTTCTTGAACATTTTAAGCCATGAAAAACGTTTTTATGATATATTTTGGACATTTCTTTGTTATATGAACCTTATAACATGTTCATGGAAGTATTTTAGAAGGGTTTTTAAGTTCTTACAAAGAGGAGGATGAAGCACAAAGAGATGGACGTTGAGAGCTCGTTTTCTTGCGTTTTCGGCTTGATTTCTTCTTGAAAGTATGGTGAATGATGATGGTGGTGATGGTGGCCGGATTTTTGGTGGTGGTGTTAAAATGGCAGATTTTTCTTGAGAGAGAGAGAGAGAGTAGAGAGAAAATGGGTGGAGTTGTGTGTGTAAAAATGAGGAAGAAAGGGGAAGATGAAGATTAAATATGGTGGGCTTGGGCTGCCTTCTTGGGCCGATTTGGGCCTCTTAGGGCGGACCTTAGGCTCGGTTGGGGTGGCCCAATTGGGTCCTTGGGCTTGCACATTTGTTTTCTCAAGCCCGCGTTACGTTATTTGATCGGTTAATCGTTATTTGCGCGCGTAAACATTAAATCTTTAACGTTAAAATTTTGTGTTTAATTTCTGATACAAAATCACTATTTTAATTTGACCAATATATTTAAAAATACTTTATTGATCCTTTTTAAAATATTTGTCGGTTTCGTTCGGGTATCGGGCGCGATTCGCGCGTTTTCGTTGCGTTTGTTACGTTTTAAGCAAAACGTCTAGGTTTTTCGTATATTATTATTTAATAACAATACTATAGGGTAAATAATTACTATTTAATTTATAAAATAGGCTTACATTATTTACGAAAGTTTATCACCAACACCGTATAGATTGTCGGACCTCGTCCGGTTGTTTCGCGTAATTACAGATAAACACATAATCACGTAAGTGTATATTCAAATATACAAGTAATTACAGATATTTAGCCTAATCCAACTAAATACAAGTAATTAGAGTTTCTAGCTAGGTTTACAATTAACCTAAAGTGTCGAGTGTCACATTCTCCCTTGTTAGAGGAATTTCGTCCCGAAATTAGCTTGTTATCGTGGTCTGTGCGGCATCTGGGAATAGATGTGGGTATTTCAGCCGTATCTGGTCTTCCCGTTCCCAAGTGAATTCAGGACCACGCCTGGAATTCCACCGGACTTTAACGATGGGAATACGACTTTGTTTCAAGCGTTTGACCTCACGGTCCATGATCTCTACGGGTTCCTTGACAAAATGAAGTTTGTCATCAATGTGGATTTCGTCGAGCGGAATTACAAGTGTCTCATCGGACCGGCATTTCTTCAAGTTGGAAATGTGAAAGGTGTTGTGCACGCTACTGAGTTGTTGTGGTAGCTGCAGTCGATATGCCACCGGACCTATTCTTTCAAGAATCTCGAATGATCCGATGTATCTAGGGTTCAGTTTACCGCGTTTGCCAAAACGAATGACACCTCTCCAAGGTGACACTTTCAAAAGTACTTTGTCCCCGACTTGGAACTCTAGTGGTTTGCGTCTTATGTCGGCGTAACTCTTTTGACGATCACGTGCGGCTTTTAGTCGGTTTTGAATGGTTACGATTTTCTCGGTCGTTTCATGAATGATTTCGGGACCGGTGAGTTGGCTATCGCCCACTTCGGTCCAGCAAATAGGTGATCGGCACTTTCTTCCGTAAAGTGCTTCGAAAGGGGCAGCATTAATGCTGGTGTGGTAACTGTTATTGTACGAAAACTCACATAAGGGTAGGTGGTTTTCCCAACTGTTGCCGAAGTCAACTACGCAAGCACGTAGCATGTCTTCCAAGGTTTGGATGGTTCGTTCACTTTGACCATGGGTTTGTGGGTGGTAAGCGGTGCTCAGATCAAGGCGAGTACCGAGGGCTTTTTGAATTTTTTGCCAGAATCGAGAGGTGAAGCGGCTATCTCTATCCGAGATGATTGAGATGGGTATACCGTGTCTTGCCACAATCTCTTTGATGTAGATGCGAGTCAAACGCTCCATCTTGTCGGTTTCTTTGATAGCTAGGAAATGGGCGGACTTTGTGAGACGGTCGACGATCACCCAAATGGTATCGCAACCACTCGAGGTTTTTGGTAGTTTCGTGATGAAGTCCATGGTTATTTGTTCCCATTTCCACTGAGGTATTTCGGGTTGTTGAAGTAACCCGGAGGGTTTCTGATATTCGGCCTTTACCTTGGAACAGGTTAAACATTTGCTAACATAAGTGGCTATGTCAGCTTTCATATTGGGCCACCAATATCGTTGTTTGAGATCGTGATACATTTTGTCTGAACCAGGATGAATAGAGTATCGGGATTTGTGAGTTTCATCCATCACCAAATCCCGTAGGTTCCCAAAGCTTGGTAACCAGATTCGGTTGGAGAAGTATCGGGTTCCGTCGGATTTGGTTTCAAATTGTTTATCCATGCCTCGCAAGGCTTCGTTTTTAATGTTTTCTTCGTCGAGTGCATTGAGTTGAGCGGAGAGGATTTGAGTAGTTAGGTTGTTGTGAACGGTTAACCCAAGGGCTCGAACTCGAGGAGGTTTTATTCGTTCTTTTCGACTTAGGGCATCGGCAACAACATTTGCCTTACCCGGGTGATATCGGATTTCGCAGTCGTAGTCACTAAGTAACTCGACCCAACGACGTTGTCTCATGTTTAATTCCTTCTGATCGAAAATATGTTGAAGGCTTTTGTGGTCGGTGTAGATGGTGCACTTGGTGCCATACAAGTAGTGTCTCCAGATTTTGAGCGCGAAAACAACGGCTCCTAATTCGAGATCGTGAGTCGTGTAGTTCTTTTCGTGGATTTTCAGTTGGCGTGAGGCATAGGCGATGACTTTATCATGTTGCATTAACACACAACCAAGTCCTTGGGCTGAGGCGTCGCAGTAAACTATGAAGTTATCGCTGCCCTCTGGTAAGGACAAGATTGGTGCACTGCAGAGTTTCTGTTTTAAGAGTTGGAAGGCAGATTCTTGTTTGTCGGTCCAATCGAATTTCTTATCTTTTTGAGTCAGGGTGGTTAATGGTTGGGCTATTTTGGAGAAATTCTCAATGAATCGCCGATAGTATCCAGCGAGACCTAAGAATTGACGTACTTCGGTTGGAGTGGTAGGTGCTTTCCAGCACTTGATGGCTTCGATCTTGGCTGGATCAACATGTATGCCTTGACTGTCAATGACATGCCCTAGGAAGTGTACTGTTTGCATCCAAAATTCACATTTGGAAAACTTGGCGTATAACTTCTCGTGTTTGAGTAGTTCCAATATGGTTTTTAGATGTTGGCCATGTTCGGTTTCGTCGCGTGAGTAGATTAAAATGTCGTCGATAAACACGATAACGAATTTATGTAGGTATGGTTTGCACACCCGATTCATAAGGTCCATGAATACAGTCGGTGCGTTGGTCAAGCCGAATGGCATCACTTGGAATTCGAAATGCCCGTAGCGGGTTCGGAAGGCTGTTTTTGGAATATCAGTGTCGCGGACTCGAAGTTGATGGTAACCAGACCGTAAATCGATCTTTGAGTAGTAGCTTGACCCTTGAAGTTGATCTAACAGGTCATCGATTCTCGGGAGTGGGTATCGGTTCTTGATTGTTAGTTTGTTTAGTTCGCGGTAATCGATACACATTCGGAAAGATCCGTCCTTCGTTTTCACGAAAAGGACCGGAGCTCCCCAAGGTGAAGAACTCGGTCGGATGAATCCTTTGTCCAGGAGTTCTTGTAATTGGGTAGACAACTCCTGCAACTCGGACGGGGCTAAACGGTATGGAGCTCGTGCCACGGGTGCAGCTCCGGGCACGAGGTCTATTTAGAATTCGACTTGTCTAGGCGGGGGAAGGCCAGACAAGTCTTCGGGAAAGACTTCTGGAAAGTCTCGGACTATGGGCACATCCTCGAGTCGTTTCTCCTCTGACTTTCTCTCTGTTACGTGTGCGAGGATTGCCTGATACCCTTTTCGTAGGTATTTCCTAGTTTTCATACACGAGATGATGTTGAGGTTAGGTTTATCGGTCTCCCCTTGTACGACCAAGGTTCCACCGGTAACGAGGGGAATACGGACAATTTTATCGAAGCAAACAATTTCTGCACGATGTTTGGACAGCCAGTCCATGCCTACGATAATATCAAAGCTCCCGATTTCGATAGGTATAAGATCTACGGGGAAAAGTTCGTTTGCGAGGTTTAGAGTGCAGTTGAGTATTACACTATCGACCACAATCAGTTTGCCATTTGCTAATTCTACGGTGTACTCAGCATCTAAGGCAGTGGGAGTGATGTTGAGTAGTGGACATAACTCATTTGATATGAAACTTTTATCGGCTCCGGTATCGAATAAAACAGAAACGGATAAATCGTTGAGGAGAAACATACCCGTAACAACGTTGGGATCTTGACGGGCTTCTCCTGCGTTGAGTACAAAGGCTCTGCCGCGGGAGTTGTTGTTGTTATTGTTCCTGCTGGTGTTGTTGTTGTTGTTGTTGTCTCGTTTCGGGCAGTTATTTCTGAAGTGCCCAGGGTTACCGCACTCGAAACAGGCTTTCGGTGCGTTAAGGTTGGCGTTTGAGTTTGTGTTTAGGTTGGGAGTTCGGCAATCTTTGGTTTGATGCCCGAACCGCTTGCAATTGCCGCATTGGTTACTACACGGACCATTGTGATGACGGTTACATTTTGAACAGTAGGGTTGACTTCCGGCATACCCTTTTCTCTCTCCTGATCCGGAGGTGTAAGCCCTAATGGTCTCGGGCTTTTTGTGTTGCTGCTGTTGCTGAAGTCGGTTGTTTCCCTGCCATTTTCGCTTGTTGTCCCCGGAGGTTTTCACAGTGGGTGTCTCACGGCGGACAATTTGGGCCATAAGTTCATGTGCCATGCGGACGGCACTTTGGATGGTTCCGGGCTTGGAGGAGGTTACATTGCCCTGTATCTTCTCGGGTAGTCCCCAAATGTACCTTTCGATACGTTTTCCTTCGGGGTCCACCATGGATGGACATAGGAGAGCAAGTTGGTGAAATCTGGTGGTGTAACTGGTGATATCATTTCCTTGAACAGCGAGGTGCCAGAATTCCTCCTCGAGCTGCTGTAGTTGCTCTCGCGGGCAGTATTCTTCTTTTAACATCTTCTTTAGTTCATCCCAGGGAAGTTGATAGGCAGCATCGATTCCCATGGTTTGAGCATATGAGTTCCACCATGTGAGTGCACCGTCAGCGAGAGTGCAAGTAGAGAATTTGACCTTGTTTTCCTCTTTGCAGTTGCAGATTCGGAAGACAGATTCCATTTTCTCTATCCATCGCATGAGGCCGATGGCTCCCTCGGTGCCTTTGAAATTGAGGGGTTTACAGTTCATGAAGTCCTTGTAGGTGCAAGGCTTGGTTGCTGGTGGGTTGTTGACAGGGTTCTCAGGATGTTGTAGGTTAGGACCATTGTTCCTAGCCGCTTCTTGAGCAGCCAAAGCGTCGGCTACTCCTTGAGCGACAAGTTGTGCTATTTCCTCAGCGGTGAAAGTCTGTCGTCGTGGCGGCATGATTCTTAAAAGAAAACAATATGAAACAAATGAGATCTCGTTGTGCTAGAACCAAACTTTTGCAATTGTGTAAGATAAGACTATAAAGGGTTTCACGCACGATAATCAATATTAGAAAATGAAAATTGGTGGTTAAATTTAAACGCGAGGTAAGTCGATTACAATAATTCGAAGTTTACAAAACGTGTCGGGCATTGATACATCCGACTAGATACGAGAGTTCACAAAATTTAAATTGTTGGGCACAACCCGCCTCCATAGGTTACAAAATAGGATAATAATTTAAGGCTGGCTTGGATTTTGCAGAGGGAGAAGTGTGACGACTCGTTCCATGGTCTCCGTGAGTTTGCCGACCATTCGGAGAGTCTCTTCAGCCACTGTCCAGCGTTGCTCCAGCGAGCGTGTGTATTCCTCTGTTTCCCGTAGACGTGTTTCACATTGCTCCAATCGGGATTGTAGTACGGAGATTTCATTTCGGTTCCCTATGACTTGGTTATGCACCACATCCATAGTTTCAGTAATGTCCTCCTGGTCCTGGGAGATTTGTGCAACTCGATCTTGAGTCAAGTGCATCCAGTTGGAACGGATTTCGGGTTGTTCGGTTCGGCGGGGGAGTTCCTCGACTGCTTGCAAGCGTTGCTCATTAAGTTGCATCCTTACCCTTAATTCTAAGAGTTCGTCTCTAGTGTCTGTGGACAAGTCATTGGTGAGGTTCACGACCTCCGAAATATTTTCTTGGTTTTGGCAGATTAGAGTTAGCTTGTCCCGCATTTCGTCTTGTCCCTCGTCCATAGTGTTTAGCCTCCTCTCATGGCGGTGGAGTCTGGCGGCTAACACTGGGACAGTGTAGTGGGTGGGTTCCTGTGTGTATGGGGAGATATCCATGGGCTCAGCAGTAACCTGAATTCCCTCTTCGGATCTCCAGGAATTTAGAGTAGCTGGTAGCCAATTCCAACGGCAAGCACTTGCCCGACGGCGGGCTCTGTTAGTGGTATTATTGGCGGTAGTAGTGCCGGGATATGGTCTAGTCCGAGGTGAGTCAGTTGCCCTCCTAGTGGTGCGTATCACGCGTGAATTCGAAGAGGTGCGGTTTGGCGAGGCTTGAGTATCGTTTCCTATATCGGTTGAAGTTGCGGTAGGAAAATCTGCCATTTCTGTGGCAGGAGTTTTAGTACGTGAGGTCTATTTATATATACATATAAAAACCTAGTACAAATAGCACATATAAGGTTTTTGTCATAATCTATCCTCGGTCCATGTGTTCTACTGTATTCCCATTTGATATAACTATTTCCGGTCTTGTATCGATTCTTGTTTAATTTGACATAGTTAATCAGGCTATGTTAAATTAAATTCGAATGATGCAATTACTGAACCAATCATACCTAACAAGGAATACTAACTTAACGGTTATAGTCTAGGTCCACTAATGCAACCTAGTTCGCTATAACCTTGGCTCTGATACAAATCTGTCGCACCCCCAAGACACGTGGCAGCGGAAAGTAGGGTGTTGCGTTGGGGGCGCCGATCAAATCAAATATCACAGCACAAGAATTACAACAAACGACCTCTATATGAGACGTTTCAAAAATCATTACATTACATAGTTAAAATGTTTATATAAGTTTTGCCAAAAGTAGAGTACGCATCTAGTACAAGATTTCAACATGCAAAGTTTGGTGAAAAGTCGAGTGATGGTTTCTTCTTGGGTTACTCTGTTAATTCTCCCAACAAGAGAGTTTATAATAAATCAACCAAGAGGATTGAGGAGCACTATGAAGTTAAGTGTTTACGATATACTGAATCTCCTCAAAGCACGGGACCCGACTCATTATTTAAATACGACGAACTGTTTGACTCATTTCATCTATCTATGGATGATAATGTTGATCAGGTGGTGACCCTACTGCATGGAATTGATATGTTTCAAGATGTATCTTCTCCTCCTAAAACCACACCACCCTCAAACAATGATATCCCTTCCACTTCTGGAACAACTCCTAGCGCATCTAATTCTCAACCTAATCCTGAGATGCCTGATTTATCCGATGATGAAACTGAGGATAAATCTGATGAAGCCGTCCAATCACCTGAAATTATTGAAGTTGAGGGAGATTTAAACACCTTGGATTCTGAGGTTGTGCCGCCACAGATTCCACAGCAACGTGTACACACATCTCATCCGACTGATAATATTATTGGTGAGTTGTCTAAAGGTGTACAAACAAGACATCAAGTTAAGGCTACCACATCAGACTCCTCTTCTTGCCTTGTAGCTGAGATGGAATCATGTTTTCTATCTCAGATTGAACCGAAAAATGTGAAGGAAGCATTAATCAACTCTCATTGGGTCGAGGCTATGCAGGATGAACTTCATCAATTTCAAAAGCTACAAGTCTGGAATTTGGTTCCACTTCCGAAGGGACAACACCCTATTGGTACGCGTTGGGTGTTTCGTGCAAAGAAAGATGATCGTGGTATTGTGATAAGGAACAAGGCTAGACTAGTGGTACAAGGTTTCTCTCAAATAGAAGGTCTTGATTATGATGAGGTGTTCGCTCCGGTTGCCAGGCTAGAATCGATTAGAATATTGCTTGCCTACGCCTCATACAAGAAATTCAGAGTGTACCAGCTAGATGTAAAAAGCGCGTTTCTATATGGGAAGGTCAGTGAAGAAGTGTATGTCAAGCAACCTCCTGGATTTGAAGATTCAGTGCATCCTGAATATGTCTACAAATTAGACAAGGCATTGTATGGACTTCATCAAGCTCCAAGGGCATGGTACGAGACATTGTCAAAGCATCTGCTGGCCAATGGATTCACACGAGGACAGATTGACAGCATACTCTTTATTAGAAAGGTTGGAAACGATTTGTTACTTGTGCAGGTATATGTGGACGACATTATCTTTGGATCTACAAATGAGAAGCTGTGTAAGGACTTCGAGAAAATCATGAAGGACAAGTTTGAGATGAGTGCCATGGGAGAACTTACATTCTTCTTAGGTGTACAAGTTGAGCAATTAGATAAAGGTATTTACATTCATCAATCTAAGTATGTCAATGACATCTTAACAAAATATCAGTTGCTCGACTGTAAGACCTTTGGAACTCCCATTGACATAAATCACAAACTTGGTTTGGCTGAAGACGAAGAAGATGTAAATCAGCGAGACTATCGGTCAATGATAGGATCACTGATGTATCTCACAGCATCAAGACCCGACATAATGTTTGCTATGGCTATCTGCTCAAGATTTCAAGCAAATCCGAAGGTTTCTCATATGAAGGCGGTTAAGCGAATCTTTAGTTACCTCAAATTTAGACCATTGCTGGGTCTCTGGTATTCTAATGAGGATAACTTCGCTTTAACTGCCTACTCCGATTCAGATTTCGGTGGTTGCAATGTGGACAAAAAGTCTACGACTGGAGGATGTCAGTTCTTTGGTAGTCGCTTAGTCTCGTGGCAGTGTAAAAAACAAACCACAGTCTCTACATCATCTGCTGAGGCTGAATACATTGTTGCTGCAAGCTGCTGTTCTCAGGTTCTCTGGATTCAGCATCAAATGCGCGATTACGGGTTACTCTTAACTTTAACTCCTCTCCATATTGATAATACTGCTGCTATCTCTATCAGACGCAATCCTGTACAACACTCAAAAACTAAACATATTGAACTTCGTTTTCATTTCATACGGGATTTCTATGAGAAACACCTGATAGACCTTGTCCAAATCGACACATCTAAGCAAAACGCTGATCTTTTTACAAAGGCTTTTTTACGATCTCGATTTGTTTTTTTTTTTATTTATTTGTTTTTTTTATTTTTTTTTATTTTTTTTAACACACTCCAAGTTATAAATTAATTTTTAACAAAGAACCTCATCTCTATCATAGAGACAAGTTCATCAAATCGAGATCGAACTTTGAAAATCGAAATCGAATTGAAAATTCATTAAGTATCACCATGCGACACAACCTTTGTGTCGCTCCCTGTGTCGCTGTCGGCGTCGCTTCTTGTGTCGCTGGCTATGTCGCAATTTCGGGCTTGGGTATAAAAGCAAACCTTATGCGACCTTAGAATGTTCACTGTTTTTAATTACCTGCGACATCACGCTTAATCACTGCGACACAAGCACTCGATATTCCGACACAAGCAAACCGTGTGATTTTTCGATTTGATCTTCATTTTCTAAGCTTTCTGTTCAAATTAATCCATTCAATCTCATTCTCCTTACCTTCCTCGATCTACTGGTATATATCTTTCCCTTTTTCACCGGGTATTTTGCGTTGAATTGTCAATTAAAGTCACGGGTTTAAATGGTTTCGGTTTGGAATTAAATTGAGGTGTTTGTGTGCACTTAACTGGATAAAACGGATACTTTATTGTTCCTGATGATGCTACGCAGCTAGTGGGTGCTTTGTTTTGCAAAAACCCCAAATTTTGGATCATCGGGATCTGGGTACGGTTTGGTGTTCATCTTTGCGACACAACCTGCGACACAAGCCTTTGTGTCGCAGGATTTTTCAAATTAATTTAATACCAAACTTTGGGTGCGACACTAAGGTTTGTGTCGCTATTCTATGCGACACAAGCTCTTGTGTCGCTGGTCTATCAAAATTAATTTTCATGCTAGTAAGATCTGTGTCGCTACTTCTCTGCGACACAAGTCCTTCTGTCGCTTGATTTAATTAATTTCAAAATAACTGCCAAATGCGACACAACCCTCTTCTGTCGCATCTTATAGTTGCGACACAAATGCTTGTGTCGCTTGCATGATTTGAATTAATTCACTTCAACTTTTGCGACACAAAGGTCTGTGTCGCTACAGCTGCGCGACACAAGCCTTGTGTCGCCACTATAGATTGTTTAAATTAACTAATTATTGCTAACGTTTCTGTAGTGTTTTTCTTTGTGCTTTCTTTTAGAAATAGCAGGACAAGACGCTTTTCTGAGGATGCTCGAACCTCGTCACAACACCGTCGCCTTTCTTGATGCCGACAGGGAGTTAGCAATCCCTTTTCGCCCCATGATCCAGTTCCTGAGGCGTTCCAGGATTTTTTACGCTATCACTGCTGCTCCCACTATCTATAAAGACCATGTTGGTCCATTTTAGAGAAATACGGTTGTCAACACCGAACTGGAGGAGACCAGGATTATATCTACAGTTTTTGATCGGGAAATTATCATAACCGAGCAGCTGCTACGTGAAGTTCTTCAGTTTCATGATTCTCCGGACATGCCCACCCAATTTTCCAATGTTTTCATTGCTGGTGGCATGACACGTATGGGTTATCCTGGTGTGCCCTCTGATCAGTATCGCAAGGGGCACCTCACCCGAGTCTGGAGATTTTTGATGCACGTGATAATCGTGTGTTTATCTGCCAGGAAGGCAGGTTTCGTTGGTGCCAGTCATCGTACTGTCTCTGCTATGCTGGCCCTGGTGTATAATAAGCCATACAACTTCTCTGGCTATCTGTTTCGCGAGATGGTAGATAACGCCAAAGCCGAGAATGACAAATGGGTTATGTACCCAAGGTTTATTCAGCTGCTGCTGAATCACTTATTACCGGATCTTCCGGTTAATCCTGATGCAACCTTCCGCCAAACGCCAATGAACTTGCGGATTTTTGCAATCTGCAACTCCTACGGCAAAGGAGTTGCCACTCCACCAGATGTGCCGCTTTTCGGCCATATTATAAATGAGGGCTATGTCCCTCCGGCTAATGAAGGCTTTTTGGATGATGCTGCTGCTCCTCTTCCCTCTGAGGATACTTTTGTCAACATACCGGTTCAAACCGAGGGTGAAAATATTAATGAAATTTTGCAGGACATTGAAAACTTTCAAGTAGTTGACGAGACTGCTGCTGATGCGGCCTCGGATGATACTGTCTCAGTGGATCCCAATGACACCCCAACGGATTCGGATGGTGATGTCCCTTCACCGAAAACCATTGAAAGCCTCCGAATCCACAATACTCTTCGCTAAGAGCGGGTTTGTCGCCGAATTAGGGCAGGACGGGTGCATGTACCGTCTAACCGGGGGAAACGGTCTCGGAAAGTACAAGTCTCAGATGATGACATCTACGAGCCTCGTCCTCGTCCTCGCACTCAAGCTCATCAAGTCTCTACCTCTGCTGATCCCCTACTACAACCAGCTGTTCTCCAAAAGATCTTAATTGATCTAGCTAAGATGCAAGCGCTGATTCAAGTTCAAGCCTCGAGGAATACGGCCTTAGAAGCGACAGCGGCTCGGGTTCCTCAGCTGGAGAGTAGACTTTTAGAGCTAGAAGCCATCGCTGTTGTTCCGGGGGAGTTAGGCTTAGATGAAACAACATCAATGGCCCCTGGTTCAACTAAAATTGTAAATACTAATGATGTAACCGAAGAAGCTATGAATGAAAATATTAATTTGGATTATTTTGTGTACTCTGCACCGATTCCAGGACAACAAATTCCCTTAAATGTAGATTACTCTGAAGCAAACCTAGAGTATCTACAGAGTCTGATAAATGAGGAAGGGCAAAGTACAGAAAATGACAATGAAGATTTTGTTTATGATAAGGAAGAGGTTGATGTTGAAGAAGAAAACGTTCAAGAAGAGTTTGTGAATGTTGATGAAATGAATTTAGGAGAGGAGATGGAGGTCTCTGATGCAGAGGAGATTACTGAGGAAGAACAACCTACAAATTCCACTCCTGCTCCGGCTACAACCGAACCATCTACTTCTACTGCTGCTGAGCCTAATATGTCAAAGACCTGTAAATTCTATAAAATCAGCAGCAAGCGCTACAAAGGTCAAATCATTTCCTGGAAGTATGATGAGATGAATAAAGTGATTATTATTAAAAGGAAAGATGGGATGCAATACTTCACTATGAGCTTCAAAGTATTAAGCACACTACCTTATTGTGAGATACTGCACTTAGCACAATTGAATATCATAAATCCCACGAACAACGAATTAGCCAACCAACTGCAGAGAATTTTGAGGAAAGAGGTCAACACGAAAATGTTTTATCTGTTGAGACCAAATCTGGGGACGAGGTACATTTACCGCAACAAGATGCATCATGTTACTAACAAGCCCTGGATTAAGATTTTATACAAATCTCCGAAGACCCTAAAGTTTATTCCTCTGGAGAAGCTCCCAGTTGATTTCTTGAGAAGGTTACAACTGTGGACATATGATGGATATTCAGGCGAAGCTAAAATTATCTATATTCAAGAGTCAGAGCCTGAAGACCTATGGAAAGCAAAACTATCGAGAATTAGAGTGTATGATCCTTTGAGCTTGATTAACCTTACCAAGAAAGACCTTGAAGCTCTTCATGCTAAGAAGATTGATTATTTTCAAGAGTTCAAGACTGAGGCGATGCGTTTTCAAAAGGTTGTCAATGTCTGTATAGCTCAAGGAGTACATGCTGGATGAAACTTTCCTGCCAGCTGGAAGTGTTAGAAGACCGAGGCTGAACGAAGAAATTTTGAAGACCAAGCTGAAGGCACGGGGGAGTTTGTTGATACATGTTTTGTATGTCTGTCAGTTGGTCTAGGTCTAAGTAGTTTGTAATATTTTGATTATGATATAAACGTTATTTGTTTTGGAAATCAAAATTAATGTTACTATTTAGGCGACACAGAGCTTGTGTCGCAATAGCGACACAAGACTTGTGTCGCATAGGTTTGTTTGGTGACACAAAGATTGTGTCGCAGAGAGTTTAGTGTTTGGCTATAAATAGAGGCTTACGGGTTCAGTTCTAGGGTTGACGAACCTAGAGAGTTTTCAAGCTATTTGTGATGCAATTATTGTATTCGGTTGATTCGTTATTCTTGATATTGTCACACCCCCTGATTTGTACAGCGGAAGCGGTTCGGGTCGGGGCGTGACTAATCAAGTAATCACAACACAAAGGAAAAAGCGAACGACTCTATATGAGACGTTTATAAAATAGTACAAAGTAGTTACATTGAAATACTTTAAAAGTTTACATTAGCCTCGAGTTCGCAAAATAATATTCTGAAGATTCTAGTACATAACGAAATATTTCAAAAATAATATATGAACATCTTCATAAATGTATAATGCATGCGACTCGATGTAGCTAGCAATCCTGTGGGCAATCCTACTGTTGCTGAGTACCTGAGAATACAAAGCTAAAAGGGTCAACCAAACGGTTGGTGAATCTCACAGGTTTAACAGTAAAAACATAGTTATGAAACACAAGATTTATCCGTGATTTGCAATCAAGCAAATAAAGTAAACAAAATTAATGTTTCCGAAATTGCCATGAGCCCACGGTTCGAAGCCTAACCCGTTTTGTGCCTCCCGGAGGTGTCTAATCCGAAACACCTTTATGACAAATACTAGAGTGCCCGTTTTTAACTTGGTTATAGCTAGTAACCCGGACGGGGGTGTCATTCCCATAATAGATCTATTCTCTAGCACTCGCGCCTTCGCAGTTAACGAACCATGTGTGTTGAGGACTTTTAATGAATTAAAAACAACTCATACAATCTTGTAAAAATAATCGAGTACTTGTGTTCATTAAAAACAGTTAAGCATTTGTATCTCACCCCAAAGTATATAAAACAGTAAAAGTAAAAGTGGGGCTGTAAGACTCACCTGAGTTTAGCAAGCAAGTATAGCAATTAGCAAGTAGATAACAAATAGCGGGTGTCTGTGTCCCGTAAGGAAACCTTCTAGCGCCCTAAACGCGTAAAGTGGTATAAGTAGATGTCTAAAGATCATCTATGTAAGTGGAGGGTTGATGTCCACTTAAGCTAGTTCACACAATTAGAAATGTCCAATTGTTCAGTTATCGTTTGTGTTTAGAAAAACATGTACAGGCCGTTGGTGATATTTTGTGAAAACACAGATTTGATTAGTTATGTTACGCATATTTCTACTTTCCAGTTATGGTAATTAATCAGTGTGGCAAGGGGCGAAGCCCATTAATGACGGGGGTCCGGGGGCAGCACCCCTGGTAGCGGGGTCCAAGGGGTGGCAACCCCTGGCGGGGTCCAAGGGGCAGAGCCCCTCGCTGGGGTTGTGCTGCCAGGTCAGCGCGGAAAATTTTTATTTATGCTTATATTGCTTTAACCAAAAATGCATGGATTTTGGGTTTTTAGCGACACAGGGTTAGTGTCGCTATAGGCGACCCTAAGGTATCCTGCGACACTAAGGTCTTATGCGACACTAAGGCTTGTGTCGCTAATGTGACGATTCGGGTGCTATAGCGACAAAAAGGCTTGTGTCGCTAATGTGACAATTCGGGTGCTATAGCGACACAAAGGCTTGTGTCGCTAATGTGACGATTCGGGTGCTATAGCGACACAAAGGCTTGTATCGCTAATGTGACGATTCGGGTGCTATAGCGACACAAAGGCTTGTGTCGCAGACTACTGGACTTCTGCGACACAGAGGCCTAAAACAGGTCAGTTTTACGCATTTTATTTCGGGTTCCAAATGTTCGAGTTAGAATTTAAGAAAAATATATGTTGTTCCCTTATGTCTTAACTAACTAATATAATTTTTACAGGAATTTTGGGTAGGTGTATATATTTTTAAAAATTACATTTGTCACCTGTGGTCAAAAAGTGACCATTCAGGACACATGCAAATGTTCTCGTTTTCTGGGCAGAATGGGTACACTTTTAGACAAAATCATCAAAACGACTTTTGCACCTAACAAAATTTGTGAACTTTTGGCGGTAATTTCAGGTCATTTGGAGGTGTATATCTTGAGTTATGATTAAAACAAGAAAGGTAAAATTTCTGTGATTTTTGACAGCCCGTATACATGTTTTTGTAAAAATCATTTCGGGTATCAAACGAACTCCAAAAATTATGAAACCGCTTGGAAATGAAAGCTAACTTCTTAAACTTAGTTTTTGCCTTTTGAATCGTCCATTTTGGTCAATTTTTGAGGGAGAAACAGCCTCTCAAAGTCGAGCTACTTTTCTGTCCGAAAATGCATGTTGTGTTCTTGAACATTTTAAGCCATGAAAAACGTTTTTATGTTATATTTTGGACATTTCCTTGTTATATGAACGTTATAACACGTTTATAGAGTGTTTTGGAAGAGTTTTGAAGTTCTTACAATGCTTGAACAACCGAGGAGGCGGGGAAGAAGCTAGTGTGCTCGTTTTCTCGTGTTTTTCTTGATTTTCAAGGAGGCGGCCGATGGTGGCCGAATGGTGGTGTTGTGGTGGTTGGGTGGTGGAGCTGGGTGGCTGTGGTGGTGGTTGGGGACAGCCTTGGTCGTTTTTGAGAGAGGGGTGGAGAGGAATATGAGAGAAATGTGTGTAAAATGTGTGTGAAAATGGAAGTTTGTAAGGGTGGAAGGGTTTAAAAAAAGGGAGAGGAGGAAAGGGGTCCATTGGGCCGGCTTTGGGCTGGGCTGGGCCGGATATTGGGCCTGGCCCATTGTGGTTCTCGGGCCCGTGACTTGCTCCTCGATTTCGTATTACTTTACTTGTTCGGTTAAACGTTAATTGCGCGCGTAAAAATTAAATCGTGAACGTTTAACTTTTGTGTTTTATTTTTGATACAAATCACTATTTTAATCTGACTAATATATTTAGAATACTTCATTGAACTTTCTTAAAATATTTGTCGGTTTCGTTCGGGTGTCAGGCGCGATTCGCGCGTTTTCGTTGCGTTTGTTACGTTTTAAGCAAAACGTCTAGGTTTTTCGTATATTATTATTTAATATCAATAATATAGGGTAAATAATTACTATCTAATTTATAAATTAGGTTTACATTATTTATGAAAAGTTATCACCAACGCCGTATAGATTGTCAGACTCAGTCCGTTCGTTTCGCGTAATTGCAAATAATTACGTATGTGTATATACATATATACAAGTAGTCACAAGTAGTTAGCCTAATATATATCTAAATACGTGTAATTACACTATTGTTAGGTTCAAATAATTGTCCTAATTTGTCGGGTGTCACATTCTCCCCTTGTTAAGGAAATTTCGTCCCGAAATTTGTTCGAAGTCGAGGTCGGTGTGTTACTTAGGAATAAACGTGGCATGTGCCATGAGGTGTAACTTTCAGTTTTGTTTTGCCTTCCTCCCCTTGTTAAGCTAGTGCCCTACTGGCAACTACGGGAGGAGAGAGGAGGAGTCTCGACTCTGTTGGCCATTTTGTCCGCTGGACAAGGTCTGTTTGTTAGTCACCAGGGTATGGCTACATTAAGGTTGGTAGGTTAGGGTAACTTTGTAAATTCTACTGTGTTCATATAGTCTAAGGTGGCCAGTTATACAATAGTACTTGGCATCTTAATCATTGTGGCGTGATAGTGTAGTGAACTAAGAGTACTCACTATCGAATAAGGTTGAAATAATTAAGTTGTCGAGAAGTATCGTACCCGAAACAAGGTTATGGATCCTGGCGAGCGTTATTGTTCAATTGTGGGCAATTCTTCCTGAAATGTCTAGCGCTTCCGCACCCGAAGCAGGCTTTTGATGTATTAGAGTTCGTAGCCGTAGGAGGAGATTTGCAATCTTTAGCCCGATGCCCGACTATTTTGCACTTCTTACAAGGTGTACCGCAGGGACCTTCGTGATGACGCTTGCAGTTGGGGCAGTAAGGTTTGTTCCCTGCGTAACCCCGTTCTTCCTTGGGTCCGGTTATGTCATTCCCGATGATTTTCGTCCTTTTGACTTTTCGCTGAGTGGGGTTGTGGTCGGGACCTTCCTCTACTTTCCTCTTATGATTCGTCACTTTTGCCCTGATGTTCCCTTCAGTAGGACCGTCAGATTTAGTCATCTGCCCAATGGAGTTGCACGACTCATGATTCGTATTCCCAATGTTTGGGTAAAGATGCTTCAATTCGTGTATAGCTTTTTCCATAGCCACCATGCGTACCCCGTGGTTGAGGGCGCGTACTTCACTCTGATAAGCAATGTGACGTAGGTCAGCGATTTCTTTCTGTGCCTCGTCTAGTCTGTGGCGTAACGTCTTAGGAGTTTCATTCGCGAGGGAGGTACTTTCCGTGTTCGTGTTAACCGTAGCAGACTTATTAGTAACGGATGAAGTAGTAGCAAAAGTGGAAATGGTGAGATTGGTAGTAGTTAAGTTGGGAGCGGAATTTGTTCGAGTTATCCTGGTAGTCCCTTTGGGGGTATATAGTGCACGTGTTGCCATTTGTTCTGGCGGATGTTCTTCGGGTTCCTTCTCAGGTACCACTTCTCCCGATGGTTCGTCTTTCAACAGCTCCGTATCGTTATCTAGATCGAGTAAGTACGGGAAAATCATCTGTTCCTCACGGAGTTGGTCGTTGTTCATCAGGTGGCTGTTAATAGGGGATTTTGTCATTTCCTACGAGGCAAACGTTTTATGAGTTAATGTTTTGCAGTTAATAACATGTATCAATTTTCAGCACAATTATTTAATTATATCTATCTCAATTCTTTAATGCATGTTTATCGATACTATTGTTCGCAGGGCTTGATGTTCCATTCGAGATGGTAGGAAGACGGACGGTTTTCTCAGAACAGGCGATTCGGCACGGTGCTTGGACAGTCAATACGTACCGATGATGATATCGAGGTGCTTGATCTCGACAGGCGTGAAATAAATGGCGGAAGAGTTCGTTTGCAAGTTTTATTGTGTACTTAAATTCTTAGGGAGTGGGGAAAAGCGTTAAGTATGTAAAACCTTATTTAAGGAAAGTAAAACAATGTTGTTCAACGGTGCGAGAATGAACGTATCCGTGACCGTATCCGGGTCCTGATGAGTATTCCCAGCATTCAGCACATAAACTCTACCTCGAGCCTCGTTGTTGTTATTCTTTAGTTTGGGACAGTCGTTCCGGAAATGTCCCGTGTTGCCACATTCGTAACAGGCTTTCGTTCGACAATCATTTGCTAGGTGACCATAACGCTTGCACTTGTCGCAAGGAGTGCCACAAAGTCCGTCATGGTGGCGACTGCATTTAGAACAGAAGGGTTTGGTTCCAATATACCCTTTTCTCTCTCCAGATCCTGATGCATATGCCTTAAGGGTCTCCTGCCTTCTGTTTTGTTGTTGTTGTTCGGTTCGGTTGATCCCATGCCACTTTCGCTTGTTGTCCCCGGTAGCTTTCTCAGCGGATGCCTCTCGGCGAACAATTTGAGCCATAAGCTCGTGTGCCATGCGAACGGCACTTTGGATGGTTCCGGGCTTGGAAGAGGTTACATTCCCCTGGATCTTTTCTGGTAGTCCCCAAATGTACCTTTCGACACGTTTTTGTTCGGGGTCCACCATGGATGGACATAGGAGAGCAAGCTGGTGAAATCTGGTGGTGTAGCTGGTGATATCATTCCCTTGAAAAGTGAGGTGCCAGAATTCCTCCTCGAGTTGTTGGAGTTGCTCTCGAGGGCAGTATTCTTCCTTCATCATTTTCTTGAGGTCTTCCCATGGAAGTTGATAGGCAGCATCAATTCCCACGGTCTGAGCGTATGAATTCCACCACGTGAGTGCACCGTCAGCGAGGGTGCAAGTAGAGAATTTGACCTTGTTTTCCTCCGTGCAGTTGCAGATCCAGAAAACAGATTCCATTTTCTCTATCCATCGCATGAGACCGATGGCTCCCTCGGTGCCCTTAAAATTGAGGGGTTTGCAGTTCATGAAGTCTTTGTATGTGCAGGGTTTGGTTACAGGTGGATTGTTGACGGGTTCTTCAGCGTTTCTTTGGTTAGCATTAGGGCCGTTTCTGGCTGCTTCGTAAGCTGCCATAGCTTCAGCAACCCCTTGAGAGACGAGTTGAGCAATTTCTTCAGGACTTATCGGTTGGCGTCTTGGTGGCATGATTCCTTACTAACAAGGAGGAATAAAAGTATATGAGATTTTGTGTAAAGATTTTAACTACCACAGTTGTATATATGGGGGGGGGTAATATATAACTGTACTTGAGAGGAAATCAATGATGTGAGTGATCAGAAACCATTTAAGGTATGAGTCCGAAGGATTTATAGGCTCCGAAGTTTACAAAAGTGTCGGGAGTCGTTGTAATTAAGAGAAGTCGCATAAGTCCTATTCCGAACGAGATGGGGTTAGTATAAGATGACCTAGTAGTTCTTCTAATCGCATATAACACAAGCAGTTCGTAGGTTTATGATTAGAGGGAAAAGGGGAGTACGAAATAGAGAAAATAGATGTGTCGCGCCTAAGTGACGAATTTTTGTGTGGTTCTAGTTCCATTGGTTCATCCTTAGTAGTGTCGTTGTCCGATGCGCGTGGGTAAGTGGTTATCATAGGTGTCTCCATAGTAATTGGCAAGAATTGAGTCTCGTTCTCGAGGTCAAGTAGCGTGTTAGAGGGAGTGGTTGTCGTTTTCCGTGGTAAGTAAGTCTAGTATACGTAACGTTGTATATATATATATATATATATATATATATATATATATGTAGGTGTATACATCTTTATGCCCATTACATAAGCACGTATCAAGGTTGGTCCCACTTCTATCCTCGGTCTGAGTCTTCTAATGTATTCCCATTCGCTATATCCATTTCAGAGCTTGCATCGATTCTCCTTTAATTGTACATAGTTGATCAGGCTATGTTAAATTAAGTTCGAATGATGCAATATCTGAACCAGTTATACCTAACAAGGAATACTAACTTAACGGTTATAGTCTAGGCCCACTAATGCAACCTAGTTCGCTATAACCTTGGCTCTGATACCAATCTGTCACACCCCCTGATTTGTACAGCGGAAGAGGTTCGGGTCGGGGCGTGACTAATCAAGTAATCACAACACAAAGGAAAAAGCGAACGACTCTATATGAGACGTTTATAAAATAGTACAAAGTAGTTACATTGAAATACTTTAAAAGTTTACATTAGCCTCGAGTTCGCAAAATAATATCCTGAAGATTCTAGTACATAACGAAATATTTCAAAAATAATATATGAACATCTTCATAAATGTATAATGCATGCGACTCGATGTAGCTAGCAATCCTGTGGGCAATCCTACTGTTGCTGAGTACCTGAGAATACAAAGCTAAAAGGGTCAACCAAACGGTTGGTGAATCTCACAGGTTTAACAGTAAAAACATAGTTATGAAACACAAGATTTATCCGTGATTTGCAATCAAGCAAATAAAGTAAACAAAATTAATGTTTCCGAAATTGCCATGAGCCCACGGTTCGAAGCCTAACCCGTTTTGTGCCTCCCGGAGGTGTCTAATCCGAAACACCTTTATGACAAATACTAGAGTGCCCGTTTTTAACTTGGTTATAGCTAGTAACCCGGACGGGGGTGTCATTCCCATAATAGATCTATTCTCTAGCACTCGCGCCTTCGCAGTTAACGAACCATGTGTATTGAGGACTTTTAATGAATTAAAAACAACTCATACAATCTTGTAAAAATAATCGAGTACTTGTGTTCATTAAAAACAGTTAAGCATTTGTATCTCACCCCAAAGTATATAAAACAGTAAAAGTAAAAGTGGGGCTGTAAGACTCACCTGAGTTTAGCAAGCAAGTATAGCAATTAGCAAGTAGATAACAAATAGCGGGTGTCTGTGTCCCGTAAGGAAACCTTCTAGCGCCCTAAACGCGTAAAGTGGTGTAAGTAGATGTCTAAAGATCATCTATGTAAGTGGAGGGTTAATGTCCAGTTAAGCTAGTTCACACAATTAGAAATGTCCAATTGTTCAGTTATCGTTTGTGTTTAGAAAAACATGTACTGGCCGTTGGTGATATTTTGTGAAAACACAGATTTGATTAGTTATGTTACGCATATTTCTACTTTCCAGTTATGGTAATTAATCAGTGTGGCAAGGGGCGAAGCCCATTAATGACGGGGGTCCGGGGGCAGCACCCCTGGTAGCGGGGTCCAAGGGGTGGCAACCCCTGGCGGGGTCCAAGGGGCAGAGCCCCTGGCTGGGGTTGTGCTGCCAGGTCAGCGCGGAAAATTTTTATTTATGCTTATATTGCTTTAACCAAAAATGCATGGATTTTGGGTTTTTAGCGACACAGGGTTAGTGTCGCTATAGGCGACCCTAAGGTATCCTGCGACACTAAGGTCTTATGCGACACTAAGGTGAAATGCATGGAGGTGTAAATCTTGAATTATTATTAAAACAAGAAAGGTGAAATTTCTGTGATTTTTGACAGCCCGTATACATGTTTTTGTAAAAATCATTTCGGGTATCAAACGAACTCCAAAAATTATGAAACCACTTGGAAATGAAAGCTAACTTCTTAAACTTAGTTTTTACCTTTTGAATCGTCCATTTTGGTCAAGTTTTGAGGGAGAAACAGCCTCTCAAAGTCGAGCTACTTTTCTGTCCGAAAATGCATGTTGTGTTCTTGAACATTTTAAGCCATGAAAAACGTTTTTATGTTATATTTTGGACATTTCCTTGTTATATGAACGTTATAACACGTTTATAGAGTGTTTTGGAAGAGTTTTGAAGTTCTTACAATGCTTGAACAACCGAGGAGGCGGGGAAGAAGCTAGTGTGCTCGTTTTCTCGTGTTTTTCTTGATTTTCAAGGAGGCGGCCGATGGTGGCCGAATGGTGGTGTTGTGGTGGTTGGGTGGTGGAGCTGGGTGGCTGTGGTGGTGGTTGGGGACAGCCTTGGGTCGTTTTTGAGAGAGGGGTGGAGAGGAATATGAGAGAAATGTGTGTGAAAATGGAAGTTTGTAAGGGTGGAAGGGTTTAAAAAAAGGAAGAGGAGGAAAGGGGTCCATTGGGCCGGCTTTGGGCTGGGCTGGGCCGGATATTGGGCCTGGCCCATTGTGGTTCTCGGGCCCGTGACTTGCTCCTCGATTTCGTATTACTTTACTTGTTCGGTTAAACGTTAATTGCGCGCGTAAAAATTAAATCGTGAACGTTTAACTTTTGTGTTTTATTTTTTATACAAATCACTATTTTAATCTGACTAATATATTTAGAATACTTCATTGAACTTTCTTAAAATATTTGTCGGTTTCGTTCGGGTGTCAGGCGCGATTCGCGCGTTTTCGTTGCGTTTGTTACGTTTTAAGCAAAACGTCTAGGTTTTTCGTATATTATTATTTAATATCAATAATATAGGGTAAATAATTACTATCTAATTTATAAATTAGGTTTACATTATTTATGAAAAGTTATCACCAACGCCGTATAGATTGTCAGACTCAGTCCGTTCGTTTCGCGTAATTGCAAATAATTACGTATGTGTATATACATATATACAAGTAGTCACAAGTAGTTAGCCTAATATATATCTAAATACGTGTAATTACACTATTGTTAGGTTCAAATAATTGTCCTAATTTGTCGGGTGTCACAGATATATATAAAAGCTAATCGACTAGTTTTGTGTTATTGTTAACGTGCTTTGTTCAATTGATTGTATTCCGCGCTTTCAATTGTTGAAATTGATTCGATTTAGATCCAGTACAAAGGGTCCAACACGGGGAATGCCCGGATATCCCATACGGTTCATGCCACCATTTATAAATAAATTTGGGAAGAGAACGGGCATGTCTGGATCGTCATTTAGTTGAAAGAAATCACGAATAAGCTGCTCCGAAATAATAATATCTTGGTCAGCAACCTTGGAGAGTAAACGTGTGAATGGCATGTCTGAATTAATGACTGCCGAACTCCAAAAGGAACCAACCAGGTCCTTATAGATAGGAGTAGTAGCTGTGATAGCGGTATAGATGCGGGAACGGCGAAGAAACGCAATCATCGGCCTAAAAGGTGTAGCCGAATCCCGATCATCCTCGTGAAAAGCCACGATGTTATGCCTTGGCTCCGAGTCATTCACATTAATATCTGCCATTACTATTAACAAAATAAACATAGCTCGAAAAGCGTTAGCGTTAAAATTCGAAGACAATGTTTTTCAATAAAAATGTCTTATGCGACATAAGGCTTGTGTCGCATTAAGCATGCGACATAGGAAGATGTGTCGCTAAGAGTATATGCGACACAGAAATTGGTGTCGCAGAATTCAATTTCAATAACAATGCGACACCAGCACTTGTGTCGCTAACAAATTAAGCGACAGCATGGGTTGTGTCGCATTTTGCAATTAAATAGAATTTAAATTGAATTTAGCGACAGAAGCTTTATGTCGCAAACCTAGTGTCGCAAGTATAGGCGACACAACGTTTGTGTCGCATAGTAGCAATGCGACAGACAAAAATGCGACACAAAGGCTTGTGTCGCAAGTTGTGTCGCAATGACGAACAGTTGCCCAACCCAGAAAAACCCAATGATTAAGATTTGGGGGTTTTCGAAATTTTGCACACCAAATGTTGCGCTAAAGTTTGGAGAACACAAAACCATGAGATTTTACATGTTAAACAAAAGTTTTCATGTTCAATTTTACCCAAAACTAAAAACCCTAAAAATCGAATATTTCATTCGACGATTAAATCAAAATTAGACGGTGAAAACGGGTAAATATGGTACCTATAGGTCGAGAAAATTGAGATGAACACGAAACACGGATTGGATTGCAAAGAAACACGGCCGAAGATTGAAAATCAAATTGAAATAACGTCGCAGTGGTTGTGTCGCAGTATTTGTCTTGTGTCGCTATTTGTGTCGCAAAATCGTGTAGCGACTGAGAGGTAGGGTCCGTCTTTTATACCTCAACCCTGTATAGCGACACAAGATGCGACATGGCTTGCGACACAAAGTTTGTGTCGCATGGCGACACAAGAGTTGTGTCGCACCATGGACAGTTTTTGTAGTTTGATTTTATTTTAAAGTTTACATTCGAGAGTCAATTTGATATTATCTCAGAAACTTGGATAAACTAAAGGTAAAACAATAGACTAAAATTATACAGGAAATAAAATACGAACCGTTGATTCGATTTTGCAATCAACGAAAACAAAACGTAAAATCTTTTTGGTGACGAAATTGTTTAGGTCTGCTTTAGGAATCAGATCAGGATAACATGCAATTATTAGGAATAGTAAGTGTTATTTCGATTATCAGTATGTTTGTCCATTCTAAATTTGCTTAGCATATTTAAATCACCTGTTATAAAGATTAGTTCAGGACGATTATTGATATTTTATCCATCTAAACATTTGAACTTAAGTATAGATGATTTCAACTCATAATGAGATGAACCACTTGTGTTATTATTAGCATGCATATTATATTATATAACTCACATTAAAATATACATTGGTCGATCCAAAAATAATATCATCCACGTATACCTGCACAAGCAACGGATCGTTTCCTGTCTTTTTGATAAAAAGAGTTGAATCAATCTGCCCACGAGTGTAACCATTGGTGAGCACGTGTTGAGACAACGTTTCATACCAAGCCCTTGGAGCTTGATGAAGACCATACAATGCTTTATCTAGTTTGTAGACGTAATCAGGATGCACAAAGTCTTCGAAACCAGGAGGCTGTTTCACATAAACCTCTTCGTTGACCTTCCCATACAAAAACGCACTCTTTACATCCAGTTGATAGACACGAAATTTCTTGAATGAAGCGTAAGCAAGAAATATCCGTATTGACTCTAAACGCGCAACCGGAGCAAAAACCTCGTCATAATCTAAACCTTCGATCTGAGTAAAACCTTGAACCACCAGACGAGCTTTATTCTTCACAACTACACCACGGTCATCTTTCTTGACTCGATAAACCCAGCGAGTACCAATCGGATAGAATCCCTGAGGTAGTTGAAACAGCTCCCAAACTTCTAACTTTTTGAACTGTTGGAGCTCCTCTTGCATGGCTTCTACCCAGTGAGAGTCAGTCAATGCTTCCTTAATGTTTTTCGGTTCAATTTGAGAAAGAAAGCATGACTCCATTTGAGCTAACTGGCACTCTGTTTGCCCTCTGGTTCTAACTCCATCGTGTAAATCACCAATAATATTATCTACCGGGTGATTCACATTGACACAGCTACTTGGAATCTCTTCAGGTTCAATGACAGTTTCCAAATTTGTATCGTCTCCCCTAGAGACTAAAGTCTCTTCAAGTACCTCTGTGACAGGTTCTACTTCACCATCTGATAAAGCTGGCATATCTGGATCTGTATCAGGATCTTGAACTGGTTCAGTAGTTTGAGGAGGAGGTGGTGGTGTTTTTGTAGGAGACTTGGATACATCAGAATATATATCAAGTCCATGAAGCATTGTCACCACCTGTTCAACTTCATCTTCAGCAGGAAGTTTGAAAGAGTCGAACATACTGTCATAGTCGAACAAAAATTCGGGCCCTGAACCTTGTGAAGGTTGAGTATAACGAAGACATGTTACCTCAAAATGTTCCTCCACTCTCTTTGTGACTTTGTTATACACACGCTTATTAGGTGAATTATTTGAAAAACCCAAGAAATAGCCTTCACTCGATTTGCTACCGAATTTAGCCACTCGTTCTTTTGTGTGCATAATCATACAAGGACACCCGAACGGCTCAAGAAACTGTAAATTTGGTTTACGGTTGTTGAAGAGCTCATAACAGGTCTTATTACGTTTCTTAACCATAGACACTCGATTTAGTATGTAGCAAGCGGTGTTGACCGCTTCTGCCCAGAATGTGATAGGCAGTTTTGAATCAGCTAACATAGTCCGAGCAGCTTCAATGAGCGTCCTGTTCTTACGTTCAGCAACTCCATTTTGTTGAGGAGTTCTAGCAGCACTGAATTGATGATCAATGCCTTTCTTTAAACAGAAAAGACCTAGTGTAGAGTTCTTAAATTCCGTACCGTTATCACGTCTCAGTTTCTTGATCTTTAGATTGCACAAATTTTCCAGCTTGTCGAACAAGTAGATAAGGATTTCAGCAGTCTCATCCTTGGAGGCCAAAAAATAAACCCAAGAGAACCTCGAGTAATCATCAGTGACCACCAAACAGTACCATGCTCCACCTATACTTTTCTTGCTCACTGGTCCAAATAAGTCCATGTGCAGTAATTCCAATGGCTTTTCAACAGAGTTGACCAGTTTTGACTTATGGGTCTTCTTGTGCTGTTTCCCTTTTTGGCAAGGAACGCAATGATCATTAAGCCCGAATGATTGCTTCGGTACACCACGCACAAGATCATTTTTAACAAGATAATTCATCTTACGAAAATGCAGATGACCCATTCGTCTGTGCCACAACAAGGATTCTTTTTCATTAGCCTTAGACAGAAAACACGTTTGCTGCTTTGTTTCAACAGTACGCATATCCAGAATGTACGTGTCTCTGTCTCGAGGTGCCCTCAGTAGCACCCACTCCTCGGGAATAACAAATCCCGGCTTCAGAATGCAACACTCACTTTTCGTGAAAACAGTAGTGTATGATTTATCACAAACTTGCGATACACTAAGAAGGTTGTGTTGCAGCTGTTCTACAAAATTAACTTTTTCAAAGCTCACTCTGCCGTTTGAGAGTGTGCCTTGGCCAGAAATTACACCTCCTTTGTCACCAGCAAAAGCAACATATCCCCCATTATACGCATGAACATCGGAAAGCAGGGATATATTGCCGGTCATGTGCTGCGAGCAACCACTATCGATATATCATTTGCTATTTAGGACGGCTTCAGGTTGCTGCAGTACCAAAAACAAAGAAGTTAATTAGTAACGGAGACCCAAGCCTTTACAGACTTGGGGACTCCAGACGCATCATCCACAATGATCACATCAGTCAAAATTTTGTTTTTAAACATATCAGTAGTATTGATTGATGTGACACTGTTGGATGTAGAATCATTTGATGATTCTTTCACTTTCCAAACCTTTTTAGGTTTGGAAGGTTGCTTGTCAACAACATTGAGCTTAGTAATTGATGATTTGGTTGGCTCAACCTTGCTGATTTTCTTAGCGGGTGAGGGAGAACGTGAACCTTTAACTGAAGAATTTTTAATTTTAGAACTTTTAGGTACACCTCTCCCAGACCGCTTTTTAGCAAGCAACGGACAATCATTTATTAAATGACCTTGTTTCTTGCAGTAGAAACAAGATCTTTTCTCAACAGGTTGTTGAAATTTTGGAACAAACCTATGAGGATGGTTGAAAGAAATATCAAAGGCACATGCACACTTATGTGAGCATGTTGAATTTGACACTTGTTTAGAGAAAACAGTGGATTTAGAAGAAGTTTGATGTTTTTTAATATTTTTTTTGATTTTCAAAATCTTCTTTTCAGGCTCAGCCTTATCTTTGCCTTTTCCACTTAAGGCCATAACTGAAGATTCATTAGTTATAATTACATTGTTTGGCTTTACGTTTTTCTTTTCAACCTTTGAGTACTCCTCTTCGGTTATATCCTCAATTTTAACACTCTCCTTTAAAATAACAGGAGAATCACTTGAAGCCTTGTTTACAACAGGCTCACAAACATCAGAAGGTTTAACTGACTCAGCCTTGACACACACTGTAACTGATTCAACAGATTTAACCTCTTGAGCCTTAACAATCTCAGGCTCACTAGGTTTTGCCTTAACAGGTTCAGGCTCACTAGTGCAGGGTTGATCGTCAGTTACTTTAACTTTTTCAGCCTGAATTTTCACAGGCTTACTTATTTTGACAGGAGCAAATTTCACAGGATTTATTGCCGTCTTTGAAAAATTAGGCATAAATTCACGGATGTCATCCTTAGCAGGCATGGGAAAATAATTTTTAGGAGGCGGAACTTGATGAAAGCCAAGTCCAGCCTTGCTTTTCGTATCACTTCTTTGTGCCTGAAGGATCTCATCAAAGACTAGAGAGGAAGTTGAAAAGTTAGATAATTTTCTGTTCAACTCAAGAACTTCAGCCTGAGAATCAGCAAGTTGTTTCTTTACGAAGGAAAGCATATTAACATAACTTCCTATTTCATCTTGCTGTTCAAAAATTTTGGCTTTCAGCTCTTTCTTTTTTTCAAAAATAGCTTTTAGCTTTTTATCACACTACAGACGTTGGATAATAATGACAAGGCTTTGACTCATGATCTTGATACAATAGATGAAGTTAGAGATGCCGCAAAGATACGGATAACAGCGTATCAACAAAAGATTTCAAGATCCTATAACAGAAATTTGAAGATAAGAAGATTCCAAATACGAGATTTGGTATTAAAGAAAGTTTTCCAAAATACTAACAATCCTGCTGATGGGAAGTTAGCACCTAAGTAGGAAGGCCCATACCTAATTAATTCAGATGCTGGAAAAGGAGCATATTGGTTAGCGACAATGGAAGGAGAATTACTTCCAAGATCCTGCAACGCAATCCATCTAAAGCTCTATCACATGTAAGTCAAAATTGTATTTTAATATGAGATGGTACGTCTACTAACCTTATTATCTTTATTACTTATTGACCGTAGTTTCTATTATATATATATTCTTACTACTTCTATTATTTTCATTATTATCTTTACTGTTTGATATCAAGATACTGACTTAAGCATCGGAGGGGTGTTAGTCAAAACTAACAACCGCCATCACCCAAGATCTTGTGTTTTGTAGGAGGATTACGCGAAGATTAGAGGCTGGCCACCTCTCTACGTTTAAGGGTCTTAAAATCCCTTCTAAGGTTTAAAAGTTTCCGAACGGATAAATACCTTTCTAAGTATTGGGTTAATACACCCCGCCTGGAGTGCACGACGTTCAATTATAGAATCAGGAGATTGGAATCGGTGATGCCTCTGGTACCCGACAACTTCATGACCATTGATCTATAGATTGAACTCTTAAGAATTGTTAACACCGAGTGCACTAAGGTGTTAACCCAAACGAATAATGATGTTCAATACGTCATTCAAACGCTTGTAACATTTTTATGTTACTCTAAAAACTTTTGGCATGTTCATGTCATAATAAGTTTTACCTAAATATCCTGGATCCAAGATCAGGATAAATGCAAATCGGGAATTTCCCCAGTATCTTCTAGATAACAGCTATAATAAAAATCCTAAAGCAATATTAAAAGATAATAACCCGAGACCATTATATCTCGGGAATAAAACTCACAAATATCCAAGATAAAGTTAAGTGGCCAACATGATCACTAGAACACCACCATGGTCAATCACGCCCGATTGATCTCATCCCAAATTAAAATTGTTTGATATATCACAACCCTTAGTAAATAAATTTAAATGTCTAAGAACCTGGGCTCAGGTCTGGTCGGTATTACCATAATCGCCCAGGGAAACGTTACAACCTTCTTTTGCTGCTAGATCCTTCACCACCTCAGCCACAGGATCTTTCTCACCACTTGCCACATCATCAGCCTTGCTTGCCACCGCCTAAGGCATCTTGCCACCTGCATCATCAGGAGTTGTATCAGCAGCAAGGTCCTCACCCTTCAAGCTCGCCAGTTTCTCCTTCCATGCTTGAACACTTCAGATTGAAGTGTCAAAACCTTTGGAAGCAGCTTCTGAAGCCATCAGAATTCTGGCTTCAAGTACGGCTATGGTGGCATCTCTTTTGATCTCGGTTACCAGCAGATTTTTCTCCTTCAGGACCTTGGTATCAGCTTCAGCAAACGCTTTGGAGATACTGGATTTGAGATTCTTGTTCTCCTTTCTGAGCATGGCAAGTTCGGCAGCAGCAATCCTAGCATCAGCCAACTTCTGCATACTCTCGATTGTTTCCAACTTCTCGTGATGGCATTTGTATAATTGTTCGAGAACCTATCAAGGATAGATGAATTTGTAATGTTGGAGTTATATTTCAGGATCCAGGATCTTGAAATAAAATTTATGTACTAACGACTGTAAATGCAGGGGATACGAATTACATAAGGAAATACCTTGTCAAAATCGAAAGAAGAGTCACTCAAATCTATTATATCTTCAGTCTTCTTTCTTTTGGCTGCTAACTTGGACCGTAAGTTGGGAACATGTGGCTTGGATTGTGTAGTAGCGATCTTCTCCCTCTTGATCAGGGGAGTTTCAGCGTCAATATCGGAGAGAGAGAAGTGGGCTACAAAGTTGAAGAGGTATCAGAAGACAGGCAGGTAAGTTTTGAAAAATAATATTTTTGTTTACCTAACATGGTTGCTTCAGATTCTCGGGATCCTATACTCTCGGTCTGTTGGGGATACTTGAATGTCCTATCGTTGCTCGAAATCTCCAAAAACTTTCTTATATTGCTCTCGGTATCTTCAACAGGAGGTGCCAATCGCGCGAAGTTTGCTGCAAGTTCAACCGACAAGTAAGAAAAAATTAAATGAAAGTTAAAAACCCTAGAAATCTATGTCCTACCCTTTAGGATCCAGGTAGAAGAAATTTGTTCGCCATTTGGTAAAGAATCCTGATCAACAAAGAAGAATTTCCCTTTCCACTTGGGATTGTTTTGAGTTGCGCGAAGCACAAGATGTTGACGATTAGGTTTGATTTGAAAAAGTAGTGGGAACCATGGCTCCTGAGATTATAAGTTTGGGCCAGTTCAGAGATACTAAGATTTAGGTCGTGGAAATCAATAACAGTTTGGATGACGGAGAGAGTACGCCAAATCATCGACATAGTTTGTGCGTAACACAATCTAGTAACAGAGAAAAATTCGTTAAATAAAGGGGGAAAAGGAAACTTAACTCCCAGAGTAAATGGGAACTCTGGAAAGCAGATCCATCTTTCCGAACGGAAATCAGCGTGAGTAGAGGGATCATAAGGCCTGAAGATTGTGCCTGACGGAAAAGCCCCTTTTAGCTTTAGTTGTTTGATATCGAGGTCTGTAAAAATACAGGGTTCGGGATTGGAAATCAAATGCTGGTCGACGAAGTCGTTGAAATTGTTACCGGAATCGGGAGCAGCGTAAACGACGAGAGACATCTTTAAAGAAAAAGAAAACCCTAAAAAAAACGCTAGAGAGAAGATAGTGTACCTGCTGACGACGATCGAAGAAGTAGGTAATGAGGAGGAATAGCGGAAATTGAATATTTTATCAAGGGAGCGATTATTACTCAGGCTCGCTTATCGAAATGCTTAAATATCTCACCTAACTTTATTCGTATGGATGTTTTGCTAAAGTTGTATCACCATCAGGATCCTGATAGCGGTACAACTTGGGGGCAATTGTTGTGGGCTAATTTTTATGTCTAAGATGCAGGATCTTGAATAAGGATGTTATTATATTTTATAGGTGTTCAAGATCCCAAATACATTCAAGATCTCGGATACGTTTAGGATCTCGGATATGTTCAGGATCCCGGATCTTCAGTATCCCGAGATCATATACTTTTAACATGTATTTGCTTGTTTATTTGACCGGGTCATATGAAGACTCGAACGTGACTTAATAATTTTGTGGTATATGGACAAAGACTACTCAAATTCAAACGGAAACAAGTAAACGTGTGAAATAACAAGTCAAGGAGAGCCCTGTTACATTTTTTTTTTAAAATTGACAACATATAACTTAGTTTATTATGTATGGACTGGTAGCTAAACTTTTGTGGACCCGTTGCAACAGTAAAGAATATTAATTTTTTTTTTTTAAATTACACTTCGTAGCAATAGCTACCCCTGCCTTGTACATGGCTCCGCCTCTCTCGATGACTATTGTTCTCGGCTTGTACGTACACTTTTACAAAGAAAACGACATAATTTATCTCAATTCACAATACTTTAAATACCATTAGGAGATTTACATCGTTGTGTTTGGTCTATTAGCTTATCAAACCATTTTTGGCCATGATAAAAGATAAGAGATGAATAACGATAACTTAACTAAAAAATTACCAAACACGTGATATAATAGATTAATATAATAGTAATAATACCTTGAACGTAAAGATATAGCAATTTCATGAAGATGGTTAAGTAAATCTACCTATATATGGATAAAAAAAACCTCCAAATGATTATATAATACTAAACACTTATGCTTAACAAAAACAAAAACTTATGATCATGATGTTTAAAAAAATCAAAAAACCTATATACAAACAACAGTAGTAAATCTCAAACCTTAATCATGTAAGGAAAAATAGTTCAACTCGCAAGACGTACTCAATTGACGGCATGTTCCATTTCTAACCAAAAAGGAAATTACATTGGTTGCACCCCGCCGCAACGTGCGGATGATAAAAACTCGTTATTCAAAAAGAGAAGTTTAAATTTATTTAATTAAAATAATTTCTATGGTAGGGAGTTTATAAGTTTTTAGCATTTTAATAAGAAAAAAAGTTATCGCATAAAAAAACTTAGTTTTGAAAATTATGAATTAACTTTTATCTTAAAAAAACTTAATCTCCTAACCAAAAAGTATATACTTATTTTTGGATCATAAAAAAGATTAACCCAGTTGTGAATAATGACGGATTCGGTATTTAGAGTGACACGTAACATTGGTATCTCAATTCTTGTAAACTCGTAGCACAAACATAGGAATGTAACTAAAAATGCAATATTTATAAGAAATTTACACTATATATAGTGAATGACTAGTAGCAACTGCTATACTTACCTTTTATATTACCCGGACTCTGTCTGTGAATCTAAAATATGAAAAACAAGTCAATCGTACTATTTCTTTTTTCTTCCATTTATAGAATACTTTTATAAATAGTAGTAGTATGACAACCCTAAGGGTTGTCAATAACGTGCATAAATCGGTTGTACTTCAAATGATACTAGATTAATTATAACCCGCGAATTCGCGGGATGATCCATGTTTATGTACGCAAGTGACTAAAAACAATAATATGATAATCTGAATTTAAAATTATTATTGTCTTCTAATAGACTACTTGGTACAAAAACAATTATTAATGACATGTTTTTAACATCCACAATGCAATTTGTTGTTAACATCTACACGGCAACAATTTTCTTAGTTTTAAATCTTGCAGGCAAGCAAGCCAATGATTACACATGTCTGTAGCCTAGAGAAGTAGTCATTTATTGCAAGCAGTGCAAGTGCAGATTATCGAGTTGTAAGAATTGTATGAATTTGCTGTAATGTCTGTTACCACATTGCCTCTATGCCCATAACGTCACCTAGACTGTAGATTGTAGTTTATACAAACACCCAATGTTCGATTCTAGATGAGACGATCACAAATCATTGTCCATCTGCTTCTCTTTACATAGTGATTCTGATAAGAGTAACAACTTGAGCATAGGCTTCTCGGTACGAACACATCCTGAAACCAACAATGGCACGCCACCAGATGGCACAATTTTCTTGGCCTAGATGAAAGTTTGACCCTATACATCCAATCGTATGCTTAGATTAATATTATCATATTGAGAGTAGAATAAAAGAGCATTCAAAGTAAAACTCAAATCATGCAGAAACTTGAAATAACTCAATGATTCCTCAAATGTTCTCCTTATTGTGAAGTCTAAGATATGTAATTTTTATTGAAAGATAGAAAAAGCCATTGAATTCTTTCTATTTGTCACGTGAACGCCAAAAGATGTTTGCAAGTATATTAACACATCAAAATAAATTGAACTAATCTGCAAAAGATATATAAAAAGATACCTTTAACGTGATACTTGCATAGATATATTTATGAAGTTATCACCATCTTCTGTGGCCAGCCACAACATTAGCCAGCATCACCTTTCCAATTCCAGGAAGCTCATACAAAAGAATTTCTTGCATGGTTGTATATTGATAGCTAATATCATACCTCAATTGCTCCAATTACGTACTCAAGTTTAGATTTAGATATATAACTAATGTGTTTATCATAATCATAGACAATAATATTTATAAAATAAAAATCAAAGTTTTTTAATATATATAACTTATCAGGTTGTATTGCCTTAAAAGAGTCTGGGTGATTTTTAATCAGTCACTCATTTAACCTACTGAGATAAAACAAAACCCAAATTGACCATTCATAAGTAAATGAGTTGAAATTGCAACCTCTAAATTAAAACAAAAGGCAAACACAATGAATTTGTTGAGAAACTATCCTAGCTTGCTGCTTAAGCCCGTGTATTTTAAACGAATTATATATAGGCTTGCCATCCACATTGCATATGAAGTTACTGAGCTGCAGATTATGTTGGATTATATGAAAGAATTAAGAATAATTGGGCTATTGAAAACAAGATGTTGCTGCAAATCTTATAGAAAGAAAACATAGAAAGTTACTACTGAATTTTCTCATACTTGATAACATAGAAATGAAGCCTATAAATAGGCAATACATCATCAGTTACTCAACTACTACTAAATGAGTAGTAAACACCAATAACTAAATAATAAAAACTCAGCTAAAGACTCTCTGTATTATTTAACGGGTCATTGGAAACCAAATCAGCAAAGAAGTGATTCCTAATAACTTCACATTTATTTTAGAAACTGTCACTAGTTTGAATTAAACGTAGACTTCCAACACTCCCCCTTCATTCAAACTTGGATACTCCCAATTTCGAACAAAGATCTTCATGCTTCAATTGTGGCACACTCTTAGTCATCAGATCAGCTAGTTGTTCTTCAGTACTGCAACTTTTAAGCTTAACTTCTCCTTTTTCCATCAACTCCCGAATGAAATGATGCTTAATTTCAACATGCTTAGTCCTACTGTGATATATTGGATTTCTTGCAAGCATCACAGCAGACTGGTTTTCACAAAAAATATCAGTTGCTTCAATCTGTTCTTGACCCAAGTCACACAAGATCCTTCGTAACCACACAGCTTGACAAGCTGAAGCTGTAGCCGCCACATATTCAGCTTCAGTGGACGACAAGGCCACTGTAGCCTGCTTCTTAGAGCTCCACGAAACTGCTGCCGATCCAAGAATAAAATAGTTTCCAGAAGTGATTCGTCTATCCTCAACACAACCAGCCCAATCACTATCAGTGAATCCTCTTAGATCAAAATTAGACGTTTTATGAAACCAGATACCAAACTCTTTTGTCCCAGCTAGATAGCGGAGAACCCTCTTTGTTGCACCAAAATGATGTTTTGATGGTTTGTGCATAAACCTAGAAAGAACACCAATGGAATACTTATATCAGGACGTGAATGAGTTAAGTAATATAATCGACCCATCAAGCTCCTGTATAAGCTTCCATTTGCCATCCCTGTACCATCTTCAGGCCGGAGTTTTTCACTAATATTCATCGGTGTGGAGACTATCTTGCAACCAACCATGTTAAACCGTTTTAAAGTGTCTTCAACGTACTTCTTTTGGGAGATAAATATTCCAGAATCTGATTGCACGATCTCTAAACCTAAAAAATAGTGTAGCTCTCCCAAATCCGTCATATCAAACATCTTCATCATTGATTTTCTAAATTCAGAAAGGAGATGTATGGAAGAGCTAGTATAGATCATGTCATCAACATATAGACTCACTATCATAACATCAGTCATACCTTGTTTCTTCAAATACAGAGTTGGCTCATGCATGCTCCTTTTGAATCCATTCTTATGGAAAAAATCATCAATCTTGCTATACCAAGCTCGTGGAGCTTGTTTCAAGCCATAAAGAGCTTTCTTCAACCGAAACACTTTATTTGGATCATATGAACTCTCAAAACCTGGGGGTTGAGTTACATACACTTCCTCCTTCAATTCTCCATTCAAAAAGGATGATTTGACATCAAATTGAAATACTTTTCGATGCTTATGATCTGCAAGTGCCAAAATAATCCTAACAGTGTCAAACCGAGCAACCGGAGAAAAGGTTTCCCCGTAGTCTATTCCTTGTTGTTGTGCATATCCCTTCACCACAAGTCTTGCCTTGTGTTTTTGGATACTTCCATCTGTCAAATATTTAGTTTTAAAAACCCATTTAAGGCCAATAGGAGTTTTACCTTCAGGTAAATCGACAAGCTTCCAAGTTTGATTTTTGTCAATGGCATGCAACTCGTCCTCCATTGCTTCTCTCCATTCTTGTTTTTCTAACGCCTCTTTCACAGACAACGGGTCACCCGCAAGTAAGATGACTGGTAGTTCATCATAAAGATCATCGAGAGACCTAAACCTTCTTTGACTAGACTCTTCTAAGGAGTTTTCTGAATCTGATCCAGAACTTGACTTTTTAGATGACGAGTTCGACGATCCTGCTAGTGAGGCTGCTGGTGTTGTTTTTGGTGTATGTTCTGAAGCTTCTGGAGTGATGTTTTGTACGTGATCGGGTGCAATATTTTCATGTGAAACTTCTTCTATTTCGAGTTGAGTACCCGATTTTTCAGTATCGTTCTCCCATTTCCAGCTTTCTCTTTCATCAAACACAACATTCCTGCTTACTACAAACTTTCCACTTGTTGGATTATAAAGCCTGTAAGCTTTAGATTGTGTGCAATACCCAACAAATATAAACTTTTGCGATTTATCTTCTAATTTATGTTTTTCTGTTGTACGTAATGCATAACAAATACAACCAAAAACCCGTAAGTGACTAACCGATGGCTTGTTACCTCACCAGGCTTCATATGGTGTTTGGTCCCAAACAGCTTTAATTTGTAGGAGAAATGTTGAGAAGATAAACAGCTGTTGCGACACCTTTCAGCCCAAAAGCTATTTGGAAGACCTTTCGATTTAAGCATTGAGCGAGCCATCTCGACCACAGTACTATTTTTTCGCTCTACCACACCGTTTTGCTCGGGAGTGTATGGAGCTGTCAATTCCTTCTTAATTCCTTACTGATAACAAAAATCCACGAATTCTTTAGATAAGAACTCACCTCCACGGTCTGTTCGAAGAACTTTCAAATCATTCCCACTTTGTTTCTTGACCATTGCTTTAAATTTCTTGAAGTACTCAAACGTCTCTGACTTTTGTTGCATAAAGTAGACCCAACTCATTCTACTATAGTCATCGGTGAACAAAAGAAAGTACCTGCTTCCGGCTAACGATTCAGCCCTCTGCCCCCCGTTTGTTTTAGCAACTTATCCTAAGGTCTCCTCGCCAGGAGCTCCCCGGTGAACTTGTTGCTCGTCTTGACTTACCCACCGGAAATGATTTCTTTGCTTGCTTTCCAAGGATGCATCCATCACAAATACTTTTCAGAGGAACAATAGTGGGCAGGTTGCTGACCATATCTTTGTTTTTCAACAATTGAAGACCATTGATATTTAGGTGACCATACCTCAGGTGCCACAACTCGCTTTCTTCCAATGCTTTGCTTACCATAGCTACTTCTCTGGAAAGATCAAGAGGAAACATCCTATTTGATGACATGTGAGCTGATGCAAAAATTTTATTTGTGGCTTTGTTTTTTATGACACACTTACGATCATCAAACACAACCGCGTAACCTGACTCCATCAATTGTCCCACACTTGGCAGATTGTGGGCCAAGCATGGGTCAAAATGAACATCTTTGATCAATTTTGTTTGACCGCCTATATAGATAGTACCCCTACCTTCAATTTGAAGTTGTTTGTCATCACCATGTCTAACATGAGATCTTACAGATTCATCCAAATCTCTAAATTTGGATTTGTCTTGTTATTCCAAGACCTGTAGCCAATTGCACGAATTCAAAAGCGAAAATGATGAATTCGTTTTTAACCCGTGAATATAAAACCGAGAGATAAATCGAGACAAATTGAAACAAACTTATGTGTATTGAATGAGTAACTTGATTACAACAAAATAACGTTCTGAGATATTACAAATCGATCGCACAAAAATTCTCTCAAAAACGTGTTTTAATTCTGACTAACACATACATTTATAGACAGTACCTGCGAAACTCGACATAGAGTTTCGCATCATGCGAAACTTTCTAAGTTTCGCAGTCTAGGCAGGTCACACCTAGCGAAACTCTATAAGTTTCGCACAACATAAGTTTCACATAATTACAAGTTTCGCATAACCAGACTTGGACAAAAACAGAAACTTTACAAAAATTAAACCTAAGCTAACTGACACTAAACCGAACATCTTGCACTAACAAACTCCCTCATGTCAGCAGCTTGGGTTGTGTCATTCTTCAATCAGTTCCACTGCCTCGGTAGATTACTTCCAGCATGAATCCCGTGAGTGCAGCAAACTTCAACAACCCTTTGAAACTTTAACGCCTGAACTCTGTCTTCAGTGTTATGTAGAATCCTTTGATCATTCGGTCTTTTTAAATCATCTTTCTATAGATTTATCAAACTTAGTGGATCATATACATACACCTTAAATGTTCTTGGCCATATAATATTCTCTGTCAGCTTCTTCTCGTAACATTCTATCTCTGCTTCTCCAGTCTTTGCTATATATGTCTAGTACCTTAGATTTTCTGTGAAGTCTATCGGAAGATGTTCCAAGGGAATTCGTTTCAAACATCTAACTTTAGGATAAATCAATTTAACCCATGGAAGATTAGTCATTGGATTAATCTTGTTAGGGTAAATCTTTCTTCTCCCCAAGGTAGCTGTTAAACGTTGAAATCCATATTGAACCTCTTTTCTGATCACTCCTTCAAACCATCTAGTCAAACCATCTTCAGATCTATTTATCATCTCAAGTTGAGCAAGCCTATTAATTTCACATTTCGACAACGTACTCAATTTCTTGAACGATCTTCTAAAGTATTGAATCCCATCTTCCTTTTTAATCATAATCACTTTATTCTCTTCATCATATTTCCAGCTCATAATGTTACCAACTAATTGAGAAGACCCCATTTTGTAGATTTTCTTCTTCTTCGGTGGTTCAACTGCTTTATCTGCTTGTTTCATCCAGTCTGGTAACTCTTTTTCTTTTAAACTCGAGCTTTCTGCAACATTTGCCACTTCAGGCTCTTCATCTTCAGAATCAACCCAATCTTCAACATTTCCCTCTTCAAAGTCCACCTCGTCTGCCCTTTCCTCAGCTTCTTCCTCGTTCACATCCTCATACTTCACTTCATCTTCAGGTATATTAAAATTTTCTTCATTAACTCCAAAATCTTCTGGACCTAAGTTTCCACGTTTAAGATATTCTAATAAGCCTATTAAGTCCTCATCTATCACACTCAATGGCTCAGGATTGATAAACATTTCTTCAATTCTATTTTCAGGATTGCTTACAGGTTCTTGACTAAAAGAGATAAAGTCTTAGATATCAGCCACATCTTCGAACTCTATGTTGGACCTGCATAATTGACTGGATCCACATCTAAGATCTCAGTTTCAGCCTGTGGTTGATATTCTATTAAAGCCCTAGAAAGATCTTGATCCATTTCACGTTTTCTTCTAAGCTCCTGCCTTTCAGCCTCAGTTGCAATTCTTATTTGTTCTAATCGTTCAGCTTCAGTTATTGTTGGCTCTTCATCTGTACTCTCTGAGCTTGAAGATTCAGCCATTTCTTGATCATTTGCAGCATCAGCTACAAGTTCAGTACTCACTGCTTCTTCATTTGGAATTACCGGTTCATCTGCTTGAAGATTCTGTTGTGTAGCTTCAGAATCACTACCGGATGTTCTTCTACAATAATTGGCGCAACATAATTGACGTCAATTATGTGCCCAAATAATGGAGTTGTCGGAGGTACGGTTTTTCTACCATAACCTCTGCAGTCGGTGAACGTACGCTTCTGCATTGGAGTATAGTATAAGAGATTCCTAGTATGCTGAAGATTATGGATTTGAGCATTGAAGATTATCTGGAGAAATCTTGGAAGCATATAAAAGTGTGTAGGGCTGGTGATGTTGGCGACGAGATTTGAGATGACGAATCTTGAAAAGTTGTATGGCCTATTCTGAATTAGGGCAACAATTAATGAAGCCAGCCCATAACTCATCCCGTCCAATCCACCTTTTCGTGGAGATAAGCAGCATATCAACGTATGCATGAGAAACCTCCAATGAGGGCATACATGATGTTTTCGGTACTGTGGGTCATTCTCAGGTCGAATGGAACCCATTTGATGAAAGCAATCATCAATTATCCATTTTGGCAATTCATTACTTGTTGTAGCATCATCTTCAAAGTGCAATCCTTGACGGATCATATCTCTAGTAATCGAAATTACAGAACCAGCTACAGTTGCCATAATGCAGGGAGGTTCAATATCACATCTGTGAACCGCAGTACTCCAAAAGTCCCGCATATGGAGCTCATAGATCTCAGCAGGAGTAGATATAGCATATAAAATCCTTGATCTAATCAGAAATTCCACCACCGGTAAGAACACTCGATTTGCAGCAATCGATGGATCGTTAACTAAGTACGCAGTGGTATTGTGCCTGGGCTCAAACATCTTAGAAGCCGCAACCCCTTCTTCTTCAGCCATCTGTATTTATGTGTAACAAAAAGCACTGGACAAAGAATATCCGTTAAGATTTCAAAGTTTCAAAGTTAACTTAAGTTCAAGAATTCTCTAAGTCATGGTTCGCGAAACTCAGTACTGTGAGTACTGTTCATGCGAAAGTTTACGTTTCGTGCGAAACTCAAGGAGTATCGCATAGAGTTTCGCATGGTCATGCGAAACTTTTGAATTGTGCGAATGTCAGAAAGATTCGCGCACTGTTCATGCGCAGATCTCAAAGTATGCGAAAGTCAGAGTTTCGCAAATTTAAAGTTTCGCCACGAATACCCCAACAGTTATTCATAACAGGAATTTTCAAATTACTTCATGAATAATGATAGTTAGGAAGCGAAAATTATACCAAAATGATCAGCAAACAAAGGCGCACAAGTCTATCGGAGTGAAAAAATAAAATCACACACAGAAATCACAATCGATCAATCACAGCTTTTCTGAACTTTCGCACAAGAGAGAGTTTCGCAGAAATAGTTTCGCAGTTAGAAAGAAAGTGTAAGTTCACATTGCTGTGAGACTTTCCTTTTATACTAACACTGTTCTGCGAAGCTTTCTCTGCGAAAGTACCTGCGAAAGTCGAGCGAGTCTCGCATATGTTGACTTTCGCTCCGAAAGTCTCGCATATGTTGACTTTCGCTCCGAAAGTCTCGCATATGTTGGCTTTCGCTCTGAAAGTCTCGCATATGTTGACTTTCGCTCTGAAAGTCTCGCATATGTTGACTTTTGCAACAACAGTTTCGCACATAAGTTGACTTTTGTCATTTTTGATTTAGTCTTTTAAACTTTTTGGATAAAATCGAGTATCTTCATAAAATAACTCAGAAAATAAAATCTTTTTGTAATTGTCTTTTAACTATATACATACTCAATAAACTAAAATAAAATTGACTAAACAATTAAAATAACTAAAAATCTTTTTGATGGAAAAATTTATGCTTTGGGATCATATCAGTATAAATGTATATTTCTTTAAGTAGTTTTAAGTTTTTTTTAATTTGCTAGTATAATCTTTCAATTTTAAGCTTATCTTAATCAATTTTTAAAATAAATTTTCTCATCTTTTTAGATAGTTCAAGATGATTACTAATATATTTTTCCTCTTAAACACTCTTCACTTTAGTTTTTAAATCATTAATTATTATTGTTGATATTATTTGAAAGTCCTTAAACTTTGACATACTCTTGAACTCAGAATAACAAAATATATTATTAAGGGTAAAAATATGTAGTTATCTTTTTAGGCGCAAACTAATCTTGGAAGAAACTATTAATTACAGATTGTACTAAGTACAACAGAGTAATTAGTAGTTTAAACAAACACCAATTTGAGTACTTTTGAATAAACTAGTAGTAACAGGTCTGTATTTTCATACAACAAAGCTACCCTTAGTCTAAGCAAAAATACTTTTTAATCATACATTATTCAGATCTGTACTAAGTACAACAGATAAATAAAGTATGATTCACCTAAATATACCAATAGAATCTTTGTTCTGCAGATACAGCAGAGATACTATTTTAGTATATGTCCATTAATGCATTTTATACATATTTAAGACTCATAATACTAGAATTTTGTTAAGCTTTCCTTCGAGATTTAAGATTTACAATGATATGTCAAAATTCATTTCTTCCAAATAATATGATTAATATTGTGTTAGATTTGTTTAAAAACATTCGTGTAGAATGCCTATTAATACATCATATGATGAATCTATCTATGATTTAGAAAAGTTGAATTAAAATTATTAAGAAAGCCTACTAGCATATCAAAATAAACATTAAAACTTTTAGGCTTTATTTATATACATAACTGATGTACTATCATTTCCCATATTTTTACACAAAATCTCCCCCGTTTTTATGATTTTATACATTTTTCATATGTTTTTGGATTTTCAACTTTGAAATAAACGAAAACAAGAAAACAAACTAAGCGAAGTTACTCGATTTCATCAATCTCTTTCATACCAATCATTGACACTAATTCTTCAAAGCGGCTTTTTGAAAAAGCTTTTGTGAACAAATCTGCATTTTGCTTTGAAGTGTCAATGCTTATTAAATCAATTAAGTGCTTTTCAAAACAATCTTGTATGAAGTAATATCGAATTTCGATATGCTTCGTTTTAGAGTGTTGTACGGGATTGCGTGTTATGCAAATGGCAGCTGTGTTGTCGATATGAATGGGAGTTTTGGTTAAGAGTAAACCGTAATCGCGCAACTGATGTTGAATCCACAGTACTTGAGAACAGCAACTTGAAGCAGCGATGTACTCAGCTTCTGCAGTTGAAGTGGAAACCGTAGTTTGCTTCTTACACTGCCAAGAAACTAACCGATTTCCTAAAAACTGACAACTCCCAGACGTCGACTTTTTATCTAAGTTACAGCCGCCGTAGTCCGAATCTGAATATGCTGAAAGACCAAACTCATCATCATTTGAATACCATAATCCCAAATTTAGTTTATGTTTTAAATAACGAAAAATTCGTTTAACAGCATTCAGGTGAGAAATTTTTGGGGAAGCTTGGTATCTGGAGCAAATAGCTACAGCAAACATAATATCAGGTCTTGAAGCTGTAATTAACATCAAAGATCCTATCATAGAACGATATTCCTTTTGATCTGTATCTTCATCTTCAAGAGCTGGACCGATTTTATCAACAAGTTTTATGGGTGTACTAACTGAGATGCAATCTAACATCTTAAATCGAGTTAAGATGTCATTTACATACTTAGTTTGATGAATGAAAATGCCTTTTGGGATTTGTTTTACCTGCAATCCCAAGAAAAATGACATTTCACCCATAGAACTCATTTCAAATTTTGATTTCATTATTTTTTTCAAATTCTTTACATAAATTTTCATCGGTTGATCCAAATATGATATCGTCTACGTAGATTTGCACTATTAACAAGAAGATGCTGGGACAAAGTTTCATACCAAGCCCTCGAGGCTTGATGAAGACCATATAATACCTTGTCTAATTTATAGACATGGTCAGGATATTGTGAATCCTCAAACCCCGGAGGTTGGCGGACATATACCTCTTCATGGACTTTACCATATAAAAAAGCACTTTTGACATCCAGTTGAAAGACTTTGAATTTCATGTACGAGGCATATGTCAAGAACAATCTAATTGATTCAAGTCTTGCAACTGGTGCAAACACTTCATCGTAATCAAGGCCTTCTATTTGGGTAAAGCCTTGAACTACAAGTCGAGCTTTATTACGAACGACCACACCACGATCGTCCTTTTTAACTCGAAAGACCCATCGAGTACCAATGGAGTGAATACCCTTTGGTAACTCGACTAAGGTCCAAACCTGTAATTATACAAATTGTTGCAATTCTTCTTGCATTGCTTCCACCCAAGAAGAATCCTCTAATGCAGCTTTCACATTTTTCGGCTCAATCTGTGATAAGAAACATGACTCCATTTGAGTCATCAAGCATGCAGTCGATGTTTTAAGCTGACTTCTTGTTTGAACACCAACTGATGCTTCTCCAATTATGTTCTCAATTGGATATGTTGAATGAATTCGCGTAGTGGGAACAGTTTCAGCTTCCAAAGAGGAATCCAAATTAGTAGCATCAGAACCAATAATTGCTTCATCTTCTGAATTATGTTCAACATTTGACTGATCAACTAATTCAGTAGATGTTTCATGGAAATCTTCATCATGAGTTGAATTATTATCTTCAGCATCATTTTCAAGAATAGTGGGTTCAACTAAAGAAGACGAAGTTGACGGAGTAGCAGCAGGTAAAGTCGGTTCAAAAGGAGATGAAAGAACAGGTACAATTAGATCATCATCTCCCCCAAACATCATAACTGGTGAATTCACAGCTTCAGGAAAAACCTCTAGTGAATTGAAGAAAGAATCGTAATCAAATAACCAATCCGGCCCTGTTCCAGCTTGAGGAGGTGTGTGTCTTAAGAATTCAACCTCAAAACATTCCTCAATTTTTCTGGTTGCTTTGTTTAGACACGTTTATTTGGTGAGTTTGTTGAATAACCAAGAAAATATGCATCACTTGATTTTTCTCCAAACTTGGATAAACGGTCCTTAGTGTTTAGCAAAAGGAATGGACAACTAAATGGTTCAAGAAACTTGAGGTTTGGTTTTCGATTATTTAATAGCTCATAACATGTTTTATGTCTTCTCTTCACTATAAGAACTCTATTAAGAACAAAGCAAGTTGTGTTTATTGCTTCAACCCAAAAGGTTATCGGCAATTTAGAATCTGACAACATGGTTCTTGCAGTCTCAATAAGAGTTCAATTTTTCCGTTCAGCGACCCCATTTTTTTGCGGTGTTCTCGGGGCACTAAACTGATATGAAATCCCATGCTAAAGACAAAAGAGCTCTAGAATATGATTCTTAAACTCTGTTCCGTTATCACTTCTAAGTTTCTTAATTTTCAAAGAAAATAGATTCTCCAGCTTGAGAAATAAGTACTTGAGTATTTCCGGAGTTTCATCCTTGCCAAAAGTAAACTCATGAAAACCTAGAATAATCGTCCGTAACTACCAAGCAATAACACTTCCCACCAATGCTCCGAATATTCACAGGACCAAATAAGTCCATGTGAAGCAGTTCAAGTGGAGCTTCAATTGAATTCTTTAGCTTAGGCAAATGCGCTTTCTTTATTTGTTTTCCTTTCTTACACGGAATGCAATAATCGGATAAAGAAAACGTTTGTTTGGGCACACCAATTACCAGATCATGTTTTACTAAGTAATTCATTTTCCGGAAATGAATATGCCCTATTCGCCTATGCCAAAGAATTGATTCCTGTTCAGATGCTTTGGATATTAAACAAGTATGCTCCGCTGTTATTGAAACCGTTCTCATATCAAGAACATACGTATCCTTGTTCCTTGGTGCACGCATAAGAATCCACTCTTCCGGTACTACAAACCCCGGTTTCAGTATCAAATACTCCTTATCATTGAACCATGTAGACATCTTCTTATCACAAACTTGAGACACGTTGAGAAGATTATACTGCAATTGTTCAACATAATTGACTTTCTCGAAGCTTATATCTCCATTAGATAATGTGCCCTCTCTTGTGATCATTCCACCTTTGTCTCCTGCGAAGGCAACATATCCTCTGTTTTTAGATTTAATATCCTTTAGGAGAGATAAATTGCTTGCCATATGTCTTGAACAACCGCTATCCACATACCAAATATTATCAATTGAGCGAGATGATAGCTGTTCAGACATAAACATGAGAAAAGTTAGTTTTAAATGGAGACCCAAGCCTTGGAGGCCTTGGGTCGTCCACTAACATCCAAAATAATAACATCAATCTGCTTTGAATTTTGTTTAAAATCTTTGGAAATTGAGATTGAGTTATTACTTGTGGAATCTTTCGTTATCCATTTTGACTTGAAAGATTTAACAATTTTGTCCTTTAATGTACTTTGGACATTGATTACTTGAACATCTTTCTTGAGAGTCGTGGAAGAAACTTTTGGTTGCAAATTTTGATTTTTCTTTTGTATTTGCCTTAAAAGCTTCTTAGCATAATGTCGACAATCTCTAAAAAGGTGTCCACGTATTCCACAGAAGTAACAAGTTCTTTTCTCAAAAGCACGATGAGCATAAGAACTTGAAGCTACTTCTTTTGATTTAGCATTCTTTGAAGAAAATGGTTGTGAAGTTGAAGAACAAGATTTTGAACACATCTTTTGTGAATTGCTTGAGATTTTCAAATTTTCTTTAACTTCAGGTTCTTCCCTCTTTAGAATTTTCAAAATTTTCATTTGACATTTAGAAGAAGATTGAACTTTAGGAATACTATTGTTAGTTTCCCTTTGTAAAATCTCAATTTTATCAACAGCCACTGATTTTGGCAAATTCACATATTCATTTGTGATGATATAATTTTCAGGTTTGACATTTTGTTTGTCAACCATTTTGGGCTCTTCACATTCTTCAACTTCTTCAACAATCTCTATTTTGACATCCTTCTTTTGAGGTTTGTCATTAGCTTGCAATTTCTCATTTTCAGAGAGTTTAGCTATAAACTCAAAACTCTCATCAATGGTAGGCATTTGGGAATATGATTTAGGAGGAGGAACCATATGATACCCAATGCCTGTTTTAGACTTAGTATCCAATCGTTAAAAGTGGATAATTTCATCTAAAACCGGAGATGAAGTGGAAAGATTAGAAAGTTTTCTTTTTAAATTTAAAATTTCTATTTGAGCTTTAGAATTCTCTTTCTGCAACAAAGACATTTCAGTTAGATAACTATCAATGATATCTTGTTGATTTAAAGTTTTAACCTTCAAGTCATGAGTTTCAATCCTTGAAGTCTCAAACTTTTCTAGAAAACGTTTCTCATTTTCCACCAAAACTTTGTTAAGATCTTTTAATTTCTCAATGTCACTTAACAAGTTTTGATTCTGAGTTTGGTATAAGCTAATACTATCACTCATGTCAGCACATTTTGAACATATATTATCAAATCGATATGAATCAACCTCAGTGATGTTGGCCATCAAAGCATGATTCTGAGCATAATCATCTACGTGACCACTCCAATCATAATATTCATTTGAAGTTGTAACCAACACGGAGGAAGCAGAAGCTTTTCCTTTGTCTTGACCAACAACTTGATATTGCGATTGAGAATGTTGCTGCTGAGTTTGCTTCTGAGCAGTTGGTTTTGTAAATCCAGATGACGGTTGTTTTCCCTTTTCACATTCCCTAGCGAAATGTCCATAATTTTGACAATTATAGCATCTCATTTTCGATTTATCATAACCAACTCCAGACTTATCTCCTCCCAGCTTAGCTTTCCCTGTTCTCTGTAGAAACTTTTTCACCTTTCTTGTCAGCATTGCCAAATTCCACTACAAATCCATCTCTTCCAGATCATCCGGATGGATCTAATCATAATCTTCTTCAGTTAAATCCACATTTGATACCTTACCGGTAATAAATGCTTCATAAGAAGATAGGAATGCAGTAACAACTGTGGCATGCTCTTCTGTCATCTTGGATACATCCTGATTTGATGTACTCGAACTTGAAGTAGAAGGTAGACCCTGACTTGTGTACCCATAGCTGATGTTACCACTAGAAGCATTCTGAGTATACGAATCAGGACCAGAGAATAATGCTGTTGTATTCTCTTGACTTTTCACACTATATAATCCAGGATTTTGACCAGTTGAATTTTTAAGTTCATTTTTCTTCATCTCAAGATCATACACCTACAATTTACCGATTAAATCATCTAGCTCATAAGTTTCCAATCCTTCATCTTCCTTGAGCAGCATCACTTTGAAATCCCATTTTGGTGGCAAAGCTTCCACCAACTTTTCATTCACATCTATATGATCATACTCAACCCCATGACCTTTCAATTCACACATTAACTAAGAAAACCTAGTTATCAGCTCTTCAAACGATTCATTTGGATGATAAGAGAAAACGTCAAACTGCTTTTTCAGTAAGTTTTTCTTTTTCTTCTTTAACTTGTCATTTCCTTCAAATCGCCTTGCCATTGCCTCGTATAGCTCATAGGAAGTTTCCAAATTCTTAAAGCAAGCAAGAATATCCTTTGGTAAACACATAGAAATAACAACATGACCCTTCTTATCTCGATCATATTCTTTCTTTTCTTCGATCGTCATTTGCTTGATTGGTTTAAACGGAACCTCTCCTCTATAATTCCCTTCAGCTCTTAGTCGTACATACTTCTCAGTAAGTTGAATTATCAAATCTGGATCATACAATGCTAAGAATGATTCAAATCTGTACTTCCAATCTTCATAATCGTTCTGACACAAGAACCTAGGAGGTTTATTCGTTGTGCCCATTTCATTATCGTACTTAATCATATTCTAAAAATTTGCATAAGCCATTTTTCTCTAACACCGAGTTTGCGAAACTTAGAATATGCAAAAGTCAAATATACTATTGATGCGAAAGTCAGAAGTTTCGCACAAGGCAACACTCGCACTATTGACGCAAGATAACACTCACACAAGAATTTTCGTAGAAAAACTTTCGCACTTAGTCAACTTTCGCAGTTGACTTTCGCGAGACAATTTTCGCAGAGTTCAAATACACCCGCGAATGAGTTTCGCAAGAAAAACGGTTATCGAAGAGTTTCGCCTTCTTGAAGTTTCGCACACCAGCAGATGTACAAAGATTCAAATCGTTAAAAACTTAATCAGATGTCCAAATTATGATTTTAAACTGCTCGTAAATACATAAGCTATGTCTAAGCGGTCTCAATCAATCAAAAACTCGAACAAATTCCAATCACAATACACAAACAGCCCGTGTTTTAAAAACCAAGACAAAATCGAATCAAATCTCTATCAAATCACGATGTAAACGCAATCAACAAGACACAATTGCTCAGATACCACTTGTTATTCCAAGACCTGTAACCAATTGCACGAATTCAAAAGCGGAAATGATGAATTCGTTTTTAACCCGTGAATATAAAACCGAGAGATAAATCGAGACAGATTGAAACAAACTTATGTGTATTGAATGAGTAACTTGATTACAACAGAATAACCTTCTGAGATATTACAAATCGATCGCACAAAAATTCTCTCAAAAACGTGTTTTAATTCTGACTAACACTTATACATTTATAGACAGTACATGCGAAACTCGACATGCGAAACTCAAAAGTTTCGCATCATGCGAAACTTTCTAAGTTTCGCAGTCTAGGCAGGTCACACCTAGCGAAACTCTATAAGTTTCGCACTACATAAGTTTGGCATAATTACAAGTTTTGCATAACCAGACTTGGACAAAAACAGAAACTTTACAAAAATTAAACCTAAGCTAACTGACACTAAACCGAACATCTTGCACTAACATGTCTCCCGTAATGTGATGTGAGAAACCGCTGTCAATGTACCAAATTTCACTTCGAACCATCTCTGGATTTGTTTTGGCCATGAACAAGAATTCATCTTATTCTTCATCCTCTTCTGCATAATTGGCCTCTTCCGGCTTAGACCAACAAAGCTTATCAGTGTGTACATACTTGTTACAGTAAGAGTAGTGTAGGGAATTGTTGCGGCCTCGACCTCGACCTCGGCCACGGAAACCTCGTCTACCTCATCCTCTACCATGCTGATTTGAGGAGTCGGACTCTCCCTTTGATTGAAATGCCTTTTCTTCTTCTTTTACGAAGGATCTGTTGATCCTAGCTTCATGTGATTGTAAGGATCCCATTAGTTCATCAAACGAAAAAGTAGATAGATCTTTTGATTCTTCAATGGCTGCTACTACATGATCAAATTTAGGTGCCAAACTTCTTAGCACCTTTGCTACAATTGTTTCTTCAGCGATTTGATCACCATAGGACCGCATTTGACTTACAATTGAAGAAATTTTTGCCGGTTAGTCTTGGACAGATTCATTGGATTTCATAAACGAGGTTTCAAACTCTCGTCAGAGAGACTGTAGTTTGACGGTAATCACCTTTGCTGAACCCTGATATTCAGTTTTCAGAAGTGACCACGCCTGTTTGGCTGATGTAGCTGCTGCTATTCTCGAGAAAATTGATTCATGCACTGCTTGTTGGATGAAGAAAAGAGCTTTTGCATCCCGCTTCTGATTTTCCTTTTGAGAGCCTCGTCATCGCTTGCTTCTGCATAGCCTATTTCCACAAAGTCCCAAAGATCTTGGGACTTAAATAGTGTCATCATCTTGATGCTCCATAATTCATAAGAGTCCCCCTTAAAGACAGGGATCTGCGGTTGGCTTACGTTGACAGTGCTTGAATTTGCAGCCATTTCTGAAATGCAAAAAATAAAGTGTACGCCCAGTTTCGAAGGAACCCGCACTGATACCACAATTGTTGGATTATATGAAAGAATTAAGAATAATTGGGCTATTGAAAACAAGATGTTGCTGCTGATCTTATAGAAAGAAAACATAGAAAGTTACTACTGAATTTTCTCATACTTGATAACATAGAAATGAAGCCTATAAATAGGCAATACATCATCAGTTACTCAACTACTACTAAATGAGTAGTAAACACCAATAACTAAATAATAAAAACTCAGCTAAAGACTGTATTATTTAACGGGTCATTGGAAACCAAATCAGCAAAGAAGTGATTCCTAATAACTTCACATTTATTTTAGAAACTGTCACTAGTTTCTAAAAACATAAAAACTAAAACCCCTAGTACATAATGGTGGCCTTTATATATAGGCTAAAAATATTAAAAGTACATTAACCTCCAAAATACCAAAAGACAAGAGTTGAAGAATACTAAAAGACTAATTAAACCAACTTATTGAACACACATTAACAACTCAAGAAACTCCAACTTCAAAAGGCATGTCCAAATTCAAGAAACTAGTCGTTTTGGTGATGCATCCCGTATCATTCTCTCCGGGTTAAAAGCGGCTCGTCCTCGAGTCTTGACTAGATTTTTTCTTCAACATTTGGAGATAGATCAGTAGCATTAACAATGTAGAGGTTAAAAGAATATAGCCAAAGAGAATAAGGGTAATAGTAGACAAATAAAATATTTTCACTTTAGTGTGAAGAAAACGTCTCTATCTTGGAAATTGAAATGTTCGTTGAATGATCTTAGGATCATCTTTCCATTTCAAATATTCATGATTACTTGTCAATAAAAGTGGAACAAACATTACCTTTGTTACATCATTGACATCTTTTTCTTTGCTAAGTAAAGATTGATCATAACGATGCTTGTAGTCTCCCTCCTCCAATTGGAACTTATCCCCCATATTCAAGAAAACAATATTTTCACAACTTACCTCATCAACAGTGACATTAGAATTATCATTTTTGATGATGTAACTCTTATGGATTATGTTTCTCATATCATCATAACTAGAAAGTCCAACTTTGCCATCGAGAACATTGTTTATAAACAAAATCTCACTTTCATCGGGTTTCTCTAACTCCTCATAAACATTGTAAATTGTCATTTTGAACAGGAACTTCGGCTCTGATACCAACTGATATAGTTAGAGAAAATGGATATGCCTTTTGAGTTAGGAGTTTCTTGAGTGTTAATGTATGTTTAATAAGTTGGTTAATTAGTTATTTATTAATTTTTCAACTCTAGGCTTTTTGTCAAGACTTGAGGACGAGTCCCTTTGAACCCGGGGAGAATGATGCGGGACGCATCACCAAGACGACTAGATTTTCAGAATTTGGATATGCCTTTTGAGTTAGGAGTTTCTTGAGTGTTAATGTATGTTTAATGAGTTGGTTAATTAGTTATTTATTAGTTTTTCAACTCTAGGCTTTTGATATTCTAGAAATTAATGTAGTTTTAATATTTTTTAGCCATATATAAAGGCTTCTAAGTTGTAATAGAAGGTGGTTTTTTAGTTTTGAGTTTTTATGATTTTATGAAAATCGAATTTTCTCTCAAATTGCGTTGGTCAATTGAGTTAAATTTATCCTAACCGCGGTATTCTTGTGAATCAACGTGTGTTGGAAAATCCTAACCGCGGTATTCTTGTGAATCAACGTGTTTAGAAGAGATTTTCTTGGTATTCATTGAAATTAACAGGTTTAATCTTGTTATCTTATTTGCAATCTACATCAATAAAGTATAACTTTAACATCTATAAGAGCAGAATAAAGTATAACTTTAACACATGTAATTAAACACAAGTTGATGTAGATTGCAAATAAGATAACTATATTAAACATGTTGATTCCTATTAATATCAGGAAAATCTCTTCTAAACACGTTGATTCACAAAGAATGTCGCGGTTAGGTATTATTCAACTCAAATCGTAGAAGGAAAATTGAGAGAAAATTCGATTTCATAAAATTTAAAAATTAAATGTTCCTAGCTCAACATGAACCCTAAATAACAAACCAGAATTTCAAATTAGGCTTAAAAACAAAACGGGCCAAACATAAAAGCCCAAAATAAAATATAAAATAGCCCAAGTTATGAATGTTTTCGTGAAGCCCGTTTTCTACCTCGATCTTGGAACTCCATATACACTAAAGCCCAATCGTCCACATTTGGGCCCGCATCACATATCAAGAAAAAGACGTACTTCTCAATCATTTCACATATATGCATGTCTATCTTGTGCAAGAATGCCAAGAATAGGTTTCCAATAAAAGCATCAGCATCAAAAACCCACTGGCCCGTAGAAATATATAAAATACCCGATCATAGTAAAATCTCCATTGATTGAGGTAGAATCATGATGTATACACGAAAATCAAAGCTTTGTAAGTCGAATATACTCAATTATTCTAAATCGCAAAAATTGAAAGAAAGTTTCCTAGTACTGATTCGTTTCATTGACAAGTGTACTGATTCGTTTCATTGAGAAGTGATTGTAGATTCTGTATTTTATTTTTTTTCTTCTTTAATATAAGCAACAAAAATATAAGCAAGAATTAAGGAATTTATTAAGTTTTTAAGACCACTGTATATACACCTCAAAATAAAATCCGGTTATATGTAAATAAAATAGTCAAATATCTGCATCATCCACCAACTATAATTAAGGAATTTTATTAAATTTAAAACTAGACTGTCAATTAAAATATCAATCCACTCTCAACAATCCTTTCTTCGGTTGCTTCTTCAGTTTTGTCAACTCAGCGCCACGTTAGCACAATCAAAACTGATGAACGACTGACTAAACACTGTCAACAGTCATTTCTTCAGTTTCATTTCTAGGACCCACGGGCTATTAAATTAATTTTTTAAACACAAATTAAATAAAAACTCTTTCATTAAAATAAAAAACATTACATTAATTAAAATAAAAACATTACAATAAAAAAAACATTACATTAATAATAAAAAAAATATTACAATAATAAAAAAACATTACTACAATTAAAATAACGAATTTAGTATGCTGTCGGAAAACCCACTTTGTCGTGTATCCTTTTCGAACATCATTCTGAAATCGTCTTGAAATCGTCTTGATACTTCTTTATTACATTTTTCCAAGTTTCTTCGAACATCGCAATTTCGTGTTCCTTCACTGTGACGGTATAAGCCGTTGGATAAATTTTCACTATTTTAACACCATCTTTTGTATATCAAACTCCATTTTTTGTTGCTTCGCTTCTTGTTTAGTTTTTAGAGTTTGTTGTTGAATTCTTGCTGATTCCAAAATGGCTTCACGGGTCGCGTCGCTCGAATTTCTTGAAGATGTTTCACGACCGGGTGGACGACGAAGCTGGTCGTTTTGGAATAGCCGTTGCATATTAGTCGTAAGGTCGGCGGGGTTCGGATTATCTTCGGTTTCATCCTTGGCTAGATTTATTGGAACGTCATCTTCTTGGAACGCGCGTTTATTGTACGTAATTTCGTGATCGGCATAGAACTTGGGGACATATTTGACTACGTGGAATGCAACCTCGTAAATAAAGCTCCTTTCCACTTGTTGCTTGAAGTGTTCTTTTGCCACCCTAATAACGTCCTCGTCTTGATACCTGCTTGGCTGACGTTCGTTGTACTTTTTGGAGATACCGATAAATTTTTTTGTGTCGGTTCTAACTTTGTTCCATTTGCCGGTTAGTTGACTTTTTGTGCTTTTAACATCAACTGACTGATTGTAGTCTTCGACTATTTTGTTCCAAAATTGTGAATCGGCTTGCGAATTTCCTTCGATATGATTTTGTGAATTGTCGACCCATCGCTCGGCCAATATTTTAACTTCATAGTCCTTCCACCTAGTTTGTGCTCTCTTTTTTTTTTTTTTACTTTTACTCTTGGCATCAACCTCGTGCTCGGCTTCGTCTTCGGATACTACGGTATTTAGCGTTTCGGGTTGTGTTTGGAAAGGAGTTTCGGATTGTGAGTGTGAGTGTTGGCCGGATTGTGGTTGAGCGTAAGCTTGGAAGCCGTATTTTGGTAGTGGTTGGTAGCCGTATTGTAGTTGTTGGTAGCCGAATTGTGGTGGTTGCTAGCCGTATTGTGGTTGTTGGGGATACCATGGTTGGGGTTGGGATTGATATGAAGTGAAACCGGTTGGTGAATTGTTAGAGGTAGTTACCGAAGATGAGTTAGCGGGTGAATTGGGGTAAAATGGAGTGTTTAGTAAATTTTGATAGAAATCATTGTTGTTGGGGTTAGATATTTTGATTGAATTGGAAATGAAAGTGAAAGAATGATAAAGAAAAGTGTTGAATTGTATAGAATAATTGGGTGGAATAATGTATTTGATTGAAATAATGGAAGATAAAAATGTGTGTGAATTGAAGTTTAGTTGTGTGTTTATTTATAGTGTGTTTGGGGTTGGATAAAAAGGTTAAAAAAATAAAAATATATTTTTTTTTCAAACTAACTAATATATAACCGTTAGTTTTTTTAATTTTTTAATTTTTTTAAATCTGTCACGGCTAATTTAAAAATAAAAATAAAAATCGTACGTGGGCCCCACCTCCCCTCCTTCTCCCTTCGTCGCTTCACCGACGAACCAAAACCGACGAAACAACCGACGAAATCGTGCCAAAGGCGTCGGTTCACCGGCGTTCGTCGGTTCGCCGGCGTTCGTCGGTTCCCCAACCGATGAATCCGTTAGCTTCGGTCTCGGATGATTATTTGAATCATATGTGGGCATATTAGTAATTAAAAGACCTAAGCACTCACTTATTAGCTAATCAAAAACTCCTAAAATCATCAATGGTCAAAATCAGGAGAAACGGTGCAGTGAAAGGATGTGATTAATTTATAGAGGTTTTGAATTTGAAAGATTACCTAATTATAATTTTCTTATGTACTATTATAATAAAATAATAAATAATAATAATACTAATAAATCATAGCTCGCGAATTCGCGAGTAACTATATGAGTTTAAAATAAAGATATTTTTTTTATTAATCTATCTAAATATTTTTAACTTCTTGTATACTTTTATATTTTAAAAACTAAATAAGTATGGTTTAATTTAGATTTTTCTGAAGTGGAAAGAACTTTTAATATTATAAAGAATAACACAAAACTTCAGAGTGTAGAATAAAATATAAAATAGACACCTAAATTGAGAATAACGCTTCAATACAAAGTATATGTAACTATTATCTCATATTAAAATTATTGAATTTTTTGAACTCGTGGTAGTGTTGGGATCTGTCGACGGTTGAGTATGTAAAATTCTATTACGCAATTACATTCACATATTGATATTAAATTATGGAGGTCACCGTTAAGAAGCATCCTTAATAGAGAATTACGTTCATTAAGGCTCCGTTGTAGATGTCGAGCTACATAGCATTGCTGAGGTAATATAATATGAAAATCTGCATTAAGCCATTGATTTATTTATTCTAACGTAAATTCGTTGGCCGCAATTGAACACATCATTGTTTCATTTCCGTTTAAATAATGAAATCCATTATCCGATCCAGAAATATTTTCATTATAATGCAAACATACGTCAATCACTCGTGGAGCTTGATCACAAACACTGTCATAAATATACAAAAAAAAGTCGCATGTAAATAAAATTAAAAATTAACGTCTTTACGTTATTGAAAAACAAATACGTACTTTGGAGCATGGATCTTCTAGATACGATTGTTTGGTACATTCGGTAGGGTATTTAGATTAGAGAAAAATATAACCTTAAATTAAATTAACTATCGACATTAAACGTTAAATGGAAAAGTAATTTAAATAGGAGAATTATGTAACTGAATCTAAAGTAATTTAAATAGGCATCTTGCGATTTTACCGTTCGTTATTGGAAATCAACTAAATACAATCAACAGCAAAATAATATGTTATATATTGACGTGAAATTTGATCCACAAATTTTACTACGGACTTTCAAATTATTAATGATTAGATTAGGAATTATCTATTTACACTTTGTATGAATTTCGTAAAAGATTGTATATTACTATGAAAATTGTATCTGAATTTATAAATTTGAATTGAATTTTTCTTAAGTAAATAGTAACTTGTTGCAAAACAAAAACATATATATTTATCTAATGTGTTGAATGTTGATTTTAGCTTTAAAAAAGTATTGTGATTTGTATTTTTCATCTAATGATAATATAGACAAAAATATGTATCTTAATGTTAGCTGAAAAATTTACATATATACATTGATATTATTACATTATTTATATTAACGTAATAACATTTTCATTCATATATGTTTAAAAATTAAAAATATCTAAAATATATATGCTTCATTAACATATCCAAAACCTTTAACTTTAACTTTAGGATTAGAAATGGATTCTTTTAAAAATTAGTTTCTAACATATAACAATATTTTTACGTAGAAAGTAAGTTATATTAATTATTAATATAATATTATTGTCATTCTGATTAATCTAGCAAATATTTAAATGTAAAATTTAATTATTGTTGATCAAGATAAACTCCAATAAAATCAGAGGAGTTAGTTGTGTGTATACGTTGTATATTGAATGTTAAAATAATTAATTAATTAATTAATTAATTAGATTCTAAGTCATAGGTTATCAGGCTAAAAATATAAGGGTATATTAGTCTTTAGACATGTGACAAAATACCATTTAGGTAATTAGAATTTGAATTTAAGATGAATGGTTATAATGTATGGAGCTTAATCATTTAAGTGACAAGATTAATTTATAATTGTCTAATTTAAGAAAATTTATCTAAATATGATTTTCTTTTAGAATATATATATATATATATATATATATATATATATATATATATATATATATATGTATACTAGGTGGAAGACCCGTGCAATGCACGGTAATTTATTAGAATTATTTTAGATATTACGTGATTAAATGATAATTCTAGTACTTATTTTTTAAAGTAATTTATAAAATAATATTAATTAAATAATTTATAGGACTTTGTTTTCGTATGTGACTCATCTTTTCATATTATTATTATAATATGTGTAGCATTTATATTTATTATTTATTAATTATTATAAAATAATAAAATAATAAAATAATATTAATTAAATAATTTGTTAACTGGAGTTTAAAAATTGACGCGTGACATTCATGCTTACGTAGCAAATTCTGGAGCTTTTCTTTATATTCCTTTAATATATATATATATAGATATGTATGTATATAAATATATAAGAGAGATTTTTGGAAAGTCAACTAAAATTTTAAGAGTCTAGAGAGTTTATTATGATATAAATATAAATATTAATGTGTATCTTAAATATTGACAATAATAAAGAAAGTAGTAATTAGAAAAGTAAAATGCGTCAACCGTCAACCCAAGAAAGTTGAATTTGTCAATGACTGTGAATGGTCAAAGTGATGGCCAAAGAAACTAAGAAAGTGGTTTACACTTTGAATTCTTCTTCTTCTTCATGTTTGGCAACCTATAACGTACGCCGCCACTTTTCCCCTTATATTCTCCCATTTTTCCTTTATTCCCCAAAATTCCATTTTATCTCATTTTAAAGTCAGAATCTTTCTTGTTACATAATAATAGAGTATAAATATCATCATCATTTATTAGCATTAAAAAAATTAGTGTAAGAAGCTAAGATGAGTAGCAGTGGGAAATTGGAGGATGAAGGTGTGATGGAGATCACAGGAAAAGTGTTGATCGCCACCATCATTGGTTTATTTGTCGTCCTCGTCCTCATTTTCTGTTTCCACATTTATGCAAGGTGGTTATGGCACCGTCGTCGACAATCTCTAGACAATAATAACCGCCGTGTTCGTCAAGACCAACACTCGGCTGCTGGCGTTACTGTCCTCCGTCGTGGCCTAGACACCGCCTTCCTTAAAATCATACCCGTCTTACAATTTGATTCGAAAGACTTCAAAGATGGATTGGAATGTTCTGTTTGTTTATCTGAGCTTGTGGATGGAGAAAAGACTCGAATATTACCAAAATGCAATCATGTGTTTCATGCGGAATGCATTGATATGTGGTTTCATTCACATTCAACTTGTCCCATCTGTAGAAACCCTGTTTCTGAACAAACCCAAGTTTCTGTTGAGAGTTTATTACTGATTGAAGAAAATCATCATCAACAACAACAAGAATCGACCGTTGGGTATTCATTAAACATTTTCCCAACAAATGTTTTGTTTTGGGGTGATGAAACAGAAGTAAGCACTTTGACATCTCAACTGGGAGAGCTAGAAGCTAATATTCACCTGCATTCTGAACCAACTACAACTACTACTAGTAGCGGTTCATCATCTTCACAGACGAATAATGACAGAACGAAGCCAGATTTGGTAATAGATATACCAACTGCAAACCAGCATCTCGTTATCGATGATGATCAGACATCAACTCCAATTATGACATCATTAAGAAGAATTTTAAGCAGCAGTAGAAGGTTTTATCCTTTTAGCCCATCACACAATAACATTAACAATTAATGTTGTTGATATTTTGTTTATTTTTTCATTTCATTTGTCCATTGTGTATAAAATAGAAACAACTTTGGATTACATATCTTCTTTTTTCTTCTTTTGTGTAAAGGGGTAGTTGTAGTTAGTTTCGACTTCTCCGTTTCGGAGTCAATTTAAACTCTGTTGCAGAAGAGTGTCACTAGGCATTTAATTTAATTGTTGATAAATCAGAATATTTGGTCTATCATCACAATATAAACCATAAGCATAGGTATTGTTGAAAGTAGCTGATGGTATTGGTGGTGATACTCTGTATATTGCGTTTGGTTCTAAAGAATGTGATCCCTATAAGTGAGAGAATTTGGTGACAATTATTGAATTAAACATCATTATGAAATGTTATATAGACTTCTTTATTTGAATTAAAGTGTTGAAGACACGACATATTATTATATTTATATGGGCAAATAGAAAAAAAGAATAATTTAAAATTTTTTAATTAAAAAAATATCACTTTCTCCATCGTTCAAAAATGATCTTTATCTTTAATTTTTTATCAGAAAATGATTATTTTTTTAAAAAATCTCAAATAAGAAGAATATCGTTTAATCAAGTTTTTATATATACAAAATTAAGACCGGTTAAAGGTGATGCACATCATTTATAAATACTGTATGAGAAAATAAATTGTGCAGTCAACAGCAAGTGTCAAGTGATGTCGGCCAAAAATAAGGGTTAAAGTTGTATAATTCTAAAAGTTAAAGGGTAAAATAAAATATTTAATTTAATTTGTGATTAGTGAACTTCACAATTAAATGGTAATGTCAATATTACAATTTTTATTCCTGTACTTTATACCAAAAATCAGGGTTTAAAACATTTAGGGTAATGAGTACAACCACTTAAGGTTCCAAAACTGAAGTGACAAATTCGTATCTAAAAGATGGTGAATCGTGAAATTGAAGGTTATTTGTGTGTTGATAACGCAAGAATGTGAACTTCTTGGACACATAAAAACCCTGCAAGTCGTTTCAAGAGTCAGTTTTATATAACAAACTTTTTTTATCAGGTGATATTCCCCTTAATTTAAATTTTTTGACAAAATAATCTTTTTCGGATAAAAATTAAAAATATAAGTCCTTTTTAAAAAATTAAAAAAACGATATTCACTTGATTGAAAATTTTTGAATTTTATATTACACTTTTTTCTTTATTCTTTTTTTCCTAATTGACCTATTTATATTGATGATGAGATGATTAATATGACAAGTAGTACTACTGTTAGATTCATTCGTCAGTAAGCATGTATATATATATATGAATGATCAAAGCTTTTGAGGAAAAGAGATAAACAAACCTCAACCATACATTTCCTTTTATCTATACTACTTTATAATACATATATATACCCTTTCTTAAATTTAAGTCAATATTAGATCTTGACCGTTCATTTTGAATCAAGAGTTGATCTCAACCACTCAAACCCTCCCCTCTTTATGTTCTGTGGATATAAAATGTCTCGCAAACAACCAACACGCACTTCAAACACCCTAAAAAACACACATGCCTTCTCTCCTTTTCTCTGCAAAAAAAAATATATGAACCTTTACCATCACCGGATTAACGCCGCTATTACCCTTTACTGTTATCCTCCCAAACCCTAGATTCTAGTAATTACTCCACCACCGTTTCCTTCAAATGAAAGATACTCACATCGTAGCCTTCTCTCCCTTTTCTCTGAAAACATGAATAGATGAAACGACCACCGTACCGTAATTTCTAAGTCTATACAAAACGTTACCGGATGTACACAAAAGTTTTCGTAGGTGTTATTTTAAGGTATGTTTCTCTTTAATTAATCTAAATATAATTGGTTATTCTCATCAAGTCGTTGTGTTTTCCTCAAATCTATCATCTATTCGTGAGAACTAAAAGGTTTTCGTGTTATTGTGTTAGATTCAAATGTTGGGAATACATTGCCGAAACCGCTGCTGCTGAAACGGATCACCGACTCATAATTGTGTCACCATCAACTGGAACACTACATTTTTGTCGTTTTATTTAGTTCTAATTTTGTGGTCTTTTCTCTAATCTAACTTTGTATTTGTTTGTTTTTGTCGAATTTGAAAATTTATATTTGTTTTGTATAGATCAGTACCATCACTGTATGATATGCGACAACAACCGCACCACTGCATGACACCACCTGCTTGCCATCGCATAACCACCTCTCAAATCTGTGATAAATGCACCACCAAGAACTTTTTAAAGTATTGAAATATTAATATCTGATTTTGGGTTTATGTTTATTTTTGTTTTACCATGGGTAAATATGTACATGAAAACGAAGAGATGAGGAATGACAATATTTTCCTATATTGTGAATTGTATTTTTAGGTTGTGTTTTACAATTGTGTATGTAAATTTGGTTTAATTTTATGTTTCCTGTCTTTGGCACCACCGCATGAAACCATGTACAGGAAGAAGTCTTGAAAGGAGGGGTTCATTTATTTTTTGTTCTTCCAGTTTTTTAATTGATATACAGTTTTAAATTTCTTAGGCTTCAATGGAATTTGAATTTAATCATGAATTTTGGCTTTGAGTTGATGTGATTGAAACACAATATATGATAATGAAAACGAATAAAATTGATAGATAAAATTGAAATTAACTTTTGTATGACAAAAAAAACAAGTGGAGGAGGTGATTAGTTCCTTACAAATTTTAATGCTTTGATTTACCTTTTACTGTAGTAGTAACAATTATTTTTAACAATAAGCTTTGTGTACAAAATTACACAATTAAATGGACACGTAAACAGTATTTCGTATCGAGTCTTGTGTGATCAGATTTCTGAAAAGTGTACAAAAAGATATTTAAAGCTGTCATAGTAACATTGTTTTTGATAAATCCACTAAATCCACCATAACAATGCATCACATGTGTGTACAGTACAAGTTCTCAATGCACAGTTATGGTGAATTTATTAAAATCAATGGTAGAAATATCACTACCCTTTTTAGATTGGATAAAAAAGATGGCGGTGAGTGTTTGAGACGAATTTTTGAATTTTGAAAACTGGTATTGACTTTCAAGTTTTTACATAATTAAAATGTTTTTACTAGATATATGAAAAGTTAATACATGGTATTTTGAATTTTATTTGTGTTGTATAAAATTTGAAGAGTAATTGGTTAGCTATTTTAATTTAAAGAACGTGCAAATTAAGTACTCCGTAGTAGCCTTCAAAACTATAATTAATATTAATATTAATTAATACTCTGTATTATAAGATAATAACAAATGGTAGCAACTTGACAATTAAAGGATAATGCATGTCATATCCCTTCAAAGATGCTTAAAATGTTTTACTTCACGAATAGATGATATTTAGTAAACGAGAACTATAGACAAGGACATAAGATGAGAGTAGTGTAAACAGTTGTCAAAATGTCACCTCTTCAAAATTTATATACAAGCAATATGAACTTTTCTTTTAATTGAGAGCATTTTAAATATTTAGTAACCGAGAACTGTTAGTTTTGTAATACTTTTTGTCATCCCGAATACATTAAAGTGACATATAAACTTAATTGTTACATTAACGGTAAGATGTGGAACAAAATTATTCGCCACCGCCGCTTTGCACGGGTACAAGGCTAGTCTTCTCCAACTCATATACAATATTCATTTCATCAATTTTTGTTTAAAATTCAAAATTAAAGCATGTAAATCAATTAAAACATTATAAATTTCAAATTCATCAAAGACATTCATACATATCTTAAATTCGTCATAATTCATATTCATCGAATGTTAAGAATTTTTGGTATAACTTTTAAGTTTTTGTGAAAATTTTGATTCACCAATTAATACAATAAATTTAAACGAATTTCAACATACAAAACTTATAAACAAGTAATTAATTTAATTATAGTCGTCATTAATCATCGAATTTCACAAAAAAAAAAAAAAATTTAGAATATTAACATTCATTTGGAATGAATGTTGATCAAAATTACAATTAATATTCATAAACAATAATTTATGATGAATATTAACTTATATATATTTTTATACATTGTTGAACGAGATAACTTAACATTCATCAGTGTATAATAATGTATATGAGTTAACATTCATCGTAAAAGAATGTTTAAAAATATTAAGTGGTAATTTTGATTAACATTCTTTCCAAATAAATATTAATATTCTAAATTTTTTTTGAGTTATTTATAATTTTGCCACCGTATTGATTTTTGAGTTGACTAGAATGTATGGTTAATAATAGCTTTCATCATTCTCCCATTTTTTTTACTTTCCTCTTGATCCCCACACACTATATATATATATATATATATATATATATATATATATATATATATATATATATATATACCACTCTGCTAGCTCCATGCCTCCATACTCCTACTATCACAATTTCATTCAATCAAAAGAACTTTACTGGGAAAATGTCCAACTCATTGTTTTTATTAATTTCTGTGAATCTGCTGCTGCTTGTTGTCCATGGAATTAGTATAAAATCTTGTTCAATATGTAGTACAACCTTATACTCGGACTTATGCTACTCCACCCTCACCGCCGCTACTACTTCCCTCTCAACTAAAAAAGATGTAATCCAAGTTACCCTCAATAAAACAAAAGAAACCATTCAAGCCAACCTCTTCACCATAACCAACCTCCTTAATAATACGATGATCACCAACAGCCGCACCAAAATAGCTCTCAACGATTGCCTACACTTAGGAGCTGAAACCTTACGAAGATTGGACATGGTCATCCAACACCTCACTGCAGACTACTATCCAAAATCAGATCTACTTATTCGACAACGAGCCAACGACCTTAGAACCTTCATGAGCACCACCATCACCAACAAACAAACCTGCTTGGATGGCTTCTCTCACGATGCATCAAGTAAGCGGTTGTTACGAAAATCAATTCAAAAAGGTCAAGATCACGGGGGAAAGATGTGCAGCAACGCCCTTGCTATGATTAACAACATCATCACAGAAGAGGAGGAGGAGACTAATAATAATCATATGATGAGAGTAGTAAAAATTAACAACAAGGATGATCAGCAGAAAGTAGTGATCAGGATGTGGCCCGAATGGTTATCTGCAGGAGATAGAAAGCTGTTGCAGTCAGGGACAGTGACTCCAAACGTGACTGTGGCGACGGATGGAAGCGCAGATTATACAACGGTTGGGGAAGCAGTGGCAGCAGCACCATCGAAAAGTACAAACAGGTATGTGATTAAGATAGCAGCAGGGGTGTACAGAGAGAATGTTGCAATTCCAAGCGACAAAACAAATATAATGTTTATAGGGAATGGAAGAAGTAACACCATTATTACCGCCAGCGAGAGTGTGGCCGGCGGTAACACAACCTTCAACTCCGCTACCGTAGGTAATCACTGACCCATTACTATTAACTACCGTACATCTTTAAAGTTTGCTCATATTAGTTTTACTAGCAGTAACTTTTTTCAAATCAAAGTTAATAAAAACTAAACAAAGATGTTGAGATTTTAATTACCTAATTTTAATCAATGGAATTTTATTAATATAATAAAAGATTTGATAACAACGAGATTATATACAGTATGGATGTTTTGTATATTTAAAGAAAAATGATCATCTGGTATACACTGGTTGCATGTTTTGAAAATTTTGATTATATTAAAATTTAGCTAGCTATAGGGATCCACTTTGTTCACAAGTTTTTAACGTTATTATTAATATTAATATAATATAATATAAATTAATAATTAATAATTTGAATTGAAGAACACCCTTATAATTAAAAACATGGTATCATTTTGGTTTTGGATCTGATATTATTATATCATTATCATTACAGAGAAGGTGAATCACATCAAATCAAAATCAAAATCAAAATCAAAATCATATATTATTAAAATAAATAAATAATCGATCGATCTGGCCAGGATTTTATATTCTTGGTTAAGTTTGTGGTTAGATTTTTAATGAATTAAATCTAGCTAGTGGCCTCCCACAATCACAAAACACCAAACACTCCACTATACATTAATGGAGATAATTTGGTTTTTCACATAACTCTGTTTTTTTCCTTATCATGAGCCTAAAATACACATTTGCATATTGATTTTGCATTTATAAATTTAACTTTTTGAACATGAACCATATACTATATATTATTATATAATTAATAATTAAAATTAATTAATTGGAGACAGGGGCGTTTGACTTTTGCATTTACTTTTAGACTTGCACGTTACAATGTTTCTCTTTAATAAAAAGTGTAACCACTTCACATACCCTTTTTTCTTTCCACTTTTGATTAATTTCTAAATTTTAAATTTTAATGAAAGATACTACTTAACATGTATAACCTCACATCCTTTGTTTATTAAATTTATGATATAGTAAATTTATGACATCAAGTGTATATGTATTTTATATTTGACAACAGCGGCGGTGGGTGATGGATTCTTGGCACGAGATATTACATTTCAAAATGCAGCCGGACCGTCTGGTGAACAAGCGGTCGCACTACGTGTTGGTTCTGATTTTTCAGCATTTTATAGATGTGGTATGTTAGCCTACCAAGACACCCTTTACGTCCACTCCAATCGCCAGTTTTACGTTAACTGCATGGTTGTTGGCACTGTTGATTTCATTTTTGGGAATGCTGCTGTTGTCTTCCAGAACTGTGACATCCAGGCTCGTCTACCCGGCCCCAAACAAAAGAACATGCTGACCGCTCAAGGGAGAACGGATCCAAACCAAAACACTGGCATTGTGATTCAAAAATGTAGAATAAATGCGACTTCTGACCTACAACCGGTTATAGCTACTTATCCAACATATCTTGGAAGACCATGGAAAGAATATTCGAGAACAGTGGTAATGCAATCGACAATCAGTGATGTGATAAACCCTGCAGGATGGTTCCCTTGGGATGGTGATTTTGCTCTTGACACCTTGTATTACAGAGAGTACCAAAACACAGGGCCTGGGGCGGATACGTCAAATAGGGTCACATGGCCAGGTTGGGGTGTGATTACAAATACTACAGAGGCACAAAGTTTTACAGCAGGAACCTTCATTGATGGAGGTAGTTGGTTACAAGCCACCGGCTTCCCTTTTTCGCTTGGTTTGTAGTAATCCATTAATTAATTCTTACTTTTAATTAGATTACTCCTAATAAGAGCTAGCTGGTGAACGAGTTAATTTGATTCACGTTGTGGTTGAAGACATCTAATAAGAGCTAGACGTTGTGGTTAATTATTTTTGGGCAATTAAGTTTTTTGAAAGTTCGTGTTGATATATATAAACTTCAATAATGGTGAACAACACTCTTCATCGATTGATTAACTGAATTAACCGACTAACTAACTTAAGATTACAAATGCACAAAATCTACCATGAATTTTCTGTATTTACATTTTGACCTGAAGTTTCAATATTTACGTCTGGACCCCTAAACCTCGACTTGCATTTTGACTTTCACTTTGACACTCCCCCTCAAGATGAGAGTGGATAGGAACTACAACTCCCGTTTTGGAAAGAAGCTTGATAAGTTTATAATTATACATGTTTTTAATAGTATTTTAGCTAGTTTATTTCACTACTACAAAACACGTTAATTAGACCGGTTAAATAGTTCATGGAGAGCGGTTTTAGATCCGGCCTCTATGAGGGGTGGTCTCCTTGCTAAATCATATCAAGACCGGTTCAAAAACCTTGCTATATAAGGCCTTATGTTCCGGATATCATAACCGGTCTTGATGCTACACAACTGGTCTAAATAGTATTTTTTTTTTTCCTTTTCTTATTCATTTATTTGATTTCTTCGTAAATACATACATACATAACTTAGCCATGAGAACAATACTAATAGGAATGATACAAGCGTTTAATTCATCAAGTCAACAAAATTATTAACTATTTCTAACAAAATCTTAATTCATCAAGTTATTGCATGGATCATGCCGCTTGCCATAGCCATCCGCTACAAAGACAAGTTGGTCACATATCCTTAAAAAATTAACATAAAACACACTTTAGTTTCAAAATAAGAAGATTCATGGATGGTGGTTACATTTAAGGTTTACCAATGAGTAGAGTTGCAATTACTTTGGCCTTTTGTACATACCAATAGGTACTAGCGATAGAAATTGATTTCCAATTAGCACATGCTTCAAAAAGTCATTGCTCCAAAGTGTTCTTCATAAGTAAATCATGTTGGTAATTCATTTAAAGCAAATAACTTGTACTAAAAACCTTTAACAATTCAATTGATGTACCAAAAAACAGTTGAACAAAACCACAATTAAATCATCATTAGTCAAAGTCAAAATATATATAAAAATAAAGCAGAAAAAAAGAAGAAAGGAAACAAAACCTTGAGTCAAATTCCATACAGTTAAGGTTATGTAAAAGCCACCTGGCTAATTGATTCGCCTGCTCCAAACACGATAATCAGTAACCATAAGTTCATGAGCAATGTTAAGGTGTATAGGAATAGCACTAGCAATAGCAATAGCAATATTAGCAATGTTTTTGTTGGTTACCGTTGTCTTCAGTTGAGAAGATTAAATGAATACATGAAAATTAAAGACATAGTTAATTAAACGATTAAATCAACCCAAAACAAAAGTAAACATTTAAATTGATAAGAATTTTTACGTATTTTTACTTTGGCTATGACGGAATACTAACGAAACAAATCTTAGTTAACGAGCATCGAATTCGAGCTCGAACACCAACAAATTATTCGAACTCAAGCTCAAACACAATTTTTAAAATTTATTCGAATTCGAGTCGAACTCGAGCATCCTGATATTCGATTCGATTCGAATCGTTAACAGTCCTAAGCATAACACATACAAAAAATTAGTACCCGATGATACCAAAAAAAAGTACCAAAACAAACCATATTGGTGACATTCTAATTTAAATGCTACGTTTCAAATACCTTAAACTATTTTTAATCTAGAAAATATAATTTTTTTATATCTAGAATTACATATTTTGAAACCTTGAATAAAGATATTGGATAAAAAAATCGTATAGGTATAGATAAACGAATAAATAAATAAAAAAAGAAATATAAGAAAAAAATGGTATTCCAAATTTGGGATTACGTTTCAAATACATTAAACCATTTTTAATTTAGCAAATATAATTGTTTTATATCTAGAATTGCATGTTTTGAAGCCTTGAATAAGGATATTGGATAAAAAAATCGTATATGTATTGGTAAAGGAAAAAATAAATAAAAAAAGAAAGAAAGAAAAAATATATATGTTTTAATTTGAAAAGCGATGAATATCAAAATTATCCTTAATACTATAAATAATTTTTCTTATAACTTTTTTTAGTGAGGGTAGCTGCCTATATTGTCCCTTGCTCCGGAGTATATATTATGTTTTTCTTCCTTTTCCTATATCATGATTTAATTAAACTTACTACTTTTAGTTCTGTTAGAGCAATCTTGTTAGAAATGACGTTTGTAACCAAGGTAATAATTTGAATGACTGAATATATCTTTGTGATCGTGTATAAAAGTTACTCTCCAAATAATATTTTGTTTCTAACTTGTCTTGGTTCACAAAAATCGTTCCAGAATAATTCAAAAGATTATTCAATGGTCTTGGCAATGGAAAGTTGAATCCCAAATGTTTCGGTCTTCCCAGATTGTGTTTGATGTATGCATGAATACATGACAACTAATAAATCAGTTACAAAACAGTTTTTAAGTACATCGAACGTTGTCGCTTTTCGTTGTTGTGTCGGGGACCTGCTCTGAATTATTTTTAGTGTAAGTATATTCTCGATTGTCTTTTTACACTAAAATAATGTAACTTATCACCCTATTTTAGTGCATACATCGAAGATATGTTGTACGTAGTATATTTTAGCGCATTTGTAAATTAGTGAAAACATGTTAAACTGTTGGTTCCCTTATTCACGGATCTAGACTTGTCGTTTAACTCAATTGAAAGGCGAAACAATCAATCAAGCAATTGAAACGTAAATACTTACACAACGATTCTATAATCTTTTCGTATATATAAACAATTGAAGAATAAAGATTACAAATCACAAATACTCCTCTTCTCTCACTCTCAGCCGTATCTCTCTCTCTCTAGGGTTTGATCAACCCAAAACATAAACTCTAACTCTCTATTTATACAAACCCTACTGGACCCTGCGACACAAGCCCTATGTCGCAGGCCCAGCCCATTGCGACACAACCTTTGTGTCGCTATAGCGACACAGGCTCTGTGTCGCACGAACAGTACATTTGTGTATATTTTCTATTACTCTATTCATTTACATACTCGCATGTACACACTAAACACGATACAAACGCGGACTAATTGACTTTGACAATTACAATTGTTTGACCAAATGACTGACACACATTATGCACCAACAAACTCCCCCATGTCAGCAGCTTGGTCAAATAATCTTCAATTAGTCTTCACCAACAAACTCCCCCATTGAGATAGCTTGGTCTTCAAAATTCTTGATGTTCAGTCTCATATGACTGATATCCAATTAGATCTTCAACTTCAGTGACCATCATCTCTTTCATCAATAGCTTCCCCAATAGTATTTATCTTCAAAGTCTTTGGAGAACTCTCATCAATTCTTGTCTTTTGAATATGAGCATGATATGTAACTTGAATAAAATAACTCAGAAATAAAATATTTTTATAATTTTCTTTATAAGACAGAATTAAAATACTGAAAACAATAAATAAACAATCTTTTTGGGGACGAAATTGTTTTGGTCTGGTTAGGGATCATATCAGGATAACATGCAATTATTAGGAATAGTAAGTGTTATTTCGATTATCAGTATGTTTGTCCACTTTAAATTTACTTAGCATATTTAAATCACCTGTTATAAAGATTAGTTCAAGACGATTATTGATATTTTATACATCTAAACATTTGTACTTAAGTATATGATTTCAAATCATAATGAGATGAACCACTTGTGTTATTATTAGCATGCATATTATATTATATAGCTCACATTAAAATATACATTTGAAATCAAAACATGTTAGTAATTTCTTTATAGAAGGTGAGGGTATGAACGTATCTTTAGAACTAAGATAGCGGTGACAGGTCTGTACTTTCGTACAACAGAGTCACATAAGCAATAGTTCGGGTTGAACAAACACCAGTCTGAACAATTTAAACTGGAGGGTACAGATCTGTACTTTCGTACAACAGAGTACCATAGTTTAACACAAACCAGTACTAGGCAATCCTTTTATAATTTTTCTTGTACATATGTACATTATATTTTAGAATTTAGATATGCCACGGGTACGCAATAATTTTCTATAAGTTAACATAGACTACGTACCTAAGTTCTTTTCAAGAATATATTAGATGAAACCAGGTCTGTATTTTCATACAACAGAGGAGACAACTAATATATTCCCTCAGATAACATCATACAAAGACCCTATATTTTAGATCATAACATGTTTATTATCCAAATATTAAGACGAAGCGTTAAAATATTTTGGACATTTTTGCCCTTATTTTAACTTAAAGTCATACAGATTAATATGCCTTTATATAAAATAATATGCATTTTTGAAAGTTATGCTTCTTAGTAACTTTAGAACAAATGCCTACCAATACATCATTTGATGAAGCTAATATTTATAAAAGGTATTTCAAGTATGCTAGATAAATCTACTGACACATCAAACATAAATCTTAAAATTCCATTTTATGCATGTTTCCTGATGTACTATCATTTCCCCAATTGTTTACAGACACAATTCAACGTGTAGTTTAACAATGTTGCAACTATTGCATTTCTTTAATACTAACAAGTATAAAGAGTGGCAATTGCGGTTATCAAGAATTTGTCTGTTCATATTTTTCTGACTTTTTAAATTTAGAATTTTTAAAATTTCTCCCCCTGAACAGCAAATTCTTTACACAAAAACAACAACTAAATAATCATTTAAACAAAACAGAAGGGTTTCAAGTCACATATCAAGTCAAATTCAAATTCTTTTAGCACTTTGTAACCACCTTGTTTAACTTCAAAAATATCATCCATTCGCTCAAACATCTTCACCACACATGATCACATCCTTGCAGTCACTAAAAGTATTAGCTATAAAAAACCGGACTGCATCACCACAAACAAACATTAGTACTTATGAGACATCCAAGCCTTGATAGACTTGGGTTGTCCACTGTCGTCCATAACCATCACATCAATGAGTTTATGATATTTTAAAAACTAAGTTGATTTCATTGATGTGTTGTTTGTGGATTTAGGTTTCCAAACCCGTTTAGGTTCAGATGATTTGTTTTCAACAATGTTGGGCTTTTGAACAACAGGTCTACTAGGCCCAACTTTGTTTACTCTAGCCATAGGTTTTTGAGAGTTGGATGCACAACTAGATATAGGCGAAAATGAACCACGCCTTGAAAAAGATTTTTGAAAAGAATTTCTAAACAATGAAGTTCTTGGCATCCCTCTACCAAACCTATCTAGGGATAATAATCGACAATCCCTAATGATGTGGCCCTGTTGACCACACCGAAAACACGAACGTCGTTCCACATACGGCCTTTTCCAATGACTACCCTCAAATTGTTTCGACGGAGGATTTACTGAGGGAGGCTTAGAGGTTGAGGCATGTACAGAACATGAACACTTATGCGTACATGTTGATGTAGAAGCCTCTAAAGTTGAACAGGTTGATGTTGAAGGTTGTTCTTTAACTGATTTATTAATTGTTTTCTCTTTCTTCAGATTAGTCACAGATAAGTGTGAGTTATGTGAAGATTTTCCTCTTGAATCCTTCTTTAAGATTTTAGCAGAGTCGGATTCATTTACAATCTTAGTTTTGCCCTTATTATTTAAAACTTGTTCAGTTTCATTAGTAATTATATGATTTTCAGGCTTAACATTAACCTTTTCAACTTTGACCTCAGACTCTTCTATTAAGTCCTCCATTTCAACAATCTCCTCAACACACACAGGAGATACAAATTTAGCCTTAACACAATCAGGCTTTTTAACAGTTTGAGCTGTATCAAACACTGACTCAGCAACAAATTTTGTATCTACCTTTGAAAAGGTAGGTACAAAGTCTTTGGCTGCATCCTTTGAAGGCATTGGTAGATAGTCAGAAGGAGGTGGTACATAGTGGTAACCAAAACCAGCCTTACTCTTTGTATCTGTCCTTTGCGATTGGAGGATCTCGTCAAAGACCAGTGAGGATGTTGAAAAATTTGAAAGCTTTCGATTTAAGTCATCTACTTGTGACTGTTTTTCAGCAAGATCCTTTCTTAGTAAAGCAATCATTTTTATATAACTGTCAATTTCATCTTGTTGACTGAAAATCTTAGCTTTTAATTCTTTCCGGTCAGAAAACGCAGCATCTAGTTTCTTATCAAAAGCCTTTTCATTATCTTTCAAAATTTTATTTGCCTGACTAAGTTTTTCTAAATCAGAATTCAGGCGTTCGGTATCCTCACTGTATCTGTTAACTTTATTGGTTAATTTGATACATGACACACAAGATGATGGCTCTTCAATGGGTACCTCAGATTTACTCGTTATGTGAGCCATGAGAATTTGATTATCGCCCAACTCATACTGTTTCTTCAATAGCTGCAATTTATTCTTCTCATATTGCTCACTTCCACCGCAACACCTTTCAATGGCTTGCCATAAATCATATGCAACCTCATGATGTCTAAATTGCTTCAAGAGTGGTTGTGATAGTGCCATGGTGATCGCAGCATGTGTTTTCCTTTCAGTATCATAAGCCTTGCGTTCTTCAGGATTCATGGATTTGATAGGCTTAAATGGAGCTTCTCCGGGAAAAACACCAGTTCTAAGAGGACGTTCATATCTTTTCTCTAAATTTATTTGCATATCAGGATCATTGACAGCGATGAATGCCTCAAATTGTATTCTCCATTCAACATAAAGAGTATTGGCAGTGAATAATGGAGGTTTATTAGTGCCGACCTCATTGTTATGTTTTAGTAATTGGGAAAAGCTTTTAAGCGACATTTTAATCCAAAAATGTACCAAAATTTCGTCCTTTTGAATTTTCCCTCCAAAATTTGATTCGAAAATATCGAAAATTGTCCGAGTAAAACGAAAATTTTTCAAAATCAAAATTAAGACCTTTTAAGCTTAAGAACAAAATTTGGTCATGCGAAAAATTTCCCGCCAAAAGACTTTAGCGACACTAAGTTAGTGTCTCAGGCTATGTCGCAGGTTGTGTCGCAGTGTGCGTCGCACACTTGTGTCGCAGGCTGTGTCGCGAAATGTTGTGTCGCACAAATACAAAACAGGAACCCTAGTAGCGACACAAAAGTTAGTGTCGCAGCTAGTGTCGCAATGTCGCGGCCAGCAGCTCCAAAAACCCTAAAAATCGAAAATTTTCGAAACCCTAACGAATTTCGAACGATAATTGATGAACAAACCCAGAAATACACTTCCAGAAGCTAAATATTCAACTGATTGGACCCAAAACGTTGATCAAACCACCAAAAACACCACGAATCAAACCAAAAACATTTCAATTAACGATCAAATCTTTAAACAAACGCCCAACGGCTCTGATACCACTTGTTGGTTCCCTTATTCACGGATCTAGACTTGTCGTTTAACTCAATTGAAAGGCGGAAACAATCAATCAAGCAATTGAAACGTAAATACTTACACAACGATTCTATAATCTTTTCGTATATATAAACAATTGAAGAATAAAGATTACAAATCACAAATACTCCTCTTCTCTCACTCTCAGCCGTATCTCTCTCTCTCTAGGGTTTGATCAACCCAAAACATAAACTCTAACTCTCTATTTATACAAACCCTACTGGACCCTGCGACACAAGCCCTATGTCGCAGGCCCATCCCATTGCGACACAACCTTTGTGTCGCTATAGCGACACAGGCTCTGTGTCGCACGAACAGTACATTTGTGTATATTTTCTATTACTCTATTCATTTACATACTCGCATATACACACTAAACACGATACAAACGCGGACTAATTGACTTTGACAATTACAATTGTTTGACCAAATGACTGACACACATTATGCACCAACATAAACGATGTGAGGTCACGGGGTGGCACTCCCTTATGGGATCCTGTTGGCAACGCCCCTGACGGACTATGATCAATCACCCACCACAAACCAATCAAGAATTATTTGCATCTCCTTGCTACACACATAGTAAACATGCATTACATGTCTATTATAATAAAAGAAAAAACTTTGATAAGCTAATTTTGTTCAAAAATTTACATCTATTCTTCACACCTCTTACAACTAACCAATCAAATATTTTTATTTACCTAAAATTCTATATTAACAATAAGATCTTTTAAACTAAATTAAATAATAAAAAAATACATCGAAATTCAGAATAATAATTAAATTAATACTACTACTTTGATTATACTAAGTAACGCAACTTCTACGTAACTTTCTAACAACCTGAACTTTTAATTGCAAATTTGAAGGGTCCTGCTTTTTTCACAGGCACTTTTTCTTTGTCCACAGGTATTCTACACAATTTGACAATTATACCCTTCTAAGAGCATCCCCAATGTGCACATTTACAAAGCTTTTTCTAAAGCTTTTATGGTAAAGGTTTTTATAAAAAAGTTTTTGCTCCATTAATAAAAAGCTTTACAAAGCTTTTCATCAATTTTATATAATATAATTATAAAGAAAGAGATTGCAATGACTTGATAAATCTCAAGTCATTACACTCTCTTTCATTCAAATTATATTATATTTAGTTGTGAAAAAACTTTGTAAAACTTTTTATTGATGAAGTAAAAGCTTTTTTATAAAAAGCTTTAGTGAAAAAGCTTTAGAAAAAGCATTTGTAAAATGATCATTGGGGATGCTCTAAGCCCTCTAAGCTTTTCCTTTTTTTCTCTCTCATAAACAAACGATTTCACCCTCTCCTTTTTTCTCCATTCTCTTTATGGTAGTACACCACTAATCACACCTATAAAATGCACAAATTACATACTTAAAAATGAGTGAATTTAACGGCTATCGAAATTCATTACCAAAATACAAGTATTAACACAATCCTAGTTCCATATAAATACACAAAAATATTAAGAAAGTACTCACACCAAATCATCCCCTCCTTCACTTTCTTTCACTTCCGGTTGCCTCGCGCCTTCGCCTCACCGGAGTTTGACTGTATCCTATCACCGATAAATCTTCACATCTTCCGTAACAATTGGGTGGAAGAAAACCTACCAAAAAGTAAAGCTTTTATTTCCCCCTATTAATCACATATCTTAACTACTCATTTATATGTATTTTATATGTATTTCCTTTCACATTCTTGTAACTCCCTCATGTAAATGATTATAAATTATATCCTCCACATGTTTGTGGGGTGATTGATTCTCAAACTATTTACATGGTATCAAGAGCCTCTCCAATTTCTAAATAACTCCCCCCCTCCTTCTCCTTCTTTCTCTTTTTTTTTTTCCGGTCAACCCTACTCCCCTCCTCAAAGTTTCTGGCCATGTCTTCCTCTTCCAACAATGATCCCACCATCCCTTTTAACACTGTTATTCACATGCTCACCATCAAGTTAAGTGCTTCCAATTATCTTCTTTGGAAAAATCAAATGATACCCATTCTTTCTTACCAAAACTTATTGTCCCATGTCAATGGTACGGGTTCTATTCCCGATCCCACAATTGTCGTTGCAGAAAAATCAGTGGAAAATCCGGCATATTCCGCGTGGAATGCAGCGGATCAAAAAACTGTTATTATAATTCATGCCTCGTTGACTGAAGAAGGTGTTTCTTTGATTGTGGGTCTTACGACCGCTCGGAGTATTTGGGTTGCACTTGAAGCAGCTTATGGCAACTCGTCTATTGAAAGAGTTCACACCCTTCGGGACCAACTTCGTCTTATTACCAAAGGCACAAAAACCGTTGTTGAATATGGTCGTAATTTTAAAGCTTTATGTGACCATCTGTCGGCAATTGGTCATCCCGTTGATGTGAATGACCAATTTCATTGGTTTCTTTGTGGGTTGGGTCCAACCTTTGAAAACTTTTCTACGTCTATTCGGCCTACTCGACCGCCACCTGTGTTCTCATGTTTATTAGCACGGGCAGAAAGTCATGAAATGTTCTTGCAAACCATACATCGCTCATCTACTCCAGCGGTGGCTTTCTCAGCTGACGTTTCTACTCAGCCTATGGCTAATCGTGGTCGGGGTGTCCGCTTCACCACTCGTGGCGGTTACAATGGTGGTCGTGGTCGTAGACCACCACATTGTCAGCTTTGTCGCACTAATGGTCACTATGCAAATGTGTGTCCCAAACTCCCCTCCTTTGCATCTCAAAGTCCTCCAGGTGAAGATTTGGCTCAAGCATTTGTGGCCAATTGCCATGTCTCCAATAATATTCCAGATTGGTATGTGGATTCGGGTGCTTCTGACCATATGTCGTCAACCTCCGAAACTCTAAGTAATGTTACTCCTACATCAGGTACTCCTCTTGTCACCTTCCGGAATGGTCAATCTCTTCCCGTTTCTCATACGGGTTCTTCTCATCTTCCTAACAATATACTTCTCAAGGATATACTTGTGGTTCCTAATCTTTCTAAAAATTTGCTCTCTGTTAGCAAACTCACTCATGACAATTGTGTGGATGTGTTGTTATCTCATCCTAGCTTTTTTGTCCAGGATCGGAACACAAAGCAGGTGCTAGCTCAAGGAAGATGTGAAAATGGGCTATATGTTCTTCATAATCACCATGAAGCGTTTTTGGCGTCTAATAATTGCCCCCGGGTATCATTTGAATTATGGCATTCTAGATTGGGACATGTCAATTTTGAGACTTAAATTATTGCAAAAATTTGGACATTTATCTTTTAATGCTTTATTACCGAAACCTGTTATATGTTCTTCTTGTCAAATGGCGAAAAGTCACAAATTGCCGTTTCAAGTTGATGTCAAACGGGCATTGCATCCACTCGACTTAATTCATTGTGATGTTTGGGGTCCCTCAACGGTTATGTCTCATGATAATTATAGATTTTATATTGTTTTTATTGATGACTTTTCCCGATTTTCATGGCTTTACCCGCTAGCAAGGAAATCTGATGTATTTGTGGCAATAGAAAACTTTGTACACTTTGTTCAGACGCAGTTCTCAAGGAAAATTAAGGTGTTTCAAAGAGATGGAGGCACAGAATTTGTTAATAATAGGGTCCGTGACTTGTTTCATAAAAATGGCACGCATCATCGTTTTTCATGCCCTTATACACCTCCACAAAATGCTAGGGCTGAACGCAAACATCGCCACATTATTGAGACAGGTTTAGCCATGATGTTTAATGCTAATGTTCCGACTTCTTATTGGGTTGAAGCTGTTACATCAGCTGTGTTTATCATCAATCGCATGCCATCTTCGGTGTTGAAGGGAAAATCCCCGTTTGAACTCCTATATCATCGGGTACCGGATTATCGGATTTTTTGGGTCTTTAGATGTCGTGTTTATCCATATCTTCGTCATCATGCTTTGCACAAACTTACACCACGAAGCATACTGTGTATCTTTATTGGCTATAGCGCCACTCACAAAGGAATCCGTTGCTTGGATCCGATTACCTCTCGCATTTATGTCTCACGACATGCACAGTTTGACGAAACATTATTTCCCTTTGCTGACTCAATGTCACGTAATACAGTAACCAATTTTTCTCCACTACCCATTACCACATTTTCTGATTTTTCAACCATCACACCAGTTACTAACCTGTTGCCTACTCCTAAACCGATCCCCTCCCCACCAATATGTACCTTATGCATTGATGAGACATTAAATCGGCCTTCCTCCATTCCCACAACTGTAACCGATAATGCCACCAACAGGTTACCTACTGAACTCGTGTCCCCACCAACTCCCAATGTTGAGTCACCTGCTCCTGCCATCCCGGTTGTAACTAATACTCATCATATGACCACTCGTGCAAAAACAGGCATTTTTAAACCACGTCATATTGCAGACTTGTCTCAACTTCAGTCCTCTCCTCTTCATGCGTCTCTGTATGCTCACACGGATCCTAAGACGTTTAACACTGTGGCAAAAGGTTCAAAATGGGTTGATGCTATGAAACAAGAATTAAATGCTCTTTGCAAGAACAAAACCTTTCATCTTGTCCCACGACCTCCTAATCGACAAATCGTTGGTTCTAAATGGTTATATCGCACTAAGTATCGCTCTGATGGATCCGTTGAGCGCTACAAATCTCGGCTTGTTGCGCAAGGGTATAGTCAACTTTCCGGTCTTGACTACTCTCACACTTTTAGCCCCGTGGTTAAAGCAACAACCATTCGGGTTATTCTCTCCCTTGCGATGATACATGATTGGAAACTGCACCAACTTGATGTCAATAATGCCTTTTTACATGGGCATATTGACAAAGATATTTACATGGAACAACCACCGGGTTTCATACATCCCAAATATCCTAACCATGTTGCAAGCTTGACAAGGCTCTTTATGGTCTCAAACAAGCACCTCGTGCATGGTTTCAACGCCTTAGTTCATCCCTTCTTGCTAATGGATTTACCTCAAGCCGAGCCGACACTTCATTATTCATATTCAAATGAGACACTCATATTATTTATATGCTTGTCTATGTGGATGATTTAATTGTTATAGGTAATAATGAAGCGCTCATTGCTTCTTTCATCAACAACCTCAATAAGGAATTTGCTACCAAAGACTTGGGCCCGCTCAATTATTTTTTGGGTCTTGAGGTCTCATACTTAACTTCTGGGTTGTTTCTAAGTCAGACACTATGCTTGAAGCAAAGCCTGTTGCCACTCCTTTATCCCCTTCGGTTACTTTCACCAAAGATGGTGAACCATTTTCTGATGTCACTCATTATCGTTCTTTAGTAGGTGCGCTGCAATATCTGACCATTACTAGACCGGATATCTCTTATCTTAGTGCTCCTACTACTGAACATTTTCAACAAGTTAAAAGGATTCTTCGCTATATTAAAGGGACTCTTACTTATGGGCTCACATTTACTAAACAGCCCAAGTCTGCCTTAATGGGTTTTTTCGATGGGGATTGGGCTCATTGCTTGGAGACTCGACGTTCCACCTATGGTTATTCCATCTTTCTGGGTGGCAACCTTGTATCTTGGAGTGCTAAAAAGCAATCAACTGTCTCAAGGTCTAGCTGTGAATCAGAATATCGTGCAATGGCTAACACTGCGGCTAAACTTATATGGATTACACATCTTCTACAAGAACTTCACGCTTTACCAGCTACTCGTCCTACTCTGCTGTGTGATAATTGAAGTGCCATCTTTTTGACTCAAAATCCTATATCGCACAAAAGGGTCAAGCACATTGAACTTGACTATCATTTTCTAAGGGAACTTGTTCTTGCGGGAAAACTACATACTCGTTTTATACCTACCAAGCTTCAAGTGGCGGACATCTTTACCAAAAGTCTTCCTCGGCCACTGTTCGAGCACTTTTGGGCAATGCTTCGCCTAGGACTGCCACCGTCTCGCTTGCGGAGGGATATTAATCACATATCTTAACTACTCATTTATATGTACTTTATATGTATCTCCTTTCACATTCTTGTAACTCCCTCATGTAAATGATTATAAATTATATCCTCCATATGTTTGTGGGGTGATTGATTCTCAAACTATTTATACCCCCAAATTCATCTATAACCTTGATTGTATCTGCCTTTGGCTTTATGTTTACTGTTTCATGTCTCGATTTTTATACTTTCATGTATAAATCGAAATTGTCTACTTTTTCATCCAATGGTTATATGATTAATTTTTTTGTTATATTTCAGTAAATTCGGTGAAGGAAGAAATGATTTTGGATGTTTGGTGTATAATTCAGTGAAAAAATTACACATTGTTGCTAGCTTGGAGACTACCAATTCCAAGACCACCATTTTTACGAGGCGTTAAAATCTTTTTCCATGCAATCCATGCAATTTTTCTATCATCAATCGAACCACCCCAAAAAAAATGCCCTTCTCAAGCTTTCAAATTTATGAAGAACTTTTGATGGAACTTTATAACTTGAGAAAAATACATACCTAGACTTCCAAATACGGATTTGATGAGAGTGAGCGTTCCTCCAAAAGAAAGGATTTTAGATTTCCAAGAAGAGAGCTTCTTTTAGAACTTAGAGATAATTGGAAGCCAACTTGAGCACTTTTTCATGTTACACCCAATTGGGAGATCAAGATATGTCGTAGGGAATTCCGAAGATAGACAACCAATTGTTGTTGCAAAAAGTGTCACTTCCGATCGAGTAACCCCAATACCAAAAAGTTTGTTCTTTGCCAAGTTAACTTTCAAACCGGAGGCCAAATAAAAGCAAGGATTCTAGAGATGTTTCTAGCATTAGAAATCGACCATTCACCCATTATAAGTGCATCATCCGCAAATTGGAGATGAGAAAGTGGCACCTTATTATTACCCACCACAAAATATATATTTTTGTGATTGGCCTCAAGAAGAGCAACATGCAATGCTTCGACCGTCAAAATAAAAAGAAAAGGTGAGAGAATCATTTTGTCTAAGACCCTTTTCTATTCGGAATTCTAAGGTAGGAGACCCGTTGACTAAAACCGATCCATGTGCCGTTTGCAAGCAACTTTGAAGAAACCCATTTGCCCCATAATAGAATCCAAGAAAGACCAATTAAGGGTGTCAAATGACTTTTGGAAGTCAACTTTGAAGAACAAAATTTAATTCCTCTTTTTTTCTGCCCATTTTATGATTTCATCAACCATCAAAGGTCCATCAAGAATTTGCCTCCCTTTAATGAAAGCCGTTTGTACTACACTAACAACCGATGGAATTATTTGCAAAAGCCTATTTGCAAGAACCTTTGCAATAATTTTGTATTGGCACCCAATTAGGCTAATGGGCCTATAATCCCCAATTTCAAAAGGATCGTCAACTTTTGAGATAAGGGAAATGAAGGAAGAATTGCACCCAATTGGAATATAGGCCAATTTATGAAATTCAAGTACATAGGCATTGATGTCTTGCCCGAAAATATCTCAATGCTTCTTTAACAACTTGAAAGTGAAACCATCTGGTCCGGGCAATTTTTCTCCACTACAACTTCAAACCGCATCTTTTTATTTCTTATAAGGAAAATGGTTGATCTAGAAAAGAAGATTCGCTTGTAGAGAGCTTTTTGAAGAGAGAGCTCGTGAATGAAGGTCTCAATATTGAACCAAAATTTCGATTTATAGCAATAAAAAATGTGATTTATAATGCGAGCCGGGTTTGATTCCCACACACCATTGATGGAATGACCGTTAATTCTAGAACGCTTCAACTTAGAATTAATCATTCCACGAAAGAAATTCGTATTTTCATCACCCTCCACCGCCCATTTTATTTTTGCCTTTTGCTTGAGATCGTTAATCTTCAAAGATTCCAAATGCAAGACATGATTCATGAGGGAAATTCGATCTTGTTTGTCTTCATCACTTAAAATTCCACTTTCCGCTTTGTTATCAAGGAGATCCTTCACTTTTTAATATTCACCTTCAAGTTTTTCAACTTATTTTTGAAGGTTATAGCCTTGGAGTATGAGTGACGAAGGTTGTTGGAGCACCAATAATCTTTAACAACTTTTTCGAGATCACCATTCGATAACCATGAGTTGGAAGAATTTAAACGGAACGGAACCAAAGTCAATCATTAAACTCTTAAGGACAAGAGGACAATGGTCCGAAAATTCCCTAGGAAGAGCTACCAATTGAGCATTAGGCCATTTAGCCACAAAGTGACTAGAAACTAAAATTCGATCAATTTTACTCAATTTTAACCCATCTTTACTCCTGCGAGTGAATCTCTTTCCTCCCATGTGGAGGTCATAAAGGCCCGAGTTAAAAATGAAATCATTAAAATGCTTTATCTCCAAGCAGGCAAAAAGTCAATCCCAATCTTTCGTTACAAGATCTCACCTCATTAAAGTCTCCAAGAACAATAGAGAGAGTGTTTGATTTAGAGACTATATTTGAGATATCTTGCCAAAGCCTTTTCTTTTTCCTTGGCTCCTGAGGGGCATAAACAATTATCATAGTACATGTAGTGTCAAGAGAAATCCATTTACCTTCTATAGCAAGGAATCCATCACCTTCGATTGTTGATTTCATGGAAAAAGTTTAGTTATCCCATATTGCTATAATTCCTCCCGATTTTCTTTGAGATCTTTTAAACGCATATTCACAAGAATTTCCTCCCCATAAAGAATGAATGAGAAATCGATCAACTTTACACGTCATTGTTTCTTGAAGACCCAAAAAACTAATGTTATTCTCTAAACAAATCCGCTTCACCCATGACTTTTTATGATCCTCCCTAACCCCAACCAATCATATCGAAGCCCAAACAATTGCCAACTTCTATTGTCGCTTCAACTTCTTCTTGAAGAAGAGATGATGATGTAGGAAGAGAAGTGCAATCATTATTTTTATTCTTTCACTGAAACGTATAATTTTAGATTCCGAATCTGTATTATCTTATCGTCAGCATCACCTTGTGAAAAAGCCTTTTTCCCATTCTTTTTTTTTCTTTTTAAGTTAAAGGAAGTTACACCATTTAGTGGGTCAATTAACTTCAAAGAGGTGTACCTTTTTTTCTGATTTGAGAACCTGGAAGAAAAGAAACAGAAAGTTGCGTTTTCAAGCTTCTGTCTAGAGACTTCAACTTGTTCTGAGCCTATCTTCTAATTTTGGAGTGGGCTTTTTTCGTTGGTAAGTTTTCAAAGGAGGAATAGATTTGTGATTGGGCCCATATTTAATTTACAGCTTTGAATTTTAGATCTCACAAATTCCACCTTTGGGCCCACATGCCTCGGCAAATAGCCGTCACTTTCTTGGAGGTTGACATTCCCTTGACCGTCTTTTTTGTCTCTGTTCATTGATGTGGAAGTATCACAAATTGGGGTATCTGAATTGTTACCAGAATTTTGGTCAAAAGAAAAGTTTCCTTGGTCAAATTTTCTATTTCTGGATTTACCATCTTCTTCCATCTCCGGTGAATTTTCAAGTTTTCCGTTTGATTTTTCCGGCGAAATAATAAAACCTCCAGCGAGTTTTTCACTATCAGCAGGTTCATAATCAATTGGAACTTCAACACCATTATCATCAATCATTTCATCCTCTGATAACCAACCACAATCATCAAAATCATCATCGGTGTCTTCCCCGACTTCTGACAGATCCATCTCAGAGAAATTAAAAATGGCTCCAACGTTTGAGTTGTCTTCAGATACACGAACGGTAACTGGTTCTTCAACAATTAAAACAACCACCGATTCATGAATCCAACCCATATGAGAAGTTTTAATACATACATTCGCTTGTGATTGGTTGGATTTGTTTGGGTTACAAGCTTCCGGGATTAACGGTACCCCCAAATTTTCGAGATGGAAGAGAAAATCTCTGGGTCGATCGTAATCCATGATAACCTTTCCCGAACTCTGAATTCTTTAGTCCAAACATTAAGAGAATGAAAGCAATTCTGAATTGAGGGATTTCTCAGGTACTTCTCCATTGATTCGTCACTTTGAAATTGCAACAGGCACTTCTCAATTTCAATGATTGAGAACTTTAAGGTATTGAGAAACCATTTAAAAACGAAACCAACCTCATTTCATATATAAGTAATAGAGGAAATACCACACCTATTAAAGAAACTTGACAGGAAAACCTAAATCATTTACCCTAACTAGCTCAATGAACTTTTGACAGTGTAACATAAGACAAATTACTGACATATCATCCTGCAGGTAGAAAAAAGATTCAAGAGGGACTACATAATATGAGAACCAAAAGGAAATAAAAATTGTAGTATATCTAATTTGTTGCATTGCAAATGGACGGATATGAGATCCCTATGAGGATATCTGCAACTAAATGTTACTATGCAAACTGCAACTAATTCATCACCAACATCTTGCAGTTGATAGGATGATATTTGCAGTTGACGGATGCAAAAACAAAGGATTTTGAAATACTTGTGGATCCATTTTCCACCGGAATTTCAAACTCATGTATATAAAAGGGCCGTTTCCAATAATCTGAAATATGGTTTATATACAGTTTGGTATTGTATAGAAGTTTAGACCTTTTACTATTGTATGCATTCAGCTCCGAGATCAACTACAATATTTATTCAAGTTTTAAAACCGTCTATTATATGTTTTCTTTACATGGTTTTGGTTACATTAACTGACATGTTATCTGTAAGTTGTATAGATACAATAGTATACAAAACTCGATTTTAAAACTTAAATACATCAATTAGTTGATTTTTGCCAATTGTCCCCAAATTCAATCTGCATTCTATTGGATGACTCTCCATAACAAGCTAGGTTCTCTATCATAAAATTGCCAAATTCACAACCAATCTTTGCCTAATTAATAGACCTCTTATCTACGCATAAGCTACCTGCATACAAAACACTCTACATGCATACGTTTAAATAATATTTAATACATACGTTTAGATATTAATTACACAGAAACAAGTTGCAGTGAATATCTAACAATCAATTTAAATATACGCAAATGATAAGTGATTATCATATTGAACACATGTTTTTTTTTATTTCTTTTCAGGATAGTAAGACGTATGGATAGCGTTTTAATAATTATTAATTAATAATTAATAAGATGTATGAAATATGTTTAATTTCAAGATGTAAGTATATTAAAGTAAAACCATATATATATATATATGCACCAATTATAAGTCGTCACATTGGTTCATTGGCTGGTCTTCATCGCTTAATATTTACAGTATAACAGTCAGACGACGTATATTTCAACTCTGGCAAACATGTCGACACTTTTAGTTCTTTTGATAGCTTCACTACTTTTAATTTCCCATATCCATGCAACTTTAGACTACAACAACATCAAAGGTTCTTCATCATCAGCTGATGATCAAGACCTCATCCAATCCTCTTGCATCACAACCTTATATCCAAACATATGCTACTCCACATTCTCCACCATCCCAAATATAATCACCCAAAAAGTCACAACTAAAAAGGATGTTATCGAACTGGCCGTTAATAAAACAAAAGAAACCATCCAAGAGAGCATCTGTACAATAGAAAAGCTGACGAGGACGAGAGTCACAACCAAACGGGTTAAAATGGCTCTTGATGAGTGCTTAGAGATGGGAGCAGAAACTCTAGAAGGACTTGAGATGGTGGTCCAAGACCTAAGGGCGTACCCCACCAAAAAACCACTTCACCAATATGCTGATGACCTCAAAACTCTCATGAGCACTGCCATCACCAACAAAGAAACCTGCTTGGACGCACTTTCTAATTACTCCTGCGATATTGATACACTCTCTGAATCATTTATCAGACGCCAACTGGACCACGGAGGAAAGATGTGTAGCAACGTGCTCGCTATGATTAAGAATATGACAGACACTGATATTATTGCTGCAAATAACAACAACCCCTCAGATGATGATGAGTTAATAATTCATAATAGAGGTCGAAAGTTAAAAGATTATATTGAGTGGCCAGAGTGGTTATCTGCGGGAGACAGGAAATTGTTGGGGTTTGGGGGAGTGACACCCAACGTGGTTGTGTCGGTTAATGGTAAAGGAAACTACACCAAGATCGCAGAAGCCGTGGAAGCAGCACCAGATAAAAGTGACAAGAAATATGTGATCAAGATAATGGCAGGGGTGTACAAGGAAAATGTCGAAATTCCTAAGCACAAAACAAACATCATGTTTCTTGGGGAAGGAAGAGGTAACACCATTATTACCGGAAACAAGAATGTTGCAGATGGCGGTTCCACTACCACCACTTCCGCAACTGTAGGTTGGTTAATTAGTTACCTGCTTCTACATACGTATTAAAGATCGAGTTAGCTAATGATACTGTTTGTTTCAAGTTTTATATATATAACACGTGGACGTAGGGTTGTAGTATACTTTTGCTTATACTAATTAAGGTAGGGCTATAGTATACTTTTGTTTATACTAATTATTTGACATATATGCAGCGGTGATGGGTGCTAGATTCTTGGCACGAGACGTTACATTTCAAAATACAGCAGGGCCATCTGGTCATCAAGCAGTGGCATTACGTGTTCGAGCCGATCTATCTGCATTTTATAGATGTGGAATGGAAGGCTACCAGGATACCCTTTATGTTCACTCCAATCGTCAGTTCTACGTCAAGTGTTTTGTGACTGGAACGGTTGATTTCATTTTTGGGAATGCGGCAGTTGTATTCCAATTCTGTGATATCCATGCACGTAAGCCAGGTCCTGGGCAAAAGAACATGGTAACAGCACAAGGGAGAACAGACGAGAACCAAAACACAGGGATTGTGATTCAAAAATGCAGCATCAGTGCGACTGCTGACCTAAAAGCGGTTCAAGGGAATTTTCCAACATATCTTGGAAGGCCATGGAAAGAGTTTTCAAGAACGGTGGTAATGCGATCGTCAATCAGTGATGTGATACACAAGGAAGGATGGCACCCGTGGGATGGTGATTTTGCATTGGATAGTTTGTATTACAGAGAGTATAAAAACAGTGGGCCAGGGTCTGATACGTCAAAAAGGGTGACGTGGAAAGGGTGGGGTGTGATTAAGGATAAAAGTGAAGCTAAAACATTTACAGTTGCAAACTTCATCAATGGTTGGACATGGTTGCTATCCACCGGCTTCCCTTTCTGGCCTGGTTTGTAATCATCATATCATATCACCGGCCACCCCCACAATTTAATAAGTTATTTCATTTTAAAATAAGATTGTGTAGTAATTGTTCAAACTAATATAATACCAACCAGATTCAACAATCACAACACCACAGAAACAACAATCAACAACGGAATGAAATTGAATAATACTAGACTAACCAAATCGGGTTATAAAACCCAAAAATAAGAATAAATTCTCACTACAAACGAGATAGATTGAGAGAGAGAGTTTTTCAGAAAATAAAAGATAAAAATAATAATAAAGAGTAAGGTTCAAATGAGTACAACAACTTTGTGTGAGAATAGGGAAATCAATCTCAACTATTCATTTTCATCGATACCCATTTCCCCCGTCTTTTTAAAAACTAAATATCTCACAAATGACAAGTCGAAAAATTATGAAAATTGCATCATATTTTGCAGCGTTTTCTCCTCTTCGATTTAAGATCTCACAAGCTATAATTTCGACGAGTTTTTTTTTTTTTTGTTGGGTTTTACAAATTAGCAACACATGTGTTACAGATTAGTTATACATTTGATTTGCGGTTAGAGTTAAGGTTAGGGTTTAGGGTTAGGGTTTAAGGTTTAGCATGGTTTAAGGTTTAGGTTTTAGCAAGGGTAAGGATTTATGGTTTAGTATGATTTAGAGTTTTGTAAAGCGTTTAGGGTTTAGGGTTTAGGGGTTAGGGGTTAGGGGTTAGAGTCATAAGGGCCCGCTCTTTCAAGCTTGAGCCCGCATCAAAAACCAACTTGATTTTTGATTTGCAAAGCAAGTAAAATAGCTCTACTCCACACATTACATTTATCAGTGTCCTTATGCTTGAGAGAGATAAGGGCAGTAATACTAGTATCACTAGCATGCATAAAGATATAGAGGGTCACCAAAATCAAGATCACTTGAGGATCTTTGACCCACTGTGAACTTCACCCACCAAAGTAGCAAAAAATAAGCAACAAAAGAAGTAGATAAATCATATAAGATGCACCACACAGATCAAATAATCAACAAGAATGCAGATACACACACATGACTATAAGATGCACATATCAACAAAAATAGGTAGCCTAAGTACGGATCCTTACAGATGAATTCTCAAAGGGAATTCACTCTAGGTCTTCCTTAGGGACCTCTCAGTAACAAAAGATGGTTAGAAACAACCTAGATAATCCATACACAAGACCAACAGAATTAAGAACAAGTAGCAAATGTCAAATAAAGAATCAATAAGAAACACTTAGTCATGGATATACAGAAAAGAGAGTTGAAAATTTCTCATAGAGTACTCCGTGTAATAAGCTAACGAAGAATACAGCGGAAGTAGACAAGCCTACTATGGTACAGCCAAGAATAGATATCAATCACCAACAGGTTTTAAGATGAAACTATAGAAAACCCTAATATGAAGAATTACGATTTTAGAAGAAATATCGCGAGCCGAGAAGAATCCACCAATTAATCAATGAATTACTAACCACATATCACAAAATAACCCAAACAGATCTTGAATAACACCAGATCGAGAAAATCCCCAATTTCTGAAACCCCAATTTCAAAAATATTCCAATCAACTAAGTAACACAACACAATCGAACCGAGTTACTCTGATACCATGTGCAAACTAATAATACCAACCAGATTCAACAATCACAACCACATAAACAAACAATCAACACCAGAATGAAACTGAATAATACTAGATTAACTAAACCAGGTTATAAATCCAAAAACAAGACTAAATTTTCACTACAGATTCAAAAACACTCAAAGATCAATCAACCAGCATGTAATGATCATAAATCACTCAAGAACTACAAACCCTAATACTGAGATGATACATAGATAGAGAGAGAGTTTTTCAGAAAATAAAAGTAAAAGATAAAAACAATAATAATACCTATATACGAAATAGAAAAAAATATTAAAATTTGGAACATAAAAATGACTTAAGAAACATAAATAAACCTAACATATAGAATATAAACATATTACACCCCTGAAGAATATAAGTTGATACATTAGCCACACCAACTTCAAGACCAGCATAATATCTTTCCCATGATAACACTTTTGGTCCCTCACCATGAATAATCTCACTTAAACATGTCAAGTTAGAAAATACAATTTACAAAGCAAAATGTACAAGGGAAGATTGCAACAACTTTATACTTTTAACAGTAATATTTTCATAATAAATAACGTACCGTGTATTCGATCGTCAATACCTAGGTACTAAAGTACGTACCACAAATATATGCAGGGTTTTGATTGATATAAATGAAAATAGGTTTATACAAATCAAGGAGTAGAAAATAAACTTACATAACAATTAACTGGTTTTATTCAAAAACATGTTCACTTCACGTAGATATGATTAACGCCAACTAATTAAAACTCGATCTGAATGGAAACTTAATTTGAACCGAACACTAACACTACTCCTCCGTTTCCATTTTTCTTATAGAAAAGGGTTTTTTGCCAAAAAATGAATCAATAGTTCCCGTTTTTGTATTTTCGGGTATCAACTAATTTCGTTTTTTAAAAATGAACCACTAATTAAAATCGAACATTTTCGGGTATAAGTAACCGTTTAAAACAGTAGCCATTTTCGGATAAGGGTTTTTTGCCGAAAAATGAAGCAATAGTTTCCGTTTTTGTATTTTCGGGTATCAACTAATTTTGTTTTTTGCCGAAAAATGAATCAATAGTTTCCGTTTTTGCATTTTCGGGTATCAAGTAATTTTGTTGGAACCGGCTACCGTTTTAAACGGTTACTTATACCCGAAAATATTCGATTTTAAATGAGTAGTTCATTTTTAAAAAACAAAATTAGTTGATACTCGAAAATGAAAAAAAAAAACTATTGATTCATTTTTCCAAAAAAAAACCCTATAGAAAACTCCTTGATCTACTTTTAAAACCCACTCCTTTTTGTATTCTGTTATCTATAAGCAAGCTAGACCAGTGCACAGTTTTTTGTTTTGTTGTTTCATGAAAACTACTTGAATATTCATTGGCTGGTTCACAGTCTAACAATCAAACAATTTAATTATTGTCCAACTCCAACTACTCCGGCAACAAAAATTAACATGCCCACACTTCTATTAAATATTTCAGCTTTCCTACTAATTATAATTACTAGTTCAGACTACAACAGAGCTTCCTCATCATCATGTGATGACATCATTAAATCCTTGTGTACCACAACCTTATATCCAGACATATGTTACTCCTCCATCATCTCCAATACATATACAACGTCCCGCGAGGTGGCAATTACTACTAAAGAGGATGTGATTAAACTCGCAATCAATAAAACAAAGGACACAATCCAAGACAACATCCATACCATAGTGAAGCTCATGAGGACGAAAGTCACAACCAAACGTACCAAAATGGCTCTTGATGACTGCTTAGAGATGGGAGGCGCAACATTACAAGGGCTTGACATGGTCATCCAACAACTTAGAGACTACCCGACCTCCAATAAATCACATGCTCACGAAGACCTTAAAACCCTTATGAGCACCACAATCACCAATAAAGAAACCTGCTTGGACAGCCTCTCTTACTCCTATGATGATGATGATGATACAGCCTCCTCTAAACAGTTGATTATCAAAGGCCAGGAGCATGCAGGAAAAATGTGTAGTAATGTGCTTGCTATGATCAAGAACATCACAGATGATATTGCATCACATGATCATCATCAGTTTAATAGTAGATATCTAAAAGAGGAGTATGAAAGGGAGGAGGTGATTTGGCCTGAGTGGTTGTCTGGTGGAGATAAGAGGAGATTATTGGGGTTTTGGGGAGTGAAGCCAAATGTGACTGTATCGGCCAATGGTAAAGGAGACTATAAGACGATAACTGAAGCCGTGGAAGCAGCACCAGAGAAAAGCGACAAGAGATATGTGATCAAGATAACAGCAGGGGTGTACAAGGAATATGTTGAAATTCCTAAACACAAAAGAAACATCATGTTTCTTGGAGATGGAAGAGGTAACACCATAATTACTGGAAACAAGAGCTTTGCTGGCTGTATCACAACTATCAAAACTGCAACCGTAGGTAATAGGTTAGCTTAACTAATTTTACACTGCCTACCTTGTCTTTAAAACGCATAAATATTGTAGTCTCTAGTTTGTTAATTCTCCTTAAATTGTAGCATGCATATCGACAATTAATTGATGAATTAAGCAGCAGTGATTGGTGATAGATTCTTGGCACGAGATATTACATTTCAAAATACAGCGGGGCCATCTGGACATCAAGCGGTGGCATTACTTGTTCAATCGGATCTATCTGCTTTCTACAGATGTGGCATGGATGCCTATCAAGATACCCTTTATGTTCACTCCAACCGTCAATTTTATGTTAAATGCTTCGTGTTGGGAACTGTTGATTTCATTTTTGGGGATGCTGCTGTTGTCTTCCAATTCTGTGATATATTTGCCCGTCTCCCTAATCCCAGTCAAAACAATATGGTGACGGCACAAGGCAGAACAGATCGTAACCAAAACGCGGGCATCGTCATTCATAAATGCAAAATTGCTGCCATATCTGATCTTAAAGCAGTTCAAACTAACTTTTCGACATATCTAGGAAGGCCCTGGAAGGAGTATTCAAGAACGGTGGTGATGCAATCATCAATCACTGACATCATAAAGGCTGAAGGATGGTGCCCATGGGAAAAGGGAAGTGAATTTGCATTGGACACTTTGTATTATAGAGAGTACAGAAACAGTGGGTCTGGATCTGATACGTCAAATAGGGTCAAATGGAAAGGTTGGGGTGTCATCAAGGATAACAATGAGGCCAAATCCTTTACAGTTGCAAAATTTATCGACGGTTGGGGGTGGTTGCCATCAACCCACTTCCCTTTCTGGCCTGGTTTGTAATTGTTATCAGTCCATCAATCAATCAATCATCAACTATATATACAATACTAATAGTGATTAAAATAAGGGTCTGGGTACATGGTGTAATGTGATATTTTTCTTAATAACAATTTGCTTCATCAGTTAAGGACATTAACATTATAATTGTTGCAACTACTTCTCTGCTATAAATTGTAGTTTTAGTTGTCGATTTCATATACATTAGCAGTCTTTTATTGTACAAGTTCTAAACCAACATCCTTCAAGTATTAAATCTCATTTGATATCGAGACCGTCAAGTACCACAAGTAACAAGTATTATTATGCACCTGTTTTCTCACGTTACTGCTTACTCAACAATTTTGACACGATTTCTATGTTTTCTATCATGAAGTTAGGAAAGTTGGGTATAACAGAGTTGGACATCACAACAAAAATGCTTATTAACCAAAAATTCATTGGCTGACCAAAATCTGAATGGTCAGTGTTGGTATTTTTTATTTTAATATTTAATTTTTTTTGCCTAGATAATTAAGCCCATAAGATATCAAAATAAGCTTATCAAAACACCCCTCATTTTGCAAGCCTTTTTGTCAAATAGGGCTGCCGATAAACACGGTCAGGTGGTATTCAGGTACTTATCGAATACAACAGGCCTAGAACTTGTGTTGTTCATAACTTTATTCTTTAAGGACCATCTATTTTCTTTTTTGTGGAGGAAGACTTTTTTATGTTAAAAGGACAAAAGTACATTTTTGGACAATAAAATTGCAAAATCACCTCAAACATCATTGAACCTGCTAAAATTCCATAACCAAGCAGTCAAAGCTAATGAACAATTACAATCATAATGTTAGTTATTTCTTAGTTGGTCATTCATCTGTTATCTGTAGTTATAGCCACATACGATTGCAACCAAATAATTAGTTACTATGCGTTTCCTCTTATTGTAACGAAAGATTTAATAAAGGAAAATAGTGTCACTTATACTGCATCTATGGAATTAAGTATGAAGATTATTACAAGGAAAGCAACCACAAGAGCCAGAAAAATGCATGTTTAGGTGTTGGTTGATGGTCTTATTTGATTTGTCAGTCAGCTTTTGAATTTGGTCAGTGTGCTCAAGCTGAGCTGCTGCTCTTAATTCCTCTGCTTTCCTATGAACAATTGCCATTTTTCTCATCATCTTCTCCTCGAATTTTGATCTCATCTTTTGAATCTTTACCTACAAACAATATAATCTCAAACACTTAGCACTTGAACACACACTTTGTAGTCAAAAGGGAATAGTGATTAAATCATTATATATATATATATATTCTTTCTATGTAACTTTTGTTTGCATGCTAACTTTGGGAACTCACTACAGATTATTGTTTAATTGAATCTTAAGCTCAATGCTCAAATCCCAACTAGCAGGACCATTAATAGTTGCTTCACATGGCCTGCTTGGTGAGTTGCAATCTTTGAACATACAATAAGTGTGATTTTGGAGCTTTCTGTGTTCCTGTATTCTTTATTATTATTATTATTATTATTTATTAAAAGGATATCAAATTTCAAACTTTTTTGCTTTGGGAAAAACTACAACTAGTTAAACAACAAACTCTGATCTGCACCCTCCTTACCAACATTTAAAAAACCATTCACTACTCATAGAAAAATTGAAACAAACTCTGTTTCTAGATACATACACCCATGTTAATTGAACCATTCTTCATGGAAACTTTTAATGATACAAAAACTTACAAAGTATGGATGGTATCATCAATAAACCATATCTTATCCAACACTAAACACTCGTATATTTTTTAACGTTTTAAAAAATGCAATTCGTATGAGACAAGCAAACGAGTATACAAACCCACACTTTGTTCTCGTAAGAAAATAGATTTTTACCTCAAGCTTTCTTGATTGAGCTTCTGCTTTAGCATTTTGGAGGTCAACCCAAGCTTGAATTTTTGCTTCTTCTCTTTGATACCTGCAAAGACATTTCTCAATACTACAAATCCCAAGTTCTGAATAGGCTATCTATACAAAATACAAAAACTCTAATCAAATATTTATATTACTGGTACTATTGTATTAATATTTGTCATGTTATCATCAGAAAAGTATTTGTTCTTTATTTTATTTTATTTATTTGTTAACAAATCAACCCAATCTGACCCGCTTCGACCCGTAGTAAAAATGACTCATTTCAGCCCGAACCCATTTACCCATCCCTCCATAATTGCAACTTGGTGTGGGATACTAAGCTCCCAAACACAACAATTTTGACAAAGAGATAAAGCATGCATGTTGACCTTAGACAGCACTTGGTCTTGTCTTCTTCGTCCCAAGCAGAAGCTCTTGTTTCTGAAATGCTTTTTCGACATTCGTTTGTCATCTCAAAGTGTCTCAAGCTCTTAGAGATATCCTCTTCTTCCTCTTCCCTGGAACTCCAATTTGATGAATCAAAAGGTGCATGTGTCTCTAGCTTTAGCTTTGCTAAATGACAGTACTGTAATTCTCCCATGTCTAAGGAGGTGTTTGGATCCAGTGGGCCTGACCTACTTGCAGGGGTGTTGTGACGTGGTGGAGACATGGTTTTAAAGGGAGTTGGACATCTTGAAGTGGTGGAGCTCCCAAGTGGAGTCATCTCTGTCCCAATGTCTCTGCTTGAACTTTCTTTGAATAGGAAGCTTTCTCTCAATGGCTCCAAACATTCAGTTTCTTTCAAGTTTCTTTTAGGTTCTTGTACCTCATTTGTGAATTTATCTGCTATCAGTAGCCATGTTTAATCCTATACTTGGTGATTTTATTATTTCAAGAATCAACTCACCATACTAAAAGATTGGAACATAATTAAAGGTGGTAACTTTCAACAATTACAGTTCATTTATTTTAGGGACAAAGGAATAAATAAACAAAGGATAGTAGGGTAAAAGATTAGTATTGAACTACCTTTTAGAACATCAAAGGAGTCTGAGGCTGTTGAGTTATAATGACGGTGGTTTTGAAAGATTGAAACTTTATCTTGTGAAATGACTTTCGTGTGATTATGATGTTTGATCCCAACTCCATTACTGATAGTGTTACTGCTACTAGACTTTCTGGACACAAAATCTGCAGACTTGACAAAACCATGAGAATGATGATTTTGAGTGGTAGAGTCATGGTCAGAAATAAGCCATTTCTCAGCATCATTCCATTTTGAAGGAACAAAGTTCATTTTTGGTGCATTATTATTAGTATTGGCAACACTAAAGCTGAAAACGGGTCGACCCGGCGTAGATGGAGTTTCCACCAATCCATTTCTCTTGTTAGCTCCTCCATCTTTTTTGTTAGGCACTGGGAATGACCTTACAAACTCTGAGGTTTCCTTGAGATTGAGCTTACAAACATGATCAAGAGAGCTGCTGCTGATGTCATCCACAAATGGGTTCCCTTTTCTCACTCCTACCTGCAAAAACATAAAAAAAAAAAGTTGGAGATTTTGTTACCAGGGCAAAAAAAAAAAAAGAAAAAAAAAAAAAAAAACAATATTAGAAATATTGGTGTTGGTTACGTACCCCGTGAGAATGAGAAGAGGAGAATGTAGGAGAAGGAGGTTGAAGGTATTTGGAGGTTTTGAGATCCATAACTTAATTGTTTTTCAGGCAGCGGTGGTGCTGCTGATCAAGAGATTTATGTAATGAAAGTAGAAAGAAATAGAATAGTGATTTATGGAAACAAACAAACAAAGGGTGAATAATATGGATGACAGAGGGTGGTCGCCATGAAAAGAAGAGTTTTATTGAGAAAAGCAGTGTGTTGTTGTTTAGGATGACTGATGGGGCTTGTCAAATCTTTTGTTTGTTTCTATATACAGGATTATTATCTTGCTTATTTAAAAGGTCAACAGTTTCTCTGGCCAAAAGATTCTTCAACATGAACGAATGAATGGCCATGTCCTATTTGCCTTGGTTGCATAGCACTTTGGAAAAAAACTTCTTATATATTATACATAGATAGATTCATGGTTTCAAAGTTGTCTTAAGTTTTGTCTGTTAATCAAATAATTGATGGAATTGGATCTATCAAAGGTTTAAGATAAGAAAGAGAACGGAAGTAATTATGATGCCCCTGACATATAATGTTGGATGACCATCAGTCACTACAGCATCAAATTCCGACTGCCACTGTCGTTAATGGATTCTGACGGCCGTAAAAATATATTATTATGATGCACTTTTAACTATGATTCACCTGACTTTTAACCATGATGCACCTCGTCATTAACTTCTATCTTCCTGATTAACTTCTCTTTTTTTCTCGAACCACACTTATAACTTATATTTATTTTAACAGTACATGTTACAACAATTTCACGTGAATTTGTACAAATAATAGGGCAGAGAGACAGAGAGAAACCTGTTTAAACAGACTCCAAATTGATCGACCAATAGGCAGCAGTTCCATATATCTATAGATAAACCAGCATTGTTACAGCATTGAACCTTCAATATCAAAGAACCATACTACAAACAACCAGCAACATAAAATTGACTATCAATTTACATAGACAAAAACAAACACTCATGTACAAAACTTTCTTGGGTAGGTCAACTAATAAGTAACCCCCACAACACTTTGCATAGGTTCCTATATGCCTTCTTTTCTTCACCTTGCAACAAATGACACTTTCATATCTTTTCGAGAATATTGATGCTAAAAATGAATTGTAAAAACACTATATTTGGAAGAAGAAAATGGCTTCGCTCCCAAACTGTAATCATCAATCAAAATAGTAGTAACAGGCAAACCATCAATCTGCGGCATCGAAAGTTCCCCCTTGGCCCTTGTCTTCCTCGGAAGGATCTGTTTGGGACTTGGTTGGTACAACAGCAGGAGGAGACCACTGATCAGGAACCATGAGAAAGTATGTTGTCATTGCTTTCCTGAATCTCTTCTTGTATTGTTTTGGTGAAATAACAGTTGGAGATGCATTCTTTGGCCCACCAAGGATCCCAGAAGCCTTAACCCACGTCTCTAGATGCTTGTCCCATGTATACTGTCTCATGAAGTCAATTATCCCTAAAACCAGTTCATGCTTCTCTTCATCTACCCCGACCAGCAACGAATAATCCATCACATCAATTGACTGAAAACACATCACAAATACGACAGGTTAACAACAGATATGTCCAACTAATAACAATTATATATCATGAGGAAAACTTACAGCAAGAAACGCAGTATCATTCCAGACAGCTCTTTCCAATAATCTTTTCGCTTTGTTTCCAACAAATATAGGAGAGGTTGGCATCGCTTCAATCAAATTCTGATCCAGTAAAACCTTGTTACTCCCACTGGAATCAGGATTATACCGTGACCTTGAAGATCCTTTAAGATCATAAAGCCGTGCCAAATTCCTTCCAAACAAAAGATTCTCCATAACCAACACATCCATTTTGGTTTCCTTACCCCCTTTCATTTGCTTAGTCACCTTCAAACAATATTCCACAAAAAAAATGTCAGAACACAACAATGATTCATATCACGGTTTGAATACGGCTGGAATGAAATCCCCATTTACGTCAGGTTGTTTATTATGGGGTTTTTCTTTTTGGCCTTCCTAAAAAATTTATGGTGGTTTACACCTGGGAAAGGGTCACCTAATCCGGGTAATCCATGTGCAGTAGTAACCAAATTTTAATTTGCGTAATCAGTTCGATTTTGGGTCAAGGTAATTCCTCGAGCCCCAGCGAAAACCTGAATTAAGACCTCAATAGAACATTTATGCTATAATGTTAAATAGACCTCCCCATCCTTTTACAAAATATTTCCATATGACGAACTTGGTCAAACCTCATGAAAAAACAGGTGACACCTCTGTGCACTTCAAGTTCACATCAATCAATAATTGATAAAAAATGAGATGGGCATAACAAAACCAAACAAAATAAACGGATACCTGATAAATGCCTAATATTTTTGCAAGGCAAGTAGGGCTTCCAGAACCAATTGATTCAGAAAGATACTTGAAGTATGCAGGAGCAAACTTGATAAATGACTCCAGCTCTGTCTTTGTAACCTGCTTGATTATAAACCGATCATCTAACGTTTTTGCAAAGAAAACATTACTCTTACCACCCTGAGCACCCCACTTCTTACAACGACTAAGAGACCTTATGTAATCAAGTTCAGAGGGGCAACATATCCTCCTTAATGCTTCAAACCGCTTAGCATAGTAACAAGTCACACTGTATCTAACTTTACCAAGAGGTCCATCGTCTGCAAAATCAACTTTCGCATGCAAAGCCTTTGTGTATGATAATGGATCTATTACCAGGGACCCACGAGATCCTGACAAGGATAATATACTTTCATCTCCACCACTTTTAAAAGATCCCAGTGTTGCTTCATCACAATTGCTAAACGACTGAAACATCGCAGAGTCAGCAGATTGAGACGAAAAGATAGATTCCCCATCATTTAGTTCTCCGGACATCTGGGAAACATAATCAGGTGAGAGCAATGCGTAGGATATGATACTTGTGGGCTCATCATCATACACAGGAACAACAGTGTCATTGATACCCACAGCTAGAAGGAGGCGCGCTCCACCCTGGAGTTCTGATTCACAATACGATGGGATGTAAACGGGCCTGTACTCATTGAGTGCCTCTAGCTTCGGAGAACTTGGTAACAAGTTTTTATTCAAAGAACGATAGAGGTTTAAGAATGGCATACTAAACCAACTTGATGAATCTTCTATACTTTCAGAACCCCTAGTAGACAAAGCGGGAGATGGAAGTGATGATGTATGGTCTTCACCCTTATCATCTGAATCAATTGGCTCAGATCCTGGGTGATTACCTGTCCAGGCAGCATCTAGCGTATCTGACAAACTTGCCATAATTGACAGCTGCCCTTCAGAAACGGCCCTCTGGACACCAACATTGCCTACTACCAGATCAAATTTCTCAAGGTTAGACTCATTTTCTTCTTTAGGGCTTGAATCTACAACCACTTCAGCTTCTTTACCCGTTACTTCAGGCTGAATTTGCTTTATATCAACAGTCTCACTAACATCTGAATCAACCGGCGACTCGTTTGGTTTGTCCAAGTTTTCGCATTTGAAGTCAGGCAGATCACCCCGGGGACTGTTGCTATTAACACTAGCTGCATACACCAGCCGGTGGTCCCACACGTAAGATTGGAAAAGCAGTTGTCTTCTCAATCGGTTGATCTCAAAAATATCAATCATTGTTGGACCATTTTGGTTTAAAATCTTTTCAAGCGACTCCTACAAATAAACCACAGTTGTTAACCGCATTGCTACCAAAACTTTTTATATGCAAGAAATTGAAAAAAATTTGATACAACATAGGTGACCTCAAATTCCGCCTTCTCCTTCTGTAACATATCTTCCAAATCCGCGATTTGACGTCTTGATTGTGACATATTCGCGCTACTATTAACTGAACTCTTTCCAAATTTCTTCTCTGCCATCTGGGTCAGAGCATTAAGAATTTCTGAAAATAATAGCTCAGCCCGGCTAACAACCTGCTCATGCATATAGTTAGAATAGATATTTTACTCTCTGCCATCAAAATTTATAATTCTTGTAAGAATCAAACCTCATTTACTTCATTTTGTATCCAATGTTGATTCTCATATCTGAAAACAAGTTTGGAAGGAGGAAGGTAAACTGAGTGGACGCTGATTGATGCATAGCGGAAGCAGGCAACCATTTTGCCCAGCCTGCAGGTACAACCAAACATTTATGACATAGAAATGTAAATTTATTCTCCATAAAAATTTTGTAGTTGGGAATGATTATTAATATGCACAATGCAAAGGTACCCATAAAAACGAAGACAGTCGCGATGCAGAGAATGGCCACAGTTTGCAACTCTACTGGCAGCAGCATGATTAGAAAAACTAAGCTCCAAAAACTTGCCAAAAGATAAACCCCAGGCAGCATCCGACATCACGATCCTTCGAGTTGCAGGAGGGAAACCATTAATCCGTGGACACCTTAAACACCTATGCCACATCCAGATCTTACCATCTTTTTCTCCTGGTAAGGGTGATTCCGTCAACTTCTTCACAGATATGGTTAAGGTACCTTGTCTATGGGTGTAACATTGTACATGTGCTTCCGAAGGCATCTCACATGACGGGCATCTATAAGCCTGCAAAATAACCACAATTTATATAATCTCAAACTGCTAATTATACCAGCAGAAACGCATTATTTAACACGACTTCATCTTACTTGATCAAATAAATTATCTCGAAGAAAGCGCCCCAACGGTTTATCAAAATTTCCATAGTATTTTATGCGAAAGAGATGGGACCTTTCACAAACAGTCCCCTTCCACACGCAGCGGGATGACAAAGATACCAAAATGCTCTGATGATCTGACGGTGTTGGAGGGAACTCTTCCTTTAAAAAACCATTCTTTTCTTCCAACAATTGATCAGCACTTTCCACTCTATCACAAATTTGTGAGCATTTAAGCAAGCTTCCTTGCGCCTGAGGGTGCTCAAAACCATTAGAAGTTGGTGCTACAGAAAAATCATCTGTTTCTATTAGAGCCGTCTCCATAGGTGCATTAATTGGAGAGGGATCACCACCAGTAGCATATGAAACACCCGATTTTGGGAGCACAGAAGTGTCAAGCATGGAAGTTGGGGGTCGGTTTTGATTGTTGTGAATATTAGACCCAAGTGGCAACAACAATGTTTGTGACTTCTGGTTCATTATTGAAGAGAACACATCTGACATGGGAAGACTGTCTGTCCTCGGTGGTTCGGTATCTTTCATGGGGAGAGTAAAACCAGGTATTATCGAAATTGAGCGGTCAATACTTGATGCCTTCTCAGGAAGTGCAACCGTTAATGGAGAATTCAATGGAAGTTCTGGAAGTGAGGCTCCTTCATCAGCAAGAAAAGAAGTCTCCAAGGCCAAGTGATAGGCAGCAAAAACTCCATACTGAACTACATGCTTCACTTTCTTCAGTTCATCACCGCTCGCACCTCTTAGTAATATCTGACATAAATCAATAAACAAATTCTAACACGTGCAGATAAAAAACTTCTTTTCCTTTTTATCATTGAATGGCATTGACTTACAGTGCAACCAAATGGTTTTGGGCAGCCTTCGAAGTACATCAATGTCTTGACCAACTTCTTGCCACCCTGGCCTGCAGTTCCATGCTCTTCCAGAAGCTTTTCAACATGAAACATATCACAGTATCCCAATTTCTGAGACGAAAGATGATCGATCGAAGGAACTATCTCAGCACCAGTACAGCGAGCTATTCGCTCTAAAAGTGGCTTTTTCATATTCAAAACAAGGGATATGTCTTTCGCCAAAAGGTATTCCTGTGCATACCGTGAAACTGATTTTTCTACCAGAAGAACATCAGGCTGGTGTGCATCTATCTTTGCCACAGCCATCTTCAGATGATCCATTTCCTAAACAACCATACGGCCAAAAGGTAAACAAAAATATGCATGCACCAAGTCGTAAATCGATGAGATAATAGAAGACAAAAACTGCAACCTGTTGCAATAAAGTATCAAAACTCGATAGGAGGTTAGAAACACGCTGATACTCTAGAGCCCCTCCAAGAATTAACAATCGTGGCTTCTCTATTCTTGATGTCATCCGTCTATGAGCCACATTTTTCTTGCAAACAACTCCTTTCACCACCATACTGAAAACCAAGACAAGTTACAAAATGATAAGGGAAATATACAAAAAGTTCATATAAAAATAAGGGAAAAGGGAGAACATACTTATGCTAAATGACAGGCATAATAGTGATTTTCAAGACTGATAAAGACACAATCATAGGAAGTCTTTATGTTTTAATTAGTCAGTTTACATCATCCCAACACAAACTCATGTGAAACCAATGTGCAAATAATGTGCTACATTCCGTTTGAAAAATTGCAGTCCAGAGATTTATGTTTCTGTTGACCTTTAGATTGTTTTTTATCCCTCTCCTAGAAAAACCTAAAAGAATGCTCTGTCTATCATTTGTACCATTTAGCATAATTGTCCTCTGACACCATTAAGAAAAAAGAAAAAACCATCTGTTTCCTACTTAGCAAGATCATAAGTACTAACGCTGTAATAAGCATACTAAAGCAGACTCTAGGGAGCAGCAAATTGATGCAGAAGCAACAATGTGATGAAAATCACCAAAAAAATGTCCTAAAGCTGCTGCTTTCCAAGTTAAAGCATCTCCTATTTAGAAAAACATATAAGATCACTCACCAAATAACGACTACAGCATCTCCTAATCTAGAAAGACGAGACGAGATTTCGTTAACGGCATGACCTAAAACTAAGAGATGACCAACAGTTATTAATAAACTAAGCTGGTTGTCTAATATTACTTCGCAAATGTGCTATTGTAGTTGAACAGTGCAAGTCATTTTTAGTGTAAGTTATGAGTAAAGCTGCCAAGTGTTACCTGTCCATAGGACGTCCAGAAGCTAAGCATTTGATCTTGACATAACCTCCTGGGTCCATCCCACCACCTTTACTCGTGTCTGGTTTAAGCAATGATGCAGCTTCCCATGAGAGGGATGTGATTATTTCTAACCAATTATCTTTATCATCTTCATCACTCGCACCAAGGTTTTCAACCTGCAACAGCTGAGATACTAGAGCCCTAAAGTGTCCATCAACTACATTCTTCATAGCTTTCTTGTGCTCTTCATTTGACCTATCCCTATTGCGAAACTCTCCACTACCTGAATTCCCATATCCCCACTCTCCCACACCATCCGCATTATCATTTTCATCGTCATCGTCGTATAAAAGAACTTCCCTTTCATCTTCTCCGTCTTCTGGTTCCGGAGGCAACCATAGCTCTCCATTGTTCTCAAAATCCACAGGTTCAGCATCAATGTCTTGTGCAACATATAGAGATGATGACGCTTCATTCTCATCACTCACATCACGTTCATCATCTTTTTTCTCAACCTGTTGGGAGCACCTGGAATCGAAACTGTTTTGTAATAAAGAGCTGCTTGAATCAGCAGCTTCTCCATCTGGATGGACTTTGCGAGACCCATAGTCATCCGATTGTAATTCATCATAATAGGAATCATCACCCTCTGAAAGATGCCTTGAATAAGTAAATTCGTCACCCATGTCATCACCCCTGCAGTCAATACAAAACAAGGATAGTTAACTGCCAAATATATGATGACTTCAACATATCAGGTCTCAGGTAAACACACATATTGTATGCAATAAAAAAAACCATATCAGACAATTTAGACGCATTGAAAATTCAGCAACATAAGCTTCATGGCTCAACCACGGAAGGGTATCTAAATACAATATGATCCTTGCAAACAATAAGTGACGATAGATTAAGAAAAAAACCTGTTCAGGAAAGGCCCAACAGGGCTAGGAGAGTGAGAGCCCACATTGACAAGTTGTTCATCGGTCCTGATTGGTAGTGCATTGTGTTCATCTAAATTTGATTCCATGAGTAGATTTTGACTAGGATTATGTTGAAAAGAGCTGAGCGCAGATGTAAAAGTTAAGCAGCTACTGTCCGCAGTGAAGCTAGATCTAGTGCTAATGAAACTGGCAGCAGATGGTGAAGTGCTGAGGTCATGATCAGCTAAGCCACCTTGCTGCCATTGCTTATAGCAGTAATTACAGACTCTGATATTACTTGAAGATGAATCACTAGACTGTTGAGCAGAAGGAGAAGGGACCCAATTATGAGTGCACTTGCCACAAAAAACACGGCCACAAAATCTACAATGATGTCTACGGTTGAATAAAGTAAACTGGGAATCACACTCGTAGCAGACCCTGCAACTGTCATCGGGCATCCAAAAGTCCCTCGACACATTGGCTGGTGGATGAGAGACCCATGAATTAAATGAGGCAACCAACGGATCAGGAGGTAAGGGTTTGTCTGATGCATCCATGGACATACAATTCTGTAATCCCAGTCATTGTACAATACTACTACTCATCTGTCTATAACTATATCTTTTACAAACACACACACACACACAGGCGATCTCAAATATAGAAGACTTGTTGTCGGCCGATCTTAATCTAAGAATTCCCCTACTCTTCGTCCTCAAGCAAAGGCTAGATGTGTGCAGATGGCAATTTGTGACAGCCACCTCAACAACTTAACTTAATATAATTTGTTTCTCTCTGTTCAATTCAATACAATCCAACAGATTGATTGATTTATTGATTGATTGATCAAATAGATAACCAAATAAATATATAGAAAGCCTTGAGATTTTTCCACGTATAGGCGCAGTCAATCGATCACTCAGACACTAGAAACATAAAAATTCCAATCAGAAAACATCTAAGCATGAGAATTATAGTTCTGAAATGCTAATAATTGAAGAAATGATGAAGATCAAGGTGGTTATATATGTATACAAGTATGAAATTAATAACGCAACTAAGATCATCACCTTGGCTTGGGATAACAATCACAATCCCAATCAGATCCCCGTCCCTCTTTTACGAGTAATATTTATTAATTAATTAATTTAATTTTAATAGTAGGAAAACAAACAGAAATTGAAAAGTAAAAAGAGGGATTTGAAAAGGTCATGGAAACCGTGAACTGCATACCTGTGATAAATATATTAGGTTTTTAGTTTAAAGAGACAGATGTACACCGGGATTGATTAATACACATACACATACACATACACATACACATAAATTAAGGGTGCTTGCGCTTACCTTATTTATCTTCTTTGGATAAATTAAGGGCAATTTGGCATTTGTTGAACGAATGAATCGATAGGAAGAATTTTGAGATGGATCAATCGATCGAGACTATGAGGGACCGATATATTAATTAATTAATAAATAAATATTTTTTTATATAATAACAATAATAATATAAATATAAATATAATATAATGAAGATGAAGAAGAAGAAGAAGACGTAGTTTTATTTATTTATTTGGTTCACCGCCTTTTCAATTGCCTTGCTCTTTCTCGTTCCGAACAACAGACTCACCGGAACTCTGACGTCTCTCTTTTTTATTACGTACTTTAAATAAATATAAATATATAATATAATTATAAATAAAAAAAATAAAAAATATATTATTATTATTATTATTATCTATAATATATATATATATATATATATATATATATATATATATATATACACTAATTTGCCACTTTGAATAAAATCCTACGTGGCAATTTCTTATAATTTTTAAATTAATAAATTAATTATATTTTAAATAGTTTAAGATAACTATAAGTTATTTTCAGAAGTGTTAAATTATTATTAAACAAGGATATGTCTAGAATAATTAATTTATTAATAATAATTTATTAATTATTATTATCGTGTGTAGTTCTATTATGTTTAGGATATATTTTAATAACTCTATTGGTGCATTTTTTTGATTATTTATGTTTGTATTATGTATTTACATTATTCAATTGATAATACAGTTGATATCTAAATTTATTTACTTTTCTAAAATAGTTCGACGTAGATGATCTTCTTTTGATGTACCATAAAATTAAATATTGTAAATTTAAAATTGTCGTACATCGTACGGGTTTGCATCTAGTATATATATATATATATATATATATATATATATATATATATATATATACTTAAACCATAATATGACGGAGGAATCTTAGCCATTAATTATGTTTTTCCAAATCGATCCGACCACCTAGATTAATTATTAATACTTACACTTAGCACCCTTAATCCCATATTAAATCAATTAAATAAATATTTTAAATAAATTTTTGGAAACGTATCAAACGATATCAACCAAAAAAATGGATCCAATATATTTATTATATTTAATAAACGTAACAAAGGCTATCAACCGAAAAAAACGGATGCAAGATATTTATTATATTTAATAATTAATAAATACACAAAACCGATTGCAATATAGAACTAAATACCGATTTTGTAGGCATATTAAAAAAATCTCATTTTATTAATTCAATTTAAATTTCACGCGTTGTCGCGGGTCATAAACAGTTATTATTATTTATAAATCTTTACACCTTATAATATTAAATATTGAAAAAGACGTAATTGCCCCTATTTGTAGTGGAAATACAAAACTACCCACAACTAAATTCATTTAAAATGTATATACTAAATTACATATAATGTTGTATATAAAAACTTTTAAATTTTTGAAAATAACTCATTAAATCAAATAGTTTCCATACTAAATATTCACTAATACCTATGATTATTCATATTTCTGAAAATCATTTATGTGATACGTTTATAATAAGATCACTTGCAATAGTAACAGACGTGGTGATGTGTTATGGGAGTCACGTCACCCATAATATGTAGTTATCTCATAACACATGGAATGGTAACTTCCACCACAGTGTGTTATGGAAGAGTATTACCCACTAATTAAATTAGTTTAGGTTAAAAAGGGAAGGAATAAATGAAAAAGAAAAAAAAAGGGCGGACCCCACTTTTCCTCCTCATGCTCTGTTATTGTAACATCCACGTTAAGGGCCTAATAATATATGAGTAAATTCCTAACTTTAAATTTATTATTTAATGTGTTAGGAATATTTTAGTATTATTATGTTATTTGATAATATTAGTCAAAAGGATAAATGAGTTATTATGACTAATACATAATTCATTGTTTTAAATTAATCTAGTTGATGGTAAAATAAAATAGTTGGTTTTGCAAAATGGTTTTAGGTTCCAGACAATAGATTAAGAAGGGAACTAAAATTATAATTGTATTGGGACAGATTAGATGGGGACCGACCTAAATATATATTCTCAAACCTTCTAAAAACTTCCTAATATCATTTTCATTTCATAAAAACACACACTTAAAATCATAAGCTTCCTTTGATCAATTGAAGCCATCTAGTTGTAATCCTTAATTAGAAAATCAGATTCAATATCATCATCTTCGTATTTCTACTTCTAATTGTAAGTAATTTTAAAGTTTATTAGTCAAGAACTTGTTTCATGAAAATTAGTCAATTTGTGAAATAGTTGTGTAATTGAAGCTTGAAAGATGTTATATGATGATATTTGATGTATATAAGTTGTTAGAAAGCTTGTTAGAATGATAGGAAGCTGAATTTTTGTGTTATTGAAGGAGAAAGTTCGGGTTTTTAGTTACAGCAGGCTCGGTTCGCAGCTTGCAAGAAGAAGAACTCAGTTCGCGAGCTAAGTTGTTGCGATGCGAACTGAGATTTGCGAACTGAACCTTGCGAAACGAACAGAGATTTTGTCTTGCGAACTGAGCTGCCCTGCGAACTGAGATTATTGCGAACTGAGTTATGCAAATTAGTGTTAGTGATACTTTTAGTGACTAAAATTTTACCCAATTTTCATTTAACACGGATTGGGCCGAGACTCGCATGGTCACTCGAAAACGGTCCAATAATCAAAGCTCTTTAAAATGAGCCTAGGCGGTTTTAGGCCTTTCGGGGTCATCTTGGGGTCGAAAATGGTATTTTTCAAGTTTTAAACCTCGTTTCGGGATTTTTTGGTTTCACTTCGGATTGAACTTTTGTTTTCTTAGACTTCAGGAATTTACCTGCTTGCATAAATATGTTATTATGATGATTGAGTAAATAATTATATAAGTGCATTGTTATAACTCGGTAATTGTTTGTCATTTCGATATTATGTATTGAAATATACTATACAATTATGGAATGAGTTACTAACTCATTATCTGTTGTATTCTCAGATCAGCAGAAGACTCAGTAACATTAGACTTCTGAGTTGTTGGACTGAGACTGACAGGTGAGTGGATCTCGAACTCACAAGTTTGATTTGGTTGTAACGGTTTGATTGCAACAAGTAAACGTAGATATAATTGATAGACTGTTTAGTCTGATTTGCTGATTATGAATCTACGTGCAATGTGGCCTTCGGGCATCAGTTGTTATTAAAGAGGTCAACGTATTGTTGGACTTGATTATTACATGATTACAGATACAGGGTCTTGTACATGTGTTGTATTAAAACCTGTGTTGTGTAATGGTAGTATAAAGTTATCGGTATATTCTGTATAGGCCAATACAGATTGTGATAAGTGTTCTTTGAGGGCCACCGCGGCAGTAGGGTTCCTCAAAAACCACCGATCCTCTTTGACGTTATGTGTTTACGATTAATTGATGTAAACAGATTGTTATGCTAAATTGAATTGTTAGTTTCACATTTATTCACTTACCTTTGTGCTAATTCCCCTACCTTAATCCTTACAGGTCATGATTGATATGGGCGGGTAGGAAGATTATGTTCAAATGAATGTTTGACCAGCTGACAACTCTGATACGTTGTCTACCGCGTTGTCCATTGCGGGCGTGGTGGCGTCGTAGTGGCGCCGCACCACCCTATAACGCCGCTCTCTTTGTGGTCTAAGACTGAGAAAGAATTGTAATGGTGAAACTCAAATTTGATTAATCAAACATAAAAGATTTGGTTAATCAATATTCTTATACGAAGTGACTCGTATGTTATGCTAATATTTGTTCCATGTTATTTTAAATAAAATATTTTTGATATTTTAGTTACTGTTTAGTTTGATTGTAATTTTCAATCAAATTCTTACTGTTTTGTAATAATTAAAGAATTGCAATATCTTTGTTAACCGAAACTAGTTCATATTCTTTTTTTTTAAATAACACATTATCATCTAAGGTTTGGTACACTATTATGTTCTTCAATATTCACAATACATCGCCGCGAGCGTATCTATCTACTGTACAAAAAGAATTTGTTTGATCTTTTAAAATCTAACTAGACTCTAAAACTATTAATCTCTTTTATACTAAATAATGCATGTCTCAGTTATTAAATAAATAAATATGAGTGAGGTTCAAATAAATACAGTAATTTTTCGTGGAAATGAAGAAACCAATAAGAACGCGTCACGTGTCACAAAAAACTCACTTTTCACAACATGTTTAAAAATTAAATATCTCTCAAACGGTAAGTCGAAAAATCATAAAAATTGCACCATAAAAATCAGCATTTTTTCTCTTCGATTAAAGATCTCACAAGTTACAATTTCGACGTACTTTTTTTTTGTTTTTTAGTGGGTTTTGAAAATAAACTAACACATGTGATACCAGCGAGTAACACATGTGATACTAATATTGTACAATTTGTAAAACTTAAAAAAAAAGTCGTCGAAACTATACCTTATAAGATATCTAATTGAAGAGGAAAAAAGCTAATTTTTATGGTGCAATTTTTATAATTTTTCAGTGAGTCATTCTTGAGATATTTAATTTTTTAAAATATGTTGGAAAGTGGGTTTTGTGACACGTGGCGCATTAATATTACAAAAATTCACATTCTTATTTGAACATCACTCATATATATATATATATATATATATATATATATATATATATATATATATATATATATATATAGAGTGTGGATCCTATGAGAACCAATAGGGCGAGAGAACCGTGGGAACCACATACGTCCGTGCAACACTAATTCAATTAGGTCAGGGTTAATATAGTAATTTACCAAATAATTACTAATATATATCTTAATTTAACACGCTTAACAAAATAACTTCCCCCAATTTCAAACGTTAACCACCCGTTCATTCAAAATAGTTCAATATACTCGCGAAAAGAGACAAATCTGAAAATCACTCTAAAAAATTAAACAATGAAGAGGAAGCTTTCAACTGAAGAAGAATCCTCAAGTTCTGTTAGGTCAATTCGTAAGTTTTCAACACCAATTCGTAAGTTTTCAACACCGATTCGTATGTTTTCTTAATTTTTATTTATAAAATTGTAATGAATTAAAACGTGAATTAATATATTACATAATTATTATAGGAAAAAGCGGAAGAATAATTGCAAAAGAAGTTAAAAATAGACTAAGAATTGAAAATCATTCGGATACTGAAGTTATAACTCTGAATTCTGAAGATTCGCCTGAAATTGAAGGATCAATTCGTTATGAAGTTGAATCACAAAGTTATTACGCTTACTGCTTACTGATTTGCATCATGCATTATAAAATATGTATATGCATATGTTATTTTTAATTTTCATCCTGCACCCTACACCTAGTAATTAAAACAATATTATGCACCTAAGAAATAAAAGGATTAAGCACCTGTAGTTTTTGATTGAAGTAACAATCTGGATTGTGAGATTAAAATTGATATTGCACCCTGCACCTACTAATTAAACAGTATTATGCACCTAAGTAATACAAGGATTATGCACCTAAGTAATACAAGGATTATGCACCTGTGTTTTTTAAATTGAAGCAACAATCTGTATTGTAACATTAAAATTTATATTTCATCATGCACCTAGTATTTATACAGCTAAGTAAAAAAAGGATTACCCACTATTTATTGCATATTGTTGATAAAAAATGAAAGCTTTGTCAATAGAATCAAACTCCATTCCAATAACAGGCCTAAGACTTTCATCAACAGTAGGTGTCCAAAATCTCAATCCAGAAGTAATGACAGTCTCAACATCAACAATATACCTTTTGGGAATAAACACACCTTTATTTCAAAAAAGAAAAAAACCAAAACAAAAGTCGGAACAAGACAAGTTAAATTAATAACTATAGTTGCAGAATTACAAAATACAAACTTTGGAGTAGCTGCAGAAACATATTAGGTGAAAAAAGTTAGATTAGGCACAAATTCATAGTAGGTGTAAAAATTGCATTAGGTGCAAAAATTGCATCAGGTGCATAGTCATATTAACCGTTAAAGGTTGAATTACTTGCAGAGTAATGATGGGTGCAAAGTTTAATTAGGCGCATAATCATATTAAGAGTAAAACTTGCATATGTGCATAATTACATAAACAAACAACACAAAAACACAACTAAAAATAAACACTTACCTTATTATGCACCCGTGTTACATTCATATCACACTAGGTGCATAATTAAATAAACAACAATATAGAGTAATAAACACAGCTAAAATAAACAGCTTAATTAAATTAAAAATTCTTACTTTCTCCATCTTTATCAATAACTTCGAAAATCTCTTCGTCAGTAGCTTCGGAATTAGAAAATTTACAATTCTGTTCATCAATATCCTCAACCGATAACGAGTTAAGTAAATTCTGTTCATCAGTATCTTCAATGGAGACCGAATTACGTAAACTCAGTTCTTCAATAACTTCAATTGAAGTTGAATTACGTATATTCTGTTCTTCAATATCTTCAATTGACATTGAATTATGTAAATCATGTTCATCAGAATGAACAATTGTCAATGAATTATCTTCGATCGACATAGAACTACGGAACTTGAATATGAATTGAGAAAATTATCAGAATTTACAATCACAATAACGCTCAATTAACACAAAAGTGTATCGATATTGAATTTTTAAATTGCCGTTGAATGAATGATGGTATCGTTATTTTGATTAATAATGGTTGCTTATGAAAACCTAATTAGGTGTCGTATGATTTTGCGAACTATGATTACCGATATAGAGAAAGTAGTTAATATTATTTGGACAATAATGCCCCTACCGTTTAGTTCTGCCCGTGCCAAAAGTACAATTTAAAAAAAGTCGGATACAAAGGTTCTCTTAGTTCTCATTAAATTATAGTTCTCATCGGATCCTTTTACTATATATATATATATATATATATATATATATACACACACACACACATAGGGTTTTCAAATAGAACAAACCTTACTATAGAATAAATAGAATAAAAAAAATTAAATCTAGTAAAAGGGTACTTTGGGTATTTGCTTCCTACTATTTATATATATATATATATATATATATATATATATATATATATATATATATATATATATATACACACACACATAGGGTTTTCAAATAGAACAAACCTTACTATAGAATAAATAGAATAAAAAAAATTAAATCTAGTAAAAGGGTACTTTGGGTATTTGCTTCCTACTACCCTAATTATCCGTTACCAACCCAAAACACTTCATTATGAATTTCTCTATCATCTTTTATTGTTTTATCACTCATCTTTTTTTACCTGACCAAGATATGAAATTCGGCCCATGCATCAACTTGTAGGCAATTCTGTGATTGTGATCAATTCTGTGATTGCTCCGTGTCTTTTAAAACTCAATTTTCACTCGTATCTTTAAAATTAAATATCTCACAAACGGCATGCTCCAAAAATTATAAAAATTACATATTCGAAATCAAGGTATTTTTCTCTTCGATTAGAGACCTCAAAAGCTATACTTTCGACATAAAAAAAATTAATTTGTTGGTTCGTAGAAAATGTGACTTATATAATCACATGTGATTTATATATAATCACATGTGATTTATGGGTAAATATAACTGGTATACGACTATTCATCAATTGTGGATGTTAACTCACACATGATTACAACTTATTATTCATTCATATAAACAAATATAAATAAGATTTTAGGAATTACATTCGTTTACGGTCAAAATCACATGTGAATATTGATTTGAGGTTTAATCACATGTGTTTTTCAAATGAAATATGTGATAATAACTGATAATTACATGTGATTTCACCTTTATATTTATTTACATGTATAATTATAAAAAATTATTTGAAATTCGTATTTATTACACTTTATTCACATGTGATTACTAATTTAATGTTTAATCACATGTGATCATAACTAAAAAATAATTCTGAAGGTTTATTAAATTATCAAATAAATTATTTTTATGTGATTTTAAACTTATAATTTGTAACTTTGATTATTCACATGTGATTATAGCTAGTGATTTTAAACTTGTAATTTGTAACTTTGATTAACACTTAAAGGCAATTAGTAATTATAAAAAGTTAATCTTCTACTACTATACAAATAGTTTGACAATTTTGTATTAGTCTTAGATAGAATAATAAAAGTTACTATTTTAATAAAGTATTTGAGCTAAAGTCTTAAAATGTGTTAGAAAGGAGAAATAGTAATTTACAATTTTACCCTCACTTTTATAATATATCTATAATCAATGCACAATTAAACACTTAAATCAATACAATTAATTATAAAACTTATATATTATCATTATTAATTATAATGTCAAAAATATGTAACCTTAATTTATTTGAGTTTTTTAATAATTGATGTAACTCACATGACATATTGAAGTATATTAAAATGTCAGTTACAACTGTTTTGATATAAATATATAACCATCTATATACTTATATATTTATAATTTTATACTAATATATAAGAAACTGATTTTTTTTAATAAGCTTTTAATAAGAGATAGTATAAATTTATTTACCACCCATTTAAGTATGCTATTTAGCATTTAAACACTTAAAGTCATTTAGTAATTATAAAAAGTTAATCTTCTACTACTATACAAATAGTTTGACCATTTTGTATTAGTCTTAGATAAAAAATAATAATTACTATTTTAATAAAGCATTTGAGCTAAAGTCTTAAAATGTGTTAGAAAGGAGAAATAGTAATTTACAATTTTACCCTCACTTTTGTAATATACCTATAATCAATGCCCAATTAAACACTTAAATCCATGCAATTAATTATAAAAATTATATATTATAATTATTAATTATAATGTCAAAAATATGTAACCTAAATTTATTTGAGTTATTTAATAATTGATGTAATTGACATGACATATTGACGTATATTAAATGCTGGTTATAACTGTTTTGATAGAAATATATAACCATCTATATACTTATAAATTTATAATTTTATACTAATATATAAGAAACTGAATTTTTTTAATAAACTTTTAATAAAGAGATAGTATAAATTTATTTACTACCCATTTAAGTATGCTATTTAACATTTAAACACTTAAAGTCAATTAGTAATTATAAAAAGTTAATCTTCTACTACCATACAAATAGTTTGACCATTTTATATTAGTCTTAGATAAAATAATAAAAGTTATTATTTTAACGTCTTAGTTAGTGCAACATCTATGCAGATAATACATACAACAATGATTTATTCTTTTTTATTATTATTTGAAGATAAGGTATTATAAAAGTTATTAGCTAGATTTATTCTTTCTTTTCTTTTCTTTTTATTTTTATTATTTTTGTAAAAATCATCTTTATTTTTTAATTTTTAAAACCTTTCAAGTTAGCGGGTTTAAAATTTCATATCCAAATGTCAAAACCTAAACTCGAAACGATTTAATACAGAGGTTGACGAGACAAAAGTATTCAACACGAACATAGATAGCATAATCTTTTAAGTAAACGAGACAAACAAACTGATGGGTTGAATATTATTATTAAAAAATGAAATTACTTTTCTGCTTGATCGATCAACCCTTGATTCAAACTTTAACTCAATATGGACCCCAAAAACTAAAATGGTTGACGGGGTGAAAATCCAACTTTAACGTATTTCTTTTTGTTCGGGTCAGGTTTAAGATATTGTCAATAATTGTCACCATTAATTGTTATAATTGAAAATATATGATGTATACAATAAAGTAAGAATATGATATACCACTATTTATTTTTCAAATTTGATTAAAGGATGACATGTAATCAACTAATATAATACCACAAGTATAATTTTTTATTGCCGCTGCATGACGCGAGTAATATGCTAGTATATATACATACACAAAACACATATTTCATATTTTTAAAACACAAATAAACACTCAAACCAATTCTTACATCTTTCTTTTTCTCCAAATCATCGTCACTATCCACATCTCTCACCGATATTATGATTGTTCTGCTGCATTGTGCGGGTCTTTTGCTAATAAATGTAAAGGATATTATATATAATACATGCTTTCACATTAATGTCATGAATATAAACATTTTCATTTCAATTGCATAAGGAAATACGTATTTCTTTTTTCCTTTTGAGATTTTTAATTAACTTTTCATTCCATTCCACATTATCAAGTAACAAACACAAATTAACTTCACAGTTTAAAGGTGTGATGAGTTAGAGCCATGAGCATCTAATAATTCAAAAGTAAAACTCACATCTCTTTAATAAATTTTCAAATGGAGCAAAACTTTCAACTTTGTTAATTTTATTTTATAATATGTGAACTATAATTTATTTATGCATCTATAAAGTCAATTTGGAACAATTCAATAAGGAAAGTTAAAGTGCTTATAATAATAACTAGTACAAATTGCAACATGAAACTTTATGAAAGAGTTTCATATCTTATAACAGTTGAAAAAGAAACTTCTATTCTTCTTTACTTGTTTATTTGAATTCTATACATGTATACGATAATGACTCATTAATATAGATGTTTTATATATATATATATATATATATATATATATATATATATATATCTGATAAACAAATAGAAATGACGAAACATGTTGATGAGGTATACATAAATGTAGCATAATAGGATAGCTCAGGAGTTTCTAGTATGACTCAAAACATGATGTCAAAAATAGTGTATTATATGATCATTTTTATGTCACTTCTATTGTTATGAAAGTTTACATTTTTCAGAAAATGAAGGAAGGAACGCTTGCTTTCATAAATATTGATTATTATCGTTTACTTATATTATGTTTTGTTTTAGTTTACTCTTTAATTGCTTGCGAATAAGAGAGGTTAGTGAGTTGTGATTGGAGTCTCCAAAAAAACCTGAGGTAACGCGCAAATCATGCAAAAATTCGGATTGGATCATGCTGGACTCTCTGGTTGCTGTCAACACGTCCAAATTCATCAAATATCCGTCTCTCTTTTTTGTAAGGGAGTTTTTTGCTCTTTTTCCTAGTAATTTCTATACATCCAAATATATCAATATTGTCCTTTATGCTTAACCTTTAATTGTGGGATTTCAAATCTCATAAATTTAAAATCGACTTAGAAACAAAGTTCCAAAATGTGATCAAATTTTAAGTGTGGGATTCTTCCCCAAAGAAGAATCTTTAGACTTAATTTAAGAACATTAGAGACAATGTTCTTCTAAGTGTGTGATATACAACTTTGACTTTGAGTGCTTGTCCAAAGTAAACTACAAACAAAAATAAGCTTAACTTGGACAGTGAATGCCACTCATTCAGTAATTTCTGATTAACTTCAATAGTGGCTATGTCACTCATTCAGTTAGCTTAGATTTTTCAAAGAAAACCTCATTTTTGTTAAAATTTTCAAATTTTTGACTAAAAATACTTTTGAGAAAGATCATTTATGAGAAATAAATAAATTGCTTTGGAAAGTAAGATAAGTTAGGATACGAATTTCTTAGAAATGAAATGTTAATCCATTAACATCACAAGACTAGGCCCTGATTAACTTTAACAGTGGCTATGTCACTCATTCAGTTAGCTTAGATTTTTCAAAGAAAACCTCATTTTTGTTAAAATTTTCAAATTTTTGACTAAAAATACTTTTGAGAAAGATCATTTGTGAGAAATGAATAAATTGCTTTGGAAAGTAAGATAAGTTAGGATACGAATTTCTTAGAAATGAAATGTTAATCCATTAGCATCGCACGACTAGGCACATACAAACCCTATTGCAGTGAGGTATTTGAGCCTAATATAAGCATTCATCTTTAATGCTTCACTACCCGATTGATGTGGGTGCCGATGTACTTGCTTTGAATTAGAACTTGCTCTTGGTATACGTTTCGAGACCACACCGATGAGCATGGTATGCTGTGAAGGTACAATCAGAGGACCTTGACATTTCCTAGGATTAAAACTCCTTTTTCACTAACGTTTTCAAGCCAAACCTGACCGACTCTCATTTTTGAGTGTTGAAGAATCATTAGTAAAACCTGTTGAGCCGTAACTGTTAACTTCTTTCTTTAAACCCGCATTATTAAACCAATCCACTTACCCTTATCCCTCCAAAAATTTTAGCTTAAAACCTTTGTAGGTTCCCTGATCTTGGACCTAATCGAATCAACACACACAATCGAGAGGCGAAATTCAAACGATTGTATATAGTACGTAAAACACAAACGAATCAAACACAAATCAACTTGTATATTAATATGATAATCAATTAGCTTGAATACAATGAAATGCCTTATAATCACTCTCTGAAACCCTGGATTCGTCAACCCTAGAACTGAACTCGAGAGCCTCTATTTATAGGCAAACAAAACTGATCATGCGACACAAGGGTTGTGTCGCCTGACCGACTTGTGCGACACAAGCCTTGTGTCGCATACGCGACACAAGCTCTGTGTCGCCTAAACACAAAATATAATATCTAAGTCTAAAACAAAACTTGTAATTACATAACCAAAAACTATTACAGACCTAGACCAACTTACAGACACCAAATATGCACCAACAAACTCCCCCGTGTCTTCAACTTGGTCTTTAAGATTTCTTCATTTAGCTCCAGTCTGTCGGGAAACATCCACCAGCATGAATTCCCTTCAAAACGCAGATACTAACAATCATTTGAAACTTTAACGCTGTTGAGACATGTTTTGTGACAACAGGTCTAGCTTGTAATAGTGAGGTTTAGTACTTTTGGTAATTGTAATCAAGTATGTACATTGGTTTTGAATTGTAAAATAAAATATATTGCTTGGTAAACATTTTAGAGTTAAATATCAAAAGGCTGAAAAATGTTGACCAAGGTTGACCGCGAACCGAGTCAGTTCGCAGGACAAAGGTGGACTGCGAACCGAGTCAGTTCGCAGGACAAGTTTGTACTGCGAACTGAGTGAGTTCGCTGGGCCGTCATGGGCTGCGAACCGAGTCAGTTCGCAGAGCCCACGAGCCTGCGAACCGAGACGAGTATATATGAAAAACTAGGTTTTCATGTTCAGAACTTTTTGCCATTTTCTGCCCAACGAAGTTGCTGCGATTCCAGAGAGTTTTTTTAGTGTCTAAAGGCTAGGTATTGATAGATTAACAAGTGTTATAATCGATACAAAGCAATTAGATAATTGATTCGCTAATATATTGCGAAAGAATTCGTTATAGATCCTATAACTAGTATTGAGGGATTCCGCACCTTAATACCGTAGATAACCTTGTTATCGATCCTATACATACGGACTTACAATTGGTATCAGATCCTTGAGGCTAGATACGCTTTGGTTCGAGGTTATTTAGGATAATAACGTGTGATTTCGGGTTGTTTTTATTGCATTACGTCTTTATTTACGACCAAAATCATTCTCTGGACATTTTTAGTTTGGTTTACGATCGAAAACCACAAGTTTTAATCGTAAAAATAATTGACTTTTCGTTTTTGGGTTTTTCAGCCGTTTCGCGAACTGAGTTTAGGGTTTCAGCCATTCCTGCGAAGTGAAAGCTGCAAACCGAACTGAGTTCTTGCGAACCGAACCGAGTTTGCGAACCGAACCGAGTTTGCGAACCGAACTGAGAATTGCGAACTGAGATTTGCGAACTGAGTTGAGTTTTGCGAACCGAGATCTCTTGCGAATCGAACCGAGTTTGCGAACCGAACTGAGAGTTGCGAACTGAGATTTGCGAACTGAGTTAAGTTTTTGCGAACTGAGTTTTGCGAAGTGAGTTCCTGCGAACTGAGATTCCTGCGAACTGAAACTTCTGATTTTTGTGACTTTTTAACTTTTGTGATTGACAAAAATGTCTGACTTAAGTAAAATGATTGAGATGGACCACGAGATTGGAAAATCTAATGTTCCACCTAAATTGCTTAGACTTGAGGATTACTATGGATGGAAAGACAGGTTTGAATCATACTGTCGATTCCATGATTTGTCAATCTGGATGTGTATCAAAAATGGATACACTGCACCTACAACCGTTGTTGAAAATGCAACTGTAATTGTTCCCTACAATCGAATGAATGATAACCAGATGAGAGACTTTGAGATTGAAAACAAAGCACATTCTTCAATCAAAATGAGTTTACCTAAGGAAATCAATCATCAATTGAAATCTTTTCACACTGCTAGAGCACTCTGGATTGCTCTTGAGAAAAGATGTGAGGGAAGTCCACAAGTAAAAGCAGGCAAGATGAATCTCCTAAAGAAGCAGTTTACTGTGTTTAAAGCTTTTAAGGGAGAAGATCTTGATGCTTACACCACAAGATACTACCATCTGTTGAGTGAGCTAGATGACCATGAGATTTTCTATTCTGATACGGAGAAAACCGACAAGTTTATTGAGGGTTTACCGTATAAATGGGAAATGCATGGAGTTATGCTCAAGGATAATGAAGAGCGGTATGCTACAATGACTCTGGAGCAAGCTATTGATAAGCTCAGAGGTTATGATTTCACCAACAAGACGAGAGAGTCAGATTCTGATCAATTACAGAATCCTGGACTATATCATGGAAAATCAACTCTCTCAAATGCATCATCCAGTTCGACCACTACTTTACTAGTTGGTGATACTGGAGAAAAGGGTGAATTGATAACTGAGGATTTGTGTTTTATCGCTTCATCTGGAAGTGATACAAAAGAAAAATCTATTGAGAAGTCACCTCAAGGGCATCAGAAGATGCCGATGAGTGTGAAATCTGCTGAACAGCAATTGTATGTTCTTGCTTCTTTTGTCGCTTCCTATGAGAATTACATTCAAGGGAAAATCAATGATCCAGCTATGTTTGATGAAGATTATGATCAGATAGACCCTGATGACCTTGAAGAAATGGATCTCCAGTGGCAACTAGCTATGGTGTCAAGGAGAGTTAAAAATTTCTTGAAGCGTACTAGTAGAAAGGTGGTTGGAAATCGACCAGGGTTTGACAAGTCCAAAGTTAAGTGTTATAACTGTCAAGGTTACGGACACTATGCTAGGGAATGTCAACGACCAAAGGTTGATGTCAGCAATGGAAGACAAGGCTCGGGAAGTTCTTTAGCATCCAAAGCCTTGGTGGTTCAACAGCTAGATGGTTCTTATGATTGGTCTGCTCAGCCTGAGCAAGCTCTTATGGCTGAGATAGATGATCAAGAGAAAGCTGCTGAATCTACATCCTATATGCCGACTGATGTGGATTATCATGTAAGGGTGCCAGAAGTCACACCAAAAGCAAGTGATGATGATGTGCTATACATGGTTTCAACTGAGGATATGAGTCCAGATGATTTAGTAGCACATATGGCTGAACTTCAAACAGACAAGAAAAGGGTATGTCTTGATTTGCTTACTCTTGTTGATGTCTGTAATCTAGTTACTAGTTTGCAATCACAAGTTAGTGTATTTGCTGATTCATATAATACGATGAAATTTGAATTAGAAATTGCTAAATGTGATGCTCAAAGGTTTAGTGAGGATAAACTAGCTCTAAAAGAAAAGATTAAGTCTGATGCTGCTGATAAGACCACTTTAAGAGACACTATAAATGAGCAATGTGTTAAGATTGATGGTTTGTACTTAAATCTAAGGGACTTAAATCAAAGTATGGCCAATAAAGATAATGAGTTAGCTGAGTCAAAACTGAAATTGGTTGAGCTTAATCGTAAGTTTGAGAGTTATAGAACCTCTTCTTTAACTATGGACTCTATAATTGATGCTCAACGTAGTGTTAAGGATCAGACTGGATTAGGATACATTGATGTACCTCCTCCATTCAATTCAAATTACACTACTTCTGTTGACTTAGAAATAATGGATGTAGATGCTAAACCTGAGAATATAGTAACTAAGAAGTCTGAAAAGTTAGAGACACAGAAGGTTGTTCATAAAGATCTATCATCTGATGTTAGTAAGAACACACCATTCCCCAAAGTATAATTTGTCTCGAGTGGAATGATGGTTGATACTGACATAAATGATAAGGTTATTAAGGAACAAGATGTACCTTTAGTGTCTGAAACTCAGACTGAATACGAAAAGGCAAAAGAGGTTCAGTCACGAAAGCATAAATCCTGTTTCAAATGTCACCAAAAGGGACATGTGGCTTCTTGTTGTCCTAACAAGAAGTTGGAAACATCGATTAGGCTCGTGAATAACAATGAGACACCAAAAGTCTCTAGTTCAAATGTAGACAGGTTAGGTACCAAACCAGGATTAGGTAGTAAACCTGTGAACATTCTGAAAAGAGATGTTACTCATAGTGTCTCTCCGCCTAAACCTAAACGATCTTATTCTCTAAATGACACTAAGCCTAGAGATAAGACACCGTCGAGATTTAGGACTCCAAGTAGAAACCATAGTCAATTTGAAAGTGGTTCTACTTCACATACACATAAAGTTGATTATGTGCCTAAGAGGTTTTCAACTCACTCTCCTCAGAGGCATAAGACTTCAGATCATCAACAACCTCTAACTTCTTTAGCAGTTACCAAGACTATTGATAATAATAGTTATGGTTACTTTAAGGAAGTTCAGATTGTGGATGATAAGGGACAAGCCAAGACCGTAATGGCTTGGGTCCCTCTTAAGAACTAATTGTGTACAACTTGTTATGTGCAGGAGCAGACTGTGAACAAGGACAGCTGGTGGTATGTAGACAGTGGTTGTTCTCGGCACATGACAGGTGAAAGAAGTCTACTGAAGGACTTCAAAGGTGGGATGAAACAGCGAGTTCATTTCGCTGGTGATAAAGGAGGAGTAATAACTGGGAAAGGAAAAGTTTCAAATGGAACTTTGACTCTAGAGGATGTGAATTACGTTGAAGAACTAACTCACAACCTAGTGAGTGTTTCCCAAGTCTGTGATAAAGGTCATTCTGTACATTTCAATGAGACAGAAGCCTTAGTCCTGAAGCCGGGTTTCACCATTCCGGAAAATTGGATATTGATGAGGGCTCCAAGGAAGAAGGACATTTATGCCATCAACATGGCTGTTCCTAATACTTCAATGGAATCTACATGTCTTTTATCCAAGGCTTCAGATGCAGACGCACTTTTATGGCACAGGAGAATGGCTCATCTGAACTTTCGAAAAATGAATTATATAACCAAGAATTGTTTAGTTCTGGGTGTACCACAAAAACGTTTCGAGTCTGAAGATAAGTGTGTTCCTTGCATGAAAGGAAAACAACATAAAAAACCACACAGATCTAAGACTGAAAACTCAATCTCCTCGCCATTTGAATTGCTACATATGGATCTTTTTGGCCCAATAAGCAAAAGAAGCATAGGTGGCAAATGGTACTGTTTAGTTGTCACATATGATTTCTCTAGATTCTCTTGGGTATTCTTTTTGGGATCTAAGGATCAGACTCCCGGTATTCTTATGGAGTTCCTAGATCTAATAGAGAATGTCTATAGAACACGAGTTAAGAGAATTCGTAGTGACAATGGAACAGAGTTCAAGAATTCAACGTTCAATGTCTATTGCTTAAGCAAAGGAATACAACATCAATTCAGTGCATCGTATGAACCTCAACAGAACGGTGTTGCTGAAAGGAAAAACAGAACGTTGATTGAAGGAGCTAGAACAATGCTTGCAGATTCAAGGCTTCCGGTCATTTTCTGGGCTGAAGCGGTGAATACAGCATGTCATGTTCTGAACAGGGTTCTTACGGTTAAAAAGCAGAATAAGACTTGTTATGAGCTTTTGACCAATAAGAAACCAAACTTAAAAGGGTTTGAACCCTTTGAAGTTTCTTGTACTTTGCTGAAGACTAGCACTCAACCGAAATTTGGTGAGAAGGCTGACGAAGGATATTTCCTAGGTTATGTGCCTAATTCACCAAACAAACGTGTCTTCAATAAAGCAACGGGACGTGTGGAGATAGTTTATAACATTGAAGTTATGAGCTACACACATGACGTACATAAGGGATTAGATTGGCAATTCGACTATTCAGATCTCTTTAAGTCTTTTAATGTCCCAATCAGTGACTACAAAGTTGACTCAGAAATCTCTGAACATTTATTGTCGGGTGATGGGGATATTGGCCCTGCACCAACATCGAATGTTCCTAGAGATACAACTTTTGTAGATCCTAATCATGCTTCAACGAGTACCACACAACAATCTTCTGATGAAAATATACCTCTATTGAGGGAGATTGGCACAAATCTAGAAGAAGAAATAGAACTTGAACCAGTGACGACGACAAGAACTAACAAAAATCATCCAATTGAAAATATCATTGGTGATCCGAATGCACCGGTTCAAACCAGGTCTAGTGTATCTGAGTACACTAGCCTATATGCTGAAATGAAAGAGACAGGGGTTACAAATCTATGTCTATATTCATGCTTTATCTCACAAGTTGAGCCTAAGAATGTCCAAATGGCGTTGAAGGACAACTCGTGGGTAGAAGCAATGCAGGAAGAACTTTCTCAGTTCTCAAAACTACAAGTTTGGGAGTTGGTTGATTTACCATGTGGTGAATATCCAATTGGTACTAGATGGGTCTTTAAGTGTAAGAAAGACGATCGGGGAATCATGATTCGCAATAAAGCTCGTCTAGTCGTTCAAGGCTTCAACCAACAAGAAGGAATTGATTACAATGAAGTGTTTGCACCTGTGGCTAGGCTTGAGGCAATTAGGTTGTTCTTAGCATTTGCAGCTTCAAAGAAAATGAAAGTGTATCAGCTAGATGTTAAGAGTGCCTTTTTGTATGGCAAGGTCAAGGAAACGGTGTATGTTTCTCAACCACCAGGATTTACTGATCCAATGTATCCAAATAGAGTATATCGTCTTGATAAGGCTCTATATGGATTACATCAAGCACCAAGGGCGTGGTATGAAACACTATCAACTTATCTTCTTGAGAATGGTTTTTCAAGAGGAAGAATTGATAGTACACTTTTTGTGAAATGGAAGAAGCAGGATTTTATACTTGTTCAAGTATATGTTGATGACATTATCTTTGGGTCATCTGACGAAAAGATGTGTCAAGAATTTGAGCAAGTTATGAAGGGAAAGTTTGAGATGTCTACTATGGGAGAGTTGAACTTTTTCTTAGGGTTACAAGTTGACCAAAAGAAAGATGGATTCTTTAGTCATCAATCTAAATATACACATGAGTTGTTAGAACGTTTTAAGATGGATGAATCTCGTATCTACAAGACTCCTATTCCAGAAAATCACGGACTCGGTCCTGATACATCGAGTGATCAGAATGTAGATCCTACTTTATATAGGGCTATGATTGGATCGCTAATGTATTTGACTGCTTCTAGGCCTGACATTATGTTTGCTGTTTGTCTATGCGCAAGATATCAGGCTAATCCGAAAGAGTCACATATGCAAGCCGTAAAGAGAATCTTTCGTTACCTCAAGGGGAAGCCGAAGCTGGGACTTTGGTATCCGATTGAAGGAGACTTAGATTTTGTTGCATATACTGATTCGGATTATGGTGGATGCAACCAAAATAGAAAGTCTACGACCGGAGGATGTCAATTCCTAGGAGGTAGACTTGTGTCTTGGCAGTGCAAGAAGCAAAGCTCAGTAGCCATTTCTACATGTGAAGCTGAGTATGTTGCAGCTGGCAGCTGTTGTTCCCAAGTATTGTGGATACAACAGCAACTGCGAGATTATGGGCTAAACTTTACCGATACTCCTATGATGATCGATAATGAATCGACGATTTCTATAGCCAATAATCCGGTAAAGCACAGCAAAACAAAACACATTGATATTCGTCATCATTTTATTCGGGATTGTGCCGAGAAGAAGCTTATTAGATTAGTCAAAGTTGCCTCTTCTGACAACTTGGCAGATCTATACACTAAAGCTTTCGACAGGGCTCGTTTTGAGACATTAGTTCAACTGAATGGAATGAGAAATCCGGAATAACTTATCTTTCAAAGAAGAATGTAATAGTTTGTAAGGTCTTTTCTTAAAAAAAAAGGGGTTGGCGTATGGCATTCATTTGCTTTTTACCTAAGGGGAATCGCCTTCTATAAAGTACAAAAAGAATATAAATCATAAAAAGTTTAAGTTTTTATTTGCTGGGAAGTGATAGTACATTGGGAGAATAAGCTTAATAATAATAAGTATAAGTCTTAAGATATGTTAGTAGATTCTGGTAAGTCACATTAAAGTTACATCTTTACAACCAGGACGGTACTTATATTTATTGTGTTATACTCCTTTCTCCACATGTTATAATTGGATAAGAATAAATTTATGTCTAGACAGATTCATTATATGATGTACTGGTAGGCAAATTATGCTATGATTTCTGAGCATTTAATAGGCATTAATTCTCTTGCATGTTATCCAGTGTGACCTATTATATGATGTATGACATAAGTCTTAATTTGAGATTGATAGTATCGTCATACACTGTTATCAAAATATGAATATATGAACTGACAAATAGTTAGAATAATGACTATTAGCAAAACTACTGGTGACTTTGTTGTACTATGTACAGATCTGAAGCCTTTAGTTTCGCCAATGGTCTCAAACCTATTTTGCTCATACTAAGGGATCTTCTGTTGTACTTCGTACAGATCTAGAACCTCTAGTATCTTCAAAATCTGTTTGATGTTTGTCAAAAACCTTCAAATAACTCAAGGATATGTTATATGTTACGAAAAGTGCATCATTTAGTAACCTCTACCTTGAACATAAATGATACAGTGTTATGAGTTATACTTGATTTCTCAGTATATCATTTATTGGCCCGCACTAGTTAACATGCATACTAACAATAAAGGTTTGCTTGGAAATCGTTGAATAATTTGTTTATATGGATCATAATATCGGTAATCATCTTGAACTGTCGATGACAAATGAACGTTCACTTTGGTGAATAATACATTCTCATTAATATAATAGTATGTTCAAAGAACATGTTATTCCATGTGGATAAAGGTAACTAAGTTATAATCTTATAAATATAAGTTCATAAATGGTTAAGTTGTAATTTTTCTGTAACTTATTTGATTTTCATGTACTAACAATCTTCTTAGACTTGTTTAATAAATACTAAGGTATAGCTTATTCTTCCTAATATGATCCCGATGCAGATAAACTCTTGACGTCAAAAATATGTAGTGTTTATTCCTTTTGTTTTTATTAATAAAATGGTACTTGATACCACTCATTAATTTGTCTATTTATTTAGTACGTTTTCATTTTTGGTTTGTATTTATCCTTTGAAAATTAAGTTAATCTGTCATTTATTGTTCTGTGTTGAATAAATGTGACAAAAACGCATTGGAAAGTTCAAAATGTTGACTTGCAAAAGTTCAATTTATATTTACAACTAAATTTGCATGAAAAGTCAAACTTGCGAAGTTGACTAGTCAACGTTGCGAATTGAGATTTGGGTATAAAAGGAACAGGTCCTGCGAGCTCACTTCTCACTTTCCAACCCTGCGAACTGAAATTCTCCTGCGACACGAGATTTTAGCGAACCGAGTCATCTTTTTCTAAAAAATTTCAAAATCCAAAGCACCAGATCGTGTTTTTCACTCCGTAGAATATTCACAACTTTCGATTACGCATCTTTTGAAGTAAGAATCACTCGATTACACCGTCTAATTGGTGTTTAATCGATCGTTTTATGCTTTAAGTGTTTCGGTTTAGAATTTTCACGGATTTTGTACAAATTAGTGAAAATTAAAACTTAACACTCTTAGAACTTGTTCATCGGACTATAATAAACATGTTTATATCATTCAATCGCGTTAGAAATTGTTCGATCATCAACTTCGAATTTCTTGGTGAACCTGACGCTCCTGCGAACCGAGCTCAGTCTCAGTTCACAGCGAACCCATCGGGTTGACTTTGCTTGACCGAAGCGAAACCAAATGGTTGACTCGCGTTGACTGCGAAGCGAACCACATGGTTGACTCGCGTTGACTGCGAAGCGAACCACATGGTTGACTCGCGTTGACTGCGAAGCGAACCAAATGGTTGACTCGCTTTGACCTGCGAAGCGAACCCAACAGGGTTGACTTTGTTTGACTAACCTTAATATTTTTAACGTGTACTTTATTTGTGACTTGTTAACTGTTTGTTATATGTTTCGACTTAAGATCTTTTTGTTATAAGCGAAATGCATATAATTTACTAATTCTGTTCTATTATATCGAAAGACTTCCGACTCATATGTAGTCGTGCGGCGTGTTCCGATTTACTATCGGCGGTATAATATTTTGGATTCATTACTAGGACGTACGAACGATGTATATAATTTAGAGAATATAATTGAAAATTAAGTCTCGTATGCTTAATCGTTCAATTACGTTCAGTAAATTAAGTTATTAATTAATAGTAAACGTCGATGTTTGGTGATCTCTTTTGTTCACAATACATAAACGTTTAAAATTCATTAATGTTCGATAAGTGTCCTATTATTTGAGCTAATTGCCATTTGTGTATATCTTATGACTACAGATATGGCTGCTCGATCTTTCACTCCTGCTCACAACATATTGGTGAACTTAGATGTAAATGAGCGTGGAGCTGCACGTTTCACAGAGATTTTGACGTATTTAGCACGTTCGAGAATTCGATATGCTGTTACGGAATCTCCGCCATTGTCCCGAGATCTTCTGGAACAATTCTGGGAAAATGTAGTATTTGACGGTGCAGTAAACCCTCCAGTTATTCGCACGAGGGTTAACAACCATCCAGTGGTATTCTCTGCTGATGATCTGAGACAGATTCTACATCTGGGAACAGTTGATCAGGAAGCTGGACCTTCAGTGTACACCTCTGACTTCATTGAGGGTGCACTAGGTAGAATGGGTTATTCTGGACCCAAGAGAGGCCGTCAGTTTGTAAAGGCGTTTGTTCTTGGCCAGTGGAGATTCTTATTCGACATTATTGTTACCATCTTCGGTAACAAGAAGGGAGGATACGATGAGTTGAGTCCCGAGCTTCTCTCAGGCTTGCTGTCACTGGTATATAACAAACCATACAGTTTCTCCTCATACCTCTTCAACTCCTTCATTGGGCAGATAACCGGAACTGTTCGATCAAAGTTCATGGTTTATCCGAGGTTTTGCATGCTGATCATTACACACTGTATTCCTGATCTTCAAGGATTTCAGCCCGATCTGCGTGTAGATACCATTGGATTGAGGACCTACAATGCGTGCTTTCTTCATTCCTCCAGACGTCCGGATCAGGTCAAACCTGAAGCTTGCGACTTGTTCGGTCATCTTCTAGATGCCGCATATGTAGCTCCACCAAATAATAATTGGTTGAATGATGAAGCCCAACCTGAAGTACGACCTCAGCCAGTAGTTGTGGCTCAAAACCTTGGGCCGCAAGAGCTTATAGAAGATGTTATACATCAAGCTGGACAACCTGACATTGCGGCTCAGGTTTTACATGAGGTTCTGTTGGAGAACGATGATGCTACTGATCCTATCCTTTGTGAGATCGATCAATATCAGGTATTAATTATATCATCATTGTTAAAATTGCATTTACTTTCTAGATTTTCTTATCATTTATTATCATTCATCATGACTAGGCTCCTGAAGCTGTAGACCCAGAGGTCATTCGACCTGAGGGTGAACAGGATCAGGCGAGTCTGGATGTTGGGCCCTCTAGTGCCTTTGGAAAAGATAGTGCTACCACATCTGACTCCGACAGCGAGGAGACTGATGATGATCTTCCTCATCCTCCTAATTTTTCGGGTATTCCTGCGGGAATGATCCGGAGAGGTTCCAAGCTGATCATGGATCCTGCCTTCAAGGGCAAGCGCAAAGTCGATGATTTGGGTCCTGATTTTTGCTTGATCGAAGAGGACACAGATGTCGAAGAGGATCACTCTCTTTAGACACAACGCCGAAAGCGCATTCGTTCTGCTACTTCTCAGCTGACGATTGGCGATTTGGCTAGTCCAGGTTATTTTTTACCCTTATTATTCTCTATTGAATGTTGTGCGTTCTACATACGAGAAACTGAGATAGATATTTCTATAACAGTCGCTCCAGATACACAACAGCAGGCTAGACCTGCGGTGCAACGTCCGAGTGCTCCGGTATCTGAAACCTCAGAGAAGGTTAGAGATACGAGTACTTATAGCTATTCAGAGATTGAGACAGTTTATTCTGTTACTTTTACTGATAACTATTGTCTAACAGGAGCCTGCTGCTGACGTTACCGTCACGATTCAGACTACTAAAGCTAGTAGAATCGTAGCTCGCTTACTCCTGACGGATGTTGCCACCCAGATTGCACAGCATAATGTTCAACCTGGAACCACACCTACACCCCAGGCTACTACTTCTGTGAGAGCTTCTGAGCGGATTTCTAGTTTGGAACTTCGGGTTCGGATATTAGAGACTCAGAATGCTACTCTTGCAAAGGAGCTTGCAACTCAAGGCGAAGCCTACACTCATCTCCTGAAGTCTCATATGCTTTCTATCAGAGAGTCTGAAGATCAGCAGAAACAGCTTGATCGACTGCAAGGCCTTGTCACAAATTTATTGAAGGGCAAGTCGCCTCAGGGGGAGATCTTGCTATTTAATGAGGCATGCAGAGAAGATGAACTGAGAAGGAAGAGACGAGATGATACAGACGATGATCCCAATGCACAGAAAGATAGAGAGCCGACTGGTCCTTCAACGACTGGTGAGCCTTCTACCATTCAGGGGGAGTCTGAGCCTGCTGGGACAAGTGGTGTTGGTGGTGATGGTGCTGGTACTGCTGCTGGTGCTAGTAATGTTGGTGAGAAATTCACCACGGAATAATTCTTGTTAATATGTATTCTTAGATTGATTGTAATAACTCTTATAATCAATGAAAGACTTACATTATTATTATTGGTTTCATGTTCATAAAATATAAGATTAGTTATATACGATTTAGACTTGAGATGTTATGTTACAGGTTAAAATGATATAAGACTAATTATATAAGACTAATTATATAAGATTTTGACTTGAGATTCATCTTGACAAGTTAACATTATATAAGATTAGTAATAGAGAGTGATTTCGTGAAAGAGATGATAAAGAAACTCTTGATAAAAGAATTTATATTATTCATTTGATTCATGACATGTTTATCACTTGTAGATATGAATGATGAAAGCGATTCCGACACTGAAGTCGAAGAAGAAGTAGACTATAATCTAGAGGAGGGAGAGTTTGTACCTCCTGAAGATTGGACTTCTATTTCTTATGTTGGGTTAGACGAAGGTGTGGATCCCGATGCTAATATCGATGAACACATCGTGAGCCCTTCAAAGACTAAAGTCGTTATTCAGGAAGAAGACGGAGAAAGAGTGATTGATTTAGATGAAGATCTAGACGATTCGACTGATTCTGAAGATGATCTTCCTGATAGACTCAAAAATAATCCGATGTTTAGGCCTTTGGAGAAGAAGAAAAAGGAGAAGACTAGGATTAGTGAAGTGGATATCTCTAGAAAGCGTATACCTAGAAGAGGTATTATTGGTTGGTACTTCGACGCAGATTTGCAGCTTTTTGCTATAAAGAGATTTGACGGAGTTCAATACTTTAAGAAGAAGCTAGCTGTCTTCAGTTCTTTGCCGAGATTTGAAATCCGAGACTTGGCTAGATTGGAATTAAATAACCCTAGTAATGATCCTTTTGGAAGATATGTCGAAAAGATTATCAAGACTGAGGGTTGGTCAATGAAGTTTGAAAGAATTAAGCCAAGAATCGGAAAGACAATTAAGCTTGAAGAAAGAAGCGAAAGAACAGGAAGGCGTCGTAGAAAGAAGATATATCCAGCTGTGAAATGCATGCAACAGATTCCACTAAAGACAATGCCTCAAGACATCTTAGGAAATTTGAAGAGATGGTCTGTGGATTCTGTGACTGGGGAAGCTCTCATGTTCGAACACGATGATGAAGTTGAAAATGAAGAGAGAGAGATCTTAAAGATTTATGATCGTCGACATCTGATGAACCTATCGAAGACTGACCTATTGATGTTACACAAGAATAGGATCACGGCGATTGAAGGTTGGGAAGATGTTGCACGAGATTATCAGTCAATGGTGAAGACATGCATTAAGCTGAAGATATATGCAGGTAGCAAAATTTACAACTGATTACCAAAGACAACTTGAAGACAAAGACTTAAAGATGCTAGAGCTATTGTCAAGGGGGAGTATGTTGAGACATGTTTTGTGACAACAGGTCTAGCTTGTAATAGTGAGGTTTAGTACTTTTGGTAATTGTAATCAAGTATGTACATTGGTTTTGAATTGTAAAATAAAATATATTGCTTGGTAAACATTTTAGAGTTAAATATCAAAAGGCCGAAAAATGTTGACCAAGGTTGACCGCGAACCGAGTCAGTTCGCAGGACAAAGGTGGACTGCGAACCGAGTCAGTTCGCAGGACAAGTTTGTACTGCGAACTGAGTGAGTTCGCTGGGCCGTCATGGGCTGCGAACCGAGTCAGTTCGCAGAGCCCACGAGCCTGCGAACCGAGACGAGTATATATGAAAAACTAGGTTTTCATGTTCAGAACTTTTTGCCATTTTCTGCCCAACGAAGTTGCTGCGATTCCAGAGAGTTTTTTTAGTGTCTAAAGGCTAGGTATTGATAGATTAACAAGTGTTATAATCGATACAAAGCAATTAGATAATTGATTCGCTAATATATTGCGAAAGAATTCGTTATAGATCCTATAACTAGTATTGAGGGATTCCGCACCTTAATACCGTAGATAACCTTGTTATCGATCCTATACATACGGACTTACAAACGCTTCAGCTCGATCTTCCGCTTGATATTCAATCGGTTTGTCATTTAAAGCTTTCAAATCACTCTCAGACAAATTGATCAAACTGATTGGATCAAAAATGCGAATATGCTTTCTTGCTAATCCCCACTTATCTTTAATCTCTGGCTCTGAGGTTGGAATAAACACGATTTCAGCTTCACCAGTAGAGTTGTTGATATACCAATAGCAAAGTCTTCGTAGAAAGTTTTGTGGTAATATCTCCAGGGGAATCCTTTTTAAACTATTTGCCGGCGGATAAATCATTTTGACAATCGGCTATCCTGTAACAGGGTCAAACCTTGTCTTTGACTTTCGCCGCTTCCCCAAAATTGGCTTTATCATATTATACCTCTTCGAATATACTTCTCGCCTAATAATCTTTTGAATACAGTCGGCTTTTCCTTCTCTTCCTGGATTAATAAGCTCTAGCTGAGCTAATCTGTTGATCTCGCACTTTGGAAGTGAACTCAGTTTTTTGAACTTTGGCTGGAAGTATTGAATCCCGTCTGATCTCTTTATCATGAAAACATTGTGGTCGCTATCAAACTTCCAGCTCTTGATTAGCCCAGTGTAGTCTCCTTTAACCTTATAGAAATTACAGGTTGGTGGAGCTACTGCCACAGCCCTTAGCCAGTCCGAATGTTCCCTAAACATTCTACGAACTGACTGACTAGCTTCATTATCTGGCTCCTTTTCATTATCAGACTCTTCCCAGTCTTCAATGATGGGCACATCATTATTAATTTCATCTTCACTCAGCACCTCTTCTTCAATATCAGACTCATCTAAATCTGAATCATGCGTTGGATGCGTATCTTCATTTAATAGACTTTGAAGATATTCCAAGTTTGCTTCAGAGTAGTCAATATTTAATGCGATCGGTTGACCTGGAATTGCTTCTGAAGACGCAAAATAATCCAAACAAATATTCTCATTAATATCCGATTCATTTACATTTCCAGTCTGTGTCCCGGCGGAAGTCCTAGGTGTTGTTTCAATGGCACGCAGGCTAAAACCCTAGATTCTAACACAGGAACTCCAACTCTAAAACCCTAGATTCTAACACAGGAACCCTGGCAGTCTGCAGTTCCAAATGTTTAATCTGTGTAGCTTGAGCTTCCAAAATAGCAGACTGGGTTTTGATCAGATCAGCTTGAGCTTTTGCTGTTTGCTGCATCTCATCCATACGCCGCAACAGCTCTTGGATGACCGAAGGCAGAGGTTGAACAGGAACCTCAACACGGGGAATGTCAACCTGTGGCCTGGAAGAAGAAGTAGCAGCAGATTGACGACGTCGAACTAGCGGGGGCACCCAATCTTCATCGGTAGATTCTGAATCACGAGGCCTTTTACCCACATCGGGTCGCACATAGACCATCCCTGCCCTTTTGCATCTCTGAATGCGCTTAAAACGTCTTATATCAAAGCAACGTATATTTTCCATTGAGGGTTCGGGCGGGACGATTCCAGGAGAATCTGGTGGAGTGGAACCACCCTCAGAAGAACTCTCACCCATTACCTCTTCAATACGAGGCTCGTTTTCCGGTGCCATACCAGCAGGCTCTTCGACACGGCCAAAAGCTTCAATATCTTCCAAAAATGCCTCTAGCTGGGGATTTTGTTCTCGAACAAGCACATTAACAAAAATATCCTCTAGTTGAGGAGCAGCCGCAGCGTCCAAAAAACCATTGTTAGCCGGAGGGACATAGCCCTCATGTAAAATGTGCCCAAAAAGTGGCACGTCAGCCGGTGCCGGGACCCCCTTTGCATATTGGCCGCAGATAGCAAAAATGCGAATATTCATTGGGGTTTGGCGGAACCGGTGAGCGGCATTCACCGGAAGTCCCGGAATTAGATGATTTAGCAATAGTTGTACAAAACGCGGGTACATGTTCCAGCGGTTGTCCCCGGCATGTACATTATCCACCATAGCCCGAAAGATGTATCCAGAAAAATTGAAGAGCTTATTGTACACCAAAGCAAGCATAGCAGAGGCTGTTGAGTGGCTCATTCCGTCGAAGCCAGCCTTCCTGCTTGACAAGCACACAATCATTATGTGCATTAGATACCTCCAGACCCTTGTGAGATTGACCTTTCGGTATTGATCACGGGGAACGCCCGAATATCCCATACGGTTCATACCACCATTTATAAACAAGTTCGGAAAGAGAACGGGCATGTCTGGATGGTCATTGAATTGGAAGAAATCGCGAATAAGCTGCTCCGAAATAATAATCTCGTTGTCAGCAACCTTGGAGAGTAAACGCGTGTATGGCAAGTCTGAAATAATGACTGTCGAACTCCATAAGGAGCCAACGAGGTCCTTATAGATTGGAGTAGTGGCTGTGATGGCAGTAAAAATGCGGGAACGGCGAAGAAACGCGATCATCGGCCTGAACGGCGCAGCCGAATCCCTGTCATCCTCGAGAAAAGCCACGATATTGTGCCTCGGCTCCCAATCATTCACATTGATATCTGCCATTTCTATTAACACAAAAGAAACATAGCTCGAAAAGCGTTAGCATTAAAACTCGAAGACAATTTGTTTAAAAAAAAATGTCTTATGCGACACAGAGGATTGTGTCGCAGTAAGAATGCGACATAAGCATTTGGGTCGGTAGAATAGTATGCGACACAACAGATGGTGTCGCAGAAATCAATTTCAAAAACTATGCGAAGGAAGCGCTTGTGTCGCTAATAAATTAAGCGACAACAAGGGTTGTGTCACATTTTGCAATAAATTGATTTTATTTTAACACAGCGACATAAGCCTTATGTCGCACATCATGTGTCACATGCGAAAGCGACACAGAGTTAGTGTCGCATCTCAGCAATGCAACAGACACAAGTGCGACATAGAGACTTGTGTCGCAGGTTGTGTCGCAATGACGAACAGAAGTCCAACCCAGAAACCATGGAGATCAATTTTGGGGCTTTTCAAAATTGACCACACCAAATGATGCGCCAATGTAAGGAGAGCAAGAAATCTTGTGTTAACCTGTAACATAACCAAACACCTCGTTAATTTAGACCAAAAAGCAAAACCCTAAAAACCCGTATATGATTTTAACACGAAACACGGCAGAATGAGATGAACACGAAACACGGAATGGATTGCAAAGAAACACGGCAGAAACTTGAAAATCAAATCGAAATTGCGTCGCAGAGGTTGTGTCGCCGTTTTTGAGTTGTGTCGTTATTTGTGTCGCAAGGACGTGTATCGACTGAGAGATAGGGTCCGGCTTTTATACCTCAACCCTGAATAGCGACACAAGATGCGGCATGGATAGTGACACAAGGCTTGTGTCGCATTGCGACACAAAGCTTGTGTCGCACCATGGACAGTTTGTGAAGTTTGATTTGATTTCAAGTGTTGGACTCAAGAGACGATTTGGTATTATCTCAGAGACTTGGATAAACTAAAGCTAAAACAATAGACTAAAATTATACAAGAAGAAAAAATAAATAAATAAAACCCGTTGATTTTATTTTACAATCAACAAGAAAAGAAACAAAACGTAAAATCTTTTGGTGACGAAATTATTTAGGTCTGCTTTAGGAATCATATCAGGATAACATGCACTTATTTGAAAATAGTAAACTTTATTTCGATTATCAGTATGTTTGTCCACTTTAAATTTATTTAGCATATTTAAATCACCTATTATAAAGATTAGTTCAAGACGATTATTGATATGTTATCCATCTAAACAATTGAACTGAAGTAGATGATTTCAACTCATAATGAGATGAACCACTTGTGTTATTATTAGCATGCATATTATATTATATAAGTCACATTAAAATATACATTTGAAATCAAAACATGTTAGTATTTTCTATATAGAAGGTGAAGGTATGTACGTATCTTTAGAACCAAGTTAGCGGTGACAGGTCTGTACTTTCGTACAACAAAGTCACATAAACAATAGTTCGGGTTGAACAAACACCAGTCTGAACAATTTAAACTAGAGGGTACAGGTTTGTACTTTCGTACAACAGAGTACCATAGTTTAACACAAACCAGTACGAGGCAATCTTGTTATAACTTTTCTGTACATTTGTACATTTTATTTGGGAATTGTAAGAATGCCCCGGGTACGTAATAGTTGTCTATAGCTTAACATAGACTACGCACCTAAGTTCTTTTCAAGAATATATTAGATGAAACCAGGTCTGTATTGACATACAACAGAGGAGACAACTAATATATTTCCACAGATAACACCATACAAAGACTCTATATTTTAGATCATAACATGTTTATCATCCAAATATTAAGACGAAGCGTCAAAATATTTCGGACATTTTTGCCCTTGTTTTAACTTAATGTCATACATATTAATATGTCGTATTATAAATAATATGCATATTTAAAATTTAAGCTTCTTAGTAACTTTATCACAAATGCCTACCAATACATCATTTGATGAAACTAATATTTATAAAAGGTATTTCAAGTATGCTAGATAAATCTACTGACACATCAAACATAAACCTTAAAATTCCAGTTTATGCATGTCTCCTGATGTACTATCATTTCCCCAATTGTTTACAGACACAATTCAACGTCTATTTTATCAATGTTGCAACTAGTGCATTTCTTTAATACGAACAAGTATAAAGAGTGGCAGTTGCGTTTTTTTTTTTTCAATCAAACCAAGTCTAAAAGATAATTCTGACCAGAAATGGAGAGTTAGGCATTGCTCAAACTCACCATTCCAATCATGGAGACTAGCTCATCAAATCGAGTACGAGAGAAAGCTTTTGTGAAAAGATCTCGTTTTGCTTAAGAGTAGGGATTTGGACAAGGTCAATTAGGTGCTTCTCATAGCAATCCCGTATAAAATGATAACGAATTTCAATATGTTTGGTTTTTGAATGCTGTACGGGATTGCGTATGATGGATACAGCAGCTGAATTATCAATATGAATAGGAGAGTTAGAAGTAACCCATAGTCACGTATTTGATGCTGAATTCAGAGAACCTGGGAACAGCAACTGGCAGCAGCAATGTATTCTGCCTCAGCGGTTGAAGTAGAGACAGTTGTCTGCTTCTTGCACTGCCACGAGACTAATCGGCTTCCTAGAAACTGACATCCTCCAGTTGTTGACTTTGCGTCCACTGAGCAGCCACCATAATCAGAATCTAAAAAAGCAGTTAAAGCAAAATCGTTTTCGTTAGAGTACCAGAGACCCAAGGAGGGTCTCCACTTAAGATAACCTAAGATACGTCTGACTGCCTTTTCATGAGAAACTTTAGGCTTTGCTTGATATCTTGAACAAATAGACACATCGAATAATATGTCCGGCCTAGATGCTGTGAGGTACATAAGCGATCCTATCATAGAGCGATAGTCACGCTGATTAACATCATCTTCGTCATCAGCAGGTCCAAGTTTGTGACTAATGTCAATGGGAGTTCCATAGTGTCTAGCATCGAGCATGTGATATTTTGTCAAGATATCCTTGACATATTTTGTCTGATGAATATAAATACCCTTATCAGATTACTCAACTTGAACACCTAGGAAGAATTTAAGTTCTCCCATTGCACTCATCTCAAACTTAGATTTCATGACTTTCTCGAATCTCTGCACAGCACCTCATTGGTCGAACCAAAAATAATGTCGTCCACGTATACCTGCACAAGCAACAAATCTTTTCCTGTCTTTTTGATAAAAAGAGTTGAATCAATCTGCCCACGGGTGTAACCATTTGCGAGCAGATGTTGAGACAACGTTTCATACCAAGCCCTTGGAGCCTAATGAAGACCATACAATGCTTTGTTGAGTTTGAAGACATAATCAGGATGCACCGAGTCTTCGAAACCAGGAGGTTGTTTCACATAAACCTCATCGTTGACCTTCCCATATAAAAACGCACTCTTTACATCCAGTTGATAAACACGAAATTTCTCGAATGAAGCATAAGCAAGAAATATCCGTATTGATTCTAAACGAGCAACTGGAGCAAAAACCTCGTCATAATCCAATCCTTCGATATGTGTAAAACCTTGCACCACCAGATGAGCCTTATTCTTCACAACCACGCCACGATCATCTTTCTTGACTCGATAGACCCAGCGAGTACCAATTGGATAGAATCCCTGAGGTAGTTTAACCAACTCCCAAACTTCTAACTTTTTGAACTGTTGGAGCTCCTCTTGCATGGCTTCTACCCAGTGAGAGTCAGTCAATGCTTCCTTAATGTTTTTCGGTTCAATTTGAGAAAGGAAGCATGACTCCATCTGAGCTAACTGGCAGTCTGTTTGCCCTCGTGTTCTAACTCCATCTTGTAAATCAACAATAATATTATCGACCGGGTGATTCACATTGACACGGCTAGTTGGAATCTCTTCATGTTCAATGACATTTTCCAAATTTGTATCGTCTCCCCCAGAGATCAAAGTCTCGTTGTCTACCTCTGTGACAGATTCAACTTCACCGTCTGATAAAGCCGGCATATCTGGATCTGTTTCAGGTTCTTGAACTGTTTCAGTAGTGGGAGGAGGAGGTGGTGGTGTTTTTGTAGTAGACTTGGATACATCAGAGTATATATCAAGTTCATGAAGCAGTGTCACCACCTGTTCAACTTCATCCTCAGCAGGAAGTTTGAATGAGTCAAACATACTGTCATAGTCGAACAAGAAGTCGGGTCCCGTTCCTTGTGAAGGCTGAGTATAACGCAGACATGTTACTTTATAATGTTCCTCCACTCTCTTTGTTGCTTTGTTATACACACATTTATTAGGTGAATTATTTGAAAAACCCAAAAAGTAGCCTTCACTCGACTTTTCACCGAATTTAGCCACTCTTTCTTTGGTGTGCATAATCATACAGGGACACCCGAAAGGCTCAAGAAACTGTAAATTTGGTTTGCGGTTGTTAAGAAGCTCATAACAGGTCTTATTGCGTTTCTTAACCATGGACACTCGATTCAGAATGTAGCAGGCTGTGTTGACCGCTTCTGCCCAAAACGTGATAGGCAGTTTTGAATCAGCTAACATAGTTTGTGCAGCTTCAATGAGAGTCCTGTTCTTACGTTCAGCTAACATAGTTTGTGCAGCACTGAACTGGTGATCAATGCCTTTCTTTAAACAGAACAGACCTAGTGTAGAGTTCTTAAATTCCGTACCGTTATCACTTCTCAGTTTCTTGATCTTCATATTGCACAAATTTTCCAGCTTGTTGAACAAGTAGATAAGAATTTCAGTAGTTTCATCTTTGGAGGCCAAAAAATAAACCCAAGAGAACCTCAGTAACCACCAAACAGTACCATGCTCGACCTATACTCTTCTTGCTCACTGGTCCAAATAAGTCCATGTGCAATAATTCCAACGGTTTTTCAACAGAATTTACCAGTTTTGACTTATGGGTCTTCTTGTGCTGTTTTCCCTTTTGGCAGGGAACGCAATGGTCATGAAGTCCGAAAGATTGCTTCGGTACACCACGCACAAGATCATGCTTAACCAAATAATTCATTTTTCGAAAATGCAAATGACCCATTCGTCGGTGCCACAACAGAGATTCTTTTTCAGTGGCCTTAGACAGAAAACACGTTTGCTGCTTTGTTTCAACAGTACACATATCTAGAATGTATGTGTCTCTGTCTCGAGGTACCCTCAGTAGCACCCACTCCTCGGGAATAACAAACCCCGGCTTCAGAATGCAACACTCACTTTTCGTGAAAACAGTAGTGTACGACTTATCACAAACTTGCGATACACTAAAAAGGTTGTGTTGCAGCTGTTCTACAAAATTTACTTTTTCAAAATTCACTCGGCCGTTTGAGAGTGTGCCTTGACCAGAAATTATACCTCCTTTGTCACCAGCAAAAGCAACATATCCCCCATTATACGCATGAACATCGGAAAGCAAGGATATATTGCCGGTCATGTGCCGCGAGCAACCACTATCGATATACCATTTACTATTCATTACGGCTTCAGGTTGCTGCAACACCAAAAAACAAAGAGGTTAATTAGAAACGGAGACCCAAGCCTTTATAGACTTGGGCACTCCAGAAGCATCATCCACAATGATCACATCAATCAAAATTTTATTTTTAAACATATCAGAAGTATTGTTTGATGTGACATTGTTGGACGTAGAACCACTTGATGATTCTTTCACTTTCCAAACCTTTTTAGGTTTGGAAGGTTGCTTGTCAACAATATTGAGCTTAGTGAAAGGTGATTTGGTTGGCTCAACTTTGCTGATTTTCTTAGTGGGCAAGAGAGAACGTGAACCTTTAAAAGAAGAGAGTTTACTCGAAAGATTTCTGATTTTAGAAATTCTAGGAACACCTTTCCCAAACCGCTTTTAAGCAAGCAACGAGCAATCGTTTATTAAATGACCTTGTTTCTTGCAATAGAAACAAGATCTTTGCTCAACAGATTATTGAGATTTTGGAACAAACCTATGAGGATGGTTGAAAGAAGCATTAAAAGCACATGCACACTTATGTGAGCATGTTGAATTTGACACTTGTTTAGATAAAACAGTGGGTCTAGAAGAATTTTGACGCCTTTTAATATTTTCTTTTATTTTCTAAATCTTCTTTTCAGGCTCAACTTTTGCGTTGCCTTTTCCACTTAAAGCAATGATTGGTGTTTCATTGGTTATAATCACATTATCTGGCTTTATGTTTTTCTTTTCAACCTTAGAGTATTCCTCTTCGGTTAGATCCTCAATCTCAACAATCTCCTCTACAGTAATAGGAGAATCACACGTAGCCTTATTTAAAACAGGCTCACAAACATCAGAAGGCTTAATAGACTCAGCCTTGACACAAATAGTAACTGGTTTAACAGATTCAACTTCTTGAGCCTTAACAATCTCAGGCTCACTAGTTTTTGCCTTAACAGGTTCAGGCTCACTAGTGCGAGGTTGTTCAGCCGTTACTTTAACTTTTTCAGCCTGAAAGTGCACAGGCTTACTTATTTTGACAAGAACGGATTTAACAGGATTTATTTCTATCTTTGAAAAAGTAGGCACAAATTCAGTGACGTCATCCTTAACAGGCATAGGAAAATAATTTTTAGGAGGCGGAACTTGATGATAGCCAAGTCCGGCCTTGCTTTTCGTATCAGTCCTTTGTGCCTGAAGGATCTCATCAAAGACTAGAGAGGAAGCTGAAAAGTTTGATATTTTTCTTTTTAAATCAAGAACTTCAGCCTGAGAATCAGCAAGTTGTTTCTTTACTAAGGAGAACATATTAACATAACTTCCTATTTCATCTTGCTGTTCAAAAATTTTAGCTTTTAATTCTTTCTTTTCTTCAAAAATTGCTTTTAACTTTTTATCACAAGCCTTATCATTATCTTTTAACTTATTATTTGAAGTAGTTAACTGTTCTATGTTGGCGATAAGGCGTTCATTTTCCTCTCTTAGCCTGTTCACTTGTCCAGTCAAACGAATACAAGATATACAAGAGAAGGGTTCATTATCAACCTCATGTATGTTGGCCATGAATGCTTTGTTCTGTTGGTCATCATCAGCTTGTTCTGACCAGTCAAATGCTTCATCTGACAACATTAAGGCAGCAGAAACCATTGCCTTTTCTTCAGCTTTAGCCTTCTCTGTAGATTTGTTCGGAGTAGGCCTTGTGAATACAGAGGAGGGCTGTCTTGTTTCGCATTCACGAGCAAAGTGTCCATAGTTTTGACACTTGTAGAACTTGACCTTGCTCTTGTTGAATCCCATACCCTTATCATTTGGGTCCTCCAACGACTTCTTTCCTGTTTTCTTAAAGTAGGTCTTGGCTCTTCGAGTAAGCATAGCCAAGTTCCACCTTAAGTCCATTCGCTCCAATTCGTCATCATCGATTTGACGAAAATCTTCTTCGGTCAAATCCATAGAACCAGCTTTCTTGCAGAGAAAGTCATCATAGGCGGATAGTAACGCCGAGAAAAGTGCAGCATGATCTTGTGAAGCTGCCGGGATAGGCCCTTGATGACTTGGTGGTCGAAAGTAAGAACCACCAGAAGAAACACTTGGTTGATGACTTGAAGAACCACCAGTTCCACCAGCCAAGAATGCAGAGCCAGATGTTCCAGTTGATGAAACATCCACTCCGTAGATCTTAGGATTCTGGATATTTGCAGTAGCCTTGGTTTCCTTCCTTTGCATGTCCAAAAGATCAGCTTCTAGCTGACAAATAAGATCATCAAGAGACATAATCAGAATGTCTGGATCCTTTTCCATCATTAAAACTCGAGTATCCCACTTGTCAGGTAGGGATTCAAGAAGTTTTTTATTTATTTCAGTTTTATCCAGAGTTATTTCACCTTCTATTAACTCACTAACCAACTGTGAGTATCTAGAAAACAAGTCAGAAAGAGACTCGTTTGGAAGAATATCGAACACGTCATACTGCTTCTTGACTAAACGTAATTAATTCTGCTTATATTGTTCACTACCACCGCATCTTTTCTCAAATGCCTTCCATAGATCATAAGCAATTTCCAGATGTCGAAATTGCTTGAGGATTGACGGTGGTAATGCCATGGTGATTGCAGAATGAGCCTTTTTATCATTCTCAAAGGCTTTGCGTTCCTCATGAGTCATTGATTTAATTGACTTTAATGGTGCTGTACCGGTATAAACTCCACGACTGACAGGACGTTCGTATCTTTCGATCAAAGCAACCCACATCTCGGGATCATTAAAGGAAACAAACGCTTCAAAGCGTTGACGCCAGTAGGCATAATCCATACCGAGAGTATACGTAGGTGGTTTATTCGTACTCCCGACTTCAGAGTTTTGCTTGAGTAGATCTCCAACACGTTGTAATGAAGAAGACGCCATTTGGAGAACCAGCAAAACAAACACACAAAGAAAAAAAAAACACAAAGTACTGTTATGCGACACAAGGGTTGTGTCGCTAAATCAGATGGCGACACTAAAGATGTGTCGCAAAGAATTAAGTAACAATCAAATAGGCGACACAAGGTTTATGTCGCTAAAATCCTATGTCGCAAATTTCAAACTTGTGTCGCTATCTTGTGTCGCTGAAATCCTAAATACGACAGAAAGATGTGTCGGTGAAACCCTACACGCGACAGAAGATTCTGTCGCAGAAACCCTAAGCGCGACAGAAGATTGTGTCGCAGAAACCCTAAGCGCGACAGAAGATTGTGTCGCAGAAACCCTAAGCGCGACAGAAGTTGTGTCGCTTCTTGTGTCGCAATGTCGAGGAGAGCTGCGGCTGAAAACCCTAAAATTCGCAAAAACCGAAACTCTAACGAAAAACCACGAACAATGGATGAATCCAAACACCAAAATCTTCCAGAAAATGTAGAATATTGATCCTTTAACACAAAATGCAACGATCTAATTCCAAAAACTAGTCGATTTTAACCAAAAACACGTACTAACACGATCCGATAACACCAAATCCGTAGATTATGGCTCTGATACCACTTGTAGGTTCCCTGATCTTAGACCTAATAGAATCAACATACACAATCGAGAGGCGGAATTCAAACGATTGTATATAGTACGTAAAACACAAACGAATCAAACGCAAATCAACTTGTATATTAATATGATAATCAATTAGCTTGAATACAATGAAATGCCTTATAATCACTCTCTGAAACCCTGGATTCGTCAACCCTAGAACTGAACTCGAGAGCCTCTATTTATAGGCAAACAAAACTGATCATGAGACACAAGGGTTGTGTCGCCTGACCGACTTGTGCGACACAAGCCTTGTGTCGCATACTCGACACAAGCTCTGTGTCGCCTAAACACAAAATATAATATCTAAGTCTAAAACAAAACTTGTAATTACATAACCAAAAACTATTACAGACCTAGACCAACTGACAGACACCAAATATGCACCAACAACCTCTAAGGTTATGAAAAGTGTCGTTTAGATATCCTTGATACTTGTGTCTCAAACTCTCAGTTACTCTGCGTTCCTTCAGGCAAAATCTTGCGTGCGTTAGAAATTCAAATCTCTATAAGCAAAATTTAGGTGTGAAAAGTTGACACCCTTGAAAAACTCTGTAAAAATGAAGTGTTGAAAGGAAAAAATATCCATGATCTCTCGAAAAAAATAAAAAAATAAAAGAAAAGAGAAAAAGAGAAAAAGAAAAGAGAGATAGCCTTAAAAGTTCCACAAAAAGAAATAAAGCTTAGTGTCTTAAATTCTCGTAAGAATGCCAAATTTGGAAAGTCATAAAATTCGCGCGTATTCCTGGGATAGATGTCACAAAAGCTACCCGTTAGAGATAAATTCTCTTATTCCATTTTTCGTTTCATTCAAGTATTTCTAAATAAATATTTTCATAACTTTAGGATTTCTAAGTTAAACCAAACCCTTGAAACCTAAAATCACCATTCTCCATACCCCTTAGCCCTCACCGAACATTACAACCCTTTAAAATGTCTTGAGATGATTAGCACCGTCCTCGTTGAAGTGGTGGAGATCTGATTCTCGACCAAGCATGTGACAAAAAGTAATGCATAACTGGCCTGCATAGACCGTATATGGCCTTTAGCCAGCCGTATACGGCCAAGCTCAGCCGTATACGGTTGAGCCCAACCGAAATACGGTTGGCTCTCCCGTATTTTGATTTTTGCCCATATTTTTGGTGATTTTTATTCGCTTGAGAGATTCAGTTGGGCATTTGGAGCTAAAAATACGTTTGTGAAAATAGTATAAATATATGGTTTCTTCCACCATTTCAAACACACCTCCACATTTCTACACACCTTCAAACACACACACTCTCAAGATTTCTTCTTAGTTATTTTTTTCTTTCTTTGTTTCTCTCTCTAGAGTTTCTCTCTCTAGAAGAGATTAGTTAGTTGGTTAGTAGTAGAGTAGAAGAGCTAGCTTTGTAATCACGGTTTTCGGTGTACGAGCACTTGGTGTAACGCTACGACTTTCTCTATATTATCCTGCTTAATTTCCCGGGTGATATCTATTATCTCCTACGTATATTATGTCAAAATTTATTATACATGATTATATTGTATGCGATCTATTTATTGTAATGATTATTGAGTAGTGTAATATTGTGATTGTTGAAATGTAGATAATTAGGAGTAGATGTGATGTTAAATTAATCTTTTATTAAAAATATATAATTGGAAATTATTATATCATGTTATGCCAAAATTTATCCTGTATCTAGACCTAGTCTATGGATCAACCTTTTCAGTTCTTCGCGTGGCTACTACTTTAGATTTAGAAACTGATCAAGTCTAATATATGGTAGGATAGTTATCTGTGTATTGTATGAAACAATGGAATTACCATAAAATGACTTAGTACTTAGCATAGCTGTGAAAACACCTCTGGTGTAGTACATCGTGGAAGCTAAAAAAAAGTCGTAGTTAAATACATTGCGGATTACCTAGTTATCTAGAACATGGTCTAAACATCAAAACTGTGAAAACGTTAAAATTGGAATACATCGTGAGCATGTTTAGGGATGAATAACTGATGAAAAAGGAGAGTCTAGATCATGACAGAAGTAACTATGCTTTGTAAACAGAGTAAAATGAGTCTAAAAAAGAAGGCTAAGCTCAGTAGTGGTTCATGATGCCTAAAACCCTAGATTCTGCATTTAGAATAACAAGTTAATAATTAGTATACGATTAGGAGTTAACATTTAGATTTGGGTGTAAAGAACGGTCAATATCCAAAATGGAAGTCTGTTACCTTATTCTTATTTATGCACCCGTAATGGGTCACTTGTCCCAACTAGATGGGGGCGGGGGTTGAGCAGTCTGATCTGATCAGAATCACGATAACCTAGGTACCCAGTGACATACTTATTTAGGATCTAGACTACAAGTAGGGTTATAGAGTTTACACCTATAATTTATCTGTCAATCACCCAATTGTATCCCCAGTTATCTTTATAATGAACATCATCTCATAACCTCTAGTTATTGAAGTTTCAACAGGCACACTCTGTATCTACTTGACTAATTATCTATCTTTATTTCGTTATTTACTTTATCGTAATTAGTTTAATTAATAAAAACTCCAGAATATTCTACCTATTTTACACAAACCTATCATAAAAGTAAAACTTATCTTCGACGATAACTTCTTTCAATTCGCTTTGATTGAAGAACGATCACGAGTTATACTTGCTGCTTCACCCAGTGTAGTAGGTAGTACTTATAGTTTGAGCCCTAACTATTACAAAATATAAAACTTTCACTAATAACGTTTATAGTAGTCTGTCCGTCCCGCTGACGACGGGGACTGAGTTCCTTCCCTCAAAAGAAGAACTTCAAACAAAACCGATCGATGAAAGCGCATCAAAGCGTGTTTAGGTGGTGCCTAGGCGCTAGGCTCCTTAAGGCATTAGGGAGAGTACCTTGGAGTGACTCTAGGCAATAGTATGACAAGAGGCGCCACTAAGGCGATGCCTAGGTTCCAGGTAATGTGAGGCGGGGCCTTGGCGCCTTGTGTTTCTAGTGGGGCGCAAATATTGGTCTTTAACTTTTTAAACTTTGTTGGACTAATTTATCTAGGCCCGGTATAGTATTAGTCCATCTATGGTAAGTTTCTAATCCTATCCTAACTTTGTTGGTAAAATCCCATATGACAACTTTGGTCTCCAAAGTTTATAACACAAAATTGAAGAGGAAACAACAAATTTGAGCCAAATTGAAGCTGGATTATGAACTTCTAGTCGACTTTAAGGAAAAAAATATTATGAAGAAGCAATTTATAAGTATTTTATGTATTATAGGCGTTTTATTTACGTGAGATTCTTGTCATAGCGTCTGTCACTTAACACCTCAGTCTTTGAGCCGTTAGTTTCTCGGATCGCCTTTCTCCTTTTTAAATTAAAAAGTAGGCAAGTATATAAATTCGTTATACTAGATGTATTTGAAAAATACTCCGTAGGAAGGAGAAGAAAGAAAGAAAGAAAAAGCAGGCAATTAGTCGAAATTAAAATCCAAACACCACCCTAATCTCATAGACTTATAGCCCAACCAAAAGATACACACAACCTTTTTTAACCTTTGTTTTTCCTTTTCTTTTTGATAATCAAATCAAAACCAAAATCAAAGAATAAATTACAGTAATTAATTAAAGTAATTAAAGGGAGGGATGTGGTGGAGATCTGCTTCATTCATTCTTGACGACAGGAACCAACAACATTCCGGTTCCAAACCCGAAAGCCGTCATCTTCTATCTCCTCCCAATCCTTCTTCATCCTCCATCATGACCGAAATTCCCCTTCAAAACCCTAATAACAATATATCTGCTTACTATCAGACAAGAGCTGCTCACCATGGAGTCGTAACAAGCGATTGGTTAGCTCAGGCTCAAGCCGCCGTTGGCCGTTACGATGTTTCTTCATCAATCACTTCTTCTTCTTCAGCCGATGGTTCCTTGTTCAGTGTGATTGATGAGTTTAATAATTGGAGAAAACAACCTGATCTTGCAGAAGCGGTGGCTGCTATTAGGGCACTTGCTTCTGTTATTAGGTCGAGTCATGCCACTACTATGGTTGAGCTCCTAACCGAACTCAAGTCAGCTTCTGATTCTCTCAAGGCACGCACCTTTCCTATTCTATCATTTAATTACGAGTACTATTTTAGGTTTTCTGGTAGTAGGAAATACAGTATATATTTCCTTTGTTAGGTTTGCTATTGCCTTTTACTTGAACAAATTATATACAAGCTGCTTTTTTTTACTACTCCATCAAAGTATCAAACAAGGCAAAGGATTGTCAATCACTATCTTCACCAACTTTTCAAGTTAAGAATAACATTTGGAGTCATTCAATTGAACCTCATATATTAATTTGAGCACCCATCAACTAACTGGTAGTTGATTGACATGTGAATCTCACCACCATTTTGGCTTTTTGGTAACTGGATTATATGTAATCTCCATAAACTCTGTCTATTATTATGTTACTTTCCCTGAATCACCTTGGCACACCAGCCACCTTCTTATCCCTTCCTATACAAATACCAAATTAAACCTCAATACTGGCTTCTATTCGTTCTTTCCCACTCCTTCTGCCCTTTCTGATTTTTCATGTAATCTAACGTGTTTTGTGTGCTAATGATTTCTACGCTACCAACTTTTGTCCATAAACCACTAAAGTAGTAGTTATTGACAATCTTATCCTTTATAGGAAAACATGAGCAATGTATTGATAATGGTAAAATGGTAAAAAGTCAAAACTGTGAATTTTGTGGTGGATGGACGAAAGTTGGAACCCGTAAATGGTAGCTGTTGCTCTCTTGTTACATAGCATTTCACTTACAATTGCTTTTCCTAATAACTGTTTACGTGGTATGTTTCTCCTTTTCGATATGTATACATGGGGGATGGTCAAGGCCTAAGTTTTCCATATATATATATATAAAAGAATTTTTGAACTAGGACGTCAGTTTTCTACTTGCCTTATAGACACTGGATATTGTGTTTTGTATTCCCCTTTTCCCCTGCATATCTGTGATAGAGAATGCAGTTTATGACTTGGGTTGTAGTCCATTTGACCAAAAAAAAAAAATCACTTTTTGAACATGTACATTCCAGTCATGGGACACAACTTCGATCTCATTGGCAGCTGGTTGTGATCTTTTTATGCGCTACTTAACTAGAACTTCGGCCGTTGATTATGAAGACTTCAGTTCAGCTAAGTCTCGCTTCCTTGAACGTGCAGAGAAATTTGGGGATATCTCTCATAAGGTATGTAAAACCTTTTTTTATGAATCAAGGGCTATTTCTGGCATCTATCTAAATTATATGTAATTTGCACATATAGCTTCTAACCAAGATATACGTTTGTAGGCTCGGAAAATCATTGCAATGTTAGGTCAAGATTTTATTTTCAATGGTTGTACGATCCTGGTTCATGGTTTTTCTAGAGTTGTTCTGGAAATTTTGAAGACTGCAGCAGAAACTAAGAAAGTGTTTCGAGTTCTCTGCACAGGTCTGTGCTCAAACTACCTCACATTTATAGCTTGTGTAATTATTTGGTTCACTGAACTGAAGGTGAGGGACTGACTTGACTTGCTTTGTTTAAAGCAGCGTGTTCCCCTTACATAGGAGAACAAATTTATATTATCATTAATCATTGCAGAAAGAGTCTTCTCATTAGAATGATAGTTTTGTATATATGTTGACCTTTTTAAACCGTGCCATCATCATCACGGTATCAACTTCGTGCCCTTGGAAGTACCTAGACAATATGGTACACAGGGTGTATGACGACATATTTAGCCTAAGCTTATGTCAAAGGGCTGCGTTGTTAATCTGGATCCAGATCTGATCTGATCCAGCTGGTCAACAAACCTGATCCATTGATCCAATAGATGGACCCGTTTAGGCAATTCAATACATCGTATCCATACTCCATCCATAATTCTATTTTAAATAATTGAAAAAACTATATGTATATAACTGTTTTTAAAAGTATTAGACTCTTATTGACATTCATTATGAGTATATTCAACAATTCAAGTGGTATTTTCTTAAATGTAACCTGTTTTGGAACCATTGGTTTTGTATAAAGAAGTGTCAATATTCTGTATGAGTATTTTTATAACACGAGAAAATTCTGCACATATTTTATATCAAAGGGACATGGGGAGTATCAGTATGTTTTTTGGTGGGCCGGGGATCTTGTTATAGGGGAAACAGGCGTTAGACTCATGTTTTACCGTTGAAGATTATATTCATTTTTTGTGTGTGCCCTATAAATACATTGTTTATGAGATGATTGAACTAGTTGAATGCTAGCTAAGTCAAGCAGACACAACTTGTTTGACGTATCTAAAAGTCTGTTTTGAAAATCTTGAAAGTCCTCCTTCCTACTTAAAACAATTGTGTTGGTCTGGAAATGCAGAGGGGCGGCCAGACAGGACAGGGCTAAGATTTTCGAATGAACTGGCAAAGCTTGATGTTCCTGTGAAGCTGTTGATCGATTCAGCTGTAGCATACAGTATGGATGAAGTTGACATGGTATTTGTCGGTGCAGATGGAGTGGTTGAAAGTGGAGGTATAATTAACATGATGGGAACTTATCAGATTGCATTGGTGGCTAAATCCATGGACAAACCTGTTTATGTTGCCGCTGAGAGCTACAAGGTATTACATTATCCCTACAAAATTTCCAACCATCTGTATTCATATATTAATACATTATTGAATCCAAAATTTTGTAGTTTGCTCGCATGTATCCATTGGATCAGAAGGACATGGTACCTGCATTACGGCCTGTTGATTTTGGGGTGCCCATTCCATCAAAAGTTGAGGTTGAAAGATCCGCTAGGGATTACACCCCACCTCAATATCTGACCCTACTTTTCACTGATTTGGGTGTGTTGACACCATCGGTTGTAAGTGATGAGCTTATTCAGCTTTATTTATAACCTTTTGAAATGGCTGATTATATTTAAGTGATGAGATTCCAAAGAAAATTCATTTTGGTGTTCTTTGTTGACAATGAGAATGCATCATCTAGATATCAACTTAACCGTTCTTGATGTGGGTTTTATATCGACTGATTGGGTGCATATTCTTGTTAATTTAATCTGTCTGGTTTGGTTTTATCAAATTTTGCATTCCATTTTTTGTTTGTTTATTTTTATTTTGTTTAAAAGTCAAATATATTGACCAAGGTTGTCAGGTTTTCGTCTTTGCAAGATGGGATCATAATATAAGATCGCAAGATCATATCAAAATATTATTATTTATCTAACGATATTTAAATTCATGTAGAAACTAACAATTAGAGAAATTACGTAATATTTATACTTTTATATTACAAAAATGATGCAATTTTTCAACACATTTTAGTGGGATGATAAATGGATTAAGTATATGAAAATGTAATTATTTATACTCCGACATTCATTGTATGCAACAAAGTACTCGGGGTTACATTGTGTGTAATGAACTTTCAGTTTGTTGCTATTGTATGTATTTTGGTGACATGTCAACTTGTGATGCTGGCACGTGTCACTTCTTATAGATGACACGTAAGTAAAAGTACTAAAACTTACATACAATGGCAATAAATAACAAGTTTATTACACACAATGATAGCTCAAATAGTTCGATACACACAATGAATATCAGACTATAAATAATTACATGTAAGTGCACTTAACCCATGATAAATATACTAAAACAAAAGATAGTAGCAATGTAACATAGTACAATTACACCACTAGTCATAATAATTTTAAAAGTATACGAGACTACAAATGAAAATTAATAATCTAAGATATCAATTGGAACTTCAACCATCAATTTTTGGGATTTTAGACTCTTTTTTTAAGGTAAGAACTAATAGATTTAATTTGAAAACAAATGCGTGTGGTAATTTTTGAGCTAAAATTGTGCTTTGAACTATCGCTATGAGCCATATAAGGATTTAGCCAATTATAAAAATAAAAATATTAAAAAAAAAAGTTAGTCCATTTGTAGGATCGGATCGTTCATTAATCATACGGTCTTAAGTGCAATCCTACGATCCTACTACCATCTTACCTCCTGACCGATCCTACTCCGATCCTGCACGTTTTTACTTGGTAAGATCTTATATGATATTACTTATACTAAAAAGACAAGTGTAAATGAAGCACTATGATCACAAACTTGATGTTTTATGAATATTGATTTTTATAATGATTCGGCACATAACTAGTTAGATCATATTCGAGTCAATGATGATGTGAAATGTATATAAGAACTATAAAGTTCTTAAAAGTGGTGATTTGACATGAGTCGAATGCTCTCAAATAAAGTTAACCATTACCAACTAAAGTTGGAATTGATTCTCTTAAGATTATGGGTACGATAAAAGGGGATATATGTAGACCTATATATCCACCTTGTGGACCATTTAGAGTTACATCGTCTGAATGGTCATGTAAATCGCAACTAGAGTTTGCGTGGTTGAATGACTCGGCTCTGATATTGCGAGCACATATTTTGTCATATTTATTTTGATAATATCGGTGAAAGAATCATGTGTTAAGCGTATTTGGTTGATTATAATAAATGTTGAACATCTATTAGTTCATTTATAGATTACTTGTTGAAACGCTTACTGAGAGTATGTAATTGATTGAAAAACTATGACTATAACGAGAGGAAAACTATTAGTTATATTTTGGGGCTATGTTAGTATACATGAAATAATATGAATTTGTATCGGGCCAACAAGGTTATGATTCCTTCCGATGATAATTGATTTTTGATCATGAAAAAAGGATATATCACGTCTTTTGAGTTTATTTTGATTGTGCGGTAGATATTTTAGTTGCTCCACCACAATGTACAACATCTAGATGTGAAAATATTATGAGTATGTATGGGAAGTGGATAAGCAGCTTAAATTGAACTTTCACAATATGATATTGATCCTCATAGTGAAGAATAAGAACTCCAAATTCAAATGATAATTCATATTTATTAACTATCAGAAATATTTGTTGATCAAAATTGAGTGACTAGGTCACTATATAGCTGCCCATGCTCCAATTAAGAGTGGTAGTAAGTCCATGGCACGTGAAACGTGGTAGATTTATTGATTCTAAATAAAATCCTAGAAGTAAAAATGGAGCAAGAAATAATATGGTCAAAACGAGGTAATAACGACCCCATGAATGTTTGATATAGAGACACTAGACATGAAGGTTATATAAGAACCTCGGGTACCCGTGAGAAACTGAAAAGATTTAAAAAAATTTATATTGTGTCTAGAAAAATGTGGAATCGAAATAAATGAAATCGACGTCAATAATGTTTTTGTATATTATATAGCGCTAGATATCGTGAATGAGGATCGTGAAAATATTCCTACCAAAAAGTGCAAAGGTAGAAATAAATTGCCAATATGAAAAGACGCAAACAATTTATAAAAGTGAAATCTCTTGACGTGAGATATAAGGCAAGAGTGGAGATACTAAGATTCTTTATAAAGACCGAGATTTATATACGAGGAGACAGTTTTGATTGGTGGATGCAACTATCTTGTTGATTTCTTAAAAAGTCCGGTAATAAAAGAGAAACTTAGATCGTGTCTATTATATATTAAAGCTTATTTAATATTGAAATTACTCCGTGAATGATATGAAATGCTTAAAGCATGTTTCATTATTTAAAGGGTCTTAAGATAGAAAGAAAAATTCTTGAGAACACTACTTGATCAAATTGAATAAGTCCTTATATCGATTATATATAATGGGCTAGTGATAAATTAGCCCCGTTGAATATTTCTTGATAGAGTATGCTATGACAAATGATTATGTTTGCCCACTGTTAGGTTCCCTAGTTCTTGGATCTAGACTTGTCGTTTTGATTCAATTGAAAGGCGGAAACAATCAATCAAGTAATTGAAAAATAAACACAAACACAACGATTCTATAATCTTTTCGTATATATTAACACTTGAAGAATATAGATTACAAATCACACAATCTCCTCTTCTCTCTCTCTGTCGTATCTCTATCTCTCTCTAGGGTTTGATCAACCTAAAAGCAAAATTCTAACTCGATATATATATTAACCCTACTGGACCCTGCGACACAAGCCCTATGTCGCAAGTTCAGCCCATTGCGACACTGCCTTTGTGTCGCTATAGCGACACAGGCTCTGTGTCGCACGAACAGTATATTGTGTATATTCTATACTTACATTTCGTTTACAGACTCGAACATACAAACTCAACACTTCACATACTTAGACTAATTGACTTTGACAATTATAAATGCTTGACCAAATGATTGACACACATTATGCACCAACAAACTCCCCCATGTCAGCAGCCTGTGAGTCAGCAAGTTCCTTTTTCATAATCAGTTTTATATTCATATAACTGTCTATTGTGTCTTGCTGACTAAAATTTTTAGCCCTAAGTGCTTTTCTTTCTTCGAAAGCAGCATTTAGTTTTTTTTTATCAAAAGCCATTTCATTTTCTTTTGAAATTTTATTTGCCTTATTAAGTTGTTCTAACTCAGACATAAGGCGTTCATTATCCTCACTGTACCTGTTAACTTTGTTAGTTAATTTGATACATGACACACAAGATAATGGCTCTTCAATAGGAACCTCAGGTTTACTCGTGATGTGAGCCATGAGATCTTTATTTTCGCTCGGATCAGCATGTGCACTCCAATCATATGCTTCTTCATTCAACATTAGAAAGGCATTTGAAGCGGTAGTAATAGGTTGCTTAGAAGGAGAAGACTTTGTGAGGCCAGATGGGGGATCTTTGGCCTTCTCACATTCTTTAGCAAAATGCCCAAGATTCTAACAGTTGTAGCATCACACTTTGCTTTTGTCGAAACCCAAACCTTCATCAGTTTCATCTTCCAGGTGCTTTCTTCCAGTTCTCTGCAAGTATCTTTTGACTCTTCTAGTTAACATAGCCATATTCCACCTGATATCCATTCTTTCCAGATCATCAGGGTCGATCTGTTCAAAATCCCTATCAGTGAGATCAATGGTACTGGTCTTCTTTGATAAGAAACTGTCATAAGCGCTGAGAAAAGCTTGGAAGATAGCAGCATTTTCTTCAGTAGCCGGTGTCGGTGGTGTATTGGAAGAATAATATGCTCTTCCCTGTGATGAAGCACCTGTCTTAGAACTGGATGCTGAAGTAACACCAGGCATGAAAGCCACCCTACCAGTGCTCTCATCAGTAGGAGATTGAGCCCCATACAAGCTAGGATCTTGAACATAGGCACTTGACTTAGTTTCTTTTCGTTGCATGTCAAGTGCATAAGCTTGCAGTCTGCCAATGAGATCTTCTAATGACAGTGCCATAACCTCCTCTTGTTCTTCCATCATCATGACACGTTGATCCCATTTCTTAGGTAAAGCACCTAAGAGTTTCTTATTCACATCCTCTGTAGCTAGGATAACTCCACCTTCAGATAACTCATTAACTAACCTTGAGTATCTATTAAACAGTTGAGTAACAGATTCATTTGGCAATAAATCAAACAACTCAAACTGTTTCTTAACGAGGTCCAGTTTACTCCTTTTATATTTTCCGTTTCCCCCACAACGCTTTTCAATGGCTTGCCAAAGATCGTAAGCAGTGTCATTATGTTTAAACAATCTCATTACGTCAGTAGCTAAGCTCATAGTTAAAGTGGAATGAGTTTTTCGTTCTAAATCCCATAACTTCTTCTCCTCAGGAGTCATAGACCTGACGGATTTTTGTGGAGCAACTCCTGGGAAATCTCCATCAGCAAGAGGGTGAACATATCGTTCAAGTAATGGAATCATCATATCAGGATCATTATAGGAGATGAAGGCCTCAAATCGTTGCCTCCATTCTACATAATTAGTATTGACAGTAAATACTTGAGGTTTATTGGTGCTTCCGACCTCATTGCTATGCTTTAATAATTGAGTAAAGCTTTGGAGAGACATCTTTAAACCAAAAATTTACAAATTTAGTCCTTTTAACTTTTCCCTCCAAATTTGATTCGAAAATATCGAAGACTGCCCGAGTAAAACGAAACTTTTTCAAAACCAAAATTAAGAACTTTTAAGCTTAAAAACAAATTTTGGTAATGCGAAATTTTTTCCGCCAAAAGAGACATCAACCCTAGTAGCGACAACAAATTTTGAGTCTTTAGCGGCACTAAGTTAGTGTCGCAAAGTAGTGTCGCAGGCTATGTCGCAGGCTATGTCGCACACTAGTGTCGCAGTCTAGTGTCGCAGTTCAAGATAAAATCAACCCTAGTAGCGACACAAAGTTAGTGTCGCACCTAGTGTCGTAGTGTCGTGGCCAGCAGCTCCAAAAACCCTAAAAATCGAAAATTTTCGAAACCCTAACGAATTTCGAACGATAATCGACGAACACACCCAGAAATACACTTCCAGAAGCCAAATACTCAACTGATTGGACCCAAAACCTTGATCAAACCACCAAAAACACCACGAATCAAACCGAAAACGTTTCAATTAACATTCAAATCTTCAAACAAACGCCCGAAAGCTCTGATACCACTTGTTAGGTTCCCTAGTTCTTGGATCTAGACTTGTCGTTTTGACTCAATTGAAAGACGGAAACAATCAATCAAGCAATTGAAACATAAATACACGCACAACGATTCTATAATTTTTTCGTATATATTAACACTTGAAGAATATAGATTACAAATCACACAATCTCCTCTTCTCTCTCTCTCTCTGCCGTATCTCTATCTCTCTCTAGGGTTTGATCAACCTAAAAAAGAAATTCTAACTCGATATATATACTAACCCTACTGGACCCTGCGACACAAGCCCTATGTCGCAAGCCCAGCCCATTGCGACACTGCCTTTGTGTCGCTATAGCGACAAAGGCTCTGTGTCGCACGAATAGTATATTGTGTTTATTCTATACTTACATTTCGTTTACAGACTCGAACATACAAACTCAACACTTCACATACTTAGATTAATTGACTTTGACAATTATAAATGTTTGACCAAATGACTGACACACATTATGCACCAACACCCACACAATTTGAAAATACATTCAAATGCATATACATTATGATGCATATAATATTGGAACCATTTGGGAGTTTCCAAAGGCAATTAAAGGCTTAAAAAATAAATTGAAATGAACGGTTAATGTGAAGACAAGGTTTTGTCATGGGTTAAGTATTTAAAATCTCGATGATGTATAGTAGCCTTTGTTCACCTAGAAATCAATACAAGAAGTGGTAATATGATTTTATGGGCTTATTCACTAAGCACTTCAATAGTTGTATAATTATTTGTTACATTATCCTTGGTTGTTGAAATTTCTATGTTTAATTGTTGGCGAAATATAAATCCTTCCACTTGAAAAGGCATTCAAGTTCTTCCGTACACATAACACCTTATTCAACTTAAGAAATGATACATTATCGATGATAGAGCTATGACTTACATTGCCAAAGTTTTATTATACCCATGGCTTGCGAATGAGTAAAATATGATGATGAATGTAGATAACTATTATATAAAATTTGTATTATAGTAGAAGATTGATTACTTGCAGGTTAAACTATATTGTATATATATATAATATATATATATATATATATATATATATATATATATAGATATATATATATATATATATAGGGTGGAGATCAAGAGGGAAGTAATAAAATGTGGGAAGGGAGAAGGAGGGAAGCTATTCCTAGCCATACATTCTGGTCAACTCAAAAGTCAACGCGGTGGCAAAATTGTAAATAATTCAAAAAAATTTCAGAATATTAATATTCATTTGGAAAGAATGTTATACAACTTAATATTTTTAAACATACTTTTACGATGAATGTTAGCTCATATACATTATTATACACTGATGAATGTTAAGTTATCTCGTTCAACAATGTATAAAAACATATATAAGTTAATATTCATAATAAAATATTGTTTATGAATATTAATTGTAATTTTGATCAACATTCATTTCAAATGAATGTTAATGTTCTAATTTTTATTTTTGTGAAATTCGATGGTTAATGACGACTATAATTAAATTAATTACTTGTTTATAAGTTTTGTATGTTGAAATTCGTTTAATTTTATTGTATTCACAAAAACCCAAAAGTTATACCCAAAATTCTTAATATTTGATGAATATGAATTATGACGAATTGAAGATATGTATTAATGCCTTTGATAAATTTGAAATTTATAATGTTTTGATTGATTTACATGCTTTAATTTTGCATTTTAAACAAAAATTGTTGAACTGAGTATTGTATATGAGTTGGAGAAGATACAAGGAAATGTGTGGTTGGGGTTTACTTCCCTCTTTCTCTCAAATTTAAAACTTCCCTCTTAATCCTACCTATATATATATATATATATATATATATATATATATATAGTTATATACCTCCTATAATACAATTCTTTATGAGTTATCACGTTTTGCACGTTAAATGAAATGAAATGGTGAACGGGTCTCTGTCTACCACTTCTATTTTTGTCAAAACCAAATTATAACAAAACTGACCCACACATCAATCACTACGCGTCTCATATCTCTCCACGTTTTATTCAATCTTCCAAATTAAATTATATAATAATAATAATATAATAATAATAGTAATATAATAATAATAATAATAATAATAATAATAATAATAATAATATAATAGTAATATAATAATAATAATAATAATATAATAATAGTAATATAATAATAATAATAATAATAATAATAATAATAATAATAATAATAATAATAAATAATAAAATGATAATAAATTATTGTTAGTTTATTATACTAATACTAATACTAATAAGAGGAAAGTTCAATGTAAAATGGTAAAAAAATGTAGAATGAAGTAATCAATAGGATTGCTCAATTTTAATTACACATTTTCACATTTTTTTTTTCTGAATCTAAATATCTCACAAATCGTATATTTATAAATTATAAAAATTACACCGTTAAAATCAGCGTCTTTTTTATCTTTAATTAGAGATCTCACATCACATACTTCCGACGAACTTTTTTTTTCCCGTTTTCTAATGGGCATGTGAAATTCATAATGTTAAATCACATGTAATTTAACACTCACATGTGAATATATTTATAATTAATATAAGTTTTAAATCACTAGCTATAATCACATGTGAATAATCAAAGTTACAAATTATAAGTTTAAAATCACATAAAAATAATTTATTTGATAATTTAATAAACCTTCAGAATTTTTTTAGTTATAAACAAATGTGATTAAACATTAAATTAGTAATCACATGTGAATAAAGTTTAAACAAATACGAATTTCAAATAATTTTTTATAATTATACTTGTAAATAAATATAAAGGTGAAATCACATGTGAATTATCAGTTATGATCACATACTTAATTTGAAAAACACATGTGATTAAACCTCAAATCAATAATCACCTGTAATTTTAGTCGTAAACAAGTGCAATTCTTAAAATCTTATTTATAGTTATATATGTGAATGAATATTAAGTCGTAATCATGTGTGAGTTAACATCTACCATTGATAAATAATTGTGTACCAATATTATATTTTTATGATAAATCACATGTGATTATACATAAAATCACATGTGATTATATAAATCATATTTTTTAAGACCCGACAAAAATGAAGAAAAAAAAGTTTTTCGAAACTATAGGTTGTCGGATTTCTAATTGAAGAGAAAAAAACGCTGATTTCGAATATGTAATTTTTATAATTTTTAGTCACGCCGTTTGTGAGATATTTAATTTTAAAAACTCGAGTGGAAATTTGATTTTAAAGAAAATGTAGCATTCCTATTAGTTCTCACATTCTTCATTTTTTTAGCATTCTTCATTTAACCCACCTCATACTAATAATAATAAACTAACTACGCTTCTAAAGTTTTGCGGTTTTTAGACTCTTATATTATATATATATAGGAGTGGGATAAAGGGAGAAAGTCTTTTAGGGAGAGAAGAGAGAGAAATTTTTTTTATTACTATGATTCAATATTTTTATTCTAAGATTCAAATTTTTATTACTATAAACTTTTGAATCATAGCAACAAAAGACTAAATCATATTGAATCATATCAATAAAATATTGAACCAAAGAAATAAACTATAGAATTCTATTAATAAAAATTTGAATCATATCAATAAAGCATTGAATCATAGTAACAAAAAATTATTCTCCCTCTTCTCTCCATAAATTTCTATCTTTTTTGATCCTGTTACTATATATATATATATATATTTATATATATATTGTTGATACATGTTTTGTTTGTCTGTCAGTTGGTCTAGGTCTGAGTCTTTTGTAATATTTTGATTAGTGATATAAACGTTATTTGTTTTGAATATATAATTGATATCACTGTTTAGGCGACACAGAGCTTGTGTCGCAATAGCGACACAAGGCTTGTGTCGCATATGTCGGCTCGGCGACACAGGACTTGTGTCGCAGGTCAGTTAGGTTTCGGCTATAAATAGAGACTTACGGGTTCAAAACTAGGGTTGACGAACCTAGCGAGTATTCAAGCTATTTGTGAGGTATTGATTGTATTTGGTTGATTCGTTGTGATTGATATATATAAAAGCTAAACGACTAGTTTCGTGTGATTGCTAACTTGCATTGTTCAATTGATTGTATTCCGCGCTTTCAATTGTTTGATCGGTTCGATTTAGATCCAGTACTAAGGGTCCAACAAGTGATATCAGAGCCAAAATCATTAGATTTTGTGGTATTGAATCGATTTTGTGCATTTTTCGGGTTAAATCACATACTTTTTAACAATTACTCTTGATTAGAAGTGGTAAAAGCTTGAAATCTGGTTTTTCTGAAAGATCATTGAAGGTTCGTTCGATTGTAGGTCGTTAATTTTCGTGGGGTTTACGAAAATTTTCGAATTTTTGGGTTTAAGTGCGGCTGAGTTCGCAGCATAGCGACACAACCTCTGTGTCGCCACTAGGGTTTTAGCGACATAAACTATTTGTGCGACACAATCACTCTGTGTCGCGTTAGGGTTATCTGCGACATTACCATTGCGACATTGGGTGCGACATAATCCTGAGACATTGGACAGCGACATTGGATAGCGACATAACCTTTGTGTCGCATTTGGGCTTTTTCATTTATTCACTGTTAGCGACACAACCCTTGTGTCGTTTGTTGCTTTTATTGCGACACAACCCCTTGTGTCGCCATTTGTCTCTGCTTGCGACATTACCTTTGTGTCGCATCTGTTCTAACTTGTTTTTGCAGGTTAGCGACACTAATCTTAGTGTCGCCATTTGTCTGCGACACAACCTTTGTGTCGCTGTTTAATATTTGAAAAACAATTTTTTGTGTGTTTTGTCTAGTGTGCAGGTAATACAATGTCTCTTCAAAGCTTTACTCAGCTATTAAAGCATAGTAATGAAGTTGGAAGCACAAACAAACCTCCACTATTTACTGCAAACACTGATTATGTGGAATGGAGGCAACACTTTGAAGCTTTCATTTCATATAATGATCCTGATATGTTAATTCCTCTGCTGGAACGTTATATACATCCACCATCTGATGGCCAATTCAATTCTATCAACCCTCCGCCAAAACCTATTCGATCTTTGACTCCGGATGAGAAAAAGGCTTGGGATTTGGAGAGAAAAGTTCATTCAGCTATAACAATGAGCATGTCAGCTGATGTCCTGAAAATGTTTAAACACTATGACATTGCTTTTGATTTGTGGAAGGCAATTGAACAACGGTGCGGTGGAAATGAGAGATATAAAAAGAGTAAACTGGCACTCATTAAAAAGCAATATGAATTGTTTTACATATTGCCAAATAAATCCGTTAATGCATTGTTTATTCGCTACTCACATCTGGTAAGTGAGTTGACTGACGGAGGGGTGACTTTAACTACTGAGGATGTGAACAAGAAACTCTTAGGCGCTTTGCCTAAGAAATGGAATCATCGAGTCATGATGATGGAGGAAGATGAAAGAGTAATGAGTCTTTCATTAGATGATCTTGTTGGAAGACTACAAGTTTATGCACTAGATATGCAGCGAAAAGAAACGAAGTCGAGTGCACAGGTTCAAGATCCAAGCTTGTATGGTAGTTCGTCTCCCACTACTGGTGTTGCATTATTATCTGGTGGATCTGGTGTGGCTTCTGCATCATCTACTAAATCAGCTACACCTTCAGTTGGAAGAGCATCCTACTCTTCAAATACTCCAGTTTCACCCGATACTGAAGAGAATGTTGCTGTTTTTCAAGCATTTCTCAGTGCTTATGACAGTTTCCTTTCAAAGAAGACAAGCACAATTGATCTTACTGAGAGGGACTTTGAACAGATAGATCCTAATGATCTTGAAAGGATGGATCTGCGTTGGAACTTTGCTATGCTAACCAGGAGAGCAAAGAAATATTTAAAGAAAACCGGGAGAAAGAATCTGGAAGATGATAGTGATTCCGGTCTTGGTTTTGATAAAAGTAAGGTGAAGTGCTACAACTGCCAAAATCTTGGGCAATGTGAGAAGGCAAAGCATCCTGCTTCTGGCTTCTCAAAACCATCTGCCTACACAAGACCATCTCCGAGGACTCCAGAGATACGCCTGTTTCAATTGCTCTTCTTATTCAAAATGAAGAGGCGTATGATTGGAGTGAAGAAGCAAATGATGATCAAAACAGTGCTCTTATGGCTGAAATCTCCAGTGTGCATGTGGTATCCATTGAAGAACCATTCTCTTGTATATCATGCATTAAATTAACTGGTAAAATTAACAGATACTCTGAGGATAACCAACACCTGAATACTGAATTAGAAAAACTTGCTAAGGCTAATAAGATCCTAAAAGATAATGAAAAAGCTTTTGATAAGAAACTAGATGCTGCATTTTCTGACCAAAAGGAACTAAAAGCTAAAAATTTTAGTCAACAAGATGCAATTGATAGTTATCTTAAATTACTAGCTGATCTTAGAAAGGAACTTGCTGACTCACAGTCAGAAATAATTAACCTTAAGCGAAAACTTTCTAATTTCTCAACGTCCTCACTTGTCTTTGATGAAATTCTTCAAGGGCAAAGGTATGATATCAAAAGCAAGGCTGGCCTTGGTTATCACCAAGTACCACCTCCTATAAACTATCTACCTATGCCTTCAAAGGATGAAGTCAAAGACTTTGTGCCTTCTTTTTTAAAGGAAGTCATGAAATCCGTTAATGAGCCAGTTAAGGATTCTAATGAATCTGTAAAACCTGATGAAACTAAGCCTGTGCCTGTTAAGAAACCTGAATTTGTTAAGATCAAGATTACAACCCCAGTTAGTGAACATGAAGTAGTTGAAGTTGAGGATTTGGCTGAGGAAGTTAATGTGAGGATTAAAAAAGAAAATGTTAAGCCTGAAAATCATATAATAACCACTGAATTAAGTGACATGGCTTTTCAAGGAAAAGGCAAAGCTACGACTGAGCCTCAAAAGAAGATTTTAAAAATTGATAAAAATAACAAATCACCTGAAAAATCTTCTAAACCTGTTGATGTTTCGGATAAACCATCAACATCCTCACCAGCATCTAACTCATCGTGTACACACAAATGTGCATGTTCTGTTAATGCTTCATTTAAACAACCTCCAGTGCTTCATTCTCAACCTCAACCATTTGTTGAAAGACGATCTTGTTTCTATTGTAGGAAACAAGGTCATCTCATTAATGTTTGTCCGTTGCTTTCTAGACAACGATTTGGGAGATCGACGCCACGAAATTCTTTATATAGAAATTCATTTAATAAATCTCAATCGAGGCGTAGCTCATAATCTCCCTTACCTATCAAGAAAGTAAATAAGATTGTGCCCAGTAAACCTAGTGTCAAACAGCACAATCCTATTGATAAGCAACCACCCAAACCTAAACAGGTTTGGCAGATTAAAAGGTCAACCAATGACCTGTCATCCTACAATAACACATCTGGAAACACCACTGATTTGTTAAAAGATAAAGTTTTAACTGATGTTGTTATTGTAGATGACCTTGGAAGACCCAAGTCTGTAAAGGCTTGGGTCTCCACTACTAACTAATCTATTCTTGCATTTTGTGTCTGCAGCAGTCCGAGGAAGTGAAAAATAGTAAATGGTATATCGATAGCGGCTGCTCACGACACATGACTAGCAACTTAGCCCTACTTTCTGATTTGAAGCCATATAATGGGGGTTATGTTGCATTTGCGGGTGATGAGGGCGGAGAGATTACTGGTCAAGGAACACTCACAAATGGGCAAGTGAGCTTTGAAAAGGTGAATTTTGTTGAACAGCTGAATCACAACTTGCTCAGTGTTTCTCAGATGTGTGACAAGAAGTACATTACAACATTTACTGATGTAGAATGCTTGATTCTGAAGCCGCTATTCGTGATTCCCGAGGAATGGGTGCTAATGAGAGCACCAAGGACAAAGGACACGTACGTACTTGATATGCGTACCGTTACATCCACAGAGCATACCTGTCTATTGTCTAAAGCTGATGAAAAGGATTCACTAATGTGGCACAAACGAATGGGACATCTTCATTTCCGCAAGATGAATTATCTTGTGAAACATGATCTCGTGTTAGGCGTTCCTAAACAATCTTTTGGATTAAATGATAACTGTGTTTCCTGTCTCAAAGGGAAACAACACAAGAAATTCCACAAGTCTAAGTTAGTGAATACTAATGAAACACCTCTTGAGTTATTGCATATGGATCTTTTCGAACCAGTGAACAAATGAAGTATAGGCGGAAGTTATTACTGCTTGGTAGTGACTGACGACTATTCCCGATTTTCTTGGGTTTACTTCATTTCTTCTAAAGATGAGGTGCCTGACATTTTAATTTATCTGTTTGACAAACTAGAGAACTTATGCAATCTGAAGATAAAGAAACTGCGGAGTGACAACGGAACTGAATTCAAGAACAAAACATTAGAGATGTACTGTTTGAAGAAAGGAATAAATCATCAATTCAGTGCCGCAAGAACTCCACAACAAAATGGAGTCGCTGAAAGGAAGAATAGGACTCTCATAGAGGCTTCACGAACCATGCTGTCAGACTCAAAATTGCCTATCACTTTTTGGGCAGAGGCGGTTAATACAGCCTGTTATGTTCTCAACAGGGTTTTGACGGTGAAGAAACGAAATAAGACATGTTATGAGCTATTTAATAACCGTAAACCAAGCTTGCAGTTTCTTGAACCTTTTGGGTGTCCCTGCATCATCATGAACTCACGCGAAAGAGTTGCCAAGTTCGGTGAAATATCAAGTGATGATTTCTTCTTGAGTTATTCTGTTAATTCTTTAAATAAGAGAGTTTATAATAAATCAACGAAGAGGATTGAGGAGCACTATGAAGTTAAATGCTAACGATATACTGAATCTCCTCAAAGCACGGGACCTGACTCTTTGTTTAAGTATGATGAATTGTTTGACTCATTTCATCTATCTATGGATGATAATGTTGATCAGGTGGTGACTTGTAGGTTCCCTTGTCTTGGACCTAACCGGATCAACACACACAATCGAGAGGCGGAATTCAAACGATTGTATAAAGTACGTAAAACATACACGAATCAAACGCAAATCGAATGTATATAGATATAATAACCGAATAGCTTGGATACACTGAGATGCCTTACAAATGCTCTCTATAATCACATATTCGTCAACCTAAAACTGAGGCCGAAATGACCTATTTATACTAAACCGAAACTGACTCTGCGACACAAGCTTTGTGTCGCACAGTCAGCTCATGCGACACAGACCTTGTGTCGCATAAGCGACACAGGCTCTGTGTCGCCTAAAACAAACTTGTAATATTACATAAAACTTCATAATTACATATCTAACTATTACAAGCTAAGACCAACTGACAGACATACAAATATGCACCAAAAAACTCCCCCGTGTCTTCAGCTTGGTCTTCAAAAAAAAAACTTCTAACAGCTCCAGTCTTCCGGGAAACGTCCACCCGCGTGAATTCCCTTTGACACACAAATATTAACTATCTTTTGAAACTTTAAAGCTTCAGCTCGATCTTCTATTGTGTATTCAATCTGCTTTTTGCTTAAAGCTTTTAGATCATTCTCAGACATATTGATCAAGCTAATCGGATCAAAAATTCGAATTGTCTTCTTAGATAATCCCCAATTCTCTTCTGGCTCTGAATCTGGAATAAAGACGATTTCAGCTTCACCAGTGATACTGTCGATATACCAATAACATAATCTACTCAGCACATTCAGTGGTAATATCTCCAGAGGGATCTTTTTCAAACAATTTGCCGGCGGATAAATCATCTTGACGACCGGCTGTCCTGTAACAGAGTCAAGCATTTTCATTGATTTTTGTCGTTTTCCCAAAATAGGCTTTATCATGTTATATCTCTTTGAGTATACTTCTCGCCGTATAATTTTCTGAATGTAGTCGGCCTTTCCTTCTCTTTCCGGATTAATGAGCTCCAGTTGAGCTAATCTGTTTATTTCACATTTTGGGAGAGAACTTAACTTCTTAAATTTCGGCTGGAAGTATTGAATGCCATCTGATCTCTTTATCATAAAAACATTGTGATCACAATCAAACTTCCAACTTCTTATCAATCCCGTAAAACCACCTTTAACTTTGTAGAATTTACAGGTTGGTGGAGCTGCTGCCACGGCCCTTATCCAGTCTGGATGTTCCCTAAATATTTTAGGAACAGACTGATTTGACTCATTGTTTGGCTCCTCATCACTCTCAGACTCTTCCCAGTCTTCAACAACGGGTGCATCATCATAGACTTCATTTTCACTCAGCACCTCTTCTTCAACTTCAACATCATCATCACCAAGATCCGAATCATACCTCTGATGTTCATCTTCATTTAATGTGTTTTGCAAATACTCAAGATTGGCCTCCGAGTAATCAATATTTAGTGCAATTGGTTGACCAGGAATTGGTGCAGAATACGCAAAATAATCTAAACAGATATTTTCATTCATAGGTTCATCATTTACATCATCTGTTTGTGTTCCGGCGGAAGTCCTTTCTTTTGTTTCTATGGCACGCAGGCCTGACTCCCCCGAAACAACTGCAAGGGCTTCTAATTCTAAAAGTCTACTTTCTAATTCCGGAACCCTAGCAGCCGAAGTCTCCAATTCAGAAATTCTAGCAGCTTGAACTTCAATAACAGCAGCTTGATCAGCCAACTGCTTGTTCATTCTGTCTAGAAGAGTCATGATATGATCCAGCATTTGTGGTTGTGGCTGAGAAGTTGATATAGTAGTAGAACGAACCAAGTTATCTTGAGTTCGTGGACGAGGACGGGGCTCGAAGATATCAGCATCAGAGTCCTGTACGTTACGGGACCGTTTTCCCCGGTTAGGTGGCACATGCACCCGTCCTGCCCTAATTCGGCGAAGAACACGCTCGAATCGTAGAGAATTGTGGACTCGGAGGCGTTCAATAGTTTTCAGTGAAGGAACATCACCATCCGAATCCGTTGGGGTGTCATTGGGATCCCCGGAGACAGTATCATCCGAGGCCGCATCAGCAGCAGTCTCGTCAACTGTTTGGAAATTATCAATATCCTGCAAAACACTATGTAATGTGTCATCTATATGTGTATACTCGGTTTGAACCGGGATATTTACAAAAACATCCTCATGTTGTGGAGGAGCAGCAGGAGTATCCAAAAAATTGTCGTCAGCTGGAGGAAGATATCCTTCATTTACAATGTGCCCAAACAGTGGCACGTCTGCCGGCGCCGGAACTCCTTTAGCATATTGCCCACAGATGGCAAAGATGTTATCCTGATAAGTGCATACATGATTCCTAAAACTGAGGTATCCGTGTCCAATTTTACCCAAAACGAAAAACCCTAAAACCCGTATATGATTATAACTATTAAACACAAATTATACGGTAAAAGAGGTTCAAATTTGTACCTATAAGTCAAGGAAAAAGAAGATGAACACAAAACACGGAATAGATTGCAAAGAAACACGGCCGAAGATAGAAAATCGAAAGAAAATGACGTCGCAGTCCTTGTGTCGCAAGAGAGAGGCTTGTGTTGCTTGTTGTGTCGCAAAAACGTGTAGCGACTGAGAGGTAGGGTCCGGATTTTATACCTCAACCCTGTATAGCGACACAAGATGCGACATGGGTAGCGACACAAAATTTGTGTCGCATTTGCGACAGAGCGCTTGTGTCGCACCTGGGACAGTTTGGAAATTTTAATTTGATTTCAAGTTTTACAGTCGAAGCCGATTTGATATTTACTTAGAGACTTGGTATAACTAAGAACAATAAAGCAATAAATAAATAAAATAACAATCTAAAAAAAAATTAAAAAACCGTTGAATCTATTTTACACTCAACGACAGAATCATAACATCTTTTTGGTGACGGGATTGGTTAAGTCTGCTTTAGGAATCATATCAGGATAACATGCACTTATCAGGAATAGTAAGTGTTATTTCGATTATCAGTATGTTTACCCTCTTTAAATTTACTTAGCATAGTTAAATCACCTGTTATAAAGATTAGTTCAAGACGACTATTGATATTTTAACCATATAAACATTTGTACTTAAGTATATGATTTCAACTCATAATGAGATGAACCACTTGTGTTATTATTAGCATGCATATTATAGTATATAAAACACATTAAAATATACATTTGAAATCAAAACATGTTATTATTTTCTATATAGTAGGTGAAGGTATGGACGTATCTTTAGAACCAAGTTAGTGGTGACAGGTCTGTACTTTCGTACAACAGAGTCACATAAACAATAGTTCAGGTTGAACAAACACCAGTCTGAACACTTTAAACTAGAGGATACAGGTCTGTACTTTCGTACAACAGAGTACCATATTTTAACACAAACCAGTACGAGGCAATCTTTTTATAACTTTTCTAGTACATTTGTACATTATATTTTAGAATTTAGATATGCCACGGGTACGCAATAGTTGTCTATAACTTCACATAGACTACGTACCTAAGTTGTTTTCAAGAATATATTAGATGAAACCAGGTCTGTATTTTCATACAACAGAGGAGACAACTAATATGTTCCCCCAGATAACACCATACAAAAACCCTATATCTTAGATCATAACATGTTTATTATCCAAATATTAAGACGAAGCGTTAAAATATTTCGGACATTTTTGCCCTTATTTTAACTTAATGTCATACATATTAATATGTCTTTATATAAAATAATATGCATATTTGAAAGTTAAGCTTCTTAGTAACTTTAGAACAAATGCCTACCAATACATCATTTGATGAAGCTAATATTTATAAAAGGTATTTCAAGTATGCTAGATAAATCTACTGACACATCAAACATAAATCTTAAAATTCCATTTTATGCATGTTTCCTGATGTACTATCATTTCCCCAATTGTTTACAGACACAATTCAACGTCTAGTTTAACAATGTTGCAACTAGTGCATTTCTTTAATACTAAACAAGTATAAAGAGTGGCAGTTGCGTTTTTTTTTTTATTTTTTTTTTTTATTTTTTTTTTAATCTAACCAAGTCTAAAAGATAATTCTGACGAGAAATGGAGAGTTAGGCATTGCTTAAACTCACCATTCCAATCATAGAGACAAGCTCATCAAATCGATTACGAGAGAAAGCTTTTGTGAAAAGATCTGCGTTTTGCTTAAGAGTAGGTATTTGGACCAGGTCAATTAGATGCTTCTCATAGCAATCCCGTATAAAATGATAACGAATTTCAATATGCTTTGTTTTTTAATGCTGTACGGGATTGCGTATGATAGATACAGCAGCTGAATTATCAATATGAATAGGAGTAAGAGTTAGTAGTAACCCATAGTCACGCATTTGATGCTGAATCCAGAGAACCTGGGAACAGCAACTAGCAGCAGCAATGTATTCTGCTTCAGCAGTGGATGTAGAGACAATTGTCTACTTCTTGCACTGCCACGAGACTAATCGGCTTCCTAGAAACTGACATCCTCCAGTTGTGGACTTTGCGTCCACTGAGCAGCCACCATAATCCGAATCTGAAAAAGCAGTTAGAGCAAAATCGTTTTCATTAGAATACCAGAGACCCAAGGATGGTCTCCACTTAAGATAACCTAATATGCGTCTGACAGCCTTTTCATGAGAAGCTTTGGGCTTTGCTTGATATCTTGAACAGATAGACACAGCGAATAATATGTCCGGCCTAGATGCTGTGAGGTACATAAGCGATCCTATCATTGAACGATAGTCACGCTGATTAACATCGTCTTCATCATCAGCAGGTCCAAGTTTGTGACTGATGTCAATGGGAGTTCCATAGTGTCTAGCATCGAGCATCTGATATTTTGTCAAGATGTCCTTGACATATTTTGTCTGATGAATATTAATTCCCTTATCAGACTGCTCGACTTGAACACCAAGGAAAAATTTTAGTTCTCCCATGGCACTCATCTCAAACTTAGACTTCATGACTTTTTCGAAATCTCTACACAGCACCTCATTGGTCGATCCAAAAATAATATCATCCACGTATACCTGCACAAGCAACAAATCGTTTCCTGTCTTTTTGATAAAAAGAGTTGAATCAATCTGCCCACGAGTGTAACCATTTGTGAGCAGGTGTTGAGACAACGTTTCATACCAAGCCCTTGGAGCTTGATGAAGACCATACAATGCTTTATCGAGTTTGTAGACGAAATCAGGATGCACTGAGTCTTCGAAACCAGGAGGTTGTTTCACATAAACCTCTTCGTTGACCTTCCCATACAAAAACGCACTCTTTACATCCAGTTGATAAACACGAAATTTCTTGAATGAAGCATAAGCAAGAAATATCCGTATTGACTCCAAATGCGAAACTGGTGCAAAGACCTCGTCATAATCCAATCCTTCGATCTGTGTAAAACCTTGAACCACCAGACGAGCTTTGTTCTTCACAACTACGCCACGGTCATCTTTCTTGACTCGATAAACCCAGCGAGTACCAATCGGATAGAATCCTTGAGGTAGTTTAACCAGCTCCCAAACTTCTAACTTTTTGAACTGTTGGAGCTCTTCTTGCATGGCTTCTACCCAGTGAGAGTCAGTCAATGCTTCCTTGATATTTTTCGGTTCAATTTGAGAAAGAAAGCATGACTCCATTTGAGCTAATAGGCACTCGGTTTGTCCTCTGGTTCTAACTCCATCGTGGAAATCACCAATTATATTATCAACCGGGTGATTCACATTTACACGGCTACTTGGAATCTCTTCAGGTTCAATGACAATTTCCAAATTTGTATCATCTCCCCCAGATACTAAAGTTTCTTCAAGTACCTCTGTGACAGATTCTACTTCACCATCGGATAATGCCGGCATATTTGGATCTGTATCAGGATCTTAAACTGGTTCAGTAGTTTGTGGAGGAGGTGGTGGTGTTTTTGTAGGAGACTTGGATACATCAGAGTATATATCAAGACCATGAAGCATTGTCACCACCTGTTCAATTTCATCTTCAGCAGGAAGATTGAATGAATTAAACATACTGTCATAATCGAACAAGAAGTCGGGTCCCGTTCCTTGTGAAGGTTGAGTGTAACGCAAACAAGTTACTTCAAAATGTTCCTCCACTCTCTTCGTAGCTTTGTTATACACACGTTTATTTGGTGAATTATTTGAGAAACCCAAAAAATAGCCTTCACTTGATTTTTCACCAAATTTAGCCACTCTTTCTTTTGTGTGCATAATCATACATGGACACCCGAAAGGCTCAAGAAACTGTAAATTTGGTTTACGGTTGTTGAAGAGCTCATAGGAGGTCTTATTGCGTTTCTTAACCATGGACACTCGATTAAGAATGTAGCAAGCTGTGTTGACCGCCTCTGCCCAGAACGTGATAGGCAGTTTTGAATCAGCTAACATAGTCCTTGCAGCTTCAATGAGAGTCCTATTCTTACGCTCAGCAACTCCATTCTGTTGAGGAGTTATAGCAGCACTGAATTGATGATCAATGCCTTTCTTTAAACAGAAAAGACCTAGTGTAGAGTTCTTAAATTCCGTACCGTTATCACTTCTTAGTTTCTTGATCTTCAAATTGCACAAATTCTCCAGTTTGTCGAACAAGTAGATAAGGATTTCAGCAGTTTCATCCTTGGAGGCCAAAAAATAAACCCAAGAGAACCTCGAGTAATCATCAGTGACCACCAAACAATACCATGCTCCACCTATACTTTTCTTGCTCACTGGTCCAAATAAGTCCATGTGCAATAATTCCAATGGCTTTTCAACTGAGTTGACCAGTTTTGACTTATGGGACTTCTTGTGCTGTTTTCCCTTTTGGCAGGGAACGCAATGATCATTAAGCCCGAATGATTGCTTCGGTACACCACGCACAAGATCATTTTTAACCAGATAATTCATCTTACGAAAATGTAGATGACCCATCCGTCTGTGCCACAACAAGGATTCCTTTTCATTAGCCTTAGACAGAAAACACGTTTGCTGCTTTGTTTCAACAGTACGCATATCCAGAATGTACGTGTCTCTGTCTCGAGGTGCCCTCAGTAGCACCCACTCCTCGGGAATAACAAATCCCGGCTTCAGAATGCAACACTCACTTTTCGTGAAAACAGTAGTGTATGATTTATCACAAACTTGCGATACACTAAGAAGGTTGTGTTGCAGCTGTTCTACAAAATTAACCTTTTCAAAGCTCACTCGGCCGTTTGAGAGTGTGCCTTGACCAGAAATAACCCCTCCTTTGTCACCAGCAAAAGCAACATATCCCCCATTATATGCATGAACATCGGAGAGCAATGATATATTGCCGGTCATGTGCCGCGAGCAACCACTATCGATATACCATTTGCTATTAAGTAAGGCTTCAGGTTGCTGCAACACCAAAAACAAGGAGGTTAATTAGTAACGGAGACCCAAGCCTTTACAGACTTGGGCACTCCAGACGCATCATCCACAATGATCACATCAGTCAAAATTTTGTTTTTAAACATATCAGAAGTATTGATTGATGTGACACTGTTGGATGTAGAATCATTTGATGATTCTTTCACTTTCCAAACCTTTTTAGGTTTGGTAGATTGCTTGTCAACAACATTGAGCTTAGTAATTGATGATTTGGTTGGCTCAACCTTGCTGGTTTTCTTAGCAGGTGAGGGAGAACGTGAACCTTTAACTGAAGAATTTTTAATTTTTGAACTTTTAGATACACCTTTCCCAGACCGCTTTTTAGCAAGCAACGGACAATCATTTATTAAATGACCTTGTTTCTTGCAGTAGAAACAAGATCTTTTCTCAACAGGTTGTTGAAATTTCGGAACAAACCTATGAGGATGGTTGAAAGAAATATCAAAGGCACATGCACACTTATGTGAGCATGTTGAATTTGACGCTTGTTTAGAGAAAACAGTGGATTTAGAAGAAGTTTGATGTTTTTTAATATTTTCTTTGATTTTCAAAATCTTCTTTTCAGGCTCAGCCTTAGCTTTGCCTTTTCCACTTAAAGCCATGACTGAAGATTCATTAGTTATAATTACATTTGTTGGCTTTATATTTTTCTTTTCAACCTTTGAGTACTCCTCTTCGGTTATATCCTCAATTTTAACAATCTCCTTTAAAATAACAGGAGAATCGCTCGAAGCCTTGTTTACAACAGGCTCACAAACATCAGAAGGCTTAACTGACTCAGCCTTGACACAAACAGTAACTGATTCAACAGATTTAACCTCTTTAGCCTTAACAATCTCAGGCTCACTAGGTTTTGCCTTAACAGGTTCAGGCTCACTAGTGTTGGGTTGATCGTCAGTTACTTTAACTTTTTCAGCCTGAATTTTCACAGGCTTACTTATTTTGACAGGAGCAAATTTCACAGGATTTATTGCCTTCTTTGAAAAGTTTGGCATAAATTCAGTGATGTCGTCCTTAACAGGCATGGGAAAATAATTTTTAGGAGGCGGAATTTGATGAAAACCAAGTCCAGCCTTGCTTTTCGTATCACTTCTTTGTGCCTGAAGGATCTCATCAAAGACTAGAGAGGAAGTTGAAAAGTTAGATAATTTTCTGTTCAACTCAAGAACTTCAGCCTGAGAATCAGCAAGTTGTTTCTTTACGAAAGAAAGCATATTAACATAGCTTCCTATTTCATCTTGCTGTTCAAAAATTTTGGCTTTCAGCTCTTTCTTTTCTTCAAAGATAGCTTTTAGCTTTTTATCACAAATCTTATCATTATCTTTTAACATATTATTCGAAGCAGTTAATTGTTCTATGCTAGTGATAAGACGTTCATTTTCTTCTCTTAACCTGTTCACTTGTCCTGTCAAATGAATGCATGTAATACAAGACAAAGGTTCATTATCAACCTCATGAATGTTGGCCATGAAAGCTTTGTTCTGTTGGTCATCATCAGCTTGTTCTGACCAGTCAAACGCTTCATCTGATAACATTAAGGCGGCTGACACTATTGCCTTTTCTTCAGCTTTAGCCTTCTCTGTAGGGTTGTTCTGAGAAGGCCTTGTGAAACCAGAGGAGGGCTGTCGTGTTTCACATTCACGAGCAAAGTGTCCATAGTTGTGACACTTATAGCACTTAACCTTGCTCTTGTTAAATCCAAGACCCTTATCACTAGGGTCCTCCAATGACCTTTTGCCAGTTTTCTTAAAATAGGTCTTGGCTCTACGAGTAAGCATAGCCAAGTTCCACCTTAAGTCCATTCGTTCCAGTTCGTCATCATCTATTTGACGAAAATCTTCCTCTGTCAGGTCCATGGAACCAGCTTTCTTGCATAGAAAGTCATCATAGGCGGATAGCAACGCCGAGAAAAGTGCAGCATGATCTTGTGTAGCTGCAGAAATAGGTCCTTGATGACTTGGTGGTTGAAAATAAGAACCACCAGAAGAAGCACTAGGTTGATAACTTGACGAGCCACTGGTTCCACCAGCCAAGAATGCTGAGCCAGATGTTCCAGTTGATGAAACATCTACTCCGTAGATCTTAGGATTCTGGACATTCGCAGTCGCCTTTGTTTCTTTTCTTTGCATGTCCAGAAGATCAGCTTCTAGCTGACCAATAAGATCATCAAGAGACATGTTTAGAATGTCTGGATCCTTTTCTATCATTAAAACTCGAGTATCCCACTTGTCAGGTAGGGATTCAAGAAGTTTTTTATTAGTTTCAGACTTATCCAGAGTTATTCCCCCTTCCGTTAGCTCACTTACTAACTGTGAGTATCTAGAAAATAAGTCAGAAAGAGACTCATTTGGAAGAATATCAAACACGTCGTATTGCTTCTTGACTAAACGCAATTTGTTCTGCTTATATTGTTCACTACCTCCACATCTTTTCTCAAATGCCTTCCATAAGTCATAAGCAACTTCCAAATGTCTAAATTGTTTGAGAATTGACGGTGGTAATGCCATGGTGATTGCAGAATGAGCCTTTTTATCATTCTCAAAGGCTTTGCGTTCCTCAGGCGTCATTGATTTAATTGACTTTAGGGGTGCAGTACGAGTATACACTCCCGGACTGACCGGACGTTCATATCTTTCTGTTAAAGCAACCCACATTTCGGGATCATTAAACGAAACAAACGCTTCAAAGCGTTGACGCCAGTAGGCATAATCCATCCCTATAGTATACATAGGTGGTTTATTCGTACTTCCGACTTCAGAGTTTTGCTTTAGTAGATCTCCAACACGTTGCAATGAAGAATATGCCATATTGAGTAACCTGCAAAACAAACACACAAAGAACAAACTAAACTGTTATGCGACACAAGGATTGTGTCGCAGAATCAAATGGCGACACTACAGATGTGTCGCTAGAACTTAAGTATCAGTTAAACAGGCGACACAAGGTTTGTGTCGCTAACTTTTATGTCGCAAAAATTCTATGTCGCAGAACTCTTATATACGAAACATCTTTTCTCAAATGTGTGTCCCTTAAAACTTGTGTCGCTTGCTGGTGTCGCAGAACTCTTAAACTTGTGTCGCTTGCTGGTGTCGCAGAACTCTTATATACGAAACGAAGTTATGTCGCTTAAAGCCAAACGTTGTGTCCCTTAAAACCTACTCGCGACAGAAGATTGTGTCGCTAAAACCCTAAATGCGACAGAAAAGCTGTGTCGCAGCTTGTGTCGCCGAAACGGGGAGAGCTGCGGCAGAAAACCCTAAAATTCGCAAACTTCCGAAACCCTAACAAAAAACCACGAACAACAGACGAATCTTAACACCAAAATCTTCCAGAAAATGTAGTATATGAACCTTTAACACGAAATGTAAAGATATAATTCCAAAAACTAGTTGATTTTAGCCGAAAACACGTACAAACACGATCCAATAACACCAAATCCGTAGATTATGGCTCTGATACCACTTGTAGGTTCCCTTGTCTTGGACCTAACCGGATCAACACACACAATCGAGAGGCGGAATTCAAACGATTGTATAAAGTACGTAAAACACACACGAATCAAACGCAAATCGAATGTATATAGATATAATAACCGAATAGCTTGGATACACTGAAATGCCTTACAAATGCTCTCTATAATCACAGATTCGTCAACCTAAAACTGAGGCCGAAATGACCTATTTATACTAAACCGAAACTGACTCTGCGACACAAGCTTTGTGTCGCACAGTCAGCTCATGCGACACAGACCTTGTGTCGCATAAGCGACACAGGCTCTGTGTCGCCTAAAACAAACTTGTAATATTACATAAAACTTCATAATTACATATCTAACTATTACAAGCTAAGACCAACTGACAGACATACAAATATGCACCAACATGACTCTACTGCATGGAATTGATATGTTTCAGGATGTATCTATTCCTCCTAAAGGCACACCACCCTCAAACAATGATACCCCATCTACTTCTGGAACAACTCCTAGTGTCTCTATTCAACAATCTAATCCTGAGATGCCGGGTTTATCCGATGATGAAACTGAGGATAAATCTGATGAAGCTGTCCAATCGCCTGAAATTAATGAAGTTGAGGGAGATTTAAACAACTTGGATTCTGAGGATGTGCCACCGCAGATTCCACAGCAACGAGTACACACATCTCACCCGACTGATAATATTATTGGTGAGTTGTCTAAAGGTGTACAAACAAGACATCAAGTTAAGGCCACTACATCCGACTCTTCTTCTTGCCTTGTAGCTGAGATGGAATCATGTTTTCTATCTCAGATTGAACCGAAAAATGTGAAGGAAGCATTAATCGACTCTCATTAGGTCGAGGCTATGCAGGATGAACTTCATCAATTTCAAAAGCTACAAGTTTGGTGTTTGGTTCCGCTCCCGAAGGGACAACACCCTATTGGTACGCGTTGGGTGTTTCGTGTAAAGAAAGATGATCGTGGTATTGTGACACGGAACAAGGCTAGACTAGTGGTACAAGGCTTTTCTCAAATAGAAGGTCTCGATTATGATGAGGTGTTTGCTCCGGTTGCGAGGTTAGAATCGATCAGAATATTTCTTGCATACGCCTCATACAAGAAATTTAGAGTGTACCAGCTAGACGTAAAAAGCGCGTTTCTTTATGGAAAGGTCAGTGAAGAGGTGTATGTCAAGCAACCTCCTGGATTTGAAGACTCAGTGCATCCGGAGTATGTCTACAAATTAGACAAAGCATTGTATGGCCTTCATCAAGCTCCAAGGGCGTGGTACGAGACGTTGTCAAAACATCTGCTGGCTAATGGATACACACGAGGACAGATTGACAGCACACTTTTTATTAGAAATGTTGGAAACGATTTGTTACTTGTGCAGGTATATGTGGACGACATTATCTTTGGATCTACCAATGAGAAGCTGTGTAAGGACTTCGAGAAAATCATGAAGGACAAGTTTGAGATGAGTGCAATGGGAGAACTTACATTCTTCTTAGGTGTACAGGTTGAGCAATCTGATAAAGGTATTTACATTCATCAATCTAAGTATGTCAATGACATCTTAACAAAATATCAGTTGCTCGACTGTAAGACCTTTGGAACTCCCATTGACATAAATCACAAACTTGGTTTGGATGAAGTCGAAGAAGACGTAAATCAGCGAGACTATCGGTCAATGATAGGATCAATGATGTATCTCACGGCATCAAGACTCGACATAATGTTTGATGTGGCTATCTGCTCAAGATTTCAAGCAAATCCGAAGGTTTCTCATATGAAGGCGGTTAAGCGAATCTTCAGTTACCTCAAATTTAGACCATTTCTGGGTCTCTGGTATTCTAATGAGGATAACTTCGCTTTAATTGCCTACTCCGATTCAGACTTCGGTGGTTGCAATGTGGACAAAAAGTCTACGACTGGAGGATGTCAGTTCTTTGGTAGTCGCTTAGTCTCGTGGCAGTGTAAAAAGCAACCCACAGTCTCTACTTCATCTGCTGAAGCTGAATACATTGCTGCTGCAAGTTGCTGTTCTCAGGTTCTCTGGATTCAGCATCAAATGCGCGATTACGGGTACTCTTAACTTTAACTCCTATCCATATTGATAATACTGCTGCTATCTCTATCATACGCAATCTCGTACAACACTAAAAAACTAAACATATTGAACTTCGGTTTCATTTCATACGGGATTGCTATGAGAAACACCTGATAGACCTTGTTCAAATCGATACATCTAAGCAAAACGTTGATCTTTTTACAAAGGCCTTTTCACGATCTCGATTTGATGAACTTGTCTCTATGATAGGGATGAGGTTCTTTGTTAAAAATTAATTTATGACTTGGAGTGTTTGTAAAAACAAAAAAAAAAAAAAAAAAAAAAAAAAACGCAACTGCCACTCTTTATACTTATTAGTATTAAAGAAACGCAATAGTTGCAACATTTCTAAAATAGACGTTGAATTGTGTCTGTAAACAATTAGGAAATGATAGTACATCATGAGACATGCATAAAATGGAATTTTAATGTTTATGTTTGACGTGTCAGTAGATTTATTTAGCATACTTAAAATACCTTTTATAAATATTAGCTTCATCAAATGATGTATTGGTAGGCATTTGCTCTAAAGTTACTAATAAGCTTAACTTTCAACTATGCATATTATTTTATATAAAGACATATTAATATGTATGATATTAAGTTGAAATAAGGGCAAAAATGTCCGAAATAGTTTGATTCTTCGTCTTAATATTTGGATGATAAACATGTTATGATCTAAAATATAGGGTCTTTGTATGGTGTTATCTGGGGGAATATATTAGTTGTCTCCTCTGTTGTATGTCAATACAGACCTTGTTTCATCTAATATATTCTTGAAAAAAACTTAGGTGCGTAGTCTATGTTAAGCTATAGACAACTATTACGTACCCGTGGCATTCCTAAAATTCCCAAATAAAATGTACAAATGTACAGAAAAGTTATAAAAAGATTGTCTTGTACTGGTTTTGTTAAACTATGGTACTCTGTTGTACGAAAGTACAGACCTGTACCCTCTAGTTTAATTGTTCAGACTGGTGTTTGTTCAACCCGAACTATTGTTTATGTGACTCTGTTGTACGAAAGTACAGATCTGTCACCGCTAACTTGGTTCTAAAGATACGTCCATACCTTCACCTTCTGTATAGAAAATACTAACATGTTTTGATTTCAAAGGTATATTTTAATGTGAGTTATATAATATAATATGCATGATAATAATAACACAATTGGTTCATCTCATTATGAGTTGAAATCATATACTTAAGTACAAATGTTTAGATGGATAAAATATCAATAATCGTCTTGAACTAATCTTTATAACAGGTGATTTAAATATGCTAAGTAAATTTAAAGTGGACAAACACACTGATAATCGAAATAACACTTACTATTCCTAATAATTGCATGTTATCCTGATATGATCCCTAACCAGAGTTAAACATTTCCGTCACCAAAAATATGTTACGAACTTTTCGTTGATTGTAAAATTGAATCAACGATTTTTATTTTTGTATTATTTCTTAATTTAACTGTAACTTAGTTAGTTTCTCCAAGTCAATAAATTAATATTGAATCGAGTATCGAACTCTGAAAATCAAAATCACACTGAAAAATCACCAAGTGTCCTTCTGCGACACAAGCCTGTGTCACTGCCTCTGTCGCTGCCTGTGTCGGAGGCTATGTCGTTATGTAGGGTACGGGTATAAAAGCCAAACCCCCTGCGACCTTAACGTGTTTACTATTTCTAATTACCTGCGACATCACCATTAATCTCTGCGACACAAGCACCCGATATAGCGACACAAGCAAACCCGTGTGATTTTCGAATTGATCTTCATTTTCTGAGCTTTCTGTTCCAATCAATCCATACAATCTAATTCTCCTTACTTAACTCGATCTAGTGGTATAAATATTTCCCTTTTTCACCGTGTATATTTCGTTTAATTGTGAATTAAAGTCACGGGTTTTTAAGGGTTTCGGTTTGGGATTAAATTGAGGTGTTTGTGTGTGCTTAACTGGATAAAACGGATACTTTATTGTTCCTGATGATGCTACGCATCTCGTGGTTGCTTTAGTTTGCAAAAACCCCAAATTTTCGACGATCGGGATCTGGGCACGGTTTGGTGTTCATCTTTTCGACACATCCTGCGACACAAGCCTTTGTGTCGCAGGATTTTTCAAATTAATTTAATGCCAGACTTTGGGTGCGACACTAAGGTTTGTGTCGCTATTCTATGCGACATAAGCTCTTGTGTTGCTTGTTTATCAAAATCAATTTTCTCGCAAGTGTTTGGTTGTGACACTAAGGTCTGTGTTGCTACTCCTCTGCGACACAAGTCCTTCTTCGGTTGCTCGAACCGCGTCACAACACCGTCGCCTTTCTCGAAGACGACAGGGATTCAGCAATCCCTTTTCGCCCAATGATCCAGTTCCTGAGGCGTTCCAGCATTTTTCATGCTATCTCTGCTGCCCCAACCATTTACAGAAACCATGTTGGTCCTTGTTGGAGGAATGCGGTTGTAAATACCGAGTTGGAACATACCCGGATTATATCCAGAGTTTTTGATCGAGAAATTATTATAACTGAGCAGCTGCTACGTGAAGTTCTTCTTTTTAATGATTCTCCGGATATGCCTACCCAATTTTCCAATGTTTTTATTGCTGGTGTCATGACACGTATGGGTTACCCTAGTGTACCCTCCGACCAGTACAGAAAGGGCCATCTCACAAGGGTCTGGCGGTTTTTGATGCATGTTATAATCGTCTGTTTATCGGCGAGGAAAGCAGGTTTTGTCGGGGCCAGTCACCGTACAGTCTCTGCCATGCTGGCCCTGGTCTACAATAAACCGTACAATTTTTTCGGATATCTATTCCGTGAAATGGTGGAAAATGCCAAAGCTGACAATGACAAATGGGTCATGTACCCAAGGTTTATCCAGTTGCTGATCAACCATTTATTACCGGATATTCCGGTGAATCCTGACGCAACCTTCCGCCAAACGCCTATGAATCTGTGGATTTTTCCTATCTGCAGCTCCTATGGTAAAGGAGTTGCAGCTCCGCCAGATGTGCCGTTGTTCGGCCATATAGTGAATGAGGGTTATATCCCTCCAACAAATGATGCTTTTGAAGATCCGGTTATGCTGGGGTTTTTGTAAATATTCCCATTTTTGAGGAAGGAGAGACCGAGCCACTGCACAATGTGTTAGTGGATATTGAAAAATTTGGTACAGTTGACGAGACTGCTGCTGATGCGGACTCGGATGATACTGTCTCTGTGGATCCGAACGACACCCCAACCGATTCTGAATGGGGATGTCCCTGATGCCAGAACATGTGACCGTCTGCGTAACCTCGATTACAAACGTTATGAGCGTATTCAGCGCCGTATACGTCAGGGACGGGTCCACATACCAAAGAATACTGGCAAGCGTCCTCGTGAGGACCCAGATTCTGATTATGAGCCAGAGCCTCTGATCACTAAATGCAAACGAGCTCAAGTTGTCATCAACGAGCCATCTCAGATCACGCTCGCTCTACCGCTCCACCAACTTCTCAGCCACAACCGCCAACGCTATATCATATAATGGCTCTTCTAGACAGAATGAACAAGCAGTTGGCTGATCAAGCTGCTGTTATTGAAGTTCAGGCTGCCAGGATTTCAGAGTTGGAGAATTCACCTGCTAGGGTTCCAGAGTTGGAAAGTAGAATTTTAGAATTGGAAGCCCTAGCTAATGTTTGTAAGTCCATTTGTATAGGATCGATAACAAGGTTATCTATAGGTATTAAGGTGCGGAATCCCTCAATACTAGTTATAGGATCTATAACGAATTCTTTCGCAATATATTAGCGAATCAATTGTCTAATTGCTTTGTATCGATTATAACAAGTGTTAACGATCAATACCTAGCCTTTAGATCACGGAAATCTCTCTGGAATCGCAGCAACTCGGATAGGCAGAAAATAGGAAAAGTTTATAATATGAAAACCTAGTTTTTCATATATACTCGTCTTTGTTCGCAGGCTCGTGGGCTCTGCGAACTGACTCAGTTCGCAGCCCATGTTGGCCCAGCGAACTGACTCGGTTCGCAGGCCAATCTTGTCCTGCGAACTGACTCGGTTCGCGGTCAACCTTGGTCAACATTTTTCAATCTTTTGACATTTAACTCTAAAATGTTTACCAAGCAATATATTTCATTTACAATTCAAAATCAATGTACAAACTTGATTACAATTACTAAAAGTACTAATACAAGCTATAACAAGCTAGATCTGTTGTCACAAAACATGTCTCAACAGACTCCCCCTTGACAATAGCTCTAGCATCTTTAAGTCTTTGTCTTCAAGTTGTCATTTGTAAATTTTACTGCCCGCGTATATCTTCAGCTTAATGCACGTCTTCACCATTGACTGATAATCTCGTGCAATATCTTCCCAACCTTCAATCGCTGTGATCCTATTCTTGTGTAACATCAATAGGTCAGCCTTTGATAGGTTCATCAGATGTCGACGATCATAAATCTTTAAGATCTCTCTCTCTTCATTTTCAACTTCATCATCGTGTTCGAACATGAGAGCTTCCCCAGTCACAGAATCCACAGACCATCTCTTCAAATTCCTAATTTGCCTTGAGGCATTGTCTTTAGTGGAATCTGTTGCATGCATTTCACAGCTGGATATATCTTCTTTCTACGACGCCTTCCTGTTCTTTCGCTTCTTTCTTCAAGCTTAATTGTCTTTCCGATTCTTGGCTTAATTCTTTCAAACTTCATTGACCAACCCTCAGTCTTGATAATCTTTTCGACATATCTTCCAAAAGGATCATTACTAGGGTTATTCAATTTCAATCTAGCCAAGTCTCGGATTTCAAATCTCGGCAAAGAACTGAAGACTGCAAGCTTCTTCTCAAAATATTGAACACCATCATATCTTTTTATGGCGAAGAGCTTCACATCTGCGTCGTAGTACCAACCGATAATTCCCCTTTTCGGTACTCGCTTTCCAGTGATATCGACTTCACTAATCCCAGTCTTTACCTTTTTCATTTTCTTCAAAGGTCTAAACATCGGATTATCTTTTAGTCTATCAGGAAGATCATCTTCAGAATCAGTCGAATCATCTAGATCTTCATCTAAATCAATCACTCTTTCTCCGTCTTCTTCCTGAATAACGACTTTAGTCTTTGAAAGGCTCACGATGTGTTCATCGATATTAGCATCGGGATCTACACCTTCATCTAGCCCAACATAAGAAATAGAAGTTCAATCTTCAGGAGGTACAAACTCTCCCTCCTCTAGATCATAATCTACTTCTTCTTCGATTTCCGTATCGGAATCGCTTTCATCATTCATCTCTACAAGTGATAAACATGTCATGAATCAAAAGAATAATATAAATTCTTTTATCAAGAGTTTCTTTATCATTTCTTTCACGAAATCACTATCGATTACTAATCTTATATAATTTTAACTTGTCAAGATGAATCTCAAGTCAAAATCTTATAACATCTCAGGTCTAAATCGTATATAACTAATCTTATATTTTATGAACATGAAACCAATAATAATAATTTTTAATGTAAGTCTTTCATTGATTATAAGAGTTATTACAATCAATCTAAGAATACATATTAAAAAGAATTATTCCGTGGTGAATTTCTCACCAACATTACTAGCACCAGCAGCAGTACCAGCACCATCACCACCAACACCACTTGTCCTAGCAGGCTTAGACTCCCCCTGAATGGTAGAAGGCTCACCAGTCGTTGAAGGACCAGTCGGCTCTCTATCTTTAGGTGCATTGGGATCATCGTCTGTATGTTCTCTTCTCTTCCTAATAAGTTCATCTTCTCTGCAAGCCTCATTGAATATCAAGATCTCCCCCTGAGGCGACTTGCCCTTCAATAAATTGGTAACAAGGCCTTGGAGTCGATCGAGCTGCCTCTGTTGATCTTCAGATGTTCTGAAGAGAAGCATATGCGACCGCAGAAGATGAGTGTAGGCTTCGCCTTGATTTACAAGCTCCTTTGCAAGAGTAGCATTCTGAGTCTCTAATATACGAACTCGAAGTTCCAAATTTGAGAACCGCTCAGAAGCTCTTACTGAAGTAGAAGCCTGGAAAGAAGGTGCGGTGGCAGATTGAGCACGATGTTGTTCAATCTGGATGGCAACGTCTGTCAAGAGTAAGCGAGCTGCGATTCTACTAGCTTTGGTAGTCTGAATCGTGACAGTAGCGTCAGCAGCAGGCTCCTGTTAAACAATAGTTATCAGTAAAAGTTACAGAGTCATCTGTCTCAGTCTCTGAATAACTATAACTACTCGTATCTCTAACCTTCTCTGAGGTTTCAGATACCGGAGCACTCGGACGTTGCACCGCAGGTCTAGTCTGCTGTTGTGTATCTTGAGCGACTGGACTAGCCAAATCGCCAATCGTCAGCTGAGAAGTAGCTGAACGAATACGCTTTCGGCGTTGCGTCTGAAGAGAATGATCCTCTTCATCATCTGTGTCCTCTTCGATCAAGCAAAAATCAGGATCCAAATCATCGACTTTGCGCTTTCCTTTGAAGGCAGGATCCATGATCAGCTTGGAACCTCTCCGGATCATTCCCGCAGGAATACCCGAAAAAGTAGGAAGATGAGGAAGATCATCATCAGTCTCCTCACTATCGGAGTCAGATGTAGTAGCACCATCCTTGCCAAAGGCACTAGAGGGCCCGACATCCAAACTCGCCTGATCCTGTTCACCCTCAGGTCGAATGACCTCTGGGTCTACAGCTTCAGGAGCCTAGTCATGATGAATGATAATAAATGATAAGTCAACCTTAAAAGTACATGCAAGGTGGACAATGATGATATAATTAATACCTGATATTGATCGATCTCACAGAGGATAGGATCAGTAGCATCATCGTTTTCAAGCAGAACCTCATGTAAAACCTGAGCCGCAATGTCAGGTTGTCCAGCTTGATGTATCACATCTTCTATAAGCTCTTGCGGCCCAAGGATTTGAGCCACAACTGCTGGCTGAGGTTGTACTTCTGGTTGGGCTCCATCATCCAACCAACCATTATTTGGTGGAGCTATATAGGCAGCATCGAGGAGATGACCAAAAAGGTCACAAGCTTCAGGCTTGACCTGATCTGGACGGCGAGAAGAATTAAGAAAACATGCGTTGTATCCTCGAAGTCCAATTCGGTCAACATGTAAATCTGGTTGAATGATCAGCATGCAAAAGCGCGGATAAAGCATAAACTTTGATCTCACCGCGCCAGTTATCTGTCCAACAAAAGAATTAAAGATATACGAAGAGAAACTGTATGGTTTATTATAAACCAGGGACAGTAGACCAGATAACAGCTCAGGGCTCAGCTCGTCATAGCCGCCCTTCTTGTTACCGAAGATAGTAACAGTAATGTGGAATAGAAATCTCCATTGGCCAAAGACAAATGCCTTCACAAACTGGCGTCCTCGCTTGGGTCCAGAGTAACCCATTCGACCAAGTGCACCCTCAATAAAGTCAGAGGAATACACAGACGGTCCAGCTTCCTGATCAACTGTGCCCAGATGAAGAATCTGTCGCTAATCATCAGCAGAGAAAATAATGGCCTGATTATTTACCCTTGTACGAATAACAGGAGGGCTTGCAGCACCATCATACACAATACTTTCCCAAAACTGATCCAGAAGATCTCGGGACAGTAGCGGAGACTCCGTAATAGCATATCGAATCCTCGAACGTGCTAAGTACGTCAAAATCTCAGTAAAACGAGCAGCACCACGCTCGTTGACATCCAAGTTCACCAATATATTGTGACCAGGAGTAAAAGATCGAGCAGCCATATCTGTAGTCATAAAATAAAACACAAATGGCAGTTAGCTCAAATATTAGGACACTTATCGAACATTAATTAATTTGAAACGTTTATGTATTGTGAACCAAAGAGATCACCAAACATCGACGTTTACTATTAATTAATAACTGAATTTACTGAACTTAATTGAACGATCAAGTATACAAGACTTAATTTTTCAATTATATTCTCTAAATTGTATACAGTTCTTAAGTCCTAGTAAATAATCTGAAAAATCATACCGCCGATAATAATCGGAACACGCCGCACGACTACCTATGAGTCGGAAGACTTTCGATATAATAGAACAGAATTTGTATATTATATGCATTTCACTTACAACAATAAGTTCTTAAGTCGAAACATATAACAAACAATTAACAAGTCACAAATAAAGTACACGTTAAAAATATTAAGGTTGGTCAAACAAAGTCAACCCTATTGGGTTCGCTTCGCAGGTCAAAGCGAGTCAACCATTTGGTTCGCTTCGCAGTCAACGCGAGTCAACCATTTGGTTCGCTTCGCAGTCAACGCGAGTCAACCATGTGGTTCGTTTCGCTGTCAATGGAAGTCAACCATGTGGGTTCGCTTCGCAGTCAACGAAATCAACCCATTTGGATTCGCTTCGGTCAAGCGAAGTCAACCCTGTTGGGTTCGCTTCGCAGGTCAACACAAGTCAAGGGTTCTGAGTTCACTGCGAACTGAGATTGATCTCGGTTCGCAGGAGCGCCTGGCCAACATTTCAAGTTCCAAATCGATGATCGAACAATTTTAATTTCGATTGAACGGTACAAACATGTTTATTAAAGGCCGATTAACAAGTTCTAAGAGTGTCAGGTTTTAATTTTCACTTATTTGTACAAAATCCGTGAAACTCTAAACCGAAACTCCCAAAACAAAAATCGTCGATTAAATACAAATGATACGGTAAAATCAAGTGTATCTTACTTCAAAAGATGGGCAATTGAAAGAAGTATAATATCCTTAGAGTGAAAAACCTTTCCTCGTACTTTAATTTCGAAGAAATTAACCGTAAGTGTGTTTGGAGTGGGTTCGCAAAAAGTCGTCTCGCAGTGAAGGAATTTCAGTTCGCAGGGGATGTTTGGAAAGTGAGAAGTGGGCTCGCAGGACCTGTTCCTTTTATACTCAATACTCAATTCGCAACTTTGACTAGTCAACTTCGCAATTTTGACTTTTCAAGCAAATTTAGTTGTAAATATAAATTGAACTTTTGCAAGTCAATATTTTGAACTTTCCAATGCGATTTTGTCACATTTATTCAACACGGAATGATAAATTACAGCATTAACATATTTTCCAAAGGATAAACACAAATAAAAATAATAAAAAGACGTAATAAATAATCAAACTAATGAGTGGTATCAAGTACCATTTTATTAATGAAACACAAAGGATAAACACTACATATTTTTGACGTTAAGGATTTATCTGCTTAGAGATCATATTAGGAAGAATAAGCGGTACCTTATTATTTATCAAACAAGTCTAAGAAGATTGTTAGTAACCATACCTTATGAAATTCAAACAAGTTACAGAAAAATTACAACTTAACCATTTATGAACTTATATATATAAGATTATAACTTGGTTACCTTTATCCACATGAAATAACACATTCTTTGTACGAATTATTCACCAAGTGAACATTCAATGTCATCGACATTTCAAAATGATTACCGATATTATGATCCACATAAACAAATTATTCAACGATTTCCAAGCAAACTTTTATTGTTAGTATGCATATTAACTAGTGTTGTCCAATATATGATATAATGAGAAAGCAAGTATAACTCATAACACTGTATCATTTATATTCAAGGTAGAGGTTACTAAATAATGTACTTTTCGTAACATATAACATATCCTTGAGTTATTTTAAAGCTTGACAAATATCAAACAAATTTTGAAAATACTAGAGGTTCTAGATCTGTACATAGTACAACAGAAGATCCCTTAGTATGAGCAAAATAGGTTTGAGACCATTGGCGAAACTAAAGGCTTCAGATCTGTACATAGTACAACAAAGTCACCAGTAGTTTTGCAAATAGCCATTATTCTAACTATTTGTCTGTTCATATATTCATATATTCTTGATAACAGTGTATGACGATACCATCATTCTCAAATTAAAACTTATGTCATATATCATATAATAGGTCACACTGGATAATATGCATGAGAATTAATGCTTATTAAATGCTCAAAAATCATAGTATAATTTGCCTACCAGTACATCATATAATGAATCTGTCGAGACGTAAATTTAGTCTTATCCAATTATAACACGTGGAGAAAGGTGTATAATAAAATAAATATAAGTACCGTCCTGGTTGTAAAGATGTAACTTTAATGTGACTTACCAGAATCTAATAACATATCTAACTTAAGACTTATACTTAGTATTATTAAACTTATTCTCCTAATGAACTATCATTTCCCAGCAAATAAAAACTTAAACCTTTTTATAGTTTATATTTTCTTTTTGTATTTTATAGGAGGCGATTCCCCTTAGGTAACAAGCAAATGAATGCCATATGCCATCCTCTTTTTTATTAATAGAAAACTGTTGGTGCATATTTATATGTCTGTCAGTTGGTCTTAGCTTGTAATAGTTTGTTATGTAATTATGACATTTTGTCTATCATTAGTATATTACAAGTTCTGTTTTAGGCGACACAGAGCCTGTGTCGATTATGCGACACAAGGCTTGTGTCGCATGAGCTGACTGTGCGACACAATGCTTGTGTCGTAGAGTCAGTTTCGGTTTAGTATAAATAGGTCATTTCGGGCTCAGTGTTGAGGTTGACGAATCTGTGATTATAGAGAGCATTTGTAAGGCATTTCAGTGTATTCAAGCTATTCGGTTATTATATCTATATACATTCGATTTGCGTTTGATTCGTTTGTGTTTTACGTACTTTATACAATCGTTTGAATTCCGCCTCTCGATTGTGTGTGTTGATCCAGTTAGGTCCAAGACAAGGGAACCTACAAGTGGTATCAGAGCCATAATCTACGGATTTGGTGTTATCGGATCGGTTAGTACGTGTTTTCGATTAAAAACGACTAGTTTTTGGAATTAAATCTTTGCATTTCGGGTTAAGGATCGATATTCTGAAGTTTCTGGAAGTTTTTGGTGATTACATTCGTCCATTGTTCGTGGTTTTTCGTTAGGGTTACGGAAGTTTGCGAATTTTAGGGTTTTCTGCCGCAGCTCTCCTCGACATAGCGACACAAGCAGCGACACAAGCTTTGTCGCATTTAGGGTTTTTGCGACACAAAACCTCTGTCGCTTTTAGGGTTTCTGCGACACAATCTTCTGTCGCGTGTAGGTTTTAAGCGACACCAGCAAGCGACACAAGTTTGAAAGTTACGACACAAAGACTGCGACACAAGTTAATATTGCGACATAAAAGTTAGCGACACAAACCTTGTGTCGCCTGTTTAACTGATACTTAAGTTCTAGCGACACATCTGTAGTGTCGCCATTTGATTCTGCGACACAATCCTTGTGTCGCATAACAGTTTAGTTTGTTCTTTGTGTGTTTGTTTTGCAGGTTACTCAATATGGCATCTTCTTCATTGCAACGTGTTGGAGATCTACTAAAGCAAAACTCTGAAGTCGGAAGTACGAATAAACCACCTATGTATACTATAGGGATGGATTATGCCTACTGGCTTCAACGCTTTGAAGCGTTTGTTTCGTTTAATGATCCCGAAATGTGGGTTGCTTTAACAGAAAGATATGAACGTCCGGTCAGTCCGGGAGTGTATACTCGTACTGCACCCCTAAAGTCAATTAAATCAATGACGCCTGAGGAACGCAAAGCCTTTGAGAATGATAAAAAGGCTCATTCTGCAATCACCATGGCATTACCACCGTCAATTCTCAAATAATTTAGACATTTGGAAGTTGCTTATGACTTATGGAAGGCATTTGAGAAAAGATGTGGAGGTAGTGAACAATATAAGCAGAACAAATTGCGTTTAGTCAAGAAGCAATACGACGTGTTTGATATTCTTCCAAATGAGTCTCTTTCTGACTTATTTTCTAGATACTCACAGTTAGTAAGTGAGCTAACGGAAGGGGGAATAACTCTGGATAAGTCTGAAACTAATAAAAAACTTCTTGAATCCCTACCTGACAAGTGGGATACTCGAGTTTTAATGATGGAAAAGGATCCAGACATTCTAAACATGTCTCTTGATGATCTTATTGGTCAGCTAGAAGCTGATCTTCTGGACATGCAAAGAAAAGAAACAAAGGCGACTGCGAATGTCCAGAATCCTAAGATCTACGGAGTAGATGTTTCATCAACTGGAACATCTGGCTCAGCATTCTTGGCTGGTGGAACCAGTGGCTCGTCAAGTCATCAACCTAGTGCTTCTTCTGGTGGTTCTTATTTTCAACCACCAAGTCATCAAGGACCTATTCCTGCAGCTACACAAGATCATGCTGCACTTTTCTCGGCGTTGCTATCCGCCTATGATGATTTTCTATGCAAGAAAGCTGGTTCCATGGATCTGACAGAGGAAGATTTTCGTCAAATAGATGATGACGAACTGGAACGAATGGACTTAAGGTGGAACTTGGCTATGCTTACTCGTAGAGCCAAGACCTATTTTAAGAAAACTGGCAAAAGGTCATTGGAGGACCCTAGTGATAAGGGTCTTGGATTTAACAAGAGCAAGGTTAAGTGCTATAAGTGTCACAACTATGGACACTTTGCTCGTGAATGTGAAACACGACAGCCCTCCTCTGGTTTCACAAGGCCTTCTCAGAACAACCCTACAGAGAAGGCTAAAGCTGAAGAAAAGGCAATGGTGTCAGCCGCCTTAATGTTATCAGATGAAGCGTTTGACTGGTTAGAACAAGCTGATGATGACCAACAGAACAAAGCTTTCATGGCCAACATTCATGAGGTTGATAATGAACCTTTGTCTTGTATTTCATGCATTCAATTAACAGGACAACTAAACAGGTTAAGAGAGGAAAATGAACGTCTTATCTCTAACATAGAACAATTAACTGCTTCAAATAATATGTTAAAAGATAATGATAAGATTTGTGATAAAAAGCTAAAAGCTATTTTTGAAGAAAAGAAAGAGCTGAAAGCCAAAATTTTTGAACAGCAAGATGAAATCGGAAGCTATGTTAATATGCTTTCCTTCGTAAAGAAACAACTTGCTGATTCTCAGGCTGAAGTTCTTGAGTTGAACAGAAAATTATCTAACTTTTCAACTTCCTCTCTAGTCTTTGATGAGATCCTTCAGGCACAAAGAAGTGATACGAAAAGCAAGGCTGGACTTGGTTTTCATCAAGTTCCGCCTCCTAAAAATTATTTTCCCATGCCTGTTAAGGATGACATCACTGAATTTATGCCAAACTTTTCAAAGACGGCAATAAATCCTGTGAAATTTGCTCCTGTCAAAATAAGTAAGCCTGTGAAAATTCAGGCTGAAAAAGATAAAGTAACTGACGATCAACCCTGCACTAGTGAGTCTGAACCTGTTAAGGCAAAACCTAGTGAGCCTGAGATTGTTAAGGCTCAAGAGGTTAAATCTGTTCAGTTACTGTTTCTGTCAAGGCTGAGTCAGTTAAGCCTTCTGATGTTTGTGAGCCTGTTGTAAACAAGGCTTCGAGTGCTTCTCCTGTTATTTTAAAGGAGATTGTTAAAATTGAGGATATAACCGAAGAGGAGTACTCAAAGGTTGAAAAGAAAAATATAAAGCCAAACAATGTAATTATAACTAATGAATCTTCAGTCATGGCTTTTAGTGGAAAAGGCAAAGCTAAGGCTGAGCCTGAAAAGAAGATTTTGAAAATCAAAGAAAATATTAAAAAACATCAAACTTCTTCTAAATCCACTGTTTTCTCTAAACAAGTGTCAAATTCAACATGCTCACATAAGTGTGCATGTGCCTTTGATATTTCTTTCAACCATCCTCATAGGTTTGTTCCAAAATTTCAACAACCTGTTGAGAAAAGATCTTGTTTCTACTGCAAGAAACAAGGTCATTTAATAAATGATTGTCCGTTGCTTGCTAAAAAGCGGTCTGGGAAAGGTGTACCTAAAAGTTCTAAAATTAAAAATTCTTCAGTTAAAGGTTCACGTTCTCCCTCACCTGCTAAGAAAAACAGCAAGGTTGAGCCAACCAAATCATCAATTACTAAGCTCAATGTTGTTGACAAGCAATCTACCAAACCTAAAAAGGTTTGGAAAGTGAAAGAATCATCAAATGATTATACATCCAACAGTGTCACATCAATCAATACTTCTGATATGTTTAAAAATAAAATTTTGACTGATGTGATCATTGTGGATGATGCGTCTAGAGTCCCCAAGTCTGTAAAGGCTTGGGTCTCCGTTACTAATTAACTTCCTTGTTTTTGGTGTTGCAGCAACCTGAAGCCGTCCTGAATAGCAAATGGTATATCGATAGTGGTTGCTCGCGGAACATGACCGGCAATATATCCTTGCTCTCCGATGTTCATGCATATAATGGGGGATATGTTGCTTTTGCTGGTGACAAAGGAGGTGTAATTTCTGGCCAAGGCACACTCTCAAACGGCAAAGTGAGCTTTGAAAAGGTTAATTTTGTAGAACATCTGCAACACAACCTTCTTAGTGTATCGCAAGTTTGTGATAAGTCGTACACTACTGTTTTCACGAAAAGTGAGTGTTGCATTCTGAAGCCGGGGTTTGTCATTCCCGAGGAGTGGGTGCTACTGAGGGCACCTCGAGACAGAGACACGTACATTCTAGATATGCGTACTGTTGAAACAAAGCAGCAAACGTGTTTCTTGTCTAAGGCTAATGAAAAAGAATCCTTGTTGTGGCACAGACGGATGGGTCATCTACATTTTCGTAAGATGAATTATCTGGTTAAAAATGATCTTGTGCGTGGTGTACCGAAGCAATCATTCGGGCTTAATGATCATTGCGTTCCCTGCCAAAAGGGAAAACAGCACAAGAAGTCCCATAAGTCAAAACTGGTCAACTCAGTTGAAAAGCCATTGGAATTATTGCACATGGACTTATTTGGACCAGTGAGCAAGAAAAGTATAGGTGGAGCATGGTATTGTTTGGTGGTCACTGATGATTACTCGAGGTTCTCTTGGGTTTATTTTTTGGCCTCCAAGGATGAAACTGCTGAAATCCTTATCTACTTGTTCGACAAACTGGAGAATTTGTGCAATTTGAAGATCAAGAAACTAAGAAGTGATAACGGTACGGAATTTAAGAACTCTACACTAGGTCTTTTCTGTTTAAAGAAAGGCATTGATCATCAATTCAGTGCTGCTAGAACTCCTCAACAGAATGGTGTTGCTGAGCGTAAGAATAGGACTCTCATTGAAGCTGCAAGGACTATGTTAGCTGATTCAAAACTGCCTATCACGTTCTGGGCAGAGGCGGTCAACACAGCTTGCTACATTCTTAATTGAGTGTCCATGGTTAAGAAACGCAATAAGACCTCCTATGAGCTTTTCAACAACCGTAAACCAAATTTACAGTTTCTTGAGCCTTTCGGGTGTCCATGTATGATTATGCACACAAAAGAAAGAGTGGCTAAATTTGGTGAAAAATCAAGTGAAGGCTATTTTTTGGGTTTCTCAACTAATTCACCAAATAAACGTGTGTATAACAAAGCTACGAAGAGAGTGGAGGAACATTTTGAAGTAACTTGTTTGCGTTACACTCAACCTTCACAAGGAACGAGACCCGACTTCTTGTTCGATTATGACAGTATGTTTAATTCATTCAATCTTCCTGCTGAAGATGAAATTGAACAGGTGGTAACAATGCTTCATGGTCTTGATATATACTCTGATGTATCCAAGTCTCCTACAAAAACACCACCACCTCCTCCACAAACTACTGAACCAGTTCAAGATCCTGATACAGATCCAGATATGCCGGCATTATCCGATGGTGAAGTAGAATCTGTCACAGAGGTACTTGAAGAGACTTTAGTATCTGGGGGAGATGATACAAATTTGGAAACTGTCATTGAACCTGAAGAGATTCCAAGTAGCCGTGTAAATGTGAATCACCCGGTCGATAATATAATTGGTGATTTACACGATGGAGTTAGAACCAGAGGACAAACCGAGTGCCTATTAGCTCAATTGGAGTCATGCTTTCTTTCTCAAATTGAACCGAAAAATATCAAGGAAGCATTGACTGGCTCTCACTGGGTAGAAGCCATGCAAGAAGAACTCCAACAGTTCAAAAAGTTAGAAGTTTGGGAGCTGGTTAAACTACCTCAAGGATTCTGTCCGATTGGTACTCGCTGGGTTTATCGAGTCAAGAAAGATGACCGTGGCGTTGTTGTGAAGAACAAAGCTCGTCTGGTGGTTCAAGGTTTTACAAAGATCGAAGGATTGGATTATGACGAGGTTTTTGCACCAGTTGCGCGTTTGGAGTCAATACGGATATTTCTTGCTTATGCTTCATTCAAGAAATTTCGTGTTTATCAACTGGATGTAAAGAGTGCGTTTTTATATGGAAAGGTCAACGAAGAGGTTTATGTGAAACAACCTCCTGGTTTCGAAGACTCAGTGCATCCTGATTACGTTTACAAACTCGATAAAGCATTGTATGGTCTTCATCAAGCTCCAAGGGCTTGGTATGAAACGTTGTCTCAACACCTGCTCACAAATGGTTACACTCGTGGGCAGTTGATTCAACTCTTTTTGTCAAAAAGACAGGAAAGGATTTGTTGCTTGTGCAGGTATACGTGGATGACATTATTTTTGGTTCGACCAATGAGGCGCTGTGTAGAGATTTCGAGAAAATCATGAAGTCTAAGTTTGAGATGAGTGCAATGGGAGAACTTAAATTCTTCCTAGGTGTTCAAGTTGAGCAATCTGATAAGGGTATTTATATTCATCAGACAAAATATGTCAAGGATATCTTGACAAAATATCAGATGCTTGATGCCAGACACTATGGAACTCCTATTGACATCAGTCACAAACTTGGACCTGCTGACGACAAAGATGATGTTAATCAGCGTGACTATCGTTCAATGATAGGATCGCTTATGTACCTTACAGCATCTAGGCTTCTCATGAAAAGGCTGTCAAGATATCAAGCAAAGCCCAAAGCTTCTCATGAAAAGGCTGTCAGACGCATATTAGGTTATCTTAAGTGGAGACCCTCCTTGGGTCTCTGGTATTCTAATGAAAACGATTTTGCTCTAACTGCTTTTTCAGATTTGGATTATGGTGGCTGCTCAGTAGACGCGAAGTCCACAACTGGAGGATGTCAGTTTCTAGGAAGCCGATTAGTCTCGTGGCAGTGCAAGAAGCAGACAACTGTCTCTACATCCACTGCTGAAGCAGAATACATTGCTGCTGCCAGTTGCTGTTCTCAGGTTCTCTGGATTCAGCATCAAATGCGTGACTATGGGTTACTTTTAACTCTTACTCCTATTCATATTGATAATTCAGCTGCTGTATCTATCATACGCAATCCCGTACAGAATTCAAAAACAAAGCATATTGAAATTCGTTATCATTTTATACGGGATTGCTATGAGAAGCACCTAATTGACCTTGTCCAAATCCCTACTCTTAAACAAAACGCAGATCTTTTCACAAAAGCTTTCTCTCGTAGTCGATTTGATGAGCTTGTCTCTATGATTGGAATGGTGAGTTTAAGCAATGCCTAACTCTCCATTTCTGGTCAGAATTATCTTTTAGACTTGGTTAGATTAAAAAAAAAAAAAAAAAAAAAAAAAAACGCAACTGCCACTCTTTATACTTGTTAGTATTAAAGAAATGCAATAGTTGCAACATTGTTAAACTACACGTTGAATTGTGTCTGTAAACAATTGTGGAAACGATAGTACATCAGGAAACATGCATAAAATGGAATTTTAAGATTTATGTTTGATGTGTCAGTAGATTTATCTAGCATACTTGAAATACCTTTTATAAATATTAGCTTCATCAAATGATGTATTGGTAGGCATTTGTTCTAAAGTTACTAAGAAGCTTAGCTTTCAAATATGCATATTATTTTATATAAAAACATATTAATATGTATGACATTAAGTTAAAATAAGGGCAAAAATGTCCAAAATATTTTAACGCTTCGTCTTAATATTTGGATAATAGACATGTTATGATCTAAATTATAGGGTCTTTGTATGGTGTTATCTGGGGGAATATATTAGTTGTCTCCTCTGTTGTATGAAAATACAAACCTGGTTTCATCTAATATATTCTTGAAAAGAACTTAGGTACGTAGTCTATGTTAAGTTATAGACAATTATTGCGTACCCGTGGCATATCTAAATTCTAAAATATAATGTACATATGTACAAGAAAAATTATAAAAGGATTGCCTAGTACTGGTTTGTGTTAAACTATGGTACTCTGTTGTACGAAAGTACAGATCTGTACCCTCTAGTTTAAATTGTTCAGACTGGTGTTTGTTCAACCCAAACTATTGCTTATGTGACTCTGTTGTACGAAAGTACAGACCTGTCACCGCTATCTTAGTTCTAAAGATACGTTCATACCCTCACCTTCTATAAAGAAATTACTAACATGTTTTGATTTCAAATGTATATTTTAATGTGAGCTATATAATATAATATGCATGCTAATAATAACACAAGTGGTTCATCTCATTATGATTTGAAATCATATACTTAAGTACAAATGTTTATATGGTTAAAATATCAATAGTCGTCTTGAACTAATCTTTATAACAGGTGATTTAACTATGCTAAGTAAATTTAAAGTGGACAAACATACAGATAATCGAAATAACACTTACTATTCCTGATAAGTGCATGTTATCCTGATATGATTCCTAAAACAGACTTAAACAATCCCGTCACCAAAACGATGTTATGATTCTGTCGTTGAGTGTAAAATAGATTCAACGGTTTTTTTTTAAATTTTTTTTTAGATTGTTACTTTATTTATTTATTGCTTTATTGTTCTTAGTTATACCAAGTCTCTAAGTAAATATCAAATCGGCTTCGATTGTAAAACTTGAAATAAAATTAAAATTTCCAAGCAGTCCCAGGTGCGACACAAGCGCTGTGTCGCAAATGCGACACAAATTTTGTGTCGCTACCCATGTCACATCTTGTGTCGCTATACAGGGTTGAGGTATAAAAGCCGGACCCTACCTCTCAGTCGCTACACGTTTTTGCGACACAAAAAGCGACACAAGTCTCTCTCTTGCGACACAAGGACTGCGACGTAATTTATTTCGATTTTCTATCTTCGGCCGTGTTTCTTTGCAATCTATTCCGTGTTTTGTGTTCATCTTCCTTTTCTTGACTTATAGGTACAAATTTTAACCTCTTTTACCGTATAATTTGTGTTTAATAATTATAATCATATACGGGTTTTAGGGTTTTTCGTTTTGGGTAAAATTGGACACGGAAACCTTTCTTTAACATGCTAAATCTCATGGTTTCATGCTCTACAAACGTTGGCGCATCATTTGGTGTCCTCAATTTCGAAAACCCCCAAATTTGATTATAGGGTTTTTTCTGGGTTTGCAACTGTTCGTCATTGCGACACAAGTTGCGACACAAACACTTGTGTCGCACTTGTGTCTGTCGTTTTTGTTTCTATGCGACACAAACGTTGTGTCGCCTTAGCTTGCGACACATAGTTTGCGACATAAGGCTTCTGTCGCTAAATTCAATTAAATTAAATTAAATTCAATTTTATTGCAAAATGCGACACAACCCATGCAGTCGCTTAATTTGTTAGCGACACAAGCGATTGTGTCGCATAGTTTTTAAAATTGATTTTTGCGACACCATCCTTTGTGTCGCATATGGGTTTAGCGACACAATTATAATGTCGCATTCTTACTGCGACACAATCCTCTGTGTCGCATAAGACATTTTATTCAAATTAATTGTCTTCACGTTTGTATGCTAACGCTTTTCGAGCTATGTTTTATTCTGTGTTAATAGCAATGGCAGATATAAATGTGAATGATTGGGAGCCGAGGCACAATATTGTGGCTTTTCTTGAGGATGATCGGGTTTCGGCTGCGCCTTTTAGGCCAATGATTGCTTTCTTGCGCCGTTCCCACATTTTTACAGCCATCTCCGCCAATGCACCAATATACAAAGATCAAGTTGGCTCCTTCTGGAATTCAGCTGTGATCAACTCTGATCTGCCTGAAACCCGCATTCTCGCACGGGTAGAAGACAAAGAGGTGGTTATCTCCGAGCGGCTTATTAGAGAATTTTTCCAATTTGCTGACCATCCGGACATGCCGATTCAATTTGCAAACTCATTTATAAATGGAGGCATGATCCGTCTTGGGTATCCGGGCATTCCGAAGGATCAATACCGCAAGGCCAACCTAACTAGGGTCTGGCGGTATTTGATGCACATTATGATAGTCTGCCTATCCAGCAGAAAGGCTGGTTTTGACGGCATGAGCCATTCTACGGCTTCTGCTATGCTAGCACTAGTGTACAACAAGCCCTTCAACTTTTCTGGTTATATTTTTCGGGCTATGGTTGACAATGTACACACCGGGGACAACCGATGGAACATGTACCTGCGGTTTATCCAGCTATTACTCAACCATCTTCTTTCGGGGCTTCCGGTGAATGATGTTCACCGTTTTCGACAAACCCCTATGAATGTTCGCATCTTTGCCATCTGTGGGCAATATGCTAAAGGAGTTCCGGCGCCGGCGGATGTGCCACTGTTTGGGCACATTGTAAATGAGGATTATGTTCCTCCGGCGGCCGATGAATTTTTGGATGCTGCTGCTCCTCCACAGCCAGAGGATCTTTTTGTCAATGTGCCTGTACAAGCAGAAAATCCTCATCTTGAGGCAATTTTGGACGACATTGAGACCTTTGGTCATGTTGACCATCTTGAAGGAGAAAACGTTCAGGCACAAGAGCCGCATATTGTCGAAGACATGGCTGCCAGCTCTTCTGATGGTGGCTCAACTCCACCAACTTCCCCTCGGATAGTCCCTTCCGACACTTCGTTGGAAAATATTCGTCGTTTTGATTTAAGACGCTTTAAGCGTATTCAACGACGCAAAAGGGCAGGGACAGGTTATGTGCGACCCGATGTGGGCAAAAGGCCTCGTCAATCAGAACCTACGGATGAAGATTGGGTGCCTCCGATGGTTCGTCAACGTCAATCGGCTCAAACTTCTTCTTCCACGCCACGGGTTGACATTCCCCGTGTGGAGGTTCCTGTTCAACCTCTGCCTTCGGCCATCCAAGAGCTTCTGAGGCGTATGGATGCGATGCAGCAAACAGCAAGAGACCAAGCCACTTTAATTCAATCTCAATCTGTGGTTCTCGAAGCTCAAGCTGCTCAAATTCAGGCTTTAGAGACGCAAGCGGCGAGGGTTCCTGTTTTGGAGTCTAGGGTCTTAGAGTTAGAAGCCCTAGCTGTGGTTTCGGGGGAGTCAGGCCTGCGTGCCATTGAAACAACAACTAGGACTTCCGCCGGAACACAAACAAATGATGTAAATGATGAAGCTATGAATGAAAATATCTGTTTGGATTATTTTTGTTGGGAAAAACAATGATCAAACCTAAGTTATAAATCTGATGAGTCAAAATCTATCTCAGTTGTATTCAGGAAAAACTTAGTGAATTCCTGAGTCTGTGGTTCTGAGTCTGTGCCACACAGACTGAAGAATTGTTTCTGAGTCTGTGCTGCACAGACTGAAGAAATCCCACAGACTGAAAGCCGTGCTCTACTTGAAGACTTATGGATTCATCATCTGAAGAATGAAGATTGAAGACAAAAGACTTCACAGACTGAAGATCACAGACTGATGATCACAGATTGAAGATCACAGACTGAGAGCACAGACTGAAGAGCACAGATTGAAGAATGAAAGTACAAGTGTACAGAAGATATTCTTCTTTCCTTAGGCTAGATACAACTGATAAGATGTTTGAGAAAGGTCAAACATCTAACAAAGGTTTTCTTCTCAGCAAAGAAACCTTTTACCTTTTTGCTTTTTCTGTTTCCAAGAAAAGCAAAAAGGGTGGCGTGCAAAGTTGCCCAAGATGCATCTGTTATCCCTTGGACAATTATGCAAGCTGGATAAAACAGAGTTACACCCAACTCTATAAATAGCAGTTCAAAAAGCACTGCTATGTATCCAAAAAATTCAAGAGAATTGGTATACTAGACCTTTGAGCTTAGGCTAAAGCATTACCACACTTACTGTGAAGTTTGTAGTGATAACTGTATCTTTGTATACTACTTGGATCGTATTCAAACCATCTGTGTGGGTTTGAATACCTTGTCATCTTTGTGAGACAAACACTTTATTGTGAATAATACTTTGATTCATAATAAACTCTGTGTTAACATTAATCTTGTTTTCCGCCTAGATTAATTTAAACTTGTTTGATATAAAACTTGGATATAAACTAACACGTTGAGATAACTGTTATTTAATCTGTATCTAAGTTTTGGGAACCTTGTGACCCAACAACTGGTATCAGAGCAAATAAAGATTTAATCTTTAACGATCAAAGGAACCCAGTTTATCAAACAATCATCTAAACCCATTTTTCTCTACATTTTCTACTTTGAAAAATGACTTCCTCTATTGCTATGGCTGGGAAGGGAATTCCAATCTTCAATGGTGTAAATTTTACCCACTGGAAATTGAAAGCTGAATGGTTTCTTGCTAGCATTCATGATGAAATGCTTAGAGTCATTCAGGAAGGACCCATTATTCCTGGCAGAATAGTTCCTGCTACTTTAGATGCAAATGGTACTATTTTGACATCTGAAAAATTTGTTGAGGCTGCCAAAAGTACCTGGACTGATCTAGACAGGCAACTATATGCATTAGATTTTAAGGCCAAGTCCATACTGGGCAATGCAGTTACTGAGCCTATCTTTGCTAAGATATCTGGCTGCAAAACTGCTAAAGCCATATGGGATATGCTAACTGACCAATATGATGGTGTAAGCTTAGTACAATCCCAAAAGAAGAAGAATCTCATAAGAAATTATGAGAACTTCTCTGCTGGTCAAGGAGAGTCATTAACTGATATTCATACCAGATTTCAGATCTTAATCAATGATCTTGAAAGGTATAATATCATCAAAGGACAGTTTGAAATCTGTGCAAAATTTGTTGATGTCATTCCAAACACTTTTTCTGAAGTTATCACTTCATTAATTGTAAGTGAAAAATTGGAGACATATGATCTCTCTGGCTTGTTTGGACTTCTACTAAACTTTGAAGAAACCAAAGCCAGAAAGGATCTAAATGCCAAAAGGATTGCAAAAGATCCATCTGCTGCCCTTGTTGCAACAACAAGGAAAAATAGAGAACTTTTCTCTAGAGCAGATTACCATCTTACTCTTACAGACTCAGAATCAGATGATGAAACTGAGTCTCTAGAAGCTGAAATGGCATTGCTAGCCCAAAGGTTAGAAAAGGCAAGATTCAAAGGTTCAAAAGGGAGGCCAACTTTTGATCCTAAGAAAGCTACTTGCTATAAATGTGGGCAAGCTGGTCATATTTCTTCTGACTGCAGAGTGAAGATTGCAGAATCTTCAAGTTCTGATAAGTGGGAAGAAAAGGCCAAGAAGTACAAGAAAAAGTACTTCAACTCCAAGAAAATTGGAGAGAAACAACAACCAAAGAAACTAGAGAAAGCTTTGGTTGTTGAATAATGGATAGATGAAGAATCTTCATCATCTGAGGATGATGAAGATATGTGCTTAATGGCTATCACAGAGAGCCAGTTTGACAAAGATGTCAAATTTGCAGAAAAGGCATGTGTTCATCCAGATTGGGACAGAGGATGTGCTTACAATGTAAATCATTTTAAACTTTACTATTGTGATGCAGAAAAACAGAAAATGTTTGAACACATTTATGTAGATTTTTTGAAAAGACTTGAGGAAATACAAGATTTAAAAACCAAACTCAGTCAAGTTCAAAAAGATCTACAATCAAAAGTGAATGAAATAAACCAAAATAAACAGTACAAACTGGAGCTTGATGCTCAATATGACCTTCTCAAAAAGATCAAGCTGGAAAAAGAAGCTTATAAAAACAAAGCTGATCATTATGAAAGGATCTGTAAATCTTGGTGTATTTCATCACTTAAAAATGTGGACTGTTTATCCAAACAGATTCCAGCTCAGATACAAGCGGTCATAGGTGACGAGTTTGATCTTAAAAGTCACATAAATTCAGAAATAAACTCAAAACCTACTATATTTGTACCTGAGATTTTACCTCATACTTTTAGTCATACTGTGGGAGACAAAGTTATATTGACAAATGCTTTTGTTAGACCAAAAATAGTTACTAAAGAACTAGTATATGAGACAGAGCCAGACTCTGAAGACACAGACTCACAAATCTCAGTCTGTGAAACTTCTCAATCTGAACAGCCTGAACTTATAATCACTAATGAATCTTTAAGAACTATAGAACTTGAAAAGAAAAGATTTATAAAAGGCAAAGTTAATATTCCCACAGTACCATCTTTAAAAAGACAAAAAGAGGTAAAAGGAATCAAAAATAAACAGAAAGGTTACAATGTGTTTGAACCTTCCACATCTCAGTCTGTAACTGGTCCAGACAATAATATGCCAAATGATAAATCTAAAGGCATAAAACCAGTAACAAAGGAGTTAAAAAGATCTTAGTCTGTGAGATCTAACTGTCAGTCTGGAAAAATAAATTTTCAGTCTGGCAAACTTAACTCCAAATCTGTTTGTGTTAACACTCAGTCTGACTCTCAAAAGTCAAATCTTAACAACCAGACTGAGACCATTAAGCTGCTTAGTGAAAACTTAATGAAGTTAACCACAGATTTTAAAACATTTGTTGAGTCAAAACAAGAGTTTAACAGAGGATCTAGTGTAAATAATAACCCAAAATCCAAAAGGACCATCATGTTGAACAGAAAATGTTACAACTGTGGAAATCCGGGACATGAAGGTATTAAATGCACAAAGTCCATTTTTAAACAGCCAAAGGCTGCTTTGATCAAACAAATGTCGTCTACAAACAACAAAATCAAAAATAGAGAGGTTAAAAGTCAACTTCACAAACTTAGCACCAAAACTGCTAAAGAATTGACTTCAACCAACTCTAAAGAACCCATCAAAAGATGGGTTCCCAAAAGTAACTAATTGATTTTGTTTGTCCTGTGCAGGGTAACAGCAAATGGTACCTAGACAGTGGATGCTCAAGACACATGACAGGTTCCTTGAAGAATCTGTCAGAGTTTGTAGAAGAAGAAGGACCTTCTGTCAAATATGGTGACAACTCTGTTGCCAAGATAAAAGGTTATGGTGTGGTGAAGGCTGACAACATCAGAATAACAAAGGTGGCCTATGTTGAGGGATTAAAGCATAACCTGCTTAGTGCTAGCCAGATTTGTGATGATGATGGTGAAATCAGAATCAGAAAGAAGGCTGCTGTTATCTATAATTCCAAAGGCAAACCTATATTAGTTGCCAAAAGAGAAAGAGATATCTATCTCTTGGATCTTTCTTCTGCAGACAACAATATAGAGACCTGTCTCTATACTCAGTCTGTGCCAGAACTAAGCTGGCTATGGCATAGAAGGTTATCCCACCTGAACTTCAAAAATATTAACCTCCTGTCAAAGAAGAAACTGGTTAGAGGTCTGCCTGATGTTACATTTGCAAAAGACAAACTTTGTCCTGCATGTACACTAGGGAAACAGACCAAGAACCATTTTCCATCCAAATTGTTAGCTACAATTGAACAACCACTGCATATGCTCCATATGGATCTGTTTGGACCCATGAGCATTAGCAGTTTGGGTGGAAAGAAGTATACACTTGTGGTTGTGGATGAATACACAAGGTATACTTGGGTCATCTTTCTTAAAGCTAAAAGTGATGCTCCTGAAGAGATTATTAATCTAATCAAGATAGAAGAATTGCAGAAAGATGCACCTGTCAAGCAACTCAGGAGTGACCATGGTACAGAATTTAAGAATTCTACTCTTATTGAATTCTGTACTGACAAAGGCATTATTCAAAACTTTGCCTCTGTCAGAACTCCTCAACAAATGGTGTTGCTGAGAGAAGAAATCGTACACTCATAGAAGCTGCAAGAACCATGTTATGCCATGGTCAAATGAGGGTTTATTTTTGGGCAGAAGCAGTTAACACTGCCTGTTATACCCAAAATAGATCTATTTTGGTCAAAAGGCATGGCAAAACTGCATATGAGTTGTATCATAAGAAGGTTCCAACCATCCATTACTTCCAGACCTTTGGTAGTAAATGCTATATTCTCAATCAAAGAGATCAATTAGCTAAGATGGAACCTAAATCTGATGAAGGAATTTTTGTTGGCTATTCATCTATCTCAAAGGCCTACAGAGTCTACAACAACAGAAGGAATAAAATTGAAGAAACCATCAATGTCACCTTTGATGCTTCCTCTGCTAATGATGAACATGTTTCTCAGTCTGATGTTCATTTGTTAGAAGATTTATCTGTTGTGGGATCTGAATCTCAAATCCCAGTTGTTGTTAACCAACCACAGGACTCTGAAAGTGATAATGAAGATGATCAACCTGCTCATTCTATGACAATACCTTCATCAACAGAAGATGAATCTGTGTCCAGAGATTCAAACTCTTCTGATACATGTGTTCAGTCTGATAGTTTTCAGTCTGTGAACTCTACAGACTCTGACTTGCCCTGTGTAGAAGATGATGCAGAACTCAGTCCTGCTATTCTTCCACCAAATGAGAATGATTTACCATCAAATGATGAATCACTTCTAGGAGTCAAAGAACACAAGTATCATCCAATTACAGAAATAATTGGAGATTATGTTTCTGGTGTACAAACAAGAGCTAAAGTGTCAAACTTATCTACTGCAAATTTCTGTTTCTACACAAACTTCCTGTCAATCATTGAACCAAAGAAAGCTGAAGAAGCCTTGAAAGATGATGATTGGGTTGAAGCAATGCAGGAAGAGTTAACAGAATTTGACAGAAACAATGTTTGGACCCTAGTTCCTGCTCCAAAAGGGAAAACCATTATTGGGACAAAATGGGTTTACAGAAACAAAATGGACAAGGATGGGGTGATAATCAGAAACAAGGCAAGGCTAGTTGCTCAAGGCTACAAGCAGGAAGAAGGAATTGATTATGATGAAACATTTGCCCCTGTAGCCAGAATTGAAGCAATAAGGTTATTCTTGGCATATGTTGCATTCAAGGACTTCAAAGTCTATCAAATGGATGTCAAGAGTGCATTTCTGAATGGCAACTTACAGGAGGAAGTCTATGTGAAACAACCTCCAGGTTTTGTAAGTTCTACTTTACCAAATCATGTCTATAAATTGCAGAAAGCACTATATGGGCTAAAACAAGCTCCAAGAGCTTGGTATGACACCTTATCATCCTATCTTCTTAGTAATGACTTTACTAGAGGATCAATTGATAAAACTTTGTTCTTCAAAAGGAACAAGGCAGATGTCATACTAGTCCAAATCTATGTTGATGATATTATATTAGGGTCTACTGATGAAAAATTGTGTAAATGGTTTTCAAACTTAATGTCAAAACAGTATCAAATGAGTATGATGGGTGAATTAACATACTTTCTTGGTCTACAAGTACATCAGAAACCTGATGGTATCTTTATCAACCAAGGTAAATATGTCAATGACCTACTTACTAAATATTCTTTAAAGGACTGTTCAATTATGAAAACACCAATGAGCACTGCAGATAAGTTGGATAAGGATCAGTCTGGCAAGTTAGTCTGTCAAACCACTTTTAGAGGTATGATAGGATCTCTACTATACCTCACTGCAAGTAGACCAGATATCATGTTCTCAACATGTTTGTGTGCTAGATATCAATCTGAACCTAAAGAATCGCATCTAACAGCTGTAAAAAGGATTTTTAGGTACCTAAAAGGTACTCCTAACCTGGGTCTTTGGTATCCCAAAGACTCTGGTTTTGATCTAATTGGATATACAGATGCAGATTATGCAGGTTGTAAATTAGACAGGAAAAGCACTTCTGGTGGATGTCAACTGCTAGGTGGCAAACTAGTCAGTTGGTCAAGCAAGAAACAGAATTCAATTGCTACATCCACTGCAGAAGCTGAATATGTGGCTGCTGGTAGTTGCTGTGCTCAATTGCTATGGATGCAACATCAACTAGCAGACTATGATTTGGTGTTTACAAAAACTCCAATCATGTGTGATAACCAAAGTGCCATTGCCATCACTGAGAATCCTGTGTTTCACTCCAGGACAAAGCATATTGAGATCAGACATCACTTTATCAGAGATTGTGCTGAGAAAGGTAAAGTGATTCTCAAATATGTGCCAACAAATGACCAACTAGCAGATATCTTTACTAAACCTCTTAATGAAGATAGATTTTTGTATCTGCTTGGTCAACTAGGAATGCTCAACCCCTAGTAAAACCTTGAATCTATATGATTCAATTCTCAGTCTGTGTCTGTTTTTCAATCTGTATAACTGTATTCTCAGCTACATACAATCAAAAAGCACAGACAAAGAGATGTTTTTGTACATACTTTCTAAGAAAATACCAAAAAGATTTTATACCTTCTGTTATTTTCTCTCAGTCTGACTGATTATATGTTTCAGTCTGTGTAACTTCTTCCAGATTAGCTACACAGACTGACCATATTCATTCAGACTAGACCCTCTATTTTTGTGCTTTATTAATTCATAAGGTTAGTATTTTAGTACTATTAGTATTAATACTGCTAGTTACTTTTAGTACTGCTGGTTAATACTGATAAGACTTTTTAACACTGCCCCCATGAATTCGTATTTTAAGCACTGCTGGTAAAGATTGGTACAATTAACACTGTTAATGTAGCAAGTTACTACTGTTAGTTAATTTTAGTACTGCTCTTGCAAGTTACTACTGTTAGTTAAATTTAGTACTGCTCTTGCAAGTTACTACTGTTAGTTAATTTTAGTACTGCTCCTGCAAGTTACTACTGTTAGTTAATTTTAGTACTGCCTTCTCAAGTTAGTACTGTTAGCTATATCAATCCATTACCACTGCTGGCAATAGTTTTTAAAATTCTGTTATTTTCTCAGTCTGTCTGTTATATGGCTTAGTCTGTGTGACGTCATCCAGACTCACTACACAGACTGACCATATACACTCAGACTGAGCTCATCTCATTTTTTCCTTTTATTTTTTATTTTTTTTATTTTATTTTATTTTTTATTTTTTTTACTTTCTTTAATAAAAATAAATAAACAACAATATCTCTGCATTTAATGCTAAAACCATTTTTATGGTAATAATCATTAAAAGTTTTGGCGCTTGTTGTCTATTTATCTGCTCAATACAAAAAGTGCACGTGCCTCAGCGCTACTGTTGCAGAAACAGGGATAAACCGTCCAAATGGGTCCCATTTAACGGAAATTTAATTTCTACAAATACCCATTTATGTTTTCTCCCTTTCTTCTTCATTCGTACTTGCACACCAAAAACAAACAGAGTTTATAAACCCTAAATTGCTCAACCATTTTCAAAATCAATTTCTAAAATCTCTTCAATGGCTGATCAATGGGTTTACACGGCACCTGCCAACATCGCTGCGGCTAAACCCTTCAAACAAGGGAAACAGGTAAAACTCTGTATCAACAATCAAGTAGCTACCATTTCCATCCCTGATTCGAAAAAGAATAAAGGGTTTGAGGAACTAACTGCTTTTATGTCTGCTCATCCATTAAGGGGAGCATTCTTTAACACAGTTCCTCAAATATACCCACAATTTCTAATGGAATGGTGGTATACTTGCTCCTCAAATAGTACCAATACTGCAATTACTGGTACTATTGATCATGGTAAACGGGCAGTTACCATTGATCAGGAGTTAATTAGGAATGTCTTAGACCTGCCTTTGGGAAATAATTTTGAACCTATTCCAACCAAAGAAGCAGCAAGGGCTTCTCTTCCTTTGGTTGGATATACCAAAGAAAAAGGCACAATTTTGATGTCAGGATTCACCCCCAAATGGAAATTTTTAATTTCTGGCATCATTAGGAGTCTAGGAGGTAAATCTGGTAGCACAGGGGAGCTAAATGAGTTTGAAACTCAGCTGTTGAGCTCATTCATCACTGGTTTAAACATTAACTTTGCAGAGTTGTATTTTCAAGAAATTTTAAAACAAGTGAATGAGTCAAACAGAATTTTTAATGTACCTTTTATAAGGCTACTCTCCCTGTGCATCCAATCCAGGTTAATTGGGTCTGTATATATGTCCTTTAATAATAAAGTGGCAGATATACCTGTTCCTGTGCTCACATATAAAGTGTTTAACCATCCGGTTCCACTTTCTGGAGCACCTATCACTGCTGCTATGCAGCACTGGATTGATCACCCATATGTTGCTTCTGCATCCATGGAGGGTGATGATTCAAGTGATAGTATGGGTAATAAGACCCAGACTGTTGACGAACGTGTGGCTGAAGCAGAGCACACAGACTCCAGGGATACAGACTCAACTCAGTCAGTGCACTTGGAGTCAGACTCAAACATTCCTGAGTCTGTTCCATCTTAAACAGAAGATGCAGGTAGTACTTCTTCTTCATCTGAGGACATGGATATAGATCAACCTTCTTATCCTAGCCCATCCTCACCCACAAAAGAGAGTCACAAACAAACCAACCCAGATGAGTCACCACTCACTCTGGAGGAATCACCAGACTCAACCTCCAAAAGTATAGCACAAATGGAATCATCATCCATGGAACTGGATGTCAACAGAACACCTTCCAGTGCTGTAGACCATTCCATTACAGCTCTGCTAGAGTCTGTGGTGCCAATGGCTACCCAACTGACCCAACCTACACCTAGTTTAGTCAGCTTGGATACCCACATTGCTACTGCTACACTGACCCCTGTAGTAAGCATTGAAGAAGATGCTCCAATCCTGAGCACTACCAACCCCCTCTTTACCCCACTCACAATGGCTGGACCCATATTGACCACTAGTCCTGCACTAGTTCACACTCCGGTGAGTCTTTTCTTACACCCCTCTGCACAGATTGCCAATGCCCCAGTCATGTCACAGACTGAGGTACAGATCTCCTTTTCTTTGCTCCATGATCTACCATCTTATCACCAGATGGTTAGTGAGGGCATACAAACTTCAACATCAGTTGCCAGTGATACTGCTCCATTACACCAGGAACTGTTTGAGGCAACAGGTGCAACACAATCATTTCCCCGTGATATCTTATCCTATCACCGGATTAGATCTGAGGGAACAACTACACCACTCAATGCCTATGATCGCTTTTCCACGCACAGGATACAGAGTGAGGCAAAGAGTGCAACACCAAAAGATTCCAGTGATCTTGCTCAGTTTCAACATGAGTCAAGTGAGGAACACATACCATCACCCAATTCTAACCCCTCCAACCAGACCCAGTCTGTGCCTTCTAGTACACTTAATGATGTGCTTTCTGCCATCAACAGGTTGTCTGAATGGGTACAGACTGAGTTCAATAATAATAAGAAAGAGCTAGAGAAGATGAAGCATCTAGTCTCTACTATGGTGGATAAAGTGGATATGCTGGAGGAAAAGGTATCCAATAGGTTAGATGAAATGCAGACCACCCTCTCAAACTTGGTAGATGATGTCAAAAAGGGGGAGAAGATGAAGCATGGGTCTGCAGAAGCTAAAACCTCAAAAGATAAAGATTTAAATAATAAATCCTTAGATTTAGGGGGAGATAGCAGTGAGGGAGATGATGGAGATGATGGACCCGAAGGTGCTAGGGTGAAGTCTCAGACTGAAGCTCAGTCTGTGCCACAGACTGAAGATATGAGTGCACAGACTAAGGGGGAGCAAGAGAGATTGCAGTTAGGTGAACATGCTGAGATGGTTGCACAGACTCAGGGGGAGTCATCCATTGTCTTACACATAGACCCAATTGCAACTATCTCAACCCAAGGTCAGATGGAGTTGAAGAGACCAAGGGAAGAAGATGAAGATGTTCAACCTCTGCAAATCAAGAGAGCCAGAAAGATGAAAAGAATGGCCAGGAGGATTCCTGAAAGGGATGTCTTTGATTCCCAACCAAAAATGAAGGGGATCAAAACCTGGGACCAGTTCTTAAAGCTGGCAGAAAAACAGGACAATGACGGTGATGATGATGATGCCATCAATCCTGACTGCAGTTCTGAGTCTGAAGTTTTCAGAAGATCAGATGATGATGAAGATGATGCTACTTTTGGAGGTGTAGGTGAAGGAGCCTCAAAAGTCAAGACAGGAGAGTCTCAGTCTGTGCCTTCTGAACCTGCACAAACTGAGACACAACATCAATCACAGACTCAGAGCTCAGAGCAACCAGCAGCAAGCACTGATGTTCTAATTATCAGTGCTGAAGCCATTCAAGCTGAAGCCTATCCTGCTAGACCAACCACATCAACCAGAACACTGCCTCCAGGTAGAAGTGAGATTGAAGACAGAATGCAATGGAGAAGTGCTCATGTGATAAGCACTTATCCTGGGTCAAGCTCTACCATAGAAGAAGTAATGGATAAGGGTAAGGGCAAGGAGATTGCCTTATCCAAGCAGGAAAGATTAGGCAAGATCAAGAAGATGGTGGATGATCATGCTGCTGGAACAAGAAATCCTGAACTGTCAAATCTACAGGATGAGCTCTTGCAACAAGAAGCTACTGCTCAAGGTATGACCTTATCCGAATACTTAAATGTATTATCAATTGAAGAGCAGAAGCTGAAGGAAGCAAGATTTGTTGACATGCTCTCCAAAGAGTTAGAAGATGAAAGTTGTTCACAGACTCAGATCAGAAGAAGTCAAGTTGAGCAACAAATCAAAGAAGATGAGGAGCTATCAACAAGATTACAGAAGATAGAGAGTCTAAAAGCGAAGCTACAATCCACTTTCCAAAAGTCAAAGCTCAAGCAAAAGATTAAAGACTGTCATCTGAATAAGATTGGACAGAGATTGAGGCTAGAGTTGACTTTGACCAAGAGCTCAAAAATGGTGTGGGTGGATGACCTGTACACTCTAGGACTTAAAGAATGGCAATCCATTGCTAACCTTTTGAAGAGTGTAGCTGACAAAGATCTGAAGAAAGAAGTTCTGGATGAGCTATCTTACCTGATTGAGCTAGTTCTCAGTCTGGGGCTCATCTCAGAAGAAGAGTACAAGTTGTTTTGCATAGCAAACAACTTTGTAATCAAGAAGAAGTCAGCTGGGTTATCCACAGAGAATGAGCAGAGAAGGGAGCATCCTCTACCCAAAGGTATCATTTTTATCGATAGATCCTATGTCCAGACTGACACAGTTGAAGGTCTGTGCTACAGAGATATCAATGGAATAGAGTGCTTCCAGGATAAAAACAGACTATATGGAGAGTCTCTGCTGCATTGCATTGCCCTGCTGAAGGAATGCAAACATTCTCAAGCCAAGCCATTTAGAAGAAGGTTAATCAGCTGGCTATTCAACAACCTTTCCAAGATCAGGATGATGATTGGATTTGAAGACATCTGCAGGAAAATCATCCTGGAGTATCAAAAATTTGAAGACAAATCTGATAAGGAAATGGAAGAACTGTTGAAGAGGAAAGTGGAAAAGATGAAAGAGATCAAGGCTCAGAGAAAGAAGTGAAGATTGTTAAATTTTTGATTTACAAATTCATGTAATAATTGTAATATTCTTGTAAACTGACTATGACTTTGACTCTATGTATATAAGTCTAAATTCATAAGTTATGCTTTACTTTAGTATCTATTTTTATCTACTTTCTTTTGTAAATAGATTTTGACATCATCAGATAGGGGGAGATTGTTGGGAAAAACAATGATCAAACCTAAGTTATAAATCTGATGAGTCAAAATCTATCTCAGTTGTATTCAGGAAAAACTTAGTGAATTCCTGAGTCTGTGGTTCTGAGTCTGTGCCACACAGACTGAAGAATTGTTTCTGAGTCTGTGCTGCACAGACTGAAGAAATCTCACAGACTGAAAGCCGTGCTCTACTTGAAGACTTATGGATTCATCATCTGAAGAATGAAGATTGAAGACAAAAGACTTCACAGACTGAAGATCACAGACTGATGATCACAGATTGAAGATCACAGACTGAGAGCACAGACTGAAGAGCACAGATTGAAGAATGAAAGTACAAGTGTACAGAAGATATTCTTCTTTCCTTAGGCTAGATACAACTGATAAGATGTTTGAGAAAGGTCAAACATCTAACAAAGGTTTTCTTCTCAGCAAAGAAACCTTTTACCTTTTTGCTTTTTCTGTTTCCAAGAAAAGCAAAAAGGGTGGCGTGCAAAGTTGCCCAAGATGCATCTGTTATCCCTTGGACAATTATGCAAGCTGGATAAAATAGAGTTACACCCAACTCTATAAATAGCAGTTCAAAAAGCACTGCTATGTATCCAAAAAATTCAAGAGAATTAGTATACTAGACCTTTGAGCTTAGGCTAAAGCATTACCACACTTACTGTGAAGTTTGTAGTGATAACTGTATCTTTGTATACTACTTGGATCGTATTCAAACCATCTGTGTGGGTTTGAATACCTTGTCATCTTTGTGAGACAAACACTTTATTGTGAATAATACTTTGATTCATAATAAACTCTGTGTTAAAATTAATCTTGTTTTCCGCCTAGATTAATTTAAACTTGTTTGATATAAAACTTGGATATAAACTAACACGTTGAGATAACTGTTATTTAATCTGTATCTAAGTTTTGGGAACCTTGTGACCCAACAATTTTGCGTATTCTGCACCAATTCCTGGTCAACCAATTGCACTTAATATTGACTACTCGGAGGCCAATCTTGAATATTTGCAAAGCATATTAAATGAAGATGAACATCCGAGGTATGATTCGGATCTTGGTGATGATGATGTTGAAGTTGAAGAAGAGGTGCTGAGTGAAAATGAAGTATATGATGATGCACCTGTGGTTGAAGACTGGGAAGAGTCTGAGAGTGATGAGGAGCCAAACAATGAGTCAAATCAGTCTGTTCCTAGAATGTTTAGGGAACATCCAGACTGGATAAGGGCCGTGGCAGCAGCTCCACCAACCTGTAAATTCTACAAAGTTAAAGGTGATTTTACGGGATTGATAAGAAGTTGGAAGTTTGATTGTGATCACAATGTTTTTATGATAAAGAGATCAGATGGCATTCAATACTTCCAGCCGAAATTTAAGAAGTTGAGTTCTCTCCCAAAATGTGAAATAAATAGATTAGCTCAACTGGAGCTCATTAATCCGGGAAGAGAAGGAAAGGCCGACTACATTCAGAAAATTATCAGGCGTGAAGTATACTCAAAGAGATATAACATGATAAAGCCTGTTTTGGGAAAACGTCAAAAATCAAAGAAAAGGCTTGACTCTGTTACAGGACAGCTGGTCGTCAAGATGATTTATCCGCCGGCAAATTGTTTGAAAAAGATCCCTCTGGAGATATTACCACTGAATGTGCTGAGTTACTAACTATTTCATACTCCTTTGGAAGATAAGTTATTCTGGATTTCTCATTCCATTCAGTTGAACTAATGTCTCAAAACGTGTCCTGTCGAAAGCTTTAGTGTATAGATCTGCCAAGTTGTCAGAAGAGGCAACTTTGACTAATCTAATAAGCTTCTTCTCGGCACAATCTCGAATAAAATGATGACGAACATCAATGTGTTTCGTCTTGCTGTGCTTTACCGGATTATTGGCTATAGAGATCGTCGATTCATTATCGATCATCATCGGAGTGTCGGTAAAGTTTAGTCCGTAGTCTCGCAGTTGCTGCTGTATCCACAATACTTGGGAACAACAGCTGCCAGCTGCAACATACTCAGCTTCACATATAGAAATGGCTACTGAGCTTTGCTTCTTGCACTGCCAAGACACAAGTCTACCTCCCAAGAATTGACATCCTCCGGTCGTAGACTTTCTATTTTGGTTGCATCCACCATAATCCGAATCAGTATATGCAACAAAATCTAAGTCTCCTTCAATCGGATACCAAAGTCCCAGCTTCGGCTTCCCCTTGAGGTAACGAAAGATTCTCTTTACAGCTTGCATATGTGACTCTTTCGGATCAGCCTGATATCTTGCGCAAATACAAACAGCAAACATAATGTCAGGCCTAGAAGCAGTCAAATACATTAGTGATCCAATCATAGCCCTATATAAAGTAGGATCTACATTCTGATCACTCGATGTATCGGGACCAAGTCCGTGATTTTCTGGAATAGGAGTTTTGTAAATCCGAGATTCATCCATCTTGAAGCGTTCTAACAGCTCATGTGTATATTTAGATTGATGAATAAAGAAACCATCTTTCTTTTGGTCAACTTGTAACCCTAAGAAGAAGTTCAACTCTCCCATAGCAGACATCTCGAACTTGCCTTTCATAACTTGCTCAAATTCTTGACACATCTTTTCGTCAGATGACCCAAAGATAATGTCATCAACATATACTTGAACAAGTAGAAAGTCCTTTTTCTTCCACTTCACAAAGAGTGTACTATCAATTCTTCCTCTTGTAAAGTCATTCTCAAGAAGATAAGTTGATAGTGTCTCATACCACGCTCTTGGAGCTTGATGTAATCCATACAGAGCCTTATCAAGACGATATACTCTATTTGGATACATTGGATCAGTAAACCCTGGTGGTTGAGAAACATACACCGTTTCCTTTACCTTGCTGTACAAAAAGGCACTCTTAACATCCAGCTGATACACTTTCATTTTCTTTGAAGCTGCAAATGCTAAGAACAACCTAATTGCCTCAAGCCTAGCAATAGGTGCAAACACTTCATTGTAATCAATTCCTTCTTGTTGGTTGAAGCCTTGAATGACTAGACGAGCTTTATTGCGAATCACGATTCCCCGATCGTCTTTCTTACACTTAAAGACCCATCTAGTACCAATTGGATATTCACCACTTGGTAAATCAACCAACTCCCAAACTTACAGTTTTGAGAACTGTGAAAGTTCTTCCTGCATTGCTTCTACCCATGAGTTGTCCTTCAACGCCATTTGGACATTCTTAGGCTCAACTTGGGAGATAAAACATGAATATAGACATCGATTTGTAATCCCTGTCTCTTTCATGTCAGCATATAAGCTAGTGTACTCAGAAACACTGGCTCTGGTTTGAACCGGTGCATTTGGATCACCAATGATATTTTCAATTGGATGATTTTTGTTTGATCTAGTTGTAGTCACTGGTTCAAGTTCTATTTCTTCTTCTAGATTAGTGCCAATCTCCTTCAATAGAGGTATATTGTCATCAGAAGATTGTTGTGTGGCACTCGTTGAAGCATGATTAGGATCTACAAAAGTTGTATCTCTAGGAACATTCGATGTTGGTGCAGGGTCAATATCCCCATCACCCGACAATAAATGTTCAGAGACCGCTGAGTCAACTTTGTAGTCACTGATTGGGACATTAAATGACTTAAAGAGATCTGAATAGTCGAATTGCCAATCTAATCCCTTATGTACGTCATGTGTGTAGCTCGTAACTTCAATATTATAAACTATTTCCACACGTCCCGTTGCCTTATTGAAGACACGTTTGTTTGGTGAATTAGGCACATAACCTAGGAAGTATCCTTCGTCAGCCTTCTCACCAAATTTTGGTTGAGTGCTAGTCTTCAGCAAAGTACAAGAAACTCCAAAGGGTTCAAATCCTTTTAAGTTTGGTTTCTTATTGTTCAAAAGCTCATAACAAGTCTTGTTCTGCTTTTTAACCGTAAGAACTCTGTTTAAAACATGACATGCTGTATTCACCGCTTCTGCCCAGAAAATGACCGGAAGCCTTGAATCTGCAAGCATTGTTCTAGCTCCTTCAATCAACGTTCTGTTTTTCCTTTCAGCAACACCGTTCTGTTGAGGTTCATACGATGCACTGAATTGATGTTGTATCCCTTTGCTTAAGCAATAGACATTGAACGTTGAATTCTTGAACTCTGTTCCATTGTCACTACGAATTCTCTTAACTCGTGTTCTATAGACATTCTCAATTAGATCTAGGAACTCCATAAGAATACCGGGAGTCTCATCCTTAGATCCCAAAAAGAATACCCAAGAGAATCTAGAGAAATCATCTGTGACAACTAAACAGTACCATTTGCCACCTATGCTTCTTTTGCTTATTGGGCCAAAAAGATCCATATGTAGCAATTCAAATGGCGAGGAGATTGAGTTTTCAGTCTTAGATCTGTGTGGTTTTTTATGTTGTTTTCCTTTCATGCAAGGAACACACTTATCTTCAGACTCGAAACATTTTTGTGGTACACCCAGAACTAAACAATTCTTGGTTATATAATTCATTTTTCGAAAGTTCAGATGAGCCATTCTCCTGTGCCATAAGAGTGCGTTTGCATCTGAAGCCTTGGATAAAAGACATGTAGATTCCATTGAAGTATTAGGAACAGCCATGTTGATGGCATAAATGTCCTTCTTCCTTGGAGCCCTCATCAATATCCAATTTTCCGGAATGGTGAAACCCGGCTTCAGGACTAAGGCTTCTGTCTCATTGAAATGTACAGAATGACCTTTATCACAGACTTGGGAAACACTCACTAGGTTGTGAGTTAGTTCTTCAACGTAATTCACATCCTCTAGAGTCAAAGTTCCATTTGAAACTTTTCCTTTCCCTGTTATAACTCCTCCTTTATCACCAGCAAAATGAACACGCTGTTTCATTCCGCCTTTGAAGTCCTTCAGTAGACTTCTTTCACCTGTCATGTGCCGAGAACAACCACTGTCTACATACCACCAGCTGTCCTTGTTCACAGTCTGCTCCTGCACATAACAAGTTGCACACAATTAGTTCTTAAGAGGGACCCAAGCCATTACGGTCTTGGATTGTCCCTAATCATCCACAATCTGAACTTCTTTAAAGTACCATAACTATTATCTTCAATAGTCTTGGTAACTAGCAAAGAAGTTGGAGGTTGTTGATGATCAGAAGTCTTATGCCTTTGAGGAGAGTGAGTGGAAAACCTCTTAGGCACATAATCAACTCTATGTGTACGTGAAGTAGAACCACTTTCAAATTGACTATGGTTTCTACTTGGAGTCCTAAATCTCGACGGTGTCTTATCTCTAGGCTTAGTGTCATTTAGAGAATAAGGCCGTTTAGGTTTAGGCGGAGAGACACTATGAGTAACATCTCTTTTCGGAATGTTCACAGGTTTAGTACCTAATCCCTGTTTGGTACCTAACCTGTCTACATTTGAACTAGAGACTTTTGGTGTCTCATTGTTATTCACGAGCTTAAATGATGTTTCCAACTTCTTGTTAGGACAACAAGAAGCCACATGCCCCTTTTGGTGACATTTGAAACATGATTTCTGCTTTTGTGACTTAACCCCTTTTGCCTTTTCGTGTTCAGTCTGAGTTTCAAACACTAAAGGCACATCTTGTTCCTTAATAACCTTATCATTTATGTCAGTATCAACCAACATTCCACTCGAGACAAATTGTACTTTAGGGAATGGTATGTTCGTACTAACATCAGATGATAGATCTTTATGAACAACCTTCTGTGTCTCTAACTTTCCAGACTTTTTAGTTACTAACTCTTCAGGTTTAGTATCTACATCCATCATTTCTAAGTCAACAGAAGTAGTGTAATTTGAATTAAATGGAGGAGGTACATCAGTGTATCCTAATCCAGTCTTATCCTTAACACTACGTTGAGCATCAATTATAGAGTCCATAGTTAAAGAAGAGGTTCTATAACTCTCAAACTTACGATTAAGCTCAACCAATTTCAGTTTTGACTCAGCTAACTCATTATCTTTATTGGCCATACTTTGATTTAAGTCCCTTAGATTTAAGTACAAACCATCAATCTTAACACATTGCTCATTTATAGTGTCTCTTAAAGTGGTCTTATCAGCAGCATCAGACTTAATCTTTTCTTTTAGAGCTAGTTTATCCTCACTAAACCTTTGAGCATCACATTTAGCAATTTCTAATTCAGATTTCATCATATTATATGAATCAGCAAATACACTAACTTGTGATTGCAAACTAGTAACTAGATTACAGACATCAACAAGAGTAAGCAAATCAAGACATACCCTTTTCTTGTCTGTTTGAAGTTCAGCCATATGTGCTACTAAATCATCTGGACTCATATCCTCAGTTGAATCCAAGTATAGCACATCAGTATCACTTGCTTTTGGTGTGACTTCTGGCACCCTTACTTGATAATCCACATCAGTCGGCATATAGGATGTAGATTTAACAACTTTCTCTTGATCATCTATCTCAGCCATAAGCGCTTGCTCAGGCTGAGCAGACCAATCATAAGAACCGTCTAGCTGTTGAACCACCAAGGCTTTGGAAGCTAAAGAACTTCCCGAGCCTTGTCTTCCATTGCTGACATCAACCTTTGATCGCTGACATTCCCTAGCAAAGTGTCTGTAACCTTGACAGTTATAACACTTAACTTTGGACTTGTCAAACCCTGGTCGATTACCTACCACCTTCCTACCAGTACGCTTCAAGAAATTTTTGACTCTCCTTGACACCATAGTTAGTTGCCACTGGAGATCCATTTCTTCAAGGTCATCAGGGTCTATCTGATCATAATCTTCATCAAACATAGCTGGATCATTGATTTTCCCTTGAATGTAATTCTCATAGGAAGCAACAAAAGAAGCAAGAACAGACAGTTGTTGTTCAGCAGATTTCACACTCATCGGCATCTTCTGATGCCCTTGAGGTGAATTCACAGTAGTTTTCTCTTTTGTTTCACTTCCAGAAGAAGCAATAAAACACAAATCCTCAGTTATCAATTCACCCTTTTCTCCAGTATCACCAACTAGCAAAGCAGTGGTCGAACTGGATGATGCATTAGAGAGAGTTGATTTACCATGATATAGTCCAGGATTCTGTAATTGATCAGAATCTGACTCTCTCGTTTTGTTGGTGAAATCATAACCTCTGAGCTTATCAATAGCTTGCTCCAGAGTCATTGTAGCATATCGCTCTTCATTATCCTTGAGCATAACTCCATGCATTTCCCATTTATACGGTAAACCCTCAATAAACTTGTCGGTTTTCTCCGTATCAGAATAGAAAATCTCATGATCATCTAGCTCACTCAACAGAAGGTAGTATCTTGTGGTGTACGCATCAAGATCTTCTCCCTTAAAAGCTTTAAACACAGTAAACTGCTTCTTCAGGAGATTCATCTTGCCTGCCTTAACCTGTGGACTTCCCTCACATCTTTTCTCAAGAGCAATCCAGAGTGCTCTAGCAGTGTGAAAAGATTTCAATTGATGATTGATTTCCTTAGGTAAACTCATTTTGATTGAAGAATGTACTTTGTTTTCAATCTCAAAGTCTCTCTTCTGGTTATCATTCATTCGATTGTAGGGAACAATTACCGTTGCATTTTCAACAACAGTTGTAGGTGCAGTGTATCCATTTTTAATACACATCCAGATTGACAAATCATGGAATCTACAGTATGATTCAAATCTGTCTTTCCATCCATAGTAATCCTCAAGTCTAAGCAATTTAGGTGGAACATTAGATTTTCCAATCTCGTGGTCCATCTCGATCATTTTACTTAAGTCAGACATCTTTGTCAATCTCAGAAGTTAAAAAGTCACAAAAATCAGAAGTTTCAGTTCGCAGGAACTCAGTTCGCAGGAACTCACTTCGCAAAACTCAGTTCGCAGAAACTTAACTCAGTTCGCAAATCTCAGTTCGCAACTCTCAGTTCGGTTCGCAAGTGGTCTCGGTTCGCAAACTCAACTCAGTTCGCAAAACTCAGTTCGCAAATCTCAGTTCGGTTCGCAAACTCGGTTCGGTTCGCAAGTACTCAGTTCGGTTCGCAGTTTTCACTTCGCAGGAACGGCTGTAACCCTAAACTCAGTTCGCGAAACGGCTGAAACACCCAAAAACGAAAATGTCAGTTATTTTTACGATTAAAACTTGTGGTTTTCGATCGTAAACAAAACTAAAAACGTCCAGAGAGTGATTTTGGTCGTAAATAAGTACGTAATGCACTAAAAACAACCCGAAATCACACGTTATTATCCTAAATAACCTCGAACCAACGCGTATCTAGCCGAATGGCTCTGATACCAATTGTAAGTCCGTTTGTATAGGATCGATAACAAGGTTATCTATAGGTATTAAGGTGCGGAATCCCTCAATACTAGTTATAGGATCTATAACGAATTCTTTCGCAATATATTAGCGAATCAATTGTCTAATTGCTTTGTATCGATTATAACAAGTGTTAACGATCAATACCTAGCCTTTAGATCATGGAAATCTCTCTGGAATCGCAGCAACTCGGATAGGCAGAAAATGGCAAAAGTTTATGATATGAAAACCTAGTTTTTCATATATACTCGTCTCGGTTCGCAGGCTCGTGGGCTCTGCGAACTGACTCAGTTCGCAGCCCATGTTGGCCCAGCGAACTGACTCGGTTCGCAGGCCAATCTTGTCCTGCGAACTGACTCGGTTCGCGGTCAACCTTGGTCAACATTTTTCAATCTTTTGATATTTAACTCTAAAATGTTTACCAAGCAATATATTTCATTTACAATTCAAAACCAATGTACAAACTTGATTACAATTACTAAAAGTACTAATACAAGCTATAACAAGCTAGATCTGTTGTCACAAAACATGTCTCAACAATGTTCCTGGGGAGTCAGGCCCTAGTGCCTTAGAAACATCAACTAGGACTCCCGACAATGATGATGATGTAAATAATGATTTTATTAATGAGAATATTAATTTAGATTATTTTGCGTCTTCTGCACCAATTTCGGGACAACCAATCGCGCTTAATGTTGATTATTCAGAGGCTAATCTTGAGTATCTGCAAAGTTTGTTAAATGAAATTGAAGATGAGATAAATACAGAGAACGTTGAAGAAGAATCTGTTTTTGATGATCAAGATGCGGATGTGGAAGTAGAGAATGTTAGTGAAGATTTTGTGAACGCCGATGAAGTCAATTTTGGAGAAGAGATGGATATCTCTAATACGGAAGAGGTTGTTGAACCTGAACCAGCGTCTACTTCCACTCCTGCAGAAGAGACTGCTGAACCGTCTACTTCTACTGCTGCTGAGCCTAATATGTCAAAGACATGTAAATTCTATAACATCAGCAGCAAGAGCTATAAAGGTCAAATCATTTCTTGGAAGTATGATGAGGAGAACAAGGTGATTGTTATTAAAAGAAAGGATGGGATGTAGTATTTCACTATGAACTTCAAGGTGTTAAGCACCATACCTTATTGTGAAATACTGCACTTAGCACAATTGAATATCATAAATCCCACCAACAACGAATTAGCAAACCAATTACAACGAATTTTGTTGATAGAGGTCAACACCAAAGTGTTCTATCTTTTGAGACCGAATCTGGGGATGAGGTACATATATCGAAACAAGATACATCCGTTTACCAACAAGTCCTGGGTTAAGATTGTATATAAATCTCCAAAGACTTTAAAGTTTATTCCTCCGGAGAAGCTCCCAGTTGACTTTTTGAGCAGACTACAACTGTGGACATATGACGGTTATACAGGCTAAGTAGAGATTGTTTATATTTCCGATACATAGCTTGAAGACCTATGGAAAGCCAAACTATCGAAGATTGGAGTGTATGATCCTTTGAGCTTGATCAACCTTACAAAGAAAGACCTTGAAGCTCTTCATGTCAAGAAGATTGATATCGTCAAGAGTTCAAGACTGAAGCTATGAGATATCAAAAGGTTATGAATGTTTGCATAGCTCAAGGAGTACACGCTGGAGGAAACTTTCCTGCCAGTTGGAAGTGTTAGAAGACCGAAGCTAAATGAAGAAATTTTGAAGACCAAGCTGAAGACACGGGGGAGTTTGTTGATACATGTTTTGTATGTCTGTTAGTTGGTCTAGGTCTGAGTCTTTTGTAATATTTTTATTAGTGATATAAACGTTATTTGTTTTGAATATATAATTGATATCACTGTTTAGGCGACACAGAGCTTGTGTCGCAATAGCGACACAAGGCTTGTGTCGCATATGTCGGCTTGGCGACACAGGTCTTGTGTCACAGGTCAGTTAGGTTTCGGCTATAAATAGAGTCTTACGGGTTCAGTTCTAGGGTTGACGGACCTAGAGAGTATTCAAGCTATTTGTGAGGTATTGATTGTATTTGGTTGATTCGTTGTGATTGATATATATAAAAGCTAATCGACTAGTTTCGTGTGATTGCTAACTTGCATTGTTCAATTGATTGTATTCCGCGCTTTCAATTTTTTGATCGGTTCGATTTAGATCCAGTACTAAGGGTCTAACATATATATATATATATATATATATATATATATATATATATATATATATATATATATATATATATATATAGTAGGAGGTTCAAATGGGAACCAACTAAAAGTTGAGAACTCTTGAGAACTACTATATTATGTATTTGTTCAAATGTGATTAATTTCATTCATACGTGAACATTCATGTAGGTTCGATTAAGAAAAAGAAGCTAAAAACCCTAAAAATTACGTCTTCAAACACATTTTAACCGATTTGTTCACATGATCGTTCACATGTGAACATATATTTGTTTTTTTTTTGTAGATATAATTTTACGATTTTTTGACTTTTTTCTTTATCAATTAAATGTACATCAATGTTCACATATAAATGTAGTTAATCACATGTGAACAAATTCGAAAACTAGTAGTTATCACACGTTCTCAACTTTTAGTTGCTTTTCATTTGAACCTTCCCATATATATATATATATATATATATATGTATATATATATATGTATATATATATATACATATATATATATATATATACATATATATATATACATATACATATATATATATATATACATATATATATATACATATACATATATATATATATATACATATATATATATATATACATATACATATATATATATATATATACATATACATATATATATATATATACATATATATATATATAGGAGTGGAATCCTGTGAAAACAACAGGATAAAATAAAAACGAATAGTTGACCTTCACAATTTTATGAAGTGTGAAGTTGAATTTTTTTTTTTGCTTCACACTTAATTTTAAATGTGAAGCTTATTTTTTTTTAGCTTCACATAAATTTTATGAATTGTGAAGGTTGAAAATTAAGCTTCACACATTCATAAATTTATGTGAAACCAATAAAATTAAGCTTCACATTTATTTTATTTTTTAAATTTCTGTGAAGCAAAAACAAAACAAAGGTTCACAATAAAAACTTTATGGAAAACGAAAAAAATATATAGGTTCACATATGATGAATATTAATGAAATTCGCTAACATTCATTGTTGATGAATGTGTAACCCCTCTTCCTCAGAAAATAGTGCTTCCCTCTAGATCCGGACTATATATATATATATATATATATATATATATATATATATATATATATATATAATTAATAAGATTTAGTCTTTTGTTTCAGTATTATTATAGTGCTTCCTTCTGGATTCGGACCTTATAATTCAGTATTTTTGTTTTAAGATTCAGTTTTTTATTATTATAAACTTTTGAATCATAACAACAAAATACTAAACTTTATTAATAAGATATTGAACCAAAACATTAAAATATAGAATTATATTAATAAAAATTTGAATTGTATCAATAAAAGTGACCAATCGAGATTGACAGTGTTTTGTCAGTTGTTAGTCAGTTATAGAAAGTGTTGATTTGACTATGAGTTGATACAAACTAATCAGTCAATTTGAGTTAGTGGTTATGAGTGGTCTTATAGACTTAATTATAGCACGTGGTTTTTAAAACGCGGTGGAATAAAAATATTTAATTTATGTCATATCATATGAAAAGGAATTGAAGGGCTTAGCGACAAAAAGAAAGAAAACAAAAAGTCAAGATTTAATGTCATTTATTTATAAAATATATAGTAGTTTGAAAGCAAATAATTTAAAGTTGAGAAGGTGTTTGTGTGGCTATAAATATATATGATATTATTTTTGTTTCTGAACGATATACACAAAATAGAATAGATTTAGATTTTAGATTATTAATTAAGAATAAAATTAAGAGTCCATGGCTAAATCTTGGATTCCCACCACAAGCTGCAACATAAACATAGATGCTGATGCTGATGCTGCTGCTGCTGCTACACCCAACACTAATAGTAATAGTAATTCATCAATCGAATCTAAAGCTTTGGACATCATCGTCGGGTTGAAGATACTTACGAATTCCAAATCCAAAACTAACGATCATTCAAAACCAATAATTTTCCAAAGGAATCAATTTCCAGCTGCTACTTCTTTTCTGAAATCTTGTTTTCTTTGTCACAAACATCTATCTCCTAACAAAGACATTTACATGTACAGGTAATCATCACTTCACCTCACCTCCTTAATTTCAATTTTTTTTTTAATTATATAATATATAATGTTTAATTTTTATTTCAAGTTCCAATAGCTAGTTAGTATCAAGTAATTACCTGAAAATATAATCTTAATCTTAATTGATGTTATGTATGGTATGCAGAGGGGATCAAGGTTTCTGTAGTGAAGAGTGCAGAAGCAGACAGATATACATAGATGATGTCCAACAGCTAGAGATCAAAATCATACTACGCCAATCACAATCGCGTACTACTGTTAATGGCCGAGGACACTGCACCAACCATCGCACACCTCCATCAAAACTCCATATGTCATCTCCTCCTGTATTTTCATAGGCAGGCCTACTTACCTACCTCCTTCTTCTTTCTTTTTTTTGAAAGATAAGTACCCATACACTCTACTACCACAAATGACAAATATATGAATCTATTCACATATATTTATATTATTATAATTGTGTCCCATCTCCAACACTTGAACTCGAACCTAATGGTTGAAAAGTCACGTCACTACCGCTAGGCCAATGACCCTTTGACTACCTACTTAATTATTGATTAATACGAACCACTAATTAGACACTTATCATCATCGGATTAATCTGTATTTTCTTGATATTTTTAATATCCATTTTAACGTGGGATTGGAAGCGTTAGAAGACAAAGATCGAATAGATGAAAGATATTTACTCTTATTTACAATGTATTTTAGATTTAGACATTGGTTGTATACGTTCATATTACACATCATCTGTGTCAGCAACGTACTATATATACTACGTATACTCATATACTGTTACTAGTGAGATGCCCGCACAATGTAGCGAGAAATTGATTTTTAATGATATTTTCATTTATATAACACTTAAGTTGAATTTTCCACATCTCATATACAAAAACATATAGAAATAGGAGTCATACCATTATCTTATGTTGGTGCATAAATGTGTGTCAGTCAGTTGGTCAACGTTTGTTATGTTAAAGTTAATTAGTCTGAGTGTGTGAAGTATCAAGTTTGTATTTTCGAGTTTGTAAATGAAATGTAATTATAGAAAATACACAATATTCTGGTCATGCGACACAGAGCCTGTGTCGCTATAGCGACACAAGGGTTGTGTCGCAATGGGCTGGGCCTGCGACATAGGGCTTGTGTCGCAGGGTCCAGCAGGGTGTCTATATATATCGAGTTAGAATTTCGTTTTTGGGTTGATCAAACCCTAGAAAGAGAGAGAGATACGGCAGAGAGTGTGTGAGAGAGAGAGAGTTTGAGTTTGTAATCTTTATTCTTCAATTGTTAATATATACGAGAAGATTATAAATCGCTGTGTTAGTATTTACGTTTCAATTGCTTGATTGATTGTTTCCGCCTTTCAATTGAGTTAAACGACAAGTCTAGATCCGTGAATAAGGGAACCTACAAGTGGTATCAGAGCTTTCGGGCGTTTGTTTGAAGATTTGATCGTAAATTGAAACGTTTTCGGTTTGATTCGTAGTGTTTTTGGTGGTTTGATCAAGGATTTGGGTCAAATCAGTTGAATATTAGGCCTCTGGAAGTATTTTTCTGGGTGTGTTCGTCGATTATCGTTCGAAATTCGTTAGGGTTTCGAAAATTTTCGATTTTTAGGGTTTTTGGAGCTGCTGGCCGCGACATTGCGACACTAGGTGCGACACAAGCCTTAGCGACACAAGCAGCGACATAACCTTTGTGTCGTATTTAGGGTTTTCGCGACATAAGCTTGCGACACCAGATCGGATTTTGCGACACTAGGAGCGACACAATACTTAGCGACACAGCCTGCGACACAAGTGTGCGACGCAGACTGCGACACAACCTGCGACACAGCCTGCGACACTAACTTTGTGTCACAAAAAAAAAAAAAAAAAAAAAAAAAAAAAAAATGTCTTTTGGCGGGAAATTTTTCGCATTACCAAATTTTGTTTTTACGCTTAAAGGGTCTTAATTTTAGTTGTGTAAAAGTTTCGTTTTGCTCGGGAAGTTTTCGATATTTTCGAATCAAATTTTGGAGGGAAAAGTCAAAAGGGCTAAATTTGAAAACTAGTCATTTGGTAACCTTTTGTTTCAAAAAAATGTCTCTTCAAAGCTTTAGTCAATTATTAAAACATAACAATGAGATAGGTAGCACTAATAAACCTCCATTATTCACTACCAGTACTAATTATGTTGATTGGCGAATACGTTTTGAGAGTTTCATCTCCTATAATGATCCTGATATGATGATTCCCTTGCTTGAACGATATGTTCATCCTCTTGCTGATGGAGATTTCCCAGGCGTTGCTCCACGAAAATCTGTTAGGTCTATGACTCCAGAAGAAAAGAAGTTATGGGATTTAGAACGAAAAACTCACTCCGTTTTAACAATGAGTTTAGCTACTGACGTAATGAGATTGTTTAAACATAATGACACTGCTTATGATCTTTGGCAAGCCATTGAAAAGCGTTGTGGGGGAAATGAAAAGTATAAAAAGAGTAAATTGGACCTCGTGAAAAAACAGTTTGAGATGTTTGATATATTGCCTAATGAATCTATCACTCAATTGTTTAATAGATACTCGCGATTGGTTAATGAGTTATCTGAGGGTGGAGTTATCCTAGCCACAGAGGATGTGAACAAGAAACTCTTAGGTGCTTTACCTAAGAAATGGGATCAACGTGTCATGATGATGGAAGAACAAGAGGAGGTTATGGCACTGTCATTAGAAGATCTCATTGGGAGACTGCAAGCTTATGCACTTGATATGCAACGAAAAGAAACTAAATCAAGTGCCTATGTTCAAGAGCCTAGCTTGTATTGGGCTCAATCTCCTACTGATGAGAGCACTGGTGGGGTGGCTTTCATGTCCGGTGGTACCTCAGCATCTAGTTCTCAGACAGGTGCTTCATCACAGGGAAGAGCATATTATTCTTCCAATACACCACCCACACCGGCTACTGAAGAAAATGCTGCTGTCTTCCAAGCTTTTCTCAGCGCTTATGACAGTTTCTTATCAAAGAAGACCAGTACCATTGATCTCACTGATAGAGATTTTGAACAGATCGACCCTGATGATCTGGAAAGGATGGATATCAGGTGGAATATGGCTATGTTAACTAGAAGAGCCAAAAGGTACTTGCAGAGAACTGGGAGAAAGCACCTGGAAGATGAAACTGGTGAAGGTTTGGGTTTCGACAAAAGTAAAGTGCGATGCTACAACTGTCAGAATCTTGGGCATTTTGCTAAAGAATGTGAGAAGACCAAACAGCCCCCATCTGGCTTCACAAAGCCTTCTCCTTCTAAGCAACCTGTTACTACCGCTTCAAATGCCTTTCTCATGTTAAATGAAGAAGCTTATGATTGGAGTGCTCATGATGATCTGAGCGAAAATAAAGCTCTCATGGCTCACGTCTTGAATAAACCCGAGGTACCTATTGAAGAGTCATTATCTTGTGTGTCATGTATCAAATTAACTAACAAAGTTAACAGGTACAGTGAGGATAATGAACGCCTTACGTCTGAGTTAGAACAACTTAATAAGGCAAATAAAATTTTAAAGGAAAATGAAATAGCTTTTGATAAAAAACTAAATGCTGCTTTCGAAGAAAGAAAAGCACTTAGGGCCAAAATTTTTAGTCAGCAAGACGCAATAGATAGTTATATGAATATGAAACTGATAATGAAAAAGGAACTTGCTGACTCACAGGCCGAAGTAATTGAATTAAAAAGAAAGCTGTCAAATTTTTCAACATCCTCACTGGTCTTTGATGAGATCCTACAATCGCAAAGGACAGATACGAAGAGTAAGGCTGGTCTTGGTTACCGCAATGTACCACCTCCTTCTGACTATCTGCCAATGCCTTCCAAGGATGCAGCCAAAGACTTTGTACCTACCTTTACAAAGGTAGATACAAAATCTGTTGCTGAGCCAGTGTTTGATACAACACCTGCTGTTAAGATGCCTGAGTTTGTTAAGGCTAACGTAGTGCCTCCAATTAATATTGAGGAGCCTGTTGAGGTAGAGGATTTAACTGAAGAGGCTCAGATTAAAATTGAAAAGGTTGATGTTAAACCCGAAAATCATATAATTACTATTGAATCTGAAAAGGCTTTTAATAGTAAGGGTAAAAACAAGGTTGTAAAGGAATTCGAATCTGTTAAAATCTCAAAGAAGGATTCAAAAGGAAAATCTTCACATAATCCACAGTCATCTGTGAATAATCTGAAGAACGAGAAAATCATTAATAAATCTGTTACAAAACAACCTTCAACATCTATCTGTTCAACTTTAGAGGCCTCTACATCAACATGTACGCATAAGTGCTCATATTCTGTAAATGCCTCAACTTCTAAGCCTCCCTCAGTAAATCCTCCATTGAAACAATTTGAGGGGAGTCACTTGAAAAGGCCGTATGTGGAAAGGCGGTCGTGTTATCGGTGTGGTCAACAGGGCCACATCATTAGGGATTGTCGGTTACTATCCCTAGATAGGTTTGGTAGAGGGATGCCAAGAACTTCATTTTTTAGAAATTCTTTTCAAAAATCCTTTTCAAGGCGTGGTTCGTTTTCGCCTGTATCTAGTTGTACATCCAACTCTCCAAAACCTATGGTTAGAGTAAACAAAGGTGTGCCCAGTAGACCTCAAGTCCAAAAGCACAACATTGTTGAAAACAAAACAACTGAACCTAACCAGGTTTGGAAACCTAAATCCACAAACGACACATCAATGAAATCATCTGAATTTTTAAAATATCATAAACTCATTGATGTGATGGTTATGGATGATAGTGGACAACCCAAGTCTATCAAGGCTTGGGTGTCTCATAATTACTAATGATTGTTTGTGGTGATGCAGTCAGGTTTTTGATCGCTAATACTTTTAGTGACTGCAAGGATACGAAGAAGGTTGTTTACAAGGTGCTTATGTGTGGTGCTTATGTTTGAGTGAATGGATGAAATTCTAAAGTGATACGAGGTGGTTAATAAGTGCTAAAAGTATTTGAGTTTGACTTGATATGTGACTTGAAATTTTTGTTTCTTTCATGATTATTTATTTGTTTGTTTTTGAGTAAAGAATTTGCTGTTCGGGGGGAGTAATTTTAAAATTCCGAATTAAAAAGTTTGAAAAATATGAACAGGCAAATTCTTGAAAAAAGCAACTGCCACTCTTTATACTTGTTAGTATTAAAGAAATGCAATAGTTGCAACATTGTTAAAAATAGACGTTGAATTGTGTCTGTAAACAATTTGGGAAATGATAGTACATCAGGAGACATGCATAAAATGGAATTTTAAGGTTTATGTTTGACGTGTCAGTAGATTTATCTAGCATACTTGAAATATCTTTTATAAATATTAGCTTCATCAAATGATGTATTGGTAGGCATTTGTTATAAAGTTACTAAGAAGCATAACTTTCAAAAATGCATATTATTTTATATAAAGACATATTAATATGTATGACATTAAGTTAAAATAAGGGCAAAAATGTCCAAAATATTTTAACGCTTCGTCTTAATATTTGGATAATAAATATGCTATGATCTAAAATATAGAGTCTTTGTATGGTGTTATCTGGGGGAATATATTAGGTGTCTCCTCTGTTGTATGAAAATACAGACCTGGTTTCATCTAATATATTTTTCAAACGAACTTAGGTGCGTAGTCTATGTTAACATATAGACAACTATTACGTACCCATGGCATTCCTCAAATTCTCAAAATAAAATGTACAAAAGTGCAGAAAAGTTATAAAAAGTTTGCCTCGTACTGGTTTGTGTTAAACTATGGTACTCTGTTGTACGAAAGTACAGACCTGTACCCTCTAGTTTAATTGTTCAGACTGGTGTTTGTTCAACCCGAACTATTGCTTATGTGACTCTGTTGTACGAAAGTACAGACCTGTCACCGCTATCTTAGTTCTAAAGATACGTTCATACCCTCACCTTCTATATAGAAAATACTAACATGTTTTTGATTTCAAATGTATATTTTAATGTGATTTATATACTATAATATGCATGCTAATAATAACACAAGTGGTTCATCTCATTATGAGTTGAAATCATATACTTAAGTACAAATGTTTAGATGGATAAAATATCAATAATCGTCTTGAACTAATCTTTATAACAGATTATTTAAATATGCTAAGTAAATTTAAAGTGGACAAATATACTGATAATCGAAATAACACTTACTATTTCCTAATAATTGCATGTTATCCTGATATGATCCCTAACCAGACCAAAACAATTCCGTCCCCAAAAAGATTGTTTATTTATTGCTTTCAGTATTTTAATTCTGTCTTATAAAGAAAATTACAAAAATATTTTATTTCTGAGTTATTTTATTCAAGTTACATATCATGCTCATATTCAAACGAAGAATTGATGAGAGTTCTCCAAAGACTTTGAAGATAAATATTATTGGATAAGCTATTGATGAAAGAGATGATGGTCACTGAAGTTGAAGATCTAATTAGTTGTCAGTCATATGAAACTGAACATCAAGATTTTTGAAGACCAAGCTATCTCCGTAGGGAAGTTTATTGGTGAAGACTAATTGAAGATTAATTGACCAAGCTGCTGACATGGGGGAGTTTGTTGGTGCATAAATGTGTGTCAGTCAGTTGGTCAACGTTTGTTATGTTAAAGTTAATTAGTCTGAGTGTGTGAAGTATCAAGTTTGTATTTTCGAGTTTGTAAATGAAATGTAATTATAGAAAATACACAATATTCTGGTCATGCGACACAGAGCCTGTGTCGCTATAGCGACACAAGGGTTGTGTCGCAATGGGCTGGGCCTGCGACATAGGGCTTGTGTCGCAGGGTCCAGCAGGGTGTCTATATATATCAAGTTAGAATTTCGTTTTTGGGTTGATCAAACCCTAGAAAGAGAGAGAGATACGGCAGAGAGTGTGTGAGAGAGAGAGTTTGAGTTTGTAATCTTTATTCTTCAATTGTTAATATATACGAGAAGATTATAAATTGTTGTGTTAGTATTTACGTTTCAATTGCTTGATTGATTGTTTCCGCCTTTCAATTGAGTTAAACGACAAGTCTAGATCCGTGAATAAGGGAACCTACATCTTAAATAACTAATCAATACGTTAGAAATTGTGAATCTAAAATAAAAGCGGCTAACAAAAAAATATAAAATATATTTTGACAAAAATAAAAGAGAAAATTGCACGTATCATCCCTATGTTTTGTCGAAAATGCATAGATCATCCCTAAAAAAATTAAATAGCACTAAGACATTCTTGTGATTGCATTTTTTAACATGGGTCGTCCTTTAACACTTAAAATACCTAAAATACCCTTAAATTTTTATTTTTTTCTATTTAATTTGGTTTTACATATTATGCTTTCAAATTATTGTTAAAATAATCTAATGTTTATATATTAATTAGAACTTCTAACCAAATTAATTCAAACCAACAACCACTATGTCTTCTACAAGAGCTAAGCACTCACCACATTTGCTATAAAAAACTTATCATCAAAGTAGGAGCTAAGCACTCACCACATTTGCTATAAAAAACTTATCATCAAAGTAGGAGGATAAAAAGAGTGAAAATTCTTATTATCTAAGGTTGTGAGTTTATTTTGAGAAGCTAGAATTACTCGGAGAAGATAAAGTTGACATTGTCCTAATTACCAATTGAAAAAAATTTAATGAAAGGGGCAAAGTATTCATTTTCGATTTTCCAAATATAAGTCGATAAGATAAAAGTGGAAATAGTTTATAAGAGGTACTTAGACTACTCCCAACAACTGACTGAAACTGACTGGTTAGTGGTGCCAACTCAACATTACATCAGCTTTTTCTAAAATTAATAGAAACTGACTATTAATTGACTTTGTTCTGCCAATAGTGACTGTTCATTTAATTTTTTTAGGCCCCACAAATTATTATTTTTTATATAGTTTTAACACAATATCAAATAAAACAATTTCATTATAATAAAAAATATTTCAGTAATTATTTTTTTTATAATAATTTAAAAAATATTACAATAATAATAATAAAAACATTATAGTATTTAAAAAACACATTAAAATAATAATAGTAAATGTAAAATAGTAGTCTAGTGCTCGTCTTTTTTTTATTTTGTTCCATTTGTAGTACGTTTCACATCAACTTTGGAGTTGTAATTTTTTTGTATGCTTTCCCAAAACTTGTTCTCCGATGGTGAATTTCTCATCGGAAAATCTTTGTAAGCTTCGGCCCACTATTAGCTCAAGATTTTGCACTAATTCTCGGTTCAATTAACTTTTTCTTCGACAACGGATGGTGGTGTTTGGATGTTTTGGGATAATTGTGATGATGTTTAGACTCTTTTGTAAGGTATGTTAAAATAATTATTGAGATATATATATATATATATATATATATATATATATATATATATATATATATATATATATATATATATATAAAGTGTGTGGATTTGAGTTTAGTTATATGTGTATTTATAGTGTGTTTGAGATAGAAAAAAAAGTTTAAAACATAAAATAATATATATTTTTAATTTAAAACAGTAATATTACCGTTTATTTTATTTTTTTTAATTAATCAATGGTCAAAACTAAAAAAAACTAAAAAAATAGTTTATTATGCACGGGCCCCACTCCTTCGTCGCCAAGCCCGTCGGATATCCGGCCATTTAAACTGAAGGCTCCAAAATGAGGACCGTGTCAATCACGTCGATTCCGTCTGTTGGAACTAACGGAGCAACTGACTTACCATTGGGACAAGTGTTATGATATGTCTATTTGGGCATTTTTGACTTTTGTTATTGATATATAGTAATTTTAAAGGTTCAAATGAAAATCAGAAAAGGTACAGAATTGCTAGAACTTTTGAATTATAAGAATTTTCACATGTTTAATGACTCAATCACATGTGATTATTGATGTAGATTAATGTTAAAATAAAAATAGTTTGACAAAACCTCAAAATAACATTTAAAATCAAATTTATATTTTTCGTTCACATATGTACATTTGACCTGTGCACATATGAACATTTCATATATTCAATAATTTAACATATTTTTTTAGATTTTTAACTTTATTTTGTCAATAATATGAACATTAAATAACATTTATATGTAATTTGTTGCGTTTACATGTATAAAAATAATGTAATTTAAAAGTTCTCGCAGTTCTGTACCTTTTTGTGGTTCTCGTTTGAACATAACCCTATATATATATATATATAGATAACTTTTCAACAAATAGCTAGAAAAACAATCGGGTCATGTCAAAATAATTATCAAGGTACTTACTTAATTAAGATACTGGCTAACATCATTATTATTATTCTAATTTTGTTGATGTTAACTAGTATAAAACCTTCAAAATTTGTGTGATGCAAATTTGATGTCTCTTTTAGGGATATAATAAGTGTTTTTGTGCTTGTGTAATGACTTTAACGAACGTAATACGTAGTTGTGTATTTCTACTAATTGCGTGATTTTTCTTATTATTTTCAAAACGTTAACCATTGTAGTTTATGATCAAGCGGATTCGCTGAACTTTCCTTGACCGTTGTCCCATGTTTTGGTGGGTTATAAGGTGTAATGAATTAAATGATAATTTGTAAACAAAATACTACAAACTCATTATTTTCTCTTGTTTCCATCAGACACAAATATCTTTGAGCATATATAGCTTCTTAACCTAAAATCTATTATAGACATACAATGAATCCTAAAGTTAGAAATATGATTCATAATATTTGGAAAATGCACTATGCCAAGATCCCAGCACGAAATCATCTAGATTGTTGCATACTTGAGCAATAAAATGAGTAGGTTGCATACTTGAAACAATTTGGGCTGAGTTTTGTCATTTACCCTTTGTTTATTGATTCGTAGGAACTCTTGGGATATCTGGGTGAAAGAACATAGATGTACGTTTAGTATGCAATTAGAATTCATAATTTAAAGGATTGTATACACAGACAATATTAAGCATTATTCCTAATATGATTAACAACATACACAAATACTTGGGTGGGTAAGTCACCATTGATCTTAGTTGTGGGAAATTGATGTCTTTGTTAGAAATATCAGAAATAGGCGTCCTTTGAATGCTCATATCAATTTGTTGGTTTGAATTGTTGGATGTTAAGGTCGGTAGGTTACGTGTAAGTAGAAAATCGTACGTACAACAAACTTAATGGTTATGATGTATTAATCGTGAAAGTAACAGATGATTGTATTACAAAATGTTTTTTACAATCACAAAATTACTTATCAATCTCTTTTGAATGTTGTATATAGAAGTCTTAGTTTATTGCCGCGGTCTCGCGGGTTAAAACATGAACATTTCAGTTGTGTCTTATATCTTGTAATTCTTATACAATTAAGATAAGTGATGCGGATCGCTACTCAAATGGCCAAACTTAGAGAAAACCCCCAAAGGAAATACTAAATACAGTTCTTTCAAAATTATATAATAAAAACTGAGATCCTCCAATACAAAGAAAATAGTCAAATACTTGTAGGAATAGAAAACAAATCAACTAGGAAAAGGAAACAAATAAATACTATTAAAATGTAAGATAACCACTAAAATTAGAGACGTGAGTTGTTGTTGGGCCTGCATCATCTTCCCCCGTTTGAAAAGGACTTGTCCCCGAGTCCACATCATCATCACTAGTCGCCTCATATGGTGATAAATCAGCAACATTGAAGGTGGCAGAAACATTATAATGACCGGGAAGCTCAATTTTATAAGCATTATCATTAATGCGTTGGAGTACACGAAAAGGGCCATCTGCACGAGGCTTGAGCTTACCAAAACGACCCCCAGGAAAACGTTCTTTGCGCAAATGAATCCACACAAGATCACCCTTTTTGTATAATACCTGCTTTCGATGCTTATTTCCCTGAACTTGATACCGCGCTCGTTATGCTTGAGAATTTGGTCACGCACTTGCTTATGTAATGCTTTAATTTTTGTTGATTGATCCTCCCCCTCATGGCTAACAGTCTCGGAAATGGGTAGCGGGGCGAGATCAAGTGGAGTAAAGGGGTTGCGCCCATAAACTATCATAAATGGAGTCTTGCCGGTTGTACGATTTATAGACCGATTATAAGCAAATTATGCGTGAGGTAATGTAAGATTCCACTGTTTGGGCTGCTCATCGACAAGGCTGCGCAGTAAATTGCCCAAGCTGCGATTGGTAACCTCCGTTTGTCCATCTGTTTGAGGGTGGTGAGAGCTACTAAATTGCAATTTTGAACCCATGCGTTTCCAAAGTGTGCGCCAAAAATGACTCACAAATTTGACATCCCGATCTGAAGTGAGTGTTTTTGGAATACCATGAAGCCTTACTATTTCTGCAAAATACAGTCTTGCAATTTGGCTTTCATCATACGTCTTAGAGCAGGGAACAAAGTGAGCCATTCTTGAAAATCGATCAACAACAACCATAATTGAATCCTTTTGTCGTTGTGTGCGAGGCAAACCCATGATAAAATCTAATCTAACATCTTCCCATGGGGAGGTGGGAACAGGTAAAGGGGTATAAAGACCGGCATTAGTACTATGGGTTTTAGCAATATGGCAAACCCGATAACGTGCAATAACACGAGACACATCTCGTTCCATTTTTGGCCAAAATAATTTGCCACGGATTAAATCAAGTGTCTTATCCCTTCCACAGTGACCAGCAAGCCCCCCACATGACTTTCTAGAATAATTGAATCACGTAACGAACACAAAGGAACATGATAACATCAAATAATGTCATATTTATATAATAATATTCCCTTATTTTTAAGCCTTTTTAGTGCAATTTATTTATATATACTACTGATTTCGTTTATATTTGCAGAAAGGTATTTAAAATAAATAAATGAAGAAAAGGAACGAAAATGAGCTCAAGACTGAAGAAAATAAAGAAAAGATTAAAGGCCAAAAAGATTAGGCTTGGGAAGAAGAAGAACCCAAAAGATATAAATTATTGGGCCAAATTAAAAAAGAAAACTTGGATTTGAATAAAGATAAAGGCCCAAGAAGAGAGCCCAGCCCGGCAAGCAGAATATTCAGGAACGAGCATTCAGCCGGCGGTTGAAGATTTCAGCCGGCGGTTGAACCTAAATCAGGAAGGCGGTCGAGCGCGCAGGCCAAAATCCGGGTTATCGGGTAAAAATACAACCTAGCCAGCGGTTGAAAAATCCAACCGACGGTTGAATTCGCGGACCCGAAATCTATAAATAGAGCCATTATCAACCCTTAACCATACACTTTCGTTTACGAATTAAGTAATTCTTAATTCGGTTTTAGGGTTTAGAATTCGACTTTGAGGGTTATTTGGAGGCTAGGAAGCTAGGGTTTGAAGCTTTTCAACCCTAACGAAGATTTGGTTCAGTTTCTTGGGTTCGATTCTTTTTCTTTTCTATTTACTATTTTTCATTACATGTTTCTAGATTTGATTAGGTTTACTTTAAACATGAGCTAATTCTTTTATTGTATTTACATAGACGAATGATTTTTAGATAATTGTTTAATGATATGTTTATGTTGATTCAAATTATGAATGATTATTAAGTTTATTTGAAAGATCCATATCGATTGTGTGTTGATTAATTGTTACTTAACGCGGTCGAAAGATTTATGCTATAACTAATGTTTGTATAAGTTGATTGATTATCTGCAATTAAGTAATTTATTAGTTAATTGTGGTTTGAGACTGTAACCGGCAATAGGTTAAGAGACTAGCAATTAATATAACCTAATTGATGTGATAATTATTTAACCAAAATAATTATAGACTTGCGTTAACACGATGTCACAGAATGAATCTTAATGATCTGTTGATAGGATTAATAGCATAAAACTTATGTTAATAACACGCCTCAGTGTATCCAAGAGAATCTAGTATTAAGGTAAGTTTTATTAGGGATTAGTTAACCTTAACAGGAGGCTGTTCATATAAGTAGAGATCACCATAACAAACAATCAACAATCCAATAAACATATCTTAAACCTGAATCTAGAAATCACTCTTCTAAGTAAATACATGCTTATCTATTTGATTACTTTCAAGTTACAACCTATCTTTAATTATTTTAGTTTTATTTAGTTTTCTTATTAAAATTCGTTCGTTTGGAACTAAAACGCCCCCCGTTATCTATTTGTAATTTGTAATTTTAGGTTTAATTAATTATTTTAATTTATACCGTTTCCCTATGTTCGACTCGGTCTTACCAAAGCTATATTGTAATACGAACATGTATTCTTGCCTGGTTGTGTTTAACTTAACTTTAGTATTTCCATTTATTTAAAATTTGTTATTTTTAACGACAAACTTAACACGCATCAAGTTTTTGGCGCTGCTGCCGGGGAAGCGGTTTGTTAAATTAAAATATTTTATTTATTTATTTTTTTTGTTTAAAAATAGATATCCTTGTACATTGTTAATCGATTGAAAAATCGGCTCACCCATTGTGAATACAACACAACAGAGGTATAAGGTGGGTTGTCTTGCTTTCCTAAAGAAGTGAGTTTTTAATAAGCTTCGCGCTGATCTACTTCTCCGCTTCTGAGTATTTTACAGTGGAGCTACCGAGGACTTTTGATTAACTTTATAAATAGAATCTGTAATAAATTATTTGTAGTACTTAATTATTTATACTTTTACTTTTAATTGAACTTATTACTTTTAATTGTTAATTATTGTAATTAATTAATTTGTTATTTTAATTAAGTGTTAAGAATTTTCAAAACTTAAAAAGTCTCGAACTGTTCAGTCCCAACCGGCGGCTGAAATTATTCAACCGGCGGTTGGACAGTTCTTCTCAATGGTTTTTTAGTTCGACTAGCGGCTGGCTATATCCAACCACGATTGGGCCCTGTTTGGTCAATTTTTTGCGTTTTGTTTGTTTTAGATTGTTTTTATTTTTGTTTTCTTTTTCTACTGTTTTTCTTTTCCGTTTTTTTTTTTTTGCAGGAAGGTGCTGAACCATGAGTATGGTTCCGTATATTTTTCGAAACTGCGGGATAGAACCAACCTATATTGAGAACATGACACTTGAAGAGTATGAAGAGTATGAAGAGTATGAGAACCGGATTCGAAGAGTTCAAATGTCAAGTTTGCAAAACGCGAGAAACGAATCTACCAACTACTGGAATGATTCTTCTGCTGACATGGATGAAGATATTGCTAACATGACGCTTGAGGAGTATGAGAGGCGAACTCATGATGACATTGATTTCGAGTTTAATGAGCAAATTCGACAAGGACCATCGGAGTTCTATGCCAATAATGGAGCTCATGCACCATTTCACGAGAAAATGGTAAACTTAGAAGAGACAATGAGTAAACATATTGAAACTTCAAGAAAGCGAATGGAAGAAAACGAAGATAAAAAGGTGGAAAATCTTAACAAACCTAAGGTTGGAGGATACGACACAAGGAAGAAACTGTTGGGAAAAACAATGATCAAACCTAAGTTATAAATCTGAAGAGTCAAAATTTAACTTAGTTGTATTCAGGAAACTTAGTGAAATTCCTGAGTCTGTGTTTCTGAGTCTGTGCTACACAGACTGAGGAATTGTTTCTGAGTCTGTGCTGCACAGACTGAAGACCCTCACTGACTGAAAGCCATGCTCTTTCTAAAGACTTATGAATTCATCATCTGAAGAATGAAGATTGAATACAGAAGGCTTCACAGACTGAAGTTCACAGACTGAAGATCACAGACTGATGAGCACAGACTGAAGAGCACAGATTGAAGAATGAAAGTACAAATGTACAGGAGATATTCTTCTTTCCTTAGGCTAGATACAACCGATAAGATGTTTGAGAAAGGTCAAACATCATATAAAGGTTCTCTTCTCAGCAAAGAAACCTTTTACCTTTTTGCTTTTTCTATTTCCAAGAAAAGCAAAAAGGAAGGCGTGCAAAGTTGCCCAAGATGCATCTGTTATCCCTTGGACAACTATGTAAGCTGGATAATATAGAGTTACATCCAACTCTATAAATAGCAGTTCAAAAAAGCACTGCTATCATCCAAAACAATTCAAGTAATCTAAGAGATTCTTGAAATTTAGTATACTAGACCTTTAAGCTTAGGCTAAAGCATTACCACACTTACTGTTAAGTTTGTAGTGATAATTGTATCTTTGTATACTATTTGGATCGTATTCAAACCATCTGTGTGGGTTTGAATACCTTGTCATCTGTGTGAGACAAATACTTTATTGTGAATAATACTTTGATTCATAATAAACTCTGTGTCAAAATTAATCTTGTTTTCCGCCTAGATTAATTTAAACTTGTTTGATATAAACTTGGATATAAACTAACACGTTAAGATAACTGTTATTTAATCTGTATCTAAGTTTTGGGAACCTTGTGACCTAACAACTGGTATCAGAGCAAATAAAGATTTAATCTTTAAACGATCAAAGGAACCCAGTTTATCAAACAATCATCTAAGTCCATTTTCTCTACATTTTTCTTCCTTAAAAAATGACTTATTCTATTGCTATGGCTGGGAAGGGAATTCCAATCTTCAATGGTGTAAATTTTACCCACTGGAAATTGAAAGCTGAATGGTTTCTTGCTAGCATTCATGATGAAATGCTTAGAGTCATTCAGGAAGGACCCATTATTCCTGGCAGAATAGTTCCTGCAACTTTAGATGCAAATGGTATTATTTTGACACCTGAAAAATTTGTTGAGGCTGCCAAAAATACCTGGACTGATCTAGACAGGCAACTATATGCTTTAGACTTTAAGGCCAAGTCCATACTGGGCAATGCAGTTACTGAGCCTATCTTTGCTAAGATATCTGGCTGCAAAACTGCTAAAGCCATATGGGATATGCTAACTGACCAATATGATGGTGTAAGTTTGGTACAATCCCAAAAGAAGAAAAATCTCATAAGAAATTATGAGAACTTCTCTGCTGGCCAAAATGAGTCATTAACTGATATTCATACCAGATTTCAGATCTTAATCAATGATCTTGAAAGGTATAATATCATCAAGGGACAGTTTGAAATCTGTGCAAAATTTGTTGATGTCATTCCAAACACTTTTTCTGAAGTTATCACTTCATTAATTGTAAGTGAAAAATTGGAGACATATGATCTCTCTGGCTTGTTTGGACTTCTACTAAATTTTGAAGAAACCAAAGCCAGAAAGGATCTAAATGCCAAAAGGATTGCAAAAGATCCATCTGCTGCCCTTGTTGCAACAACAAGGAAAAGTAGAGAACTTTTCTCTAGAGCAGATTACCATCTTACTCTTACAGACTCAGAATCAGATGATGAAACTGAGTCTCTAGAAGCTGAAATGGCATTGCTAGCCCAAAGGTTAGAAAAGGCAAGATTCAAAGGTTCAAAAGGAAGGCCAACTTTTGATCCTAAGAAAGCTACTTGCTATAAATGTGGGCAAGTTGGTCATATTTCTTCTGATTGCAGAGTGAAGATTGCAGAATCTTCAAATTCTGATAAGTGGGAAGAAAAGGCCAAGAAGTACAAGAAAAAGTACTTCAACTCCAAGAAAATTGGAGAGAAACAACAACCAAAGAAACTAGAGAAAGCTTTGGTTGTTGAACAATGGATAGATGAAGGATCTTCATCATCTGAGGATGATGAAGATATGTGCTTAATGGCTATCACAGAGAGCCAGTTTGACGAAGATGTCAAATTTGCAGAAAAAGCATGTGTTCATCCAGATTGGGACAGAGGATCTGCATACAATGTAAATCATTTTAAACTTTACTATAGTGATGCAGAAAAACAGAAAATGTTTGAACACATCTATGTAGATTTTTTGAAAAGACTTGAGGAAATACAAGATTTAAAAACCAAACTTAGTCAAGTTCAAAAAGATCTACAATCAAAAGTGAATGAAATAAACCAAAATAAACAGTACAAACTTGAGCTTGATGCTCAATATGACCTTCTCAAAAAGATCAAGCTGGAAAAAGAAGCTTATAAACACAAAGCTGATCATTATGAAAGGATCTGTAAATCTTGGTGTATTTCATCACTTAAAAATGTGGACTGTTTATCCAAACAGATTCCAGCTCAGATACAAGCAGTCATAGGTGATGAGTTTGATCTTAAAAGTCACATAAATTCAGAAATAAACTCAAAACCTACTATATTTGTACCTGAGATTTTACCTCATACTTTTAGTCATACTGTGGGAGACAAAGTTATATTGACAAATGCTTTTGTTAGACCACAAATAGTTACTAAAGAACTAGTATATGAGACAGAGCCAGACTCTGAAGACACAGACTCAGAAATCTCAGTCTGTGAAACTTCTCAATCTGAACAGCCTGAACTTATAATCACTAATGAATCTTTAGAAACTATAGAACTTGAAAAGAAAAGATTTATAAAAGGCAAAGTTAATATTCCCACAGTACCATCTTTAAAAAGACAAAAAGAGGTAAAAGGAATCAAGAATAAACAGAAAGGTTACAATGTGTTTGAACCTTCCACATCTCAGTTTGTAACTGGTCCACACAAATATATGCTAAATGATAAATCTAAAGGCATAAAACCAGTAACAAAGGAGTTAAAAAGATCTCAGTCTGTGAAATCTAACTGTCAGTCTGGAAAAATAAATTTTCAGTCTGGCAAACTTAACTCCAAATCTGTTTGTGTTAACACTCAGTCTGACTCTCAAAAGTCAAATCTTAACAACCAGACTGAGACCATTAAGCTGCTTAGTGAAAACTTAATGAAGTTAACCACAGATTTTAAAACATTTGTTGAGTCAAAACAAGAGTTTAACAGAGGATCTAGTGCAAATAATAACCCAAAATCCAAAAGGACCATTATGTGGAACAGAAAATGTTACAACTGTGGAAATCTGGGACATGAAGGTATTAAATGCACAAAGTCCATTCTTAAACAGCCAAAGGCTGCTTTGATCAAACAAATGTCTTCTACAAACAACAAAATCAAAAATAGAGAGGTTAAAAGTCAACTTCACAGACTTAGCACCAAAACTGCTAAAGAATTGACTTCAACCAACTCTAAAGAACCCATCAAAAGATGGGTTCCCAAAAGTAACTAATTGATTTTGTTTGTCCTGTGCAGGGTAACAACAAATGGTACCTAGACAGTGGATGCTCAAGGCACATGACAGGTTCCTTGAAGAATCTGTCAGAGTTTGTAGAAGAAGAAGGACCTTCTGTCAAATATGGTGACAACTCTGTTGCCAAGATAAAAGGTTATGGTGTAGTGAAGGCTGGCAACATCAGAATAACAAAGGTGGCCTATGTTGAGGGATTAAAGCATAACCTGCTTAGTGCTAGCCAGATTTGTGATGATGATGGTGAAATCAGAATCAGAAAGAAGGCTGCTGTTATCTATAATTCCAAAGGCAAACCTATATTAGTTGCCAAAAGAGAGAGAGATATCTATCTCTTGGATCTTTCTTCTGCAGACAACAATGTAGAGACCTGTCTCTATACTCAGTCTGTGCCAGAACTAAGCTGGCTATGGCATAGGAGGTTATCCCACCTGAACTTCAAAAATATTAACCTCCTGTCAAAGAAGAAACTGGTTAGAGGTCTGCCTGATGTTACATTTGCAAAAGACAAACTTTGTCCTGCATGTACACTAGGGAAACAGACCAAGAACCATTTTCCATCCAAATTGTTAGCTACAATTGAACAACCACTGCATATGCTCCATATGGATCTGTTTGGACCCATGAGCATTAGCAGTTTGGGTGGAAAGAAGTATACACTTGTGGTTGTGGATGAATACACAAGGTATACTTGGGTCATCTTTCTTAAAGCTAAAAGTGATGCTCCTGAAGAGATTATTAATCTAATCAAGAGAGAAGAATTGCAGAAAGATGCACCTGTCAAGCAACTCAGGAGTGACCATGGTACAGAATTCAAGAATTCTACTCTCATTGAATTCTGTACTGACAAAGGCATTATTCAAAACTTTGCCTCTGTCAGAACTCCTCAACAAAATGGTGTTGCTGAGAGAAGAAATCGTACACTCAAAGAAGCTGCAAGAACCATGTTATGCCATGGTCAAATGAAGGTTTATTTTTGGGCAGAAGCAGTTAACACTGCCTGTTATACCCAAAATAGATCTATTTTGGTCAAAAGGCATGGCAAAACTGCATATGAGTTGTATCATAAGAAGGTTCCAACCATCCATTACTTCCAGACCTTTGGTAGTAAATGCTATATTCTCAATCAAAGAGATCAATTAGCTAAGATGGAACCTAAATCTGATGAAGGAATTTTTGTTGGCTATTCATCTATCTCAAAGGCCTACAGAGTCTACAACAACAGAAGGAATAAAATTGAAGAAACCATCAATGTCACCTTTGATGCTTCCTCTGCTAATGATGAACATGTTTCTCAGTCTGATGTTCATTTGTTAGAAGATTTATCTGTTGTGGGATCTGAATCTCAAATCCCAGTTGTTGTTAACCAACAACAGGACTCTGAAAGTGATAATGAAGATGCTCAACCTGCTCATTCTATGACAATACCTTCATCAACAGAAGATGAATCTGTGTCCAGAGATTCAAACTCTTCTGATACATGTGTTCAGTCTGATAGTTTTCAGTCTGTGAACTCTACAGACTCAGACTTGCCCTGTGTAGAAGATGATGCAGAACTCAGTCCTGTTATTCTTCCACCAAATGAGAATGATTTACCATCAAATGATGAATCACTTCTAGGAGTCAAAGAACACAAGTATCATCCAATTACAGAAATAATTGGAGATTATGTTTCTGGTGTACAAACAAGAGCTAAAGTGTCAAACTTATCTACTGCAAATTTCTGTTTCTACACAAACTTCCTGTCAATCATTGAACCAAAGAAAGCTGAAGAAGCCTTGAAAGATGATGATTGGGTTAAAGCAATGCAGGAAGAGTTAACAGAATTTGACAGAAATAATGTTTGGACCCTAGTTCCTGCTCCAAAAGGGAAAACCATTATTGGAACAAAATGGGTTTAAAGAAACAAAATGGACAAGGATGGAGTGATAATCAGAAACAAGGCAAGGCTAGTTGCTCAAGGCTATAAGCAGGAAGAAGGCATTGATTATGATGAAACATTCAAGGACTTCAAAGTCTATCAAATGGATGTCAAGAGTGCATTTCTGAATGGCAACTTACAGGAGGAAGTCTATGTGAAACAACCTCCAGGTTTTGTAAGTTCCACTTTTCCAAATCATGTCTATAAATTGCAGAAAGCACTATATGGGCTAAAACAAGCTCCAAGAGCTTGATATGACACCTTATCATCCTATCTTCTTAGTAATGACTTTACTAGAGGATCAATTGATAAAACTTTGTTCTTCAAAAGGAACAAGGCAGATGTCATACTAGTCCAAATCTATGTTGATGATATTATATTTGGGTCTACTGATGAAAAATTGTGTAAATGGTTTTCAAACTTAATGTCAAAACAGTATCAAATGAGTATGATGGGTGAATTAACATACTTTCTTGGTCTACAAGTACATCAGAAACCTGATGGTATCTTCATCAACCAAGGTAAATATGTCAATGACCTACTTACTAAATATTCTTTAAAGGACTGTTCAATTATGAAAACACCAATGAGCACTGCAGATAAGTTGGATAAGGATCTGTTGGACCCTTGTTACTGGATCTAAATCGAATCAATTCAACAATTGAAAGCGCGGAATACAATCAATTGAACAAAACACATTAACAATCACACAAAACTCGTCGATTAGCTTTTATATATATATCACTAATAGCAAATCAATCAATTACACAAGATTCCTCACAGATCGCTTGAAAACACTCTAGGTTCGTCAACCCTAAAACTGAACCCGTAATGATCTATTTATAGCCAAAACCTAACTGACCTGCGACACAAGCCTTGTGTCGCCAGGCCGACATATGCGACACAAGCCTTGTGTCGCTATTGCGACACAAGCTCTGTGTCGCCTAAACAGTGACATTAATTTTGATTTCCAAAACAAATAACATTTATATCACAATCAAAATATTACAATCGACTTTGACCTAGACCAACTGACAGACATACAAAACATGTATCAACAAACTCCCCCGTGTCTTCAGCTTGGTCTTCAAGATTTCTTCGTTCGGCTTTGGTCGTCTAACACTTCCAGCTGGCAGGGAAGTTTTCTCCAGCATGTACTCCTTGAGCTATACAGACATTGACAACCTTTTGAAAACGCATCGCCTCAGTCTTGAACTCTTGAAAATAATCAATCTTCTTAGCATGAAGAGCTTCAAGGTCTTTCTTGGTAAGGTTAATCAAGCTCAAAGGATCGTACACTCTAATCTTCGATATTTTGGCTTTCCATAGATCTTCAGGCTCTGAATCTTCAATATAGATAATTTCAGCTTCGCCTGTATATCCATCATATGTCCACAATTGTAACCTTCTCAAGAAATCAACTGGGAGCTTCTCCAGAGGAATAGACTTTAAGGTCTTTGGAGATTTATATACAATCTTAACCCAGGGCTTGTTGGTAAACGGATGTATCTTGTTACGATAAATATACCTCATCCCCAGATTTGGTCTCAAAAGATAGAACACTTTGGTATTGACCTCTTTCCTTAAGATTCTCTGTAGTTGATTCGCTAATTCGCTATTGGTGGGATTTATGATATTCAATTGCGCCAAGTGCAGTATCTCACAATATGGTAAGGTACTTAATACTTTGAAGTTCATAGTGAAATATTGCATCCCATCTTTTCGCTTGATAACAATCACTTTATTTGCTTCATCATACTTCCAGGATATGATTTGACCTTTGTAGCGCTTGCTGCTGATTTTATAGAACTTGCAGGTCTTTGACAGAATAGGTTCAGCAGCAGTGGAAGTAGATGGTTCAGTTGTAGCCGGAGCAGGAGTGGGATTTGCAGGTTGTTCCTCCTCAATGATCTCCTCAGTATCAGAAATTTCCATCTCCTCTCCCAAATTTACTTCGTCAGCATTTACGAAGTCTTCGTGCACGTTTTCTTTTTCAATATCAACCCCTTCATCATTATCAAACACAAATTCTTCATTTTCATTTTCTGTACTTTGCCCTTCCTCATTTATCAGACTCTGTAGATACTCTAGGTTTGCTTCAGAGTAATCTACATTTAAAGGAATTGGTTGTCCTGGAATTGGTGCAGAGTACGCAAAGTAATCCAAATTAATATTTTCATTTATAGCTTCTTCGGTTACATCATTTGTATTTACAATTTGAGTTGAACCAGGGGCCATTGATGTTGTTTCATCTAAGCCTAACTCCCCCGGAACAACAGCTAAGGCCTCTAGTTCTAACAGGCGACTCTCCAGCTGAGGAACCCTAGCCGCCGTTGCTTCTAACTCCGTGATTCTAGAAGCTTGCTCAGCCAACTGCTTGTTCATTCTGTCTAGAAGAGCCATTATCTGATTTAGCGTTTGTGGTTGTGGCTGAGACTCAGCAGAAGTAGAGACCGGATGAGGTTGAGTTCGAGGACGAGGACGGCGTGCGAAAGTATCATCATCTGAGTCCTGTGCGTCTCGGGGCCGTTTCCCCCGGTTAGACGGCACATGCACCCGTCCTGCCCTAATTCGGCGTTGAACCCGCTCATATCGATGAGTATTATGGATTCGGAGGCTTTCAATGGTTTTCGGTGAAGGAACATCACCATCCGAATCCGTTGGGGTGTCGTTTGGATCCACAGAGACAGTATCATCCGAGGCCGCATCAGCAGCATTCTCGTCAACTGCTTGAAAGGAATCAATGTCCTGCAAAATGTCATTAAAACTTTCCTCCTCGGTTTGAATCGGAATATTGACAAAGGCATCCTCAGAGGAAAGAGGAGCAGCAGCATCATCCAAAAATCCTTCGTTAGCCGGAGGGACATAGCCCTCATGTACAATATGGCCGAAAAGCGGCACATCTGGCGGTGCAGCAACTCCTTTACCATAAGAGTTGCAGATGGCAAAGATCCGCAAGTTCATTGGTGTTTGGCGGAAGGTTGCATCAGGATTGACCGGAAGATCCGGTAACAGATGATTAATTAGCAACTGGATAAACCTTGGGTACATGACCCATTTGTCATTTTCAGCTTTTGCATTGTCCACCATTTCACGGAACAGATATCCGGAAAAATTATACGGCTTATTGTAGACCAGGGCCAACATGGCAGAGATGGTACGGTGACTTGCACCATCGAAACCTGCCTTCCTGGCAGATAAACACACGATTATCACGTGCATCAAAAATCTCCAGACTCGGGTGAGGTGCCCCTTGCGATACTGATGAGAGGGTACACCTGGGTAACCCATACGTGCCATCCCACCAGCAATGAAAGCATTTGAGAATTGGGTGGGCATGACTGGAGAATCATGAAACTGAAGCACTTCACGTAGCAGCTGCTCGGTTATGATAATTTCCCGATCAAAAACTGTAGATATAATGCTGGTCTCCTCCAGTTCGGTATTTACAACCGCATTTCTCCAAAAAGGACCAACATGGTCTCTATAGATAGTGGGAGCAGCAGTAATAGCGTAAAGAATCCTGGAACGCCTAAGGAACTGAATCATGGGGCGAAAAGGAATGGCAGAATCCCTGTCATCTTCCAGAAAAGCCACCGTGTTGTGACGAGGTTCAAGCAACCTCAGAAACGCATCTTGTCCTGCCATTTCTAAAAGACACGAAAAAGGGAACACTACAGAATCGTTAGTAATAATTACGTTAATTTAAACAATCTGCAGTGGCGACACAAGGGTTGTGTCGCACAGATGTGGCGACACAGACCTTTGTGTCGCAAAAGTTGAAGTTAATTAATTCAAAACATGTAAGCGACACAAGCACTTGTGTCGCAACAGAAAGATGCGACAGAAGAGGATTGTGTCACATTTGGCAATTGTTTTGTAATTAATTAAATCAAGCGACAGAAGGACTTGTGTCGCAAAGAGGTAGCGACACAGATGTTAGTGTCGCAACCCAACACTAGCACGAAAATTAATTTTGATAGAACAGCGACACAAGAGCTTGCGTCGCCTAGCATAGCGACACAAACCTTAGTGTCGCACCTAAAGTTTGGTATTAAATTAATTTGAAAAATCCTGCGACATAAAGGCTTGTGTCGCAGATTGTGTCGCAAAGATGAACACCAACCCGTGCCCAGATCCCGATGGTTCAAAATTTTGGGTGTTTTCAAAGCTAACGCAACCCGAAGGTGCGTATGAACATCAGGAACTCTAAAATATCCTAGATATCAAGTTAAGCACACCCAAACACCTCAATTTAATCCCAAACCGAAAACCCTTAAAACCCGTGACTTTAATTCACAATTAAACACAATATACACGGTAAAAAAGGGAAAAATTTATACCACTAGATCGAGTAAGGTAAGGAGAAAGAGATTGTATGGATTAATTGCAACAGAACGCTAAGAAAATGTAGATGAAGTCGAAAAATCACTCGGTTTGCTTGTGTCGCTATATCAGATGCTTGTGTCGCAGTAATTAAATGTGATGTCGCAGGTAATTAAGAACAGTGAACGGTTTAAGGTCGCCTGAGGTTGGCTTTTATACCCAAACACTAAGCAGCGACATAGCCTGCGACATAAGAAGCGACAGAGGCAGCGACACAGGCGGCGACACAAAGCTTGTGTCGCATAGAGGCACTTGGTGAATTTTCGAATCGCTTTTGATTTTCAAAGTTCGATACCCGATTCGATATTAACTTATAAACTTGGAGAAACTAATTAAGCTACAGATAATTAATAGATAATACAAAAATAAAATTGTTGATTCAATTTTACAATCAACGGAGACTTCATAACATATTTTTGGTGACGGAAATGTTTAAGTCTGGGTAGGGATCATATCAGGATAACATGCAATTATTAGGAATAGTAAGTGTTATTTCGATTATCAGTATGTTTGTCCACTTTTAAATTTACTTAGCATATTTAAATCATCTGTTATAAAGATTAGTTCAAGACGATTATTGATATTTTATCCATCTAAACATTTGTTCTTAAGTATATGATTTCAACTCATAATGAGATGAACCACTTATGTTATTATTAGCATGCATATTAGATTATATAACTCACATTAAAATATACATTTGAAATCAAAACATGTTAGTATTTTCTTTATAGAAGGTGAGGATATGGGTGTATCTTTAGAACTAAGTTAGCGGTGACAGGTCTGTACTGTCGTACAACAGAGTCACATAATCAATAGTTCTGGTTGAACAAACACCAGTCTGAACAATTAAACTAGAGGGTACAGGTCTGTACTTTCGTACAACAGAGTACCATAGGTTAACACAAACTAGTACGTGGCAAGATTTTTATAACGTTTCTGTACTTTTGTACATGTTATTATGAGAATTATTGGAATGCCACGGGTACGTAACAGTTGTCTAACATTTAACATAGACTACGCACCTAAGTTCCTTTCAAGAATATATTAGATGAAACCAGGTCTGTATTTTCATACAACAGAGGAGACACCTAATATATTCCCCCAGATAACACCATACAAAGACCCTATATTTTTAGATCATAACATGTTCATCATCCAAATATTAAGACGAAGCGTCAAAATATTTCGGACATTTTTGCCCTTATTTTAACTTAAAGTCATACATATTAATATGTCTTTATATAAAATAATATGCATATTTGAAAGTTAAACTTCTTAGAACCTTAGAACAAATGCCTATCAATACATCATTTGATGAATCTAATATTTATAAGAGATATTTCAAGTATGCTAGATAAATCTACTGACACATCAAACATAAACCTTAAAATTTCATTTTATGCATGTCTCCTGATGTACTATCATTTCCCTATTGTTTACAGACACAATTCAACGTCTTTTTTTTTTTTTTTTTTTTTTTTTTTTTTTTTTTTGTTTAACAATGTTGCAACTATTGCATTTCTTTAATACTAACAAGTATAAAGAGTGGCAGTTGCCTTATTTAAATAAACACGCTCCAAGTTATAAATTAATTTTTAACAAAGAATCTCATCCCTATCATAGAGACAAGTTCATCAAATCGAGATCGTGAAAAAGCTTTTGTAAAAAGATCAGCATTTTGCTTAGATGTATCGATTTGGACAAGGTCTATCAGGTGTTTCTCATAGCAATCCCGTATGAAATGAAACCTAAGTTCAATATGTTTAGTTTTTAAATGTTGTACGGGATTGCGTATGATAGAGATAGCAGCAGTATTATCAATATGGATAGGAGTTAAAGTTAAGAGTAACCCGTAATCGCGCATTTGATGTTGAATCCACAGAACCTGCGAACAGCAACTTGCAGCAGCAATGTATTCAGCCTCAGCAGATGAAGTAGAGACTGTGGTTTGTTTTTTACACTGCCACGAGACTAAGCGACTACCAAAGAACTGACATCCTCCAGTCGTAGACTTTTTATCCACATTGCAACCACCAAAATCTGAATCGGAGTAGGCAGTTAAAGCGAAGTTGTCCTCATTAGAATACCAGAGACCCAGGTATGGTCGAAATTTGAGGTAACTAAAAATTCGCTTAACCGCCTTCATATGAGAAACCTTTGGATTTGCTTGAAATCTTGAGCAAATAGCTACAGCAAACATTATGTCGGGTCTTGATGCTGTGAGATACATCAGTGATCCTATCATTGACCGATAGTCTCGCTGATTTACATCTTCTTCGTCTTCAGCCAAGCCAAGTTTGTGATTTATGTCAATGGGAGTCCCAAAGGTTTTACAATCGAGCAACTGATATTTTGTTAAGGTGTCATTGACATACTTAGATTGATGAATATAAATACCTTTATCAGATTGCTCAACCTGTACACCTAAGAAGAATGTAAGTTCTCCCATGGCACTCATCTCAAACTTGTCTTTCATGATTTTCTCGAAGTCCTTACACAGCGTATCATTGGTAGATCCAAAGATAATGTCGTCCACATATACCTGCACAAGTAACAAATCGTTTCCAACCTTTCTAATAAAGAGTGTGCTGTCAATCTGTCCTCGTGTGAATCCGTTTGTCAGCAGATGCTTTGACAATGTCTCGTACCATGCCCTTGGAGCTTGATGAAGTCCATACAGTGCTTTGTCTAACTTGTAGACATATTCAGGATGCACTGAATCTTCAAATCCAGGAGGTTGCTTGACATACACTTCTTCACTGACCTTCCCATATAGAAACGCACTTTTTACATCTAGCTGGTACACTCTGAATTTCTTGTATGAGGCGTAGGCAAGAAATATTCTGATCGATTCTAGCCTGGCAACCGGAGCGAACACCTCATCATAATCAAGTCCTTCAATTTGAGAAAAACCTTGAACCACTAGTCTAGCTTTGTTGCGTATTACAATCCCACGATCATCTTTCTTTACACGAAACACCCAACGCGTACCAATAGGGTGTTGTCCCTTCGGGAGTGGAACCAAACTCCAAACTTATAGCTTTTGAAATTGATGAAGTTCATCCTGCATAGCCTCAACCCAGTGAGAGTCAATTAATGCTTCCTTCACATTTTTCGGTTCAATCTGAGATAGAAAACATGATTCCATCTCAGCTACAAGGCAAGAAGATGATTCGGATGTAGCCTTAACTTGATATCTTGTTTGTACACCTTTAGTCAACTCACCAATAATATTATTAGTCGGGTGAGATGTGTGTACGCGTTGCTGTGGAATTTGAGGTGGCACAATCTCAGAATCCAAATTGTTTAAGTCTCCCTCAACTTCAAAAATATCATTCGGTTGAACAGCTTCATCAGATTTATCCTCAGATTCATCATTGGAAAAACCCGGCATCTCAGGATTAGGTTGTGGAATAAATACACTAGGAGCTGTTCCAGAAGTAGAAGGGATATCATTGTTTGAGGGTGGTGTGACTTTAGGAGGAGAAGATACATCTTGGAACATATCCATTCCATGCAGTAGGGTCACCACCTGATCAACATTATCATCCATAGGAAGATGAAATGAGTCAAACAATTCATCGTATTTGAATAGTGAGTCGGGTCCCGTGCTTTGAGGAGATTCAGTATATCGTAAACATTTAACTTCATAGTGCTCCTCAATCTTCTTGGTTGATTTATTATAGACTCTCTTGTTAGGAGAATTGACAGAATACCCCAAGAAGAAACCATCACTTGACTTTTCACCAAACTTAGCAACTCGTTCGCGTGTGTTCATGATGATGCAGGGACACCCAAAAGGTTCAAGAAACTGCAAATTTGGTTTACGGTTATTAAAAAGCTCATAACAAGTTTTATTGCGTTTCTTCACCGTCAAAACCCTGTTAAGAACATAGCAAGCTGTATTGACCGCCTCTGCCCAAAAAGTGATAGGCAATTTTGAGTCTGAAAGCATGGTGCGTGCAGCCTCTATGAGAGTCCTATTTTTTCTTTCAGCGACTCCATTTTGTTGTGGAGTTCTTGCTGCACTGAATTGATGATTTATTCCTTTCTTCAAACAGTAAATCTCTAAAGTTTTATTTTTGAATTCAGTTCCGTTGTCACTCCGCAGTTTCTTTATCTTCAGATTGCATATGTTTTCCAGTTTGTCAAACAAATAAATCAGAATATCAGGCACCTCATCTTTAGAAGAAATGAAGTACACCCAAGAGAATCGCGAATAGTCGTCAGTCACTACCAGACAGTAATAACTTCCTCCTATACTCCGTTTGCTCACCGGTCCGAAAAGATCCATATGCAATAACTCAAGAGGAGTTTCAATAGAATTCACTAACTTAGACTTATGGAATTTCTTGTGTTGTTTCCCTTTGAGACAGGAAACACAGGTATCATTTAATCCAAAAGATTGTTTAGGAACGCCCAACACAAGATTATGTTTTACAAGATAATTCATCTTGCGGAAATGAAGATGTCCCATTCGTCTGTGCCACATTAGTGATTCCTTTTCATCAGCTTTAGACAATAGACAAGTATGCTCAGTGGATGTAACGGTTCGCATATCTAGTACATACGTGTCCTTTGTCCTTGGTGCTCTCATTAGTACCCATTCCTCGGGAATCACAAAACCCGGCTTCAGAATCAAGCATTCTACATCAGTAAATGCTGTTATGTATTTCTTGTCACACATTTGAGAAACACTGAGCAAGTTGTGATTCAACTGTTCAACAAAGTTCACTTTTTCAAAGCTCACTTGCCCATTTGTGAGTGTTCCTTGTCCAGTAATTTCTCCACCCTTATCACCAGCAAATGCAACATAACCCCCATTATATGGCTTCAAATCAGAAAGTAGGGATAGGTTGCCTGTCATGTGTCGTGAGCAGCCGCTATCGATGTACCATTTACTATTTTTTACTTCCTCGGACTGCTGCAAACACAAAATGCAAGAGTGAATTAGTTAGAAGTGGAGACCCAAGCCTTCACAGACTTGGGTCTTCCAAGGTCATCTACAATGACAACATCAGTTAAAATTTTATCTTTTAACAAATCAGTGGTGTTTCCTGATGTGTTATTGTAGGATGACAGGTCATTTGTTGACCTTTTAATCTGCCAAACCTGTTTAGGTTTGGATAGTGGCTTGTCTATAGGATTGTGCTTTTTGACACTAGGTTTAATTGGCACAATCTTATTGACTTTCTTGACAGGTAAGGGAGATGATGAGCTACGCCTCGATTGAGAAGAATTTCTATATAAAGAATTTCGTGGCGTGTATTTCTTAAATAGTTGTTTAGAAAGCAACGGACAAACACTAATGAGATGACCTTGTTTCCTACAATAGAAACAAGATCGTCTTTCAACGAATGGTTGAGGTTGAGGATGAATCACTGGAGGTTGTTTAACTGAAGCATTAACAAAACATGTACATTTGTGTGTACACGATGAGTTAGATGCTTGTGAAGATGTTGATGGTTTTTCAGATGATTTGTTCTTTTTATCTAACTTTAAAATCTTCTTTTGAGGCTCAGCCGTAGCTTTGCCTTTTCTTTGAAAAGCCATGTTACTCAATTCAGTAGTTATTATATGATTTTCAGGCTTAATATTTTCTTTCTTAATCTTCATATTAACTTCCTCAGTCAAATCCTCAACTTCAACTATTTCCTGTGCACTAACTGGAGTTGAAATCTTGATTGTTGCAAATTCAGTTTTCTTAACAGATACAGGCTTAGTTTCAACAGTTTTTTCAGATTCATTAGCAGTAGATAGATTAGTCTCAGATTTAACATTTTGCTTAGAATCTTTAACTGGCTCATTAACAGATTTCATGACTTCCTTTAAAAAAGAAGGCACAAAGTCTTATGCTTCATCCTGTGAAGGCATAGGTAGATAATTCATAGGAGGTGGTACTTGGTGATAACCAAGCCCAGCCTTGCTTTTAGTATCATACCTTTGCCCTTGAAGAATTTCATCAAAGACAAGTGAGGACGTTGAGAAATTAGAGAGTTTTCTTTTAAGGTTAATAATTTCTGATTGTGAGTTAGCAAGTTCTTTTCTAAGATCAGCTAATGATTTAAGGTAACTATCAATTGCATCTTGTTGACTAAAAATTTTAGCTTTTAGCTCCTTTCGGTCAGAAAATGCAGCATCTAGTTTCTTATCAAAAGCTTGTTCATTATCTTTTAAGATCTTATTAGCCTTAGCAAGTTTTTCTAATTCATTATTTAGGCGTTGGTTATCCTCAGAATATCTGTTAATTTTACCAGTTAATTTAATGCATGATATACACGAAAGTGGTTCTTCGATGGGTACCTCATGCACACTGGAGATTTCAGCCATAAGAGCACTATTTTGATCGTCATTTGCTTCTTCACTCCAGTCATATGCCTCTTCATTTTGAATAAGAAGAGCATTTGAGGCAGGCGTTTTCTCTGGAGTCCTCTGAGGTGGTCTTGTGTAGGTAGATGGTTTGGAGAAGCCAGAAGCAGGGTGCTTAGCTTTCTCACATTCCCTAGCGAAGTGCCCAAGATTTTGACAGTTGTAGCACTTCACCTTACTCTTATCAAAACCAAGACCAGAATCGCTTTCATCATCCAGATTCTTTCTCCCAGTTTTCTTTAAGTATTTCTTTGCTCTCCTGGTTAGCATAGCAAAATTCCAACGTAGATCCATCCTTTCAAGATCATCAGGATCTATTTGTTCAAAATCTCTCTCAGTAAGATCAATGGTGCTAGTTTTCTTTGAAAGAAAACTATCATAAGCACTGAGAAAGACTTGAAATACAGCAGCATTCTCTTCAGTATCAGGTGAGACTGGAGTGTTTGAAGAATAAGGTACTCTTCCAACTGAAGGAATAGTCGGTTTAGTAGAGGAAGCAGAAGATCCACTAGAACTTCCAGATAATAAAGCTACGCCAGTAGTAGGAGACGAACTACCATACAAGCTGGGATCTTGAACTTGTGCACTAGACTTAGTTTCCTTTCTCTGCATATCTAGTGCATAAGCTTGTAGTCTTCCAACAAGATCATCTAATGAAAGATTCATCACACGTTCATCTTCCTCCATCATCATAACACGATGATTCCATTTCTTAGGTAAAGCGCCTAAGAGTTTCTTGTTGACATCCTCAGTAGTTAAAGATACCCCTCCCTCATTCAGCTCACTAACCAGATGTGAGTAGCGAATAAACAGTGCATTTATGGATTCATTTGGTAAGATATCAAACAGTTCATATTGCTTCTTAATAAGTGCAAGTTTACTCTTTTTGTATCTCTCATTACCCCCACACCTTTGTTCAATAGCCTTCCATAAATCATAAGCAATGGTGTAATGTTTAAACATTTTCAAAACATCAGCAGACATGCTCATTGTGATGGCTGAATGTACTTTTCTTTCCAAATCCCAAGCCTTTTTCTCATCAGGAGTCAAAGATCTAATAGGTTTTGGTGGAGCATTGATAGAATTAAATTGTCCATCAGATGGTGGATGTTCATAACGTTCAAGTAAAGGAATCAACATGTCTGGGTCATTGTATGAAATGAAGGCTTCAAAACGTTGCCTCCATTCCACATAATCAGTATTTGCGGTAAATAATGGAGGTTTGTTTGTGCTTCCAACTTCATTACTGTGTTTTAATAGCTGGGTAAAGCTTTGAAAAGACATTATATTTCCTGCACACTTATAAAACAAAATTGTTATTCAAAAATTAAAACAGCGACAAAAAAGTAATGTCGCAAGCAGACACAAATGGCGACACAAGGGTTGTGTCGCAAGAAAGCAAACAGGTGACACAAAGATTGTGTCGCTAATAGAGAATAAATGAGTCCAAATGCGACACAAAGGTTATGTTGCAATCCACTGTCGCAGTCCAATGTCTCAGGTTAATGTCGCACCCAATGTCGCAATGGTAATGTCTCAAATAACTCTAATACGACACAGAGTGTTTGTGTCGCAGAAAAAGCTTATGTCGCTAAAACCCTAATGGCGACACAGAGGTTGTGTCGCTATGCTGCAAAGTCAGCCGCACTTAAACCCCAAAATTCGAAAATTTTCGTAAACCCACTAAAATTAACGACCTGCAATCGGACGAGCCTTCAATGATCTTTCAGAAAAACCAGATTTCAAGCTTTTACCACCTCTAATCAATAGTATTTGCTAAAAAGTATGTGATTTAACACAAAAAACACACAAAATTGATTCAATACCACAAAATCAAACGATTTTGGCTCTGATACCACTTGTTGGACCCTTGTTACTGGATCTAAATCGAATCAATTCAACAATTGAAAGCGCGGAATACAATCAATTGAACAAAACACATTAACAATCACACAAAACTCGTCGATTAGCTTTTATATATATCACTAATAGCAAATCAATCAATTACACAAGATTCCTCACAGATCGCTTGAAAACACTCTAGGTTCGTCAACCCTAAAACTGAACCCGTAATGATCTATTTATAGCCAAAACCTAACTGACCTGCGACACAAGCCTTGTGTCGCCAGGCCGACATATGCGACACAAGCCTTGTGTCGCTATTGCGACACAAGCTCTGTGTCGCCTAAACAGTGACATTAATTTTGATTTCCAAAACAAATAACATTTATATCACAATCAAAATATTACAATCGACTTTGACCTAGACCAACTGACAGACATACAAAACATGTATCAACAGGATCAGTCTGGCAAGTCAGTCTGTCAAACCACTTATAGAGGTACCGTGACACCCGGCGAATTAGGCCGTCATTAGTGACTAATCATAGATCATTATTACTTGTATTTAGTATGAAATAGGACCAAGTGCAGTAACAATTCGTATGTATGTAAATATATATACGCGTACGTAATTAAATTTTAATTTCGCAAATTCGATCGGATGGGATCCGACACGATAATACGGACGTTGGTGAAAACTTTTTCATAAATAACGTAAATCTATTTTATAATTAAATAGTAGTTATTTACATTATATTATTATAGTACAATAATATACAAACACTTTACGTTTTATGCAAAACGTACCGTACGCGACGAAAACGCGCGAAGCGCGCCCGACAACCGAACGAAACTCGATTATTATTTTAATAACTTAAAATGAAATATTTTAAATAAAACTTCAATCAAAATGTACGCGAATAAATCATTAACGAAAAACTTGAATAATAAACGTTTAACGTTTAAACGAACAACGAAACGAACGGGTAAACGAGCACCGCACGTAACGTAAACATTGGGGAACAAATTTAAACAACCCACACCATGTGGGGCCCACAAAAATCTGCCACCAAAATGCCCCCTCCCTTTCCCCATACCATCATACCCCCTCACCCTCTTTCTCATTCCCACACTCAACCCATTTCCTACTTCTACACTCTTTCTCTCCTCTCTTCACTCGCTCTTTTCTCTCTCTTTTTCTCCAGATTTTCCTGCACCAAGAACACTCAAAATCACCACCATAACCCACCATTGAACCACCATACACCACCATAGCATCCTCTCTTTCGGTTTGCAAGAAAAAGCAAGGATTCAAGCCCTACAACACCTCCTCCTTTCCTTCTCCTATTCTCATTGTAAGAAAACTTATTCTACCTCTAAAATGCTTGAATAACATGTTAAAATGTTCACTCAAAAGATTGATGTTCAAAAACCATGTTAAAAACGTTTTTCATCATCATCAACTTACAAAAATGCAACATGCATATTCTGTCCAGAAAATACTCCGAAATTCATCTGAGTGTTTCTCACTCAAAATCTAATGAAAACAGATGATTCAAAAGAGAAAACTTAAGTTCAAGAAGTTAGCTTTCATTTCCAACTGGTTTCATAATTTTTGGAGTTCGTTTGATACCCGAAATGATTTTTACAAAAACATGTGTACAGGCTGTCCAAAAACTCAGAAAATTCACCCTTCTTGTTTTAATCATAACTCGAGATATACACCTCCAAATGACATGAAACCACTGCCAAAAGTTCATAAATTTTGTTAGGTACAAATATCGTTTAGATAACTTTTTCGAAAAATGTGTATATTTTGCCCAGAAAATTAATCTTCTTGCATGTGTCCTGATTGGTCACTTTTTGACCTCAGTAGATAAATGTAATTTTTAAAAATACTTAGACTTGCTTAAAAATTCTATAAAAATTACTGAAAGTAGTCAAGATATAGGGTAACCTCTGTGATTTTTCTTGTATTCTATATCGGATTTATGATTTTCGAAATCGAGCCAACAAAAATGTACATTTTCTGGAAATATAAAAGGTGGACTGATTTTGCACAAAAATAAAAACCGACACTTGTAAACCTACTAAAAATGGAAGAACTAAATTTTTACAACCCTTAGACATATTTAAGAGTCATGTAAAAGTTTCGGGTCAAACCGAACACATCTGACCACTTTCCCGAACTTGAAAAACATAGCAGAACCTTAGTGTCGCACCTGGCCCAAATTGGGTGCGACACTAACCTCCGTGTCGCTATTTTTAAACAAACAGTGGTAACATGCGACACTAACTCCTGTGTCGCTACAAATAGTATTAACTAGTGACACCAACCCTTGTGTCGCTATCTATAAAACAGTGGAAACTAGCGACACCAACCCTTGTGTCGCTACCTCTCAAACCAAACAGTATAAACCAGCGACACTAAGACAATGTCGCTACCACCTCGAGTGTCGCAGTAACCTGCGACACTAACCTCTGTGTCGCTTAACAAAATTAATCAAATTTATGTTTTCCCAAAATGTCACCAACGAGCCGTACATGTTTTCTAAACACAAACGATAACCAAACAATTGGACGTTTCTAATTGAGTGAACTAGCTTAGGTGGACATTAACCCTCCACCTACACGATTTACTTAAGTGGACATTAACCCTCCACTTACATAGATGATCTTTTGAGATCTACTTACACAACCTTATACGTTTAGGACGTTAGAAGGTTGCAACTTGGAACACATTGCTTGGTATTTGATTATTGCTTGCTATTTGCTAAACTCAGGTGAGTCTTACAGCCCCACTTTAACTTTCACTGTTTTATATACTTTGGGGTGAGATACAAATGCTTAACTGTTTTTAATGAACACAAGTACTCGATTATTTTTACAAAATTGTATGAGTTGTTTTTAATCCATTAAAAGTCCTCAACACACATGGTTCGTTAACTGCGAAGGCGCGCGTACTAGAGAATAGATCTATTATGGGAATGACACCCCCGTCCGGGTTACTAGCTATAACCAAGTTAAAAACGGGCACTCTAGTATTTGTCATAAAGGTGTTTCGGATTAGACACCTCCGGGAGGCACAAAACGGGTTAGGCTTCGAACCGTGGGCTCATGGCAATTTCGGAAACATTAATTTTGTTTACTTTATTTGCTTGATTGCAAATCACGGAATAAATCTTGTGTTTCATAACTATGTTTTTACATGTTAAACCTGTGAGATTCACCAACCGTTTGGTTGACCCTTTTAGCTTTGTATTCTCAGGTACTCAGCAACAGTAGGATTGCCCACAGGATTGCTAGCTACATCGAGTCGCATGCATTATACGTATATGAAGATGTTTATATATTATTTTTGAAATATTTCGTTATGTACTAGAATCTTCAGGATATTATTTCGCAAACTCGAGGCTAATGTAAACTTTTAAAGTATTTCAATGTAACTACTTTTGTACTATTTTATAAACGTCTCATATAGAGTCGTTCGCTTTTACCTTTGTGTTGTGATTACTTGATTAGTCACGCCCCGACCCGAACCGCTTCCGCTGTACAAATTTGGGGGTGTGACAGGTATGATAGGATCTCTACTTTACCTCACTGCAAGTAGACCAGATATCATGTTCTCAACATGTTTGTGTGCTAGATATCAATCTGAACCTAAAGAATCGCATCTAAAAGCTGTAAAAAGGATTTTTAGGTACCTAAAAGGTACTCCTAACCTGGGTCTTTGGTATCCCAAAGACTCTGGTTTTGATCTAATTGGATATACAGATGCAGATTATGCAGGTTGTAAATTAGACAGGAAAAGCACTTCTGGTGGATGTCAACTGCTAGGTGGCAAACTAGTCAGTTGGTCAAGCAAGAAACGGAATTCTGTTGCTACATCCACTGCAGAAGCAGAATATGTGGCTGCTGGTAGTTGCTGTGCTCAATTGCTATGGATGCAACATCAACTAGCAGACTATGATTTGGTGTTTACAAAAACTCCAATCATGTGTGATAACCAAAGTGCCATTGCCATCACTGAGAATCCTGTGTTTCACTCCAGGACAAAGCATATTGAGATCAGACATCACTTTATCAGAGATTGTGCTGAGAAAGGTAAAGTGATTCTCAAATATGTGCCCACAAATGACCAATTAGCAGATATCTTTACTAAGCCTTTAAATGAAGATAGATTTTTGTATCTGCTTGGTCAACTAGGAATGCTCAACCCCTAGTAAAACCTTGAATCTGTATGATTCAATTCTCAGTCTGTGTCTGCTTTTCAATCTGTATAACTGTATTCTCAGCTACATACAATCAAAAAGCACAGACAAAGAGATGTTTTTGTACATACTTTCTAAGAAAATACCAAAAAGATTTTATACCTTATGTTATTTTCTCTCAGTCTGACTGTTTATATGTTTCAGTCTGTGTGACTTCTTCTAGATTAGCTACACAGACTGACCATATTCATTCAGACTAGACCCTCTATTTTTGTGCTTTATTAATTCATAAGGTTAGTATTTTAGTACTATTAGTATTAATACTGCTAGTTACTTTTAGTACTGCTGGTTAATACTGATAAGACTTTTTAACACTGCCCCCATGAATTCGTATTTTAGCACTGCTGGTAAAGATTGGTACAATTAACACTGTTAATGTAGCAAGTTACCACTGTTAGTTAACTTTAGTACTGCTCACACCAGTTACCACTGTTAGTTAACTTTAGTACTGCTCACACCAGTTACCACTGTTAGTTAACTTTAGTACTGCTCACACCAGTTACCACTGTTAGTTAACTTTAGTACTGCTTTCGCAAGTTACCACTGTTAATTGATGTTAGTACTGCTTTCGCAGTTACCACTGTTAGTTGATTTTAGTACTGCTTTGACAAGTTACCACTGTTAGTTAACTTTAGTACTGCCTTCGCAAGTTACTACTGTTAGTTAATTTTAGTACTGCTTTCACAAGTTAGTACTGTTAGCAATATCAATCTGTTACCACTGCTGGCACAAAAGTTTTTTTTTTTTTTTTTTTTTTTAAAGTTCTGTTATTTTCTCTTAGTCTGTCGGTTATATGGCTCAGTCTGTGTGACGTCACTCAGACTCATTGCACAGACTGATTATATACACTCAGACTAAATGTTTTTTAATTTTAATATATTTATTTATTTATTCTATTTTTTTTAACATAAATAAACAACAATATCCTTGCATTTAATGCTTTAACCATCTTTATGGTAATAATCATTAAAAGTTTTGGCGCTTATTGTCTATTTATCTGCTCAATACAAAAAGTGCACGTGCCTCAGCGCTACTGTTGCAGAAACAGGGATAAACCGTCCAAGTGGGTCCCATTTAACGGAAATTTAATTTCTACAAATACCCATTTATGTTTTCTCCCTTTCTTCTTCATTCGTACTTGCACACCAAAAACAAACAGAGTTTCTAAACCCTAAATCGCTCAACCATTTTCAAAATCAATTTCTAAAATTTCTTCAATGGCTGATCAATGGGTTTACACGGCACCTGCCAACATCGCTGCGGCTAAACCCTTCAAACAAGGGAAACATGTAAAACTCTGTATCAACAATCAAGTAGCTACCATTTCCATCCCTGATTCGAAAAAGAATAAAGGGTTTGAGGAACTAACTGATTTTATGTCAGCTCATCCATTAAGGGGAGCATTCTTTAACACAGTTCCTCAAATATACCCACATTTTTTAATGGAATGGTGGTATACTTGCTCCTCAAATAGTACCAATACTGCAATTACTGGTACTATTGATCATGGTAAACGGACAGTTACCATTGATCAGGAGTTAATTAGAAATGTCTTAGACCTGCCTTTGGGAAATAATTTTGAACCTATTCCAACCAAAGAAGCAGCAAGGGCTTCTCTTACTTTGGTTGGATATACCAAAGAAAAAGGCACAATTTTGATGTCAGGATTCACCCATAAATGGAAATTTTTAATTTCTGGCATCATTAGAAGTCTAGGAGGTAAATCTGGTAGCACAGGGGAGCTAAATGAGTTTGAAACTCAGCTGTTGAGCTCATTCATCACTGGTTTAAACATCAACTTTGCAGAGTTGTATTTTCAAGAAATTTTAAAACTGGTGAATGAGTCAAACAGAATTTTTAATGTACCTTTTATAAGGCTACTCTCCCTGTGCATCCAATCCAGGTTAATTGGGTCTGTATATATGTCCTTTAATAATAAAGTGGCAGATATACCTGTTCCTGTGCTCACATATAAAGTGTTTAACCATCCGGTTCCACTTTCTGGAGCACCTATCACTGCTGCTATGCAGCACTGGATTGATCACCCATATGTTGCTTCTGCATCCATGGAGGGTGATGATTCAAGTGATAGTATGGGTAATAAGACCCAGACTGTTGACGAACGTGTGGCTGAAGCAGAGCACACAGACTCCAGGGATACAGACTCAACTCAGTCAGTGCACTTGGAGTCAGACTCAAACATTCCTGAGTCTGTTCCATCTTAAACAGAAGATGCAGGTAGTACTTCTTCTTCATCTGAGGACATGGATATAGATCAACCTTCTTATCCTAGCCCATCCTCACCCACAAAAGAGAGTCACAAACAAACCAACCCAGATGAGTCACCACTCACTTTGGAGGAATCACCAGACTCAACCCCCAAAAGTATAGCACAAATGGAATCATCATCCACGGAACTGGATGTCAACAGAACACCTTCCAGTGCTGTAGACCATTCCATTACAGCTCTGCTAGAGTCTGTGGTGCCAATGCCTACCCAACTGACCCAACCTACACCTAGTTTAGTCAGCTTGGATACCCACATTGCTGCTGCTACACTGACCCCTGTAGTAAGCATTGAAGAAGATGCTCCAATCCTGAGTACTACCAACCCCCTCTTTACCCCACTCACAATGGCTGGACCCATATTGACCACTAGTTCTGCACTAGTTCACATTCCAGTGAGTCTTTTCTTACACCCCTCTTCACAGATCGACAATGCCCCAGTCATGTCACAGACTGAGGTACAGATCTCCTCTTCTTTGCTCCATGATCTACCATCTTCTCACCAGATGGTTAGTGAGGGCATACAAACTTCAACATCAGTTGCCAGTGATACTGTTCCATTACACCAGGAACTGTTTGAGGCAACAGGTGCAACACAATCATTTCCCAGTGATATCTTATCCTATCACCGGATTAGATCTGAGGGAACAACTACACCACTCAATGCCTATGATCGCTTTTCCATGCACAGGACACAGAGTGAGGCAAAGAGTGCAACACCAAAAGATTCCAGTGATCTTGCTCAGTTTCAACATGAGCCAAGTGAGGAACACATACCATCACCCAATTCTAACCCCTCCAACCAAACCCAGTCTGTGCCTTCTAGTACACTTAATGATGTGCTTTCTGCCATCAACAGGTTGTCTGAATGGGTACAGACTGAGTTCAATAATAATAAGAAAGAGCTAGAGAAGATGAAGCATCTAGTCTCTACTATGGTGGATAAAGTGGATATGCTGGAGGAAAAGGTATTCAATAGGTTAGATGAAATGCAGACCACCCTCTCAAATTTGGTAGATGATGTCAAAAAGGGGGAGAAGATGAAGCATGGGTCTGCAGAAGCTAAAACCTCAAAAGATAAAGATTTAAATAATAAATCCTTAGATTTAGGGGGAGATAGCAGTGAGGGAGATGATGGAGATGATGGACCCGAAGGTGCTAGGGTGAAGTCTCAGACTGAAGCTCAGTCTGTGCCACAGACTGAAGATATGAGTGCACAGACTGAGGGGGAACAAGAGAGATTGCAGTTAGGTGAACATGCTGAGATGGTTGCACAGACTCAGGGGGAGTCATCCATTGTCTTACACATAGACCCAATTGCAACTATCTCAACCCAAGGTCAGCTGGAGTTGAAAAGACCAAGGGAAGAAGAAGAAGAAGATGTTCAACCTCTATTAATCAAGAAAGCCAGGAAAATGAAAAGAATGGCCAGGAGGATTCCTGAAAGGGATATCTTTGATTCCCAACTAAAAATGAAGGGGATCAAAACCTGGGACCAGTTCTTAAAGCTGGCAGAAGAACAGGACAATGATGGTGATGATGATGATGCCATCAATCCTGACTGCAGTTCTGAGTCTGAAGTTTTCAGAAGATCAGATGATGATGAAGATGATGCTACTTTTGGAGGTGTAGGTGAAGGAGCCTCAAAAGTCAAGACTGGAGAGTCTCAGTCTGTGCCTTCTGAACCTGCACAAACTGAGACACAGCATCAATCACAGACTCAGAGCTCAGAGCAACCAGCAGCAAGCACTGATGTTCTAATTATCAGTGCTGAAGCCATTCAAGCTGAAGCCTATCCTGCTAGACCAACCACATCAACCAGATCACTGCCTCCAGGTAGAAGTGAGATTGAAGACAGAATGCAATGGAGAAGTGCTCATCTGATAAGCACTTATCCTGGGTCAAGCTCTACCATGGAAGAAGTAATGGATAAGGGTAAGGGCAAGGAGATTGCCTTATCCAAGCAGGAAAGATTAAGCAAGATCAAGAAGATGGTGGATGATCATGCTGCTGGAACAAGAAATCCTGAACTGTCAAATCTACAGGATGAGCTCTTGCAACAAGAAGCTACTGCTCAAGGTATGACCTTAACCGAATACTTAAATGTATTATCAATTGAAGAGCAGAAGCTGAAGGAAGCAAGATTTGTTGACATGCTCTCCAAAGAGTTAGAAGATGAAAGTTGTTCACAGACTCAGATCAGAATGAGTCAAGTTGAGCAACAGATCAAAGAAGATGAAGAGCTGTCAATAAGATTACAGAAGATAGAGAGCCTGAAACCAAAGCTACAAGCCACTTTCCAAAAGTCAAAGCTCAAGTAGAAGATCAGAGAATGTCATCTGAACAAGATTGGACAGAAATTAAAGCTAGTGCTGACTTTGACCAAGAGCAAGAAGATGGTATGGGTGGATGAACTGTGCACTCTAGGGCTTAAGGAATGACAATCCATTGCCAATCTTTTGAAGAGTGCAGCTGACAAGGATCTGAAGAAAGAAGTTCTGGATGAGCTATCTTACCTGATTGAGCTAGTTCTCAGTCTGGGGCTCATCTTAGAAGAAGAATACAACTTGTTTTGCATAGCAAACAACTTTGTAATCAAGAAGAAGTCGGCTGGGTTATCCACAGAGAATGAGCAGAGAAGGGAGCATCCTCTACCCAAAGGTATCATTTTCATTGATAGATCATATGTACAGACTGACAGCATTGAAGGTCTGTGCTATAGAGATATCAACGGGATAGAGTGCTTCCAGGATCAGAATAGGTTATATGGAGAGTCTCTGCTGCACTGCATTGCCCTGCTGAAGGAATGCAAACATTCTCAGGCCAGACCATTCAGAAGAAGACTTATCAGCTGGTTATTCAACAACCTTTCCCAACTCAGGATGATGACTGGACTTGAAGATATCTGCAAGAAGATCATCCTAGAGTATCAAGAATTTGAAGACAAATCTGATAAGGAAATGGAAGAATTGTTGAAGAGGAAAGTAGAAAAGATGAAAGAGATCAGGGCTCAGAGAAAGGATTGAAGATTGTTAAATTTTTTATTTACAATCTTATGTAATAATTGTAATATTTTTGTGAACTAACTGTGATTCTGACTTTATATATATAAGTCTTGATCCATATGTTATGATTCACCTTAGTATTTATCATTTCTCTATTATCTTTTGTAAATAGATTTTGACATCATCAGATAGGGGGAGATTGTTGGGAAAAACAATGATCAAACCTAAGTTATAAATCTGAAGAGTCAAAATCTAACTTAGTTGTATTCAGGAAACTTAGTGAAATTCCTGAGTCTGTGTTTCTGAGTCTGTGCTATACAGACGGAAGAATTGTTTCTGAGTCTGTGCTGCACAGACTGAAGACCCTCACAGACTGAAAGCCATGCTCTTTCTAAAGACTTATGAATTCATCATCTGAAGAATGAAGATTGAATACAGAAGGCTTCACAGACTGAAGTTCACAGACTGAAGATCACAGACTGAAGATCACAGACTGATGAGCACAGACTGAAGAGCACAGATTGAAGAATGAAAGTACAAATGTACAGGAGATATTCTTCTTTCCTTAGGCTAGATACAACTGATAAGATGTTTGAGAAAGGTCAAACATCATATAAAGGTTCTCTTCTCAGCAAAGAAACCTTTTACCTTTTTGCTTTTTCTATTTCCAAGAAAAGCAAAAAGGAAGGCGTGCAAAGTTGTCCAAGATGCATCTGTTATCCCTTGGACAACTATGTAAGCTGGATAATATAGAGTTACATCCAACTCTATAAATAGCAGTTCAAAAAAGCACTGCTATCATCCAAAACAATTCAAGTAATCTAAGAGATTCTTGATATTTAGTATACTAGACCTTTAAGCTTAGGCTAAAGCATTACCACACTTACTGTTAAGTTTGTAGTGATAATTGTATCTTTGTATACTATTTGGATCGTATTCAAACCATCTGTGTGGGTTTGAATACCTGTTGATACATTTAGAGTGTCTGTCACTTGGTCTAAGTTTTGAGTTGTAATTAATTAGATTAATTTTGTCTTAGGCGATATCACTAATATCGCTTGGGCGATATCAATAATATCGCACAGGCGATATCACCAATATCTCCCTTTAGTCCAGATTAGTTACATATAAATACTCGTTTAGGGTTTCAGTTTGACAAGAGTTTTTGACACTTTGCATGAGTGTCTGTCACTTGGTCTAAGTTTCGAGTTGTAATTAATTAGATTAATTTTGTCTTAGGCGATATCACTAATATCGCTTGGGCGATATCAATAATATCGCACAGGCGATATCACCAATATCGCCCTTTAGTCCAGATTAGTTACATATAAATACTCGTTTAGGGTTTCAGTTTGACAAGAGTTTTTGACACTTTGCATTTTGGCATATACGAATTTTCTCTGTCATTCTCAGTGGTCCAGTCATTGTAATTCACATTGCTTTATATGATTAATTCAATATATGTGTTTGTGATTTTTGTTGTTGAACGTACAATCGATAGCTATTGAATTCCGCGCATTAGTTATTGTTTATTGATTCATTGTTTAAGATCAGTCTTTGTTGCGATCCTACAATACCTTGTCATCTGTGTGAGACAAATACTTTATTGTGAATAATACTTTGATTCATAATAAACTCTGTGTCAAAATTAATCTTGTTTTCCGCCTAGATTAATTTAAACTTGTTTGATATAAACTTGGATATAAACTAACACGTTAAGATAACTGTTATTTAATCTGTATCTAAGTTTTGGGAACCTTGTGACCTAACAGAAACCTAGTTTCGAGGATTACACGTCGTCACCTCCCTACCCACATGCTTTAAAGAAAGAAATTGTTAGAGATTATACACCTCCGCCTCCTTATCCAGCTGCTTTGAATGAATATAAAACGAAGAAGGATCCGATAGAATTCACTAGTAGGATGGAGGAAGTATAAGGACAGATTTCGATCTTATCCCCCATCGATTGTTGGAGATACGCAATTCATGGAAACTACAAGTGACTGAATGGAAGAACCCGAAGCGATTGATCAAAGTCAAGGAGCTTCCATTCAACGGCTTGAGGGGATGGTTCATTAAATCGATAAGTATCCTCATCCTTCTAATTCCTTCATTTCTAATGAATTTTTTTGTGAGTTTAAACAGGTAGAAGAAAATGAAGTGGACTGGTCGATTTTGCCAAATTTTGATTACAAAGATTCAGATGAGGAATTGCTCATGTTACTTGGTTTAAATGATGAAGAGCTCCTTGAACTAAGAAACCGAGATGGTATGATGACGGAAGAGGAATTGCTAGCTGCTATAGATTTGAATATTGATGAGGTTCCGTTATTGCATCTGGAAGTTCAACAGTTGAAGAGATATGATCTAGCAATGGTAAAGATTGGAGAAGACAACGAAAACATAACCGTCTGTGATCAGCTGTCAACCGGTGGTTAGATTAAAACTCAGCTGGCAGTTGAGATTCAAACGACGGTTGAGTCGTCCCAACTGGCGGTTGGAGTATCTCTTAGTACAGGTTTGATGTTTTCAACAAATGGAGACCCTTTTTGGGAATTCGAGCGGAAAGTGAGTTTCTCGTAGTTTCTGGAAGATCATGGAGCGTCATGGAAAGGACATATACCTGCTGTAAACAATAAGTCCATAATTAATTTCATTTCAATAAATTTACATTTATGTATTACTTATCGTTATTACCATCCATGTTTTATCTTAAGTGTGAGGAAAGTCACCCAATTTTCAAGTAAATAAGGGTGGAGTCAAGCTAGTGACTCGAACAAAAATAAGCGCTTCTCAGGAGGCAACCCGTGTTTTCTTTTATTTTTTCTCTATTTTTGCAGGTTTGAACTTTGTGGGTGTGTTCCCTGGAAACCCTCACGAGACTATAACTCGTCCACTCGAGACACCGAGGGGTTTAAAGTCTTATTGCATATGCTAAATGCAATCGTGAGTGCCTACGGAAGTGAGCTGTTGTATATTTCCAATCAGATCTCAGACAACATGTACTTCTTATCGAGGGGAGTTTTTCGTTCTAATTTCTTTTCTCCTTTCTTTTCACTTTTTCTGTTTGTGTACAATGAGGGAATTGTATAGTTTAAGTGTGGGGATGAGAGTCGAAAAGAAATAAAGGTTTATTTGTCCTCTAGAACTAACTATGAAATTTTTGTCATATTACATAAAATTTTTGCGATACTATTCTTGTGAGATGATAGTACATTAGAAATATGTATAAAAATGGAATTTTTAAGTGCTATGTTTGATGTGTTGATAGGCCTAATTAACATTTTTAAATCCAATTTTTCTAAATTTACACATAAGTGTTAGACATCTACATTATATGATGTATTGATAGGCTTTCTATATAAAAGTTTTTGAATTTTAAGAAATAATAATCTAACATGAATATAATTTTATGGGGAACATAAGTTGATATATGACTTTATAGTCTTAATTTCTGTATGATATCATGACATATTTTATAATTTTGGGGTTTAAATTGAAATCATTTGAAGATACGCTGATCGACTCCTCTGTTGTACTAAGTACAGACCTGGTTTCATCAGAATATCTAAAAATATTTATACATAAAGAAAAGCAAAAATGCTTAAAGAAATATAAATGTTAGTCAAGTTATGTCGCTCTGTTGTACTAAGGTACAGACTTATCACTGCTGTCTTGACTAAAATCTGTAAAAATGTTATACTTGTACCCGAGTTAAGTTAAGTCGCTTTGTTGTACTGAGGTACAGACCTGTCACCAATGTCTTAACTCTAAAAATGATTTTTCAATTACTCATCCATTATATAAAATATGTTCATGATTTGATTCAGGAGTATATCATTTGTGGGATACATAAGTTATATTCATAATAATTGTTGGTTCCCTTGTCTTGGACCTAACCGGATCAACACACACAATCGAGAGGCAGAATTCAAACGATTGTATAAAGTACGTAAAACACAAACGAATCAAACGCAAATCGAATGTATATAGATATAATAACTGAATAGCTTGAATACACTGAAATGCCTTACAAATGCTCTCTATAATCACAGATTCGTCAACCCCACAAATGAGGCCGAACTTCTCTATTTATAGGGAAACCGAAACTGACCTGCGACACAAACTCTGTGTCGCACAGCCAGTTCATGCGACACAAGCCTTGTGTCGCATAAGCGACACAGGCTCTGTGTCGCCTAAAACAAAACTTGTAATATACTAATGATAGACAAAATGTCATAATTACTTAACAAACTATTACAAGCTAAGACCAACTGACAGACATACAAATATGCACCAACAAACTCCCCCGTGTCTTCAGCTTGGTCTTCAAAAATCGTTTAACAGCTCCAGTCTTCCGGGAAACGTCCACCCGCATGGATTCCCTTTGACACACAAATATTAACTATCTTTTGAAATTTTAAAGCTTCAGCTCGATCTTCTATTGTGTACTCAATCTGCTTTTTGCTTAAAGCTTTTAGATCATTCTCAGACATATTGATCAAGCTAATCGGATTAAAAATTCGAATTGTCTTCTTAGGTAATCCCCAATTCTCTTCTGGCTCTGAATCTGGAATAAAAACGATTTCAGCTTCACCAGTGATACTGTCGATATACCAATAACATAATCTACTCAGCACATTCAGTGGTAATATCTCCAGAGGGATCTTTTTCAAACAATTTGCCGGCGGATAAATCATCTTGACGACCGGCTGTCCTGTAACAGAGTCAAGCCCTTTCTTTGATTTTTGACGTTTTCCCAATATTGTGCCTTGGCTCCCAATCATTCACGTTTTGTTAAGTGTCGCGTGTAGGTTTTAAGCGACACCAGAAAGCGACACAAGTTTGAAAGTTGCGACACAAAGTCTGCGACACAAGTTAATATTGCGACATAAAAGTTTGCGACACAAACCTTGTGTCGCCTGTTTAACTGTTACTAATCTCTTTGCGACACATCCTTTGTGTCGCCAGTTGACTTAGCGACACAACTCTTGTGTCGCATAACAATTTTGTTTGTTCTTTGTGTGTTTGTTTTGCAGGTTATAAAATGGCATCTTCTTCATTACAACGTGTTGGAGATTTACTCAAGCAAAACTCTGAAGTTGGAAGTACGAATAAACCACCTATGTATACTGTAGGGATGGATTACGCCTACTGGCGTCAACGCTTTGAAGCGTTTGTTTCTTTTAATGATCCCGAAATGTGGGTTGCTTTGACTGAAAGATACGAACGTCCTGTCAGTCCGGGAGCGTATACTGGTTCTGCACCATTAAAACCAATTAAATCAATGACTCCTGAGGAACGCAAAGCCTTTGAAAATGATAAAAAGGCTCATTCTGCAATTACCATGGCATTACCACCGTCAATCCTCAAGCAATTTCGACATCTGGAAATTGCGTATGATTTATGGAAGGCATTTGAGAAAAGATGTGGCGGTAGTGAACAATATAAACAGAATAAGTTGCGTTTAGTCAAGAAGCAGTATGACGTATTCGATATTCTTCCAAACGAGTCTCTTTCTGACTTGTTTTCTAGATACTCACAGTTGGTTAGTGAGTTAATAGAAGGGGGAATAACTCTGGACAAAACTGAAATAAATAAAAAACTTCTTGAATCTCTACCTGATAAATGGGATACAAGAGTTTTAATGATGGAAAAGGATCCAGACATTTTGAATATGTCTCTTGATGATCTTATTGGTCAGCTAGAAGCTGATCTTTTGGACATGCAAAGGAAGGAAACAAAAGCTACTGCAAATGTCCAAAACCCTAAGATCTACGGAGTGGATGTTTCATCAACTGGAACATCTGGCTCAGCATTCTTGGCTGGTGGAACTGGTGGCTCTTCAAGTCAGCAACCAAGTGCTTCTTCTGGTGGTTCTTACTTTCAACCACCAAGTCATCAAGGGCCTATTCCTGCAGCTACACAAGATCATGCTGCACTTTTTTCGGCATTGCTATCCGCCTATGATGACTTTCTTTGCAAGAAAGCTGGTTCCATGGATTTGACAGAGGAAGATTTTCGTCAAATAGATGATGACGAACTGGAACGAATGGACTTAAGGTGGAACTTGGCTATGCTTACTCGTAGAGCCAAGACCTATTTTAAGAAAACAGGAAAGAGATCGCTGGAGGACCCGAATGATAAGGGTCTGGGATTCAACAAGAGCAAGGTTAAATGCTATAAGTGTCACAACTATGGACACTTTGCTCGTGAATGTGAAACACGACAGCCCTCCTCTAGTTTCACAAGGCCTTCTCAGAACAACCCTACATAGAAGGCTAAAGCTGAAGAAAAGGCAATGGTATCGGCTGCCTTAATGTTGTCAGATGAAGCGTTTGACTGGTCAGAACAAGCTGATGATGACCAACAGAACAAAGCTTTCATGGCCAACATTCATGAGGTTGATAATGAACCTTTGTCTTGTATTTTATGCATTCATTTGACAGGACAAGTGAACAGGTTAAGAGAGGAAAATGAACGTCTTATCGCTAACATAGAACAATTAACTGCTTCAAATAATATGTTAAAAGATAATGATAAGGTTTGTGATAAAAAGCTAAAAGCTATTTTTGAAGAAAAGAAAGAGCTGAAAGCCAAAATTTTTGAACAGCAAGATGAAATAGGAAGTTATGTTAATATGCTCTGTTGAATCAGTTACAGTGTGTGTCAAGGCTGAGTCAGTTAAACCTTCCGATGTTTGTGAGCCTGTTGTAAACAAGGCTTCGAGTGATTCTCCTGTTATTTTAAAGGAGAGTGTTAAAATTGAGGATATAACCGAAGAGGAGTACTCAAAGGTTGAAAAGAAAAACGTAAAGCCAAACAATGTGATTATAACTAATGAATCTTCAGTTATGGCTTTAAGTGGAAAAGGCAAAGATAAGGCTGAGCCTGAAAAGAAGATTTTGAAAATCAAAGAAAATATTAAAAAACATCAAACTTCTTCTAAATCCACTGTTTTCTCTAAACAAGTGTCAAATTCAACATGCTCACATAAGTGTGCATGTGCCTTTGATATTTCTTTCAACCATCCTCATAGGTTTGTTCCAAAATTTCAACAACCTGTTGAGAAAAGATCTTGTTTCTACTGCAAGAAACAAGGTCATTTAATAAATGATTGTCCGTTACTAATTAACTTCCTTGTTTTTGGTGTTGCAGCAACCTGAAGCCGTACTTAATAGCAAATGGTATATCGATAGTGGTTGCTCGCGGCACATGACCGGCAATATATCCCTGCTTTCCGATGTTCATGCGTATAATGGGGGATATGTTGCTTTTGCTGGTGACAAAGGAGGTGTAATTTCTGGCCAAGGCACACTCTCAAACGGCAGAGTGAGCTTTGAAAAAGTTAATTTTGTAGAACAGCTGCAACACAACTTTCTTAGTATATCGCAAGTTTGTGATAAATCATACACTACTGTTTTCACGAAAAGTGAGTGTTGCATTCTGAAGCCGGGATTTGTTATTCCCAAGGAGTGGGTGCTACTGAGGGCACCTCGAGACAGAGACACGTACATTCTGGATATGCGTACTGTTGAAACAAAGCAGCAAACGTGTTTTCTGTCTAAGGCTAATGAAAAAGAATCCTTGTTGTGGCACAGACGAATGGGTCATCTGCATTTTCGTAAGATGAATTATCTGGTTAAAAATGATCTTGTGCGTGGTGTACCGAAGCAATCATTCGGGCTTAATGATCATTGCGTTCCCTGCCAAAAAGGGAAACAGCACAAGAAGACCCATAAGTCAAAACTGGTCAACTCTGTTGAAAAGCCATTGGAATTACTGCACATGGACTTATTTGGACCAGTGAGCAAGAAAAGTATAGGTGGAGCATGGTATTGTTTGGTGGTCACTGATGATTACTCGAGGTTCTCTGGGGTTTATTTTTTGGCCTCCAAGGATGAGACTGCTGAAATCCTTATCTACTTGTTCGACAAGCTGGAAAATTTGTGCAATCTAAAGATCAAGAAACTGAGAAGTGATAACGGTACGGAATTTAAGAACTCTACACTAGGTCTTTTCTGTTTAAAGAAAGGCATTGATCATCAATTCAGTGCTGCCAGAACTCCTCAACAAAATGGAGTTGCTGAACGTAAGAACAGGACGCTCATTGAAGCTGCTCGGACTATGTTAGCTGATTCAAAACTGCCAATCACATTCTGGGCAGAAGCGGTCAACACCGCTTGCTACATACTAAATCGAGTGTCTATGGTTAAGAAACGTAATAAGACCTGTTATGAGCTTTTCAACAACCGTAAACCAAATTTACAGTTTCTTGAGCCGTTCGGGTGTCCTTGTATGATTATGCACACAAAAGAACGAGTGGCTAAATTCGGTAGCAAATCGAGTGAAGGCTATTTCTTGGGTTTTTCAAATAATTCACCTAATAAGTGTGTGTATAACAAAGTCACAAAGAGAGTGGAGGAACATTTTGAGGTAACATGTCTTCGTTATACTCAACCTTCACAAGGTTCAGGGCCCGAATTTTTGTTCGACTATGACAGTATGTTCGATTCTTTCAAACTTCCTGCTGAAGATGAAGTTGAACAGGTGGTGACAATGCTTCATGGACTTGATATATATTCTGATATATCCAAGTCTCCTACAAAAACACCACCACCTCCTCCTCAAACTACTGAACCAGTTCAAGATCCTGATACAGATCCAGATATGCCAGCTTTATCAGATGGTGAAGTAGAACCTGTCACAGAGGTACTTGAAGAGACTTTAGTCTCTGGGGGAGATGATACAAACTTGGAAACTGTCATTGAACCTGAAGAGATTCCAAGTAGCCGTGTCAATGTGAATCACCCGGTAGATAATATTATTGGTGATTTACACGATGGAGTTAGAACCAGAGGGCAAACAGAGTGCCAGTTAGCTCAAATGGAGTCATGCTTTCTTTCTCAAATTGAACCGAAAAATATTAAGGAAGCATTGACTGACTGTCACTGGGTAGAAGCCATGCAAGAGGAGCTCCCACAGTTCAAAAAGTTAGAAGTTTGGGAGCTGGTTCAACTATTTCAGGGATTCTATCCGATTGGTACTCGCTGGGTTTATCGAGTCAAGAAAGATGACCGTGGTGTAGTTGTGAAGAATAAAGCTCGTCTGGTGGTTCAAGGTTTTACTCAGATCGAAGGTTTAGATTATGACGAGGTTTTTGCTCCGGTTGCGCGTTTAGAGTCAATACGGATATTTCTTGCTTACGCTTCATTCAAGAAATTTCGTGTCTATCAACTGGATGTAAAGAGTGCGTTTTTGTATGGGAAGGTCAACGAAGAGGTTTATGTGAAACAGCCTCCTGGTTTCGAAGACTCAGTGCGTCCTGATTACGTCTACAAACTAGATAAAGCATTGTATGGTCTTCATCAAGCTCCAAGGGCTTGGTATGAAACGTTGTCTCAACACCTGCTCACCAATGGTTACACTCGTGGGCAGATTGATTCAACTCTTTTTATCAAAAAGACAGGAAACGATTTGTTTCTTGTGCAGGTATACGTGGATGATATTATTTTTGGATCGACCAATGAGGTGCTGTGCAGAGATTTCGAAAAAGTCATGAAGTCTAAGTTTGAGATGAGTGCAATGGGAGAACACAAATTCTTCCTAGGTGTTCAAGTCGAGCAGTCTGATAAGGGAATTTATATTCATCAAACAAAATATGTCAAGGACATCTTGACAAAATATCAGATGCTCGATGCTAGACACTATGGAACTCCCATTGACATCAGTCACAAACTTGGACCTGCTGATGATGAAGACGATGTTAATCAGCGTGACTATCGTTCAATGATAGGATCGCTTATGTACCTCACAGCATCTAGGCCGGACATATTATTCGCCGTGTCTATCTGTTCTAGATATCAAGCAAAGCCCAAAGCTTCTCATGAAAAGGCTGTCAGACGCATATTAGGTTACCTTAAGTGGAGACCCTCCTTGGGTCTCTGGTATTCTAACGAAAACGATTTTGCTCTAACTGCTTTTTCAGATTCGGATTATGGTGGCTGCTCAGTGGACGCGAAGTCCACAACTGGAGGATGTCAGTTTCTAGGAAGCCGATTAGTCTCGTGGCAGTGCAAGAAGCAGACAACTGTCTCTACATCAACTGCTGAAGCAGAATACATTGCTGCTGCCAGTTGCTGTTCCCAGGTTCTCTGGATTCAGCATCAAATGCGTGACTATGGGTTACTTCTAACTCTTACTCCTATTCATATTGATAATTCAGCTGCTGTATCCATCATACGCAATCCCGTACAACATTCAAAAACAAAGCATATTGATATTCGTTATCATTTTATACGGGATTGCTATGAGAAGCACCTAATTGACCTTGTCCAAATCCCTACTCTTAAGCAAAACGCAGATCTTTTCACAAAAGCTTTCTCTCGTAGTCGATTTGATGAGCTAGTCTCTATGATTGGAATGGTGAGTCTGGGCAATGCTTAACTCTCCCTTTCTGGTCAGAATTATCCTTAGACTTGGAAATAAAAAAAAAAAAAAACGCAACTGCCACTCTTTATACTTGTTAGTATTAAAAAAATGCAACTGCCACTCTTTATACTTGTTAGTATTAAAGAAATGCAATAGTTGCAACATTGTTAAAATAGACGTTGAATTGTGTCTGTAAACAATTGGGGAAATGATAGTACATCAGGAAACATGCATAAAATGGAATTTTAAGATTTATGTTTGATGTGTCAGTAGATTTATCTAGCATACTTGAAATACCTTTTATAAATATTAGCTTCATCAAATGATGTATTGGTAGGCATTTGTTATAAAGTTACTAAGAAGCATAACTTTCAAAAATGCATATTATTTTATATAAAGACATATTAATATGTATGACATTAAGTTAAAATAAGGGCAAAAATGTCCAAAATATTTTAACGCTTCGTCTTAATATTTGGATAATAAATATGCTATGATCTAAAATATAGAGTCTTTGTATGGTGTTATCTGGGGGAATATGTTAGTTGTCTCCTCTGTTGTATGAAAATACAGACCTGGTTTCATCTAATATATTCTTGAAAAGAACTTAGGTACGTAGTCTATGTTAAGTTATAGACAATTATTGTGTACCCGTGGCATATCTAAATTCTAAAATATAATGTACAAATGTACAAGAAGAATTATAAAAAGATTGCCTAGTACTGGTTTGTGTTAAACTATGGTACTCTGTTGTACGAAAGTACAGATCTGTACCCTCTAGTTTAAATTGTTCAGGTTGGTGTTTGTTCAACTCGAACTATTGCTTATGTGACTCTGTTGTACGAAAGTATAGACCTGTCACCGCTATCTTAGTTCTAAAGATACGTTTATACCCTCACCTTCTATATAGAATCTACTAACATGTTTTGATTTCAAATGTATATTTTAACGTGAGTTATATAATATAATATGCATGCTAATAATAACACAAGTGGTTCATCTCATTATGAGTTGAAATCATCTATACTTAAGTTCAAATGTTTAGATGGATAAAATATCAATAATCGTCCTGAACTAATCTTTATAACAGGTGATTTAAATATGCTAAGCAAATTTAAAATGGACAAACATACTGATAATCGAAATAACACTTACTATTCCTAATAATTGCATGTTATCCCGATCTGATTCCTAAAGCAGACCTAAACAATTTCGTCCCCAAAAATATTTTACGTTTTGTTTTCGTTGTTGGTGCATAATGTGTGTCAGTCATTTGGTCAAACAATTGTAATTGTCAAAGTCAATTAGTCCGCGTTTGTATCGTGTTTAGTGTGTATATGCGAGTATGTAAATGAATAGAGTAATAGAAAATATACACAAATGTACTGTTCGTGCGACACAGAGCCTGTGTCGCTATAGCGATACAAAGGTTGTGTCGCAATGGGCTGGGCCTGCGACATAGGGCTTGTGTCGCAGGGTCCAGTAGGGTTTGTATAAATAGAGAGTTAGAGTTTATGTTTTGGGTTGATCAAACCCTAGAGAGAGATAGAGATACGGTAGAGAGTGTGAGAGGGAGAGAGTTTGTGATTTGTAATCTTTATTCTTCAAGTGTTAATATATACGAAAAGATTATAAATCGTTGTGTTTGTGTTTACGTTTCAATTGCTTGATTGATTGTTTCCGCCTTTCAATTGAGTCAAACGACAAGTCTAGATCCGTGATTAAGGGAACCAACAAGTGGTATCAGAGCCTTTGGGGGTTTGTTTAAAGATTTGAACGTTAATTGAAATGTTTTCGGTTTGATTCGTGGTGTTTTGGGTGGTTTGATCAACGTTTTGGGTCCAATCAGTTGAATATTTAGCTTTTGGAAGTGTATTTCTCGGTTTGTTCATCAATTATCGTTCGAAATTCGTTAGGATTTCGAAAATTTTCGATTTTTAGGGTTTTTGGAGCTGCTGGCCGCGACATTGCGACACTAGATGCGACACTAACTTTTGTGTCGCTACTAGGGTTCCTGTTTTGTATTTGTGCGACACAAGCTTTTGCGACACAACATTTCGCGACACAGCCTGCGACACAAGTGTGCGACGCAGACTGCGACACAACCTGCGACACAGCCTGCGACACTAACTTTGTGTCACATAAAAAAAAAAAGAAAAAAAAAAAAGGTCTTAATTTTGATTTTGAAAAAGTTTCGTTTTACTCGGACAGTTTTCGATATTTTCGAATCAAATTTTGGAGGGAAAAGTCAAAAGGACGAAATTTTGGTACATTTCTGGATTAAAATGTCGCTTAAAAGCTTTTCCCAATTACTAAAACATAACAATGAGATCGGTAGCACTAATAAACCTCCATTATTCACTGCCAATACTCCTTATGTTGAATGGAGAATACAATTTGAGGCATTCATCGCTGTCAATGATCCTGATATGCAAATATATTTAGAGAAAAGATATGAACGTCCTCTTAGAACCGGTGTTTTTCCCAGAGAAGCTCCATTTAAGCCTATCAAATCCATGAATCCTGAAGAACGCAAGGCTTATGATACTGAAAGGAAAACACATGCTGCGATCACCATGGCACTATCACAACCACTCATGAAGCAATTTAGACATCATGAGCTTGCATATGACTTATGGCAAGCCATTGAAAGGTGTTGCGGTGGAAGTGAGCAATATGAGAAGAATAAATTGCAGCTATTGAAGAAACAGTATGAGTTGGGCGATAATCAAGTTCTCACGGCTCACATAACGAGTAAATCTGAGGTACCCATTGAAGAGCCATCATCTTGTGTGTCATGTATCAAATTAACCAATAAAGTTAACAGATACAGTGAAGATACCGAACGCCTGAATTCTGATTTAGAAAAACTTAGTCAGGCAAATAAAATTTTGAAAGATAATGAAAAGGCTTTTGATAAGAAACTAGATGCTGCTTTTTCTGACCGGAAAGAATTAAAAGCTAAGATTTTCAGTCAACAAGATGAAATTGACAGTTATATAAAAATGATTGCTTTACTAAGAAAGGATCTTGCTGAAAAACAGTCACAAGTAGATGACTTAAATCGAAAGCTTTCAAATTTTTCAACATCCTCACTGGTCTTTGAAGAGATCCTCCAATCGCAAAGGAAAGATGCAAAGAGTAAGGCTGGTTTTGGTTACCACTATGTACCACCTCCTTCTGACTATCTGCCAATGTCTTCAAAGGATGCAGCCAAAGATTTTGTACCTACCTTTTCAAAGGTAGATACGAAATCTGTTGCTAAGTCAGTGTTTGATACAGCTCAAACTGTTAAAAAGCCTGATTGTGTTAAGGCTAAATTTGTATCTCCTGTGTGTGTTGAGGAGATTGTTGAAATGGAAGACTTAACTGAAGAGTCTGAGGTCAAGGTTGAAAAGGTTAATGTTAAGCCCGAAAATCATATACTTACTAATGAAACTGAACAAGTTTTAAAAATTAAGGGCAAAACTAAGGTTGTAAATGAATCCGACTCTGCTAAAATCTTAAAGAAGGATTCAAGAGGAAAATCTTCACATATCTCACAATCATCTGTGACTAATCTGAAGAAAAATAAAATAATTAATAAATCAGTTAAAGAACAACCTTCAACATCAACCTGTTCAACTTTAAAGGCCTCTACATCAACATGTACACATATGTGTTCATGTTCTGTAAATGCCTCAACCTCTAAGCCTCCCTCAGTAAATCCTCCGTCGAAACAATTTGAGGGTAGTCATTGGAAAAGGCCGTATGTGGAACGGCGTTCGTGTTTTCGGTGTGGTCAACAGGGCCACATCATTAGGGATTGTCGGTTATTATCCCTAGATAGGTTTGGTAGAGGGATGCCAAGAACCTCATTGTTTAGAAATTCTTTTCAAAAATCTTTTTCAAGGCGTGGTTCATTTTCGCCTATATCTAGTTGTGCATCCAACTCTCCAAAACCTATGGCTAGAGTAAACAAAGTTGGGCCTAGTAGACCTGCTGTTCAAAAGCCCAACATTGTTGAAAACAAATCATCTGAACCTAAACGGGTTTGGAAACCTAAATCCACAAACAACACATCAATGAAATCAACTGAGTTTTTAAAATATCATAAACTCATTGATGTGATGGTTATGGACGATAGTGGACTACCCAAGTCTATCAAGGCTTGGGTGTCTCATAAGTACTAACGTTTGTTTGTGGTGATGCAGTCCAGTTTTTGATAGCTAATACTTTTAGTGACTGCAAGGATGTGATCATGTGTGGTGATGATGTTTGAGCGAATGGATGATATTTTTGAAGTGAAACAAGGTGGTTAAAAAGTGCTAAAAGAATTTGAATTTGACTTGATATGTGACTTGAAATTTTTTTGTTTTGTTTAATGTTTATTTACCTGTTTGTTTTTGTGTAAAGAATTTGCTGTTCAGGGGGAGAAATTTTAAAAATTCTAATTTAAAAAGTCAGAAAAATATGAACAGGCAAATTCTTGAAAAAACGCAACTGCCACTCTTTATACGTGTTAGTATTAAAGAAATGCAAAAGTTGCTACATTTCTAAAAATGGACGATGAATTGTGTCTGTAAATCAACTTGGGAAATGATAGTACATCAGGGAACATGTACAAAATGGAATTTTAAGATTTATGTTTGATGTGTCAGTAGATTTATCTAACATACTTGAAATACCTCTTATAAAGATTAGCTTCATCAAATGATGTATTGATAGGCATTTGTTCTAAAGTTACTAAGAAGCTTAACTTTCAAATATGCATATTATTTTATATAAAGACATATTAATATGTATGACATTAAGTTGAAATAAGGGCATAATTGTCCAAAATATTTTGACACCTAGTCTTAATATTTGGATGATAAACATATTATGATCTAAAATATAGGGTCTCTGTATGGAGTTATCTGGGGGAATATATTAGTTGTCTCCTCTGTTGTATGAAAATACAGACCTGGTTTCATCAAATATATTCTTGAAAAGCACTTAGGTACGTAGTCTATGTTAAGCAATAGACAACTATTACGTACCCGTGGCATTCTTACAATTCCCAAATAAAATGTACAAATGTACGGAAATGTCATAAAAAGATTGCCTCGTACTGGTTTGTGTTAAACTATGGTACTCTGTTGTACGAAAGTACAGACCTGTACCCTCTAGTTTAATTGTTCAGACTGGTGTTTGTTCAACCCGAACTATTGCTTATGTGACTCTGTTGTACGAAAGTACAGACCTGTCACCGCTATCTTAGTTCTAAAGATACGTTCATACTCTCACCTTCTAAATAGAAAATACTAACATGTTTTTGATTTCAAATGTATATTTTAATATGAGTTATATATAATATAATATGCATGCTAATAATAACACAAGTGGTTTATCTCATTATGAGTTGAAATCATCCATACTTAAGTACAAATGTTTAGATGGATAAAATATCAATAATCGTCTTGAACTAATCTTTATAACAGGTGATTTAAATATGCTAAGTAAATTTAAAGTGGACAAACATACTGATAATCGAAATAACACTTACTATTCCTAATAATTGCATGTTATCCTGATATGATCCCTAACCAGACCAAAACAATTCCGTCCCCAAAAAGATTGTTTATTTATTGCTTTCAGTATTTTAATTCTGTCTTATAAAGAAAATTACAAAAATATTTTATTTCTGAGTTATTTTATTCAAGTTACATATCATGCTCATATTCAAAAGACAAGAATTGATGAGAATTCTCCAAAGACTTTGAAGATAAATACTATTGGGGAAGCTATTGATGAAAGAGATGATGGTCACTGAAGTTGAAGATCTAATTGGATATCAGTCATATGAGACTGAACATCAAGACTTTTGAAGACCAAGCTATCTCAATGGGGGAGTTTGTTGGTGAAGACTAATTGAAGATTATTTGACCAAGCTGCTGACATGGGGGAGTTTGTTGGTGCATAATGTGTGTCAGTCATTTGGTCAAACAATTGTAATTGTCAAAGTCAATTAGTTCGCGTTTGTATCGTGTTTAGTGTGTATATGCGAGTATGTAAATGAATAGAGTAATAGAAAATATACACAAATGTACTGTTCGTGCGACACAGAGCCTGTGTCGCTATAGCGACACAAAGGTTGTGTCGCAATGGGCTGGGCCTGCGACATAGGGCTTGTGTCGCAGGGTCCAGTAGGGTTTGTATAAATAGAGAGTTAGAGTTTATGTTTTGGGTTGATCAAACCCTAGAGAGAGATAGAGATACGGCAGAGAGTGTCAGAGGGAGAGAGTTTGTGATTTGTAATCTTTATTCTTCAAGTGTTAATATATACGAAAAGATTATAAATCGTTGTGTTTGTGTTTACGTTTCAATTGCTTGATTGATTGTTTCCGCCTTTCAATTGAGTCAAACGACAAGTCTAGATCCGTGATTAAGGGAACCAACATTCGTTGATTGGAAAATCGAATCAACGGTTTGTATTTTATTTCCTGTATAATTTTAGTCTATTGTTTTACCTTTAGTTTATCCAAGTCTCTGAGATAATATCAAATTGACTCTCGAATGTAAACTTTAAAATAAAATCAAACTACAAAAACTGTCCATGGTGCGACACAACTCTTGTGTCGCCATGCGACACAAACTTTGTGTCGCAAGCCATGTCGCATCTTGTGTCGCTATACAGGGTTGAGGTATAAAAGCCGGACCCTACCTCTCAGTCGCTACACGATTTTGCGACACAAATAGCGACACAAGACAAATATTGCGACACAACCACTGCGACGTTATTTCAATTTGATTTTCAATTTTCGGCCGTGTTTCTTTGCAATCCAATCCGTGTTTCGTGGTCATCTCAATTTTCTCGACCTATAGGTATCATATTTACCCGTTTTCACCGACTAATTTTGATTTAATCGTCGAATGAAATATTCGATTTTTAGGGTTTTTAGTTTTGGGTAAAATTGAACATGAAAACTTTTGTTTAACATGTAAAATCTTATGGTTTTGTGTTCTCCAAACTTTAGCGCAGCATTTGGTATGTAAAATTTCGAAAACCCCCAAATCTTAATCATTGGGTTTTTCTGGGTTGGGCAACTGTTCGTCATTGCGACACAACTTGCGACACAAGCCTTTGTGTCGCATTTTTGTCTATCGCATTGCTATTATGCGACACAAACGTTGTGTCGCCTATACTTGTGACACTAGGTATGCGACATAAAGCATCTGTCGCTAAATTCAATTTAAATTCTATTTAATTGCAAAATGCGACACAACCCATGCTGTCGCTTAATTTGTTAGCGACACAAGTGCTGGTGTCGCATTGTTATTGAAATTGAATTCTGCGACACCAATTTCTGTGTCGCATATACTCTTAGCGACACATCTTCCTATGTCGCATGCTTAATGCGACACAAGCCTTATGTCGCATAAGACATTTTTATTGAAAAACATTGTCTTCGAGTTTTAACGCTAACGCTTTTCGAGCTATGTTTATTTTGTTCATAGTGATGGCAGATATTAATGTGAATGACTGGGAGCCAAGGCATAACATCGTGGCTTTTCTCGAGGATGATCGGGATTCGGCTGCACCTTTTAGGCCGATGATTGCGTTTCTTCGCCGGTCCCGCATCTATACCGCTATCACAGCTACTACTCCTATCTATAAGGACCTGGTTGGTTCCTTTTGGAGTTCGGCAGTCATTAATTCAGACATGCCATTCACACGTTTACTCTCCAAGGTTGCTGACCAAGATATTATTATTTCGGAGCAGCTTATTCGTGATTTCTTCCAACTAAATGACGATCCAGACATGCCCGTTCTGTTCCCAAATTTATTTATAAATGGTGGCATGAACCGTATGGGATATCCGGGCATTCCCCGTGATCAATATCGAAAGGCCAATCTCACAAGGGTCTGGAGGTATCTCATGCACATAGTAATTGTGTGCCTGTCCAGCAGGAAGGCCGGCTTCGACGGCATGAGCCGCTCAACAGCCTCTGCTATGCTTGCTTTGGTCTACAACAAGCCTTTTAATTTTTCTGGATACATCTTTCGGGCTATGGTGGATAATGTCCACGCGGGGGAAAACCGATGAAATTTATACCCGCGTTTCATCCAGCTGATGATCAGTCATCTGCTTCCGGGGCTTCCGGTAAATGCTGCTCATCGCTTCCGTCAAACTCCGATGAACAACCGTATTTTTGCTGTTTGTGCTCAATACGCTAAAGGAGCTCCGGTACCCGCTGATGTCCCTTTATTCGGACATATCATCAGTGAGGGATATCTCCCTCCGGCTGATGACAATTATCTGGATGTTGCTGCTGCGCCTCAGCCAGAGGATAACTTTGTTAATGTGCATGTCCAAGAAGAAAATCCTCGGCTAGAGGCAATCTTGGACGACATTGAGACTTTTGGTCATGTTGAAGATCTTGAAGGAGAAAACGTTGCTGCCAGTTCTTCTGATGGTGGCTCCACTCCACCAACTTCTCCATGGATAGTCCCTTCCGAAACTTCCTTGGAGAATATACGCCGTTTCGACATAAGACGCTTTAAGCGTATTCAGAGACGAAAAAGGGCAGAGATGGTTTATGTGCGACCCGACGTGGGAAAGAGGCCTCGTGAATCAGAATCTACGGATGCAGATTGGGTGCCTCCGGTCGTTCAACGTCGTAAATCTGCTACTTCTTCTTCCAGGCCACGGGTTGACATTCCCCGTGTTGAGGTTCCTGTTCAACCTCTGCCTTCGGTCATCCAAGAGCTTCTGAGGCGTATGGATGAGATGCAGCAAACAGCAAGAGACCAAGACACTTTAATTCAATCTCAATTTGTGGTTCTCGAAGCTCAAGCTGCTCAAATTCAGGCTTTAGAGACGCAAGCGGCGTGGGTTCCTGTTTTGGAGTCTAGGGTCTTAGAGTTAGAAGCCCTAGCTGTGGTTTCGGGGGAGTCAGGCCTGCGTGCCATTGAAACAACAACTAGGACTTCCGCCGGAACACAAACAGATGATGTAAATGATGAAGCTATGAATGAAAATATCTGTTTAGATTATTTTGCGTATTCTGCACCAATTCCTGGTCAACCAATTGCACTTAATATTGATTACTCGGAGGCCAATCTTGAATATTTGCAAAGCATATTAAATGAAGATGAACATCCGAGGTATGATTCGGATCTTGGTGATGATGATGTTGAAGTTGAAGAAGAGGTGCTGAGTGAAAATGAAGTATATGATGATGCACCTGTTGTTGAAGACTGGGAAGAGTCTGAGAGTGATGAGGAGCCAAACAATGAGTCAAATCAGTCTGTTCCTAAAATGTTTAGGGAACATCTAGACTGGATAAGGGCCGTGGCAGCAGCTCCACCAACCTGTAAATTCTACAAAGTTAAAGGTGATTTTACGGGATTGATAAGAAGTTGGAAGTTTGATTGTGATCACAATGTTTTTATGATAAAGAGATCAGATGGCATTCAATACTTCCAGCCGAAATTTAAGAAGTTGAGTTCTCTCCCAAAATGTGAAATAAACAGATTAGCTCAACTGGAGCTCATTAATCCGGGAAGAGAAGGAAAGGCCAACTACATTCAGAAAATTATCAGGCGTGAAGTATACTCAAAGAGATATAACATGATAAAGCCTATTTTGGGAAAATGACAAAAATCAAAGAAAATGTTTGACTCTGTTACAGGACAGCCGGTCGTCAAGATGATTTATCCGCCGGCAAATTGTTTGAAAAACATCCCTCTGGAGATATTACCACTGAATGTGCTGAGTAGATTATGTTATTGGTATATCGACAGTATCACTGGTGAAGCTAAAATCATCTTTATTCCAGATTCAGAGCCAGAAGAGAATTGGGGATTATCTAAGAAGACTATTCGAATTTTTGATCCGATTAGCTTGATCAATATGTCTGAGAATGATCTAAAAGCTTTAAGCAAAAAGCAGATTGAATACACAATAGAAGATCGAGCTGAAGCTTTAAAGTTTCAAAAGATAGTTAATATTTGTGTGTCAAAGGGAATACACGCGGGTGGACGTTTCCCGAAAGACTGGAGCTGTTAGAAGATTTTTTCGAAGACCAAGCTGAAGACACGGGGGAGTTTGTTGGTGCATATTTGTATGTCTGTCAGTTGGTCTTAGCTTGTAATAGTTTGTTAAGTAATTACGACGTTTTGTCTATTATTAGTATATTACAAGTTCTGTTTTAGGCGACACAGAGCCTGTGTCGCTTATGCGACACAAGGCTTGTGTCGCATGAACTGGCTGTGCGACACAGAGCTTGTGTCGCAGGTCAGTTTCGGTTTCTCTATAAATAGAGCATTTCGGCCTCATTGTTAGGGTTGACGAATCCAGGGTTTCTCAGAGCAATTGTAAAGCATTTCAAGTGTATTCAAGCTAATCGGTTATCATATTAATATACATTCGATTTGCGTTTGATTCGTTTGTGTTTTACGTACTTTATACAATCGTTTGAATTCCGCCTCTCGATTGTTTGTGTTGATCCGGTTAGGTCCAAGACAAGGGAACCTACATTATATCTATCAGAAATTTACTTGAGGACAAGCAGAACTTAAGTGTGGGGATATTTGATAACATCAAATAATGTCATATTTATATAATAATATTCCCTTATTTTTAAGCCTTTTTAGTGTAATTTATTTATATATGATTTCGTTTATATTTGCAGAAAGGTATTTAAAATAAACAAATGAAGAAAAGGAACGAAAATGGGCTCAAGACTGAAGAAAATAAAGAAAAGATTAAAGGCCAAAAAGATTGGGCTTGCGAAGAAGAAGAACCCAAAAGATATAAGTTATTGGGCCAAATTAAAGAAGAAAACTCGGATTTGAATAAAGATAAAGGCCCAAGAAGAGAGCCCAGCCCGGCAAGCAGAATATTCTGGAACGAGCATTCAGCCGGCGGTTGAAGATTTCAGCCGGCGGTTGAACCTAAATCATGAAGGCGGTAGAGCGCGCAGGTCAAAATCCGGGTTATCGGGTAAAAATACAACCCAGCCGGCGGTTGAAAAATCCAACCGACGGTTGAATTCGCGGACCCGAAATCTATAAATAGAGCCATTATCAACCCTTAACCATACACTTTCATTTACGAATTAAGTAATTCTTAATTCGGTTTTAGGGTTTACAATTCGACTTTGAGGGTTATTTGGAGGCTAGGAAGCTAGGGTTTGAAGCTTTTCAACCCTAACGAGATTCGGTTCAGTTTCTTGGGTTTGATTCTTTTTCTCTTCTATTTACTATGTTTCATTACATGTTTCTAGATTTGATTAGGTTTACTTTAAACATGAGCTAATTCTTTTATTGTATTTACTTAGATGAATGATTTTTAGATAATTGTTTAATGATATGTTTATGTTGATTCAAATTATGAATGGTTATTAAGTTTATTTGAAAGATCCATATCGATTGTGTGTTGATTAATTGTTACTTAACGTGGTCTAAAGATTTATGTTATAACTAATGTTTGTATAAGTTGATTGATTATCTGCAATTAAGTAATTTATTAGTTAATTGTGGTTTGAGACTGTAACCGGCAATAGGTTAAGAGACTAGCAATTAATATAACCTAATTGATGTGATAATTATTTAACCAAAATAATTATAGACTTGCGTTAACACGATGTCACAGAATGAATCTTAATGATCTGTTGATAGGATTAATAGCATAAAACTTATGTTAATAACACGCCTCAGTGTATCCAAGAGAATCTAGTATTAAGGTAAGTTTTATTAGGGATTAGTTAACCTTAACAGGAGGCTGTTCATATAAGTTGAGATCACCATAATAAACAATCAACAATCCAATAAACATATCTTAAACCTGAATCTAGAAATCACTCTTCTAAGTAAATACATGCTTATCTATCTTATTACTTTCAAGTTATAACCTATCTTTAATTGTTTTAGTTTTATTTAGTCTTCTTATTAAAATTCGTTCGTTTGGAACTAAAACGCCCCCCTTTATCTATTTGTAATTTGTAATTTTAGGTTTAATTAATTATTTTAATTTACACCGTTTTCCTGTGTTCGACTCGGTCTTACCAAAGCTATACTGTAATACGAACAGGTATTCTTTCCTGGTTGTGTTTAAGTTAACTTTAGTATTTCCATTTATTTAAACTTGTTATTTTTAACTACAATTTAACACGCATCAGAACACATAAACGCGAACCCTTGAAAAGATAGCCATCATGCAAGGAAAAATCATTGAATGGTTGAGAGCTACATTTCTGCCACACATCCTGAAAGCCCGGGTCATCTTGGTACAAAGAACGGAAAGAGTCAAAGCCAAAAACCTGAATTTGCATTGCTGATAAGAGAACATGACAACGACTAAGTGCGTCGGCCACAATGTTGGTAGACCCAGCCTTATGCCGAATGCCGAATGACAAATGAGTAAGCTTGTAATGTTTCCACCCACTTAGCATGACGGGGCTTGAGTGTATGTTGCCGATTGATGAACTTGAGAGCTTCGTGATCAGAAAACAGAATGAACTCCCCGGGCAACAAATAATGACGCCAATACTCCACGGTTTGCACAATGTCATAGAATTTGCGATCGTAAGTAGAATACTTACGACGTGCTTCATTAAATTTTTCGCTAAAAAAAGCAATTGGCCGCTGATTTTGGCTCAACACACCTCGAATACCAAGTCCTGATGCATCACATTCAACTTGGAACACGTCGCTAAAATTAGGAAGGGCCAAACATGGAGCTTGCGTTACGCATTGTTTTAATTCAGTAAATGCGTTTTCTGCCTCTTTCGTCCACTAAAATTTCCCCCCTTTCATGCAATCAGTCATAGGCGTAATAAGACTGCTAAAGTGTTTAATAAAGCGGCGATAAAACGATGCCAACCCATGAAAACGCCGAATGTCATTAATTGAAGTAATAGTAGGCCAACTTAAAATTGCATCCACTTTATTATGATCCATGCGTATACCTTCCTGTGATATTAGATACCCAAGGAAAGTGACCTCTGTAGATAAAAAATGACACTTCTGCTTGTTCGCTTACAACTTTTGATTGAGTAAAACTGTGAAAACTTGTCTAAGGTGTGACATATGTTGATCAATGTCCCTGCTAAACACCAAAATGACCAGTACAAGGCTTAAACACATGGTTCATTAAACGCATAAAAGTGATAGGAGCATTCGATAACCCGAATGGCATCACCATCCATTCATAGAGTCCGTCTCGGGTCTTGAAAGCGGTTTTCCACTCGTCACCCGGTCGCATGCGAATCTGGTGGTACCCGCTTCTCAAGTCAATTTTGGAGAATACCGATGACCCGTGCAATTGATCGATTAAGTCATCAAAATGAGGAATGGGGAAGCAATATTTAACAGTAATCTTATTAACAGCCCGACTATCAATACACATGCGATACGCACCACCATGTTTTGGCACCAACAAAGCAGGCACGACACACGGGCTCATGCTTTCACGTATGAGTCCTTTCGCTAGTAACTCGGTCACCTGCTTATGTAATTCTTCGAACTCTTTAGGGTTCATTCGATAAGTAGGCTTATTGGGAATTGTTGATCCCGGTAGGAAATCAATGCAATGTTGGATTTCGCGCATCAGTGGTAGCCCGGGTGGTATGTCATCAGGAAACACGTCTTGAAACTCGAAAAGTAATGGTTGGATCAGGTCGGGTATGGTTAACTCAAGCTTGTTTGCTTCTTGTAGAACTAAAGCAAACACAAGGGCTTTTGGGTTGAGTTTTGTGAGTCCAACAAATTCAAATTTTGTAATAATTAGAGCCTCATCTGATGATGGACGTGTATCAAGTGGCGCCAATGTAACATGCACTCCATCTTTTGTGAAGGTATAAGTGCTACGATATCCGTCATGCATGGCCTTTCTATCGTATTGCCAAGGCCTTCCCAATAAAATGTGGCATGCGTCCATAGGTATTACCTCACACCACACATCATCTGTATATTTAGTACCAATCGAAAAGTGAACCAAACAACGCTTAGTAACTTTGACAACATTGCCTCTTTTTAGCCATGTGAGAGTTGATAAGGAGTTGGGTGATTCTCAGCTTCAAGACCTAACTTTTCAACCATACTAGAGGCAACCATGTTTTCACAACTACCGCCATCAATTATCACATTGCAAACCTTGTCTTTAGCTGTACATTTAGTGTGGAAAATATTGTTCTGAAGCCATGAATTATCGTCAATTGTCGAGGTTGCGACTGCATTGAGAACCCGTTGGGTGATCAACGCGTCACCGTGATCAGCATACACGACCTCAACCTCTCCATCGTTGCTTCTTCCTCGTCTGCAGTATCATAAATTGGTGTAGGGTCTTCTACAAAAGAGATTAATTGTTTGTTGGGACATTCTCTTGCAAGATGACCTAATTCCTGACATTTAAAGCATCGAACAAAACGTTGATTATGTTGTTGGTTGGATGAATTCGTTGAAGTACTTGGACCTGTTTCAACTTTGGGTGTACTAGCCTTTGCGTTTGGTGTGATGGGTGGTCGGGAGGCAGAAAAAAATTTGTTAGCAGTAACACGCCCCCGAGTTTTTAATTGTTTTTCAACTTTTAAAGCCAACTTACAGACATCAGCGTATGTCCAATACTGTTGGAGATGAACCACCTCCGAAATCTCGGGTCTAAGAGCACCAAGAAAACGAGCAATAACGTGTTCCTCTTCTTCTTCCACTGCACATCTCATCCGTAACCGATCAAACTGGACTATTAATTCTTCCACAGATGACTTGTTTTGTGTTATATTGTGGTAATCAAGGAAAGCTTCCTGTCTATGATTAACAGGAAGAAACTTGCCTACTAACTTCATCTTGGCCCATGATTCAACTTTAGATTTGCCTTCTTTAAGTTGTTGTTTTTTCACATGATCCCATCACAATGATGCATATTTACGAAGTTTAAGAGCAACAAGCTTTACCTTTTGTTGATCTGGAACATCTCGTAGGTCAAAAACTCTCTCCACGGTGCTCAACCAATCAATAAACTCATCTGGTTGCATGCTGCCGTTAAAATCAGGGATCTCTATTTTAATCCTCATGTTGCGTAAAGGATCATCACGATGTTGGCCTCGAAAGTTTCGTTGGTAGGTGCCAAAAGGATTCTCCTCTTCCTCGTCCCCCGCGTCCCAGATGTTAAGTTCTGATTCAGTTTCCTCACTGCGCACCTCCTGTTGAAGTTCAAGGTCTCGAACTCGTTGTTGTAGTCGTTCAATTTCAATATCACGTGGGTCTCTTTGATCACCGTCGTTGCCTTGATCGGCATTTCGACGAACAGTGGTACGACCACGTCCACGTCCAGCCATTTGGGTACCACTTGCTCTGATACCAAATGATGCGGATCGCTACTCAAATGGCCAAACTCAGAGAAAACCCCCAAAGGAAATACCAAATACGGTTCTTTCAAAATTATATAATAAAACTGAGATCCTCCAATACAAAGAAAATAGCCAAATACTTATAGGAATAGAAAACAAATCAACTAGGAAAAGGAAACAAATAAATACTATTAAAATGTAAGATAACCACTAAAATTAGAGACGTGAGTTGCTGTTGGGCCTGCATCAATAAGTGAATAGTTGTATGTAGTCATATAAGGTGATTTTCGATAAATCGGCATTTCTTAACTAGGCTAAAGCTTGTCAAAACAGTTTAGGGATGGAATTCTATGTGCAATTGACGGGATATCAACTTTAATTGCTCCTGCTGATATCCAACCATGTATGGAGGCTATATTTAATAATAGGAGCTAAACTTGCAAGTCCAACAGTCAATAAGACTCCAGCGTTTCTAATCCTATTGCAAGCCAATAGTTTGCACTCATATATTGAATAATGTGTAAATACTATTTATGTTCACAAAATTCCCATTAATCTTGGCCATATAATCGTAGGCTTTGTATGCACAAATGGAAGATAGATCGTTTAGTGCTTCACCAAATTGCGCATACGCTGGACATCTTGTGTTGGAGTCCAAACATTTTACTTCACGGAAGTACTGTGAAGGAATGAAAATTGAGTAAACCATGACAAAATTACTGAACAAACTTATGATTTTTAGTGTCTTTATCAATTACTGAAAATTGAGTAAACCATGACAAAATTACTGAATAAAAATTGAGTAAACCATGACAGTAGTATTCCCCTAGATTATATAACCAAATACGAAAATAATAATGCTGGCGCTCAATTTGCAAGAGTAAGGTGAACTTATAGCCCAAAAAATCAACTGTTTGAAGCACGGGAGTTGTATCAATACAAAGACTCCAGATGATAACAGAGTTATGCAAAGGATTGCATAGTGACAAGAGTAAGGTGAACTTATAGCCCAAATTTCTCAACTTGTCAGCCATGTTCTCCTCCCTCGCATCAAACTCATTGTCAATGCCTTCAGTGAGAGCATCCATATCTTTGAAAATTTAAAGCTCAGATAATCTTATTTATAATCTTCAATTAAAAACAGGGAAAGTGAATAAAAAGCCAAAGCACAAAAATCAAAGCTTCGCCTCAATAACTTGTAGTCTTGCAATTACGTCAAGAGAGGAGCTATAATGAATTTCCGAATTCTTAACTTGGACTTCAGAACTTGCCCCATACATACATGCACAAACAGTTTCTTTCTCGCATCTCACAAATTTTTTGAATTAGGCATAAATTTACAAAACTCTGTTTTTCCTTCTATCTCAAAGTAGATAGTGAAAATAACATGTGACATGATGTTACTTTCACTCTCCAGGAGCAAGCCCGAAGACCAAAAAGATTCACAGATGGCAACAAACCAAGAAGGACAATAGTCCAATCCTCAAACAAGCATTCATAGACCCGTCAATAAAAGAAGCACTTAAAAACTCTTACAGACAAAATAGTATCTCATCATGCAGCCTCACACACAAGGGTAATCAAGAAACCAGAGAACGAATAAATATAGTGGCAAAGAAACGAAGACAAACGGTAACTATCCACAACATCAAAAAAAGCAATTCGATCATTTCAGCTCTATCTCAACCTGCAACATCTCCTTAAGCATCTAAGCAATATGAAACAAAGATCATGGCATTTGGTACTTGCAAACTCACAACTGCAGAAATAACAAAAAAAAAAATATATATATATATAAATCAATTAGTCTAAAGAAGACCATGATTAAAATAGGTTATCCTAAAAACCCAGCAAATAGGGACGAGATTTCAAGAATTATGCATACAGAAATCAAACAAAATATATAATAATATTTTCTTTCAGAGTCCGAAAGGATACAAAAAGAGTTTTAAGGTCAGATAAAATAATCTGTATAGCCTAACAATTCGAAAGAATATTTTGTCGTGCAATTCATCAGATAATCAGTATTAAAGCTATTTGAAGCTACTTTTTTGGGAACTACGGGTTTTGCTGTCAAATCATCATCTTCTTCATCAAATGATTTGTGGTGTTCTATGGGTGGTGGTTTGAGATTATCGCAGATGAAATATCAAATGGTTTAGTGCTGGCCTTTAAGGAAGTCTGAACTGACTTCTCATTTCAACAAGAAGAATGTAATATTGAATTAATATTTAAGCAGAAAAAAATAGAAAAATTGAAATCTTTTATTAAAGATCTCCAAAGGCTGTGAGGCAAGAAGAGCAAAAGGAATGTGAGTGTGTGGATCTTTTCTTCAGGGTTTGCTTTCGTTATCTCCGTGGAGTTGTCATCTCTATATGAATTTATGTTTGCTTTCTTCTTTGATTTCTATAAATTTCGGGTAGTTTAAGCAAAAAATTAAAACTGAAATGCTAAATTATTGAGTTTCAAATCCAAATTCGATATATGTGAAATGTATTAAGATATTTGGTTTCCGTACATGTGAATGGTACTTTAGATTCTGATTCGTTCACTCTAATTAGTTCTTGATTATATAACATTTTTATGTTTATAAGAAATTATATTATGTTGATTTTCTATATAGATACATGTTAAAATTAATGTGTACAACTTATAATGCAAAGATAAAACATTAGGTATTACTGTATTCTATTGGTTTTGCTGATACTTTTGTATCTTTGGTTTTGCTGATACTTTTGTATCTTCAGAAACTTGTACTGTTTTGTTTCATGATCACCTGTTTTATTAGTCTCTGTCATGTGGATTATAACTTTAGCTGTATCTTCTTCTTTGTATTAAAGGAAAATAAATTTTGTGTGTATAATATGTTTTCATACATGCTTTCTTTTGGTGCTGAGAGTGTTTGGCATGGATTAAAATTGAACATTTGTTCCCGACTCATTTAGCTTTGGAGGAATTAGTTTAGTCGCCATAGTATTAGTAACGTAGATGAAATAAATCAGATTAATAACGAAATAAATCACCGTAGTATTAATAATGTAGATGCGGCACTAATATATCTTAAATCAGATTAATAAATTAAAGTCTATTATTATTTAATCAACAACAAATGCATTTTCAAAATTAATAGAAAATCCATACAGTTTACTCGCCGAGTTTCTTATCACAGAAACTTGCTTTAACAATTAAACTTAAAATAAATCATTTTCCAAATCACTAACGAATGTCCTACCTTTACGGGGATTGCATAAGATTATTTTCCAATCAAACATCACAGAATGTGTCAATCATTAAATAGTAATTCATAAAAGTGATATTGATAAATTTCATAAAATGTATTCCTGAATGTATTCCTCATAATCAGTTACTCATTCCATCTTCTCCATTTTTAATGAGTTTGAGTCTATCTCTTCTTCTTATTTGAAATTAGATTTTTATATTCATACATATGTGTAAACTCGGCGAGTTATGCATCCGACAATCTTCAATTTTGCATTTTAGTCCTTGAGTGTCTTCTTTTTCTTTATTTTAGCTCCAAACTATAAATAATTCAAATATAAATAAATAAGTAGCATTTACTAAATAAACTATCTAAAATACCATAGTTGTTCCATAGTTGTTTGTTTCATAAAGGGTACGCACTCATTTATTATGTTAGATGTTGAATGGTCCCATTATATTTGGTTCAAGTATTGACCTGGTTATGTGAGAGCTAGCATTCAGAATGATTGATGGGGATCTGGCCTCACTCCAATGTTTCAGGTGTTGAATTATTATAGATGACGAATCATACAATACTAAGCTGGCTAAGTAGTTATATTTTTAGTTGCTTATATGTATTCATTTATCTGAAGGCAAGTAATCATTTGGTTTTACAATATATATCTCAAGAATGTTGCCAATAGTGGTTGGTTTCGTAGCCTGTTAAAGAGCATAAATCAGATAACACCTGCGTTTAAGTATTATATATGTTTAATTATTATAAATTTTGAATTAGATAACTAATTTTCCTAGATTATAGCTTTCATCTATTTTTCCCTTCAAAAGTAAAGATGATTCTTATTTTTTTACAAGGGTTTAACTTTTCACAAAACTTAATTAGTCTTTAAGACTTCGATCTGATATGATGCCACCCTTAATGTTAAAAATTGGTTACATGAGTTACGGATGTCAATCAATATAATCATCATTCGTTTCTTATACTAGCTTAGTAATTAATAAAAAAGAAAAAAAGAAAAAAAAGGGTTGAGACATTAATTTAAGTTACGAAATGAAAATTTCAATTAAGTTGAAATCAAAACCTTAAATAAAGTTTTTTTAACATGCACATAGATATGATTAATGATTTGTGATCATTTACTGTTTTATGATTCACCGGTTAGGCAAATAAAAAACGAAAGTTTCTATAAAACTAATTAATTTAATTATAATTATGGAAAGAGAGAGAAAAAAAAAAGGTTTTGATGTAATGCAAGGGCAAATAAATGGGAAAACAGGAAGAAGAGAGACTTGTTTTGAAAATATTAGAACGTGGGTCGGGTCGTGAAGGTTCGGTTACAATATTATAATATGTATCCGCAGTGATTCATTTCATCCCTATATTCATTCTTAGTTTGTTAGTTTGTTGTATTCATATTCAACGCAAAAATCTGAATGATCAATCTCATAATAATTTAAATTTAAATATTTATTTAAAATGAGAAGCAATCGAGAGAGATCAAGTAGAAAAAGTAAGCGCCTTTCTCCTTCCGACTCCAACACCAACACCAACAACAACAGTGTTGCCGCCAATATTCAAGGTCATCCATTCCATTCGATCTTTTATATATATATATATATATATATATATATATATATATATATATATATCTTCATTCCATTTGTTTTATCAAATTTATGTATAGTAACCAAACCTGTTAATTTGTTCATTTTTTATTAGTGTTTATATTAGTCTGTAAATTTAATAGTAAATCATATGTATATGCATTTTTGTTCAAAGATTCGTCTACCCGTAAAAGGCCACGGAAAACGATGCCAGCGACGGCTCAGATAGGGACGGCCAAGGAGGATTCGGAAGATAGCACACTACAAGTGTTGCAACATGATCAACAAACAACTAGCGTTGAAGGTACATATTTATGAAGGGAAAATATTTCACTTATTAGTTAACTAGTCCTAAAACCCGTATATACACACGACTCAATGGATTTGTATTTATTTTTTATAAAAATTGATAAAATCCTTGTATAATATATGATAAATTAGAACATTTTTATTAGTATAAGTTTTCATAAATCAAATTTTCTAGTTGTAGTTTAATTTATTTAATGTTATTTGCTTTCATTTAAATCTTATTGTGATGTGATTGTAATCAAATTGTAAGTAGCAAGCGACGTTTTTGAAATTATATGGGAAAGTAATAGTTAAATGTTATTATTATAGTAACTAAAAGAAGAAATAAAGCAATTCAAAACGTTAATTTAGTATGCTCATTGAATTTCTATCGACCAGTTTTTGTTTTTATATTTACTTTTTGTTTGTTTTAATTTATTTAATATAATGATAATAATTATTATTATTTAAATTAAAAATAAAAATTTTAAGGGGTTTTAGTTTTTAAAATTTTGTAAAATTGAAGGACCTAATTGACTAATTGAAAATTATTAATTAATAATTATATATATAATTTAAGATTGTTTCTATGTTTAATTAGGCAAAAAACTCAGTAAACTAGAAAAAAAATTAATTAATGAAATTAACAAGTTGGACCTTTCATTAGAATTATAACAACCACCTGTTGATATTGCATAACATAAGTACCTCTATATCTATATGGATATTTATTGATTGATGTTAATTATATAAATTAATGGTTAATTAAGCAATTCAAAAATATATAGAACTGAAACGCATCCATCATGGATGTTAACCACCTGTGTTCTAGTTCTAGTTCTAGTTCTATTTCAACTTCAATATCCTTTTCTGATCTTAACTTCATTGTAGATGATTTCTACTTCTCAGCTCTCATGGATAATGATGAAATCTTTCCTGTCTCTGACGAGAAATATGCTGACGAATTGCAACTTCAAGAGGCTCTTGTAATATCATGCTCTGAAACACTAATCGAATCATCATCATCAGTTAACAAGAAGAACAAAGAGCCATTGTTGGTTGAAGAAACAAACCCACAACCTGATTGCTATTGTGCAATTTGCATGGACACAAAGACATCATCTGAAATGTTTCGAAACACCAATGTTTGCGGTCATACATTTTGCTCAGACTGTATTCGCGAACACATTGCTGCTAGGATCAAAGAAAACCTAGCCACAGTACTATGTCCTGATCCAAGATGCAAAGCAGAAATAGGACCTCAAGTGTGTCAATCCATTGTACCAAAACAAGTGTTGGATCGATGGGAGACTGTTCTGTGTGAATCGGTGATCATGGGTTCTGAGAAGTTCTACTGTCCGTTTAAGGATTGTTCTGCAATGTTGTTGGATGATGGTGGGTTAACGGTGACATCATCAGAATGCCCTCATTGCAACAGATTGTTTTGTGCTCAGTGTAAAGTGGCATGGCATTCAGGAATGGATTGTAGCGAGTATAAAAGCCTGAAGACAGGGGAGAGAGATCCATTAGATTTAATGTTGATGAATCTTGCTAAGGACAACAAATGGATGAGGTGCCCAAGCTGCGCGTATTATGTTGAAAAAACCACTGGATGTCAGCACATCATATGCAGGTAATTAGTTATATCTTTATGATCGAGCACTACTCTACTAAATTGTATGCATTGATTGATTGTTGTTGTTGCAGATGCGGTTATCATTTTTGTTATGGGTGCGGAAAGAAGAACAATGGAAGTGATCATGCGTGTGCGTGATTAACGTGTTTGAGTTTTCAGGCCTACAAAACTGAACTTAATTCATCCTTTTGATTTGTCTATTTTTGTTATTGTCAACAACTCATTTAGATGGAAACATAAAATAAGAAACAAATGTAACCTGCAGCAATGAATTTGGAATTGGTTTTGGGCATATGATTTTGGATCATCTTTTCATTTATATATCTTATTTTAAATATAATATAACAGACACTTTTATGATATCATCAATATCTAATTTTTAATAAATTAATTTAGTTCCTAATTTTCACTTAATTTATAAATAAATCCATAAATATTTCAAATCTGATGATAGAATATAAACAACAATACTACTGGCCATTTGCAAAAAATTTAGAACGATTTGTGTGTTAAAGATTCTTACACCAAACAACTACTACATTGTCAAGAATAGCTATCAAATTAGGTAGCTAGATGTTTAGTACACATACGTACTACTATAAATATTTTAGTTTTAAACTTCATGTTTATTATTCGACTCATATAAAACGTTAGAACTTTATCATATATGTCATTTGAATACTTAAAAAAAAAAAATCAAATAGACATTCAGCAAATACACAGGTTTAAAATGTAGTATCTATCTATCGACTTACTCATTTTTACTGTAGCATGTTCACAAATTGACACTTGGCCTCTTTTCACAACTAGGTGGTTTTCCACTGACTCACAAAATCAGCTTAAAACTTGTTTAAAATAAATATAATGCAAAACATAACATGCGGTATTCGAGTTGGGTTTGTAGAAGGTGCTATCATCTAATTTAAACATCACGGGTTCAAGCCATAAGAGCATTATTTTTTTGTTTCTCTTTTCTTTGTCCAAGGTTTGATTTAATTCTTTTTTCTTTTCCTTCTTTGTGTTTTTCCCCTATACCTTTTAATTTTCTAAGAAAATTTTCTATTTTGTTTTCTTTTTCTTAAATTCTAGTTTTATCCTATTCCTTCCCCAAAACACAAACCATCTTCTCAAATACATAATAAAATAACAATTGCCTTATTTATATATTATAGTTTTTCAATCTTTCATACGTGGATGTTTAATTTCTAGAAATTTGTTCTTTCATCGAAATCGTGATAAATCTACCGACCTTTGAATATTTCTAGAAGTGTTTTTTCATCGAAAACATGGTAAATCTACCGACTTCAACACTACCCCAATCCATATTTACTCCCTCACACTTATCATTGCTTTTTAACTTTAATTAGGATGATTTTATCTCATTTCTTATTTGAGTTCATATAAAACTAGATATAAGTCATGTCATATTGTCATATCTTAGTTTGTATGAATCAACTTCCTTGTAGTTAGTTACACTATTATCTTCCTTTTGATTATCTGATTATCTGGTAAGAAGACGGTTAGCATGGGTTATATTAAAATTTTAGCAAGAATCACACGTTACTTCTATCACGGCCATGCGATTAACCAACTAACCGACTCTTATCTACTGATCATATTAAAAATAAGAATAGCACACAAATACACATTCATCTAAATATATTTGTTAAGTATTAACATATATTCAAATACATTTCAACATCCATTGGCAAATATTTATAATTAAATATGTCACAATATTACAAAAGATACATATTCATAACTTGCAAACTGATATATAATTATCTATGTTAAAATTTTTCACCAAAAAGTATTAGCCACTTCACAAAAATATACCTTTCAATCTTGATCCCTCACTTTTTACAAAGATACATTATCCTTTTTACAAATATAGTTAATAATGTTGATTTATAATACGTATATATAAATATATATATATAATTAAGTATATATTTATATTTAGAAATATACATATTAAAAATAATTATTTAAATTTTTCAGTTAACCGGTTATCCCCAAAGTGTGAACCGAAACTGAAACCGAAAATCGAAAAAAATGCCGGTGCGGTTAACCAAAACCGGAAAACAACAAAAATCGGTTCGGTTAACCTATAATTCGGTGCGATTCACCCGGTTTGCGGTTAGGTTTTCCGTTTTTGGATTATTATGAACACCCCTAGTTAATAGAGATTGCTAAAAATTACGTAAATTTTTAAAGTAAACACTTTAACTAGGATGAAGGGAGTAAATGCCGTCTTATGTGGGCCGTGCATTTGCACGGCCAAAACTCTACCTAGTATATATATGAAAAGGTTAAGGGAATCAAGTTTTGTAGTCATTTTAGGTTAGCATACTAGCTAGTTACTTCAACATTGTTAGACCCTTTGCAGCGGTAACACATGTTATAACGTTAGCACAACATGATGTTATCCCACCACACTTGCAATGGTAATATCATGTGGTGGGAAGTATTGCCTATACAAGATCTCACAAACTAGTTTCTTTTTCTTTTTCTTTAAAACAAAAACAAAACAAATACAAAACTAAAATAAAACACATAATATAAAATAAAAAGGTACTTCAATAAAAAAACGTTACAATTATATAAAAATATTGTTAATATCCTAAAAAACACATTACAATCCTAAATTTTTTTACATGAATTATAAGTTATCGATTTAGTCCTAAAAATTAAAAAGTACAATAACAAATAATTAAACTAGTCGTCGTCGTCGTCTTCATCTCCGGCTTCATCTTCGTTTTCATCTTTTTCTTCGGCTTCAATGAACTCCCGAAACTCTTTCCGAACAAATTTATTCATTTTGTTACATGCCGCAAGGTCGTTCGGATTTGTAACGTGTGCGGTATTTAATGTAAGAAATTAAACACCTTGCATAGCGGTTCAGATATTTTCATTTCCGGTACAGGTGTCAACGACCATTTTTCTAGCCTGTAACATTTCATTTTTGTAGTTGGTCATACCCTCCATCATCTCATTCATTTTTTATATTTCGGATGGGATGTACGTGATGAAGTCGTCGCATTGGAAGTACCAGAACTTTTAGTCGTCTTACTTGCTTGGTTTCATCCCATGGACCGTGAAAATACGTCGTCCCCAAAAGCTCGTTCAATTAAGTAGCCAGGTTTTCGTCGCAAAGATCAATCGACTTGTTCTCATCAAAATATCGTCGTAATTATATTGTGAACTGGATCCACCAACGGGCAGCGGAACGTAACACTTTGGATGAGCCTTTACAACCAACCAAGATTCACTCATGTTAAAAGCTCTTTTTGTACATGTTGAAATGGTTGGTAGGATTCGTAAACTTGGTTGTTGTGTCGACCGCTACCCTAATTACGGACTTACGGTGGCAAGAATTGCAACATGCGTTGAAATGTTTGCAAATTGTTGATAGTACGCCATTTGGAGGATAGTTGGTTGGCGCCGCACAACCAACCATGATTGTTGTTGTAAAAATTTTCTTCCACCGTACCCCACAAAGTCCGTTTCTTTTGGGAGTTGCGTTTTCGAGAGTATTCGGACGAGTCGCACCAACATTGCACCAACCACACTTCTTTTACCGACCAAATTCTCTTGTTGCATACTTTCTTTCCACTATCAACTCGCTTTTTATGGATTCTCTTTTTCGGAGATTGTTGGGGTTGTTGTTCGGATTGTTGTTGTTGATACAAGACAGCGTGTCAGTCATCTTGTTTTGTTTTGTTGTGCTAAAATTCGAAATTATCAAGTACGCAGCAGTAAAAAACTTTGACCATAGACCTAACTGTTTATGCGAACTTATCTCAAGTACGCAGGTACTGTACATGTGAACTTAACATAAGTTCACAGGCCTTCTTGGACACATCGGTGAGTTCTTCGGCATCATTTATGCCAATGATACACTTTCTCCAAAGATCAATGATTCATCATGCTATTACGACTGATGTTGAGATCTGTTGGGAGCACATTATTCATTTCTGGAATAATGTTAGGTATGAAACAATTGATGGAGTTCCGACCATTTCTTCGGTGGTGCTGGAACAAGAAGTGATCAGAACAGTGCTTCAATTTCAAGATCATCCTGATGATAGAATAGTCTTCCCAAACACACTCATCAGTGGATTTTTTCAAAGGATTGAGTATCCAGAGGTTTCGCTTGATCAATATACGAAAGCAAAGTTGTGTGCAACCTGGAGATTTATGATGCATACATTGATCCACTGCCTAAGCTCAAGAAAAGGAGGTTATGACGACATAAACCATCAGTTAGCATCAGCAATGATCGCTTTAACTTTGAACAAGCCGTATAACTTTTTCGGCTATGTGTTTACAAGTATGGTTCACAGTGCAACACATACGGCCACAAAGTTCTACTTATATCCTCGATTCGTGCAACTAATTTTAAATCACTTATTGGCGAATCTACGAATTGTGGGGGTGCCGGTTCATCTTACTCCGATAACGAAAAGAATTTACAAAGACTGCTCAACTATGAAAGAGCCGGTACCACAACAGGTGGAAGTGTTTGGACATCTTTTGAATGAAAATTATGTCGACCCTCCGAATCATAGTTGGGTAGAGGAAGACGAACCGCCACAACAACCTGAACAGGAACCGTTGATAGATGCTCTAGTTCAAGAAGAAGCTAGGAATGAAGAACAAATGTTTGATGCTGTTTTCCTTTTCAATGATATTCTAGAGGTAGAGGCTCAGAATGAAGAGCAGAGGGATGAAGAGTTTGTAAGTTCAAGTTCCGACTCTGAAGCGACAAAAACAAATATTGTTGAAGAATCCTCTTGTGATTCAGATACAGTATATGATCAAAGAACTTTGGAGGTATTCAGAAGAGATGGTAATGTACCCTCCTCTGGTGATTCAGATACAATATATAATCAAAGAACTTTGGAGGTATTCAAAAGAGATGGTAATGTATCGGCAAAGAAGATAGCCAAGATTGAACAGAATGTAGCTGAGCAAAGAGAACAAATGAAGAGAGCTAGGAATGATGATGATACTAATAGAGGAAAATCAATAAAACTTGATACTCATGGCATGTTGATTCAATAAAGAGAGCTAGGAATGATGATGATACTGATTGAAAAGAAAGTGGCTGAACATCCAGCTCGTGTATGTCAAAGGCTTAATAGAGGAAAATCAATAGCTGGTACTTCTTCGTCACAACAAACACAACCTCAACAACAACCACAACCATCACAAGATTCTGCAGCACAACTCTTACAACTGGTGTTCTCTACTATGAGTTCATTGCAGGAATCTTTTCTTGTGCAGACAAAAGCCTTGGAGTCGTTCGAAAGAAAACTTGATACTCATGGCATGTTGATTGAAAGACAATCCAAGCAGATTGAAGAGTAGAATCAAATTATAACTTCTTAGAACCAAAGAATTACTGAATTGGAACTTCAAGTTCAAACCCTTGCTGCAATTCAAGTTGTTCAGGGGGAGAACATTCATGAATTAGAAGATGTGGCTGAAGAGGCAGAAGCCGAAGATGAGAATGATGATGGGGATGATGATAATGATGGTGGAAACGATGATGGGGGTGATGGTAATGGTGGTAATAATGATGACAATGATGATGAGTGATAACATCAAATAATGTCATAATTATATAGTAATATTCCCTTATTTTTAAGCATTTTTATTGCAATATTAATGATTTCGTTTATATTTGCAAAAAGGTCTTTAAATTAAAGAAATAAAGAAAAGGAACGAAAACGGGCTCGAAAGCTGAAGAAAATCAAGAATCAAGAAGATTGGGCCTAAAGAGAAGATTAAACCCAAAAAGAATAAGTTACAGGGTCAAGAAGAAGGATAAAATTCGGATTTGTTAAAGATTGAAGCCCAAGAAAAAGCCTGGCCCGAATAAGGAACATTCTGGAATTACAAGCCAATCGGCGGCTGAAATATTTGTAGGTTCCCTATACAAACAAACGAGTATTGAACGTTTAATCGATTCACACAAACACAAACTGTAGGTTCCTTTAATCACGGATCTAGACTTGTCGTTTGACTTAATTGAAAGGCGGAAACAACCAATCAAGCAATTGAAACGTAAATACAAACACAACGATTTATAATCTTTCGTATATATTAACAATTGAAGAATAAAGATTACAAACTCACTAACTCTCTCTTCCCACTCTCTCTGCCGTATCTCTCTCTCTAGGGTTTGATCAACCCAAAACATAAACTCTAACTCTCTATTTATACAAACCCTACTGGACCCTACGACACAAGCCCTATGTTGCAGGCCCAGCCCATTGCGACACAACCTTTGTGTCGCTATAGCGACACAGGCTCTGTGTCGCACGAACAGTACATTTGTGTATATTTTCTATTACTCTATTTATTTACATACTCGCATATACACACTAAACACGATACAAATACAGACTAATTGACTTTGACAATTACAATTGTTTGACCAAATGACTGACACACATTATGCACCAACAAACTCCCCCATGTCAGCAGCTTGGTCAAATAATCTTCAATTAGTCTTCACCAACAAACTCCCCCATTGAGATAGCTTGGTCTTCAAAAGTCTTGATGTTCAGTCTCATATGACTGATATCCAATAAGATCTTCAACTTCAGTGACCATCATCTCTTTCATCAATAGCTTCTCCAATAGTATTTATCTTCAAAGTCTTTGGAGAACTCTCATCAATTCTTGTCTTTTGAATATGAGCATGATATGTAACTTGAATAAAATAACTCAGAAATAAAATATTTTTGTAATTTTCTTTATAAGACAGAATTAAAATACTAAAAGCAATAAATAAACAATCTTTTTGGGGACGGAATTGTTTTGGTCTGGTTAGGAATCATATCAGGATAACATGCAATTATTAGGAATAGTAAGTGTTATTTCGATTATCAGTATATTTGTCCACTTTAAATTTACTTAGAATATTTAAATCACATGTTATAAAGATTATTTCAAGACGATTATTGATATTTTTATCGATCTAAACATTTGTACTTAAGTGTATGATGTCAACTCATAATAAGATGAATCACTTGTGTTATTATTAGCATGCATATTATAGTATATAAATCACATTAAAATATACATTTGAACTCAAACCATGTTAGTATTTTCTATATAGAGGGTGAAGGTATGGACGTATCTTTATAACCAAGTTAGCGGTGACAGGTCTGTACTTTCGTACAACAGAGTCACATAAACAATAGTTCGGGTTAAACAGAACACTTTAAACTAGAGGGTACAGGTCTGTACTTTCGTACAACAGAGTACCATAGTTTAACACAAACCAGTACGAGGCAATCTTTTTATAATTTTTCTTGTACATTTGTACATTATATTTTAGAATTTAGATATGCCACGGGTACGCAATAATTGTCTATAACTTAACATAGACTACGTACCTAAGTTCTTTTCAAGAATATATTAGATGAAACCAGGTCTATATTTTCATACAACAGAGGAGACAACTAATATATTCCCCCAGATAACACCATACAAAGACCCTATATTTTAGATCATAACATGTTTACTATCCAAATATTAAGACGAAGCGTTAAAATATATTGGACATTTTTGCCTTTATTTTAACTTAATGTCATACATATTAATATGTCTTTATATAAAGTAATATGCATATTTGAAAGTTAAGCTTCTTATTAACTTTAGAACAAATGCCTACCAATACATCATTTGATGAAGCTAATATTTATAAAAGGTATTTCAAGTATGCTAGATAAATCTACTGACACATCAAACATAAACCTTAAGATTCCATTTTATGCATGTCTCCTGATGTACTATCATTTCCCAATTGTTTACAGACACAATTTAACGTCTATTTTAACAATGTTGCAACTATTGTATTTCTTTAATACTAACAAGTAAAAAGAATGGCAGTTGCATTTATCAAGAATTTGCCTGTTCATATTTTTCTGACTTTTTAAATTAGAATTTTTTAAAATTTCTCCCCCTGAAAAGCAAATTCTTTATTCAAGCACATACAAATAAAAATCATTAAAGAAAAATTTCAAGTCACATATCAAGTCAAAAATCAAATTATTTTGGCATTTTTAACCACATCTAATCACTTCATAAAATCATCCATTCACCCAAACATCATCACCGCACATGACTACCTAGAAATCAACCTTTTTCGTCACATCCTTGTAGTCGTTAAAAGATTAGCTATCAAAGACCTGACTGCATCATCACAAACAAACATTAGTACTTATGAGACACCCTAGCCTTGATAGACTTGGGTTGTCCACTATCGTCCATAACCATCACATCAATGAGTTTATGATATTTTAAAAACTCAGTTGATTTCATTGATGTGTTGTTTGTGGATTTAGGTTTCCAAACCCGTTTAGGTTCAGATGATTTGTTTTCAACAATGTTGTGCTTTGGAACAGCAGGTCTACTAGGCACAACTTTGTTTACTCTAGCCATAGGTTTTGGAGAGTTGGATGCACAACTAGATACAGGCGAAAACGAGCCACGTCGTGAAAAGGAATTTTGAAAAGAATTTCTAAACAATGAAGTTCTTGGCATCCCTCTACCAAACCTGTCTAGGGATAATAATCGACAATCCCTAATGATGTGGCCCTGTTGACCACACTGAAAACACGACCTCCGTTCCACATACGTCCTTTTCCAGTGACTTCCCTCAAAACGTGTCGATGGAGAATTTACTGAGAGAGGCTTAGAGGTTGAGGCATTTACAGAACATGAACACTTATGCGTACATGTTGATGTAGAAGCCTTTAAAGTTGAACAGATTGATGTTGAAGGTTGTTCTTTAACTGATTTATTAATTATTTTATTTTTCTTCAGATTAATCACAGATGATTGTGAGATATGTGAAGATTTTCCTCTTGAATCCTTCTTTAAGATTTTAGCAGAGTCGGATTCATTTACAACCTTAGTTTTGCCCTTATTATTTAAAACTTGCTCAGTTTCATTAGTAAGTATATGATTTTCGGGCTTAACATTAACCTTTTCAACTTTGACCTCAGACTCTTTAGTTAAGTCTTCCATTTCAACAATCTCCTCAACAGACACAGGAGATACAAATTTAGCCTTAACAAAATCAGGCTTTTTAACAGTTGGAGCTGTATCAAACACTGACTCAGCAACAGATTTTGTATCTACCTTTGAAAAGGTAGGTACAAAGTCTTTGGCTGCATCCTTTGAAGGCATTGGCAGATAGTCAGAAGGAGGTGGTACATAGTGGTAACCAAAACCAGCCTTACTCTTTGTATCTGTCCTTTGCGATTGGAGGATCTCGTCAAAGACCAGTGAGGATGTTGAAAAATTTGAAAGCTTTCGATTTAAGTCATCTACTTGTGACTGTTTTTCAGCAAGATCCTTTCTTAGTAAAGCAATCATTTTTATATAACTGTCAATTTCATCTTGTTGACTGAAAATCTTAGCTTTTAATTCTTTCCGGTCAGAAAACGCAGCATCTAGTTTCTTATCAAAAGCCTTTTCATTATCTTTCAAAATTTTATTTGCCTGACTAAGTTTTTCTAAATCAGAATTCAGGCGTTCGGTATCCTCACTGTATCTGTTAACTTTTTTGGTTAATTTGATACATGACACACAAGATGATGGCTCTTCAATGGGTACCTCAGATTTACTCGTTATGTGAGCCATGAGAATTTGATTATCGCCCAACTCATACTGTTTCTTCAATAGCTGCAATTTATTCTTCTCATATTGCTCACTTCCACCGCAACACCTTTCAATGGCTTGCCATAAGTCATATGCAAGCTCATGATGTCTAAATTGCTTCATGAGTGGTTGTGATAGTGCCATGGTGATCGCAGCATGTGTTTTCCTTTCAGTATCATAAGCCTTGCGTTCTTCAGGATTCATGGATTTGATAGGCTTAAATGGAGCTTCTCCGGGAAAAACACCAGTTCTAAGAGGACGTTCATATCTTTTCTCTAAATATATTTGCATATCAGGATCATTGACAGCGATGAATGCCTCAAATTGTATTCTCCATTCAACATAAGGAGTATTGGCAGTGAATAATGGAGGTTTATTAGTGCTACCGATCTCATTGTTATGTTTTAGTAATTGGGAAAAGCTTTTAAGCGACATTTTAATCCAGAAATGTACCAAAATTTCGTCCTTTTGACTTTTCCCTCCAAAATTTGATTCGAAAATATCGAAAACTGTCCGAGTAAAACGAAAATTTTTCAAAATCAAAATTAAGACCTTTTAAGCTTAAGAACAAAATTTGGTCATGCGAAAATTTCCCGCCAAAAGACTTTTTTTTTTGTCAAAATCAAAATCAAAATTTTTTTTTTTTGTCTTTAGCGACACTAAGTTAGTGTCGCACCTTAGTGTCGCACCTTAGTGTCGCAAGCTAGTGTCGCAAAATCCGATCTGGTGTCGCAATCTTATGTCGCGAAAACCCTAAATACGACACAAAAATTATGGCGCTGCTTGTGTCGCTAAGGCTGATTGTGTCGCTAAAGCTTGTGTCGCACAAATACAAAACAGGAACCCTAGTAGCGACCCAAAAGTTAGTGTCGCAGCTAGTGTCGCAATGTCGCGGCCAGCAGCTCCAAAAACCCTAAAAATCGAAAATTTTCAAAAAGCTAACGAATTTCGAACGATAATTGATGAACAAACCCAGAAATACACTTCCAGAAGCTAAATATTCAACTGATTGGCCCCAATGCGTTGATCAAACCACCAAAAATACCACGAATCCAACCGAAAACATTTCAATTAACGATCAAATCTTTAAACAAACGCCCAAAGGCTCTGATACCACTTGTAGGTTCCTTTAATCACGGATCTAGACTTATCGTTTGACTTAATTGAAAGGCGGAAACAATCAATCAAGCAATTGAAACGTAAATACAAACACAACGATTTATAATCTTTCGTATATATTAACAATTGAAGAATAAAGATTACAAACTCACTAACTCTCTCTTCCCACTCTCTCTGCCGTACCACTTGTAGGTTCCTTTAATCACGGATCTAGACTTGTCGTTTGACTTAATTGAAAGGCGGAAACAATCAATCAAGCAATTGAAACGTAAATACAAACACAACGATTTATAATCTTTTGTATATATTAACAATTGAAGAATAAAGATTACAAACTCACTAACTCTCTCTTCCCACTCTCTCTGCCGTATCTCTCTCTCTAGGGTTTGATCAACCCAAAACATAAACTCTAACTCTCTATTTATACAAACCCTACTGGACCCTACGACACAAGCCCTATGTCGCAGGCCCAGCCCATTGCGACACAACCTTTGTGTCGCTATAGCGACACAGGCTCTGTGTCGCACGAACAGTACATTTGTGTATATTTTCTATTACTCTATTTATTTACATACTCGCATATACACACTAAACACGATACAAACGCAGACTAATTGACTTTGACAATTACAATTGTTTGACCAAATGACTGACACACATTATGCACCAACACTTGCAGACCAAGAAAGTATGTTAATTCACCCATCATACTCATTTGGTACTGTTTTGACATTAAATTTGAAAACCATTTGCATAATTTTATATCAGTAGACCCAAATATGATATCATCAATATATATTTGGACTAGTATGACATCTGCCTTGTTCTTTTTGAAGAACAAAGTTCAACAATTGATCCTCTAGTAAATTATTACTCAGAAGATAAGATGATAAAGTGTCATACCAAGCTCTTGGAGCTTGTTTTAGTCAATACAGTGCTTTCTTCAATTTATAGACATGATTTGAAAAACTTGAACTTACAAAACTTGGAGGTTGTTTCACATAGACTTCCTCCAGTAAGTTACCATTCATAAATGCACTCTTGACATCCATTTGATAAACTTTGAAGTCCTTGAAAGCAGCATATGCCAAGAATAACCTTATTGATTCAATTCTGGCTACAGGGGCAAACGTTTCATCATAATCAATGCCTTCTTCCTGCTTGTAACCTTGAGCAACTAGCCTTGCCTTGTTTCTGATAATCACTCCATTCTTGTCCATTTTGTTTCTGTAAACCCATTTAGTTCCAATAATGGTTTTGCCTTTTGGAGCAAGAACTAGGGTCCAAACATTGTTTCTTTCAAATTCTGTTAACTCTTCCTGCATTGCTTCAACCCAATCATCATCTTTCAATGCTTCTTCAGCTTTCTTTGGTTCAATGATTGACAAGAAGTTTGTGTAGAAACAGAAATTTGCAGTAGATAAGTTTGACACTTGAGCTCTTGTTTGTACACCAGAAACATAATCTCCAACTATTTCTTCAATTGGATGATATCTGTGTTCATTGACGCCTAGAGATGATTCACCATTGGATGATAAATCATTTTCATTTAGTGGAAGAATAACAGGACTGAGTTCTGCATTATCTTCAACAGGAGGCAAGTCTGAGTCTGTAGAGTTCTCAGACTGAAGACTACCAGACTGAACACTTTTATCAGAAGAACTTGAATCTCTGGACACAGATTCATCTTTAGTTGATGAAGGTACTGTCATTGATTGAGCAGGTTGAGCAACTTCATTATCACTTTCAGAGTCCTGTTGTTGGTGAGCAACAACTGGGATTTTAGATTCAGATCCCATAACAGATAATTCTTCTAATGAATGAACATCAGACTGAGAAACATGTTCATTATTAACAGACGAAACATCAAAGGTGACATTGATGGTTTCTTCAATTTTATTCCTTCTGTTGTTGTAGACTCTGTAAGCCTTTGAGATAAATGAATAGCCAACAAAGATTCCTTCATCAGACTTAGGTTCCATCTTTGATAATTGATCCCTTTGATTGAGAATATAGCATTTACTTCCAAAGGTCTGGAAATAATGGATGGTTGGAACCTTCTTATGATACAACTCATATGCAGTTTTGCCATGCCTTTTGACCAAAATAGATCTATTTTGGGTATAACAGGCAGTGTTAACTGCTTCTGCCCAAAAATAAATCTTCATTTGACCATGGCATAACATTGTTCTTGCAGCTACTATGAGTGTACGATTTCTTCTCTCAGCAACACCATTTTGTTGAGGAGTTCTGACAGAGGCAAAGTTTTGAATAATGCCTTTGTCAGTACAGAATTCAATGAGAGTAGAATTCTTAAATTTTGTACCATGATCACTCCTGAGTTGCTTCACAGGTGCATCTTTCTGCAATTCTTCCCTCTTGATTAGATTAATAATCTCATCAGGAGCATCACTTTTTGCCTTAAGAAAGATGACCCAAGTATACCTTGTGTATTCATCCACAACCACAAATGTATACTTCTTTCCACCCAAACTGCCAATGCTCATGGGTCCAAATAGATCCATATGGAGCATATGCAGTGGTTGATCAATTGAAGCTAACAATTTGGATGGAAAATGGTTTTTGGTCTGTTTACCTAGTGTACATGCAGGAAAAATTTTGTCTTTTGCAAATGTAACATCAGGCAGACCTCTAACCAGTTTCTTCTTTGACTGGAGGTTAATGTTTTTGAAGTTCAGGTGGGATAACCTCCTATGCCATAGCCAGCTTAGTTCTGGCACAGACTGAGTATAGAGACATATCTCTACATTTGTGTCTGCAGAAGAAAGATCCAAGAGATAAATATCTCTTTCTCTTTTGGCAACTAACACAGGTTTGCCTTTGGAATTATAGATAACAGCAGCCTTGTTTCTGATTCTGATTTCACTGTCATCATCACAAATTTGGCTTGCACTAAGCAAGTTATGCTTTAATCCCTCAACATAGGCTACCTTTGATATTCTTATGTTGACAGCCTTCACCACACCATAACCTTTTGTCTTGGCAACAGAATTGTCACCATATTTGACAGAAGGTCCTTCTTCTTCTACAAACTCTGACAAATTCTCCAAAGAACCTGTCATGTGTCTTGAGCATCCACTGTCTAGGTACCACTTTTTGTTACCCTACACAAGACAAACAAAATCAATTAGTTACTTTTGGGAACCCATCTTTTGATCGGTCCTTTAGAGTTGGTTGAAGTCAATTCTTTAGCAGCTTTGATGGAATCAGCATGTAAAGTTGACTTTTAACCTCTCTAGTTTTGACTTTGTCGTTTGTAGTTGACATTTGTTTAGTGAAAGCAACCTTTGGTTGTTTAGAAATGAACTTTGTGCATTTAATACCCTCATGTCTCAGATTTCCACAGTTGTGACATTTTCTGTCTAACATAATGGTCCTTTTGGATTTTGGGTTATTATTTACACTAAATTCTCTGTTAAAATCCTGCTTTGACCCAACAAATGTTTAAAAATTTGTGGTTAACTTCATCAAGTTTTTACTAAGAAGCTTAATTGTCTCAGTCTGGTTGTTAAAAATAGACTTTTGAGAGTCAGACTGAGAGTTAACACAAACAGACTTGGAGTTAAGTTTACCAGACTGAAAATTAATTTTTCCAGACTGACAGTTAGATCTCACAGACTGAGATCTTTTTAACTCCTTTGTTGCTGGTTTTATGCCTTTAAATTTGTCCTTTGGCATATTTTTGTCTGGACCAGCTACAGACTGAGATGTGGAAGGTTCAAACATCTTGTAGCCTTTTTGTTTATCCTTAATTCCTTTTACCTCTTTTTGTCTATTTGAAGATTGTACTGTGGGAATATTAACTTTGCCTATTACAAATTTTTTCTTTTCAAGTTTTATAGTTTCTAAAGATTCATTAGTGATTATAAGTTCAGGCAATTCAGATTGAGAAGACTTCACAGAATGAGATTTCTGAGTCTGTGTCTTCAGAGTCTGGCTCTGTCTCATATGCTAGTTCTTTAACAACTATTTTTGATCTTACAAAAGCATTTGTCAATATAACTTTATCTCCCACAGTATGACTGAAAGTATGAGGTAAAATTTCAGGTACAAATATAGTAGGTTTTGAGTTTATTTCAGAAAGTACATGGCTTTTAAGATCAAAATCATCACCTATGACCGCTTGTATCTGAGCTGGAATCTGTTTGGATAAACAGTCCACATTTTTAAGTGATGAAATACACCAAGATCTACAGATCTTCTCATAATGATCAGCTTTCTTTTTATAAGCTTCTTTTTCCAAACTGATCCTTTTGAGAATATCATATTGAGCATCAAGCTCCTGTTTATACTGTTTATTTTGGCTTATTTCATTCACTTTTGACTGTAGATCTCTTTGAACTTGACTGAGTTTAGTTTTTAAATCTTGTATTTCCTCAAGTCTTTTCAAAAAGTCCACATAGATGTGTTCAAACATTTTTTGTTTTTCTGCATCACTATAGTAAAGTTTGAAATAATTTACATTATAAGCAGATCCTCTGTCCCAATCTGAATGAACACATGCTCTTTCTGCAAATTTGACATCTTTGTAAAACTGGCTCCCTGTGATAGCCATTAAGCACATATCCTCATCATCCTCAGATGATGAAGATTCTTCATCAACCCACTGTTCAACAACCAAAGCTTTCTCTAGTTTCTTTGGTTGCTGTTTCTCTCCAATTTTCTTGGAGTTGAAGTACTTTCTTTTGTACTTCTTGGCCTTTTCTGCCCACTTATCAGAACTTGAAGATTCTGCAATCTTCACTCTGCAGTCAGCAGAAATATGATCAATTTGCCCACATTTATAGCAAGTAGCTTTCTTAGAATCAAAAGTTGGTCTTCCTTTTGAACCTTTGAATCTTGCTCTTTCAAACCTTTGGGCTAGTAATGCCATTTCAGCTTCTATAGACTCAGTTTCATCATTTGATTCTGAGTCTGTAAGAGTTAGATGGTAATCTGCTCTAGAGAAAAGTTCTATATTTTTCCTTGTTGTTGCAACAAGGGCAGCAGATGGATCTTTTGCAATCCTTTTGGCATTTAGTTCTTTTCTGGCTTTGGTTTCTTCAAAATTTAACAAAAGTCCAAGCAAGCCCAGATAGATCATATGTCTCCAATTTTTCACTTACAACTAATGAAGTAATGACTTCAGAAAAAGTATTTGGAATGACATCAACAAATTTTGTACAGATTTTAAACTGTCCTTTGATGATATCATACCTTTCAAGATCATTGATTAAGATCTGAAATCTGGTATGAATATCAGTTAATGACTTATCTTGACCAGCAGAGAAGTTCTCATAATTTCTTATGAGATTCTTCTTCTTTTGGGATTGTACTAAACTAACACCATCATATTGGTCAGTTAGCATATCCCATATGGCTTTAGCAGTTTTACAGCCATATATCTTAGCAAAGATAGGCTCAGTAACTACATTGCCCAGAATGGATTTGGCCTTAAAGTCTAATGCATATAGTTTCCTGTCCAGATCAGTCTAGGGTTTTTTGGCAGCCTCAACAAATTTTTCAGGTGTCACAATAATACCATTTGCATCTAAAGTTGCAGGAACTATTCTGCCGGGAATAATGGGTCCTTCTTGAATGACTCTAAGCATTTCATCATGAATGCTAGCAAGAAACCATTCAGCTTTCAATTTCCAGTGGGTAAAATTTACACCGTTGAAGATTGGAATTCCCTTCCCAGCCATAACAATAGAAGAAATCATTTTTCAAAGAAGAAAATATAGAGAAAATGAGTTTTGAAGATAGTTTGATAAAAATGGGTTCCTTTTGATCGTTAAAGATATAATTAATAATTAAATCTTTATTTGCTCTGATACTAGTTGTTAGGTCTTGAAGGTCCCAAAACTTAGATACAGATTAAATAACAAGTATTTAATATATTAGTTTATATCTAAGTTATATCAAACAGGTTAATTAATCAAGGTGGAAAACAAGATTAATTAAAGCACGGAATATATTATGAATTAAAGTTTTATTCACGATAAATGGTTTGTCTTACAAACAAGACAGAGTATTCAAATACACACAGATTGTTTGAATACGATCCAAGTAGTATACTATGATACAATTATCACTACAAACTTAACAGTAAGTGTGATAATGCTTTTAGCCTAAGCTTAAAGGTTTTGTACACTATTTTTCTTGGATACTTCTTTGTGGTGCTTTTGAGCTGCTATTTATAGAGTTGAGTATCAACTCTATATTATCCAGCTCAGTTAGTTGTCCAAGGGATAACAAGTACATCTTGGGCAACTTTGCATTCTTTCCTTTTTGCTTTTCTTGGAAATAGAAAAAGCAAAAGGTAAAAGGTTTCTTTGCTGAGAAGAAAACCTTTCTTCAATGTTTGACTTTACTCAAACATCTCTTCAGTTGTACCGTAGCCTAGGGAAAGAAGAACTTCTTTTGTACGATTGTACTTTTGTTCTTCAATCTGTGCTCTTCAGTCTGTGCTCATCAGTATGTGATCTTCAATCTGTGATCATCAGTCTGTGATCTTCAGTCTGTGAAGCCTTCTGTCTTCAATCTTCATTCTTCAGATGATGAATTCATAAGTCTTCAAATAGAGCACGGCTTTCAGTCTGTGAGATTTCTTCAGTCTGTGAAGCACAGACTTAGAAACACTTCTTCAGTCTGTGAAGCACAGACTTAGAAACACTTCTTCAGTCTGTGAAGCATAGACTCAGAAGCACAGACTCAGGAAATCACTAAGTTTTTCCCGAATACAACTGAGTTAGATTTTGACTCCTCAGATTTATAACTTGGGTTTGATCATTGTTTTTCCCAACAGTCTGCATTAGTAAGCACGCATGATTCACGTGATACCAATATCCATCTAATGTTTACATCCGCAAAATTAAAAATGATAACAATATGTATCTAGTGTCTGCATTTGCAAAATTAAAAATGCTAACCGTATGCATCTAATGTTTGCATATACATCATTAGGTTGTGAATTGATGATTTCACAATTCTGTTCTAGTTAAGCTTCAATCGACATGTTGAAATTGATGATTTTCTAGCCGTCAGTATGTTAGGGTGTACGTAATAGATTTCGGATTTGAATCGAAAATGCTAGAGTGATCGTGAATATGAAATTGATTTCGAATTTAATTAAATACTTTATTACGTGATCTTGTGTATTAATTATGTGATTAAACTCGGAATAAGAAATGGGTTAAAAAAATTTGGACGACCCATGACTTTTATTTCTACCGGCGCCAAAAATTTCAATCGAAAACTTAGTTCTTACGTTTCTCACACCTATTTAGTTCTCAGGGGATACCTACCTTATATATAGAGGAAAGTTCAAATAAGAACCAAATAATAGTTAAAAACTTGTAAAAACTACTAGTTTACGTATTTGTTCAAATGTGATTAACTTCATTCATATGTGTGAACATTGATGTACGTTTACTTGAAAAGGAAAAAAAGTTAAAAATTCTAAAATTATATCGAAAAACACAAAAAACAAATATATGTTCACATTTGAGCGATAATGTGAACAAATCAGTTAAAATGTATTTTAAGACGTATTTTTAGGATTTTTTGACTTTTTTTTCTTTCTCAGTCTAACCTAAATCAATGTTCACATATGATTGAAGTTAATCACATGCGAACAAATACATAATCAAGTAGTTCTCATGAGTTACTGACTTTTAGTTGGTTTTTATTTAAACCTCTCACTATATATATAGTCATTGATGAGAATCAATTTAGTGATTAGAACCTTGAGAATTATGTTCTCCATCTGATTATAGAGAAATACTTTGGTTATAAAAAAATTACAAAAAAGTTATTACAAAATAAGGTGATACCTATTAATAAAATTAAGAAAGAAAAAGAAGTGTGAGAAAAAAAATCAATATAATAATTACAAATCATTTAGTTAATTTTTTTATAATTTGATTTGTAATCGTAGCATTGCTCCTAATTATATCATAAAAATGAGACGAATAGCTTAGTTTAGGGATGAGCATTAGTATCGAAATTCCGATACCGTACATGTACCATACCGTTATCGTACCCATACTCGTACCATCCCACTTCAAATGGTATGGTATTCGGTACGTATATAAATATTTTTTTTGGATGCGGTACTTTCGGTATGGTATCGTTATTTTTCCGGTTTAGTACCCGGTCCCAATTTATATAAAATATTATTATTTATTAAGAAACTAGATTTCAATCCCGTGTGTACACATGAGCCGTTGAATTTGTATTTAATTGTTATAACTATATAAATAATGTATATGATAAAATTCTTGTATACAACTTTGAGTGTGTAAAGGGTAAATTTTATAACCGAAGGTAAGATAAATCAAACAACCTCCCACTATAAATGTATCTAATTATATTTAACGAATTCAAAAGCATAAAGAACTTAAAGAAGCTAACAATCATAAATGATAAAGTTGTAACACGAAGGAGCAACTATATTATTTGTAAGACATTTTTTGTAATAGAGGCATATAAGAAATTTCAATTAAGACTGACATATTATTTATATACCAACTATCCAAGTGATATACATAGAGAATCACTTGTATGTATGGAAAATTGATTTTTAAATATTCGTTATTTTTAACTTTTTTGTGTACGTCGAAAACATAAAAATGTCAATTTTTTATCATCTTTTTATTTATAAGTTGCCATATTTGATTCAGTTTGGTATTAAAGTGGTGTTATGTTTTGTACTGTATCACTTTTTACAGCAGAACATTGTTCACTTTAGTTCTGTTATACTTCCGATACTAAACGGGTATAACATGACATTTTATCGTAACATTAGTCGCAGTTCGGTTGGTATTATACCAAACCACTTCGGTTGTTATGGTATCGTAGAAAAGAAAAACTATACGCTGCCGGTTTCGTGCCAGGCTTCATCTCTAGCTTGGTTCTCAGTCTCACCGATAATTGGTGCCGAAATTCTACCATATATATATCGGAACCATATCACTGTCTCCCGATTTTTACCGCAGATGGCTTCTCGCCCACCTCCTTCATTCTTCAAAGTTTTACTTCATCCATCTCACTCTCAACTGGTATTCATCTTCTTCGTACACACTTTTAATTTATCTATTTTATTTATTTATCTATTTGTTTTCCTTAGTAAATATGTGGGAAAAAACATTTGTTCATAAATTTATTAATTTTGCAGCCATTGCCATCTTCCTTTGTCAGCAAGCATTTGGGCTACAAAATTCCTAAAGACCCAATAATCCAGACAAATGGAGGCTATATATGGAAATTAAAGATTAAAAAAATTGGTGAAATTTATTTTTTTACCAATGGATGGAGCAGTATTGTTAAAGAAATTGAATTGGGTTTTGGGGATTTACTGTTATTTAGACTTATTGATAAATCTACTTTCAAATTATTAATTTATAGCCCAAGTGGTTGTCAAAAATTTTTGCCCCCAAAAGTTAAGGTTGAACTTGATGTTGATAGTGTTAGTTCTGTTGATGATGGTGTTTGTAATGTTGAGGATGATGTTGTTGATGATGATGATGATATTGATGATGATGGAGATGAAGAAGAAGAAGAAGAAGATTTTGAAGATGAGAAAGAAGATGTTGATGATAGTGATGATTATGAAGATGAAGATGAAGATGATGATGTCTGTGATGCTGCTGATGATGAAGATGTTGATAATGAAGATCTTGATGATGATGGTGTTCATATTGATGGTGATGATGGTGATCCTTTCTTCATGTCAACTATCTCAAAAGCCCATAAAAGTACATTGGTAAGGTTTATTATTTATAACATAATTCATCTCTATCTATCATATTGTTGCCTGATTCTATGAAAGAAAGAAAAGCAAAAAATTGAAATTTGACACTTTTAAGCTGATTTTTTTTTAACCTTTTTTTTTTTTTTTTTTTTTTTTTTGTATTTTGGAGTCGAAACAGTGAATATTGGTTGCATTTTTAAGTTACAAGAGTGTTATGTATTGATATACCACTAAATTTTTTTCTAATAACTTTCTCATTTTACTAAAACTATGTGCACCATTCTCGAAAAGTGGTGTAAATGTATTACGGTCAAAATATTTTTTTTAGTGTTATATGCTTAACAAAAATTGTAGTCTAGAAATCACTTCCCGATATATAAAACTTTGTTGCATTTATAAGAAATTTGCCTGAAGATAACTTTTTGGGTAATGTTGGTATCATTAGCGCCTCCCGACGGAATTTGTGGGGTTGGCCGAAATTGATGCTGAAAAAACAATAATTGTGAAGAATCTTGACGGACAAGAGTGGCCAATTCGGTTGCTGTCAGAAAAAGTGAATGAGTCAGAAAGGTACTATCTTTCGGCAGGGTGGGCTGAATTTCGGCGAAGTAATGATTTATTGGAAGGTGATGACTGCGTATTCAAGTTCATTGCAAGTGAAGATAAGTTATGTCTAGCAAAAGTCACCAAGAAAAAAAGGCCCATAAGGCAGTCACGACAATGTAGTGAATTTCGGGCGACTGAAGGTGTTAAAAGAAAGTGGGGTGGGCCGCCACATGAACATGGTGGTAATGTGGAAGTGGAAAGTGATAGTGATCATGATGTCGAGGGTGAAGATGATGGTGGTGGTAATATCGACCGTGAAGATGATGATGCTGATGATGTTGATAGTGAAGATGATGATCCTTCCTTTATATCAACTATGTCAAAAACCCACAAACATATATTGGTAAGATTTATGATATGTAACATAATTTTTCTGTTTATCGAATCTTTGCCAATTGTTATGTAAATTTTTTAAAACTTGGTTGCACTTTGCAGATGAAAAAGTGAATTTCTGCAGCGTAAGGTTGAAAGACTGAAATTTGATTGTATTTTGTTTGTTGCACAAAATTTTACTTTTTACACAGGTTGGGATTTTTGAGTTCAAACAGGTTGTTTTAGTTGATTGTAGTTATGGTTTCATTGATTTATAAAAATCCATTTAGTGTAATTATTATTATAAGCTTAAAACGTGTAGCATTTTATTCACAAAAATTGTAACTTGATTGCTTTTTTTAGATATATGCTTCTAAATTTAACCTTTTTGCATGCTGCTATTATTTTTAAAAATAGTAATCTTGCATTTTCAAGATACTTTCTTTCTAAAGTGTTTTAACCCTATTGTAGTATCATACTATATATATATGTATGTATATGTATTATTATATGCTTCTTTTCCAGTTTACTAAAATTTTGTCCTGTTCCAGTAGAAAAAGGTTTAAACTTTTTTGGATGTTGTTATTATTAGCGGCTTCCTGCAGAATTTGTGGATTTGGCTGGAATCAAAGCTGGAAAAACGATAATGATGAAGGATCTTGACAATAAAGAGTGGCCAATGGGGTTACGGTTGGAGAAAAAGAAAATGAAGCAGTCGAAAAGGTATTATATCGCAACAGGGTGGTCTGATTTTCATCGAAGCAATGATTTTTCTGAAGGAGATGAATGTGTGTTCAAGTTCATTAGAAGTGAAGGTAAGTTACGTCTAGCAAAAGTTACTAACAAAAAGAGGCAGTCACAGCCATTCGACAAAATTCTGGCGACTGAAGATGATGACAATGATGGTGAAGATGATTGTGATCCTTGCTTTACGTGTATCATCTCGAAAAACTGTCACTTTATGGTAAAGATTGAATGAATTTATTGCAGACAAAGCATTTGTGTTTTAACTTTATATAAAGTTTTTTTTTTTTTTCTAATAGAAAACAACTTCATATCAAGTTATCTCAAAAAGTGAAACTTGGTTCAAGACATATAATTTAAGCTTTATTGTATGTTGGTTTTATTAGCGGCTTCCGGAGGAATTTGTGCGGCTGTCTGGAATTGACGGAACAACCATTACGGTGAAGAATCTTGATGGAGAAGAGCTGCGAGTGGGCTTGAAGTTGGATAAATCGCGTAGGCAGATGAAAAAGTACATGTTATCGACGAAGTGGGCTGATTTCTTGCGAAGTAATGATTTGAAGAAAGGAGATGAATGTGTATTCAAGTTCATCATAAATGAAGCTAAGTTGTGTTTAGTAAAAGTCACAAAGAACAAAAGGGGTCGGCCGCCTTGTAAACAAGGTGATGAGGTGGATGTGGAAAGTGAAAATGACTCTATGGAGTTTATGGAGAGACCATGCGGTGATGATGATGAAGATGACGATGATGGTGAACATGATAATGGCAATGATAATATTGAGGGTGAAGATGAGGTTGATGGTGGTGGTGATATTAATGGTGATGATGGTGATCCTTTCTTTACGATGGTTATCTCTAAAAGCCGTACCTTGGTAAGGTTATATGAAATTATCATCGGTATTCAACTGCATATCAATTCATATGAAAATAAAATAAAATAAAAAAACTCAAATGATATTTATAAGACCATAGTTCTTTTTTTTGTGTGCATAAATCAACATATTAATTGATAAAAAATAGAATGATATGTGTAAGGTCACCCAAGTATAGTACTTTGCTTCTTAAGGCCACTCATGTATACAAAAGAGTTTTATATGGCACCCTAGTTTGTATCCATTCATTTTTTTATATGTTCATGCAACCTATCAATTTAGGCTAAAAGATATATTCATTATTATTTAAAAAAAGGGCAGTATTTGGTATTTCACAATTAATAATATTTATATTATTTGGTTTCATAAAGATAGGGTTTTTTTGTGTCTAAGTTTTAAGCACAGTTTTGGCCATATTTACTATACCTGAAAAGAGAAACAAATTTGGGTACAAGATTGTTATAAATTGTGGCATCAAAGAACGAAGTGCTACACTAGGTGTTCTCTAGATATGTTATCCCATAACAAATCTATTTATATGTTCATTGGTAAATAAGTAAAACTTGCTTAAGACATGTTCTCTTATCGTTTTACTTTTTTCCATGTTATTATTAGCGGCTTCCAAAGGAATTTGTGGGTTTGCCCGGAATAGAAGATGGAAATACCATGACGGTGAAGAATCTTGAGGGAGAAGAGCAGCAATTGGGGTTGCGTGTAGAAAAACGGTTTAAGAATGCGGATCGTTACCTTTTGTCTACCGGGTGGGTTCGTTTCGTGGAAAGTAATAAATTGATGTACGGTGACGAATGTGTGTTCAAGTTTATTAGAAGTGAAGGTAAGTTATGTCTAGCAAAAGTCACCAACAAAAAAAGGCCTTCTACAAAAGATGACGGTGTGGATGTGGAAAATGACGATAACAGATCATCTGGTGATGATGATAACGATGAAGATGAAAATGACAATGATGATGGTGATCCTTTCGTTAAGTTCACTATCACTAAAGGCTATAGTTGGGTAAGATTAAATGAATTTATTACTGCAAAAAATATGTTATTTTAGAAGGACTAATCACTTATACATAAGCAGTTTCATATCTACATACAATATTTTTTTAAAAGATAAGCACTTTAAAATAAGTGATCCTAAACATCAATAATTCTATTTTATGCACAAATCATCAATATTTGCATTTATTTGGAAAAGAATTAAAACTCGTTTTTAGACATATGCCCTTAAGATTTAACGTTTCTGCATGTTTTTTCTTATTATTATTAAATAGCGGCTTCCAAAGGAATTTATCGGGTTGCCCGGAATAGAAGGTGGAAAAAGTATAACGGTGAAGAATCTTGAAGGTAAAGAGAAGTCATTGGGCTTGTTGTTGGATAAATCGTGTAGGAATACGGAAAGATACATTCTGTCGGCTGGATGGGTTCCTTTTCTGCGAAGTAATAATTTATCAGAAGGAGATGCATGTGTAATCAAGTTCATCAGAAATGAAGGTAAATTTTTTGTAACAAAAGTCACTAAGAACAAAAGGCAGACAAGAAAACGACAATCAGCTGGTGGCATTCCAGTGGCTAAAGTTGTGAAGAGGATGAGAAGACAGCCACAGTCACCTGTTGGAATTTCTGTTACTGAAGCTGTGGATAGGAAAAGGGGGCGATCGTTGCGTAATGGTGTTGATGTGGAGGTGGTGAAGAGACCACCTGGAAGGCGAGCTAAGCGATGATGTTGATGGCCACCTTAGCAAAAATCTAGTGATCTTTTTGAGAACTGTTGATGGACCAACTTAAATGGTAGCTTATTATAGTTATGAGTATTATATAAAATGTTTAATTTCATGTGTTTAGGCAAGATATGAATTAAGCTCTTAACATGCTTGTGTTTGTGTATATGCAAGATAGCCAGTTTTGATCACTGCCTTTATTAGTTGAAGGCAATTCCTGCAATTATGTCCGGTTTTCGCACAGGCAGCAGCAGGGCTGTTTGAAACTTTTGACCCTGCTGTTCAATAATATTATGACCATTTTTGACTTGTAACTTGTATCTGACAGACTGAAACCACAGTCGACCTGTTGAAATTTGCGAAAGTTCTGGACGTTTGCTTCTTGTGTGCTCTTTACAGCCATAGTTTTTGCAGTAGATATTCACTATGAAACGAAGTTGGATATAATTTCAGAAGACGTAAAGGTGACATTGTAAACCCGTTTACTAATTACTGGTAGATTTGGACTCTTTGTTATCTCTGTTGGATCTACTGAGTTAGAGAAAATTATAAAAGGTGACATTTTTAACCCATTTACTAGTTACTGGTAGATTTGGACTCTTTGTTATCTCTGTTGGATCTACTGAGTTAGAGAAAGTTATAAATTACTCGTGGTTGAAAAGGGGACGGGTCAAGTGGGTCAATCAGGGTAAAATGAGATTGAACTTTGTCAAAAATGTAAATATTGAGCTCTCAAAATACTTTTTGAAGAAATAATATACACATTGTTGTAAATACTACACGTGTTTTGTAATCATATAAAATGCTTGATCAACCGGTGACCCGTTACCCAACCCGTATGCCCGACCCATTTTACCACCGCTACAGGATGACACTTTATTTTATTTTCTGCAATCTCAAATGTCTCATTTTCATTGTTTATTGGATTTGGATTGTATGATGTATGATATACATTGATAAAAAAAAGTGTGATAGTCCTTGTACTTGGGTATAAGATTCACTTTTTTTTATAAAATCACTTCCTATTAAAATTGCACTCTGTGCTATTCTCAAGGAAATATTAAAGTTTATGTAAAGAATCCATGTAATGTAATATATCTGCCTTCCCCAAAAATCTCTCTGCAAATGAATCCTTCCCGACCTCCTTCTTTCTTCAAAATATTGCTTGACCCATCTGCCAATCACTTGGTATTGATAAGAAAAAGATTTTTTTTTTTTATTTTGTGTGTTGTATATGATGAGTTCATTAAATTTTGCAGCCATTGCCATCTGAATTTGTGAGCGTGTACTTGAAGAACAAAATCCCAAAGGACCCACTACTAAAATCTGCAGATGGATGGCATTCATGGAGATTAAAGATTAACAAGATTGGTGAAAATTACTGTTTTACCCATGGATGGAACAATGTGGTTCAAGATAAACAGTTGGGTTTTGGGGACTTGTCTTTTGGCTTGTTAATCAGTCCACTTTCAAATTGTTGATTTATGGTCCAAATGGATGTGAAAAAATTGTGCCTCCAGAGCCAAAGACCCTTGATACGCCCATTTGATTTTACTAAACTCAAGCTAATAAAAATGCTAGTATTCATCACACAACACTGATATTCATCATTTGAAATTCAATTAACTCAACAACAATAAACTTTCTTTCTATTTCCCTTCCCATGAGTGTTAACGACTAACATATACAAGTTAATATTCAACGTAATGAATGTTATAGAAATTGAGAATTTCTCTGCTTTAAAAAAACTTCAAAAAACTTTAATTTTAGAAGGGGAAGGTTGGTTATCAATCATCAACCATTATGAAAGGTTGAGTTATATCAATGAAACGTAATATTCATTGTATACAATGATTTTTAAACATTCATCACATACAATGAATATCTACATCAGATTTATTGGCAAATATCAAATTTAGGACATGGAGTTTGTACGTATCATTTTGTTCTATTATATGAAGAGGCTTTTTGTTGTACATGAGCTTAACTGCTGACTATGTAGTTGGGTTGAAAGTGAGAGTACAATGGCATTTTTAATCTACTTTACACAAAATTTGACTATGCATTTAAAAGAGAAAGTACTGTGTAGCTTGTTTATATCGGCTCATGAGAGAAAATATGTTTGCCGAGTTTTTGTGAACAAAACACGTTGATCTCAATCCGTTATTAACAAGTACATGCTGGAATAAAGTTCCAAGATGGGGTTTGAATACGTATTCATCGATGTTTGAATAAAGTTCGATCAACCATGTGGAGTCAAACGACGAACATGAGAAATTTGATGGTTTGTTGTTTGAATATGTATTCATCAATGTTTTAGAATGACTTATGTTGAATCAGTGTTAGGATGTATGTAAGCTCCGAGTTTAACTGTAGTTCATTGGTTGTATAAATATTTAAATAACCAGGTTGAGTATGTTGATGATGATGATTATGATGGCGGTGGAAATGATGATGATGATGGTGGTGGTGGTGACCCTTTCTTTATCTCGGTTATGACTATGACCCACAAGAGACTGCTGGTAAGACAGTACAGGAGTAATTTATTTCAATATTTGGTGATCATTCTTTATTTACACTAGTGATTGATTACTTCCTCCATTATTCATTATACCAAAATTCATTATTTCATAAAAACTAGGATGAAGTTATTAGTGGTGATATTAATTGGTGACTTATTTTGTACTATATTTGGTAGAAAAAACAGAACTGAGACTTCTGTTTTTTCAAACATTTACTTCTAAATAAGTCTATCAACAGTTTTGTGTGTTGGTTTTAAACAGCGTCTCCCCAGGCATTTTGTGGGGTTGCCGGGCATAATTGATGAAGGAACCATAATAATAAAGAATGTCGAGGGAAAGGAGTGGCCAATGCAGTTGCGGTTAGATAAATCATTCCGTCAAACAGAAAGGTACTATTTATCATCCGGGTGGCGTGTGGCGTGACTGCGTGCGTAGCAATGAGTTATCGGAAGGAGATAAATGTGTATTTATGGAGTTGTGCGAGTAAAGTACTTCAAGGTGTTTGTTTCTGTTTATTATAGATGATTTGGAAATGGCGAAACAATCTGCTTCGATCAACTCTAGAAATGAAATTGAGGAGGCTGATCTTTTTTCAAGGTTGCAATCGTTTTCAAGAGGGTGGATTTCTTCGCGTAATCACTTAAAGTCTGCTAATTGGAGTTGTTGGGTGACTGATCCGTTAAGCATTTTTTCTTAGTTTTGTTGTTTTCGTTAAGTGTTTCTTGTTAGAGTTCTTTGTTTTTTCTGGTGTTTAGTTTTGCTCTCCTTTGTGGAGACATTGTTGTCTTGTTTTTCAGCTTGGCATCCTTCGATTTTGAGGATTGCTTTTTCTAATATACTTGTCGTGACTTTGCAAAAAAAAAGATAAATGTGTATTTAAGTTCATAAGAAGTGAAGGCAAGATATGTCTAACAAAAGTCACTAGGAAAAAAAGGTCAGAAAACCACACGACGAAACTCTGTTGACCAACGTTGTGAAGAGGAAGAGGGGCCCGCGTGAACACGACAGTGATGCTGATGTGGAAAGTGAAGACGAGTGCGTGGAGGTGGTGAATGGACAACGGGGAACGCCACCTCTGCAAAAAGCCCGTGTCGTTTATTTTTGAAATCTTTTGATGAATTAGTACGATAACTTTGTTTGTTAGGTGTATGAGTAATGTAACTCATTTGCAAGACTGAAAGTGTGAGTAATGTAACTTCACAATCCAGGAATAAGATACAATGCACATTGAACAGGCTTTTTCTCAAATCCCTTTTGACATTTAGTCATTTACTGTTGGCGTGTTATAATCCATTAACATTTACTATTCGTGGGAAAAAGTAAACATGATACTAACTCCGTCCGTTGTTCACATTTACATTTTGGGTTATTCCAAAATAAGTGTTCACTTTGTATTTTAACCAATCAAGATATACTTTGGTGGGTAAGGATGATGTTTTATTGGTGGAGAGTGAAATTAGTAAAGTTTTTTAAAACTGCATACACTTTCAAAGTAAATACGGAGGAAGTTATAGCATAGTTCAAATGTTTAATGTAACTGTAACTTTTCCTTGCCAGTACATAGTGGGGAATTTAATCATGATTTTTCAGTGTCGGTATGTCACCTTGTGAAAGATAAGCTTTTTAATTGATTAATTGACCGTGACCATTTAGATCAACCATGAGGCAATCTCCAACGTCGCGCTCCAAACGTAATTTCAAGTTGGAGCAAAAACACCTTCTCCAATCAGCTTCATATTTGAATTTTTTTTAACTTCGTATATGGAGTATCACTAGTCACTCATTCAAATGTCTAATCATTAAATAAAAATCTTTTATTGGTTGTCATGGATAAACAAATTAATTAATTTAGTATAGAAATGTTATGAAATATGTTTTTAGAGTACATGGTTGGGGATGAGCTTATTTTGAAGCTGAAATACCCTTTAAAGATGTTTTTTTTCCTCCATATTTGAAGTTGGAGATTTAGAGGTTGTTGCAGATGGCCGAGTGGAGTAAAGGCCTCATGTATACATAATTGGTTGGACTCGGGTTTACCTGGTTGAACTGGACCCGACTGAACCGAATCTGACTGAACCGGACCTGACTGTCCAAGTGGGTCATTTTGAAACCCATGTTTTAAAACGTCGAGTAAAACCACTTGAAATGTCCAAAATCTACACTATAAACATATTCCATCCATCTCACAAAAACTGTCCCCAAACAATTTTCGTTTGATTTATGATATATTGATTAAATCTCAATTTTGCATTATATTCAAGGTAAGTTAGAATGAATTATTTACGAAATAAATGATTGAGAGTAATGAATGAGGGTAAAATTGAGAGTTTAGTGATTTATAATAGTTATTTTTTGCAAGTGAATACTTATTTGGAACATATATAAATATCAATGTGAACATTTATTTTGTGACGGATGAACGGAGTATAAAGATTCTTGTAAAAGCATACCAAAACTCATTTCCTTGAGTAGGTGTGTGTTTGGCAACAACATATTGGAGTTGGGGCTGTAGCTGAAGTTAGTGGCTGGAGCTTGGACTTCTATTCAAAAGACACTTCAAAAAGCTTCTTGTTTAAGGGTTTATTTTTTTAAGAAACCCCATATTTATTTTCTTCCGGACAAAACTTGTGTTTTTCTTCCGGACAAAACTTAAAGCTTATGGACGGATGCTTGTAAAAAGTAAAGCTCAAGCACCTTAAAGCTTTAAAAAGCTTTGCGACAAACAAACGCTACAAAACGGGGCTATTTATTATTTACTACCAATAATACACTTACAATTACAGACAAACTTTGCTTTAACTAAAGGCCAATTGTTCATAGCGGTTGTTGAATCCACTGAAGTGGTGTCCACGTGTAAGTTCTTTTAGCTGCTAAAGGACATATATTTTTTAATTAATATATAAATCATAGTGCACATGCTAGTTGCTATCTATTTCTCTCTCTAGTCCCTGTTTCTCAACAGCGGAAATGGTTCCTTCATTCTTCAAGATGCTACTTGACCCATTAGCTCCCCACCTGGTAAGCATCTTCTTTAATTTACTTATATTTCTCTTATTTATCTTTTATTTATATATTTTTAATTTTTAATTTTAATAATGAAGTTACTGAACTTTGCAGCCATTGCCACCAGAATTTGTGAGCATACACATGAAGAACAAGATCCGAAAGAACCGAATAATCCGGTGTATAAATGGAGGGTGTACATGGAGATTAAAGATGAAACAAATTGGTGGTGTTTATTGTTTTGCTGATGGTTGGCTCAATGTGGTTGAAGATAGACACTTGGGTTTTGGTGATTTTGTTTTCTTTTGGCTCATTGATCAATCCACCTTCAAAATGCTAATTTGTAGTCCAAATGGGTGTCAAAAAGATGATATTGATGATGATGACGATGATAATCATAATCCTTCCTTTTCGACCGTTATAACTAAATACCAAAGTCGCTTGGTAAGTATCATAAACAGCCTTTTTCAGCTTGTTGTGTTTACTTACAAAAATAGTTGTTTATTTGCTAAGTGTCTTGTTCTAAAATGCATATCGTTTTTAGAAAAGTCACTATCCACCGATAACATCTCTATCTTTATCCACCAAAGTCTTTTTTTATTGGCTGTAATTGAATCTAAACACTCATTTTAATACAATCCAAATTAGTGAAACATGTATTTTGTGACAGATGAAGTATCATACATATTTATAGAGGCTAGATAACAAAACTTAAAAATTTTGTGACACACAAATAATCAGATAACCATAGGCATTTGGTGCTGTATTAAAATGCAATAAGCAAATGGTTCTATAGGCAATCCAAACACCTTCTTACTCTATTTAGATATTTGGGTTTTAATGTTTTTTTTAAATACATTTGTTGGTATATAATCAGGGGCTGTCAGTAGACTTTATAGGGTTGACCAAAATGGATGAGAAGAAAACGATAATTGTGAAGAATCTTGAAGGAAAAGAGTGGCGAATTAGCCTGCGGGCGAAAAAGCTGCGGCTAAGGTACTATTTGGCATCGGGTTGGAGTACTTTCCAGCGAGTTAACAAGTTATCGGAAGGAGATGAATGTGTATTCAAGTTCATCGGAAGTGAAAATAAGTTATGTCTGATAAAAGTAACCAAAAATGAAGAGGCTGTGATAGTGAAGCCATCAAGAGGAAGGCGGCCTAATAGTCACGTGCAATGACATCTCAGTAAAGATCTTAAGTTCTTTGGTTTATATCTGCTGTAACAGTTTTAATAGATGAGGTTTATGTCAATAAAAAAGTTGACTTTCTATGGATAATTATTTTCAACTAAACAGATGATAGCCATTGGCAAATCAGGTAATGTGTTTTGTGTAGAAACAAATAAGTATTATGTATGTGGGCCCTAGCACAGAGGATCAGACACGCATGTTTCTAGAGACTCATAATCAAATGACAAAAGGGCTTTACGAAAATGGACATAACTTGAGCTATAAGACTCCGTTTTATGCCCATGACCTGTCGAATCAAAGCTTAGAGCTAGAAGCACAGCGTCGTAAGCTACCGTTGGATGGAGTTATGGACATTTTTATGTTTTTTTATTTATATTTGGGCTTGTGTTTGGTCCGTCTCTTTTTAGGCCGATTCGAATTTCTGCTTCTTATTTAGGGTTTTCTTGTGGACATGGAAGAATTAGTTATCGTTTTTATAAAAGTTGAATTTTCTCTCAAGTTGTGTTCATTAACTTAGTTGAATCAATCCTAATTGCGATATTTTTTTAAATCAACGTGTGTTGGAAGGGGTTAACCTGGTATTATGTGAATCAACAAGTTTAATCCGTGTTTCGTTTATTTGTACACTGCATCAATTATCAAACTTCATTGGTTTACGAGTACATTCTTGAATGGCTTGTCCTTGTATGAAACACGACTACTTGATCAAGAACCCTTTTATATTTCTGTGGAAAGGCATCCAAAACTACCAAGAAAAGAGTGGCAAACGGCTACTTTTGAACATGTCAAAATAGTGCAGCAAGGTTTGTGTCGACTCAACACCACATTTTTCCACAAGTATTTATTTTTTAATAATAAAAGATTTGTCAAATACCAAAATGATATCAGGAGGTTTATGCAATAAAAATACATTTTAGACAATTTTGATCGCTCATTAGTGGTAACCTTTTCAGCTGATTTATTCACTTTATCTATTTGATCAATTGATTCGTTACATATAAAACATTACCTACATCGACCCATTTAGCTTATTAGTGGTATCCTTTTTAGCTTTACCTATTTGATTCGTCAGATATAAAATATAATCCAAAAGATATGGAGCTTGGGATCGTTATAGATTATTTTCATTATGTTGATAAGTGCAATTTTAAAAGATAGGCTCTACAATCAACCAACTAAAAACACTTAATTAAGTTCAAAAAATTTGTGAGTTGGCCAATTGTTTTACAAGCATATGCAATGGTATATACAATCACTTTCAACTCCACTTGACACATCAACGTCGCTTCAACTTTCCACTAATTTTTTTCTCAACCCCTTTTTACACCCCAAGGAACTCTTTCGACCCCTCTTTCCTTTTTACTTTTAATTATTATTTTTATTAATAACATGAAACTCAATAGTCTAAGCGTGAGAATGAATTTTGGTTTTTTTGTTCCCAACCCCTAAATGATCCCCAACCCAACCCCGCACACGTGGCACCGAACCCCACACCAACCCAATCAGTGCTAATGCTCTAATCTTGTGTTCACGTGTAACTCTTTTTTTAAATCAGCAACATGACATCGATATAACATCTTAAACTGCATATAGTTGCTATATGTCACTATTTTTCTAAGTACTCAAAGAAAATGGGTCCTTCATTCTTCAAGGTATTACTTGACCCATTAGCTCCTCATTTGGTACTCATCTTCTTTACACAATCTTTTATTTATTTAAATTTTAACTTTTTTTTTTTATAGAATGAAGTTATTGAATTTTGTAGCCATTGCCAGATGATTTAGTGAGCATGCACATGAACAAAATCCCAAAGGATACAATAATTCGGTGTACAAATGGTGGGTATTCATGGAGTTACAGATCAAACAAATTGGTAATATTTACTGTTTTTGCTGATCAAACAAATTTACTAGTCTAAATGGATGTGAAAAAGATCACGATCCTTTCTTTTCGACCGCTATCACTAAACAACAAAGTTCCTTGGTATCTAACATAAACAACCTTTCAGCTTGTTTTTTTATATAGATATGGAGATATCACACGTGCCATTTACAATCATATGACTCATGTGCATCAGAGGCTTAAAAGAAAAAAAAATTAAATTAATATATTTAATCGTTAGAGCATAGTGGACGGTGATACTGTTATTACTAGAACACGGTACGTCGAAAAAGTGAAATAGTGAAAGAAACACTTTTTACAGTACTGGACTTTTTTATTTTTATTTTATTTTATTTTAGGAATATAATTAATTAAATAAATTGAGACAAATAATTAAAAAATAAAGAAAACAAATTATTAGCTCAGTTTAACTTTTATGGGCTTGGCCAACTTAAATATTAAAACCCTTTTGTGGTTGTTCTTCCTGCAACGACACACATACAACAACAACGCACACATAAAGAATAACACTTGCAACAAACACACACACAACAAATAAATTGACCGCATCTTTTAAAAAAAAGAAAAACAAAATGAAAACAAGCAAAGAAAAATGAAAAAAAATGCTGACTGGGAACGTTACCTAACATGCCGTCGCGGAATGGTAGAACGCCATCCGACGGCGTTCTCGGTCCTTAACGGTGAAGAGAACGAGACTACGCCGTATGCTCTCACACTTTTAAAAATGGAACATAAACAGTGGTGCGTCCATACCTTATTGCATCTAACCATCTGTCCAGTTTGTTGTATAGATGGTTTACCGTAGTTATAAGTTAAATGATACATCAACTTAACTTATGTGACTAGTAAAGGAATAGTGACACACGTCAAAATCAAAAGAAGCAAATTAGAGCTGTGGCCCCGAATAGCCCATGAGCACCACTTTGAAAATTACACCGAAATCATTTACCCGTCCCGATCACACTATAAATTGGAACTTTAATTTCTTATTTATATTTTAAGTTAAAAAAATATTATTTTGTCATGTTTTATGGTATTAGTTAGGTTGATGTATCATTACTCGTAAGCTAATAAGTACCGTTTTAAGAAGAAAATGACCTAAATCATTAAATAAGTAATAGCAAGCATGCCCTTCGGAGTTGTTTGGAAATTGCTTATTAGATACTGGTAGAGAACCCGCACAATGTAGCGGATAAGATTTTAAAATCGAGCATAAGAAATATTATAATTAACTGTTGAATAGTTGATATGATATCGTTTCTTATATAACATTTCTATCATAGTGTTACGGACATACTAACAAATATTAAAAATAAGCAAATTAGAGTTGTACTAAACAACAAACTCTTAGTTCTATACTAAAAACTAATATAAAGTATAAAAGTTAATTAAACATTAATCTATCTCACACATTTGTACCATAAGTCAAAATAAAACTGAAAAGGATACCAAATATGTAGTATAAGAACACTTCAAATAGTAACTTTGTATTATAAAATGAAGCAATATATATTATCAACAAATAACAATATATTATCTTTCTTACCAAATAACTTGTTTACCTTGAATCTTAACTTCAATTCTTACATCTTGAATTTTCGATCTTGAATCGTAACTTATAGTGAATATTGCATAAAGAAATTAGGATCAATAAGAAAAACGGTAGTGAATATTTAGTAGGTAAATATATTTGACTTGTTGATTTATTTTTTAAAAATACAAAAGTTATTTATAAACCAACTTAAATATCATTTAATATACATAAATATGTTTTGAACATTATTAATTTTTTCCAATTTTAGTCAAGGTTAGTGTTGTATTTTTTATTGTAGGTAGGGATAATTGTGTCTTTTTCGATCTTCAAATGTTTAAGGCTATAAAGAAAGTAACTAAACAATTTATAAGGATTAGAGATTAGATATTAGAGATATATATTTATTCGCTTATGGTTTTTTAAAATAACAAAATTTAAATTGTCTATAACATAACAAATATTTAGATAACCCATAAGCGTTTAGTAATGCGTCAAAAAGCAATAAGCACATAGTTTCAAAGGCAATCAGAAACTCGCCCTTAATCTGTCTATATTTTTGGGATTTACAAAAATGTGACTTTCTTGAGTACACTTGTTGGTATAATCAGCGAATGTCAGCAGATTTTATAGAGTTGACCAAAATAGGTGACAAAAAGACGATAATGGTGACACAAAAGAGTGGCGAATAAGCTTGCGGGTGGAACAAAACAGGATCGGGGTGGAAAGATTTTCAAAGAAATAATGAGTTATTAGAAGGAGATGAATGTGAATTCAAGTTCATCAGAAGTGAAGAAAAGTTATGTCTAGCAAGAGTCAACAAATATCGGGGTGTTCATTGAACGGTTTGAATCGAAAAATCATCCAATCCAAATAGGTTTGTTTTAATTGGTTTCGGTTATTTGAGTTTGATTCGGGTATTTTATTTTAACCGATATTATAACTGGTTTTCAGTTCGGATTTGAACATTAACCGCCTTTCCTAATTCCTTTTTTTTGTATAGATTAATACATTGACACTATTAATTGGACTTTAAACATTAACAGCCTTTCCTAATTCCTTTTTTTGTTTTGAAATAAAATAATGTTAGATTTACAAATAATTGAACTATAACCATGAGTTCAGTACTTGTTATCGATCAAAGAAAATAACAGTCTACCGCCGTGAAATATAGTTATATATTATGAGTATATTATACTTTCATTTCACGAAGAAATTTGAGTTATTTAATTATTTTTTTTAATTGTTAGCATTAGTTCGGGTTTACATGGTCCAAACCGATTAACTCAATTTTTATTCGGTTGGTTTGGATTGGGTTTGTATAGTTTCGGTTTGGGTATTGGGTGGTTTTTATTTTTTTCAAAAACCAAAAAAATCGAACCGAATAACTCCATTAAACCGAAACTCGGACGTTTGAACACTCCTACCAAATATAATGCGACTGAAATGATGAAATGACCAAGTGGAACTGTTCGTAAATGGGGCTTTTGTCTGTTAGATGATAGATTATTAGTATGGCCCACCTATTAGATCAATAGACTCAATATCTTACGGGATTTCATTATTTAACAATGTCAACGCGAAGAATGATTTTTGGGGATTATCCGTCTTTAATATTTTTAATGGCTTGTTTTGAAACCTCGTAATAAAATGTATTATCAACTTCACTGGCATTGAAGATAATGTTCGGCACAAACATATTGAGTACAAATGAATCAAAGGGTGTATATTTTGCATGCACAAAGCACTTTAGATTTCTATGGAAATGTACCCATAACTAGGCATGCACATAACTGGTTTTTTCGAAAACCGGTTTGGATTCAATAACTTAACCGGTTATTGGTCAACGGTCAATAATCGGTTTTATCTAAAAATCGATTACTAACCGAACCGGTTACCAAGAATGAAAACCATAACCTATACAAACCGGTTATTACCGGTTACAAACCGGTTCGGGTACAAAAACCGGTTATTAACCGATTTTTTTATATAATTCCAAAAAAAAAAGTTGAGCGTTATAAATTCAAAAAACGTAAACCTCAACTTTTATTAAATAAACTCATAATACATTATTCGACTATTTGGAATGGAAACATAAACTTAATAAACTCATCATACTCCAACTTTTATTAATATACGAACGTAAAACTTAATTCGTATAATCCGTATCTTCTTCGGAGCTAGCCTCGCGCGAAGCTTCATCGAGAGCGATTTATTCATCGGAAAGTGAGTATACCAAACACGCTTCCACCTCTTCATCGTGTATATCTTGTTCGTATTCTAGTTCACCTTCAAGACTTAAAATGTGTTGTATACGTTTTGCGACGTCTAAGTGATCCTTCAAGCAAATGCACATCTCTAATGATGTCGGTGTGAGTCTTGTTCTTCGTATAGATAATACCCTGCCACTAATAGAAAAAGCGGATTCCGAAGCTACCAAAGAAGCTTGGATAGTTAGTAAATCTAGGGGTATGGCAGTTAGAACGGGAAATTGAGATTCCCTTCCTTTCCACCAAGTCAAAATATCAAATTGTGCGAATTCATTGGGTCCCATGGTGGCTAAAAAATCAGTTCTAATATATCTCCCAAATTCGTTAGTCGATGGTTGGTCACCATCACCTCTAGCCTGTTTAGTATTTTCTTGTCTTAAGCTATTATATAAGTTAATCATCGGATCCCTAGAAGTAGATGTAGAAAACGATGCCGAACTCGAAGTTGAAGAAACATTTCTTGAACCATATTTTTTAAAATAAACATTAAATAAATCTTTAAAACATTGTTAAAATAAGTTTGTGCATTTATTGCAAACCATGGGTCCTCGTCATTCAACTCCAAATCATTACAAATGGAATCGATAGGTAGTTCCACCCCGCTAATGTTTAAACATAGGTTCAATGCGGCGGCACAACTAATTACCGGTGGCATTTCTTTGAAATATTTTTTTAGTTTTGCTTTCATGGGCATTACCATTAAATTCATATTCGCTTAATTTTTTACACATTAAATAAATTTGATTAAGTAGCAAATGAATTGTGGGATAATAAATACCCGATAATAAAGTTGTTGGGGTTTTAAAAACTTTGAGCAATTCAGTTATTTTTATAATAACATCCCAATTTTGGTTTGAAAATGATATAACTTTACCCTTAAAGGCAAGTTGATCATGAAAACCTTGTAAAGTCGAACGTTGGCGTAAACCACATAAAAATATTTTATAAGTCGAATTTCATCTTGTTGGACAATCACAATTAGGGGTTAAAAAAATAGAATATGTATCCTTACACAATCTCATATATTGTTTATATCTAGCTTTACCCTTACAAAATATATCTTGTAACACATTTTTAAAAGCGTCTTTTATTTCACTTATTTCTTAACCGCTAGTCCGTCCTGCACAACCAAGTTTATGATATGTGCAACACATCGGCTATGATAAAAAATGTCATTCAAAGGTGGTTTATATTTTAGTATTAATTTTCGAACGGCGTTTGTATTATTACTCGCGTTATCAAATGAGATTGCAGAATTTTTTTTTTCTAATTTAAAGAAGTTTATTACATCTCGTAAAAAATAAAATAAAATTTGACCCATGTGCGGCTCCTCAAAATTTGATGAAGCAATCGTATGCTTCATCAAATGCGCGGTAACGCAAAGGTACGTTAAGTTTACACTTGTATTTAAATTTTCACAGCCATGTTACGGGATCAACCCAGAGCGCGGTAACGCAAAGGTACATTAAGTTTACACTTGTATTTAAATTTTCACAACCATTTACTAGGTCTATTTTTGCTTTTTTCCATAATTTCATACAATCACGTCTAAGAGTAGTACGACTTACTTGATTATATCGTGGTTGTAGAGTATTTTGAATCACCCTAGTAAGCCGAGGGTTGTCGAAATGGTTGAACGACAAACCTTCTTGAATCACATAGCTTGCAAATTGTTCTCGACACCGCTCTGCCTCATATGTAAATATACTCCCATCTTTGTTAATAGATGCTTGACCCACTTTCGGATTAGATTTGAGTGCACCGCAAAATTTTTCTTTATGTTGCTTCAACGTTGAGTTGAATTCGGGTTTCAAATACCTTTCACAACGTTTACATTGAGCCTTAATTGAGCCATCCGACAACAAAACTTTGTTGTAATTACACCACACCTCTTGGTTTCGTTTATTTTTTAAATATTCAACAATCGTTGGTGCATTTGAAGCAGGGGCAGAGCCACCTCAGGGCAAGCGGGGTCAGGTGCCCCCGACGACCTAAATTTTGTTGATATATTTATATCTTTGTTTAGTGTAATTTAATGTGAAGTTGCAAACTAGCCTCCATTCCTCTTGTATAGAATATATACTATGGAAGTATGGATAGTCTACACTTGATTATTGAAGTCATAATGAAAATATAAAGCTATTTTTGGTTCTCTTGAAAGTTGAAAGTCCATTTTAGTCGATGTTGTAGGTGGTGAAGAAAGATGAAAGATGTTTGGGGAAGATGAGCATAGAGAGAGACCCCACTTGTACTTTTTCCATTAAAATGTTTCTTTTAATGCCTATTTATAAAAAGAAATAATCAATTTAAACCTCAACATTATACAACTTACCAATTTAACCCCTATTATTATACCAAACAATAACAGTGAAATACTATTTTGGACTAGTATTTTGATCAAAATAATTAACATTTCAATTAATTTTATGTTATAGAAAAACAATTTAATTATAATATTAACTAAATTTGATGTACTCACGGGAGAACTAAAACAACATTCTTATAGATTTATTTTAAATATTGTTTTTTTATTATTGCCTACTAACTTGATAAAAAATAAAAGTTTTGATTACACTAATGTTTACAAAAATAAGATGTCGTTTGCTCTCAAGTTTTTAAAAATAAGATGTCGTTTATTCATGTATATATGATAATTTTACTAACATTTTTGACGATGTTTTTGTCACTTTTCTAATTCAAAATTTTTAGGAAATTTCTTTTGCCCCCGTCGAGAAAGATTTCTAAATCCGCCACTGATTTGAAGAACCAACATTTTCGGAAGTTGAAGAACATTGAGTTTCCATTTGAGAAATGAGACGAAAAGTATGTGTTTTTAGTATGTCAAGAGTGTTTTGAGAGTGTTTGAGTGTTGTGACTAAACCAAACTCAACCTATGTATTTATACTAAGTTTGGGATGGCAAAATGGTTAAAAAAAACCCAAAAAACGGCTACAAACGGTTATAAAACGGATACATAACGGTCGCGAAAAAAACCGTTTCTCATAACCGTTTATTATAACCGGTTTGAAAAAACGGTAATTTACTAACCGGTTACTAACCGCTGGTTTTTTAATAACCGAACCGGCTATTATCAAAAACCGGTTTGGATCGGTTTCGGTTACGATTTTTTTTCGATTTCGGTTTCGATTATTTTGGTCACGGCTACCCATAACTACATAAAAATAGAGTAGAAATGGGCATGTCGGGCGGTTAGGTACTGTTTAAATAGCTCCCTACAATTAGTAACTAATCGAGATACGTGGACGAACCTTGCGGAACAGACCTGGAGTAAAAGATACCAATTAGTAGTAGGGGAGTGGTCCATATAGACCGGTTTTACAAATAAGTGTTGCACCCCCAAATTATGATGCAGCGGAAGTCGGGTCGGGGCGCGACTAATAAGAAATCATTACACAAAGTTACATCGAACGACCACTATATGCGTCGTTTTGAAAACAGTCCAAAAATAGTACATTGAAAATCCAATTGTTTACATCAATTTCTGAGTTCGCGAATGGTTCTAGAGATTCTAACACATAACTAATATTACAAAATAGTAATGCAAGGAAAATCTCCGATGTTTGTAAATTATGCGACTCGAGCTATTGTATCTTGGAGTAATCCTACTCCTGTTGTGAACCTGAGAATACATACTAAAATGGTCAACAATAATGTTGGTGAGTTCATAGGTTTAGTTATCAAATGTATAAATGTGAACCACGAGATTTCATAAGTGTTGCACGCATGGAAAATAATGTATACTACTGCCATGAGCTCATAGTCCGAAGCTTAACCGATATGAGTTTGCCTCCTCCAGATGCCTAATCCAGAACACCCGTATGAACAAATAATAAAGCGTCCATTTGACTAGTTAGAGCTACTAACCCGGATGGGGATGGTCAATCCCAAATAGATCTATTCTTTAAAACTCGCGCTAAGATCCATACTAACGAAATTATGATGTGTAGAGGACTTTTGTGTGGATTATGAAAGTGAAACTCATGCAATCCGTATATGTGTAAATCTGTACTCGTGTTCATGAAAATAGTGAATGTATTCTCACCCCAATAGTTAAAACAGTATAAGTGGGGCTATGAGACTCACATGAGTCTTGAAAGCGTGCGTTTAAATCAATAAACGTATATCAAAAGTGTAACCTTCTAGCGCCCTAAACGCATAAGGTTATGTATGAGTGAATGTCTCAAAAGATCATTCATGCTAGTTGTCCACTCAACTAGTTATGTCCAAGTGTTTGTTTATCGTTCGCGTTTAGGAAACATGTATGGCCCGTTGGTGATGTCTTGTAATAATAATTCTCGAAGACATTATTATTATGTTTGTTTCATTGTATACTTATAAGAGTGTATGAGTTTCATGTACATGTAGTGTCATATGTGAATATTCGTTGTTACGCGTGTTTAATAGTTTGTGAAACATGTTCTAAATCTGTTTTATGCGACACTAGGGGCGACACCAAGGCATATTGCGACACTAGGTTGGTGTTGCAATTGTCTCGGAAGTTGGGACTCCTTGTGTCGCAAGTTGTGATTTCGATTTTGTTTTAGCGACGTAAGCGTTAGTGTCGCAGGGTGTTGCGACACCAGTTAGTACTGTTGGTAAAAGTAGTGCGACACAAGCGTTAACACTGTTAGTTGCATTATTGCGACACTAGCTTAGTGTCGCAAGTTAGTACTGTTTTATGATTTAGCGACACAGGCGTTGTGTCGCAGATTAGTATTGCTGTCTTATGATTTAGCGACATAAGCTTTGTGTCGCAATAGCTTTGGGGCCATCTGCGACACAGATGGGCTGATATGATTTCGTTATTCGGGAACTTGGTCAAATGTGCTCGGTTTGACCCGAACTTAGGGAAGTCTTAAATATGTTATTAGAGCTTAGGAAACTTCTCGTTACGTTTTATAGTGATCCCAAAAGTGTCGTTTTAAATTCCAAGTTAAAACAGTCCACCCCTTAGTTTTTCCGAAATTTATACGTTTTTCGTAGCTCGTTTTGACAAACCAAAGCTTCGAAATAAAATCCAAGAAAATTACTAGTTGTTCATACGTGTCTTAGCTAGTTCCAGTAAATTTTTCATAATTTTTGGTCAAGTGTAACTCACAAAATCGTCCAAGAACCAAGTATGTGTCCAGTGGACTGATTTCCTTACCTTTGCCCAGTGTTTGGTGTATATCTCACGATTTACAAAACTTGAGAAAGTGAAATAGTACAACTTTTAAAGGTAACAGAAAATGTGAACTTTTCCAAGTGGTTTCAGTCGATTTGAGTTTGTAGATCTCGAGATATGCCCTCTCTAAGTTGGTTAAATTTTCTGCTCTACAGGACAGTCCGGACACTTATTTTTGTAAAATCGTTTTCCCATACCAAACGACCTCAGAAAAATACCAAACTACTTGGGTTCGAAAGTAAACTCCTTGAACTTGATTTTAGACTCAAGAATCGCTCGATTTGGTTAAGAAATGAGTTAGATATCATGGGTCAAAGTCGGGTTAAGTTTTCATCCGGTGGTTAACAGCTTTGTCCGAAAGTTTTTAGCATTATCCTTTAGTTTTCGGTTTAGATCTTGGACATAATTTGCATAAACGAACATCTAACATGTATATTAACATTATCCGAGGAAGGTAAAGAAGATTTGAAGGAATTCTTACAAAGAAAACTCGATCTAAAGTCGAAATGAGAAGGAGAGGGCTGCTGTGAATGTTTCTTGTTTCTTTGTTCGTTCTCCTTCTTCGGGGTATTGTAAATGATGGAGATGGTGGCTAGATCTTCTTGGAAGAGGCTGAGAAAGGTGGTAGTGAGGGTGGATTTGGGTTGGGATTTTAGAGAGAGTGTAAGGAATGAGAGCAAAAGAAAGTGAATGTGTGTGTTGAATTGAAAGTTGGAGTAAGGTGTAAGTGTTTTGAGGAAAGGGATGGGCTAAGGGTGTTGGGTTGGTTCTTGGGCCAGCCTGGGCCGAGCTGGGCCTGACCCATCGTGGTCTTGGGCTCGTGGCTTGCTTCTTGATCTTGCGTTACGCTACTCGGTCGGTTAAACGTTTTTCGCCCGTTTTAGATTTTAATTGTTAAACGTTTTGTTTTCGCGTTTTGTTCTTGATATATAATTGAGATTTTAAATTGACCAAATATTTATAAATACATTATTGAACCTTTTCAAAATATTTGACAGGTTCCGTTCGGTGTGCTCACAATAATAAACAGATTAAACACAAGCAAATACGATGTTAAAATTACGAAAAAAGTAAACGAATACACGGAATTAATATGGTTATATCCAATAACAGTTATAACGTGTCGAACCAACTCTCGGACAACGAAGATAATATGAATAGTGCCTCCAACTCATCTTCCACATTCGAAGTCGTGGTTTCCCCCACAATATTGTAGGAGACGTTATTGGCTAGAGAAAGTCGAACCACCCTAAGTGCTTGACAATCGAAGGAAACCCAATCCTCCTGTTCATCTCATCAGTTTTAATACCCAACAACAGTTGGTACAATTTTTTGTAAGTATCAATTGCATAGCACTGCAAACTTCACCTCAGAAACCAACTTCAAAACTACACCAAGTGTAACACACTATTTTTTGTAAGTATTATTTTATTAGTTGTATTAATTATTATAATTGTATTTGGAGATTTAATACAAAAATATGAGTTTGGGGTTGAAAATATATTTGAGAAACAAGTTTAGGGGTATAAATGCAAACTGAAAGTGTAGAGGGGTTATATTTATCAAATGAGGTTGTACGAGGACTAGTAAATAAATCTATTAAAATTAACCTCCCTTCTTGTTAATTCTAGAAAGCCAAAATCAGGCCAGACAATTTGTGTGTGTGTGTGTTGATGCATACGGTTTATAGAGGGAGAGAGAAGAGGAAAAACACAATCAAATTGAGTGCAAATTATTGTTAGTTTGAGGTCTTTTAACACTATTCTCGTATCTTTGAGGCAAGAACAACTCCTTTCACATCTAATTTGACTATTATGTTGATTTGATTATGAACTCTAATTGAGCTTCAGGGGAAAATGTGGGTTTTAGTGTAGGGGGTTTTATTGCTATTTTAGAGAGTGAATGAGTTTATTTTGAAGATTTTTAGTATAAAAGTGATGAGTTTTGTTAATTCTCTTATGTTGTATGACTGAGGTAAAATAGAGATGTTGTTGTTGTTGAAAGAGGAGATTAAACTCTTAATAAATTATATGTGTTTTCAAAAAGAAAAGATTGAAACTAAATGAGTAATAATCATGAAAGAATTGAGTTGTAAATATGGTTAATTTGTATGTTTAATCTTGTTGAAATTAGTCCTTAATGTGTTAGTTAAGTTGGAGTTTATCAAAAAAAGTGTTGCTATGTATATGAGTTGATTTGACACGTTTTTGGTGAAAACTCGAATTTGGACAGAAGTTGTGCAGAAAATGAACTGTTTTTGGAAAATCAATGTAAATTAACCGTAACTCATATTTTTAACCTGGTTGAGTCGTTGGAAAGGTGTATGAGTCTATTTTCCAGTAAAATTTGTTTCAGAAGATGAAACTGAGTTTAAGTGGGTCAAATAATTAAATTGTTACAGACTATCCGGAATTGAGAATAAATATTTTTGGAAGAAAGAAAGAGAGCTAAGTAAAAATGATGATTTGGTAAATTTATCAAGAATAGAGATTTTGATGATGAGAATGATGGAGATTTGTCACACCCCCAAAATTTAAAATAATCATAATTAAGGCAGAAGCTCGGAGCGTGACAGATTGGTATCAGAGCCATTGGTTATAGCGAACTAGGAGTCTTAGAGACCTAGACTATAACCCTAGATACGAACATTCATTTCATGCATTTGCATCACTTATACCTTATCGCATAGAATACTATTATTACAGTATGTCTAGAGAGCACCCATACCTTGTGATCGACTCCGATGAGGAGAAACCGACCGAGTACGATTACGACAGCGACGACACGTCAGTTTACGAGAACCTGCCGACTGACCCGGGAGTGATCTCAGACGATGACAGCAGCGTCACACCACCGACATCACCCTTGGCTATGCCTGGCGCGGCATACGGCGTCGCTGAGTCTTGGAGCACGTTCGCTGAGATTGCACGCGGACCACGCTTGAGGACCACAGCTAATAAGACGACCAGACGTCTTCCCATCGGACCTTTAGCACCTCGGCATGAGACATCAGACAGTTATGAGGACTTACCTGTAGAGCCATCACCGAAGAGGCAGAAGACAGAGCACTTAGCCTGGATGCCGGACATACTGAGGCACTGGAGAGCTCTTGAGGGTATCCCCTCTATCTATGAGATCGACGAGTCTTCCCGATCACCGCCATCTCATCCATTTACCGGCGAGCCTGTTGAGAAGACTATCCCTACCTTGGTTGCCATGACTAACTCACATGTCGGGAGCCTTGCTAGATGCGAGCGTATGTCTTGGAGCTACAGAGTGATACCTCTCTACTGGATGGAGACATGATCTCTACGTATGAGCACATCGATACTCTAGAGGGTCGTATCATGACCGACCGAGAGGCAAATCACGCCACTATGGCCCGTGTAGAGACACCGGACGGACGCACCCGAGCATCAGAGATTGTAGTAGGAGCTAGCTTGATGATGACGGCGTTGATGGCTGTCATGGGGATGTATATATCCTACTTTCATTAGACCTGCGTATGGCGGGTTGTGTCTACGCTATATTGTACTGAAAACTTCTATTCGATGGGTATATAAGAACCCCATCATATTTTGTATGAAACTTATGTATAAATGTTTTCACTTTATTTATAATATAGTATATGGTTGTTTATATTTCGCTTTCTTTGTGTTGGCAATGATTATTATATCTTATCCGTCTTTCATTTTGGGTTAGAACGAAACCATGCCACCCAAACGTCGAAATTCTAGAAACAGCCAAAGGAGCACAGGACCCGCCAACGCTGAAACTGTTGAAGAACTCGTTGCTCGACGAGTGGGCGATGCCATTGCCCAGTATGAGGCAAGTCGCACTCGCGACAATGTCGGGAATGGTAGCGATACTACGGGAAATGTTGCTGGAGGAGACCGAACTGAGGGACGAACCAACAAGACTGGATAACCTGAGAACGTCCAACGAGGGTGTTCATACAAATCATTCCTGGCATGTAAACCAAACAATTTTCACGGAAATGAGCGTGCTATAGGAATCGTCCATTGGATTGAGAAAATGGAATATGTGCTGGATATCAACAACTGCTCACCTGACTTTATGGTTAAGTATGCTACCTGCACACTAGTTGGCAAAGCATTGACCTGGTGGAACGCCCAAGTCCAAACCCTTGGACGCGAAGCCGCCAAATCCATCTCTTGGGCAGAACTGAAAACGATGATACTAGGAGAATTCTGTCCCCGAATTGAACTCCAGAAAATTGAAACTGAACTTTGGGAAATAACGATGAGCGGATCTGATATCACTGCTTATACCACCAAATTTCAAGAACTAGCTCGTTTGGTCCCACACATGGTTACCCCTGAGTACAAGCGAATAGAGAGGTACATTTGGGGATACCAATCCCCAAATCAGAAGCTTAGTGACATCCTCCAAACCGTCCACTTTGAAGAGTGCCGTAAGTCTTACTCAAAGCTTAACTGACGAGGCGGTAAGGATGGGGTCACTGACTAAGAAAGCTGGTTTGAATAGTGGAGAGACGGACAAAGGTGGAGGAGGAAATGGCTAGACTGATAAGTGAAGGTGGAACGATGGGGGAAATGACCGACAAGGTCAACAGCACAAGCAACAAAGGACCACAAAAGCGTATGTTGCTAATACACCAGGGCCGAAGGCTTATGCTGGGAATAAGCCAAAATGTGTAAAGTGTGAAAGACATCATGATGGCATGTGCATGCATTGTGACAACTGTAAAAGATGGGGTCACCAAGCAAAATTATGTGGAATCAATCCGCCCAACCGTGACAATAACGAACGAAGGGTGAATAAGTGTTTTGAATGTGGGAACCCTAATCATTTCCGAAACAATTGCCCTAAGCTCAACAACAACAACAACCGCAACAACAACAACCGAGCCAACAACAATAACCAACCGGCTCGTGGACGAGCATTCGTTATTGGGGAACAAGAAGCGCGCCAGGACCCCAACACTGTCACTGGTACGTTTCTTGTAAACAATCAATATGCTTCAGTACTATTTGATTCGGGTGCCGATTTAAGCTTTGTGACTGCTGAATTTAGACCACTACTAGAGATAGAATCCCGTAAGTTAGACACTAAGTACACAATAGAACTAGCGGACGGTAAGCTAATAGAAACTGAAGAAGTTGTACCGGGATGTATCGTATCTCTCGAGGGTCATCCTTTGTCGCACCCCCAAAACACGTGGCAGCGGAAGGTAGGGTGTTGGGTTGGGGGCTGCGACCCGATCAAATATCACAACACAAGTATTACACAAACGACCTCTATATGAGACGTTTCAAAAATCATTACATTTCGTAGTTACAATGTTTACATATGTTTTGCCAAAAGTAGAGTACGCATCTAGTACAAGATTGCAACATATCATAATGCAAGCTAATCTCTGTTATTTGTGAAAAATATGCGACTCGAGCTATCTCCTTCCAAAAGCAAACCTACTGCGGTTGGTCTCCTGAGAAATACATACTAAAAGGTCAACATAAAGTTGGTGAGTTCATAGGTTTGTAAACAGTTGATATAACATCATATGGAACACAAGATTTCCGTTTGTATCATTCAACAATGATAAGTAATGTATTGCAAAAAGCAAAAATAGGGTATATTGTTGCCATGAGCTCATAGTTCGAGCTTAACAGTGGTGTCGGGTCACAATCAAGTGCCACGATCGGGGTGCCTCCCAACGAGTGCCTAATCCAACACTCGCAAGAAACAAATGATAATGCGTCCGTTTGACCAATTAGCGCGACTAACCCGGACGAGGGGAGTCAATCCCAAATAGTACTATTCATTAACATTCACGCTATAACGATACTAACAAACTATGATGTGGGGGATTTTCAGGATTAGTAAAATAACTCATGCAACCAATATATCGAGTTTAGTACTTGTGTTCACATGAAAATAGCGGTATAAAAGCAGTTGTATGTATTCTCACCCTAGTTAGAAAACAGTAAAAAGGGGCTATGAAACTCACCCGAGATTAGTAGGCAAATAGCAAATAGAAAATAGCAAGCAATGTGTGATTCCAAATGCAACATTCTAACGCCCTAGATGTATAAAGTTGTGTAAGTAGATGTCTCAAAAGATCACCTATGTAAGTGGAGGGTTAATGTCCACTTAAGTAAATTGTGTAGGTGGAGGGTGAATGTCCACTTAAATAAATTGTGTAGGTGGAGGGTTAATGTCCACCTAAGCTAGTTCACTCAATTAGAAATGTCCGATGGTTCAGTTATCGTTTGTGCTTAGAAAACATGTACAGGCCGTTGGTGATATTTTGTGAAAACACAGATTTGATTAATTATGTTACGCATTTTTCTACTTTCCGGTTATGGGTAATTGATCAGTGCAACAAGGGGGCGAAGCCCACGCATGACGGGGGTCCGGGAGCAGAGCCCCTGGTAGTGGGGTCCAAGGGGTCCGAGGGCAGAGCCCCTGGTAGACATGTTTCAGTATTTTTAAAAATTACATTTATCCACTGAGGTCAAAAAGTGACCAAACAGGACATATGCAAGAAGATTAAATTTCTGGGCAAAATACATAGGATTTTAGAAAAAGTGGTCAACACGAAACTTGTAGCCAATAAAATTTATAAACTTTCGGCGGTAGTTTCAGGCCGTTTGGTGCCGTGTAGCTCGAGATATGGTCAAAACCATAAGACTAAAGTTTCTGACTTTTTGGACAGATTATACCAGTGTTTTTATAAAAATCATTTCGGGTATCAAACGAACTCCAAAAATTATGAAACTACTTGGAAATGAAAGCTAACTTCTTAAACTTAATTTTTTCCTTTTGAATCGTCCATTTTGGTCAAGTTTTGAGGGAGAAACTGCCTCTCAAAGTCGAGTCATATTTCTGATCAGTTTGCATGTGACGCTTTTTGAATACTTTTAGCCATGAAAAACGATTTTCGTGTTATGATTTGGACCATATCTTTGTTATGTGAACCTTGAAACATGTTATTAGAGTAATTTAGATGTAGGATAAGTTTTTCTTACAATGAAAATGGAAGAAAGAAGGAAGGAGATGTTGTAAAGGTTGAATTCCTTGAAAATCTTGAAGTTTTTTGAGTTATGGTTGTATGGTGGTTTGTGATGGTCAACGGCGGCTCGTGGTGGTCAATGGTGGTTGTAGGGTGGTGGTGGTGGCTGATCTTGGTCAGATTATAGAGAGAGAGTAGAGAGATTTGGGAGAGAGATTGTGTGTGAATTAGTGTGTGTAAAATGAGAGAAAGTGAGGGTAGGAAGGCTTTTATAGATAGGTCAAAGAAATGGGCTTTTGGGCTGGGCTCTTGGGCCGATTTGGCCACTGGGCCTTGGTTCTGGGCCTGACCCCTTCCAAGGGTTGGGCTTGTGACTCGCTTCTCAATTTCGTGCTACGTTTCTCATTCGTTTAACGTAATTTCGCGGTTTTAAACGTTAATAATTTACGTTAAGTTTTTGTGCACATTTTTAATATGTGAATGATATTCGGGATGACTAAGTATTCCTAAAATACTTGATTTTGAGTTAAAAAAAATATATTTTGGGTTTCGCTCGGGCGTCGGGCTCGGTTTGCGCATTTTCGTCGCGTTTGTTACGTTTTAAGCAAATCGTCTAGGTTTTTCGTATATTATTATTTAATAATAATAATATAGGGTAAATAATTACTATTTAATTTATAAAATAGGTTTATATTATTTATGAAAAGTTATCACCAACGCCGTATAGATTGTCGAACCTCGTCCGGTTGTTTCGCGTAATTACAAATAATCACGTAAGTGTATATAAACATATACAAGTAGTTACAAGTATTTAGCCTAATCAAATACTAAATACACGTAATTATGGTTCTAGTTTAAGGTAATCATTACCCTAAAGTGTCGGGTGTCACATCCTTTTGAAATAAACTTATTGCCGATAGAATTAGGAAGCTTTGATATCGTAATCGGAATGGATTGGCTATCCACTAATCGCGCTGAAATTCTATGTTTTGAGAAGATAGTACGAATACCATTGTCGTCTGGCGAGACCCTAATAATCCAAGGAGAAAAGAAAAGGAGTGCCCTGAAGATGGTCAATTGCATAAAAACTCGCAAGTATCTACGAAAGGGACACCAAGCTTTCCTGGCACATGTGGTGGAAAACAAACCCGAAGAGCGACGTATAGACGACATACCCATCGTACGTGATCATCCGGGGGTGTTTCCGACTGAAGGTACGAGAAGAAGATATGCCGAAAACCGCGTTTAGGACTCGCTATGGTCATTACGAGTTCCTAGTCATGCCCTTCGGATTGACAAACGCGCCAGCTGTGTTTATGGATCTCATGAATAGAGTCTGCAAACCCTACCTCGATAAATTCGTCTTCGTATTCATTGACGATATCTTCATTTACTCACAAACGAAGGAAGATCATGAGCGACACTTGAAATTGATCCTCGAACTACTAGAGAAAGAGAAGTTATACGCGAAATTCTCTAAGTGTGAATTTTGGATGCGATAAGTTCAGTTCTTGGGTCATGTCATCAACGGTGAAGGAATTCACGTTGACCCAACAAAAATCGAAGTAATCAAAAATTGGGAAGCACCGAAAACCCAACCGAAGTGCGCCAATTTCTTGGTCTGGCTGGCTGTTACTGTCGATTTATCAAAAACTTTTCCAAAATAGCCCAGTCTCTCACCTCGTTAACTCAAAAAGACAAGAAATTTGATTGGGGCGAGAAACAAGAATCTGCTTTCCAACTATTAAAGCAAAAATTATGCACCGCGCCTATCTTGTCGTTACCCGAAGGAGTAGACAATTTCATTGTCTACTGCGATGCTTCACATCAGGGTTTACGCAGCGTTTTGATGCAAAATGAGAAGGTCATCGCCTATGCTTCTAGGCAATTGAAGACACATGAGAAGAATTATACAACTCATGACTTGGAATTGGGAGCTGTCGTGTTTGCACTCAAAATCTGGAGACATTACCTGTACGGTACAAAGTGTACGATTTTCACCGACCACAAAAGCCTCCAACACATATTCGATTAAAAGGAACTTAATATGAGGCAACGACGTTGGGTCGAACTGCTGAACGATTACGACTGTGAAATTAAGTATCACCCGGGCATGGCCAACGTAGTAGCTGATGCCCTGAGTCGTAAGGAAAGAATTAAGGCCCCCAGAGTTCGTGCACTGGGAATGACCATCCACACGAACCTCACTACTCAGATTTGTGATGCACAACGAGTGGCGTTAACCGATGAACGTCTGAAAGGTGAATCCATAAGGGGAATGGAGAAACAACTGGTATCTAAGAACGATGAAACCTTATACTTCTTGAACCGAATTTGGGTTCCATGCGTGGAGGAATTGCGCAAGCTCATATTGGACGAAGCTTATAAGTCCAACTATTCAATACATCCAGGAGCTGACAAGATGTACCATGACTTGAAAGAATTCTACTGGTGGCCGAACATGAAAGGAGACATCGCTACCTATGTTAGCAAGTGTCTGACTTGTTCGAAGGTCAAAGCCGAGTATCAAAAGCCGTCTGGACTTTTGCAACAACCCGAAATGCCACAATGGAAATGGGAGCAGATAACAACGGACTTCATCATTTAATTGCCCAAGACATCATCTGGATATGATACGATATGGGTAATTGTCGATCGTTTAACAAAATCAGCCCAATTTCTAGCCATTAAAGAAACCGATAAGATGGAGAAACTGACTAGGGTATATCTAAAAGAGATCGTTTCTAGACATGGTGTACCGGTATCCATCATATCTGATAGGGATAGCCGCTTTACATCTCGCTTCTGGCAAACGCTACAAAAGGCATTAGGTACTCGACTCGACATGAGTACTGCAAACGCTACCACCCTCAAACCGATGGCCAGAGCGAGCGAACAATACAAACGCTCGAGGACTTGTTGCGAGCATGTTTGATCGATTTTGGAGGAAACTGGGATGCTCACTTACCCCTCGCAGAATTTTCCTACAACAATAGTTATCACACCAGTATACAAATGGCACCATTTGAGGCGTTGTATGGACGCAAGTGCCGATCGGCACTCTGTTGGGCAGAGTTGGGCGACAAACAAATTTTCGGTCCTGAGATTGTTCAAGAAATGATGGACAAGATATCTCAAGTTCTAAATAGATTAAAAGCGGCACGAGACCGACAGAAAAGCTACGCCGATAACTGCCGGAAACCTCTTGAGTTTCAAGTAGGAGATAAAGTCCTACTCAGAGTATCGCCCTGGAAGGGGGTAGCACGATTTAGCAAGCGGGGTAAACTAAATCCTAGGTACATAGGACCCTTTGAAATCCTAGCACGGATCGGTCCTGTGGCCTACAAACTCAAATTACCTCAAGAACTAAGTAGCATTCATGACACTTTCCACGTATGTAACTTAAAAGAGTGTCTATCCGACGAAACCCTGATTATTCCTCCCGACGAAATTCATATTGAATCACAACTAAACTTTGTGGAGGAACCGATTGAAGTGTCGGACTAGAAAGTCCAAAAGCTTCGACGTAGTCGGGTTAAACTGGTCAAAGTTCGCTGGAACTCGAGACGCGGCCCAGAGTTTACTTGGGAGCGTGAGGATGAAATCCAAAGGAAATATCCTCAACTTTTTGAAAGTACGCCAACTACTCATGTCACTGCTTAAATTTCGGGACAAAATTTCTTTAACGGGGGAAGAATGTGACAACCCTAAAATTTCGGTAAATTCCGTACATCATTTTACGTGCATATTAGGCTAATTCCCTATGTAAGTAATATGAATTCGTGTTCACCGAAATAAAGTCTAGCATAAAGCCCACATTTGCATTAGAGATGCATACTATGAATTCCGTACATCATTTTAATGCGGGATGCATTCGTAATCATTGAGAATTACACAAACAATCGGTAGAGACCGACACCCACGAACGTTAGTGATCAATTTTCATAAATAACATAAATCTATTCGAATATAAATAGTAGTTATTTAAAGTATGATAATTATGCTTACATATAAGCATAACGACCTTGATAAACAATAAATGTTCACGAGAACTAAAAGACGTGCAACGACAAGATAGATTAAGTAATTAATCGAACGAGCTAACGATAAATATTCGAATATTATTAAAACCAACTAATAATATTTTAATACCATTAATTTACCCTAATTACCACTAAATCACCTTAATTACATGATTAGCACTTAACTAATCAAGATTAGTGCTTAATGACCTAAATATCTACACCTAAACTAACTAGTGAAAATCAAAAAGGGGCCCCTCCGCCCTTGACTTCCAAAACCGGCCATCTCCATGGGCCCCCCTTCCATTGACTTTTGTTGAACACATGCACCACACCTCCCATTTTTTTACCTCTTTACTTGATCTTTTAACTTGCCAGCAACCACAACTCTTCACACACAAACAAACATACTCATTTCTCTTCTCCCTCTCCAAAGCTACGACCAACACACCTCCTCCACCACTCTCACTTTAATTTCAAGAACACCACCACAAACCACCCTAAACCACCCTAAACCACCTACAAACCTTAACACAAATTAAAGCTCTTTTAACATATAAACACCTACAAACCTTAACACCACTACATTTCTATGGGTAAACAAAGTTAAAAATAAGGATTGGAGCTAGGGATCATACACAAAGAAATCAAGTTCTCATCTTGCTCAAAGTTCATCCTAAAAGCTTTGTAAGGAGACTTTTTCTCTAAACTTTAACTTTATATATATGTTTATGCTAAAAATGTTCACTCATACTAAAATATGCTTTTAAACTAGTTACTTTGTTCTTTAGAAACATTAACTAGTAAGTTTAACAAATAAAAAGTCTATAAACAAGTTTAAAGACTTTAAAAATGCAAAACATATGTTCTACACTTTAAACTCTTCATTTGTATGTAATAAACTCTTATTTATGTTAAAATAGTTATTTAAAACTTAATAACTCAATAAACTTATAATGACATCAACTTTGTGGTTTAAAAGCTAACTAAACACACTTTTGGGTGAAAAATATCAAAAGGAAGACTTAAGGGACTAAATATGTTAAATCCGAAATTTTGAGGACTATAATGCTAAAAACAGTTTATTTAGTGTTTATAATGTTAATCTATGGATTAAAGTGTTAAAGATCAAACCCTTGTGGTTAAAAACCAAGAAAACTAAACTATGGGGTTAAAAGTGGAAAAATGAGAACTAGAGGGACTATACATGTAAAAACATAAAGTCTTGGACCTTGGCTGTGAAAATAAGTAACTTATGTATATTAAAGTGTAAACCATGATTTAAGAAAATATCCATGAGGTTAAACACTAACAAACCAAAGTTTTGTGCAAGAAATGAAATAAATGAAACTAGAGGGACTAAAAGTGTAAAATCTATAAGTTATGGGTTGAGATGGTAACATAAGTAAGTAAAATAATATTAAAGTTTAATCTATATATTAGAGTGTTAAAATCAAGACTTGTGTGGTTAAAAGTCGACAAACCAAAAGTTTGAGCTTAAAACGAGATAATTGGAAACTTTAAGGACTAATAGTGTAAAATCAGAAAGGTCAGGGACTTAAGACCTAAAAACAGTAACTTAAGTGTTCACCAGTGAAAACTCAAAGAAAAGATGTCGAGAATCTAACTTATACGGTAAAAATTGAAGAAACCGAACTATTCAACCTAAAATGACAAAATAGAAACTACAAGGACTAAAGCCGTCACTTAGAAACTTTGAGGGCTATTAAGGACCCTCTGTAAATCAGGGGACTTTATTTTAAAAATATACATTAAGTCATGATTAGCGTATAGACCGAGAAATCGTGAAAATCGAATTATAACGAGTTAAAACGTACGTTGACGATAAAGTTACAAAAATAATTTATAAAACTTATAGCGTCATTAACAAGGTATATTAGGCATAAGCAACATGATTATATTATAATAACGTATAACACACAATTATATGTCGATTAAACGGAATTATGAACTTCGAATCCAATACAGTCGAGACGATACATATCACGAATCAATAACCAACGCTTTGAATATATTATGAATAATAATATATTAAAAGGATGACATGAACGATTGTAGTATTTTGAAAACTATATATGATCACAACGTATCACACACGTCTATAAGGCACATAAAACCCTAGTTAAGTGAACAACTAGCATAGACGGACTATTATATCGTCTACATTTATTAACTCGACCTCATGCTTTTAGGGCGCTAAGAGGCTTATTTGGGCTCGTTTACTTAAACTCTTTTTGCTAGCATGCTCGGACTCAGGTGAGTTCACAGCCCCTATTTTACTGTTATAATGCTTTCAAACATTGGGGTGAAAAACATATAACTGATTTATGCGATTATTGAAACATGACAACGTATCCTTATGGGAGCCTAAGTTCTCAAGTTGTAGTGCATAGAAGTCTTTTTTCTTACAATGACTATAACCATTAGCTAGATGACGCTAGCCACTGAATATACGGATAGTACTATCGGGGGTGACGTCCCCCCCCCCACTGTTTTGGTTAGTCGCGCTAACTAGCGACGTTGTTTCGCATCGAGGATCGTATATTTACATTGTCCAAGACAAAATATTCATTATAAGTCGTGGTTTGGTTATAGGCTTAGTTTCGGCATATTAACTCATAGGACTTGCAAACCTATTAGGGGATCACGGTCTTTGTTTCAAACTTTAAATAATCGTACCTTAGGCCTTCGATGCCATACTTTGATTTACTAATGAACTTTACTAAATAATGATATATGATTGAGTCTTAAACCTGTGAATTCACTCAACAATTATGTTGACGTTTTAAATATGTTTTTCAGGGAATTAGCCATGTCGCAAGACCGCATGCATTTTGGGACCATACTTGCCATTATATTTAGGATGCCATCTTTTGAACAAATGGGATTTATGTATGATGCTAACCTAATGTTGTTTTATCCCGGAACGTATCTTTATTAAAAACAATGTATTGATAACTTTGCTATTTTGACGGCTTGATAAGCCGTAACTATTGTAAAACTATATTTGGCATCTTAATATAGTAGATGTTCTGCGATAATCATACGCTCTCGATTTATTGTCGATTGATCGAGTCACGCCCTGAGCTTCCGCCTTAATTATGATTATTCTAAATTTTGAGGGTGTGACAAGATTTGTGATGCTATGTTATTATTGTGAAAATGATGATCAAATAAACTATTAGTAATTACATTATATGAGAAAAGAGTACGAGTAATTAATTGAGAAATTTGTTGTCTTGAGATACAACATTTGAGTTAATTGATAAATGAGAAATGAGTTAATATTGAGTTTATGTGTGACCTTGTGTGTATGATATCATCTATAGGTCCTTAAAGACTCGAGGTGTTGGTTGAGCTAGACTAACCAACATTTGCAAGGTAAGTAATGCGGGAGGGAATAATATGATGACAACAGTTTGATTACGTGAGTAGTAGTCGAGTGTGTATCATCATAAGGTCGGTGATATGGTGGTGCCATTGAGACACATGAGTGTGTTCAAAGTGCACACCTAAATGATGGAGAGCAAGGGTGACATTAAGACTTGAGAAATCTCAATTGTTATGCTTTGACACCATGAGATTATACTCCTTTGAGTAGAAGTCAATATGAGTTGTATATTAAGGATCCTTAATTATGAGCTTTGTTATTAATTTGTTTTTGTTGATGATTTTATTTCCCATTACTTACTAAGCATGAGGCTTACCCCATTCTTTTGTTGTTGTTGTCATATAGGTAGCACAAGCAAGTTAGGGGTAAATTGGGCTAGAAGCCAAAGATCGACTAGGTGTGGGCTTGCTATTGAGTTAGTAAGTTAATCTTTTTTTTTTTATAAATCATGCTCTAGATATGAAGAAAGTCCCATTTTGAGTAATCGTTGATCATTTGAGTATGACCACTTTTGTGAGTAAAACTTGATCCTCGTTGATGTTGTTAAATTGAGCTTTGTATTGAAATGGGTCAAATTGTGATAAAATAAGTTTCAGAGTGTTTACAATTTAAATGTTTGGTAAATTATAGTTGTTGATGTTGATAATGAGTTATTCGAATGGGTTGTAAATTGAGATGGAAATCTTTGCCAAAAAGTTTTGATTTTGTGTTTCATCATTTAGTCAAGTCATGTTGTTTTGATGCTTCGAGTTAATTGTGGTATTGGAAAAAAAATGGAGTACTTGTCACAACGAGTTTATAATATTATAATTGAGAAGCGAAATCTTATTAAAAGAGTTTTTTAGTCGAGAATTATTTAATGACATAAAAAAAATTGGGGCGTTTCACCAAGTTCGCATCTCGACACGTCTTCGCGTCGTGAACTATTCTTACGCAACCAAAACTTGCACTCTGCATGTGATCGATCGCGTGTGCTAGCTCGATGTATCCGACTACAAATCTCCACTGCAGGTGGTCTTAGAGCATCTTCAATGTATACACTAAACATTTACATTAAAATAGTGCAAAACAAGACTCTTTTGAGCGTAATCTTACACTAATTTGTTTTTCGCTCCAATGTGTGCACTAAATATTTACACTAATTTTTTTTATGTAAAGTACATTATATAACAATATAGTTTGCTATTTTAACTAAGTTTGATATATGTATTTATGTAGTTGAAGAAATTAAACAAAAAAAATGCGACAAAATAGTACATTTACTTTCTACATATTTAGAAAAATAGTTCGTTATAAAATAAATTGTTTACTATGTTTGAGTTCTTAAGAAAAAGTTCTATAAAGAATGGTAAATATAATTACTTGTGATTAAACTTAAAATAAAAAAAGATTAATCACTTGTAATTAAACATTAAATTAGTAATCACGTGTGATTAAAGTGTAAATAAATATAAATTTCAAATAATTAATTATAAGTATACATGTAAATAAATATAAAGGTGAAATTCTCATTTGAATTATTTGTTATTATCACATATTTCATTTGAAAAATACATGTGTAACATCCACCATAAGGGCCTAATAATATACGGGCAATTTCCTAACTTTAAATTCATTATTTAATGTGTTAGGAATATTTAGTATTATTATGTTTATTTGATAATATTTGTCAAAAGGATAAATGAGTTATTATGACTAATACATAAATCATTGTTTTAAATTAATCTAGTTGACGGTAAAATAAAATAGTTGGTTCTCGCAAAATGGTTTTAGGTTCCAGACAATAGATTAAGACGGAAACTAAAATTGGAATGATATTGGGTTAGATTAATATATATACACTCATACTTATTCTCAAATCTTCTACACATATACACTCCCTGCGAATTGAAAAAAAAACCCAAACTTGGATAACCTTTTGTGAAGAATTAAAGCACATCAGTATCATCTACATCTTGTTTTAAGAATCGAATTTCATATCATCATCATCATCTTGTTCTTGTGAGTATTTGAGTTATAATTTGTTTTTATGAAAATAACCAATTCATGAATTATTTGTGAAAAAGAAGCTTGAAGGATGTTATTTGATGTTATTTAATACATATGAAGTGTTAGAATGATAGGAAGTCGAAATTTTGAGTTATTGAAGAGGAAGGTTCGAATTTTTGGTTACAGCAAGTTCGGTTCGCAGCTTGCAGAAGAACCCAGTTTTGCGAACTGAGTTCTTGCCCTGCGAACCGAGTTGGGCTGCGACTTGAGTTTGGTGCGAAGCGAACCGAGATCCCTGCGAACTGAACATTGCTGCGAACTGAGATTTATTGCGAAGCGAACCGAGATTTGATCTTGCGAACCGAGATCACTGCGAACTGAGATTTTTAAAATTTTGTTTTCAGGGTAGCGACTAAGTGACAAATTTCACTAACTCGGATTGGGTAGAAATTCGCATGGTCACTCAAAAAACGACCCAATAATCAAGGCTCTATTCTAAGAGCCTATGAAGTTTTTGGCCTTTCGTGGTCATCTATGGGTCGAAAATGGCATTTTTTAGTTTTAAACATCGTTTCGGGACTTTCTGATTTCATTTCGGGTTGAACTTTTGTTTTCTTAGACTTCAAGAATTTACCTGCTTGCTTAAATATGTTATATGATTATGGAATGAGTTACTAACTCATTATTTGTTGTATTCTCAGATCAGCAGAAGACTCAGTAACATTAGACACTGAGACTGACAGGTGAGTGGATCTGGAACTCACAAGTTTGATTTGGTTGTAACGGTTTGGTTGCAACAAGTAAACGTAGATATAATTGATAGACTGTTTAGTCTGATTTGCTGATTATGAATCTACGTGCAATGTGGCCTTCGTACATTGGTTGTTATTAAAGAGGTCAACAGATTGTTGGACTTGGTTATTACAGGCTTACAGATAAAGGGTTTTGTACATGTGTTGTATTAAAACCTGTGTCGTGAAATGGTAATATCAAGTTATCGGTATATTCTGTATAGGCCAATACAGATTGTGATAAGCGTTCTTTGAGGGCCACCGCGGCAGTAGGGTTCCTCAAAAACCACCGATCCTCTTTGACGATATGTGTTTACGATTAATTGATGTAAACAGATTGTTATGCTAAATTGAATTGTTAGTTTCACAATCATTCACTTAGCTTTGTGCTAATCCCCCACCTTAATCTCTGCAGGTCAAAATGGGCGGGCAGGAATATTATGTTCAAGGAATGTTTGACCAGCTGGCAACTGTGATATGTTTTTGATAACTTATATGAAAGTTGAAATTATGTAACACCTAGTTGTCATACTTTGTTTTGAACAATATATATGTACCTTTTGTAAATGTTATTAATGCAATATATGTTTTGACCTACGCTTCCGAAATGAAAGAATATTTTATAGAATAAGAAGAGAGGGTGTTACAACATGTGATTAAACCTCAAATCATTAATCACATGTGATTTTGACTGTAAATGAATGCAATTTTTATAATTTTATTTATAGTTATTTATGTGAATGAGTATTAAATTGTAACATTTGTGAGTTAACATTCACCATTGATGAATAATCGTATAGCAATGTTTAAAGTTTTATCATAAATCATATTGATTTTACATAAAATCATATTTGATTATATAACTCTCATTTTTAAGACCCGACGAAAATGAAAAAAAAAGTTTGTCGTAAGTATAGCTTGTGGGATCTTTAATTGAAATGAAAAGACAGTGATTCTGAACATGTAATTTTTATAATTTTTAGTCATACTGTTTGTTTGATAGTTAATTTTAAAAATTCGAGTAGAAATTGAATTTTAAAATAAATGAAGCAATTTTATTGATTCTTCAATCCTTCATTTTTTTTACCATTATTAATTGAACCCATATCTTAAGTTTCTAATATAAAAAGTAGTGATGACAAAGTTATAATATATAATACATTTGCATTAGTTTTTTATAAAGGATCAGAGGAGAAGGCCTATAATGAGAAGGAGGACAGATCGAATTCACAGCATTTTAAGAACAAATTTGTAGGTGTAAAATGCAGTGTTGTTAAAATACCGTCAAATTATAAATGTGTAAAACGCAGTGAATCTTGGTGCCAATTTTATCCTATAATGTAGTAAATTCGACATGCCTATCATTCCCCCTATTTGAGGTCTTCCCCTACAACTTTATCCATAGTTTTTTGTTGTTATAATATAGTGAATAATATTTAGTGTATTGTTTAGGCTACTGTCAATGGCAGACTGTCAGCTAAATCGACGCCGTTGACAGCGAGTCATCGGTTGGGGCGACGATTTTGTCGTCGGTTTGGCGACAGGGTGAGACGCAAATGGGCCCAATGATAGAAGGTTTTTTTTAATTCAATTATAAAATATTTTAAAAAGACAAAACGAAAAAAGAGTACCCTTTAGTGACGTTGAAAATTTAATATTTATTTTATTTATTATTATTATTTTTGTTTAAACTCAAAAACTAACTCATTTCCACACGATATATATACCCACTTCATACACATCTTTTTCACACTACAACCTGTTATTCCAAGGAATCTACAGCCAATCGGATCACTAGTTATCGAGCGAAAATCAATTACAAGTGTAAAACGAGATGTGATCTTTTATTTAATATTCAATGAAGCATAACCTACTAGCTTATCTCTCTCTCAAGCTCTCTCACTCTATTACAAAATTATGGAAATGAAAAGCTTAACCTACTTAATGAACACAACACTCTATATATATACAAACCTGCGAATCTTTGACATGCGAAACTTTGACCTGCGAAACTTTAATTAAGTTTCGCACTAAAACTAAGTTTCGCAATTCACAGAATGTCGCAATTCACAATCAATCGAAGCTAGGTAATCTATACAAGATGTTGTCACGGAGTGTTGATTTTGCATCAACAGACTTCCCCTTGACAATAGCTTGTATAAGTCTTCAAGTTGTTGTCACAAAATGTTGATATTGCATCAACAGACTTCCCCTTGACAATAACTTGTATAAGTCTTCGAATCTTCAACTTTATCTTTATTGTTAAGACTTTAGCTTGATTGATGATCTGATGAGAGAGAGAATTCTTCCCCTAAAAATCTGACTGTTCATTATTCTAATAATTATTAGAATAAATCTTGAATTTCAAGATACTTTCCCTCAACAGCAGATTTGTCTCCTTGGTCTTGTAACAATTAAGCAGCAACAACTTTAGGAACCCATTGTAGCACGGTTCCAATAGGCTTTGAGAATCTTGAAAGCCATCTGTAAGTTGTGTCGACATAATCCAAGGACATCAAGTTCCATCTTAAATTGAAACGCGATGTTTCATATCTAAATTTTTCTCCTGGAATCGAAGATGAAGGGGACAATCTCCTTGGGGAACAAGAAACAAAATCTGTTTGTCGATACACCATATGGTATGAACTTGGTGGTGCAAGAGCAAACAACTCATGTCTGGAGTATTTTGTCTTACGAGATTCCGATGAAGGTCGTATCGGTTTTGAAGCTCTCTTTGTCTTCTTCTGATGTCTTGAAACCGATCTCTTAGCACATTTAACATTTACGGAATCCCAACAATCAACCTTATTATGAACAAATGTTCTGGTTGATTGCGATTTCTTAGAATACTTCTTAATCTTTTGCAAAGAATAATTAGTAAACTGTGAAATCGTTTTCTCACAAACCATCTTTGAACATGGTTTGGAAGATTTACTTGCGTAAATCTTTGTCACAACCTTTTCTGGTTGTTTTGTAGAGTGAGAGATTTAAGTGAGTTGGCCACGAAGATCTTGTATAGTTCTCAAAGCAAGACCATGATCTTCTTGTAGCTTGATTAACCCCGATTGTTGATTCTCAAGTTTTAGAATCCGCTCTTCCATTTTGACAATCTTTGAGCGCATTTCTTCACGTTCAGTTTCCATGATGAACACTTGAGAGCGAAGGACTTTAAGCTCATCTTCCTTCTTTAGGACCATCTCATGAGCCCCTTTGTTTGAAGTTTTTGGCTCCTTATCAAATCCGATTAACAACGCTTCCTATAGATCGTAAGCTGTTGCTTATTTTTGTAATAAGAGATTATTTGTTGAGGTAAACACATAGTGATCATCTCATATACTCTCTTTTCATTGTAAAATCTTTTTCGTTCATCGGATTTCATATTCCCTTTGAGACTCGGTTTCTCGTATGGTCGTTCAGTAATCAACACTAACAACTCCGAGTCCTTGTATACAATGAAATCCTCGAGCTCATTCTTCCATTTTGAAAAATCACTTAAGAAACGGGACTTAGATGGAGCAATCTTTGAAAAACCCATTTTTAGAATTTTCCCTCCAAATTTTAGTTCAAAAATGTCCAAAACAGCTCGGGTAAAATGAAACGTTTTCCAAGCTAAATTTGAACACTTTTAAGTCTAGGAACAAAATTTGTTAACACAAAATTTTTTGCGACTTTCCCTCCAAATAACTTTTTTTTTTGAATAACGCGAAACTTGGAGGATGTTTCGCAAAAGAATCAAGTGTCGCACAGGGATGAGTTTCGCAAAGGTCAACTCTCGCAGTCAAAGTTTCGCATTCAACTTTCGCAGTCAAACTTTCGCATAATTCAAAGTTTCGCGAAATTCGAAAAACCCGCGTACACTTATGAGTTTCGCACAAAAAGCGGTTATTTTACGAGTTTCGCATGTTCTTCAAATTTCGCACATTAGCAGATTTGCAGAAATCTAAAATCACTCAGAACTCAATCAAATCGACTAAATTTTGCTCCCAATCTGCACGGAATCACTTCAGTAATACAAAACTGGTTTAAAGCAATCAAATTCGTCTTGAATTGAGTACGAATTAATGAAGAACATAATCCGATCGTATGAACAAAAAAACCCAATGAAAATCTTAATAATTCTTCAAATTAATCCGTGTAAACACTGAATTAATTGTTGTGTTCAATCCAGAAACAGTTCACGCATCAATCTCAATCAAAATCACAAACAATCTCCGATTAATTTTGAGTTCGTAATATGAGATCACCAAAACGAAACAAATTTCATCAAATTTAATTTCGAATCACGTTCTTAATCCTTCGAAAAGTCGTTCCTACTCTGATACCACTTGTTATTCCTGCACTTGTAGCCAATTGCACTAATACATTTGCGGAATTAACGAATTAGTAAATCACCGTGAATAAAACTAAACCGAAACAAACAGAGATCAATTGAATAAGCTTCTGTGTATTGATTTGAACAAACTTATTACAATAATGAACGTAATGAGAGTTTACAGACAAATCGCATCAAAAAGTCTCTCAAAACGCGAAACAAAACTGACCAACACTTGTGATTATATATACAGATTCTGCGAAACTCGACATGCGAAACTCAGAACTTTCGCAACAAATTCGTCTAAGTTTCGCACTACAGGTAAGTTTCGCATAATTACAAGTTTCGCATAACCAGACTTAGAAAAAAAATAGAAAGTTTACAAAATCAAACCTAAGCTAACTGACACTAAATCGTAAATTTTGCACTAACAGACTCCCCCATGTCAGCAGCTTGGGTTGTGACGTTCTTCAATCAGTTCCACTGCCTCGGTAAGTTGCTTCCAGCATGAATCCCGTGAGCGCAGCAAACTTCGACAACTCTTTGAAACTTCAACGCATGAACCCTATCTTCAGTGTTATGCAAAATCCTTTGATCATTTAGTCTCTTTAAATCATCTTACGATAGATTTATTAAACTTAGCGGATCATATACATAAACTTTAAACGTTCTTGGCCACATAATATTCTCTGTCAGCTTCTTTTCATAACATTCAATCTCTGCTTCTCCAGTCTTTGCTATATAAGTCCAGTACTTTAGATTTTTTGTGAAGTCTATCGGGAGATGTTCCAAGGGAATTCTTTTCAAACATCTAACTCTAGGATAAATCAATTTAACCGATGGAAGATTAGTCATTGGATTAATCTTATTAGGGTAAAATTTTCTTCTCCCCAAGGTAGCTGTTAACCGTTGAAATCCATGACGAACCTCTTTTCTTATCACTCCTTCAAACCATTTAGTCAATCCATCTTCAATTCTGTTAATCATCTCAAGTTGAGCAAGTCTATTAATTTCACATTTCGGCAACGTACTCAGTTTCTTGAATGATCTTCTAAAGTACTGAATCCCGTCTTCCTTTTTAATCATAATCACTTTATTCTCTTCATCATATTTCCAGCTCATAATGTTACCGATCAGACTAGATGAGTTCACATTGTAAAATTTCTTCTTCATTGGTGGTTCAACCTTTTTCTGTTTTTGTTTCAGCCCATCAGGTAACTCCTTTTCTAATCTAACTGAGCTTTCTGCAACACTAGCCACTTCAGGTTCTTCATCTTCTGAATCAACCCAATCTTCGACATTTATATCTTCAAATTCCACCTCATCTACTCTATTTTCAGCTTCTTCCTCATTCACATCTTCATACCTCACTTCATCTTCAGGTATATTAAAAATTCCTTCATTTATTTCAAAATCTTCTGAATCCAAGTTTCCACGATCAAGATAATCTAATAAACCATTCAAGTCCTCATCTACAACATTCAGTGGCTCTGCTCTTCATCAAAAGATATCATTTGATATATCTCTAATATTTCTACAAACTCAGATGTTGGATCAGCCATATTCAATGGATCCACTTCTAAGATCTCAGTTTCAGCCTGTGGTTGATACTCTATAAGTGCCCTTGACTGATCTGGATCTATCTCAGGTCGAGGTTCAGGTTCTGGTTCAGGTGCAGGTTCGGGTTCTAGGTTTTCAGGCAAAATTGGTTGATCACCATTACCCGTATCATCATCTTCATCACCATTGCCATTACCATCATTACCATTATCATCATCTTCATCATCTTCATCACCATCACCTTCTTCTATCTCCCTTTGATCATCCATTTTTGCTTTTAAATCATTGACATCTTTAATTAAATCTTCAATTATCTGATGTTGAGCAGTAAGTTGAATCCTTTGAGAATCAATAATACTCTCTTGAATGTCAATTCTTTGAACCGCAGAAGACAGATCATGCTGTAGACTTTTTACTGTATCTTGCAATTTAGAAATAGCATCCATCAGTTGAGATAACACATCCGGGTCAACATTGGACGGTTGTGATTGTGGTTGTGATGAGGAACCAGTTTCTTGTTGATTTGACGAAAAAACCCTGGAGATTTGTTTAATATTTTGTCGTGGATGAATATTCCGTGAAATACGACGACGCTGAGTTGGTGGCTGCTTTGGGATGTAATTAGGATCTTGATCTAGTTGACGTTTACGTCTCAGTTCTTGCCTTTCAATTTCTGTTTCTAGGCGTATCTTTTCTTGAACTACGGCATAATTTTCAATTGGCTCTTCATCAGTACTTTCAGAGCTTGAAGATTCAGCCATTTCTTAATCATTTGCAGCATCAACTACAGGTTCAGTACTCACTTCTTCTACATTTGGAATTTCCATTTCATCTGCTTGAAGATTCTGTTGTGTGGCTTAAGAATCACTACCGGATCCTTCTTCTTCAATTACTGGCGCAACATAATTAATATCTATTATGTGCCCAAACTACGGAGTTGTTAGAGGAACAGTCTTTCGACCATAACCTCGGCAGTCAATGAAGGTACGCTTCTGCATTGGAGTATAATATAATAAATTTCCAGTATGCTGAAGATTAGGAATTTGGATGTTGAAGATTAGCTGGAGGAATCTTGGAAACATATAAAAGTGTGTAGGGCTGGTGATGTTGGCGACGAGATTTGAGAAGACAAATCTTGAAAAGTTGTATGGTCTATTTTGAATTAGGGCAACCATTAATGAAGCCAGCCCATAACTCATCCCGTCCAATCCACCTTTTCGTGGAGATAAGCAGCATATCAACGTATGCATGAGAAACCTCCAATGAGGGCACATGTGATGCTTTCGATACTGTGGGTCATTCTCAGGTCGAATGGAGCCCATTTGATGGAAACAATCATCGATTATCCACTTAGGCAATTCATTATTTGCTGTAGCATCATCTTCAAAGTGTAATTCTCTACGAATCATATCTTCAGTGATAGCAATAACAGATCAGCAACAGTAGCCATAATGCACGGTGGTTCAATATCACATCTGTGAACCGCTGTGCTCCAGAAATCTCTCATGTGACTTTCATAAATTTCAGCAGAGGTAGATATAGCATAGAATATTCTGGATCTTCTCAAAAATTCCACTACCGGCAAGAATACTCGATTTACAGCAACCGATGGATCGTTAACCAGATAGGCCGTCATATTATGCCCAGCTTCAAACATCTTGGAAACAATGACTCCTTCTTCTTCAGCCATCTGTATTTATGTGTAACAAAAAGCTCTGGACAAAGAATAATTGTTAAGAACACAAATTTCGAGATTAACTTATTTCAAAAATTTCCTAAGTCCTGGTTTGCAAAACTCAGTACTTAGAGTACTGTTCATGCGAAAGTTTACTTTTTGTGCGAAACTCTGAGAGTGTCGCAAAGAGTTTCGCATGGTTACATTCGCAAGTGACTAAGTCAAAGTTTCGCTCTACTGTTCATGCGAAACTTTTGAAATGTGCGAATGTCAGAAAGATTCGCGCACTGTTCATGCGCAGATCTCAATGCATGCGAAAGTCAGAGAGTTTCGCAACTTTAAAGTTTCGCACATCAAAAGTTTCACACGAACCCCAACAGTATTCACAAGTGAATTAGTCAAATTAAATCATGAATAATGAATGTTAGGAAGCGAAAATTATACCAAAATTATCACCAAGTAAGGGCGCACAAGTCTATCGGAGCCAAAAACTCAGATTAAGTTCAGAATAACAGAATCAAACAATCACAACAGCCGGACTTTAGCACAAAGAGAGAGTTTCACAAGTTCAGTTTCGCGGTAAGAAAAAGAGTCTCAGTATGTGTGTTTGCGAGACTCACCTTTTTATAGTAACAGTATCTTGCGAAGCTTTCTCTGCGAAAGTCCTTGCGAAAGTACTTGCGAAAGTACTTGCGAAAGTACTTGCGAAAGTCGAGTAAGTCTCACATATGTCGACTTTCGCTTTGAAAGTCTCGCACATGTTGACTTTCGCAACAACAATTTCGCACATAAGTTGACTTTCGCCAATTTTGATTTAGTCTTTTAAAATTTTGGATAAAATCGAGTATCTTCATAAAATAACTTAGAAAATAAAATCTTTTTGTAGTTTTCTTTTAACTATTTACATACTCAATAAACTAAAATAAAATTGACTAAACACTTAAAATAAATTTTCGAGGGGAAAACATTTATGCTTTGGGATCATATTAGTATAAATGTATATTTCTTTAAGTAGTTTTAAGTTTATTTTAATTTGCTAGTATAATCTTTCAATTTTAAGCTTATCTTAATCAATTTTTAAAACAAATTTTCTCATCTTTTTAGATAGTTCAAGACGATTATTGATATATTTTTCCTCTTAAACACTCTTCACTTCAGTTTTTAAACCATAATTATTATTGTTGATATTTTTTTTTAAAGACCTAAACTTTGACATACTCTTGAACTCAGAATAACAAAATATCTATTATTAAGAGTAAAAATATGTAGTTATCTTTTTAGGCGCAAACTGATCTTTGAAGAAACTATTAATTACAGATCTGTACTAAATACAACAGAGTAATTAGTAGTTTAAACAAACACCAATTTGAGTACTTTTGAATAAACTAGTGGCAACAGGTCTGTATTTTCATACAGCAAAGCTCCCCTTAGTCTAAGCAAAAACACTTTCTTAATCATACATTATTCAGGTCTGTACTTGGTACAACAAAGAAATAAAGTATGATTCACCTAAATATACTAATAGAATCTTTGTTCTACATATACTGCAGAGATACTATTTTAGTATATATCCATTAATGCATTTTTTAAGACATATTTAAGACTCATAATAATAAAATTTTGTTAAGCTTTCCTTCAAGAATTAAGATTTACAATCATATGACAAAATTTGTTTCTTCCAAATAATATAATTAATTTTCTTTTAGATTTGTTTAACAACCTTCATGTAGAATGCCTATCAACACATCATATGATGAAGCTATCTATGATTTAGAAAAGCTGAAATAAAATTGTTAAGAAAGCCTACTAGCATATTAAAATAAATTTTAAAACTTTTAGTTTTTATTTATATACACAACTGATGTACTATCATTTTCTAAATTTTTACACAAAATCTCCCCCGATTTTTATAATTTTATATATTTTTTATTTAGGATATTTTTTATATGTTTCTGGATATTCATTTTTGAAGTAAACGAAAACAAGAACACAAAAATAAACGAAGTTACTCGATTTCATCAATCTCTTTCATACCAATCATTAACACTAATTCTTTAAATTGGCATTTTGAAAAGGCTTTTGTGAACAAATCTGCATTTTGCTTTGAAGTGTCAATGCTTATTAGGTCAATTAAGTGCTTTTCAAAACAATCCCGTATGAAGTGATATTGAATTTCGATATGCTTCGTTTTAGAGTGTTATATGGGATTGCGTGTTATGCATATGGCAGCTGTGTTGTCGATATGTATGGGAGTTTTATTTAGAAGTAAACCGTAATCGCGAAGTTGATGTTGAATCCACAATACTTGAGAACAACAACTTGAAGCGGCGATATACTCAGCTTCTGCAGTTGAAGTAGAAACCGTAGTTTGCTTCTTACACTACCAAGAAACTAACCGGTTTTCTAAAAACTGACAACCCCCAAACGTTGACTTTTTATCTAAGTTACAGCCTCCGTAGTCCGAATCTGAATTAGCTGAAAGACCAAACTCAACATCATTTGAATACCATAAGCCTAAATTTGGTTTACGTTTTAAATAACGAAAAATTCGTTTAACAGCATTTAGGTGAGAAATCTTCGAGGAAGCTTGATATCTGGAGCAAATAGCTACAACAAACATGATATCAGGTCTTGAAGCTGTAAGATACATCAAAGATCCTATCATTGAACGATATTCCTTTTGATCTGTATCCTCATCTTCAAGAGTTGGACCGATTTTATGTACAAGTTCTATGGGTGTACTAACTGAGATGCAATCTAACATCTTAAAACGAGTTAAGATGTCAGTTACATACTTAGTTTGATGAATGAAAATACCTTTTGGGGTTTGTTTTACCTGTAAACCCAAGAAAAAGGACATTTCATCCATAGAACTCATTTCAAATTTTGATTTCATAATTTTTTCAAATTCTTTACACAAATTTTCATCGGTCGATTCAAATATGATATCGTCCACGTAGATTTGCACCAGTAACAAGTCTCCCTTAGATTTCTTTATGAAGAGAGTACTCTCTATTTGTCCCCTAGAAAAACCATTAGCAAGAAGATGCTAGGACAAAGTTCCATACCAAGCCCTCGGGGCTTGATGAAGACCATATAAAGCCTTGTCTAATTTATAGACATGGTCAGGATTTTGTGAGTCTTCAAACCCCGGAGGTTGGCGGACATATACCTCTTCATGGATTTTACCATATAAAAATGCACTTTTGACATCCAGTTGAAAGACTTTGAATTTCATGTACGAGGCATATGCCAAGAACAAACGAATCGATTCAAGTCTTGCAACTGGTGCAAACTTCATCGTAATCAAGGCCTTCTATTTGGGTAAAGCCTTGAACTACAAGTCGAGCTTTATTTCGAACAACCACACCACGATCGTCCTTTTTAACTCGAAAGACCCAACGAGTACCAATGGAGTGAATACCCTTTGGTAACTCGATCAAGGTCCAAACTTGTAATTTTATAAATTGTTGCAATTCTTCTTGCATTGCCTCTACCCAAGAAGAATCCTCTAATGCATATTTCACGTTTTTCGGCTCAATCTGTTATAAGAAACACGACTCCATTTGAGTCATCAAACATGCAGTTGATGTTTTAAGTTGATTTCTTGTTTGAACACCAGCCGATGCTTCTCCAATTATGTTGTCAATAGGATGTGTTGAATGAATTCGAGTAGTGGGAACAGTTTCAGCTTCCAATGATGAATCCAAATTAGTAGCATCAGGACCACTATTTGCTTCATCTTCTGAATTAGGTTCATCATTTGACGGATCAACTAATTCAGTAGATGTTTCATGGAAGTCTTCATCATGAACGGAATTTGTATCTTCAGGATCATTTTCAAGAGTAGTTGGTTCAACTAGAGAAGACGAAGTTGACGGAGTAGCAGCAGGCAAAGTCGGTTCAGAAGGAGATGAAAGTACTGGTACAATTAGATCATCATCTCCCCCAAACATCATAATTGGGTAATGCACAGTTTCAGGAAAAACCTCTAGTGAATTGAAGAAAGAATCGTAATCAAATAACCAATCCGGCCCTGTTCCAGCTTGAGGAGGTGTGTGTCTTAAGAATTCAACCTCAAAACATTCCTCAATTTTTCTGGTTGCTTTATTATAGACACATTTATTTGGCGAGTTTGTTGAATAACCAAGAAAATATGCGTCACTTGATTTTTCTCCAAACGTGGATAAATGATCCTTAGTTTTTAGCAAAAGGCATGGACAACCAAACGGTTCAAGAAACTTGAGATTTGGTTTTCGATTATTTAATAATTCATAACAGGTTTTATGTCTTCTCTTCACTATAAGAACTCTATTAAGAACAAAGCAAGCTTTGTTTATTGCTTCAGCCCAAAAGGTTATCGGCAATTTAGAATCCGATAACATAGTTCTTGCAGTCTCAATAAGAATGCGATTTTTCCTTTCAGCGACCTCATTTTGTTGCGGTGTTCTCGGGGCACTAAACTGATCTGAAATCCCATATTGAAGACAAAAGAGCTCTAGAATATGATTCTTAAACTCTGTTCCGTTATCATTTCTCGGTTTCTTAATTTTCAAAGAAAACAAATTCTCCAGCTTGAGAAATAAGTACTTGAGTATTTTCGGAGTTTCATCCTTGGTTGCCAAAAAGTAAACCCATGAGAACCTAGAATAATCGTCCGTAACTACCAAGCAATAACATTTCCCACCAATGCTCCGAATATTCACAGGACCAAACAAGTCCATGTGAAGCAGTTCCAATGGAGCTTCAATCGAATTCTCTAGCTTAGGCAAATGCGCTTTCTTTATTTGTTTTCCTTTCTTACAAGGAATACAATAATCGGATAAAGAAAACGTTTGTTTGGGCACACCAATTACTAGATCATGTTTTACTAAGTAATTCATTTTTCGGAAATGAATATGCCCCATGCCTATGCCAAAGAATTGATTCTTGTTCAGATTCTTTGGATATTAAACAAGTATGCTCCGTTGATGTTGAAACCGTTCTCATATCAAGAATATAGGTATCCTTGTTCCTTGGGGCACGCATAAGAAATGACTCTTCCGGTACCACAAACCCCGTTTTAGTATCAAACACTCCTTATCATTAAACCATGTAGACATCTTCTTATCACAAACTTGAGACACGCTGAGAAGATTATACTGCAATTGTTCAACATAATTGACTTTCTCAAAGCTTATGTCTCTATTAGATACTGTGCCCTCTCTTGTGATCATTCCACCTTTGTCTCCTGCAAAGGCAACATATCCTCCATTCTTGGATTTAATATCCGTTAGGAGTGATAGATTGCCTGTCATATATCTTGAACAACTGTTATCCACATACCAAATATTATCAATTGCGCGAGATGATGGTTGTTCAGACATAAGCATGAGCAAAGTTAGTTTTGAATGGAGACCCAAGCCTTTGAAGCCTTGGGTCGTCCACTAGCATCCAAAATAATAACACCAATCTCCTTTGAATTTTATTTAAAATCTTTGGGGATTGAGATTGAGTTATTACTTGTGGAATCTTTCTTTATCCATTTTGGCATGAAAGATTTAACAATTTTATCCTTTAATGTCCTTTTGACATTGATTACTTGAACATCTTTCTTGAGAGTCGTGGAAGAAACTTTTGGTTGAAGTTTTTGAATTTTCTTTTATTTTTGCCTCAAAAGTTTCTTAGCATAATGCTGACAATCTCTAAAAAGATGTCCACGTATTCCACAGAAGTAACAAGTTCTATTCTCAAAAGCATGATGAGCAAAAGAACTTGAAGCTACTTCTTTTGATTTAGCATTCTTTGAAGAAATTTGTTGTGAAGTTGAAGAGCAAAATTTTGAACAAATCTTTTGTGAATTGTTTGAGATTTTCAACTTTTCCTTAACTTCAGGTTCTTCCCTCTTTAGAATTTTTAAAATTTTCTTTTGACATGTGGAAGAAGATTGAACATTAGAAATACTATTGTTAGTTTCTCTTTGTAAAATCTCAATTTTATCAACAACCACTGATTTTGGCAAATTCACATATTCATTTGTGATGATGTAATTTTCAGGTTTGACATTTTTTTTGTCAACCATTTTGGGCTCTTCACATTCTTCAACTTCTTCAACAATCTCTATTTTGACAACCTTCTTTTGAGGTTTGTCATCAACTTGCAATTTCTCAGTTTCAGGAAGTTTAGTTGCAAACTCGGAACTCTCATCAATGGTAGGCATTTGGGAATATGATTTAGGAGGTGGAACCATATGATACCCAATGCTTGTTTTAGACTTAGTATCCAATCGTTGAGAGTGGATAATTTTATCTAAAACCAGAGATGAAGTGGAAAGATTAGAAAGTTTTCTTTTTAAATCTAAAATTTCTGTTTGAGCTTTAGAATTCTCTTTCTGCAACAAAGACATTTTAGTTAGATAACTATCAATGATGTCTTGTTGATTTGAAATTTTAACCTTCAAATCATGAGTTTCGATCCGTGGTCTCTCAAACTTTTCTAGAAAATGTTTCTCATTTTCCACCAAAACTTTGTTAAGATCTTTTAATTTCTCAATGTCACTTAACAAGTTTTGATTCTGAGTTTGGTATAAGCTAATACTATCACTCTTGTCAGCACATTTTAAACAAATATTATTAAATGGAGATAAGTCAACCTCAGTGATATTGGCCATCAAGGCATGATTTTGAGCATAATCATATACTTGACCGCTCCAATCATAATATTCATTTGAGGTTGTGACCAACGCTGAGGAAGTAGAAGCTTTTCCTTTGTCTTGACCAATAACTTGAAATTGCGCTTGAGAATGTTGCTACTGAGTTTGCTTCTGAGCAGTTGGTTTTGTAAATCCAGATGACAGTCGTTTTCCTTTTTCACATTCCATAGCGAAATGCCCATAATTTTGACAATTATAGCATCTCACTTTCGATTTATCATAACCAACTCCAGACTTATCTCCACCCAGCTTAGCTTTCCCTGTTCTTTGTAGAAACTTTTTCACCTTTCTTGTCAGCATTGCCAAATTCCACTGCAAATCCATCTCTTCCAGATCATTAGGGTGGATCTGGTCGTAATCTTCTAGCAGTAACAACTGTGGCATGCTCTTCTATCATTTTGGATACAGCATGATTTGATGTATTAGAACTTGAAGTAGAAGGTAGACCCTGACTTGTATACCCAAAACTAATGTTACCACTAGAAGCATTTTGAGTATACGAATCAGGACCAGAGAATAATGTTGTTGTATTCTCTTGACTTTTCACACTATATAATCCAGGATTTTGACCAGTTGAATTTTTAAGTTCCTTTTTCTTCATCTCAAGATCATATACCTGCAATTTACCGATTAAATTCTCTAGGTCATAAGTTTCCAATCCTTCATCTTCCTTGAGCAGCATCAATCTGAAATCCCATTTTAATGGCAAAGCTTCCACCAACTTTTCATTCACATCTATATGATCATACTCAACCCCATGACCTTTCAATTCACACATTAACTGGGAAAATCTAGTTACCAGCTCTTCAAATGATTCGTTTGGAAGAAAAGAGAATGTTGGTGCATAATGTGTGTCAGTCATTTGGTCAAACAATTTAAATTGTCAATGTCAATTAGTCCGCGTTTGTATCGTGTTTAGTGTGTATATGCGAGTATGTAAATGAATAGAGTAATAGAAAATATATACAAATATACTATTCGTGCGACACAGAGCCTGTGTCGCTATAGCGACACAAAGGTTGTGTCGCAATGGGCTGGGCCTGCGACATTGGGCTTGTGTCGCAGGGTCCAGTAGGGTTACTATATATATCGAGTTAAAATTTCGTTTTTGGGTTGATCAAACCCTAGACAGAGAGTGATACGGCAGAGAGAGTGGGAAGAGAGAGTTAGTGAGTTTGTAATCTTTATTCTTCAATTGTTAATATATACGAAAAGATTATAAATCGTTGTGTTTGTGTTTACGTTTCAATTGCTTAATTGATTGTTTCCGCCTTTCAATTGAGTCAAACGACAAGTCTAGATCCGTGAATAAGGGAACCTACAAGTGGTATCAGAGCCTTTGGGCGTTTGTTTAAAGATTTGATCGTTAATTGAAATGTTTTCGGTTTGATTCGTGGTGCTTTTGGTGGTTTGATCAACGATTTGGGTCCAATCAGTTGAATATTTAGCTTCTCGAAGTGTATTTCTGGGTTTGTTCATCAATTATCGTTCGAAATTCGTTAGGGTTTCGAAAATTTTCGATTTTTAGGGTTTTTGGAGCTGTTGGCCGCGACATTGCGACACAATCAGCCTTAGCGACACAAGCAGCGACACAAGCAGCGACATAATCTTTGTGTCGTATTTAGGGTTTTCGCGACATAAGATTGCGACACCAGATCGGATTTTGCGACACTAGCTTGCGACACTAATGTGCGACATTAAGGTGCGACACTAACTTAGTGTCGCTAAAGACAAAAGACAAAAAAAAAAAAAAAAAAAAAAAAAAAGGTCTTAATTTTGATTTTGAAAAAGTTTCGTTTTACTCGGACAGTTTTCGATATTTTCGAATCAAATTTTGGAGGGAAAAGTCAAAAGGACGAAATTTTGGTACATTTCTGGATTAAAAATGTCGCTTAAAAGCTTTTCCCAATTACTAAAACATAACAATGAGATCGGTAGCACTAATAAACCTCCATTATTCACTGCCAATACTCCTTATGTTGAATGGAGAATACAATTTGAGGCATTCATCGCTGTCAATGATCCTGATATGCAAATATATTTAGAGAAAAGATATGAACGTCCTCTTAGAACTGGTGTTTTTCCCGGAGAAGCTCCATTTAAGCCTATCAAATCCATGAATCCTGAAGAACGCAAGGCTTATGATACTGAAAGGAAAACACATACTGCGATCACCATGGCACTATCACAACTACTCATGAAGCAATTTAGACATCATAAGCTTGCATATGATTTATGGCAAGCCATTGAAAGGTGTTGCGGTGGAAGTGAGCAATATGAGAAGAATAAATTGCAGTTAGTGAAGAAACAGTATGAGTTGGGCGATAATCAAGTTCTCATGGCTCACATAACGAGTAAATCTGAGGTACCCATTGAAGAGCCATTATCTTGTGTGTCTTGTATCAAATTGACTAACAAAGTTAACAGATACAGTGAGGATACTGAACGCTTGAATTCTGATTTAGAAAAACTTACTCAAGCAAATAAAATTTTGAAAGATAATGAAAAAGCTTTTGATAAGAAACTAGATGCTACGTTTTCTGACCGGAAAGAATTAAAAGCTAAGATTTTCAGTCAACAAGATGCAATTGACAGTTATATAAAAATGATTGCTTTACTAAGAAAGGATCTTGCTGAAAAACAGTCACAAGTAGATGACCTAAATCGAAAGCTTTCAAAATTTTCAACATATTCACTTGTCTTTGACGAGATCCTCCAATCGCAAAGGACAGATACAAAGAGTAAGACTGGTCTTGGTTACCACTATGTACTACCTCTTTCTGACTATTTGCCAATGCCTTCAAAGGATGCAGCCAAAGACTTTGTACCTACCTTTTCAAAGGTAGATACAAAATCTGTTGCTGAGTCAGTGTTTGATACAGCTCCAACTGTTAAAAAGCCTGATTTTGTTAAGGCTAAATTTGTATCTCCTGTGTCTGTTGAGGAGATTGTTGAAATGGAAGACTTAACTAAAGAGTCTGAGGTCAAAGTTGAAAAGGTTAATGTTAAGCCCGAAAATCATATACTTACTAATAAGGGCAAAACTAAGGTTGTAAATGAATCCGACTCTGCTAAAATCTTAAAGAAGGATTCAAGAGGAAAATCTTCACATAATTCACACTCATCTGTGACTAATCTGAAGAAAAATAAAATAATTAATAAATAAGTTAAAGACCAGCCTTCAACATCAACCTGTTCAACTTTAGAGGCTTCTACATCAACATGTACGCATAAGTGTTCATGTTCTGTAAATGTCTCAACCTCTAAGCCTCTCTCAGTAAATCCTCCGTCGAAACAATTTGAGGGTAGTCATTGGAAAAGGCCATATGTGGAACGGCGTTCGTGTTTTTGGTGTGGTCAACAGAGCCACATCATTAGGGATTGTCGGTTATTATCCCTAGATAGGTTTGGTAGAGGGATGCTAAGAACTTTCTTATTTAGAAATTCTTTTCAAAACTCTTTTTCAAGGCGTGGTTTATTTTCTCCTATATCTAGTTGTGCATCCAACTCTCCAAAAACTATGGCTAGAGTAAACAAAGTTGTGCCTAGTAGACCTGCTGTTCAAAAGCCCAACATTGTTGAAAATAAATCATCTGAACCTAAACAGGTTTGGAAACCTAAATCCACAAACAACACATCAATGAAATCAACTAAGTTTTTAAAATATCATAAACTCATTGATGTGATGGTTATGGACGATAGTGGACAACCCAAGTCTATCAAGGCTTGGGTGTCTCATAAGTACTAATGTTTGTTTGTGGTGATGCAGTCAGGTCTTTGATAGCTAATCTTTTAACGACTGCAAGGATGTGACGAAAAAGGTTGATTTCTAGGTAGTCATGTGTGGTGATGATGTTTGGGTGAATGGATGATTTTATGAAGTGATTAGATGTGGTTAAAAATGCCAAAAGAATTTGAATTTGACTTGATATGTGACTTGAAATTTTTCTTTAATGATTTTTATTTGTTTGTGCTTGAATAAAGAATTTGCTGTTCAGGGGGAGTAATTTTAAAATTCTGATTTAAAAAGTCAGCAAAATATGAACAGGCAAATTCTTAAAAAATGCAACTGCCACTCTTTATACTTGTTAGTATTAAAGAAATGCAAAAGTTGCAACATTGTTAAAATAGACGTTGAATTGTGTCTGTAAACAATTGGGGAAATGATAGTACATCACGAGACATGCAAAAAATGGAATTTTAAGATTTATGTTTGATGTGTTAGTAGATTTATCTAGCATACTTGACATACCTTTTATAAATATTATCTTCATCAAATGATGTATTGGTAGGCATTTGCTCTAAAGTTACTAAGAAGCTTAACTTTCAAATATGCATATTATTTTATATAAAGGCATATTAATATGTATGACATTAAGTTGAAATAAGGGCAAAAATGTCCGAAATCTTTTGACGTTTCGTCTTAATATTTGGATGATAAACATGTTATGATCTAAAATATAGGGTCTTTGTATGGAGTTATCTGAGGGAATATATTAGTTGTCTCCTCTGTTGTACGAAAATACAGACCTGGTTTCATCTAATATATTCTTGAAAAGAACTTAGGTACGTAGTCTATATTAAGTTATAGACAACTATTACGTACCCGTGGCATTTCTAAATTCTAAAATATAATGTACAAATGTACAAGAAAAGTTATAACAAGATTGCCTCGTACTGGTTTGTGTTAAACTATGGTACTCTGTTGTACGAAAGTATAGACCTGTACCCTCTAGTTTAAATTGTTCAGACTGGTGTTTGTTTAACCCGAATTATTGTTTATGTGACTCTGTTGTACGAAAGTACATACCTGTCACCGCTAACTTGGTTCTAAAGATACGTCCATACCTTCACCGTCTATAAAGAAAATAATAACATGTTTTGATTTCAAATGTATATTTTAATATGACTTATATAAATATAATATGCATGCTAATAATAACACAAGTGGTTTATCTCATTATGAGTTGAAATCATATACTTACGTACAAATGTTTAGATGGATAAAATATCAATAGTCGTCTTGAACTAGTTTTTATAACAGTTGATTTAAATATGCTAAGTAAATTTAAAGTGGACAAACATACTGATAATCGAAATAACACTTACTATTCCTAATAATTGCATGTTATCCTGATATGATTCCTAAAGCAGACTAAAATCATTCTGTCCCCAAAAAGATTGTTTATTTATTTATTGCTTTGAGTATTATAATTCTGTCTTATAAAGAAAATTACAAAAATATTTTATTTCCGAGTTATTTTATTCAAGTTACATATCATGCTCATATTCAAAAGACAAAAATTGATGAGAGTTCTCCAAAGACTTTGAAGATAAATACTATTGGAGAAACTATTGATGAAAGAGATGATGGTCACTGAAGTTGAAGATCTAATTGGATATCAGTCATATGAGACTAAACATCAAGACTTTTGAAGACCAAGCTATCTAAATGGGGAAGTTTGTTGGTGAAGACTAATTGAAGATTATTTGACCAAGCTGCTGGCATGAGGGAGTTTGTTGGTGCATAATGTGTGTCAGTCATTTGGTCAAACAATTTAAATTGTCAAAGTCAATTAGTCTGCGTTTGTATCGTGTTTAGTGTGTATATGCGAGTATGTAAATGAATAGAGTAATAGAAAATATATACAAATATACTATTCGTGCGACACAGAGCCTGTGTCGCTATAGCGACACAAAGGTTGTGTCGCAATGGGCTGGGCCTGCGACATTGGGCTTGTGTCGCAGGGTCCAGTAGGGTTACTATATATATCGAGTTAGAATTTCGTTTTTGGGTTGATCAAACCCTAGACAGAGAGTGATACGACAGAGAGAGTGGGAAGAGAGAGTTAGTGAGTTTGTAATCTTTATTCTTCAATTGTTAATATATACGAAAAGATTATAAATCGTTGTGTTTGTGTTTACGTTTCAATTGCTTGATTGATTGTTTCCGCCTTTCAATTGAGTCAAACGACAAGACTAGATCCGTGAATAAGGGAACCAACAGAGAAAACATCAAACTGCTTTTTCAGTAAGTTTTTCTTATTCTTCTTTAACTTGTCATTTCCTCCAAATCGCCTAGCCATTGCCTCATACAGCTCATAGGAAGTTTCCAAATTCTTAAAACAAGCAAGAATATCCTTTGGTAAACTCATAGAAATAACAACATGACATTTCTTATCTCGATCATATTCTTTATTTTCTTCTATTGTCATCTGCTTGATCGGTTTAAACGGAACCTCTCCTCTATAATTCCCTTCAGCTCTTGGTCTTACATATTTCTCAGTGAGTGGAATTATCAAATCTAGATCGTACAATGCTAAGACTGATTCAAATCTGTACTTCCAATCTTCATAATCATTCTGACACAAGAACCGAGGAGGTTTGTTCGTTGTGCCCATTTCATTATCGTACTTAATCATTGACTGAAAATTTGTATAAGCCATTTTTCTCCAACACTGAGTTTGCGAAACTTAGAATATGCGAAAGTCAAATATACTGTTTATGGGAAAGTTGGAAGTTTAGCACAATTCAACACTCGCACTTAATAACTTTCGCAAGATAACACTCGCACAAGAATTTTCGTAGAAACACTTTCGCACTTAGTCAACTTTCGCAAGAACAAATTTCGCAGAGTTCGAAAACACCCGCGAATGAGTTTCGCAAGAAAAACAGTTATCAAAGAGTTTCGCCTTCTTGAAGTTTCGCACACCGGCAGATGTACAAAGATTCAAATCGCTCAAAACTTAATTACCTATCCAAATTATGATCTTAACCTGCTCGTAATTACATAAGCAATGTCTAAGCGGTCTCAATCAATCAAAAACTCGAACAATTTCCAATCAAAATACACAAACAGCCCCTGTTTTTAGAACCAAGATAAAACCGAATCGAATCTTTATCAAATCACGATGTAAACGCAATCAACAAGCCACAACAGCTCTGATACCACTTGTTATTCCAAGGAATCTACAGCTAATCGGATCACTAGTAATCGAGCGGAAATCAATTACAAGTGTAAAACGAGATGTGATCTTTTATTTAATATTCAATGAAGCGTAACCTACTAGCTTGTCTCTCTCTCAAGCTCTCTCAATCTATTACAAAAATATGGAAATGAAAAGCTTAACCTACTTCATGAACACAACAGGCTCATTACTTCAATTAGTCCCCGTGTTCCTCGAATGGATCTCTTAGTTGTTGAGAAGGTCTCCCTTATTCATATAGTGCCTTATTTCAAAATAAGAAAAAATTAACCTACCCCAATTTATTGTAGAAATTTTCGGGATCCTTTCAATTGGCTACAATCCCTTACTTGAAAGAAGCATAGGTGGCAAATGGTACTGTTTGGTTGTCACAGATGATTACTCTAGATTCTCTTGGGTATTCTTTTTGGGATCTAAGGATGAAACTTCTAGTATTCTGATGGAGTTCTTAGATCTAATAGAGAATGTCTATAGAACATGAGTTAAGAGAATTCGTAGTGACAATGAAACAGAGTTCAAAAATTCAACGTTCAATGTCTATTGCTTAAGCAAAGGGATACAACATCAATTCAGTGCACCTTATGAACCTCAACAGAACGGTGTTGCTGAAAGGAAAAACAGAACGTTGATTGAAGGGGCTAGAACAATGCTTGCAGATTCAAGGCTTCCGGTCATCTTTTGGGCAGAAGCGGTGAATACAGCATGTCATGTTCTAAATAGAGTTCTTATGGTTAAAAAGCAGAACAAGACTTGTTATGAGCTTTTGAACAATAAGAAACCTAACTTAAAAGGGTTTGAACCCTTTGGAGTTTCATGCACTTTGCTGAAGACTAGCAATCAACAGAAATTTGGTGAGAAGGCTGACGAAGGATACTTCTTAGGTTATGTGCTTAATTCATCAAACAAACGTGTCTTCAATAAAGCTACAGGACGTGTGGAAATAGTTTATAACATTGAAGTTACGAGCTATTCACATGACTTACATAAGGGATTAGATTGGCAATTTGACTATTCAGATCTCTTTAAGTCAATCAATGTTCCAATTAGTGACTACAAAGTTGACTCAACAATCTCTGAGCATTTATTGTCGGGTGATAGGGATATTGGCCCGCACCAACATCGAGTGCTCCTAAAAATACAACTTCTGTGGATCCTAATCGAGCTTCAACAAGTGCCACACAACAATCTTCTGATGAGGTGTACAGTACTGATGAGGATATGCCACCATTGGAAGAAATTGGCACTAATCTAGAAGATGAAATACAGTTTGAACCGGTAACGACAACAAGAATTAACAAAAATCATCCAACTGAGAATATCATTGGGGATCCAAATGCATCTGTTCAAACTAGGGCTAGTATATCTGAGTACACTAGCCTGTTTGCTGAAATGAAAGAGACAGGGGTAACAAATCTATGTCTATATTCATGCTTTATCTCACAAGTTGAGCCTAAGAATGTCCAAATGGCTTTGAAGGACAATTCGTGGGTAGAGGCAATGCAGGAAGAGCTGTCTCAGTTCTTAAAATTGCAAGTTTAGGAGTTGGTTGATTTACCAGTTGGTGAATTTTCAATTGGAACTAGATGGGTCTTTAAGTGTAAGAAAGACGATCGGGGAATCGTGATTCGCACTAAAGCTTGTCTAGTCGTTCAAGGTTTTAATCAACAAGAGGGGATTGATTACAATGAAGTGTTTGCACCTGTGGCTAGGCTTGAGGCAATTCGGTTGTTCTTAGCATTTGCAACTTCAAAGAAAATGAAAGTTTATTAGCTGGATGTTAAGAGTGTCTTCTTGTATGGCAAAGTCAAGGAAATGGTGTATGTTTCTCAACCACCGGGGTTTACTGATCCAAATTATCCAGATAGAGTATATCATCTTGATAAGGCTCTGTATGGATTACATCAAGCACCAAGAGCGTGGTATGAAACACTATCAACTAATCTTCTTGAGAATGGGTTTACAAGAGGAAGAATTGATAGTATACTTTTTGTGAAATGGAAGAAGCAGGACTTTCTACTTGTTCAAGTGTATGTTGATGACATTATCTTTAGGTCATCTGATGAAAAGATGTGTCAAGAATTTGAGCAAGTTATGAAAGGCAAGTTTGAGATGTCTGCTATGGGAGAGTTGAATTTTTTCTTAGGGTTACAAGTTGACCAAAAGAAAGATGGATTCTTTATTCATCAATCTAAATATACACATGAGCTATTAGAACGTTTCAAGATGGATGAATCTCGTATCTACAAAACTCCTATTCCAGAAAATCACGGACTCGGTCCCGATACATCGAGTGATCAGGATGTAGATCCTACTCTATATAGGGCTATGATTGGATCACTAATGTACTTAACTACATCTAGGCCTGACATTATGTTTGCTGTTTGTATTTGAGCAAGATATCAGGCTAATCCGAAAGAGTCACATATGCAAGCTGTAAAACAAATCTTTCGTTACCTCAAAGGGAAGCCGAAGCTGGGACTTTGGTATCCGATTGAAGGAGACTTAGATTTCATTGCTTATACTGATTCGGATTATGGTGGATGCAATCAAAATAGAAAGTCTACTACCGGATGATGTCAATTTTTAGGAGGTAGACTCGTGTCTTGGCAGTGCAAGAAGCAAAGCTCAGTAGCCATTTTCACATGTGAAGCTGAGTATGTTGCAGCTGGCAGCTGTTGTTCTCAAGTATTATGGATACAACAGCAACTGCGAGATAATGGATTGAATTTTACTGTTGGGTCACAAGGTTCCCAAAACTTAGATACAGATTAAATAACAGTTATCTCAACGTGTTAGTTTATATCCAAGTTTTATATCAAACAAGTTTAAATTAATCTAGGCGGAAAACAAGATTAATTTTAACACAAAGTTTATTATGAATCAAAGTATTATTCACAATAAATTGTTTGTCTCACAAAGATGACAAGGTATTCAAACCCACACAGATGGTTTGAATACGATCCAAGTAGTATACAAAGATACAGTTATCACTACAAACTTCACAGTAAGTGTGGTAATGCTTTAGCCTAAGCTCAAAGGTCTAGTATACTAATTCTCTTGAATTTCTTGGATGCATAGAAGTGCTTTTTGAACTGCTATTTATAGAGTTGGGTGTAACTCTATATTATCCAGCTTGCATAATTGTCCAAGGGATAACAGATGCATCTTGGGCAACTTTGCACGCCACCCTTTTTGCTTTTCTTGGAAACAGAAAAAGCAAAAAGGCAAAAGGTTTCTTTGCTGAGAAGAAAACCTTTGTTAGATGTTTGACCTTTCTCAAACATCTCATCAGTTGTATCTAGCCTAAGGAAAGAAGAATATCTTCTGTACACTTGTACTTTCATTCTTCAATCTGTGCTCTTCAGTCTGTGCTCTCAGTCTGTGATCTTCAATCTGTGATCATCAGTCTGTGATCTTCAGTCTGTGAAGTCTTTTGTCTTCAATCTTCATTCTTCAGATGATGAATCCATAAGTCTTCAAGTAGAGCACGGCTTTCAGTCTGTGGGATTTCTTCAGTCTGTGCAGCACAGACTCAGAAACAAATCTTCAGTCTGTGTAGCACAGACTCAGAAACACAGACTCAGGAATTTCACTAAGTTTCCTGAATACAACTGAGTTAGATTTTGACTCATCAGATTTATAACTTAGGTTTGATCATTGTTTTTCCCAACAATCTCCCCCTATCTGATGATGTCAAAATCTATTTACAAAAGATAATAGAGAAATAATAAATACTAAGGTGAATCATAACATATGGATCAAGACTTATATATATATAAAGTCAGAATCACAGTTAGTTCACAAAAATATTACAATTATTACATAAGATTGTAAATCAAAAATCTAACAATCTTCAATCCTTTCTCTGAGCCCTGATCTCTTTCATCTTTTCCACTTTCCTCTTCAACAGTTCTTCCATTTCCTTATCAGATTTGTCTTCAAATTCTTGATACTCTAGGATGATCTTCTTGCAGATATCTTCAAGTCCAATCATCATCCTGAGTTGGGAAAGGTTGTTGAATAACCAGCTGATCAGTCTTCTTCTGAATGGTCTGGCTTGAGAATGTTTGCATTCCTTCAGCAGGGCAATGCAGTGTAGCAGAGACTCTCTATATAGTCCATTTTGATCCTGGAAGCACTCTATCCCATCGATATCTCTATAGCACAGACCTTCAATGTTGTTAGTCTGTACATAAGATCTATCTATGAAAACAATACCTTTGGGTAGAGGATGCTCCCTTCTCTGCTCATTCTCTGTGGATAACCCACCTGACTTCTTCTTGATTACAAAATTGTTTGCTATGCAAAACAACTTGTACTCTTCTTCTGAGATGAGCCCCAGACTTAGAACTAGCTCAATCAGGTAAGATAGCTCATCCAGAACTTCTTTCTTCAGATCCTTGTCAGCTGCACTCTTCAAAAGATTGGCAATGGATTGCCATTCCTTAAGCCCTAGAGTGTACAGTTCATCCACCCATACCATCTTCTTGCTCTTGGTCAAAGTCAGCTCCAGCTTTAATTTCTGTCCAATCTTGTTCAGATGACATTCTCTGATCTTCTGCTTGAGCTTTGACTTTTGGAAAGTGGCTTGTAGCTTTGGTTTCAGGCTCTCTATCTTCTGTAATCTTATTGACAGCTCTTCATCTTCTTTGATTTGTTGCTCAACTTGACTCATTCTGATCTGAGTCTGTGAACAACTTTCATCTTCTAACTCTTTGGAGATCATGTCAACAAATCTTGCTTCATTCAGCTTCTGCTCTTCAATTGATAATACATTTAAGTATTCGGTTAAGGTCATACCTTGAGCAGTAGCTTCTTGTTGCAAGAGTTCATCCTGTAGATTTGTCAGTTCAAGATTTCTTGTGCCAGCTGCATGATCATCCACCATCTTCTTGATCTTGCTTAACCTTTCCTGCTTGGATAAGGCAATCTCCTTGCCCTTACCCTTATCCATAACTTCTTCCATGGTAGAGCTTGATCCAGGATAAGTGCTAATCAGGTGAGCACTTCTCCATCGCATTCTATCTTCAAGTTCACTTCTACCTGGAGGCAGTATTCTGGTTGTTGTGGTTGATCTAGCAGGATTAGCTTCAGCTTGGATGGCTTCAGCACTGATAATTAGAGCACCAGTGCTTGCTGCTGATTGCTCTGAGCTCTGAGTCTGTGATTGATGCTGTGTCTCAGTTTGTGCAGGTTCAGAAGGCACAGACTGAGACTCTCCAGTCTTGACTTTTGAGGCTCCTTCACCTACACCTCCAAAAGTAGCATCATCTTCATCATCATCTGATCTTCTGAAAACTTCAGACTCAGAACTGCAGTCAGGATTGATGGCATCATCATCATCACCATCATTGTCCTGTTCTTCTGCCAGCTTTAAGAACTGGTCCCAGGTTTTGATCCCCTTCATTTTTGGTTGGGAATCAAAGATATCCCTTTCAGGAATCCTCCTGGCCATTCTTTTCATTTTCCTGGCTTTCTTGATTAACAGAGGTTGAACATCTTCTTCTTCTTCTTCCCTTGATCTTTTCAACTCCAGCTGACCTTGGGTTGAGATAGTTGCAATTGGGTCTATGTGTAAGACAATGGATGACTCCCCCTGAGTCTGTGCAACCATCTCAGCATGTTCACCTAACTGCAATCTCTCTTGCTCCCCCTCAGTCTGTGCACTCATATCTTCAGTCTGTGGCACAGACTGAGCTTCAGTCTGAGACTTCACCCTAGCACCTTCGGGTCCATCATCTCCATCATCTCCCTCACTGCTATCTCCCCCTAAATCTAAGGATTTATTATTTAAATCTTTATCTTTTGAGGTTTTAGCTTCTTCAGACCCATGCTTCATCTTCTCCCCCTTTTTGACATCATCTACCAAGTTTGAGAGGGTGGTCTGCATTTCATCTAACCTATTGGATACCTTTTCCTCCAGCATATCCACTTTATCCACCATAGTAGAGACTAGATGCTTCATCTTCTCTAGCTCTTTCTTATTATTATTGAACTCAGTCTGTACCCATTCAAACAACCTGTTGATGGCAGAAAGCATATCATTAAGTGTACTAGAAGGCACAGACTGGGTCTGGTTGGAGGGGTTAGAATTGGGTGATGGTATGTGTTCCTCACTTGACTCATGTTGAAACTGAGCAAGATCACTGGAATCTTTTGGTCTTGCACTCTTTGCCTCACTCTGTATCCTGTGCATGGAAAAGCGATCATAGGCATTGAGTGGTGTAGTTGTTCCCTCAGATCTAATCCGGTGATAGGATAAGATATCACGGGGAAATGATTGTGTTGCACCTGTTGCCTCAAACAGCTCCTGGTGTAATGGAACAGTATCACTGGCAACTGATGTTGAAGTTTGTATGCCCTCACTAACCATCTGGTGATAAGATGGTAGATCATGGAGCAAAGAAGAGGAGATCTGTACCTCAGTCTGTGACATGACTGGGGCATTGGCAATCTGTGCAGAGGGGTGTAAGAAAAGACTCACCGGAGTGTGAACTAGTGCAGGACTAGTGGTCAATATGGGTCCAGCCATTGTGAGTGGGGTAAAGAGGGGGTTGGTAGTGCTCAGGATTGGAGCATCTTCTTCAATGCTTACTACAAGGGTCAGTGTAGCAGCAACAATGTGGGTATCCAAGCTGACTAAACTAGGTGTAGGTTGGGTCAGTTGGGTAGCCATTGGCACCACAGACTCTAGCAGAGCTGTAATGGAATGGTCTACAGCACTGGAAGGTGTTCTGTTGACATCCAGTTCCATGGATGATGATTCCATTTGTGCTATACTTTTGGGGGTTGAGTCTGGTGATTCCTCCAGAGTGAGTAGTGACTCATCTGGGTTGATTTGTTTGGGACTCTCTTTTGTGGGTGAGGATGGGCTAGGATAAGAAGGTTGATCTATATCCATGTCCTCAGATGAAGAAGAAGTACTACCTGCATCTTCTGTTGAAGATGGAACAGACTCAGGAATGTTTGAGTCTGACTCCAAGTGCACAGACTGAGTTGAGTCTGTATCCCCGGAGTCTGTGTGCTCTGCTTCAGCCACACGATCTTCAACAGCCTGGGTCTTATTACCCATACTATCACTTGAATCATCACCCTCCATGGATACAGAAGCAACATATGGGTGATCAATCCAGTGCTGCATAGCAGCAGTGATAGGTGCTCCAGAAAGTGGAACCAGATGGTTAAACACTTTATATGTGAGCATGGGAACAGGTATATCTGCCACTTTATTATTAAAGGACATATATACAGACCCAATTAACCTAGATTGGATGCACAGGGAGAGTAGCCTTATAAAAGGTACATTAAAAATTCTGTTTGACTCATTCACCAGTTTTAAAATTTCTTGAAAATACAACTCTGCAAAGTTGATGTTTAAACCAGTGATGAATGAGCTCAACAGCTGAGTTTCAAACTCATTTAGCTCCCCTGTGCTACCAGATTTACCTCCTAGACTCCTAATGATGCCAGAAATTAAAAATTTCCATTTGGGGGTGAATCCTGACATCAAAATTGTGCCTTTTTCTTTGGTATATCCAACCAAAGGAAGAGAAGCCCTTGCTGCTTCTTTGGTTGGAATAGGTTCAAAATTATTTCCCAAAGGCAGGTCTAAGACATTCCTAATTAACTCCTGATCAATGGTAACTGCCCGTTTACCATGATCAATAGTACCAGTAATTGCAGTATTGGTACTATTTGAGGAGCAAGTATACCACCATTCCATTAGAAATTGTGGGTATATTTGAGGAACTGTGTTAAAGAATGCTCCCCTTAATGGATGAGCAGACATAAAAGCAGTTAGTTCCTCAAACCCTTTATTCTTTTTCGAATCAGGGATGGAAATGGTAGCTACTTGATTGTTGATACAGAGTTTTACCTGTTTCCCTTGTTTGAAGGGTTTAGCCGCAGCGATGTTGGCAGGTGCCGTGTAAACCCATTGATCAGCCATTGAAGAGATTTTAGAAATTGATTTTGAAAATGGTTGAGCAATTTAGGGTTTATAAACTCTGTTTGTTTTTGGTGTGCAAGAACGAATGAAGAAGAAAGGGAGAAAACATAAATGGGTATTTGTAGAAATTAAATTTCCGTTAAATGGGACCCATTTGGACGGTTTATCCCTGTTTCTGCAACAGTAGCGCTGAGGCACGTGCACTTTTTGTATTGAGCAGATAAATAGACAACAAGCGCCAAAACTTTTAATGATTATTACCATAAAAATGGTTTTAGCATTAAATGCAGAGATATTGTTGTTTATTTATTTTTATTAAAGAAAGTAAAAAAAATAAAAATAAAATAAAAAAAATTAAAAATAAAATAAAAAAAATGAGATGAGCTCAGTCTGAGTGTATATGGTCAGTCTGTGTAGTGAGTCTGGATGACGTCACACAGACTAAGCCATATAACAGACAGACTGAGAAAATAACAGAATTTTAAAAACTATTGCCAACAGTGGTAATGGATTGATATAGCTAACAGTACTAACTTGAGAAGGCAGTACTAAAATTAACTAACAGTAGTAACTTGCAGGAGCAGTACTAAAATTAACTAACAGTAGTAACTTGCTAGAGCAGTACTAAATTTAACTAACAGTAGTAACTTGCAAGAGCAGTACTAAAATTAACTAACAGTAGTAACTTGCAAGAGGAGTACTAAATTTAACTAACAGTAGTAACTTGCAAGAGCAGTACTAAAATTAACTAACAGTAGTAACTTGCTACATTAACAGTGTTAATTGTACCAATCTTTACCAGCAGTGCTAAAATACGAATTCATGGGGGCAGTGTTAAAAAGTCTTATCAGTATTAACCAGCAGTACTAAAAGTAACTAGCAGTATTAATACTAATAGTACTAAAATACTACCCGTATGAATTAATAAAGCACAAAAATAGAGGTTCTAGTCTGAATGAATATGGTCAGTCTGTGTAGCTAATCTGGAAGAAGTTACACAGACTGAAACATATAATCAGTCAGACTGAGAGAAAATAACAGAAGGTATAAAATCTTTTTGGTATTTTCTTAGAAAGTATGTACAAAAACATCTCTTTGTCTGTGCTTTTTGATTGTATGTAGCTGAGAATACAGTTATACAGATTGAAAAGCAGACACAGACTGAGAATTGAATCATAGAGATTCAAGTTTTTACTAGGGGTTGAGCATTCCTAGTTGACCAAGCAGATACAAAAATCTATCTTCATTAAGAGATTTAGTAAAGATATCTGCTAGTTGGTCATTTGTTGGCACATATTTGAGAATCACTTTACCTTTCTCAGCACAATCTCTGATAAAGTGATGTCTGATCTCAATATGCTTTGTCCTGGAGTGAAACACAGGATTCTCAGTGATGGCAATGGCACTTTGGTTATCACACATGATTGGAGTTTTTGTAAACACCAAATCATAGTCTGCTAGTTGATGTTGCATCCATAGCAATTGAGCACAGCAACTACCAGCAGCCACATATTCAGCTTCTGCAGTGGATGTAGCAACAGAATTCTGTTTCTTGCTTGACCAACTGACTAGTTTGCCACCTAGCAGTTGACATCCACCAGAAGTGCTTTTCCTGTCTAATTTACAACCTGCATAATCTGCATCTGTATATCCAATTAGATCAAAACCGGAGTCTTTGGGATACCAAAGACCCAGGTTAGGAGTACCTTTTAGGTACCTAAAAATCCTTTTTACAGCTCTTAGATGCGATTCTTTAGGTTCAGATTGATATCTAGCACACAAACATGTTGAGAACATGATATCTGGTCTACTTGCAGTGAGGTATAGTAGAGATCCTATCATACCTCTATAAGTGGTTTGACAGACTGACTTGCCAGACTGATCCTTATCCAACTTATCTGCAGTGCTCATTGGTGTTTTCATAATTGAACAGTCCTTTAAAGAATATTTAGTAAGTAGGTCATTGACATATTTACCTTGGTTGATAAAGATACCATCAGGTTTCTGATGTACTTGTAGACCAAGAAAGTATGTTAATTCACCCATCATACTCATTTGATACTGTTTTGACATTAAGTTTGAAAACCATTTACACAATTTTTCATCAGTAGACCCAAATATAATATCATCAACATAGATTTGGACTAGTATGACATCTGCCTTGTTCCTTTTAAAGAACAAAGTTTTATCAATTGATCCTCTAGTAAAGTCATTACTAAGAAGATAGGATGATAAGGTGTCATACCAAGCTCTTGGAGCTTGTTTTAGCCCATATAGTGCTTTCTGCAATTTATTGACATGATTTGGAAAAGTGGAACTTACAAAACCTGGAGGTTGTTTCACATAGACTTCCTCCTGTAAGTTGCCATTCAGAAATGCACTCTTGACATCCATTTGATAGACTTTGAAGTCCTTGAATGCAGCATATGCCAAGAATAACCTTATTGCTTCAATTCTGGCTACAGGGGCAAATGTTTCATCATAATCAATGCCTTCTTCCTGCTTGTAGCCTTGTGCAACTAGCCTTGCCTTGTTTCTGATTATCACTCCATCCTTGTCCATTTTGTTTCTGTAAACCCATTTTGTTCCAATAATTGTTTTCCCTTTTGGAGCAGGAACTAGGGTCCAAACATTGTTTCTGTCAAATTCTGTTAACTCTTCCTGCATTGCTTCAACCCAATCATCATCTTTCAAGGCTTCTTCAGCTTTCTTTGGTTCAATGATTGACAGGAAGTTTGTGTAGAAACAGAAATTTGCAGTAGATAAGTTTGACACTTTAGCTCTTGTTTGTACACCAGAAACATAATCTCCAATTATTTCTGTAATTGGATGATACTTGTGTTCTTTGACTCCTTGAAGTGATTCATCATTTGATGGTAAATCATTCTCATTTGGTGGAAGAATAGCAGGACTGAGTTCTGCATCATCTTCTACACAGGGCAAGTCAGAGTCTGTAGAGTTCACAGACTGAAAACTATCAGACTGTACACATGTATCAGAAGAGTTTGAATCTCTGGACACAGATTCATCTTCTGTTGATGAAGGTATTGTCATAGAATGAGCAGGTTGATCATCTTCATTATCACTTTCAGAGTCCTGTTGTTGGTTAACAACAACTGGGATTTGAGATTCAGATTCCACAACAGATAAATCTTCTAACAAATGAACATCATACTGAGAAACATGTTCATCATTAGCAGAGGAAGCATCAAAGGTGACATTGATGGTTTCTTCAATTTTATTCCTTCTGTTGTTGTAGACTCTGTAGGCCTTTGAGATAGATGAATAGCCAATAAAAATTCCTTCATCAGATTTAGGTTCCATCTTTGCTAACTGATCTCTTTGATTGAGAATGTAGCATTTACTTCCAAAGGTCTGAAAGTAATGGATGGTTGGAACCTTCTTATGATACAACTCATATGCAGTTTTGCCATGCCTTTTGACCAAAATAGATCTATTTTGGGTATAACAGGCAGTGTTAATTGCCTCTGCCCAAAAATAAACCTTCATTTGACCATGGCATAACATGGTTCTTGCAGCTTCTATGAGTGTACGATTTCTTCTCTCAGCAACACCATTTTGTTGAGGAGTTCTGACAGAGGCAAAGTTTTGAATAATGCCTTTGTCAGTACAGAATTCAATGAGAGTAGAATTCTTAAATTCTGTACCATGGTCACTCCTGAGTTGCTTGACAGGTGCATCTTTCTGCAATTCTTCTCTCTTGATTAGATTAATAATCTCTTCAGGAGCATCACTTTTAGCTTTAAGAAAGATGACCCAAGTATACCTTGTGTATTCATCCACAACCACAAGTGTATACTTCTTTCCACCCAAACTGCTAATGCTCATGGGTCCAAACAGATCCATATGGAGCATATGCAGTGGTTGTTCAATTGTAGCTAACAATTTGGATGGAAAATGGTTCTTGGTCTGTTTCCCTAGTGTACATGCAGGACAAAGTTTGTCTTTTGCAAATGTAACATCAGGCAGACCTCTAACCAGTTTCTTCTTTGACAGGAGATTAATATTTTTGAAGTTCAGGTGGGATAACCTCCTATGCCATAACCAGCTTAGTTCTGGCACAGACTGAGTATAGAGACAGGTCTCTACATTGTTGTCTGCAGAAGAAAGATCCAAGAGATAGATATCTCTTTCTCTTTTGGCAACTAATATAGGTTTGCCTTTGGAATTATAGATAACAGCAGCCTTCTTTCTGATTCTGATTTCACCATCATCATCACAGATCTGGCTAGCACTAAGCAGGTTATGCTTTAATCCTTCAACATAGGCCACCTTTGTTATTCTAATGTTGCCAGCCTTCACCACACCATAACCTTTTATCTTGGCAACAGAGTTGTCACCATATTTGACAGAAGGTCCTTCTTCTTCTACAAACTCTGACAGATTCTTCAAGGAACCTGTCATGTGTCTTGAGCATCCACTGTCTAGGTACCATTTGCTGTTACCCTGCACAGGACAAACAAAATCAATTAGTTACTTTTGGGAACCCATCTTTTGATGGGTTCTTTAGAGTTGGTTGAAGTCAATTCTTTAGCAGTTTTGGTGCTAAGTCTGTGAAGTTGACTTTTAACCTCTCTATTTTTGATTTTGTTGTTTGTAGACGACATTTGTTTGCTCAAAGCAGCCTTTGGCTGTTTAAAAATGGACTTTGTGCATTTAATACCTTCATGTCCCGGATTTCCACAGTTGTAACATTTTCTGTTCAACATGATGGTCCTTTTGGATTTTGGGTTATTATTTACACTAGATCCTCTGTTAAACTCTTGTTTTGACTCAACAAATGTTTTAAAATCTGTGGTTAACTTCATTAAGTTTTCACTAAGCAGCTTAATGGTCTCAGTCTGGTTGTTAAGATTTGACTTTTGAGAGTCAGACTGAGTGTTAACACAAACAGATTTGGAGTTAAGTTTGCCAGACTGAAAATTTATTTTTCCAGACTGACAGTTAGATCTCACAGACTGAGATCTTTTTAACTCCTTTGTTACTGGTTTTATGCCTTTAGATTTATCATTTGGCATATTATTGTCTGGACTAGTTACAGACTGAGATGTGGAAGGTTCAAACACATTGTAACCTTTCTGTTTATTTTTGATTCCTTTTACCTCTTTTTGTCTTTTTAAAGATGGTACTGTGGGAATATTAACTTTGCCTTTTATAAATCTTTTCTTTTCAAGTTCTATAGTTCTTAAAGATTCATTAGTGATTATAAGTTCAGGCTGTTCAGATTGAGAAGTTTCACAGACTGAGATTTCTGAGTCTGTGTCTTCAGAGTCTGGCTCTGTCTCATATACTAGTTCTTTAGTAACTATTTTTGGTCTAACAAAAGCATTTGTCAATATAACTTTGTCTCCCACAGTATGACTAAAAGTATGAGGTAAAATCTCAGGTACAAATATAGTAGGTTTTGAGTTTATTTCTGAATTTATGTGACTTTTAAGATCAAACTCGTCACCTATGACCGCTTGTATCTGAGCTGGAATCTGTTTGGATAAACAGTCCACATTTTTAAGTGATGAAATACACCAAGATTTACAGATCCTTTCATAATGATCAGCTTTGTTTTAATAAGCTTCTTTTTCCTGCTTGATCTTTTTGAGAAGGTCATATTGAGCATCAAGCTCCAGTTTGTACTGTTTATTTTGGTTTATTTCATTCACTTTTGATTGTAGATCTTTTTGAACTTGACTGAGTTTGGTTTTTAAATCTTGTATTTCCTCAAGTCTTTTCAAAAAATCTACATAAATGTGTTCAAACATTTTCTGTTTTTCTGCATCACTATAGTAAAGTTTAAAATGATTTACATTGTAAGCAGATCCTCTGTCCCAATCTGGATGAACACATGCCTTTTCTGCAAATTTGACATCTTTGTCAAACTGGCTCTCTGTGATAGCCATTAAGCACATATCTTCATCATCCTCAGATGATGAAGATTCTTCATCTATCCATTGTTCAACAACCAAAGCTTTCTCTAGTTTCTTTGGTTGTTGTTTCTCTCCAATTTTCTTGGAGTTGAAGTACTTTTTCTTGTACTTCTTGGCCTTTTCTTCCCACTTATCAGAATTTGAAGATTCTGCAATCTTCACTCTGCAGTCAGAAGAAATATGACCAACTTGCCCACATTTATAGCAAGTAGCTTTCTTAGGATCAAAAGTTGGCCTTCCTTTTGAACCTTTGAATCTTGCTTTTTCTAACCTTTGGGCTAGCAATGCCATTTCAGCTTCTAGAGACTCAGTTTCATCATCTGATTCTGAGTCTGTAAGAGTAAGATGGTAATCTGCTCTAGAGAAAAGTTCTCTATTTTTTCTTGTTGTTGCAACAAGGGCAGCAGATGGATCTTTTGCAATCCTTTTGTCATTTAGATCCTTTCTGGCTTTGGTTTCTTCAAAATTTAGTAGAAGTCCAAACAAGCCAGAGAGATCATATGTCTCCAATTTTTCACTTACAATTAATGAAGTGATAACTTCAGAAAAAGTGTTTGGAATGACATCAACAAATTTTGCACAGATTTCAAACTGTCCTTTGATGATATTATACCTTTCAAGATCATTGATTAAGATCTGAAATCTGGTATGAATATCAGTTAATGACTCTCCTTGACCAGCAGAGAAGTTCTCATAATTTCTTATGAGATTCTTCTTCTTTTGGGATTGTACTAAACTTACACCATCATATTGGTCAGTTAGCATATCCCATATGGCTTTAGCAGTTTTGCAGCCAGATATCTTAGCAAAGATAGGCTCAGTAACTGCATTGCCCAGAATGAATTTGGCCTTAAAATCTAATGCATATAGTTGCCTGTCTAGATCAGTCCAGGTACTTTTGGCAGCCTCAACAAATTTTTCAGGTGTCAAAATAGTGCCATTTGCATCTAAAGTAGCAGGAACTATTCTGCCAGGAATAATGGGTCCTTCCTGAATGACTCTAAGCATTTCATCATGAATGCTAGCAAGAAACCATTCAGCTTTCAATTTCCAGTGGGTAAAATTTACACCATTGAAGATTGGAATTCCCTTCCCAGCCATAGCAATAGAGGAAGTCATTTTTCAAAGTAGAAAATGTAGAGAAAAATGGATTTAGATGATTGTTTGATAAACTGGGTTCCTTTGATCGTTAAAGATTAAATCTTTATTTGCTCTGATACCAGTTGTTGGGTCACAAGGTTCCAAAACTTAGATACAGATTAAATAACAGTTATCTCAACGTGTTAGTTTATATCCAAGTTTTATATCAAACAAGTTTAAATTAATCTAGGCGGAAAACAAGATTAATTTTAACACAGAGTTTATTATGAATCAAAGTATTATTCACAATAAATTGTTTGTCTCACAAAGATGACAAGGTATTCAAACCCACACAGATGGTTTGAATACGATCCAAGTAGTATACAAAGATACAGTTATCACTACAAACTTCACAGTAAGTGTGGTAATGCTTTAGCCTAAGCTCAAAGGTCTAGTATACTAATTCTCTTGAATTTCTTGGATGCATAGAAGTGCTTTTTGAACTGCTATTTATAGAGTTGGGTGTAACTCTATATTATCCAGCTTGCATAATTGTCCAAGGGATAACAGATGCATCTTGGGCAACTTTGCACGCCACCCTTTTTGCTTTTCTTGGAAACAGAAAAAGCAAAAAGGCAAAAGGTTTCTTTGCTGAGAAGAAAACCTTTGTTAGATGTTTGACCTTTCTCAAACATCTCATCAGTTGTATCTAGCCTAAGGAAAGAAGAATATCTTCTGTACACTTGTACTTTCATTCTTCAATCTGTGCTCTTCAGTCTGTGCTCTCAGTCTGTGATCTTCAATCTGTGATCATCAGTCTGTGATCTTCAGTCTGTGAAGTCTTTTGTCTTCAATCTTCATTCTTCAGATGATGAATCCATAAGTCTTCAAGTAGAGCACGGCTTTCAGTCTGTGGGATTTCTTCAGTCTGTGCAGCACAGACTCAGAAACAAATCTTCAGTCTGTGTAGCACAGACTCAGAAACACAGACTCAGGAATTTCACTAAGTTTCCTGAATACAACTGAGTTAGATTTTGACTCATCAGATTTATAACTTAGGTTTGATCATTGTTTTTCCCAATATTTACTAATACTCCTATGATGGTCGATAATGAATCGACGATCTCTATAACCAATAATCCGGTAAAGCACAGCAAGACGAAGCATATTGATATTCGTCATCATTTTATTCGGGATTGTGCCGAGAAGAAGCTTATTAGGTTAGTCAAAGTTGCCTCTACTGACAACTTGACAGACCTATACACTAAAGCTTTCGACAGGGCGCGTTTTGAGACATTGGTTCAACTTAACGGAGTGAGGAATCCAGAATAACTAGTTTTCCAAAGAAGTATGTAAGAGTTAGTAGTAAGTTTTATTTTTATGTGTCATCTTAAAAAAAAAAAAAAAAAATGGGAAGGCGTATGGCATTCATTTTCTTGTTACCTGAGGGGAATCGCCTCCGATAAAAGAACAAAAATAGTTTCTTTTAGAAAATGTTTAAGTGTTTATAAGCTGGGAAATGATAGTACATTAGGAGAATAAGCTTAACAATAATAAGTATAAGTCTTAAGATAGATGTGTTAGTAGATTCCTGTAAGTCACATTAACATTACATCTTTACAACCAGGATTTTACTTATATTTATTTTATTATACACCTTTCTCCACACATTATAATTTGCTAAGAATAAAATTAATTCTATGCAGATTCATTATATGATGTACTGGTAGGCAAATTATGCTATGATTTCTGAGCATTTAATAAGCAATAATTTTCATGGGTGTTATCTAGTGTGAAATGCTATATGATGTATGACATAAGTCTTCATTGTTGAATGATAGTATAACCATACACTGTTATCAAGAATCTTTGAATATCTGAACAGACAAATAGTTAGAAATATGGCTATTAGCAAAACTACTGGTGACTTTGTTGTAGTAAGTACAAACCTGAAACCTTTAGTTTTGCCAATGGTCTCAAACTTGTTTTGCTCATGTTGGGAAAAACAATGATCAAACCTAAGTTATAAATCTGAAGAGTCAAAATCTAACTCAGTTGTATTCAGGAAACTTAGTGAAATTCCTGAGTCTGTGTTTCTGAGTCTGTGCTACACAGACTGAAGAATTGTTTCTGAGTCTGTGCTGCACAGACTGAAGATCCTCACAGACTGAAAGCCATGCTCTTTCTGAAGACTTATGAATTCATCATCTGAAGAATGAAGATTGAATACAGAAGGCTTCACAGACTGAAGTTCACAGACTGAAGATCACAGACTGATGAGCACAGACTGAAAAGCACAGATTGAAGAATGAAAGTACAAATGTACAAGAGATATTCTTCTTTCCTTAGGCTAGATACAACTGATAAGATGTTTGAGAAAGGTCAAACATCATATAAAGGTTCTCTTCTCAGCAAAGAAACCTTTTACCTTTTTGCTTTTTCTATTTCCAAGAAAAGCAAAAAGGAAGGCGTGCAAAGTTGCCCAAGATGCATCTGTTATCCCTTGGACAACTATGTAAGCTGGATAATATAGAGTTACATCCAACTCTATAAATAGCAGTCCAAAAAGCACTGCTATCATCCAAGAAATTCAAGAGAATTAGTATACTAGACCTTTGAGCTTAGGCTAAAGCATTACCACACTTACTGTGAAGTTTGTAGTGATAACTGTATCTTTGTATACTACTTGGATCGTATTCAAACCATCTGTGTGGGTTTGAATACCTTGTCATCTTTGTGAGACAAACACTTTATTGTGAATAATACTTTGATTCATAATAAACTCTGTGTTAAAATTAATCTTGTTTTCCGCCTAGATTAATTTAAACTTGTTTGATATAAAACTTGGATATAAACTAACACGTTGAGATAACTGTTATTTAATCTGTATCTAAGTTTTGGGAACCTTGTGACCCAACATTGAAGATATCTGCAAGAAGATCATCCTAGAGTATCAAGAATTTGAAGACAAATCTGATAAGGAAATGGAAGAACTGTTGAAGAGGAAAGTGGAAAAGATGAAAGAGATCAGGGCTCAGAGAAAGGATTGAAGATTGTTAGATTTTTGATTTACAATCTTATGTAATAATTGTAATATTTTTGTGAACTAACTGTGATTCTGACTTTATATATATAAGTCTTGATCCATATGTTATGATTCACCTTAGTATTTATTATTTCTCTATTATCTTTTGTAAATAGATTTTGACATCATCAGATAGGGGGAGATTGTTGGGAAAAACAATGATCAAACCTAAGTTATAAATCTGAAGAGTCAAAATCTAACTCAGTTGTATTCAGGAAACTTAGTAAAATTCCTGAGTCTGTGTTTCTGAGTCTGTGCTACACAGACTGAAGAATTGTTTCTGAGTCTGTGCTGCACAGACTGAAGATCCTCACAGACTGAAAGCCATGCTCTTTCTGAAGACTTATGAATTCATCATCTGAAGAATGAAGATTGAATACAGAAGGCTTCACAGACTGAAGTTCACAGACTGAAGATCACAGACTGATGAGCACAGACTGAAGAGCACAGATTGAAGAATGAAAGTACAAATGTACAGGAGATATTCTTCTTTCCTTAGGCTAGATACAACTGATAAGATGTTTGAGAAAGGTCAAACATCATATAAAGGTTCTCTTCTCAGCAAAGAAACCTTTTACCTTTTTGTTTTTTCTATTTCCAAGAAAAGCAAAAAGGAAGGCGTGCAAAGTTGCCCAAGATACATCTGTTATCCATTGGACAACTATGTAAGCTGGATAATATAGAGTTACATCCAACTCTATAAATAGCAGTCCAAAAAGCACTGCTATTATCCAAGAAATTCAAGAGAATTAGTATACTAGACCTTTGAGCTTAGGCTAAAGCATTACCACACTTACTGTGAAATTTGTAGTGATAACTGTATCTTTGTATACTACTTGGATCGTATTCAAACCAATTGTGTGGGTTTGAATACCTTGTCATCTTTGTGAGACAAACACTTTATTGTGAATAATACTTTGATTCATAATAAACTCTGTGTTAAAATTAATCTTGTTTTCCGCCTAGATTAATTTAAACTTGTTTGATATAAAACTTGGATATAAACTAACACGTTGAGATACCTGTTATTTAATCTGTATCTAAGTTTTGGGAACCTTGTGACCCAACAGCTCATACTAAGGGATCTTCTGTTGTACTAAGTACAGATCTAGAACCACTAGTATCTTCAAAATACGTTTGATGTTTGTCAACCCTTAAAATAACTCAAGGGTATGTTATATGTTACGAAAAGAACATCATTTAATAACCTTTACCTTGAATGTAAAAGATACAGTGTTATGTGTCTTACTTGATTTCTCAGTATGTCGTATATTGGAACACACTGGTTAATATGCATACTAACAATAAAGGTTTGCTTGAAAATCATTGTATAATTTGTTTATGTGGATCATAATATCGGTAATCGTCTTGAACTGTCTATGACAAATGAACGTTCACTTTGGTGAATAATTCGTTCTCATTAATATAAAAATATGTTCAAAGAACATGTTATATCAAGTGGATGAAGTGTTGGTTCCCTTAATCACGGATCTAGACTTGTCGTTTGACTCAATTGAAAGGCGGAAACAATCAATCAAGCAATTGAAACGTAAATACTAACACAACGATTTATAATCTTTTCGTATATATTAACACATGAAGAATAAAGATTACAAACTCACTAACTCTCTCTTCCCACTCTCTCTGCCGTATCTCTCTCTCTCTCTCTAGGGTTTGATCAATCCAAAAACGAAATTCTAACTCGATATATATAGACACCCTACTGGACCCTGCGACACAAGCCCTATGTCGCAGGCCCAGCCCATTGCGACACAACCTTTGTGTCGCTATAGCGACACAGGCTCTGTGTCGCATGACCAGAATATTGTGTATTTTCTATAATTACATTTCATTTACAAACTCGAAAATACAAACATGATACTTCACACACTCAGACTAATTAACTTTAACAGAACAAACGTTGACCAACTGACTGGCACACATTTATGCACCAACAAACTCCCCCATGTCAGCAGCTTGGTCAATTAATCTTCAATTAGTCTTCACCAATAAACTTCCCCATGGAGATAGCTTGGTCTTCAAAAATCTTGATGTTCAGTTTCATATGACTGACAACTAATTAGATCTTCAACTTCAGTGACCATCATCTCTTTCATCAATAGCTTATCCAATAATATTTATCTTCAAAGTCTTTGGAGAACTCTCATCAATTCTTATCGTTTGAATATGAGCATGATATGTAACTTGAATAAAATAACTCAGAAATAAAATATTTTTGTATTTTTCTTTATAAGACAGAATCAAAATACTCAAAACGATAAATAAATAAACAATCTTTTTGATGACAGAATTGTTTTGGTCTGGTTAGGGATCATATCAGGATAACATGCAATTATTGGGAAATAGTAAGTGTTATTTCGATTATCAGTATATTTGTCCACTTTAAATTTACTTAGCATATTTAAATCACCTGTTATAAAGATTATTTCAAGACGATTATTGATATTTTTATCCATCTAAACATTTGTACTTAAGTGTATGATGTCAACTCATAATAAGATGAATCACTTGTGTTATTATTAGCATGCATATTAAAGTATATAAATCACATTAAAATATACAATTGAACTCAAAACATGTTAGTATTTTCTATATAGAGGGTGAAGGTATGGACGTATCTTTAGAACCAAGCTAGCGGTGACAGGTCTGTACTTTCGTACAACAGAGTCACATAAACAGTAGTTTTGGTTGAACCAACACCAGTCTGAACAATTAAACTAGAGGGTACAAGTCTGTATTGACATACAACAGATGAGACAACTAATATATTCCCCAAGATAACACCATACAAAGACCCTAAATTTTAGATCATAACATGTTTATCATCGAAATATTAAGACGAAGCGTCAAAATATTTCGGACATTTTTGCCCTTATTTCAACTTAATGTCATACACATTAATATGTCTTTATATAAAATAATATGCATATTTGAAAGTTAAGCTTCTTAGTAACTTTAGAACAAATGCCTACCAATACATCATTTGATGAAGCTAATATTTATAAAAGGTATTTCAAGTATGCTAGATAAATCTACTGACACATCAAACATAAACCTTAAAACTCCATTTTATGCATGTATCCTGATGTACTATCATTTCCCCAATTGTTTACAGACACAATTCAACGTCTATTTTTAACAATGTTGCAACTATTGCTTTTCTTTAATACTAACAAGTGTAAAGAGTGGCAGTTGCGTTTTTCAAGAATTTGCCTGTTCATATTTTTCAGACTTTTTAAATCGGAATTTTAAAATTACTCCCCCCGAACAGCAAATTCTTTACTCAAAAACAAACAAATAAATAATCATGAAAGAAACAAAAATTTCAAGTCACATATCAAGTCAAACTCAAATACTTTTATCACTTTTTAACCACCTCGTATGACTTCAGAATTTCATCCATTCACTCGAACATAAGCACCACACATAAGCACCTTGAAATCAACCTTTTTCGTATCCTTGCAGTCACTAAAAGTATTAGCGATCAAAAACCTGACTGCATCACCACAAACAAACATTAGTAATTATGAGACACCCAAGCCTTGATAGACTTGGGTTGTCCACTATCATCCATAACCATCACATCAATGAGTTTATGATATTTTAAAAATTCAGATGATTTCATTGATGTGTCGTTTGTGGATTTAGGTTTTCAAACCTGGTTAGGTTCAGATGTTTTGTTTTCAACAATGTTGTGCTTTTGGACTTGAGGTCTACTGGGCACACCTTTGTTTACTCTAAGCATAGGTTTTGGAGAGTTGGATGCACAACTAGATACGGGCGAAAACGAACCACGCCTTGAAAAGGATTTTTGAAAAGAATTTCTAAAAAATGAAGTTCTTGGCATCCCTCTACCAAACCTATCTAGGGATAATAAGCGACAATCCCTAATGATGTGGCCATGTTGACCACACCGAAAGCACGACCGCCTTTCCACATACGGCTTTTTCCAGTGACTCCCCTCAAATTGTTTCTATGGAGAATTTAGTGAGGGAGGCTTAGAGGTTGAGGCATTTACAGAACATGAACACTTATGCGTACATGTTGATGTAGAGGCCTCTAAAGTTGAACAGGTAGATGTTGAAGGTTGTTTTTTAACAGATTTATTAATTATTTTCTCGTTCTTCAGATTATTCACAGATGATTGTGAATTATGTGAAGATTTTCCTTTTGAATCCTTCTTTGAGATTTTAACAGATTCGGATTCATTTACAACCTTGTTTTTACCCTTACTATTAAAAGCCTTTTCAGATTCATTAGTAATTATATGATTTTCGGGTTTGACATCAACCTTTTCAATTTTAATCTGAGCCTCTTCAGTTAAATCCTCTACCTCAACAGGCTCCTCAATATTAACTGGAGGCACTACATTAGCCTTAACAAACTCAGGCATCTTAACAGCAGGTATTGTATCAAACACTGGCTCATCAACAGATTTTGTATCTACCTTTGTAAAGGTAGGTACAAAGTCTTTGGCTGCATCCTTGGAAGGCATTGGCAGATAGTCAGAAGGAGGTGGTACATTGCGGTAACCACGACCAGCCTTACTCTTCTTATCTGTCCTTTGCGATTGTAGGATCTCATCAAAGACCAGTGAGGATGTTGAAAAATTTGACAGCTTTCTTTTTAATTCAATTACTTCGGCCTGTGAGTCAGCAAGTTCCTTTTTCATTATCAGTTTCATATTCATATAACTATCTATTGCGTCTTGCTGACTAAAAATTTTGGCCCTAAGTGCTTTTCTTTCTTCGAAAGCATCATTTAGTTTTTATCAAAAGCCATTTCATTTTCTTTTAAAATTTTATTTGCCTTATTAAGTTGTTCTAACTCAGACGTAAGGCGTTCATTATCCTCACTGTATCTGTTAACTTTGTTAGTTAATTTGATACATGACACACAAGATAATGGCTCTTCAATAGGTACTTCGGGTTAATTCAAGATGTGAGCCATGAGAGCTTTATTTTCGCTCAGATCATCATGAGCACTCCAATCATAAGCTTCTTCGTTTAACATGAGAAAGGCATTTGAAGCGGTAGTAACAGGTTGCTTAGAAGGAGAAGGCTTTGTGAAGCCAGATGGGGGTTGTTTGGTCTTCTCACATTCTTTAGCAAAATGCCCAAGATTCTGACAATTGTAGCATCGCACTTTACTTTTGTCGAAACTCAAACCTTCATCAGTTTCATCTTCCAGGTGCTTTCTCCCAGTTCTCTGCAAGTACCTTTTGGCTCTTCTAGTTAACATAGCCATATTCCACCTGATATCCATTCTTTCCAGATCATCAGGGTCAATCTGTTCAAAATCCCTATCAGTGAGATCAATGGTACTGGTCTTCTTTGATATGAAACTGTCATAAGTGCTGAGAAAAGCTTGGAAGACAGCAACATTTTCTTCAGTAGCCAGTGTCGGTGATGTATTGGAAGAATAATATGCTCTTCCCTGTGATGAAGCACCTGTTTGAGAACTAGATGTTGAGGTACCACCGGACATGAAAGCCACCCCACCAGTGCTCTCATCAGTAGGAGATTGAGCCCCATACAAGCTAGGCTCTTGAACATAGGCACTTGATTTAGTTTCTTTTCGTTGCATATCAAGTGCATAAGCTTGCAGTCTCCCAATGAGATCTTCTAATGACAGTGCCATAACCTCCTCTTGTTCTTCCATCATCATGACACGTTGATCCCATTTCTTAGGTAAAGCACCTAAGAGTTTCTTGTTCACATCCTCTGTGGCTAGGATAACTCCACCCTCAGATAACTCATTAACCAATCTTGAGTATCTATCAAACAATTGAGTGATAGATTCATTAGGCAATATATCAAACATCTCAAACTGTTTTTTCACGAGGTCCAGTTTACTCTTTTTATACTTTTCGTTTCCCCCACAACGTTTTTCAATGGCTTGCCAAAGATCATAAGCAGTGTCATTATGTTTAAACAATCTCATTACATCAGTAGCTAAACTCATTGTTAAAGCGGAGTGAGTTTTTCGTTCTAAATCCCATAACTTCTTCTCTTCTGGAGTCATAGACATAACGGATTTTCGTGGAGCAACTCCTGGGAAATCTCCATCAGCAAGAGGATGAACATATCGTTCAAGCAAGGGAATCATCATATCAGGATCATTATAGGAGATGAAACTCTCAAAACGTATTCGCCAATCAACATAATTAGTATTGGTAGTGAATAACGGAGGTTTATTAGTGCTACCTATCTCATTGTTATGTTTTAATAATTGACTAAAGCTTTGAAGAGACATTTTTTAAAACAAAATGTTACCAAATGACTAGTTTTCAAATTTAGCCCTTTTGACTTTTCCCTCCAAAATTTGATTCGAAAATATCGAAAACTACCCGAGCAAAACGAAACTTTTTCACAACTAAAATTAAGACCTTTTAAGCGTAAAAACAAAATTTGGTAATGCGAAAAATTTCCCGCCAAAAGTTAGTGTCGCAAAGACTTTTGTCGCAAATGCTTGTGTCGCACACAAGTGTCGCAGGCTGTGTCGCAAAATGTTGTGTCGCAAAAGCTTGTGTCGCACAAATACAAAACAGGAACCCTAGTAGCGACACAAAAGTTAGTGTCGCAGCTAGTGTCGCAATGTCGCGGCCAGCAGCTCCAAAAACCCTAAAAATCAAAAATTTTTGAAACCCTAACGAATTTCGAACGACAATCGACGAACACACCCAGAAAAATACTTCCAGAAGCCAAATATTCATGCCAATAAACCTGAAAATCACGATCAATCGCCAAAATACCACGAATCAAACCGAAAACGTTTCAATTTACGATCAAATCTTCAAACAAACGCCCGAAAGCTCTGATACCACTTGTTGGTTCCCTTAATCACGGATCTAGACTTGTCGTTTGACTCAATTGAAAGGCGGAAACAATCAATCAAGCAATTGAAACGTAAATACTAACACAACGATTTATAATCTTTTCGTATATATTAACACATGAAGAATAAAGATTACAAACTCACTAACTCTCTCTTCCCACTCTCTCTGCCGTATCTCTCTCTGTCTCTAGGGTTTGATCAATCCAAAAACGAAATTCTAACTCGATATATATAGACACCCTACTGAACCCTGTGACACAAGCCCTATGTCGCAGGCCCAGCCCATTGCGACACAACCTTTGTGTCGCTATAGCGACACAGGCTCTGTGTCGCATGACCAGAATATTGTGTATTTTCTATAATTACATTTCATTTACAAACTCGAAAATACAAACTTGATACTTCACACACTCAGACTAATTAACTTTAACAGAACAAACGTTGACCAACTGACTGACACACATTTATGCACCAACATGAAGGTAACCAAGTTATAATCTTATAAATATAAGTTGATAAATGGTTAAGTTGTAATTTTTCAAGTCACTTATTGTGAATTTCATGAGGCTGTATACTAACAATTTTCTTAGACTTGTTAATAAGAAATGATAACGTACAACGTTCCTAATATGATCCCTATGCAGATAAATTCTTAATGTCAACAATATGTATTGTTTTTCTTATGTGTTTCATTAATAAAATGGTACTTGATACCACTGTTTTGTTTGATTATTTGTTTGAGGTATTTACGTTAAAGGTTTAATTAAGTTTTATTTTTCTAGTTGGTTATCCTTTGGAATTAAGTTTTATTTTTCTAGTTGGTTATCCTTTGGAATTAAGTTAAACTGCAATTTTATTGTTCTGTGTTGAATAAATGTGACAAAAACGCAATGGAAAGTGCAAATTGTTGACGTGTAAAAATTCAATTTATATTTAAAGCTAAATTCGCTTTTCAAAATTGCGAAGTTGACCAGTCAAAGTTGTAAATCAGGTTTGGAGTATAAAAGGGACAAGTCAACAAGTCTAAAACTCACTTTCCAATTTCCCATGCGAACTGAGCTTTTCCACCTGTGAGCTGAATTTTAGCAAACCGAAACAACTCATCTTGTTCCTAAAATTTTCGAAAGTCAAGTCCAAGGATCGGTTTTTCACTCCGGACAACATTTACTTCTTTCGATTGCGCATCATTTGAAGTAAGTTTCACTCAATTTTATCTTATAATTTGGACTAAATCGATCGGTTTATGTTTTGATTGTTTCGGTTTCGATTTCACGGATTTCTTCAAGTTAGTGAAAATTAAAACCTAAAATTCTTAAAACTTGTTAATCTGTCTATCACAAACATATTTGTATCATATAATAGCGATTAACATTGTTCGATTCTCGGGCTACAACTTCTTGTTGAAACCCGACGCTCCTGCGAACTGAGCCTGAAACTCAGTTCGCAGCCCCTATATGCGAAGTGAACTATTGGACCAGCGTTGACCGAAGCGAACTTAATGTTTGACTTTTGTTGACTACGAAGCGAACTTAATGTTTGACTTTCGTTGACCTGCGAAGCGAACTTAATGTTTGACTTTCGTTGACCTGCGAAACGAAGTAATTAATTGACTTTTCTTGACCATAGCGAACTGAAACACTTGTTTGACTTCTGTGGACTGAAACAACCTTGACTTATGTTGACTTTGTGAAACGAATTAAATTCTTGAATTTTAATTTGATTTGCGATCTGAACGTTTGGCTTAATCAATATTCAGTTTACAAAGTTACCATTTTCGACTTGTTTTCAATTTGAGATCTTTATGTTAACAAATAAACTACAAGTTGCGACTATTAATTATTTGTTATATGTTTCGACTTAAGGACTTATGGTTATAAGTTAAATACATATAAAATACGATTTCTGTTCTTTCATATCGAAAGACTTCCGACTCATATGTAGTCGTGCGGCGTGTTCCGATTCTCTATCGGCGGTATGATTTTTCAAATTATCTACTAGGATTTACGAACTGTATATAATTTAGAGAATATAATTGAAAATTAAGTCTCGTATACTTAATAGTTCAATTAAGTTCAGTAAATTAAGTTATTAATTAATAGTAAACGTGGATGTTTGGTGATCATTATTGTTCACAATACATAAGCGTTTAAAATTAATTAATGTTCGATAAGTTTTCCTATTATATGAGCTAATTGCCGTTTGTGTAATTCATATGGTTACAGATATGGATGCTCGATCTTTCACTCCTGGTCACAATATATTGGTGAACTTGGATGTCAATGAGAGTGGTGCTGCTAGTTTTACTGAGATTTTGACGTACTTAGCACGTTCGAGGATTCGATATGCTATTACGGAGTCTCCACTATTGTCCCGAGATCTACTGGATCAATTTTGGAAAAATATTGCGTATGATACAGCAGCTAAGCCTCCGGTTATTCGTACGAGGGTTAATGATCATCCAATTGTCTTCTCTGCTGATGATCTGTGACAGATCCTGCATCTGGGTACAGTCGATCAGGAAGCTGGTCCCTCTGTGTACTCCTCTGATTTCATTGAGGGTGCACTTGGTAGAATGGGTTATTCTGGATCCAAGAGAGGACGCCAATTTGTCAAAGCATTTGTGTTGAGACATGTTTTGTGACAACAGATCTAGCTTGTTATAGCTTGTAATAGTACTTTTAGTAATTGTAATCAAGTTTGTACATTGGTTTTGAATTGTAAATGAAATATATTGCTTGGTAAACATTTTAGAGTTAGATATCAAAAGGCTGAAAAATGTTGACCAAGGTTGACCGCGAACCGAGTCAGTTCGCAGGACAAGATTGGCCTGCGAACCGAATCAGTTCGCTGGGCCAACATGGGCTGCGAACTGAGTCAGTTCGCAGAGCCCACGAGCCTGCGAACCGAGACGAGTATATATGAAAAATTAGGTTTTCATAATACTAACTTCGGCCATTTCGTTTACCCAGATACCCTGCGATTCCAGAGAGACCTATTACGTTCTAAAGGCTAGGTATTGATCGTTAACACTTGTTATAATCGATACAAAGCAATTAGACAATTGATTCGCTAATATATTGCGAAAGAATTCGTTATAGATCCTATAACTAGTATTGAGGGATTCCGCACCTTAATACCTTAGATAACCTCTTTATCGATCCGCCACAACCGGACTTACAATTTGTGCTTGGACAGTGGAGATTCTTATTCCACATTATTGTTACCATCTTCGGTAACAAGAAGGGCGGTTACGATGAGTTGAGCCCTGAGCTTTAATCTGGACTACTGTCCCTGGTTTATAATAAACCATACAGTTTTTCGTCATATATATTCAACTCATTTGTTGGTCAGATCACTGGCGCAGTTAGATCGAAGTTTATGCTCTATCCGCGCTTCTGCATGCTTATCATTTTGCACAGCATTCCTGGCTTGCCAGATCTTCAGCCAGATTTGCATTTTGACTGGATTGGACTTCGAGGTTATAATGCTTGCTTTCTTCATTCCTCTCGACGTCCAAATCAGATCAAGCCTGAAGCATGTGATCTATTTGGTCATCTTCTCAATGCCACTTATGTAGCTCCACCGAATAATGGTTGGTTGGATGACGGAGCTCAACCACAAGTACAACCTCAGCCAGCAGTTGTGGCTCAAAACCCTGAGCCGCAAGAGCTTATTGACGATGTTCTACATCAAGCTGCGCAACCTGACATTGCTGCTCAGGTTTTGCATGAGGTTCTTATACAGAATGATGATGCCACTGAGCCTCTCTTAAATGAGATAGATCAATTTCAGGTATTTTTAGTGTCATTATTATTCAACTTGTGTGTATTTCATATGTTTACTTATCATCTATTATCAATCATCATGACTAGGCTCCTGAAGCTGTCGACCCAGAGGTCGTTAGACCTGAGGGTGAACGAGATCAGGCGAGATTAGATGCTGGACCGTCTAGTGCCTTAGGCAAGGATGGTGCCACTACATCTGACTCAGATGAGGATAGCACTGATGATGATTTTCCTTGTCCCTCTCCTTCGGGTATTCCTGCTGGAATGATCAAGAAGGGTTCCAAACTAATCATGGATCCTGCTTTAAAAGGCAAGCGTGAAGCTGATGATAAAGATCCTGATTATTGTTTGATCGATGAGGAGACAGACGAAGAAGAGGTTCAACCTCTTGTAACTCGACGAAGAAAGCGAATTCGTTCTGCTACTTCACAGCTAACGATTAGTGATTTGTCTAGTCCAGTTGCTCAACATACACAACCGCCGCAGGCTAGGCCTACGTCGCAACGTCCGATTGCTCCGGTATCTGAAGCCTCAGAGAAGGAGCCTGTTAATGATGTTCTTGTCATGGTTCAAACTACAAAAGCTAGTCGTATTATCGCTGGCTTAATTTTGAAAGACGTTGCCACCCAGATAGAATAAAGAGGTGTTCGATCTGAGACCGCACCTACTTCCCAGCCTCCTATTAGAGCTTCTGAGCGGATCTCCAATTTGGAACTTCGAGTTCGAATATTGGAAACTCAGAACGCTACACTTGCAAAGGAGATTGCGACTCAAGGCGAAGCCTATACTCATCTACTGAAGTCTCATATGCATTCAATCAGAGAGTCTGAAGATCAGCAGAGACAGCTTGATCGATTGCAAGGCCTTGTCACCAACTTGTTGAAGGGCAAGTCGTCTCAGGGGGAGATCTTGATATATAACGAGGCTTGCAGAGAAGATGAACTGAGAAAGAAGAGACGTGATGATACAGATGATGATCCCAATGCACAGAAAGATAGAGAGCCGACTGATCCTTCAACGACTGGTGAGCTACCTATAATTCAGGGGGAGTCTGCTGGTGCAAGTGGAAGTTGTGCTGGTACTGGTACTACTGCTGCTGGTGCTAGTAATGTTGGTGAGAAAATAAACAAGTGATAATTTTAGATGTGTATTCTTAGATTGGTTGTAAGAATATTTATAATCAATAAAATAATATACATTAAAAGTTATTTGTTTGTAATATATAAGATTTAGACTTGAGATTTTATATGACAAGTTAAAATGGTATAAGATTAATTATATAAGATTTAGACTTGAGATTCTTCATGACAAGTTAAAATTATATAAGATTAATAATTGGTTGTGATCTCATGAATGAGATGATAAAGAAATTCTTAGATTGATTATTTATTTCGATAAAAGAATTTATATTATTCACATTTGATTCATGACATGTTTATCACTTGTAGATGAAAGTGATTCCGATAAAGAAATAGAAGAATAAGTTGACTATGATCTAGAGGAGGGAGAGTTTGTACCTCCTGAAGATTGGACTTCTATTCCTGATGTTGGGTTAGACGAAGGTGCAGATCCCGATGCTAATATCGATGAACACATCGTGAGCCCATCAAAGACGAAAGTTATTATTCAGGATGAAGATGGAGAAAGAGTTATAGATTTAGATGAAAATCTAGATGATTCAACTGATTCTGAAGATGATCTTCCTGATAAACTTAAAGATAATCCGATGTTTAAACCTTTGGAGAAAAAGAAGAAGGAAAAGACTAGGATTAGTGAAGTTGATATCATTGGAAAGTGAATACCGAGAAAAGGTATTATTGGATGGTACTATGATGCAAATTTGAGGCTTTTTGCTATAAAGAGATTTGACGGAGTTCAATACTTTGAGAAAAAGCTTTCAGTCTTCAGTTCTTTGCCTAGGTTTGAAATTCGAGACTTGGCTAGATTAGAATTGAATAACCCCAGTAATGATCCTTTTGGTAAATATGTTGAAAAGATTATCAAGACTGAGGGTTGGTCAATGAAGTTTGAAAGAATTAAGCCAAGAGTCGGAAAGACTATCAAACTGGACTAGAGAAGCGAAAGAACAAGGAAGAAGATATATCCAGCTGTAAAATGCATACAACAGATTCCACTGAAGACTATGCCTCAAGATATCTTAGGTAAGTTGAAGAGATGGTCAGTGGATTCTGTGACTGGTGAAGCTCTTATATTCGAGCACGATGATGAAGTCGAAGATGAAGAGAAGGAAATCTTAAAGATTTATGATCGTCGACATCTGATGAACTTATCAAAGGCTGACCTATTAATGTTACACAAGAATATGATCACGGCGATTGAAGGATGGGAAGATGTTGCTCGAAACTATTAGTCAATGGTTAAGACATGTATAAAGTTGAAGATATATGCGAGTAGTAAAATTTACAAGTGATAACCAAAGACAACTTGAAGACAAAGACGCTGAAGACGCTAGAGCTATTGTCAAGGGGGAGTCTGTTGAGACATGTTTTGTGACAACAGATCTAACTTGTAATAGACTTTTGATCATTATAATCAAGTTTGTACATTGGTTTTGAATTGTAACTGAAATATATAGGTTGGTAAACATTTTAGAGTTAAATATTAAAATGCTGAAAAATGTTGACCAAGTTTGACCGCGAACCGAGTCAGTTCGCAGGACAAAATTGGGCTGCAAACCGAGTCAGTTCGCTGGGCCAAATTGGGCTGCGAATTGAGTCAGTTCGCAGAGCCCATGAACCTGCGAACCGAGACGGTTATATATGCAAATTAGGTTTTAAACCTAATAGACTTTCAGGGTATTCCAGAGACATTTCAAGTGTTCTAAAGGCTAGGTATTGATAGATTAACACTCGTTATAATCGATACAAAGCTATTAGATAATTGATAATTGATTCGCTAACCTAGTGCGAAAGAATTCGTTATAGACCCTATAACTAGTATTGAGGGATTCCGCACCTTAATACCTTAGATAACCTCGTTATCGATCCCATACAACAGGACTTACAGCCTTTTTTAGCAATGCAGCTAAGTCGCTGTCTGGAGTAATGAAGCAAAAAGAAAGTTCGTCCGGATTTATCGGGAGTTTGAAACGTGAGTGTGTCGTTCTTCCTCCTGTAAGTAACAGAGCGACGATTCCGCTCGATGCTACGTTTATAACAATTTCACATTTGCAGCGTATTCCGGCCTATAAAGTTTTTCATACAAAAGTCTTTCGTGTTCCACCAAAACCATACAGGAAGAAGATGCCACCTTGATTATTATTCACCGCATTCATAATCTTTGTGTAGACGCCTTTTGTTCATTTGTCATGATTATGTACAAGTTTTTATGGTCAATCTTCAATTGTTTTACGTCATAATTTTGTTCCTCCTGAATCATCACATTTCCAGCTTCTTTTATGTAGTTGTAATCTGGGTATGGCATGTTTGGTATGTTTTTAAGGCTCGTGCCACTTGCAAGCAACAATAACTCAATCTTAACCAATGCAATATTCTTCTCTACTTCATGGTCATGCGGCAGTTCTGAAACATTTAGCATTTTTTTTATTGTTAGTGACGGTTTATCCGAATAAATGAGTTAAACTACGCAGTTTAAATTAAGCGCCGTGTTTGTTGAAGGGGCCAAAAGTCCGATTTACCATGGGCGTGCAAATGATTTTTGTTTTATACGTATGTAATATATGATTCCAGACCATGTATACTTATGATAGTTACGCAGATGCTACAGTAATATTGATTGTAAATAAAGCAATATATAGCTACTATTATGTGAATTATGTTTATGATATTTTGAGTAAATTAAATAGATATATTGAGTTTTGCATATATTTTTTAAAGCTATTGTTGATGTTTTATTTTTTAAGTCATAGTTTATTTTCCATATACGATATTGTGTTTCTAAATTTGGACGGTCATATATACACATACACAATATGTTTGGAATTAAACTAGTAGCCATAAAAGACAAGATAATGACAATTTGAGTGATAGGTAAATAAAGTGTAGATAAAGAATTATGTATTTCGTACCTGGCATGTTAAGATCTTGGCGTCGAATATGAAGGATGTCTTCTGATAATTTATCCCATGTTTGATCCCAAACGTATTCTGGTCTCGACAAAGTGTCTGATGTAATTAGCATAGCAAATAATGAACGACAATAGGCCCCTGTTGCCCAAGAACTTGTTTCTTTAATGGACGCAATGTACTCTTTGTCATCGTCCATTAATCCTAATGCATTGCAAGCTTCTCTGTATGTTTCATATACTTTTTCATTAATTCTCCTAATGTCTTCATAACACGTGGGTCCTTTCACTTTATTAAGCAATATTCTCAAATAATATGTTTCGCCGGCTTTAGGTGGGACATAGTTGATCCTTCCAACTGTCAACATTCCTTGGCGTCGTGTCCATTTACGTTGTTGTATGTTCCAAACGTATTCAGTGGGAAAATCAGCGTAGGTTAGTCTACGTGCGTTTTCATCATTTTTGTTGCACTCCATCCATTTTACAAATTGTGATTGACTAACTGATGGTTTTGTTACAATGTCATCTACACTCTCATTCTCATCATACATAATTGGTTGTTGACCTGGTAGGTGAAACGATTATCTTTCAACGTGAGGTGTTTGATAATGAACATTAAATTTGATAATTCTCCAAGCCGCTTCACATGCAGATATATAATAACAATCATAGTATTGTTAAATCTCGTCCACCTTCTTTAGTTGGTTACATTGTTGATCCATAGTGTCATTGTTTGGCCAACTAAACTTTGCGCATATCCTATCAGGACCCTTATTGATGTACTTGAATAGATATTTTATGGATCCGAGCTGGTTACACCATTCCACGTTTATGTGTGCCTGATATAGTTTAAGTAGTCTTGCGTTGTACCCGACGACACTTATGTGATTTAAATGTAACAATTAATATAGATTAAAAAGCAGTTATCACATTATCATAATAAAATATACGATACATAGTGTAGTTAGTAACGTTAGATATTTATTATTGTGTATGTATATATTCTGGTTTTTTATAATTATTTAATGATATACCTGTTATCTAAGTCAACCCCGGATTTTTTTATGGTTGATCCATTTGTCACGTCTTCTATAAACAGGGGATCCATTATTATCGATGTAAGTCGTATCCGTGAAGTCCTTTGTAATCTTTTGGAGAACTTTTCATTTTTCATGCATGGACAACTCGGATCATCCTTTCCGAAAGGTCCGTGCATCATAAATTCTGACACAAGTTGATACAATTCAGCATCTTCATCTTTTTCTGGTATCTCTGTCGATATTACACGGTCTATGTCTTATGGGTTTGGAAGTTTGTCGTCTTTGTGAAGGAATAGGCATACATGCGCATGAGGTAGGCCACGTTTCTGGAATTCCACGGTATAGACGACTGTAACAAAGTTATATTAACATGTGTTAGTTTATAACTTACATGTAAGACATGAGTCATGTTATAATCATATTTTTTTCCTTTAAATAGATACCTGCATTAACTCGGCCAAGGATTCTTTTTTCTTTCAAGTTCTTGATTAAATGATCGAGCTTTAACTTAAACAGCCTGCTCAGTACATCCAGTCTGTCCTCGGCTTTTAGTCCATGTTCTTCCAGGAATCTACAAATTTCTGGCCACTTAGAATTGCAAGTCATCGTAATAAAAAGATCGGGGTAGCCAAAGAACTTGCAAAGAGTCATAGCGTCCAGATAGTTCTGTTGCATGTATCTTGTTCCACCTGTGAATGAAGATGGTAGTATTACATGGTTCCCCATCGATGATGCGTCCGATTCGCCATCATCAAGTGCCTTTGATAAACTGTTTACAGGTGTTATTCTTAGTCCCTTTTGATGGTAGCGTATGTAGTTAACTCTTTCATTTTCCACCATGGTGTAAACGTCTACTAAGAATTGTTGGAAAAGCTTCCTTGACTTAAGCATTAACGAATTTTCAGTTTCTCTTTGTTGGATCCTATACGCAAAGAACTCTCTCATTGAAAGCCTTGTTCTTCCTTGTTCTGTTCCGTCTACTATTCCTTTAAGAAGTATGTCGGTTCTGTAACCGTCTTTGGCATATGGGTTTAACAATGGATATTGTAGGGCGAGGTATAATGGATGTAGTTCGCTGATACGTTGTAATTTTCCTGATTTGGTCTATAATACAATATCTCTTTTATCCGCTGATCCATCAATATCACCTATGATCAATGCTGCAACTTCATTTGCTGTTGGAAGATTGTACATGCGTCCATCCTTTTCCCTTTTCCCGATCAGTTTGAGCCTAAATCTCGTCACTGTTTAAGAGCAATATATATAAAATCTTGAAACATTGAATAAATTTATCAAATATTGTTATTACTATCTTATATTATGATTTATATACTATTGCCTACTTAAAAAAAATATAATCCCAAAATAAATTTATACAGTTGACATTCAATCTTAACTGATTATATTGAAAAGGGAACTTTACCTCAAATTTTGTAATTCGCATTCTAAGATTCGTCTAGTCTGTCCGTTGACCTTCATCACCCTAATATCCTTATTTGAGATTACTTGACCAACAACATCTATGTTTACATTATTAATACATACAATAAAGAAATATGTCAGGCACACAATATGTGTAAAAATTTTATACAAATAAGTGTAACATTTAGGTGATAAGACTAAGCGAATGCAAGGCTTTTGTCAATCTTCTGATCTAAAACGTCCTTTATTGAAACGAATTCAAAAGCGTCAACTGAGCATGTATAATCAGTACAATTTCGAACCAATGTATCTTCATGAAAGTTTATCTTTGAAGCATGATTTGCCAACCGAATGACAAAATTGTTTCCTTTTACTTCAAAATTTGAAATCATGTATATACCACCTTCTTGCAGCAGATATTCAAACTTTGGAACCAAAACATTCTGTATAGTAGCATTGATTTTGTTACCCTAAAACAGAATAAGTACTATTGTTGGTTTCTGGAAAATAAACAGTCATAAAATTATAATAAGATGATTACATTACCTTTTCATCCATCAAAATCATATCAAGGCTTGCTACTTTAGTCGGGTTGTTGTTGTAATGTTGTTTTCATAGAAGCACAACCTTAACTTTGATCTTTCATAGCATTGTGTGACTGTTTATATCTTCAAGATAATTAACCGTTGCAGAATCCATGAGAAAGAAATTGATTGATTAGTTGGCAGTAAAGGAAAAGTTAACGAAAGAATTGAATGAAATCGTATGGTTTATTAGTTTAGGCTACATCGTATATTTATATAGTATATTCTGGAGTGTTTTTTGTTTATGGTTTTTAATTCTGCCAGAAGTATGATTATTAGTTAGATTTTGTATAGGATAAAGATTCTATGAAGTTATTGATAAAGCGTTAACTTTCAAGTGCATATATCACTACAGATGGAAAAAAAACTTCAATGATTTTTATGAGACTATTATTCATTGTTTTGCATAAACCATCATATCGATTGATAACTGATGGAATAATATGTTACTTTGTATTATATGGCACCCTAGTTTGTATCCATTTTCATTTTTGCCTAATCGATCAAAAAATTTGCTGGAAAATTGTAATATGACACAAATACCTCTTCTTAAATTTTTTTAATGTTGACGAGTTCTTTGATTTAGATTATCTTGTACATACAACTTATCGATTTAGGCTTAAGACAATTTTCATTATTATATCAAAAAGGGCAGTATTGGTTCACTTTTAATCATTATTTATATTTATGTTATTTAGTTTACAAAGATAGTGGTGCTTTTGTCTGGTTACAGTTTTTACGGCAAAGTTTTGTTCGTTATGAAAATGGATACAAATTAGGGTGGCCTATAAATCTGTTTTTCTACATGGATGGCAGTAAAGAAAAAAGGGATGTAATTGAGTGGTCTATGGATATGTTATCGTCATAACAAATCCTAGGAAATACGTCAAAGTTACTCTGTTCAAGACATTTGCCCTTATTGTCTAACCTTTATGCATGTTGGTACTATTAGCGGCTTCCTAAGGAATTTGTGCATTTGCCCGGAATAGAAAATGGAAAAAATATGACGGTGAAGAATCTTGAGGGAGACGAGCAGCAATTGGGATTGCGATTGGAAAAACGGTATAAGGGATCGGAAAGTTACCTTTTGTCGGCGGGGTGGAGACATTTCGTGGAAAGTAATAAATTGATTTACGGTGATGAATGTGTGTTCAAGTTCATAAGAAGTGAAGGTAAGTTATGTCTAGCAAAAGTCACCAACAAAAAAAGGCCTCCTATACAAGGTGACGGTGTGGATGTGAAAAATGAAGATAAAGGATCACCTGGTGATGATGATAATGATGAAGATGAAAATGTCAATGATGGTGAAGATGTTGATATCGATGGTGAAGATGATGATAATGATGGTGAAAATGATGATATCGATGGTGAAGAAGATGGTGGTGGTGACATTGATGTTGATGATGACGATCCTTTTGTTACGTTCACTGTCCCTAGAGGCCGTAGTTGGGTATGAATTTATTACCGCAAAAAGAAAAATAGTTCCTTATTTTGGAAGGACTTATCACTTAAAAATAAGTAGGTTGCTTATCTAGATATTTTTTAAATAGATAAGCACTTTGAAAGAAGCATTCCCAAACACTCCTATGTTTCAACTTCATTTGAATTTCATTGGAAAAAAACGGAACTTGGATGTATTTTGTGAGAGCATATTTCATCTATTTTATGCATAAATCATCAATGAATAATGATAATATATGTGCAACAAAAAAGCCTAAAAGCATGAATAACTCATTTATCGGTTACCAAATTTTCTCTCTCCTAATCTTATACATTCAACTTGCATGCGTCATGCTCACAGCATTAGGCTATTTAGTTAGGTCTGTATATCATTTTTCGTCATTCGATCGATATTGATAACAAATCCATTTAATTGCATATATTTGGAAAATAAATGAAATACATTTAAGACATGCCCTTATGATCTAACGCTTATGAATGTTGGTATTATTGAATAGCGGCTTCCTGAGGAATTTATGGGGTTGCCCGGAATAGGAGGTGGAAAAAGCATAACGGTGAAGAATCTTGACGGAAACGAGCAACCATGGCGCTTGTGGTCGGATAAATCGTGTAAGAAGACGGAAAGGTACATTGTGTCGGCTGGATGGATCCCTTTCATACGAAGTAATAAGTTATCAGAAGGAGATGAATGTGTACTCAAGTTCATCAGAAATGAAGGTAAATTATGTCTAACAAAAGTCACTAAGAACAAAACGCCTGCAAAGAAACCACAACCAGCTGGGGGAAATTCGGTTACTGAAGCTGTGAGTAGGAAGAGGGGGCGATTGTTAAGTGAACATGATTGTAGTGCTGATGTGGCTGTGGTGAAGAGACCACGTAGGAGGCCAGCTAAGCGATGATGTTGATGGCTATCCTAGAAAAGATTTAATGTTCTTTATCAGAACTGTTAATGGACTAACTTGAATGGTGACCCTTTTTTTTGGGAATCAGCAAAGGGTAATTTTTTTTTTTTCTTTTTAGTTGCGAGTTATGTAAAATGCTTTATTTCACGTGTTTAGTCAAGGTAGGAGTCGAGCTCTTAACATGCTTGTGTTTTTGTATATGCAAGATAGCCATGTTTTTGTATAGTCAAGGCTGAACCAGGGCTGTTTGAAACTTTAACCCTGCTCGTAAATTGTATCAGGCTTACAGTTTATTCTGTTATGACCTTTATCTACTTGTAACCTGTATTTGAAACTACTGTCCATGTGTTGAAATCTGCTCTCAGGTTCTGGACAGTAGCTTCTTGTGTGCCCTTTACATCTATAGTTTTTTGCAGTAGATTATGAAATAAACTTGGATATAATTTCATAAAAGGTAAAAGGTGACATTTTTAACCCATTTAGTAATTACTGGTTGATTTAGTTAAACAAAAATATAAAATAATCGTAGTTGTATTAGTTGAAAAAAGAACAGGTCAAATGGGTCGATAGGGTAAAGCAGGTTGAACTTTGTCGAAAAAGTAATATTGACCTCTTAGAACACTTTCCGAAGAAATCATATATACATCGTTACAGATAGTCGGATGCTACCATTTTTTAATCATATATAGTACACTATAATAATTAATTTTGATTATTTATAACAAAGTAAAAGGTTTATGTTATTATTATTATTATTTTTTTTTGACATATACCACTTTCCAATATTAACCCACTTAAGTTTTGACCCGTTAATCAAACCATATACCCGACCCATTTTGATTGTCTCATTTTCATTGTTTATTTGTACCGTATGAATAAGTATGATATTGATAAAAAAAAAGTGGATAGTATGAATATGAATGTACGATATTCTGTCCTTGTATTTGGGTATAAAGATTTATTTTTATTTTTTCTAGAAAAATTTGCCCAAATCGTTTATCTGTTTGTCAAAAAAATCACAATCCGTCCTCACGACACCAGTAATTCCTATATTCGTAATTTTCGCTCACTGGCATGCCTTGGTCCCAATGACATTAAACATTACTGATAAAACATGTCGTGTATAAGGCATGTCAAAGGTAATTTTCTCATTTCATTCCATTCCCACCTTCCCTCATTTATTTCCCCCTTTATATAATAAAACCCTCATTTACAAACACAATACACTGCAAGAAGTCAAGCTTCAGGAAGTCAAACTGGAACTCAAGCTAGAAGTCAAGTTGGAAGTCAACCAAGGAGGTCAACTAGGAAGAAATTCACCGGTGTTTAATTAATTTCTGGATGTAGTGGTTTAAAAGTGTCAAGTAGGAAGTGTTTTGAATATAACTCAAATTGAGAGAAAACTCAAACTTCATAAAACTCAAAACTGAATTGTTCATATTCATCAACAAATCCTAAAAGGAAAGCAAAATTAAAAATGGACCTAAAAACATAACGGGCCAAACAGAAAGCCCAAAACAAAAGCCCAAAAATAACTAAAAAATCATAAAATGGGCCGTAACTTATTCTAAAAGGAGTTTTTGGGTCTCGAAGTTGCATTTTACCAAGAGGTGGGCCTCGTTCCAAGCTTTGATTTGACAGTTCGTGGGTCGGAAACGGAGCCCGTAGCCCAAGTTATGGCCATTTTCGTGATGCCCCTTTGCTAACACGATCATAGGCCTCCATAAACACCAAGACTCGCTCTTCAACACTTGGGTCCGCATCAGAGATGCTCTTAAAATATAAGTTGAAATTAAAATGCATTTGACAGATTACATCATAAACAAAGTTATATATTCAGAAAAGTTTAGGAAATTTTACAACCAACATAACTTATATTCTATTGAAAATTATGACCTGAAAATCAAAATGAAGAAGCAAGAGCTAGGAAAAGTTGTTCATCCCTCTTTTCATGCGTACCCTTCATCGAAATGTATACAAACTTCAACAAAAATTCATGGAAACTACAGGTGTGATAAAAGATGAAGGTATATAGGGTGGGAAAATGTACCCAATTAGTAACACCAGGTGTGGATATGTTGCATTACAAAAAGTATAATTAAGAAGTTGTCGATTATTTTCCAGGAACTTTGATTTGAGAAAAACAAATGGAAATCACAACATTAGGAGAAGATGATGGCAAATCAACACCAACCTGCCTGAATTTCAAAGAGATGGACAGGAAAATATGTACAAATTTCAATTCTTATACTAAGAAAAAGAACCTTAAATACTACTGCTCCTCCTATATATCATACATGCATGTACCACACATAGAGTTATATTGTGAGAGTATGATAGCCATTAACAAACGTAATTAAGAACATAAATACTTCTTGTATACTGATTATATACAACGAGAAAGAATGACGGAAGCTGGTAATGAAGTTGCGGCTCGCGGTAATGTGCTCAAGGCTGTGGTGAAATTCTTGTTCTGTTGTTCCTGCTGTGGTGAAGATGACTAGGCTCAGCCTGACGGCTCGTTTTATGAGTATTTGTAGGTCCTACAAGTTGTAAAATATATGTCTACCTTTTTTGTTGTATTTGAGTAAGATGTGTTTATTTATGGGTGAATTACTTAAAAACACAAAGTACTTTCTATTTTGTTACTTTTTCTCCAACGTACATTTTTATGTCCAACTTCCCATCGTATTTTCTGTTGTTGTCTATATTTCTCTAATCTGTTACATATTATTTTTTTTACAAGTTCTTTCAAGTTTTATTTATCATTTATCATCCAAAAAACTTTTATTCAAGTTTAATTTTTTTAATGATAAATGATAAAAAAATATATATTAAATTAAACTTGAAAAGACTTGTAAAATATAAATGCGTCAGAGATTGAGGAAACTAAGAATTGGAAGTAAGATGGAGAGTTAAGACATAAAAAGTACGTTGAAGAAAAATGGACAAAATTGAATATATTTTTAGATATATAACCCTTTAGTTATTTGTTTATCAATGTATTCGTGAAGATCATGAACGTGAAATACATGTTTTATTTATATCAAGTCTTATCAATTGTTGGTAAATATTTTGATCTAATTTAAACGTAAATTCAAATTCAGCAAATACACAACAAATCCAACATGCTACAATAATATTCTTGAATTACAAAATCACTCTCAAAATCACCATCAATCAAGTTTTGCATACCATTACATATGTAACTTTTCCTTTTATTTTGTCAAACATCATACTATTGATTAAAACGACGCGTGACGGGACTAAAAACATAATTATTTAAAAAAGAACACTTGATATAAGGATATGACTTCGTTATTGTGTTTTCTTGCACATTCTTTCATGTTTTGCACATTCTTTCATGTTTTAATCACTGATGATAGGATAAAAATAATAATCTGCTTATGAATACGAAATTAGATCTAAGGTTATAAAAATTTAATCCGATCAATCTTACAAATTGTCTTCCAATTAGTAATTAAACTTTTAACGTTCACAATATAAAGTAAAAAAATGTAATGAATGATAAAAGGTTAGTTAAATAATAATAATTGGAGTATAAGCGGAAAGAAAAAAAAAGTAATAACACTCATCTTTATATACGGAGGATTTCACTCAGATTTAATTAGGGTTTCACTTTTTATCCGTATTCGAATAATTCATTCAATCCGAAGCTTATTGATTAACTGGATAAAATTTTTTGGATTTCGGATTGCTTAAGCGGATTACAGATTGGTTAGATGGATTACACGGATCGAACAACACATCAAACTTAAATTTTTTGGATTATCTGAATAATCTAAATAAGCTTTGACTAAATTAAATAACATACTTTTAGTATTATAAATATGTTGACTATAAAAGAATTAATTAAAACTAAAACTCATGTCCTAATAATTAATATCTATTTTTATACGTCTTTTCAATTTCTTCCAAATCAAAAACTTTAAATAATATTTTTTTGAGTGAGGTACCATTCGTTTCAAATTTATTCCGTTTGTTTGGATAAAAGCTTTAACTAATGAAGTTACAATCACAACAATCAGATCAGATGGATTTTTCAATTGACAAAATGTTTAGACTTTGATCTGTATAAATTTTTTAATGAATACCATTTATTTGTTATATTTAGTCTCATTTGATATCTGTATATCACAAACTATTCGGATGAAATCGATTGATACGAATACCAAACCAAAACCGTATAATCCGTATCTGATTAATTCATTTTTTATTAAATTTAACTTACGCGTTAACTCTTGATCGTTCAAAAATCAAATAATCCACAATCGGAATAACACCATACAAGACAATGATCTAATTTATCTATTTAAATAAGGACAACGTGAGTCATGACAAAAGATTGACCGGCCTAAGTTAAGAATAAAACTGGCCCGTTAGGACTAAAAAGCCGACCCAAAAGGATCGGTCCGGGTCAGCTGACTTGCCCAGTTACCCATATCTACCATTATTTGCTAGCTATTACACAAAGTTAAAAAGTAATTAAGTATTTGTTTTTTTTTTCTCTTCATGAAAATGACAAATTGACTACTTATTTTTTTGAAAGGAAACGAATATTCAGTGTCATTTAAGAATATGATCTTTACATATTTTCCATTTAACATTTACATTGAACCGTTGTGAAACATAATGTTGGCGGTTTCTAATACGATACATAGAGTGAGATTCAAACATGTACATAATTTTTCGTGAGAATGAAGGAACCAGTAAGAATGCGTCACGTGTCATAAAACTCATTTTCCTTCACGTTTTTAAAAATTAAATATCTCCCAAACGGTAAGTTGAAAAGTCATAAAAATTACACTATAAAAATCAGCGTTTTTTTCTCTACGATTAGAGATATCTCAAAGTATACTTTCGACAATTTTTTTTCTTTTTCGTTAGGTTTTGTAAACAATTATCATATATGTTACCAACGAGTAACACATGTGATACCAGCAGGTAACACATGTGATACCAGCATGTAACACGTGTGATACCAATGAGTAACACATGTGTTACCAACGAGTACCACATGTATTACTAATATTGTACAATAATAAAAAAAAAAATCGTCGAAAGTATATCATATGAGATGTCTAATCGAAGAGAAAAAAAATGCTGATTTTTATGGTGTAATTTTTATAATTTTTTATTGAGCCATTCTTGTGATATTTAATTTTTAAATACGTGGGGAAAAATGAGTTTTGTAACACGTGGCGCATTTCTAATGTTTCCTCTATTCTCACAAAAAATTTCATTCTCATTTGAACATTACTATCATATGTTTGAAAAATAAAAAGATTATGTAGACGATTTTGTAAATAATAAAAAAAAAAGTTTGTTATTGTTTAAATAAAATAAGAGGATAACATATGCATAAAGTTAAAATATAGTAAAATATTCGGTCCTTGAACTTTTTGAAATGTAAAATATCCGGTCCTTGAACTTTTTGAAATGTAGAGAATTAATTGTTCCTTTATACCTAACTCCACGTAATAATTTATGCACGAATTATTTTCCCATAAAATAAATTACATGAACAATATTTATAAGTCAGAAAAACTTGATAAACAAAAAACCTAATCATAGTTGAAAATTAAGTCAAACTATCTAGATAACTATTGGCTAAATATAATTCTTAATAAATCTATATAATATTCTCTAATAGATATGACACATTTCTTTTCTAAGTTATACATTACAACTAGGGGTGTTAAAAAGTCGCAACCGAATGATACAACCAAACAAAATAAGATTCATTTTAAACTTGTATATATGGATGATTTTTCAACTTATATATATGTTCAATATGTTTAGAACATATTTGCAAAAAATCCTTGTGTTTGGTGTTCTGATAACAACCCTTGTTAAGTTTGTCCCTTTTTTTATTCTACAAACTTTTAATTGGAGTTCAATTAGGGATAGTGTGATTGTAATTTTAGTTTTAGACCCGGTTTATTGACTACAAGAGTTTATTATTATACCAAATTACAAAAATGCACACTACATTGTGTACACCTCATTACCTAACAGGTACTTTTATAACAAAAACATAAACACCTTCAAATAAAAAATCTCAAAGACCACTTAGTTATAAAATTAATTAAATTACTAAATATACTCTTAAAATTTTAAAATACTTTTACCCTTTGAAGGATGAGAGTGAAACGAAAATTCAGATCAACAGACTAAAAACTCGTAAAAAATTCTACTCGGAGACGAGGAATGAAATTAATAATAACATACTTAAAGGACCGTGAACGTAATTTACTCTTATATCCTAAGACACAAAGAAAGTCATTTCTCTGTTTCCCAATTTCAGAGAATCACTCCAAAGTGCAAATGACTCCTTCCGTTTTCAAGGCTGGTACACTAATCTTCTTCAAACAATCCATATATACTTTTTATATATATTTTGATGTAACTGTTATTCAAAATCTGCAGATGGAAGCCACCTGAATTTCTGAGCATGCACTTGAAGAACAAAATCCCAAAGGACCCAATAACACTCAAATCTGCAGATGGAAGGCATGCATGGCAATTAAATATAAAAAGGATTGGGAAAATTTGCTGCTTTACCCATGGATGGAACAATGTGGTTCAAGATATACAGTTGGATTTTGGGGACTTTCTTGTCTTTTGGCTTGTTGATCAATCCACTTTCAAAATGTTAATTTATAGTCCAAATGGTTGTGTAAAAGTTTCACCCTCAAAAATTGACCATTATGATGATGATGATGATGGTAACCATGATGATGAGGATGATGATGATGATGCACGTCATGACGATGGTCATGAGGATGATGATGATCCTGTGTTTATTTCAACTATCACTATAACACACAAATATATATTGGTAAGGTTTATATATGATTTTCGTAACATAATTTTCTTTCTTTTTGTTATACGTTTTTATAAATTAAAACATGGATTCTTCTATTAAAGTAATTAATTCATCGATACAGACCTATGACATTAAAGCGAAATGTTCGATTTGGGTAATTATATTTGTTTGTTAACAAACTCGTAACCTAGCTACACAGGAAAGACTCCATGGATACCAAAGTTAAGAAACTTATTTATTCCAAACATATTGGTGACTTGTTACATGTTGTTATTCAATTTCTCAATCCACGTATGTATTAACAAACAAAGATAATTGCCACAATCGAGCATTCTCACAAAGTTTAATGCCCTAAATGAATATTTTTGCAAAGTTTAATGCTCACGTGTGTATTAACCCATATACATATATGAATATCAAGACCACATCAGATAATAACCGGTAAAACCGGAAAGACCTAATTTTTTAACCGGTTTTCATAGTCAAGCTTAACAAACAAAGATAATTACTTCAATCGAATATTTTGGCAAAGTTTAATGCCCTGCGTCGTGTCTATTAACCCAATTGAATGTGCTGTAAGAAAAGAATAAAAACACAATAACATTTCTAAGACTTTTTTTTTTCTTTTTGTATTTTTTCTTTTGTGTAAGTAACATTTTTTACTTTTTTCATGTTTGTTTTATTAGCGTCTTCCCGCCCACTTTGTGGGGTTGCCCGAAATAGAAGATGGAAAATTCACAACGGTGAAGAATCTGGATGGACATGAGTGGCCATTGCAAGTGCGATTGGATAAATCGTATCGGGCATCAGAGAGGTACTATTTGTCGATTAGGGTGGTCGAATTTTTACCGAAAAAGTAATTTATCAGGAGATAAATGTGTATTCAGGTATATCAGATGTGAAGGTAAGTTGTGCCTAGCAAAACTTACCAAGAAAATATCGTCACAACCATCCGGCAAGAGTCCGGTGATGAGGAAAAGGGGGCGATTGACGTGACGCGAACACGGCAGTGGTGGTACTGACGTGGAAAGTGAAGATGATTATGTGGAGTTGGTGAAAAGGGTAGGTGGAAAGCCACGTAAGCATAAATGTCATGTCGTTTATTTTTTAACTAGTAACTTATGTTTAGGAGTGTGAGGTTTATGTATAACTGTTATCTTTATGTGTCCATTGTCCAGTGAAAGATAGGAAGTAAACTATTGTAATTTTGTTTATGTAAGATAAGATATATATAGTGCTGTTTGTAATTTTGGACTATATTTGTTTAGTAGTTTTCTTTGGGGATAATGAGTAATATAATGTAACTTAACATGAACAAACAAGAGTGTATTTTATCTATAGGACATATTTTGATACGATAGAACACTTCGATTACATAACACGTTTATAATAATACTTCCTCTGTCCCAAAAAGAATGTTTTCAAATAAATTTTCTTTGAATTATGATAGTTAATGAAATGTCAGTTTTGAGTTTTGCCTTTGTATTTAAATCAAGTTTGATTGAAATTGTTAATAATTAAATGATTTAAGGTAATAAATGACGGTAAAATATGAAGTTTAATTATATTTAAAGTATTTTTTTGCAAATGGACAATCTTTTTGAGACATATATAAATAGTAATGTGGACATTTATTTTAGGACGAGATGAGTAATAGAGTATTGGATATGTGGTAAATTGTTCATACTACAGATGGTAGTATTTTGTGGCATTTGAAAAAGGGAAGTTCATGTATGACTAAAAAGTAGGGGTGTCATATATAACCGAACCTGAATAACTAATCTGAATTCGAATTCGAATAATCCAAATTCAAAGCTTACTCGGTCACTTGAATTCGAATAATCCGAATTCGAATAACCCGAATTCGAATAACCCGAATTCGAATAATCCGATTCTTATTTGAATTGGATAACGGATAAATATTTTGAATTTGGGTAAACTTGAATAACCCGAAAAACCACATATGTTATTTAATATATAAATATAACTATGTATATGTAAATTATTTATGATTTTTACGATGATTTAATATAAACTATTAGTGTTATTTTGTAAAGTTAAAGTTTTGTTTAAGATGCGAAGATTTAAAATATCATCTTATTCGGAATTAAATAAATTACCGAACCCGATTTGTATCCGAATAACTAAAATCCGAATAACCCCCTTATTTGAATTGGATTACAGATAAAATAATAATCTTGAAAACCCGAATAACCCGACTCAAATAACTCGAAAATCGAATAACCCGACCCAATGACACTCCTACTAAAAAGTTAGGTTATTGTACATAGTTATACTTTATAAAATTTAACATTTTCGAAATAAATAAGAAAAAAGACCTTAAATTAAAACCCTCGTTTAAACATGGCTTTTTGTAATGAACCGTTCACATTATGTGGCTTCTAAAACCATTTGTAATGGTAATAAAGATTGTGGGAAGGTTTGTGGGTGCTACGTCACCACAACCTTTTGTTATCTCTACAACCTTTACAATGGTAAAGTAAGTTGATACGAACCAGTTGACGGTAATTGAATATACCAGAAAGTAAGAAGAAAAAGAACAATTCAATAGTTCCTATGATTCGAGATGTAGGTCTCTTCTAAGTAAAACAACTCTAAAATTCTCTGCCCCGCTCCTCCTTTAACCTGCACGTTCTATTTATAATACTCCTAAACTTCGATAACAAAAAACAATCAATAAAAGGAATTAAATACTAATAAGGAAACTAATATAAACAACCCGGTCCATGTTTATTTAATAATTGCTCAGACCCCCCTTGACTTCTTTGCAACATCGTTGATAGACATGTCCCCACTTCTGATCACCATTCGTATTATAAGTCATACTATCTAATTTTGTTTATGCTAAAAAAGTAAGTAAAAAAATAAAAAAGAAAAAAAAAACATTGTGATTCACCAAATGGCATTCTCCGTCCCGTGCTCCCAACCACTAACACCCGTCACAATCCCCACTGTGCCCGTGGGTGACTTTGTGAAGCTTGACCACGCCCCATTGCAAGTGGTATGACTCTTCATATATACTTCTATCGCCAGATGCCAGCCAACACTAGCAAATGTTCAATTCCATACAAACCTTCCAATTTCTTTCAGTTCATGATTTTACATTTTTACTGATAATCTTACAAGATATAAAGGTTACCATATATCTCATTTCTCATATAACATAAAAATACTACCAAATGCCTCCTTCTTTTTTCAAGATTTTGTTTCACCCATCGATCTGCCCCTCATCTGGTAAGTACTAATTAATCATTTTTTTTCTTTACTGTATCTTTATTGATAAAAGGATTCATTCTGCAGCAATTGCCACGTCACTTTGTGACCTGGCACATGAACAACAAAGTTCCAAAGGACCTAATGATACAATCTGCAAATGGAGGTGATTCATGGAGGCTAAAGATACTCAATTGGGTTTTGCAAATTTTCTTTTATATAGATTTTTTTTCCTTCTGCACGGCATTATATTATCAAATTTAGCTAGACGCTAGAAAATACATATAGTGAAAAAAAGAAACACCCTATTAAAACGACCTAAACTGATCACCTAAGACACCATACCATACCTAGAACCTTTGGTAATATTTTTCATTTGATAATCATGATTCATTTTGTTTTCATAAATGAGTCTCTATTCTTATTTAATCCTACAATTATATCATGCAGGAAACTATTGTGATATGTCAAAAACTATTAACTTACAAAATTATAGTAATATGATTTGGATACATATATACATACTAGGAAATCTTTTTATGCAAGTCCAGAAAATGTTCACTCCACATGCAAAAACCGAAAAACATAAATACTACTCCCTTTGTCCTACTTTTACTGTCTTTTAGAAATTTTTGTTGAATTTAAGATATGTTAAATGAATGTCAATTTTGCCTTTATATTTAAGACAAATTTGATTGAAAATTTATATGAAATAAATAAATGATTGAGAGTAATAAGTTATGATAGATTAGGGAGTTTAATTATTTTTAATAGTATTTTTTGCAAGTAGATACTTTTTTTAGACAACTATAAATAGTAATATAAATAATAAAAATGGTACGGATGGAGTAGAAAACTTAAAGTCTCGTACCAGGAGTCATAAAGTGTGTTGTCCAAAAACTGGTTAAAGCATACATAAATAGTACGTGATCATTAAAGTTGTATATAGAGACTAGATATCAGTAAACTTACAAATCACCTTCTATAAATTAAAATTAATTATTGATTTTGTATTTTTATTTAAAAAGAAATAGGTTGATATACTATTTCATGTATGTCTTTTTCAATAGATTAAGAACACATCAGATTAAAACAATGCTTTTTTGACTATGTACTAGAAAGATGCTTCATAATTCATGTGCCATTTTTATGCAGTAAACTGAATTTTCAAAGAAATTTGCTTCTCTTATCTCACCAAAATGGCAAAATTAAATTCCCATTTACCAGATTAAAAAAATCATCTTTTATTACATCATATATATTATATTGTATTACACAATAATTTTAAATATTACTACAATACAATATATATTAGTGTTGGTATATCACAGTATATATTATGTTAGGACAGTAGCTCACTCTTGTCTAACAACCATGAAATCTTTCAGTTGAGCTCTAACCACATACCTGCCATATACCAGTGTATATCTTGTCTCATTTCCAACTGAAAAGATATATATTCCAGAAAATGGGGCCTTTATTCTTCAAGAACTTGCTGCAACCAACTGCCCTTTTCCTGGTACGAAATTTTCTTCATTTTCTTCTTTTGGTGTTTATGTTTGTTCTGTTTTTGGGTGACATTTTTTTGATAAGCTGATTTAATATTTGCAGCAATTGCCATCTGATTTTGTGAGAAAGCACATGAACAACCAAGTCCCAAAGGACATAAGGATACAATCTGCAAATGGAGGGTATACATGGAGACTAAAGACTAGCAAATACGATGAAAATTACTGTTTTGGGCATGGATGGAACAATGTGGTTGAAGAAGCACATTTGGGTATGCTAGATTTCATGTTATTTGAGCTTGTTGACCACTCCACTTTCAAATTGATAATTTTTACTCCACATGGGTCTGAAAAAGCTTTTCCCCCAAAACCCCAAGTTCCAAATGATGATATTGCTGTTCTTGATGATGATGATGACAAACAAGAGGATGATGGTGATGGTGAGGGTGATGGTGAAGATGATGGTGAGGGTGATGGTGATGATAATGGTGAGGGTGATGGTGATGATGATGGTAATGATGATGATGATGATGATGATGATGATGATGATGAAGATTATGATGCTGATGATGATATTATGTTTAAAATTACTGTCTTAAAAAAAAGCCTGGTAAGTTCATGATAAGTAACTAACACTATTTATTTCAGTCTAGTACAAGCCTTTTGCATATAGAAATTTAACCTTTCTTACATTGTTTGTATTCTTAGCCGCTTCAGGCAGAATTTTTTAGGTTGGCCAGAATCAAATCACTAACAAGCATAATATTGAAGAATCTTCATGGAAAAGAGTGGAAAATTGGTGTATGGTCAAATATAAACCATCCGACAGAAAGGCGGTTGTCATCTGGGTGGACTGATTTTCGACAAAGTAATAATTTATCAATAGGAGATGAATGTGTCTTCAAGTACATTAGACGTGAAGGTAAACTATGTCTAACACAAGTTATCAAGAAAAAAATTCCGCCAAACAAGCCAGCAAGTATGAAAAAGTCTCATGGTCATTTTTGAGCAAAATTCGTGGACTAACTTAGAATGGTAGCCTTATTTTTAGGTGTTAGTTTTTGTGGTATGTTTCTTTATGTGGAATTATAATCTTAACATGAGTAATGAGTATGTTTATGTCTCTGCTTATATGCAAGATAATCATTTTTAATCTTTTTATAAACTTTTGATTGGAGTTCTTTAATGTAGGGTGCTACTGTTTTATAAGATCATGATCATGATATATATTATAAACAAGTTTATCTCTTGGTTCTTTTACATGTCTGTTTTGTAACACTAACATTTTGTGATATGTCCAAAAACTGTTCAGCAAGGAATATTACAGGCTGTCTCATAATGGTACCTCTCTTGAGTTATGACCCATTTCAGGAACCACAGTGTTTGCAGTAAAATTAAAGGTCACCCCTTTACAGAAATAGAAACTTTACCATTCAATCATTTTACATATTTTTTGAACATTTCAGTTTCCTTAACCTTTATCATTGGTTTTGTCATGTGACTCAATCTCTTTATTAGAGATACATTTGACTTAGCCACATATTTTATGCTTACCAATAGTTTTTTATTAAATAATGGGGTCTCTATTTGGTATGTAGGATATTCGCGTGTGGTGACACAAAGAATACGGAGTAATAGAAGTGGCAATGTTGACACATGTACATGTAAACGTTCAACTTAGGATTATGATTTATCTCTAACTGGTCAAATGCGTCGAGTTAAAAAATGTGGTCACAAACAGAAACAGGTTAACTGTGCCAAAAAGTTTGTTTGGTAGTTTAGTTAGAACGCCTACAACATCCTAGATCGTTTTGTATGAGAAATTAGAATAATACGTAGTACTAACATACTCTCGTTTTTTGTGTAATCATGTTTAGTAGGATGATTATTATAAAAAGCTAGAAAATTTGGATCGTAAGTGTTTACCTTTACAAAACTATTCATTTGGCCTATACAAAAAGATTGTTTACTTTAAGCCGCTACCTAGCTTACCCGCTGCGCCATACGGTACCTCTATAAATTAACAAAAATAGCTCTTCACTTACTTTTTCTTTTTTTGCTAACTGAAAGATGTCATTTACATTGATTAGATATTAAGGTGGTGTTTCATGTTTAAATTAGCTTATAATCTTATCGTGTTACCAAAATAAGATAATCATACCCAAACCCTTGTTTAAAAGTGTTTATCAGCTTATTCAGTTCATGTTAGTCATTGCAGATTTTTTGTTTTATAAATAAAATAAATATTTGGTACCCTAATGCTATCCATATTGTCATTGTAACTAAGTTTCTCCATTTTAAGAGAAAAATAGTGAAAGACCAAAAGTACATTAAAATCTGTTTATCACCAGCCTCGTACCTTCTGTAGGAAGTTGACTTTGTTATATATTTGTTGGTGGGTAAAAAATTAGGGGTGGCAATTTTGGTGGGGTTGGATTGGCAGGTCGAGAATGCCAACTCGAACTGATTTAATAAACGGGTATGCGGGTTTGGGTTGATGGGTCAAAAATACTCAACCTTGACCGAGCCCACGTAACTTGTTTAGTAAACGGGTCAAAAGGGTTGATTGCGGGTTAAATGGGTCAAATTGGGTGGTTAGTGGGTTAGTTTCAGGTCAAAAGGGTCACATGGGTTACTTTTGGGTTGGCGGGTTGGAATTTATTATAAAAAAAACTTCTGAAATTTTCGGATTGGTGTGTCGACATGTGAGCTTAAATCTTGACCGAACCTGGCCTGAAAATTTAAACAGGTTAGCGGGTTTTGGGTTGAATCCCTACGCTAACCCATTATTTTCGTATCGGTTTTGGGTCGTGTAAAATATTGGCCACCCCTACATTTGTTGGTTTTAATATAATTTGTGAATTTGTTGCTGATATTTTGGAGTCGGTAAAAGAACGATAACGTTGAAAATTGTTCACATAACGAAGTGGCAAATGAGGGTGCGGGGAGAGCAAAACGGGCTAAAGTCAAGTTTCATTTGTCGTCAGGGTGATATGGTTTCCAACACAGTAGTGAGACAGTGAGTTATCCAAAAGTTCATTAGAAGTGAAGATAAGTTATGTCTAGCAAAAATAGTCAAGAATAAGCCAACTGGTCATGTTTCCCCAACCCAATTGCTGAAGAGACCACGTGGAACGCCACCTCATCATAATTTTCGACATCTTTACGTAAAACTTTAGGGATGATGCCAATTCAGAAAATGATAACCAATAGCAAATTCCGGTAACATTGGTCTAAAAAAAAGAAAGATTATCAACAGCACTAGTTTTCAAGATATTGTTCCAATCAAACATATAGGTTACAGATGAACGAAATGTGTATTTCTTGAAGGGCAAGTCGTAATATTATGACCTTCTTCATGACACACCCTACAAGTATATGCCCTTTTCTTTGTGTCAAAACGAGCTTTTCTAATCACCGGCGTTTCGGTGGTTGTGGTGACAGCGGTGGTGGAGGCCGCCCTTGTTTGTTGAAGGCAGGTCCTGCGGTTATGCCCCGGTTTGCCACAAATGCTGCAGCAGGGTGGTTTAAAAATTTTACTATCCGATTCAGTCGTATCATATTTCTTGCAGCTTCTTCTGTTATGACCTTTTTCACCACATAACCTACATCTGAACCGTCGATCTGCATGATCAAGTTCAGGACAATAGTGTCTTCTATGCCCTTCGCGACCACAGTTTTTGCAGTAGAAGTTAACTCCTACACCGAAAGGAAAACATAACAATTTAACTTTGTTTTCTGCTAGTTCAAGTGTCTCATATTTTATGTTGAAAAATTAAGTATCAACTGTAAAAGTAAGAATACCTTTCATGGAAATGCTTCTCCTGCGTCGGTTTTCTGGATCACTAAAGAAGGCTTTCATGGATTCGGAAGCATGTTTTCTTGCATCAATGGAACCTTTAGATTTCTGTGGAAAGGCAACCAGAACCACCAATCAGTACAGGTAGAGGTGGCAATTTCGACCCATTCACTTATAAATGGCAATGGATCGATTTGGATCAACTTTTATCTCAAATAGGTCAAATAAATAAATTAAGCTATAAGGCGAACGGGTTGAAGGTCACTTGAAGTCTATTTTTAGTGCATACAAGTTCCCTGCTCATGTTAATTCAGCGATATAGATTATTATTTAATAATACTGTTTTCAGAATAATAATTTATACATTTATTATTTATAGAACATAAAATAAAAAAGAAAAACCATCTGGTGATGGCCTAGTGGTATGGCACCCGAATGACTTCCTAGAGGTCACGGGTTCGATCCTTCCCTGGGTAAACATTTACCGGAAACGGCCATGACAACGGTTAGGTTGCGTACATCACGAGCATAAGCTCGGCCACCCCGGGGAGGCTGTTATAAACAGGAATACCCTTTAAAAAAAAAAGGAAACTAACAAAAATTGTTAGCTGGTCAACGCAACCCATGCCGCCCATCTGTCTACCTCTAAGTACAATCTTGCTTTAAATTTGATATTTGTTATCCATTTATACTATATATTCCTATCTTATGTTTTTAATGTGGGTCCCACATTCACGTTTTGTTAAATGAAAAACAGCTTCATTATAATATGCGCATTAGAACCTTGATTGCAGCCACTCTTTGAGCATGGAGTTCAGGATCACCATGAATGATTTTCATTCTGTTTGTAAATAGTCCAGTTTTGGCATTGAGGCTCTGCAATCACAAAACTAAAAACACAAGATTTAGTTATTTTTGCGACTATATATGGAATCACAGTTACGTGTAGAATTCGATTAAAATTACAAGGAAAGAAAAAAACTTGCTTTCAAAGATCTACTAATCTTCAAACCAACTTCTGGAGATGGAGACTGGTATACACGCTTTGACTTTTTCCTTGCAGCCAATTTTATTTCAAGATTGTCCACTTCATCGTCTTCCTTAACTTTCAATGGAGAACTGAATGCAAAAAATGTTCATTACATTAGAAACGTAACAGTAATGATTTCTGTATCTGATATTTATTGAAACATTCCATTTTTCTTTTGAAATGCTAAAAGAAACATGATATTTTACAAATGATAGAGTTCGGTGAGTAAGTTTCAATCATGGTGTATCTTTGTGGATTTACTATTTTTTCAAGAATTGCTGTTTTGCAGCGAAATACCAAATATGATAACTTAGAAGTGTATCATTCAACTAGTAATTTATAACTGAACTGATACATATTTTTGTTGTAAGCAAATCCTAATTATAGTGAAAATGTCAAAAGAACACAATTTTTTCTCTAGTATTTGTTCTTGGAAACTATTGCTTCCTCTGTGTGTGTGTGTGTGCCAATTTCACAAGAACGGGTATAATTTTGCTACGAGAAGTCATTAACATAATTAGTTTTTTCTGATAGTTATTCATATGATTACATATACAAATATATTGAGAAATTTATTATGTAACGTCAAACAAAGATTGAAGATGATACATTGAACGGGCTTTCTCCCATGGCCGTTCATCGATGGACTCTTCCCAGATTACGCATTCTCCCGAACATTGATGACATGTTACCATACCCTGCCACAATTATTTTCACCATCAATGTTTTCGGTTTGTGGAGTCCATTACTAAGTTGTGGGAATATGAGAAGAGGTGACCTGGAATTAAATAAAAAATGAAAAATCAAAGAAAAAAGATGATGTAATGTTACCTTGCCATTACATTGTGAACAATCTAATCTTGATCTTTCAATGCCACACATTGTGCACGGTGTATAACCCCTTCCCCTGCAACTTGGGCAAGGCAATTCTCTAATATACTGACCATTTGGTCCAAACCACGATGTTGGACTTAAACCACTTGAACGAGCTTTCCTGTAAGTAAACTTACATATGTTTCAGTGCTAAAACTTTGAGTGATAAACAATTAACATAACAGTATTTGAGAAACTTAAATAGCTGAAACCTTTCCCCCCTAAAATTTAAAAATATAATAGTTCTCTTAAGAGCTAAAGTCAAACTACAATTTTGACCAGAAAAAAAGAAGAAGCTTTTTACACAGTATCTCATCTACTGCATCGAAAAAGTTTATCTTTATTACTAGGATTTAAACATGGTACTGTAAAAAAAAATCAGATAGTTACATCATATAAATTTTGTAATTCAAGTGCTGATAATGATCATTACATTGTATCTTATTCTATTAAACAACATCATACACGTTTGACTAATAGTCAAACCCTTGTATACAAACTATATGTTCATATAAGATCTTCAATTATCAATCCACCAATGGAAAAGTACATATTTAGGTGAGACATGACAGAATTGAAAATTATCAGAATTAAAAGTGAGTAATAAGGTCAAACACAATCAAAAGAATCTACATTTGACTTCTAATGGTCAAAATTGTTATCCATCAAACTGGATAAAGTAATTCAATACAAGTATAAATCTTCCCAATAGAATTGTATAGATAGACAGACAAAGAACCTCGGCTGCAAATCCGTCGAAATTCCGAAGAGATCTTCTGAAAGATCATAACTCATCTGCAATCAATCAATCAATTAAATAATTATTTAATGTATTAGGTGTTTGTGAGATTGACTTTTTTTACCTGGGAATGTTTTGGATTAGGTGTTTGTGAGATGGAATCATCATTGAATGAAGAAACAGTTACTAATGGAGTAAAACTGAAAGGATGTTTTTTCATTTTCCAGTGTGAGTGTAGCCAGTATCTCAAGTTGGTTTTGTTGGTGTGATTCCATTGAGGAACAATTGCTCGAAACGAAGAGTAAATCGACGAAGAAGCCATTGAAGATATAAATAGAGCAAAGAAAGTTGCAGGAGAAAAAGAGGTTTTTATTTCGTTAGATGAAGGAGATGAAGTTGTTAAAAAACGGTTTGTGTGGATGTAAAGGAAACAAGTTGTATATGCCGCCAATAATAAAATGTTCCATTTTCATTTTACTAAATATTTTGTTCATTAAAACAAGTCATATTTATTTAACAAAATAAATCCTTATAAAAAGGTTGTTGCTTTTTAAATTGCATTAAAAGTAACAAATTTTAAGCAATTTTTTTCACAAAAATTAAAGTCTTTTTAATTTATACATATCCCGTTAACAAAGAAAAGTTTGTATTTACATTTGATATTTATTTATTCAAAATAATTTATTCTTATAAATTATCATATTCTTCTTTGTTACTGTATCTTCATAGTAAAAATCAAATAATAATCCTTTTATGTAAACAAATTTGATATAATTACATGTCAAGATTTCATGGTTCAAATAAAACTCTTATCACTTCATCCAACTTCACAACCAATGCTGCTTCCAACCACCATCATACTATAGCTCAAGGCTTTGTTTTTCAACTATTACCTGATTATGAAGCAACCCACAGCCACCTGGTCACTTCGAGTTTAGCAGGTGGGCACTTCGAGTTTAGCCAACACCGATGTCTTGCACCGCTTCATCCGAGGTCAAGGTCACAATGCTACAATCCACCACATCACGGCCACCATTGACCACAGCCACCATTCAAGCAACTTACCTAGTGTTAGAATGTGATACCCAAAAAGTTATGGGTCGAATATGTGAGCCCTAAAATCACGAACGCCAGGATTAAAATCCCTCAATCCTATGATCAACCCCACAAGGCATTGGACGGATAATGTCCATAACAACATCAAGGACTCCACATAGTCCTAAACAGTGTCATCCATATCCGAGTCAACTAATAAACAAGAGGTAAACATAACCCAATAAACGGTTGTGAACTCTTTACAATCCTAACTCTTCTGTTCCTTTATCTTGTGTTTACCGAACTAAAACCACTTAACTTTTTCACTCTCTTTCGATCCATCTCATTTCTCAACTCTTCAACATCCTTCCACCTTCCCTCCCCAGCATAAATACTCGACAAAATCACAAACGGTATTGAGCTTTCAGGATCCAAATCTGCAAGTAATCTAGCCATCTCTTCTCCAATTTTCACATCCGAATGAAACTTACACGCACCAATTAAAGAATCAAGAACTGAACCTGAAACTTCAGGGATTTTCATCAACATCCCCCGAGCTTCATCTATCCAACCACGTCTACCCAACATATCAATCAAACAAGCGTAATGCTCGGAAGTCGGAACAATTTTGTAACGCTTCATCAAATTAAAAGATTCCAAACCTTTATCGACTTTTCCTGTGTGACTACAAACAGATAAAACACAGTTAAACGTCGAAGAATTTGGTTTTACATTCTCTTTTTGCATCCACTCAAACATATCAAATGCGGCTTCACTCTCCCCATTTTTTCCATACCCAGATATCATAGCATTCCAAATCACTGGATCTCTCGGTTTTATCTCAAACTGGTCAAATACCAAAAACGCCCACAAAGATCGACCACATTTCATGTACATATTAATAAGTGCAGTGGCAAGAAACTCATCTTTATCAATTCTTTTTCGAATAACATAACCATGTATTTCTTTTCCACGCACTAATGACGACATCGATGCACAAGCTGATAATAAACTCGTTAACGATTTCATACTTGGCGTTTCTCCAGTTGACTGCATTTTTCTAAAGAACAAAAATGCTTCATTGGTTTTTCCAAGATTTGAGAACCCGTTTATCATTGTATTCCAAGTTGCTGAATCTGGTTTAAGTCCGTTAGACTGTAACATCGTAAACAAACCGATGGCATTTTCACTCTCCCCATTTAACAGCATCCCAGATATCATCGAATTCCACGTTATCAAACTCCTTTCATCACGTAATTCCTTAAAAACATCATACGCATAATGCCAATATCCGCATTTTGAATACATGTCTAAAAGTGCAGTTCCAGTTAACATATCAAGTACGAAATCGACTTTAACAAGTAACCCGTGAACCTGTGTCCCAAATTTTAAAAACTTAAGATCAGAACAAGCAGTTAGAACAGAAACAAATGTGACTGTATTCGGTTTTGGGCTTAAACGTTCTAGCATTTCTTTAAATACTTCTAGTACCCTCTGAGGAACTCGACTCTGCAATAAACCAGTTACAAACGCATTACAGCAAGCCACATTTCTATCATGAGTTCGTCTAAAAACAATTGATGCAGTCATCAGATGTTTACAATTACAATACATGGTAACAAGTGATGTAGCTACATAAATATCCGTTTCAACACCAATCTTAACAGCCCAACAATGAACCTGTTGTCCATCTCTTACATCAATGTTACAACCAGACAACAAGGTGGAAACCGTAGCCGAATCGGGCCTAACTCCATACTCGCTAACTCGTCTAAAAATGTCAAAACCTTTCTCGTAACACCCATGTTGAGAAAACCCGGAAACAAGAACGTTAATCAAAGTAGTATTTGGTTCAGTAATTTCGTCGAACAGCTTAAGTGCATTATCTAATAACTGAAACTTCATGTACATGTCTGTAAGGGAAGTTGCTGTATATATATCTGAATTGAACCCAGTTTTTGTGATATGGGCATGGAGCATTTGGCCATGGGAGATTAGTTTGAGCTTGGAACATGATTTAAGAAGATAAGGGAATGTAAATTTGTTGAGAGGGTGTGATTGAAAATGGAGATTTGAAAATAATAAGAGGGCTTCTGTGTAAAATCCTTTTGTAACTAGTTTTGATAATCGTGTACTCATTTGATTTGTGTAACAGCAGATACGTTTTAAACGGGAATATGAATATGAATATGAATATGAATTATGTGTTAGAGAAAATGTGTAATTGCCTAATTTGGGTAACGCGCCCTAATAAGCTTAACTGAATTTGGTTATTTTAAATTTTCAAAAAGCCATTAATTTCAATTAAAAACATTAAACCTATCCTCACATCTTTAGGATAATTTTTTCTTAAATCTTAACAACAATCTTTAACACATTAAACATCCGGTGATGACTTAGTGGTAAAGGCATCCGAATGACTTTCTAGACGTTACGGGTTCGATCCCTCCGTAGGTAAATATTTACCAGATGTTCAAGGTAAGGTTCGAAAACGGTCACGGCAACGGTTAGTTTGCGTACACCACAAGTATAAGCTCAACCACCCGGAGAGCCTGTTATAAACGGAATACCCTTCGTAAGAAAAAAATCTTTTAACACATTATAATCCAAAAAATATACAAACCATACATATAATAATATTTTCTTTAGTTAAATTCATATTTCTAAACCAAAACTATTGAAGCAAACTTTTTTTGGACTGTTTGTGCTTAAAATACAAGCTTCAAATGATTTTATTTTGTAACTAATAAATATTATTTTTAATAATGAATGGTTATGCAAAGTATCACTTTTATTTTATCTATATATTTTTGATTTTTGATGATTTTTTAGTTCGGAGTTCTACGGTAACTCCCAACGCAATTAAAAATAAAGCCTTAGTTGATTTGCTTACCCATTTCAAGGATTTGTTGGGAATTCCGGATCGAAGAACTCAAGTCATAATAATGTTATGTTATTTATATTATGCACTCAGATTTTTATTTTCAATTCATTTACGTGACATCACTTTTTCATTACATATGACATTCATTAACTTTCTACGTCACTACACCTCATATTTTCAATCATTTAAACGTTACAAAATAAACCTAGTAAGTTAGTAACATATGACTATCATCTATCATTTATTCATATATAGCTGAAATTTTATTCTACATTTTATTACACAGTTATTTTGCTAGTATATCATTCATTCCGAATGTTTTAATTTGAACGGGTATAATCCTCTCTAGTTTTACCATCAATGATGTTATATACCAGCAAAAATATATGAGGATTATTAATCAAGTAATCTCAAGTAAGAGGACAAATTTAAAACATAAGATAAAGTATAGGGACCAAAAATGTAAAATTCACAACTTTCCAAAAGGTACCGGGACCCCCTGTTTGTTTCCATCCACTTCCGCTCATCACTATATTCCATCTCATCTCTTTCTCTATATTCTCTCTCCATATTCTCGATCTTTCTATCTTCTTTCGATATATCTAAACACAGTAGTATATTCATATTCATATTGACACGTCATCAAACCACTGCCTTGTGTCCGGTGGTTAACAACAAGACATGGAACTCTATCTTACATACCGTCTCTGATTCATCATTTGATACTGTTTGATTCTGTGTGATAATTAGTCACGAAATTAGAGCCCGACGTTTGCGACCGAAGGTTAATTTAACGCTTACGATTTGTTGTTTATTAATTTTCATAAATTATGTATTTCGATTAGTAACTTTACGCTTATAACATGTGTGAATTTGAATTTTGAATTGACCTAATTGCTGATCTAGGGTTTTAACTATATTAGGTTTTGCTCACTTAAAAGCTCAACTGATGTTTTGTAATTTGTATATATGATAATATGATGATATGATGTATTCATGTTTAGGAAATGTTAATAAAGAATTACTGCTGGAACATTTAGGTATTAATTTTCATTTCTTTTTTTGCAGTAAAACTTTTGTTAGGATTGCCATTGTTTTAAGTGCGAAGTATGTGAGAATTTGATTGAGGTGGTTTTGTTAATAAAATGTTGATTTTTAGTAGGGGTGTTAACTAGTGATCAATCAACAAGTTACTCAAGCTCATTTAGCTCAAGTTCAAGTCGAGCTCGAGCAAAAGATTGATATTCAAGCATAACAAGTTGAAGTGTTGAACGATCCTAGTTTGGATAAGAATTTTGTATTTCAAAACATTAAATAAATGTAACTAATAGGATTTGAACTCGATACCTCAAGGTCAAGCTACGAAACGAGTTTATGGAGCTTGATTTCAAATGACCAACTTAAGCCTGATAATTAGTTCATTAAGAAAATATTCAAATAACTACACTTGCACTGAATTCGAGCTCAAAAAATAATAAGTTATCGAACTTAAACACAATTATTATTATTTCTTCGAGTTTGAGCCGAATAGTCATTAAATGAGCCGAGCTCAAGTTTCTTGATACTCGACTCGGTTCAGATAGTTAGAAACCTTAAATTTATATGAAAGCAGCCTAAGCGTTGATGTAGTCCTTAAACGTACATATTAGGTTTTTTCTTATGATTAGATTTATGTATTTGTACTAACTTCACGTATATCTAAACTGTTCTTCTATATGATGCATTCTGTGTTTCAAATTTGAGATGTAGAAGTTGAAGGTTACTGCTTTAGTTAGAGCAGTATTTCGTGTGCTTATAGCTTATTGTGTTTTCTAAATGTAATAAGTACTTTCGAAGTGTGTGGCTAATGATGCGTTTTAGCTTATGTTAAAGGAAAAATGTACTTGTCTTTAGGCTGGTGACGTGGTGCTTATATATAACACACATTTTAAGCCGTAAGCACTTAAAATTATGCAATCTTAAACTTCCATGTTTAGAACTTCTAATCGTTTAGATGAGAGTCTATACTGCTTTTTCTATTGTTCGATAGATGGCTGTTAATAACCTCTTGTTATACTAATCTGGTTAGTGTTTGAGATGTTAAAACCGTAGAGGGGAGATTTCTATTATTTGCTGAAGTACTACACGACCGAAGGAGAACCTATACGACCTGTTATAAAAAAATTTACATTGCCACTGGTAGTGGTTTTGGAGTTCTGTAGATAGAATTATTGAAATTATACTCATCAGTCGTATGTTGAGTTGAACATTGACACACTAGAAGCTACAATTTGAGTATTGTTTCTGCTTTCTAAGTTTGTTATAATCCAAGTAGGTAAGTACAATGTCAACTGCTGCACGGAAGAGGCTGATGAGGGATTTCAAGAGGTTACAACAAGACCCTCCTGCAGGCATTAGTGGAGCACCCGAAGACAATAATATAATGGTGTGGAATGCTGTGATTTTTGGGTAATTGTCTAATTATAAACTTGTGAATCTGTTCAATTTATTTATTTGAAGATCATTGTCACTCCGTCATCTTTACTTTCCATTTGTATACATTGTATTAATATGACAGAAGGGTAATATATTTTCTTTTCTTATTGCAGTCCGGATGACACTCCATGGGACGGAGGTATTGACTTTCCAAAAGTAGCACCCATTTTATTTGCCTAAACACACAATTACTTTTTTTTTTTTTTTTTTACTGGTACATCTGTTTCTTTTCTTTCCTTTTCTTTTTCTTTTTTATTGTTAACTTACCATGGAACTATCAGGTACATTCAAATTGGCCCTAAATTTTTCAGAGGATTATCCAAATAAGCCACCGGTTGTGCGGTTCATTTCTCGTATGTTCCACCCAAACAGTAAGTAAATATAAGCTATGCAATATCCCCTCACATCTACACTCTGATCTCTTCTGATTGCAGATTTGCGTCGAACTTTTGAACACTCTAAAAGGCCTTCTTGAATTTCGAAGCCTATCCATCTACTGTCAATTCTAACTTATGCATTCTTACATACAGTTTATGCTGATGGAAGTATCTGCTTGGATATTCTACAAAATCAGTGGAGTCCTATCTATGATGTAGCTGCTATTCTTACTTCTGTCCAGGTAATAGTTCTACAAAGTTTGTGCATTGTGATAAGACTAAAGTAGTGGTTTGATGTGCATTTAAAAGTGATTCTAATTCTAATATTAAATAAAAGAATCAGATAATTAATTGTAATAGAACGGGTTGTAGAGGAACATATTTGGATGTGCTTTTGTTGTTTGAAGCTATGTAATAACAAATGAGCAGATGTCTGAGTATTTGCATATTTTGATTATAGATAGAATGACAAAAGACATTTTTGTGAAAAAAGACGGGCATTTATGAAACTGGCGAAATTTGAATAAGGGTAAATATGTAACAAAAATTATCCTTAGATATTTAGTTTTCTTACAGCTGAAAGCGGAATTTGTTTATCCAAACATCAATAAGCGATTATCGTGACTTCAAGTCAAATTTATCAAATAATCAATTCCAAAAATGCATGTCCAAACACTCCAACATTAGTTTCACTGTCGTTAGATTGTGTGGATGCCAGCAGAAAGGAGTTTAAGCTTGTTATCCCGCTGCCTTATCCTTTATTTTGTATTCTTCATTGTCCATGTATATCTATCAACATTTTTAAATAAGAAACCATACACATCTTTGAGAATCTTTAAAACCTCATCTCATTCATGTTGATATTTTTCCTGTTCTGATTAATGTTGTTTTACTCCATGATAGTCATTGCTTTGTGACCCCAACCCGAACTCGCCTGCCAATTCAGAAGCTGCACGGATGTTTAGTGATATGAAACGTGACTACAACAGGAGAGTACGAGAGGTTGTTGAACAGAGCTGGACTGCTGACTAATCAAGTATTATGCTGTAACGTATTTCCATTGCCAGTTTAAGTGAGTTCTATTCCAGATTCCTTGCAAAAACTCCATTGCGTGCAATGCTTTCTGATTGCGTATGTGTATTTTATGTTCAAAACTTTGTTTGTATGCATTTCTTTGTAGTTTGCATAATTGAACGATCATTCAGAAACTTAGCAGGAGATTTGTGTTGGTTAGCATGACTTGAATCTGTAAATGTATGTTTGGATTTGACTGAATAACTTTCTAAGACATCCTACTTAAGTTTTCATTAGCTGTTGTACATAAGAATAGCATCACCTTGTGTCACATAGTGATTATGTCATAAGGTTTAGCTAAAAAAGGAAGTGCTCAAATGTGTCGTTAGTCGTTCAGAGTGTATTCTAATTGCATATATTACACCAGTTATTTTACAAAAAGTGTTTTGGCCGCCCATTTTGCCACTTTAACTCATGGTTGTTTACGTTTTTTATATTTGGACCATGTAAGTTCTAACAAAAATACAGTACTCCAAATTGTACAAGAGATTATTCAACATTAAATGAATAACTTCGAATCTCTGGACCGACTTTTGAATAGCTAGTATTTCTATGAGTGTAAGCAACGTAATTGAAGAGTATTCCTGTATTGACAGTATTGTAAGATTTAGAAGTTCATCCCAATATCATTTAACTAAAGGATTTTGATTGAAGTTTAAATATCAATAGTAACTTTGAAATTTGATCATAATAATAATAATAATATTATTATTAACTTATGAAAAATCTTTATTCCATGCTCATCTTCTACACAATATACGAAAACTACATCCATTGTATATGCCTTTTCACCAAGAAAGTGAATCAAGTACCCGCTTTTTGTCGAACATCTACTTAAAGTGAGCATCTTTACAATTTTGTACTGAGATTGCCACTGCTATTCCAGCCTTCTTGAACTTGAACAGAGTATTGCATATTCCAAAGAACATCTTCAATTGATGGACGCACACTCACATCTTCATTAAGACAATTTATTGCTATTTGAACAGCCGTTGTCAGGGATTCATAAGCAAAAGTTCCTCTGATTGATGGATCTGCCACTTCTTTTAGTTTTGCTGGCGACTCTGTTAGACCAATCTCTAACTGAAAACTCGAAAACCCCAGTAGGAATTAGTTCAGTTATGCCGCTTTTAGAGAGAATGATCAATCAAATAAACATTTACATTAAATTTACCTGGTTTTTGAGTTCGGTTATCTCATCCTCTGAGTTGACAGGCTTTCCTGTAATGAGTTGCAGGATGATGACTCCAAATTGATATATATCGTCTTTTTCTGGATTTGTAGGCCTGCAATATGAGAATTTATCTGTTAGTAGAATCTCGTGGAAGATATGGATAGGATTTTTGGTAGATGGGTCAGAAGGGCGAGATGGCTGGTTGGATAGAGGGTCAAAAGACTCAAAATGGGTTTGGGTCGAAACATATTGCTTTAGCAAGTAGTGTGTTGACCCACATACAAATTTCTTTGTCCATATCATATATATAGTTAATGCGTTTAATGCGATTACAAAAGCTATACAATAATAATTTGTTTTTTCGTAAAATAAAATGTTTCATGTCTTGTGAGGATTTAAGCATTGAAATATACTTTGGACAATTTTCAACTGACCCATTTCCCATTTAGCTAATGTTTTGTAACTGGGCTATTTGACTTGTTAGGGATATTTTATAGCCAAAATTGACCCATTCACAAGTGAATTGGTCAAATTTTTAGAGCCCAAAGCCAGCTGCAATTTGTAAGCATTACCATTCTCTTTAAACAAAAGAAGTAAACAACATAGGATCGAATGTCACACCTGTGAGGAACCTGGGCAGCGTCATGGCTGTTTAGAGGGCTCTCCGAACCTGCCTGCTCACAGAAAATTACACAAAATAGAGGTTAGCTTATGTTTAATGAATGTGATTTAAGTTTCAAGGAAGTTACCTTTGATGGTAATGAAATATTGTAACTACTGATTTTTGCTGTGAGATTATCATCCAAAAGAACAGTTTCAATTTTTAAGTCATTCCCAAAAATCCCATGTTGAGTTCCAGTGTGCAAGAACTGAATTCCTCTAGCAACTCCCATAGTGATTCCCATTCTGTGTGGCCATTTCAAGAAATCTTTCTTTTTCCAATCTGTCAAAACCCAAAAAGGTCAATAAGTGTATGGTTCTTAGGGAAAAAGTCAAAACATTAAAGTTCACAACAACAAATAATTACAGACAACTTTTTTAACCGACTGCTGCATTAGATTACATACCGACTTTTTTCTTCCAAAACACTAGAATGATTTGATTTTTAACAAAAGCTAGCACTTTTATGACGATTCAAAAAGTATTTGACACCGAAAGCAAGCGCAGAAACAGTGAAAGTTCGATAATTTGGACAAAAGTGTTTGTTACTTTTGTGTAGCTTGTTTTTGCAGTTCAACCTAAGGAGACCTGCTGGCTTGAACGCCTACTAAAAATGAGCCGTTTCAATCCAAACCTCTTCTAAACAATGACCCAACCTGCTTATCTTGTCACATTTAGAAAGAGATCGAGATGTTAAGAGAAGTTGATTAATTGTACATTGTACCTGTAAGATGATCTCTCAACGACCCATTTGAAACATTTTCAAGAACAACGAAGACGGTGCTTCCTGAGTTGGGATGATCCACATACGAAACGATACAGTGACCAAGAACGCTCACTAGATGCCTATGCCGGAGTTTAGAGATAACTTCCATATGTTGTTGCAAGGTTTGTGCCGAATGCTTTTGTTTTAGCTTCAAACATTTGATAAGCACGGTTGTACCATCCCTCAACCAACCTTTATAAAGCTAAAAACAAAAAGAAGTTTAAATGGAATTATAAATAGAATTAAATGAAACCGATCGGATGAAAAGAACAGGGGAATCAAGTTCTTTACTTGTGCATGAGATCCTTCTCCCACCAAATTCATAGAATCAAAGTTGTTTGTTGCTTCCTCAATTTCCTCAAGTGTGAATATGGTATATGGTGGTAGGCCTAGTGCAGCTGTTCTCATCGTTTGTGGTCTACGCACTGGCAGCACTGTAGAACCTGGTTGAATTAAGTCATGTAAGTCACTCAAAATATATTTAAACGATTACAACCTCATAAGAAAGCTAGAATGTCATATTTGTTAGTATTACTTTTTATAAAGGATTTTTGCATGATATTATAAGAAAGTTTTACTAGAGACTGTTTTGGATTATATGTTTTAAAACGCCTATCCGCTTAAAAAATAAGTAAATGTCAACCTACTTATATTTAAGTGTTCATGTAAATTCCTTCCAACATTTTTCAATAGTGTTTGGATTTGCTTCTCTCCTAGTATAAAAATAGACAGTAAACATGTAAGCACTTAAACAAATAATCCTAAACATCTCCTTATACTAAAATTTACCCATTCTGAGCCTTAGATTATAGAGTATGAGTTTGATCAAAAAAAGAGTTGATACCTTCTTTAGCTATCGAAGGAGCACGGTCAGCATTCTTGTCAAATGCAAAACTATCAGATCGGTATTCTTTCGCCCTTTTCACTGCACGCTTTCTATAAACACCCAAAATTAGCAACCCAATTAATCCTGCAATTCCGACAATACCCCCAACGATCCCAAGAACAAGCCCAAGCTTCACAGTAGTCTCCTCTTTCTTGCTTTCACTACTCTTCTTAGTAGGCATAACTGCTATTGCTTCTTTCTGACAGAACTTTTTAGGATGTTGATACTTTGAGGTTGAATTAGTTAAACAATTCCATGTGCTAATAACGGTTCGATTTGCAGAGTTTGTAGCGATACAAGATGGTAATTTCCCAATCAAAAGGTTATTAGAAACATCAACAAATCCTAGCTTGTTGGTACATGTTAAGTTCGTAGACATTGCTCCACTGAATTGATTGTTGGCTAAATTGAGATACTGAATTGAAGAGAGTGAAAATAAAGCAGAAGGGATGGGACCCACAATCTTATTTGAAGAAATATCAAGTCTTTCAAGATGAACAAACTTCAAAAAATCTGAGGGGACTTGAATTCTAATTAAATTGTTCTTTAATGTAATTGACACAAGATTGTAACTTAAAGATGGGTACTTTGGACCTAAATGATTACTACCCAATTCAATAATATCAAGATTTTGTAACCCTTTTAGATCTGGGACACTTCCATTTAACATATTATTTGACAAATCAAGTGTGGTCAAATTTTTGATTGTTGAAATGGAAGATGGGATTTCACCATTGATGAAATTTGAGCTGAAGTTCATAACTTCAAGGGACCAAAACCTATCAACCTTAGGTGGAAGTGGACCCCACAACCCTAGAGACACAAGTGTCAATTTCTTTAAAGTTGAGAGCTTTGTAAGGACAGTAAAGAAAGAATCCATAGAAAAACTTGCAGAAAGTTTTGGGTTTGTTTTGTTTCCAACAATAGTTAATTCAGTGATGTGATTACCTGAACAAACAACCACAAGATTTGGTTTTGAAGGAAGAAAACAGAAATTAGTCCAATTGCTCCATCCTTGAAGAACTTGTGGGTACTCAAGTTTTTGTTGAACTTGAAAAAGGATTCTTGAATCACCTGAATTCAGTTGTGCAATACAACATGGTAGCCAAATGAAAGCTAAAAAGATGAAATTACTACAAACCCTGATGGAACGTTCCTTCATTTTTGCTTAATCAAATCTTAAAACTTCAAATCCATGAATCTTGATTTAAAGTTCTTTGGACCCCTTTTAGGGATTTGTGCAATGAATGAAACAGTTAATGCAAGTGAATATGTGTAAGAGTGAAGAATTTAATGTTTATTGAGATGGGTTACAGCTAAAAAATAGAATTAAGACAAGGCCCAAGGGTTTTAGCAAAGATTGAAACTTTTTGCATGAAAGTTTGGTGGGCAAGTAATATTAGTTGATTAAGAACAATTTGAAAATGATTGAAAAGCAAACACTTTTAGGAAGAATGATGAAGAGGAAGTGAGGTGGGAAAAGATGTAGTGTTGGAGATTCTAAAGCCAACATGGCTTGTTTCAAGGTCTATCTGTATTTTTTTATATATTTTAATAGTTTACTATTTTGATATAGTGTGATATATCATGAGAAGAATATTATATTCACTTTATCAGTCGGTTCAGAAGAATTTTTAACAACTTCGTTTGGATTTTTTCAAAGAGTATACATCATGGATTAAAGAGAAGTATTATTTTATTATTAAATTATATAATTTATTGTAAAAGATTATTGATGATTAGATCTCATTTAGTGAGAAAATGAGAAGAAAAAATTACTAAACATATCCAATTTTGTTCTTTTAATCTTTAGATGAACCTTGCTTATTTGTTTTGGAGTGTGTAAAATTTATCAAGACTGTAATTTCTAACTTAGGATGAAAGTTGATCTTTCATTGTACAAGTTTTTAAATTTCAGATATACACAGTCTAGTGTGGTATTCCATGATCATTTTCAGTCAGTCATTTTCCTGACCACATTTAAAATCTTTACTTACTTAAATTTGAACCTAAACATTTTCTGAATATATCAAGATGTCTTATCACTCGGCTAATTTGCTAAATTGGATATGTCATATTTGCTTTTGTATTTTCTAAACTTTAACTATGGTAGGTATGTTTTTTTTCCATATCGTATCAAAAGAAAATGTGTTCGATTTAAGTGTTCATTTCAAATCGAACCAGGAACGATTTAGTAGACAATTTGGCCTTTCATTTAGTTTAAGGAAATATTATTGTTGCACATAAGAAACATATAGCTGACCAATCAAACATTAAATAAAGTTTTTATGTTATTTTTTTACTCTAACATTTCTTAAGGTATAACTTTGATATTTATTTTTTAAACCAATACCACAATTTATTTTCTCTTGGTTTTAAATACGTAATATACATGCACTAGGCCTTGAGCCGTACGATGCATGACTATTTAAAATATATATATATATATATATATTGTTAATGTTAATTTGTAAGTAACTTAATAAATTAATATTTTTAACTTAAAGGTGTACTTTTTAATCCATTTTTACTTTTAACTCTTTAGATACATCATATACTTTAATATGAGTAAAAATTGAATGTTAAAGAAACATAATGACATGAGATAATGATTGTCATTGACTCGAGTTAACGGACAGTGCGAAACGATATTTGATTGTCGGAAGAATATATTAACATTAATGAGATTAAAGTTGTTCTAATAGTGTTGTTAACTAATATTTAGACTAATATTAAGAGAAATTATAACAATTAAATATCATAGAATTTTTTTATCCTTTTTACGAGGGTTATTTAAGGCAATAAACGATGTGATGTATGTAAAAAGAAAAAAAATTTATTAGTACGTAGTTATTTAAGGTAAGTAATGATGTGAGATAGGTAAAATTTGCTTAAAAAACCTTGTTCTATTCAGATGAATAGAAGATTGGAAAAATGTAGCATATATAAATCAACTGTACAGTGCACTAAAAAGCGTGCAAATATTTCTCTAATACAGGGGTGTTTGTTTATAAATAGAAACTTTTGGTCTAACAATATAGAGCAAAATAGTTACTATTTACTATTTAAATGTGTAGTTCCCTGAGTTACTCCGATATTTTTAAGAGGAAAAAATTTATATGGCGAATTAACGCATCATTTTTCGTCTTAAACTCCTTCTAATCGTAGATTGAAAATGACAAAAATCGACGGGTCACATCAGCGCCACGTCATTTTTTTCACAAAACTGACAGAAACTGACAGGTCTCTACCATCAATGTTCCGTCAGTTTTTTTTCAGGGACCCACAACTAATAAATTAAATATTTAAAACACAATAATTAAAATAAAACACATTTCATTAAAATAAAAAATATTTCATTAAAATAAAAAACATTACAATCAAATAAATAAAACATTACAATAATTAAATAAAAAAAGAACGTTATAATAATTAAATATAAACACTAGAATTAAAATTAAGTTGTCTATTCCTAGGTCGATTTGTCAGCTTCGTTCTCGACCTCGTCTTCGTTTTCGTCCGAGTCTTGTCTTCCATACATGTTTTGATATTGTTCCGCCACTTCTTTTCGAGCCGTTTTGATTATTTTGAGTTCTTTTTTTAGGCAAATTTTGAAATTTTTTTACAAAGGAAAGTTCAACGCCTTGTAAGCCGCTTTTTCATGTTGTTGTCGGTAATTATTTATTATTGCTTTTTGTGACATTAAGGCGGTATTCTTAACCGCGGAAAGAATTTCTAGTTTTTAGGAATATATACTACTTCTTGAAGAGGAACCGGCGTCCGATGAAGCCAAAATTTTGGCCAACTTTCGCCCCGGTGGATGGCGTATTGGGTCGTCTCAGAACAACATTCTCATATTTGCTTCAAGAGACGAAGACATCGGGAAGTCGTTAGTGTGAAGATCGTTGGCTTCGGGTTCGGGTTGGAATGGACGTTTGTTGTCCATTACGCCCGGTTCGGCAAAGAATTTTGGGTAATGTTTTAGTACATCTCAACATGACTCGTAAAATGAATTTACGGTTGTCCATTTGTTGCTTAAAACCTTTTCGGGCTGCATTTAAAACGTCTTCATCTCTGGCACCGCTTTGAGGGCAAATAGCGGCAAATTTTTTGTATATGCTTTTGAATACTTTTGTGTCGTGGGAAATTTTATTCCATTTGCCCGTGAGTGAATTAAGGTTACGTTTAACCCTTGCAACGGAATTGTAACCCGAGTGGACTTTATTACAAAACCCTCGTTTAATTGAGAGTTTTCTTGAACGCCATTTTCGGAACAATGTATCCATCGTTCCGCCAATATTCTTGCCTCCTCGTCGGTCCACCTAATTTGAACCATTTTACCCTTTTTGTCGGTTTGGATCTCGGGTTCGGGTTCGGCCTCGTCCGAACTTTCTATTAAATGTTGAGTTTCGGGTACGGAGAAGTTAGCGGGTTGAAAGTTCGGGTTTTGTGTGTTTGGTGATTAATGTGAAAATCCTAAGTTCAGGTTCGGGTTGGATGTGGATCTGCTAAATTGTGCGGTTGGTGAAAATTGTGGGTTTGGTGACCATTGTTGGCTTTGCGAAAATTGTGGCCTTTGGTACCACCCTTGATATTGGTGGTTGTTTCGAGGGTCGTCGGGTGAAAGTTGGTAAGGATTTGCAATGGGTGCGAAACATGCAAATCTCGTAGGTTGAGACGTGGATGCGTAGTTTGATTGAGCGAAGAACGATCCGGTAGGCGGAGGTTAATTTGTTATCGTATTGTTTAACAAATTTTGCCACATTTCTTTATCAATATTTTCTTTATTTTTTTTATTTGAATTTGAATTTGTTGTTTTTAGACATAGTGTAGTGTATGAATTGTAATGTTTTTGTGTTTGAAATGGAGGTATATGAAATGTGTAAAAATTGTGTGAATTGTAGTGTATGAAAATGTTGAAAGTAGTGAGAATTGTGGTGTGTAGAATGTCTAAAAGATATAAGAATTGTAGTGAATTGTAGTGTGAATAATGGATAAATGATAGTGTTTATTTATAGTGAAAAAGTAGTATTAAAAAAAACGGATAAAGTAGCCGTTATTTTCAAAATTTTATTCTTTTTTTATTTCTTCATTCAAACGACTATAATTGCGGGCCCATGGACCCACGAAATCAAACGATGGAGCGTCGGATAACCGACGGCAAAAACCGACGGACTGAACCGACGGCTCTGTGCCATCGGTGTCGGTTCTGTCGGTTGAAACCGGCGGCATCCAACGGGGGGCGTTGGGAGGGCTCTTATGATATGTGTTAAATAAAAATTGCGCGCAAATGAACACCGATTCTGCTTGAATAGGACAACGTACCAGGTAGATATTGAAACCAATTAAAATTCGACATGTGCATAAAAATCTCATGTGAACATAATATCACACGGTGAACGCAATATCCCACGAGCCCATTTAAATCATATAAACTTTAACCACCACTGAAATTCAGAGGGTACTCGTCATTTTAATGGCCCATGGGATTTTAGCGTTGACCATCCAAAATCCCGTTAGTTTGATGTTCTATTCGAACGGGATCCCTTTCCATTTGCAAGAAATTTTCTCAGACTCAAACCATCCGGTGTGATGTGGTCCCACTACATTTGAAATATCTTACTAACAAATACATATATATATATATATATATATATATATATGGTGGGGATCAAGAGGGAAGTAAAAAAATGGGGAAGGAGGAAAGATATTCCTAGCCATACATTCTAGTCAATTCAAAAGTCAACGTGGTGGCAAAATTGTAAATAAATCAAAAAAAAATTCAGAATATTAATATTCATTTGGAAATAATGTTAATCAAAATTAAAACTTAATATTTTTAAACATTCTTTTACGATGAATGTTAACTTATATACATTATTATACACGGATGAATGTTAAGTTTTCTCGTTCAACAATGTTTAAAAACATATACTCCCTCCGTCCCAATTTAATTGTCATGTTTTTACTTTTGGCGTATTTCTTTTTCAACTTTGACCTTGAATATATTTGTTTGTGCTATATAATATTTGATGTAAAATATATGAATGGATTAAGTTTTAAATGTATTTTCATTGGTATAATTTACATCAAATATTATATAGTACAAACAAATATATTCAAGGTCAAAATTGAAAAAGAAAGGCTTCAAAAGTCAAAACAGGACAATTAAATTGGGACGGAGGGAGTATAAGTTAATATTCATCATAAATTATTGTTTATAAATATTAATTGTAATTTTGATCAACATTCATTCCAAATGAATGTTAATGTTCTAAATTTTTTTTTTTTTTGTTAAATTCGATGGTTAATGACGACTATAATTAAATTAATTACTTGTTTATAAGTTTTGTATGTTGAAATTCGTTTAATTTTATTGTATTCATTGGTGAATCAAAATTTTTACAAAAACCCAAAAGTTATATCCAAAATTCTTAATATTTGATGAATATGAATTATGACGAATTGAAGATATCTATGAATGCATTTGATGAATTTGAAATTTATAATGTTTTGATTGATTTACATACTTTAATTTTGAATTTTAAACAAAAATTGATAAAATGAGTATTGTATATGAGTTGGAGAAGATACAAGGAAATATATGGTTGAGGTTTGCTTCACTTCTTCCCTCAAATTTAAAGTTTCCCTCTTGATCCTTCCCCTGTAAATATATACATATATACATATATACATGTATATATATATATATATATATATATATATATATATATAATATTATATGAGATTTGAAAATTTAATAACTAAAGTAGTAAATTAAAAGCTGATTCTAAAATTGAATGATAACAATAACGTGTTACTTAATTTACTACTACGTACAATATATGACAACTAATTTCAAGAAGCTTTTGTTGTCTACCCCTTTAAATTATACTAGCTCCCTTGTGATACATCGCAACAAAAAATGTATATGCATTAATACGTTTATCTAGCATCTCTCGTATAATTGAGAACATGGTACTTTGTAATAAATCATTTTCTTATTAAACAAAATGATAATCTCGTCAATATTTAAAACTCGATACGAAACCAAACCCGTTAACTACAAAGTCAGAACCATCAATGCGTTTAACTTTTTGATCGGGTTAAGTCAAGGTTCGGGTTAATAGTCTAACCCGTTATTCCGGAAAAAAACTAAATTTGTGTTTGTAATAAAAATTATAAACCGTCAACCTTTGAAACCAATCATTTACATTGTAACCAATATTTATAGCATAACAATTGTGACTGACATTTCAATATCCACCACTATAGTACACCGGTTATATCAATAATAAAAATAATTAAATAATCATGAAGTTAAAGCTTTTGTAACTGAAATTAATTATGATGTATTAACTTTTAATTAATTGTATTTAACTTAAATTTATGATGGTTGAATAAAATAGTTAAAATGGTAAAATAGTAATTTACTGTTTTTCCCATTCTAAGACTTTTACTCAAACTCTTCAAATATTAGTATAAATATAGATGTAGGCAATCAATAATATGTTTGGGTTATTATGATTCATTACATGTATAAATACACTTTAGTTTATTATTTTTATGATTGTTACGGTCACAAAAATGTAAATATCTATGTGGATTATAATAAGTGTACCAGTCAAACTCAGTTATCTTTTTTCTCACTAGATCGAAGAACTTATATGCAAGAAGAAAATTATAAATAAAAATACTCGATCAAGTATCAACTTACAAGTTTTCTAGTTGAGTTTCAACTATCAATTAACACTTATACATTTTGAGTTTAATTAAAAATAATCGTTGAAACTAACACCGTAAACGAGTCGAGTTTTTATCGAGCAACTCGATCTCGGTTTGAGCTCGTTCGAATTGAGCTTTTATCGAGTTCGAGCCCGATCTTGAGCTTAAAAATAGAGCTCAAAATATATATCGAGCCTTTAAGAGCTCGGCTAGAGCTGTTAGCGAGTTTTTCGAGTTTTAATTAATATGCATAATTTTATATAATATATATAGGGTTGTAATCGAGTCGAGCCGAGCTCAAGCTCGACAGGGCTCGAGTTCGGCTCGACTCACTTAGGGTAGGCTCAAGTTCGGCTCGATAGCTCGACGAGCTTTCATGATGAATGCTTGAGCTTGACTCGAAATTGTTTCAGGATAGCTCGATCTCGGCTCGAAAAGCTCGACTATTCTTATAAAAAATTATTTTCAATACCCAAACTTATTTTATATTAAATTAAAAATAAAAATAAATACCAAAAATCATTTCAAATATATAGAAAATACAAATAAAGTGTGAAAATTAGTTAAAAATAAAAATATACATATTAATTAAAGCCCGAAAAGCTTGATAACAGCTCGAGCCGAGCTCTTAAAAGCTCGAGCTCGGCTCGATATATATTTCGAGCTCTACTTTTAAGCTCGAGATCGAGCTCGAACTCGATAAAAGCTCGACTCGAATGAGTTCAAGCTCGAGCCGAGCTCGAGTTGCTCGATAAAAGCTCGACTCGTTTGCAGCCCTAAATATATATGTAATTTTGAATTTATAGTGATATTATTATTATACTTTAAATGTTGTTTCAACTACTTTACTTATGTTATATGTAATTTTCACACTATTTTTATTTTATATATATTTGGAATAATTTTTGTTACTTATATGTATTTATAAAATAAGTTTGGATATTAAAAATGATTTTTTATAAGAATATTTGAGCTTTTCGACCGGAGTTCGAGCCATCATGAAATATTTTTAAGTCGAGTTCCAGCATGCATCGTGAAAGCTCGTCGAGTTATCGAGCCGAGCCCGAGCCTATCCTAAATGAGTCGAGCCGAGCTCGAGCCCTGTCGATCTCGAGCTCGGCTCAACTCGATTATAACCCTAGTTGAAACTAATTGGAAAACAAACATATCACAATGTAACGGTTCTAGGAGCTTGAACAATAATTAAAATTTCAGTTCGAACTCGAATACTGTTTTAAAGATCTTATTGAATACGAGTTGAGGTCGAGTAACTAAAAATCGAGCGTAGTTTACGTCATTTTAATATTCGACTTAGACTCGATTGATTAACACCTTTAAAAACAAGAACAAAAAGTAAAAAGTCAACACGTTTAGAAGTCAACCACATGTCGAGCATACCGCGGCGGTTCCTGTGTTGACTCATTTTTTTTGGTCGAGTTATGGCCCGGTGACTCATGCTTGCATGTGCTCTCTGATTTCTTAGCATTAACTTTCTTTTATTTTATTCGTTAAAATAAATTAAATGAAATATTCATTATAAAATTCAATTGTATACTATTTTTGTGGATTTTATTGGTATTGTATTTTGAAAATGCAAAATTATTACGGTTTATTTATTAGAGCAATTATTTAAATCATCCACTTTCTTTTCACTTTGGCTATCTACGATCAAAAAAGTATTTAAATAGTCTATTTCTTAACACTTCATGTTATGATTTTCGTTCATATATGATTGAGTAGCAATTTGCATCTAAGAGTTTCATTATTGTAATTGTATTTAAAATTTGTTCAACTCCCAACCTACACTAAGAAACAAAGTATTTAGTTAGAATAATTTTTTTTAAGAAAAAAAATATATAATTGTTATGATTACTTATAAAATTCTTAAACCCCTAAATAAGTCTTCTTTGTGGATTACTATATTCTTGAACAACTTGACCATAGGAATCATATTCTAACACCCACTCTCAAAATATAATAATAATAATTCGTTTAACAAAACAATATAATATCTTTTATTAATTCTAATTTTAATCTAATTAAATTCAATTATTCGTATCTAAGAAAACATTACATTAAATTGCATAAACTAATAAACTAATAACACTGACTATGTGGTAGGTTTCTCTTTTTAATATGATATAAAATTTATGTTACATGTAACCATAAATTGTCAAATGGCATTAATACTGAATATATAATGCACTTATCAATTAAAAGATTGTGAGTTCAATCTCAGTAGATATAACAGATTTATAATAATAATAATCCCACGTAATACAAATCAAATAGGTTGTAGATTTGTTCATCTTAACTTTTTTTTTATCACAAAATGTGATTTTTCATTTGTTAAATCTTTTATAAACGACTAAAAGTGTTTTTTCCTATCGAATTAAGTTTTTTTTTCTTTTTTGTTGAATTGTGTTTGTCTTCACATGAAAGACAGAAACATTAATTTAGGTACAACTGCCCACATGAAAACAATGTATTGAGATCCCCAAGAATAGCGAACTTGTTTAAAATGAATATATTTACCTCCCAATGAAGGAATATAGTTCATTAGTTTGAGTTCTTTCTAAGTAATGTTTATATGTTAAATGTTTAGCAGGGATGGACCCACGTTGAATATAAAAGTAGTTATTGTTACGGGTTCATTCACTATATAAATTGTAAATTTTTTACATACTTTTTGTTTGTGTTCACAAATTAAAATAATAATGCTACGTGTCACTTTAAATTTTAAATTCAACTTTAGAAACAAGAATAGTTGAACAGATAGTTTAGTAAAATAATGCATTATATCTTGTTGAATAAATATCACTTTTTGCTTTTTATTCTTTATACAAGAATAGTTTTATCAAGTAATTTTAGCTGATTAAAAAGTATCAGAATATCATAAAAAGGTAACACAATAAATACAAAATAACCAGAATGCTTGAGAGCTTTTCAATTAAATTTTATTTGGACTTTGAATAGAATATTTCCTTCGTTATTTTACTTTTTAGTACAAGTATAATTTATGGCCCACAAGATATTCTTTTCATCAAATTGTGTCTAGAAATGTATTTATATTAGAAGAGAAGGTGTTAAAATTGTATAAAATGACTATTACTCGTATTTTATTGGTCGATTACATTAAAATTCGGCATTATACATTATTCATGAATAATAAATAATAAATGAAGCTGCTTATCAGAAAAAATAAAAATAAATAAATAAAAAGAATAATAAATAATTCAAATATTACTTCAACAACATAGTGTTTATGGAACCAAAGTGTTAAGATCTTGTAACATTACCTATATTAAGATCAATAAAGAAATAAAGATTTTTCATATTAGCTAAATGATTTTTGTGACTCATGTGGTGTTTTATATTTAGAAACTTTTAAAACTTTAACATTACCATATATAACTTATGTAATTATCATCTTATAACAAGTTTTATCACTTTCATATTTTTGTTCACTCTTCACTAATGTATCATGAATACGAAAAAGTTACCGTTATCTTAAGTCGATCACCATCATTGATAATCTATCGTCGAATAACAAACATAATATACACCGAGTCACTATTTATAATGAAACTCTGTATCCTGCCGCGTAGCACGGGTTCGATTGTAAGTTGAAAAGAAAGTGTGGTTCGATTGTAAGTTGAAAAGAAAGTGTAAATAAAAGTAAAGGATATATCCATGAACGGGAAGTTATAAAATTCGATAGTTTTAATGTAGTGACGTGTAAGTTATTACTACATTTAAGAATTTTGCAAGTTCTAACACCTAAAATAATATATACTCAAAATATAATAATATAAAATCATAAATCACCATCTTTTTTCAAAAAATCATTCTTTTATTGAAAATTGAATGATTTGTCCAAAATTCGAACAAATATAACGTTTTGTCCTCTCAATAAAAAGTTGACGATTTGCCCCATCCATAAGCAAATCGCAAATTGCGATTTGCGACCGAGAGTTTGTGGTTTGCAACCCGTGCCTGTGACCGAGAACCTGAGCATGTGAACTACTTACATTAGCCGATTTGACTAAAAGAGAGAGTTTCAAACAGAAAATATTGGTATGCATACTGATATGCCATCAACAGCAGAGATGAATAGAGATGAGATAAAGGGTATGATTGTATTTACAGAGGAGATTGGAGAAAAGGTGACTCTATTACAAGTTCAATTCCCAATTATTGACTAGTACCCTGAGACTAATGAGCAAAACAAAAGTATGTACTGAGTCAAAAGAGCATGCGGTTCAGTTGAGACTTATACTTCAATGCTGAGATGATCAGAGTTTTTACAAGGGATGACTTGGATAACATGTTTGCTATAGGAGTAAAGAAATATGGTGAACAGAAAGAGTGTGACAACAATGTGCTATTATTTGAGTACCTTTTAATGATGTATGAGCCTGAGAAGATACAAAAAGTGTTCAGGAAGCCATTCTCTTCTGTAACTTCTTGGGTTCTGCATGAGAGTTGCGGTGTTCATTATATTACGTAGAAAGATGGGAGCATAATGTTCTTTTTGGTAGGAAGAAGATACAGCTGAAACTTAAGTGTATTATTAAACATGCTACAGTTGAAGTTGAGTGCCAGGGATTGTGAGATGGCATATGAGCTAATTGGAGATATCAAAAGATATATTGATGAACTCAAAGAAGCTTCCAAGAATGTGGCTAAAAAGATATATGATTGATGATCAAGAATGTTTTTGGAAGAATCTTCTTGTATATTGAAGATTATTAGAAACTTAATGCTGTTAGGAGAACAAATTAAGCTTAGGGGAAGATTGTTGGGTTTAAGTCATTACTGTTGTTGACTTGGTTAGTGCTGTTAGATCAAGGTTTCTACTGCTGATACAAGATTACTGCTGCTCTACAAGATTAGTGTTGCTACAACGGAATTACTACTGCTCTACAGAGTTAATACTGTCAGAACAGAGTTAGTGCTGCTAGTGAAGATTTTAGAGATTACTACTGCTATCAAGATTAGTGTTGTTAGTGAAGATCAATTGGGAATTGAACGTGTAACATATTAGTCAAGTCGGCTAATGTAAGTAGTTCACGGGCTCAGGTTCTCGATCACAGGCACGGGTCGCAAACCGCAAACTCTCGGTCACAAATCACAATTTGCGATTTGCTTAAGGGTGGGGCAAATTGTCAAATTTTGTGGAGGGCAAAATATTATATTTATTCGAATTTTAGGACAAATCATTCGATTTCTCTTCTTAAAAGCCCAACCTGATACGTACAAATTTTATTAAAAATCATTTTTTCGTCCAAATTTAATGTTTGAGCCCAAACGAAAAAATGTAGCTGAATAGAGAATAGGGCTTGTCAAATGGGTTTCGGCTAAATGGCATTAAGATTATATAACATTAGCAGCCCAACTTTATACGGATTAAGAGTACTATATATTAGAGATGAACAAAAACCGGGTTGCCCCAACCCGACCCGATCTGGAAACCCGAACCGGGTTTTAGTCAACAAAGAGAAACCGGGTTTTGACCAAACCCGACCCAAACCCGACCCGATTTTAAACCTGAAAAATCCTACCCGATCGAACCCGGTTTGAAACCGGTTCGGGTTGAAAACCCGGTTCCAACCCGGTTTTTTATAAAAATGTATATTTTTTCGATCGTTGAGCGTTTTAGGGAAAATAAATGTATTTTTTGATTTTTTTTCATTGAATTCATAAAACATTAGTAATGGAAACATAATTGATCAATAACTTAACCAAAAGGCTTCTAAATCTTCTTAAAAATATTATTGAATCCAAAAACTCTATATAATTCAATTTTTTTCGAGCGTTACGCGTTTTAGGGAAAAACAACGTTTGGGCCAAATTTTTTTCATTGAATTCATAAAACATTAGTAATGGAAACATAATTGATCAATAAATTAACCAAAAGGCTTCTAAATCTTCTTAAAAATATTATTGAATTCAAAAACTCTATATAATTCAATTTTTTTCGAGCGTTAAGCGTTTTAGGGAAAAACAACGTTTGGGCCAAAAATTTTTCATTGAATTCATAAAACATTAGTAATGGAAACATAATTGATCAATAACTTAACCAAAAGGCTTCTAAATCTTCTTAAAAATATTATTGAATCCAAAAACTCTATATAATTCAATTTTTTTCGAGCGTTAAGCGTTTTAGGGAAAAACAACGTTTGGGCCAAATTTTTTTCATTGAATTCATAAAACATTAGTAATGGAAACATAATTGATCAATAACTTAACCAAAAGGCTTCTAAATCTTCTTAAAAATATTATTGAATCCAAAAACTCTATATAATTCAATTTTTTTCGAGCGTTAAGCGTTTTAGGGAAAAACAACGTTTGGGCCAAAATTTTTTCATTGAATTCATAAAACATTAGTAACGGAAACATAATTGAACAATAACTTAAACAAAGGTCTTCTAAGTCTTTTTAAAAATATTATCGAATCCAAAAACTCTTCATAATTCTTCATATTCTTTATAAGTCTTCATAAGTCTTCATAATCTTCAACTTATATTAATCTTCAATTCTTCAAAAGTCGAAATCTTCTTCAGAGGTAGCCTCGCGCGAAGCTTGATCGAGAGCAATTTCTTCATCGGAAAGTGATATTACCATGCCCTCTTCCACCTCGATATTATGTATATCTCCTTCGTATTCCATTTCACCTTCAAGACTTGAAACATTTTGTATACGTTCAACGGCGTCTAAGTGATCCTTCAAGCAAATACACATCTCTAAGGAGGCCGGTGTGAGTCTTGTTCTTCGTATAGATAATACCCTGCCACTAAGAGAAAATGCGGATTCCGAAGCTACCGTAGAAGCTTGGACGGTTAGTAAATCTCGGGCCATGATGGCTAGAACAGGAAATTGAGATTCCCTCTCTTTCCACCAAGCCAAAATATCAAATTGTTCGAACTCATTAGGTAGAATAGTGGACAAAAAATCCGTTGAGGTATATCTCCCATATTCGCTAGTCGTTTGGTTACCTTCACCCCTTGCCCGTTTATGGTTTTCTTGTTTTAAACTATTATATAAGTTAAGCATTGCATTGTTGGAAGAAGATGAACTAAACTTTGTGGAAATCGAACTAACCGGCACATTTATTGTTGAACTATATTTTTGAAAATATACGCCAAATAAATCTTGTAAAGAACTCTTAAAAAACGTTTTTGTATTATCGGAAAACATTGGGTTTTCTTCATTCAAATCCAAATTGTGACAAATATTATCGATAAGCATTTCCACCCCGGTGGTGTTCAAACACGGGTTCATTGCGGCGGAACAAGTAATTACCGGTGGCATTTCTCGAAAATATTTTTTTAGTTTTTCTTTCACGGGAGCCACCATCTTTTCAAATAAAGCACCTTCATATTCGTATTCGTTTAATTTTGAAGTCAACAACCAAATTTGATTAAGTACCAAATGACTAGTGGGATAATAAACACCCGATAATAAAGTAGTCGCGGTTTTGAAAACTTTGAGCAATTCGGTTAACTTTTTAATAACCTCTCAAAATTCTATGGGAAATGGTGTTGCGAGACCTTTTTGAACAAGGTTATTATGAAAAACTTGTAATGTATCACGTTGGCGTAAACCACATACAAACATATAGTAGGTCGAATTCCATCTAACGGGCATGTCCCAATTAGGGGTTAAAAAAATGGAATCCGTTTCCTTACACAATCTCATATAAGCTTTGTATCTAATTTTACCCTTTTGAAATATGTCTTGTAACATAGTTTTATACGCCAATTTTACGGCGTCTATTTGTTCAACCGCTAGTCCCGCTTGCACAATCAAGTTAATGATATGTGCAACACATCGACTATGATAAAAGATGCACTTCAAAGGTGGTCCGTATTTTAGTATTAATTTTGAAACGGCGAGTGTATTATTACTCGCGTTATCAAAGGATATTGAAAAAACCTTTTCTTGTAATTTAAACATTTTAATTACATATCGTAACATGTAAAATAAGTTTTGACCCGTGTGAGGATACTCAAAGTCTTCAAAAGCAATGGTACGTTTCATCATTTGCCAAGTTACGGGATCAACCCAATGTGCGGTAACACAAAGGTACGAACCGGGCAAACCATGAGGAGCCGACCAAACGTCGGTTGTTAATGATACACTTGTATTTAAGTTTTCAAAACCGATTATTAGTTGTTTTTTAGCTTCTTTCCACAATTTAAGGGCATCACGTTTAAGAGTAATACGACTTACATGATTATATCGCGGTTGAAGGGTATTTTGAATCACGCTAGTAAGTCGAGGGTTGTCGAAGTGTTTGAACGGCAAAACTTCTTGAATCACAAAACCCGCAAAAGCTTCTCGACACCGTTCCGCTTTGTATGAAAATATAGTTCCATCTCGTGATATGGAAGCTTGACCACTTGCTTCCGGATTAGTTTTGAGTCCCACATAATACTTTTCTTTATGATGTTTCAACGTTGTGTTGGAGTCGGCTTTTAAAAATTTCCCACATCGTTTACAATGTGACTTAGTCGTACCATCCGACAACAACACTTTTTCGTATAAATCCCACACCTCCGGATTTCTTTTGTTAACCAATTTTCGAACAATCTTTGGTGAACTTGAAGAACAAACACCGAAGGAAGAGGAAGAAGATTGATTTGCCATTTGAGAAATGAGAATTTTGTATGCGTTTTGAGAGCGTTTTGAGTTTGTATGAGTGTTTGAATGTTGTGATTGAACCTAAACTCAAGGTTTGTATATATAGTAAATTTGAAATGGCAAAATGGTAAAAAAAACAAAAAAAAAAAACGGTCAAAAAACGGCTAGAAAACAAAACCGGGTTGGAAACCGGGTTGAAAACCGGTTTTTGAAACCGGGTTGGAAAAAACCAGTTCGGAACCGGTTTGTAACGGATAAACCCCAAACTGGTTTGTACCCGGCGGGTTCCAGAAAACCCGAACCGGGTTGGGTCAAACCCGGGTTTGACCGGGTCGGGTTTTCGAGTTTTTTTCGGGTTGGGTTTCGAACCCGGGTTTTTTGTGCATCTCTACTATATATGCAGTGGGGAGGGTTATTGTAGAATCATTCCTTACGGTAGAAATCGTAGGAACAATCTTTTTTCATTTTTAATTTCATCTATGTAACTTTTTGCAAAATAAATAATACCAATATTATTAGAATTTTATTCTCTTAAATATGACATTGATTTATATATAAAAAATATGTGTATCACAACTTTTAGATGTGATACTGTGATACACACTAAATTTTCTATAATGTATATCACAATTTTTCTTAAAAATTATCTCATCTAAACAACATAAAATTCTAATAATTTTGATATAATTTTTTTATCAGAAAAATTAGGTAATCTTAAAATTAAGAATAAAAATACGCGTTTCTACCGTTCCGACCATAAAAAGTGATTTTATTTGAACATTCCCCTTTATGCAATAACATTTTGTTTTGTCGCACCCCCAAATTATGATGCAGCGGAAGTCGGGTCGGGGCGCGACTAATCATGGATCATTACACAAAGTTAAGGCAAACGACTTTATATGAGACGTTTTGAAAATAATACAAAGTAATTACATTAGTAATTCAACTGTTTACATTAAGATTTGAGTTCGCGAATAGTTCAAGAGATTCTAATACATGACCAATGTTACAAAATAGTAATGTAAGAAAATCTCTGATGTTTGTAAGCATGCGACTCGAGCTATCGTGTCCTGGGGTAGTCTTACTCCTGTTGTGAACCTGAGAATACATACTAAAACGGTCAACATAATGTTGGTGAGTTCATAGGTTTGAAACAGTTATCAAAAGTTGGTAATAATCACAAGATTTCATCAGTGTTGCACGAATGCAAAAATAAAAGTATACTATTGCCATGAGTCTCACAGTTCGACGCTTAACCTAGTTTGTGCCTCGGGCAGATGCATAATCCAATACACCAGTCAAATATTAATGCGTCCGTGGGTCGGCTAGAGCGACTAGCCCGGACGGGGATGTCAATCCCCGATAGATCTATCCAATAATACTCGCGCTCATACGATTAACGAACTATGATAAGGTGAGGACTTTCAGTGGATTAAAGGTCTCATGCAATCCGTATAAGAGTTGTTTCAGTAACTTGTGATTATAATAAACAGTCTATGTAATCTCACCCCATAGTATAAAACAGTAAAAGTGGGGCTATGAGACTCACCTGAGTCTTGAAAGCAGTTGTATCAAAGGTGGGTGTTCGTGTCCCAAAGTGCAATCTCCTAGCGCCCTAAACGCGTAATATTGTATGTAAGTGGTGGGTTAATGTCCACTTAGGTATGCAAGTGGAAGGTTAATGTCCACTTGTGCTAGCCATCCACTCAACTAGTTATGTCCAAAGTTCGTTTGTCGTTCGCGTTTAGAAAACATGTATGGCCCGTTGGTGAAACGTTTGAAAAGGATATTAATTCTCTAATTAATATTATCATAATTGTTTTGTGTTTTAAATTGATGTGGTTGATAAACTTTAGGTGTCTCCAAGTTGTCTCTGTAAGTATTTAACTTTGCTTGTTACGGATGATAAAATAAAGTAGTGAGTTGGTCACGTAGTTACATGTATTATTATGAATAACACGTTTTGTGAGAATATTTTTTGGATTCATCTGCGTAGCGAACCGAGATGTTGCGAATTGAAATGTGGCGAAGTGAATTCAAATGTTGCGAATCGAACTGAGATTATCTCTAAAGTTCACAGACTGAAAACTTGCTCACAGACTGAAGGTGTTTCACATAGTTTCTACTGCTCTTCTTGGTTTCTACTGCTCGTTTAGTTTCTGCTGGTGACCAAGTTAATACTGCTAGTTCATGTACTTAGTTCCCACTGTTAATGTAATTCCCATGGTTTCTACTGTTGGTTCATTCTTCCTTTGTTTCTACTGTTCGTTAGTTTCTACTGTTAGTTTGTTATTCCTTTGTTTCTACTGCTAATTCAATTCCTTAGTTAATACTGCTAGTGCATTTCTTTAATTAATACTGCTAGTACATTTCCTTAGTTAATACTGCTAGTGTAAATGTTGCGACACAAATGTTAGTGTCGCTAGTTAATACTGTTGAGTTAATACTGTTGGTTTCAAAGGTAGCGACGCAAGGGTTGTGTCGCTAAGCTTCAGTCTGGGTGGCACAGACTCAAACTCAAGGGTTTTGCGACATAAAGGTTGTGTCGCTATAATCACAGAACGAAGGCTTCACAGGCTGAGATCGATTGCTGCGACACTAAAGCTAGTGTCGCTAAGTCCACAGACTGAGCTCACAGACTCAGCTTTCAGTCTGTGTTGGAGGGTTTTTATGACAAGGTCTAATGTTCTTATCTTTATCCGAAATCCTTACACGTTAAATCTCAATGTTTCAATACTTTGTGAAAAGTAAGTTTTATAAATTTTTGACAAACCCGAAGGTGTTCGATTCTTGGGGCAGAAATACAACGATTTCCCGGGAGGTTACTTTTAAAATGTTTGTTTTTAAGGTAAATTCAAGTAAGTTTTCATTTCGGACCTTGTGAGTGAACTTGCTAGCACATTAAATCCACAAAATCTTACAAATAACAAGGAAAGTTTGAAGAAAGTGTGTTCTTACCAGAAAAGTATGCGATGAGTAAGCTGTGAGTGAAAAATCGTGAAGCTTGACTCCTAGTTCTCCGTTAACTTTCTTGTGGTTTTTGGTGAGATTTGAGAGTAAAATGAAAGAAACTGCTTTCTGTTTGTGTTTGTTGTGAGAAGAGAAATGAGAGAAAGTTTTGGTTAAAGTTATGAAAGTTTTGACTAATGAAAGATTAGGTTGTGTGTATAAGTAACCAATATGATAACTTTGTATTGGGGAATGTATTGGGCCGGTCTATGGTGTCTGGGTTGTGTGAGACTTTTAACCAAGGTGGGCTCCACCTGATCTCTTTTACTTTTCTCTTTTATTTTAATTCAATTGTTTGTTTAAATTAAGATTGTTACATTTTAAATTATGTTTTCATCACGATTTCGAGCGGGTTCGCGTTACGTATCGTACGTTTTGCATGAAAACGTCGAGTGTTCGTATATTATTATACCTAATAATAATATAGGGTAAATAACTACTATTTAATTATAAAATAGGTTTACATTATTTATGAAAAGGGTTTTCACCAACGTCCATATAAATCGAGTCGGACTCCATCCGATTGAAATTGCGTAATTAAAAATTAAATTACGTACGAGTGTATAATATAATATACAAAATGTTCCGTAATTAGTCCTATTTCACACTAATTACAAGGGATAACAAATTACGATTAATCACTAATGACGGCCTAATTCACCGGGTGTCACATGTTTATTGTCGCACCCCCAAATTTCGTATGCAGCGGAAGTCGGGTCGGGGCGCGACTAATAAGGAATCATTACACAGGGTTACATTGAACGACCTCTATATGCGTCGTTTAGAAACAAATACATTTCCATAATTAAAATGTGTCGAATCACTGTGTTTACAATTCAAAATATTGTTCCTGGAGTCCTCGTTTATAACAGGAGATTCTACTACATAACTAGTGCACAAAAAGTCATGCTATTGAATCTCCTTGTAAATGCAGTTTGAAAAACCATGCGACCCTAGCTAATGCTCCCAAAGCATTCCTATTGCGTCTGTGAACCTGAGAAATACATGCTAAAAGGTCAACAATAATGTTGGTGAATTCATAGGTGTGGATAGTTAAAATCATAAGTATGAAACACAAGATTTCATTTGCGTTGCACGAATACAAATTAATGTAAATATGTGCCATGTGTCATGAGCTCATAGTTCGAAGCTTAACCCTTGTTGGTGCCTCCGCGAATGTCTAATCCAGAACACTCGTCGTGTCAAGTATAAAGCGTCCGTTGACCAGTTAGAGTGACTAACTCGGACGGGGGTGTCAATCCCCAATAGATCTATTCAAATATACTCACGCTTATGAAATTAACGAACTATAATATGTGAGGACTTTTAATGGATTATAGTATCACTCATGTAAATCAGTGTAAGTTTTCCATGTTACTTGTGTTCATATAAAAATGAGTGCGATGTATTCTCACCCCAAGGTAAAAACAGTAAAAGTGGAGCTATGAGACTCACCCGAGTCTTGAAAGCGAGCGTTTATATCAATAAACGTATATCCAAAATGTAACCCTCTAGCGCCCTAAACGCATAAGGTTATGAGTAAGCGAATGTCTCAAAAGATCATCCATGCTAGTTGTCCACTCAACTAGTTATGTCCAAATGTTTGGTTATCGTTTGTGTTTAGAAAAACGTGTACGGCTCGTTGGTGACGTTTTGTAATAATAATTCCCGAAGACATTATTATTATGTTTTGTTTCGTTGTATACTTATAATAATATATGTATTGCGTGTACGAGTAGTTTCGTATATGATTATTTGTTATTTGCAGTTACACGTATTTAATACTTCGCGAAAACATAGATTTGGTCAAACTGTTTTATGCGACACGGAGAGTTTGTGTCGCAGGTTACTGCGACACTTGAAATGGTTGCGAAACTGGTTTAGTGTCGCAAGTGACAAGAAGTAAATTATTGTTGCGACACTAAAGCTTGTGTCGCAGTCTGCGACATTGAATCTGTATTGCGACATAGGGGTAGTGTCGCACCCGATTTGAGCCTGGTGCGACACTAAATGTCTGCTATGTTTTCGTGTTCGGGAACTTGGTCAAATGTGCTCAGTTTGACCCGAAACTTTTACATGACTCTTAAATATATTTTTAGGACTTATAAAAATTAGAGTTACGTTTTATGGTTAACCCGAAAGTGCCATTTTTAATATAATACGAAAACAGTCCATGGAGCTTTGTTTCTTCAAAATTTATACGTTTTTCGTGGTTCGTTTTGACTGGTCAAAGTGTCGAGATGAAATCCGAGAAAATTCTCAGGTACTCCCATATGTCTTAGCTACTTAAAATATTTTTCCATAATTTTTAGTTAATGCTAAGTTGGTCAAATAATTAGGCAAGTCCATTGACGTCCAAAAATAACGAATCCGGATACAGGTGTGATCTTTTAATTACTGAGAAAAATCTACAAAACTTCACAAGACGTAATCATACTACTTATAAAGCTAACAAAATTTGTGAGATTTAGGCGAAAATCTCATATTGTTTGGAGTTGTGTAGCTCGAGTTATGGACTCGAGAAGTTGGGTCAAAAATCTGTCACCCGAGACAGCATAGCGACACGTTTCTGTAAAATTGTTTTCGGGTATCAAACGGTGTCGAAAAATTATGAAACCACTTGGAGATGAAAACTAACTTCTTAAACTTAATTTTTGTCTTTTGAATCATCCATTTTTGTTAAGTTTTGAGTACGAAAATTCTCTTTGAAGTCGGGCCAAATTTCTGCCCAGAAACTGTTGTTACTTTTGTGTTTGCAAAAACGTTTTTCGACTTTGTTTTTGGACACAATCTTGTTAGATGGACATTATAACATGAAAATAAATATGTTCCAAGTAAAATAGAAGGGAGATGAAGTTTCTTACAAAGAAGATGATGAAAACACGAAGAAATGGAAGGCGTGAGCTCGTTTTCATGCGTTTTCTTGCAAACCGAAGAGGCGGTGCTATGGTGGTTTGTGGTATTGTTTGTGGTGGTCTTGGATGGTATTGGGGGGCTGTGGATCAGCTGGAAAATCGCAGGGACAAGAGGAGAGAAAGAGAAGAGAGTGTGTTTGTGTGTGAAATGTGTTTGAGTGTGGAAATGAGAAAAGAGTAATGGGTATGGTATGAGAGGGGGTTCTTGAGTATGGGAGGGGGCAAGGGATGGCCGGCCATGGGGCCCACTTGGGTTGTGGGTGTGTTAAATTTTTGTTCCCCAAGTTTACATTACGTGTGGTACCCATTTACCCGTTCGTTTCGTCGTTCGTTTAAACGTTAAACGTTTATTAATTATATTTTTCGTTAATGATTAGTTGTGTAAATTTTGATTGAAGTTTTATTTAAAATACTTCATTTTAAGTTATTGAAATATAATTCGAGATTCGTTCGGTTGTCGGGCGTGATTCGCGCGTTTTTGTCGCGTACGGTTCATTTCATACGAAACGTATAACGTTTGCTATATTATCGAAATAATATAAGTTAAATAATGATTATTTAATATAGTTACGTTATTTAAGAAAATGTTTTTCACCAACGTCCGTATTTATCGTGTCGGATTCCATCCGATTGAAATCGCGTAATTACAATTAATTACGTACGTGTATATATATTTACATATATACAAAATGTTACTGTACTTAGTCTTATCTCGTACTAAATACAAGTAATAATGACCTATGATTAATCACAAATGACGGACTAATTTGCCGGGTGTCACATTTATGTTATCATATTTGGTCCATAAGTAATTTATAAAAGATTGACAATCATATGATTCTTTAGAAATAAAATCAATTCAAATAATAATTCTTTAAATTATTTATGATACTCTTGGCCAATTTGAAATTCTAAAAGAAGACACAACAGCAATTTTAATGTCAATGCACCTTATTGTGAGTCACTTGAAGCTGCTAACAAATAGTAGCTGTCAAGAAAATAATATTTACAGCAACCATCATAGCAAGAAGAAGAAGAAGCTCTAGCATGTTTCATGACAAATGGTCAAATTTCAGCAATTTTAGCTGACTTTGTCTAGTGATGCTCCTGTGTCCCATCTGGCTCATCCTGTTTGGCCAATTAAATGGGCAAAATGTCTATAGCCATGGGTATAGCCGTTGAGATTACTTGAAAATTTATCTTACATATACACTACAATTTCGTTTAAATTATAGTTAACCAATCAAATTTTGGATAATAACATGGGATTAATGTCCGGAAATACACTTAATTTGGACACGATCTGAATTGTGTGTATTCAACTTCAAAATTTCCTTTTATGAGTATCGAACTTTCAATTTTGGTCTATTATGTGTATAAGATGACTTATTCAATTGGTAACCGGTAATTTTTCTGACATGGTAATAGTATAAGAAGTCACGTCACCCGACACGTCATTGACATGTCATCGAAAACGGGTCTCATGTCACCGATTATAAGTAACAACGGGTTAGATACACACAATAAACTAAAATTGAAAGTTCGATACACACAATAGAAAAATTTGAAGTTGGGTATACACAATTCAGATCGTGTCAAAGTTAAGTACATTTTCAGACACTAATCCCTAATAAAATACTCAACGAGATAAATGAATACTTTTATCTGTCATCGTGCGTTGAGCATTTTTTTTATTCGCTCGCACGTAAGAGTCGAACATGAATAATTTGTGTGGTCTACATTCAAATTTAATGTAATGTACAATCCCTTTTGTAACTATAGATTGCATTCTTGATGTAAAAATGAACTTACAGTTGTATTCTCTTAATATCACGAAGCGCTAACAATATAATGAACAATAAATATCATAATTTAAAATCAACCTATACGGAAATAGTATACTGTAAAAACAATCGAGATCACACTACAAATCTAAATTCGATTTAAAAAAAATAACAATATACTAATGTTAGATAAATAAAGGCTTATTAGCCCATATTAGTAGTGGCCCATAATTTTTTAGGCCCTAATTTGTTTAGCTTCTATAAATCCTTTGTGGCCTTTGAAGTTATCTTTAATCAGACACATACTTTTAGTTCATGGTATCAGATCCATGAATTTAGATTATGTAACAAAATTATTTGTTTTGATTAACACATGATTGATTGGTTTTGTGAGTGTTCGTATACGAAGAAAAAAAGAAAGAAAGAAAGAGGAGGAAGACAGTTTTAAGATTTGGTCAAGTTATATACGATTAAAATAAGGGCTAATATATTTGGTTAGGTTGATTATTATAATCAATCTTGGGAGGGATGTGTATGTAGTTAGTTGCAATCATTGGGTTGATTTATTTGGATTGATTTATTTGTTTGGTTGAATTGGTAACCTGCCGACATATGTATTCTGAAGCTACTGTATTTACGATCTGATCTGTCTCGGGTTTTCTTTCTGAACGTTGCGGCGGACCGTTTGTCGGAATTAATTTATTTGGTTCACGGTTTTAATTCAAGGTTAAGTAGTTCTATTTTTGCTGTTATTTTCATTTCATCTGTTAGTTTACCATGGCTGCTCGTAAAGATGATTCGTTGCAATCAATTAGTGTACAATTGGATGGTAAAAACTATACGTATTGGAGTTATGTCATGAAAAATTTTCTATGTGGGGTTATATTTCGGGTGTGAAAAGGATGCCAACTGATGTCAAGAAGAAAATTATGCATCATTAATGGATACATGGGAGGCTGATAATTCTAAGATTATCACTTTGATTAATAATTCTGTTATGCCATCTATAGGAGCTCAGTTAGCCAAATATGAGACTGCCAAAGCAGTATTGGATCATCTTGCTAGACTTTACATACAGTCTAACTTTGCTAAACAGTATCAATTGGAGACGGATATTCGGGCACTACAGCAGAATGACATGAGCATTCAGGAATTTTATTCGTCTATGTCAGCCTTATGGGATCAATTGGCACTAACCGAACCTGCAGAACTAAGCAGCTTTGATCCTTATATCACTCGTAGAGATGGACAACGTTTGGTTCAGTTCCTTATGGCATTACGTAGTGATTTTGAAGGTCTGCGTGGTTCAATTCTTCATCGTGATCCTTTACCATCGGTTGATTCAGTAGTTAGTGAACTACTTGCAGAGGAAATTCGTTTGAAATCTCAAGATGATAAGAAAAGTGTTACACCATCCGTTTTTGCAACATCACAACGTTACTCGACTGGAACCCATAGTAGACCTAACCCTAAGGTCTCTATTGATGAGTGTGCTTACTGCAAACAGAAGGGTCATTGGAAATCTCAGTGTCCTAGCATCCCTGGTAGAGCAAAACCGCAACAACAACAACAACAACAAAAAAGACCATCTCAGCCTAATAGTGGTGTAGCTGCTCCATCTTTGGATCCCGCTATGGTTGAGCAGTTTTAAAAGTTTCTAGCATCGGGATCCCATGCTCTCTCAGCCTCATCTGATAAAGGTTTGTCAACATCAGGTATACCTACATGGATTTTGGATTCTGGTGCCACTCATCATATGACTCATATCTTGTCTTGGTTTACTTCATTGTATCATGATTCCTCCAAATTGATTGCGGCTGCTAATGGTAATTCAATGCCATTAGCAGGTGTTGGTTCTGTAGCTACACCTTCGGTGTCTCTATCTGATGTTTATTATATACTGAATTTGACTATGAATCTTGCTTATGTTGGTAAAATTTGTGATTCCAGTTATGATGTCAAATTCTCTGTTTCTGATTGTTCTATACTGGACCCACATACTCTGAAGATGATTGGGACAGACCGTAGGCAAGGGGGACTCTATGTTTTCATGATATTTCCGACTGTAGTGGTTGTAAACTCGCCAAATTTTCGGCTTTACCTTTTAATAGAAGTGTTTCAGTTTCTAGTGCACCTTTTGATCTTGTTCATTCTGATGTGTGGGGACCTTCTCCAGTATCTACGAAAGGAGGTTCTCGATACTATGTTTCATTCATTGATAATTATACTCGTTATACTTGGATTTATTTAATGAAACGTAGGTCTGATTATCTTGATGTGTTTAAAACCTTTAGAGCACTTGTCAAAACTCAGCATTCTACTATTATAAAATGCTTTCGCTATGATTTAGGAGTGAATACACCTCTAATGATTTTACCAGTCTACTTGCTTCTGATGGGACTACGTATCAAACCTCTTGTAATACTCCTCAACAAAATGGTGTTGCTGAAAGAAAGCATCGGCATCTCGTTGAGACTGCCAGATCATTCTTGTTGTCAACTAAGGTTCCTAGTAATTTTTGGGGGAAGCGGTTCTTACTGCCACATATGTCATAAATATGATCCCAACCTCACATAATTCTGGTTTGTCTCCATTTGAAAAAAATGTATGGAACTGTTCCCGATTATTCATCATTGCTTGTTTTTGGGTGTACTTGTTTTGTTCTCAAACCACATGTTGAGCGTACAAAATTATCACCTAAATCTTCACCTAAATCTGTCGTATGTGTCTTTCTGGGTTATGGTGTTGGTCAAAAGGGATATCGTTGTTTTGATCCGGTCAATAAAAAGTTGTATGTCTCGCGCCATGTTGTGTTCTTAGAACACGTTCCTTTCTTCTCTATTCCTGCTAGTTCTCATCATTTCACACATTCGGATCTTATTAACATCGATCCTTTTGATAGTGAAAATGGAGAACCCGCACCTGTTTTTACAGAAACCGTTACACCAGAAACAGTGTCAGAAACAGTGCCCGAACCAACTTCAGAAACAGTTCCTCCATCACCTGACGAGGATGTACCTCCTGTTACTCCACCCCCTCCTGCTACCCAATCATCTTCAGATGCGGCTGGTCTTCCTCCATATATTCGGCCCCACCGTAATCGTAAGTCTACCAAACAAGATAATTTTGTTTATTCATGTTATTCTCGTTCGTTTGCTTCATTTATTGCTTCTGTTCATAATCTTCGTGAGCCTTCGTCATATAGAGAGGCTGTTTGTGATCCACTTTGGCAGGTTGCTATGGCTGAAGAGCTTACTGCTCTACATCAGACTCATACATGGGACTTGGTACCATTGCCACCGGGCAAGCATACTATTGGGTCCCGTTGGGTATACAAAATTAAAACCAAGTCTGATGGATCCATCGAAAGATATAAGGTCCGTTTGGTTGCTAAAGGTTACTCTCAAGAGTATGGTATGGATTATGAAGAAACATTTGCTCCCGTTGCTAAAATGACGACTGTTCGTGCTATGATTGCAGTAGCTTCTAGTTGTAAGTGGAAGATTTTTCAAATGGATGTCAAAAATGCTTTCTTGAATGGGGACCTTAATGAAGAAGTTTATATGAAACCACCTCTTGGTGTTGCCCACTGATCCGGTGAAGTGTGCAAGCTTCGAAAAGCTCTTTATGGTCTTAAACAAGCACCACGTGCTTGGTATGAGAAATTTTCTACGGTTGTCACTTCACTTGGTTTTACCTCTAGCCATCATGATTCCGCTTTATTTGTAAAAAGTTCATCGAGAGGTCGTATACTGTTATCTTTATATGTTGATGATATGATTATTTATATGTTGATGATATGATTATTACTGGAGATGTTTGTCAGGGTATTGAATCTTTGAAGTCTGAATTATCTCGTCGTTTTGCTATGAAAGATTTGGGATTACTACGTTACTTTCTGGGTATTGAAGTTGCTTCTTCTCCAAAAGGATATCTTCTATCCCAGTCAAAGTATATTGCTGATTTGTTTGAAAGTGTACGTCTTACTGACAACAAGACTGTTGATACTCCTCTCGAGACCAATGCTAAGTACACTCCTTCTGATGGTGCTCTGTTGCCTGATCCTAGTTTATATCGCACTATTGTTGGAAGTTTGGTTTATCTTACTATGACCCGGCCGGATATTGCTCATGCGGTTCACGTTGTTAGTCAGTTTGTTGCTGCTCCTACTACAATTCATTGGGCTGCTGTTCTTCGTATTCTTCGGTATCTTCGTGGTACTCAGTTTAAGGCATTATTGTTTCCCTCTACGTCTTCGTTAAACTTACGTGCCTATTGTGATGCTGATTGGGATAGTGATTCTACTGATCGTAAGTCAACCACTGGATTTTTTGTTTTTCTTGGTGATTCTCTTATCTCGTGGAAAAGTAAGAAACAAAATGTCACTTCTAGATCTTCAACTAAAGCGGAGTATCGAGCTATGACTGTTACTACCTGTGAAATTGTTTGGTTACGGTGTTTGCTTGCAGATATGGGTGTCAACATTCGTCATCCTACTCCGTTATATTGTGACAATAAAAATGCTATTCGGATTGCACGCAATTCGGTTTTTCATGAACGCACCAAGCATATTGAGATTGACTGTCACTTCATTCGTCATCATCTTCAACTTGGCACCATCTCTTTGCCTTTTGTTCCCTCTACGTTACAAGTTGCAGATATATTTACCAAGCCACACGCAACTTCCCGTTTTCGTTTTTTGTCTGACAAACTCTCGATGTTTGTTGCTGCAACATTGTGAGTTTGAGGGGGGATGCTAGATAAATAAAGGCTTATTAGCCCATATTAGTATTGGCCCATAATTGTTTAGGCCTTAATTTGTGTAGCTTCTATAAACCCTTTGTGGCCTTTGAAGTTATCTTTAATCATACACATACTTTTAGTTTTCTGGTTTTCTCAACTAAAAATAAACACCAATGACGAATGGTATAAACTATAGTGATAGTTGCACTGTAAAACAATCGAACCAGTGTTACGTAGTTATTGAATCATCTCGCGAATCCGTAGGTCTTATTCAATTTAAGGAATGTGATCTCGTCTTCGACCACCATCAATTACCAATCACAGTCTTCAGAGGTTATCCATCGCAAATCAGCCTGAACCCAACCGCTTCTATTATCAAGGGCGAATAACTTGTTGATCCGCTTTTTTCTCGAGAGTTCACCAATGGGAATATCGACTTGACCAATAGTTTCTTCCTTATTGTAACAGACATTAAAGCACATTAATAACCTAATTTAAGTTTAATGGCAGAAGTTATATGTATGTCCATCATCATATCGTTCCTGTGGATAAATTAACTTTGTAGTTAGTCCCTTCACTAGAGTACTAATGACTTTCAAATGCAATACTTCTTTGTCCTTTGGTGGTTGCGGTAACTGAAAATTTAAAGTTTCTTCCCAAATCGGATTACAAGTGTTCGTTATAGACTGCAAATAAAACCCAAATAATGTAAGAGAATACGAGTATAATACATGCTTCTAGGGACTAGGGTATTTTTGCTTAAAATATACATATTTAGCCTCTGAGTTAAAGCTAACAACATATATGAATAAGTGTAATTTTGCTCCACATAATATTTCCCCATATCTAAATATAAACAATATCTGCAAACTATCCATTTTTGTCAAGAATCTCGCTCCATGAGCGAAATGTAGTAGAAAAAGATCTTCGTTATTTCGCTCCAATTAAATGTCAAACAATTAACTCTAATTATTAAAAATACACATGAATTAGCTCAAATGTCCAATAATTCGCTGAGGGTAAAGGGTTTGTGGTATAGATCACTAACGTACTCTCCTTTTCGTTCCGAGATCACCAACATGCCGTTTTTAATACTAAGGTTGAGGTCGCCAACAAAATGTTTGTCACCAACAAAATTTTTTAAAGTATATGTTGGTGATCTTATTATTAAAAATGGTATGTTGGTGATCCCCGAACAAAAAAGAGATTACGGTGATGATCCGTACTATAAACTCATTCACTCAAATGCCGACAATACACATGAATTCGCTCAAATTCCTAACTATTCGCTCCGATTATTAAAAAATATAAATGAATTCGCTCAAATGTCCAACAATTCGCTCCGGGGCGAATTCATGTATAATTTGTAATAATTCGAGCGAATTGTTGGATATTTGAGCGAATTTTTTGACATTTAATGAATTCGTGTGTATTTTTTTAAGTATCGGAGTGAATTGTTAGGCATATAATTCAATCGAATTAACAAATATTTTTTATTCACTTTTCGCTCCAACTTGATGTGATTGACCGAAATTTTTTTAAAGAAATGGATAGTGTTATAGATTTTGTTCATATTTAGATAGTGACGGTCAAATTAAACCATCTGGATAATTTTTCTCAAGAAAAAAAAAACCAACCTTGGTTTCTCGAAGATAACTTTGTAAGTGGCATACAACTTTTGTATTGGTGTGATGCTTTCCTTTAAAACCAATGCCTTCATGGATTACAACATGCAAGTCTCCTCCACCTTTAGGAGTCGTTGAAGAAAGAATCGGTCGCCACCAATCTCGTTGAAGAGTAAATTGTGCAAACGGTTCGTACTTTACTTCTAATGCGATTGAGCCGTCACATTGACCCTGATAGCAAATCTTTGATTAAATAGATTCGGATACTTCAGAAGCAAGATACCCCAATTCCTTTTCTTCCATACCGAGATAATGATGCATATTATCCTACATATCAAAGAATAATTCATATTGGTATTTTTCTTTTATTTTAGAAAAAGCAGACTAACATTACCATTACTGTTACCATTACGAGAAAAATATACACTGCGAGTATACAAGCACCACATATTACAATAAGTAACATGAAAATGCAAAACAAAAAATAAAACTAGGACCACTACTTCTCATCACAAACCTTGACACAAACTAACCACCTCAATGCCCTTGACTACAATCACAAAAATAACAGAAAGGACAAAAAAAACTACTACAATAACTAGACAAAAGACCATAACCTCCTACGTGGCTATACAATACCAAAAGCCAATCCAATCTTGAGGTGTGACCACTTGCCCGGAGACGGCACTAAACATGGTTCTCAAAGCGCAACTCTAACAACACCAAACACTATAGCCAAGAAACAATATGCAAACAGGAACAAATGATCAGAACAGCAACATCATTAGCCGTGAACCACATCAGAATTCTTCCAACTTGACCGAGATAATTTCGCGTTCTTCTCTCTGGCTGAAATCCACCCATAAGTTCTAACTTGGAACTCCTTAAATAAATCCGGAGTCGTCTCTGTTTTATTTTTGAAGACCTTATCGTTTCTGAAATTCCAAATCAAATACAAAGAGGACCACACTATCGCCCGCCAAAATAACTTTTTGTATTTAGAAAAAGACCCTAACCATTCATGCATGATTAGATTTTCAATATTAATATTATTAACTTGATTCACACCCTACCAATGAAACATTTTTGACCAAAAATCTTTAACAAATTTACACTCAAGAAATAGTCTCAACCCTCTCATCACAATATGGACACAAAATGCTATTCATATCTATACCCATCCTATCCACCACATCTCTAACCGAAATTCTTCCATTTCTTAACCTCCATATAAAAATACACACTTTTTTAGTAACCACCCTACACCACACGGTCTCCTTTCTAATCCTCGTCTCCCTAAGCACTTTCTCATCAATCATACTTGTTAATTCTTGAACGGAGAACCTACCATCTTTACCTAACAACCATTTCCATTTGTCCCTCCCCTCCATCTTAACACTACTACGATTATCCACCAAGCGACGCAACTCTTCAAACTCCCCAACAACTCTCCCTCTTAATTCTCTCAACCAATCCCATTTCTAACATCAATTATCTCCTTCTCAAACCCCTCTTTCTCCAACTTTCGCCTCTTTATTCCTATCCAAATGATATAATCTACCAAATTTTTCGCCAAGAATATCCCCTCTTCCTTCCTCCACCCATCTCTCCTTCTAAAACAACGTGACCATCCCATTGCCTATCATTTTACCAAATGACTTAGAAAAACTAATACCCACGCCATCTAATTCATTTCCAATTCTTATAATATTACCCCACAGTTTCCCCTTACCGTCCACCCTCCAATCACCAACTCCTAAACCTCCATCACTCCCATAAATAGAAGTGATAATCCTCTCCCGTAAAGCATCACCTTCCGTTTTAAAACGCCACCACCATTTTCCAAGCAAACCCCAATTTAATGCTTTAAGACTCCCAATATTTAACCCGCCCGACCCAAAACTAGAGATAATACAATTCCAATTAATCCAAGACATTTGGTGACCCATCCCTTTACCGCCCCCTCAAAAAAACAATTCTACGAATATTTTCAAGAAGGTTAAGAACTTATACCGGGACCCGATAAAGGGAGAAGAAATACAACAGGAGAATTCCAAGCACCGATTTGACCAAGGTTAACCGACCACCATAAGAAATTAATCTTTCTTTCTAATCCGATAACCTACTTTGGAATTTTTCTAAAATCGAGTTCCAAGCCACCTTTCTATTCATAGAACCACCGACCGGGAGGCCAAGATACTTAAACGGCAATGAATCCACCCGACACCCAATCACATATGCGCCAAAAGTTTAACTTCTTCCTCATCCACCCCAATTCCCATAATCTTACTCTTCGTAAATTCACCTTTAAACCCGAGGCCAATTGGAAGCATTTTAGTTAATGAAATTAAGCTCACCACATTATTTTCATACCAATCCCCAAAAAAAGGGTATCATCAGCGAACTGTAAATGGGAAATAGTAACATCCATGTCTCCTACTTTAACTCCTTTGAAAGCACTGCTACCTATCACCTCCTTCATAGCCACATTTAGCCCCGCCGCCACCATTAAAAATAAGATCAGAGATAAAGGATCTCCCTGACGAATACCCCGTGAAAATTGTATCTCTTTAGTTGGCGACCCGTTAATCAACACAGACGTTGTAGCGGACGAAATGCAAGCACGTATCCACCCTATCCATTTACTCTCAAATCACATCTGCTCCATGACCGAAAATAAATAATCCCAACTGATACAATCATAAGCCTTCTCAAAATCGACTTTGAAGACTAGACCCTACTTCTTCCTTCCTTTAACATAATCCACGAGCTCATTTGCCACTAACACGCCGTCCAAAAAATCGATCTTCCTTCAATAAAAGCCCTCTGTTCCTCTCCTATAATTGAATCAATTACCTTCTTGACTCTTTCAGCTAACACCTTTGACACTATCTTGTAGAAACACCCAATTACTCTAAAAGGTCTAAACTCACCCAAGTTAACAGGGTTACTAACCTTAGGGATTAAGGACATAAATGATGCATTGCACCCCTTACTTATATTTTCGTTCATTCAAAACCACTCCAATGCTCTCATTATCTCCCCCTTCACTAAATCCAAGTAGCACTTGATGAATTTGAAATTAAAACCGTCATGTCCCGGCGCTTTTAAGCTCCCGCATCTACTCACCGCATTCCACACCTCCTCCTCTATAAAAGGATTCTCCAACAGAAGCTTATCCCCCTCGGAAAGTCTCCTAAAATTATCAATCCTGAACACCGGTCTATTATAATTATCTTCCGAGAAAATCTTCGAAAAATACTCTTTTACTGCATCCTTGATCATCCCCGGATCCTCACACCATCTACCATTAATATGCAATCCCGCCAAAGTGCCTTTCCTATTTCTCTTACGTACCACCGCGTGAAATAATCTCGAATTTTCGTCACCCTATGCGGCCCATTTAACTCTAGCCCTTTGCCTCATTATCCCATTTTTAACTTTCTCCTTATCAAGCCAAGTTTTTCGAGCCTCCGCCACTTCTCTGTTTCACCACTAGACAAGATCCTGTTATTTGCTCCCTTTTCCCAATTCACAACCTCTCTAGGATAATCTTCAATCTCTAAGTCCAACACCTCAACTTTCTCCTTGCTCCATTTCTTCAATTCCATTTTGACATTTTTCAGCCTATCCCTAAAAACATAATCTGGATGACACGACGACACCAATTTCTTCCATGCTTCCCCAATTATACTATCAACACCTGTCTCGTTCCAACAAACATGTAAAGTTCTAAATGGTTTTGGGCCAAAATCCTTCAAATTATACTCCTTTAACAATAAAGGACAATGATCTGACAATCTTCTATCCAAAGCAATACATACAACCCCTCCTCACATTTCCTGAAATTCCTCCATGACCAAGGACCTATCTAATTTACTGAAATTCAACCCATCATCGTTGATCCGTGTAAACCTCATCCCACCAATAGGAATGTCCACTAATGAGTTGTTACTAATGAACTCGTTAAACTTATCAGCATCCTTTTGACTAAATTGCGTGTTGCACCTCTCATCCCTTCTTCGAACTTCACTAAAATCACCAAATATACACCAAGTTCCATCTACTGCAACCATCAACCTCTCCAATTTCCTCCAAAAGTCTTCTCTCCGATTTTCCTGTCTCGGGCCGTACACATTAACCCATCCTATCATTTTATCTTTACCCGTACATCTCCCACCGCCGCAATGTAAGTGTCGTCACCAAAAACATGTTGAACATCAACAAACCTTGTATCCCAAATTAATACTAAACCACCCGATCTCCCAACTGCATCAATTTTTGCGTATCCAAACTCGTCCGACCACCATAATCTAGCAATGTCCATATCACCCACCGGAGTCCACTTTGTTTATTGTAAACCCATCACACATGGTTTATGTTTAAAACAAATCTCTCTAACCTACCCCTTTCTCTCATTCTCACATATCCCTCGACAATCTAAAGAAATTATATTCATTTAAAAAAAATAACAATGACCATAAGAACGTACCAAAAATAAAAACCCGCTACCTCTGAACACTTCCTGTACCCTCCTTTACTCCCTTTTCGTCTTTCTTATCCCACTTAAAACCCACTTTCTCACAAACTTTTTACCTCTTCCATATTATTTAATTTTGATATTTTTGTGACTAAACTTGTACCTTTCATATCTTTCATATCTTTCATATCACTGTTTCTCGACCCATTAGAACCGCCACCTCCGATGCTAATTGAACTCGGCACCGCCTCACCACTCTTTTTCATCGTTTTCACTGCCCTGGCCATTTCTTTTATTTTTCTCATACTTATCCCACCTTCCCACACTCCTACCCGATGCTCCTCACCTTTTTTTTGATCCGATAGTTCCTTCCTGTCGATTTCGGCTACTTACTGAATATTGGTATTTTTATTGGATGAATTTCATTTATATCCTTACAAACTATTTAAACTGCGTCATTTGTAAAATTAAAAATTACACTAATATCCTTCGAAACTTTTAAAAAACTCATTTATATCCAAATATACATTTTAATTATAATTAAATTATTTTAATAAATGAAAATCTTATAAATAATTATTTTAAAGATTCCAAAGGATATTAATGTAATTTTAAATTTTATAAGGATATAAATGTAATTTAAGTAATTTGCAAGGATATACATAAAATTCTTCCTTATTATACACGGGATAAGTTTTCAATGTGAATGTCAAATATTTTGATACCATGATAATATGATAATGGTTGGAGTATCATGCGGAAAGAGGAGCAACTAGGGGTGTCAATGAGTTAAGTTTTTAACTAGTTACTCGAGTTCGAGCTCGTTTAATACGAGGTTGAGTTTGATAATTTTTTAACTCGAACAAAAATTATTGTTCGATTAATTTCAAAAAAATGAGTGAAGTAGTGAAGCTACACATTCATTCACGGTGAATGGTAATTAAACGTAAAAAAACTAATATTCATCTATAAACTATTTTTGATAACATATAATATCATATGATGAAAAATAAAAGAATTCACTAACATTCATCATTGTTAACCAAAACATTCTTTGAAAAATTATTCGTTAAAATTCATTCATGATGAATGATAATCAAAACGTAAAAAAAATATATTTTTACCAATAAATATTAATCAAAATCGATGTTATAACTACTAATATTTATCAATAAACTGTTTTAGATAACTTATAATATCATATGGTGAATATTAATGGAATTCGCTAACATTCATCATTAATGAATGTGTAGCTTCTCTAGTTCTCCGAAAAGTAGTGCTTCCCTCTCGATTATAAATGTGAATCATAGTACGTAGTTGAAGTTCCTGAAACGTACTTCTGTTGTTTCGCGTAATTACAAATAATCGCCTAAGCGTATATAAACATATACAAGTAGTTACAAGTATTTAGCCTAATCAAATACTAAATACACGTAATTATGGTTCTAGTTTAAGGTAATCATTACCCTAAAGTGTCGGGTGTGACAAGAGCGTGTGAAGAAATCAGCCGACAAACTCCGAAGAGAGGTGGAATTTTCTGTTGGAGACTGGGTTTTCTTGAAACTAAGGCCACATCGCCAACAATATGTTGTGCCATCACGAAATTTTCATTCCATTCATAACTCATATTGCCATGCTTAGTCTGTGTGTGCCTCTGAGTTATAAAGTTCCGAGTAGCTGTTAGTCTGATAGTCACATAAATATTACTGTCGCCAAACCCTGATCCGGCCAAAACTGTTACAAAGAAGATCCCATATATCCGAATTCCTCCGGTACCACGAAATTCTGAGGACTACATAAAACAGTGCACTGATAAATGTTAAAAGATTTAAAAAGCAATCTTAATCCAAGAACTAAATAAAACAATGTATTACTATACTTACCACTTGATATTCAAGAGCCCTTTTAAGCGCTTTGACGACCTCAGACATTCTAGGACGTTTTTTACGGTCTCTGTTTATACATTGATAAGCGATACTGGTAAAGTTGTCTAAAGAATAAGGCTTGATCTCATCCTTTATCTTACCAAAAATTATCTCATTTATTCTGTTTTCTTTAAAGCATTCTTGCACCAATTCGATTAAAGGCTTTCTCGTGCTATTGCCAAAACACAACCTACCACATAATACCTCAAATAACACAACACCGAAAGAGTACACATCAGATTCTTTTGTAAGTAAGCCCGTCTCGACATAAACCGGATCACAATAACCAATTGTGCCTACAGCATTCGTGACAAGATAGCTGAATTGGTTGTTTGCTGGAGCAAATTTGGAAAGGCCGAAATCCGCGATCTTGGCATTCCAGTTATCGTCCAATAGTATATTGGAACTCTTAATATCACGATGCAATATTCTAAGCTTAGTGTCAGTAGGAGTATGCAGGTATGCCAGCCCACGAGCTGCTCCAATACATATATCAGGACGTTGAACCCAAGTTAGTTCATCAGATTTGAGATACCGGTCAAGGCTTCTCTTAGATGTGTACTCATATGCGAGGATCTTTTCGCCAGAATCGTTGCAATATCCTAACAGAGAGACTATATGTTCATGTCGATAAAAGAAAAGCAACATGATTTCCTTCCAAAATTCGGTGTCTCCTTGCCCGAACTTACGGTCTAAACGTTTTAAAGCAACTATGTTCTTCCCCTTTGAATGGACGATTTCTCCCTTATAAACTTTCCCGAAACCTCCACTACCAATACAATTGTCATCTGCAAAATTGTTGGTTGCTGAAGTAATGGTTTCTAATTGTATTTTGAGGTGTTCATACTGATTCGTATCAGCCATTGGTGTGATGGTTGGAGAAAAGAGAGTACAACTAAGAGTTTGAACAAAGTTGCAGTGAAAGAGACTGAAATGGATGATGGGTACTGGGTTCAAGCATTTTTACAAAGTGGGTTGATTTCATAAAGTGCATTTAATACTAGCTACAAATAGTCAAATATTGTTGGGAGGTTCTTAAGGGCTGATGGTGACTACACACAAGGAGTCATTGTCTCATTGATATAGTCAAAGTCAACATGAAGGAAAGTTGTGTGTGTGTAATACTTAGATCATCAACCCATGATAACACGGGTTTGACGAAGAAGTAGTTATAAGATTATTTGAGAATGTTTTTTGTAAGTATAAGATATGTTGATATAAGTTTTATGTATTACATCTTGTATTATTACGTTTTGTGGGTGAGGTTCAAATGAGAATGGCAAAAGTGTTGAGAATAGAAGAACCAATAGAAATGCGTCACGTGTCACAAAACTCACTTTTCCTCATCTTTTTAAAAACTAAATATCTCACAAACGACAAGTCAAAAAATTATGAAAATTGCACCATAAAATTCAGCGTTTTCTCCTCTTCGATTTAATATCTCACAAGTTATAATTCGTATGACCCTTAGTTTGACATATCAATATTTTGTATTAACCAGAAAATAAAACGTACTCATAGAAAAATAGTAGCATAACAAAGTCCCTAGAAGTGTAAGCCCAAAAATAGAGGTGGCCAACGTACCCAATAACCCAAACACCCAATATACATAGCACCTTACTTAAATACGTTTAGAACCACTTAACCATACTTTTTAATTGTATAATTAGTACTAAAACGTAACGGTTAACCATGCAAGTAACCAATCAAAATGACCGACGTTAATTAACAAGAACATAAAATCCATAATTATTCGCTCCACCTAATTAAACATTCTTCCATCCAAATCCATAATAACATCCAAATTTATATTCGTTAATCATATTTTGGTTCGTACGATATCTGATACCGGCGAATTATCAAGGAATAAGAATATTATCGCCGGCGCCCGGCGATGATGGACTTTCACGGCAGGCGTGCAGTGGAGCTAGCGTTTTGTATCACCGGAATATGGTCTGCTTATATTTATCAAGGCGTTCTTCAAGAAACCCTGTACGTATCTTTTGCCTCCTTTTATTTTTCTTTTTTTTTTTATTAATTAATTCATTTCTACCTATACGTTGTATGCATTTATTCTCTTTAATTCCTTCTAGTTAATTAGTGTTAGATATAACATGTGATCTATGCCTGATTCATTCATACTTTTGAATATTAAGTTTAATTGTATTATTACAATTGAAATATAGACTGATCGTTACAAATTAACATCACAAATGATGTTAATATTAAAAACTAGGGCTAATGTCATGGAATAGCAACGTTCTTGCTCATGTGGCATATTTTTATGATGAGGTGGCTTGCCATGTCATCATCTTTTATACCTTGTACCGGTTGCATGCTTACTATGTTGAATAACTAGACAATTTCATTAGAGTGTAATCACCAGGTTGGGACGTTATTGACTAGTGAAATGATTTATCAGTTTAAAATGATAGGCCTAAAAATCAACCTAACAGTACATACAAGCGGCAATGTCAACGTCAATGGATTTTAGACCCATATATCATAACATGAGTGGAGTATATTAGTATAATCACCAAAACGTACCATCTACCTAAGTACATTGCTATTTAATTACATTAGCCACTATCAATATATTGCAAACAGAAAATGATATGATCTTGTGTCACCATAAACTTGTAGTCTAAGATTAATAGAGCATCTGAGTAAAACTTGTTAAGACTTAATGCTTTAACAACCTAATAAGGGTTTTCATTTATCTTTTTGTGTTATTGATTTTCAGGTCTACCAAGAGATTTGGCCTAAACAAGCAGAGGTTTGAGCATCTGGCATTCTTAAACCTGGCACAAAGTGCTGTTTGTTTAATATGGTCATTTATAAGTGAGTATTACCCGTGTTTGTATATTTTCGTGCCTTTTCATGGTTTAAACTTTGAGTTATTAACATTTATAACCACTATGTATACTTGTCTTTAGGCCTTTTAGAAGTTCATGGTTAGATAATCAATATACTGACAGTTTTGCGGTTATTCAATAGTGATAAAGATATGGCGAAAGGCTAGAGGGGGTCGTGCTCCATGGCGGAGTTATTGGAGTGCCGGAATTACCAATACAATTGGACCAGCTATGGGGATTGAAGCTCTAAAATATATCAGTTATCCTGCTCAGGTATGCTCAGGTTGTTCATATTTTGGTTGCTGTTCTTGTTCCAACGACAAAGTTACATATCAGTTTTGTTCTATTTTCCACGTTGTGTAATCTTTTCCTTTAAATAAGAATGACTGTACACATAAGTTTCTATTAGTTGTGTAATCTTTTCCTTTAAATAAGAATGACTGTACACATAAGTTTCTATTAGTACTCATCTCGTCGTCATCACATGCAGGTCCTGGCAAAATCGTCAAAAATGATTCCAGGTGAGTGCTGGCGTGATCTGTAATGAGTATTTTAATAGCATTTAGTAAATCATCAATTAGTAAAATGTAACAAGTACGCATTTGCATCCTAATATTAGTTTGGTAGATTTTACTGGTCAGCTAAAATATGTGTGGGGATGCTACTTTATGGGATTAAGATACAATAGTTAATCATGCGCAAAATTTGTATTTACTCAGTAATGCTGATGGGGACGCTAGTTTATGGTATTAGATACACATTCCAGGAGTATCTTTGCAGTCTCCTTGTTGCTGGTGGGGTGTCAATCTTTGCATTAGCAAAGGTGAATATATCATTTAACTGAAGAACTTTAATTATAATGTATGCTTCTGATAAGAATTACAAGCACCATTGTCTAATTTAACCCAAATAATGCATTTATTTCAAACAGACTAGCTCGAAGACCATAAACAAGCTGGCTAGTCCAAATGCTCCACTCGGATATGGACTTTGTTTTCTGAACTTGGTTTTTGACGGTTTCACAAATGCCACACAAGATTCAATCTCCACGAGGTATAAGCTGTTGACATATTCGTTCAATAAATGTGTCAAAATGGGCGGATTGTGTTATGTGTGAAAACAGATAGTCTTTTCTTGGTGGTCCAAACATGATATGATGGGCTGGGATGAACTGACACATGTTTTTACGGAAAAATATCAGTTTTATTATTAATTAGTGTGATATATGACTGTAAAAAAACACTACTTTTTAATAGTAATGAAAGTTTTGAATAATATGATTTTAAAGATCGTCTCAGAACATTCTTTTGGGGACTCTCGAGCGGTTGACATTTTCCCCTTCTAAAAGACAGTAACAATATGATTTGACCCATTTTACTCGTTTAAGATAAATAAAACCCAAACCGACCCATTGATAAGTAAATGGGTCGAAATTGCCACCTCTTTAATGTTGCAGTAATATTAAACCTTCCCAAGAAGATTCAAAACTTTAACAATTTGTCATTCAGTTAATCTAACGCTTGTCACTTGTAATTAATCTGACAAATTAGATACTGTAATGTTTAGGTACCCAAAAACAAACGCATGGGATATGATGCTAGGAATGAATTTATGGGGTACAATCTACAATTTAATATTCATGTTTGGTTGGCCACAAGCAAGTGGATACGAAGCAGTTCAGTTCTGCAAGGAAAACCCTGAAGCAGCCTGGGATATTTTATACTACTGTTTATGTGGTGCAATTGGTCAAAACTTCATTTTTTTTACCATTAGTCGATTTGGTTCATTGAGTAACACCACAATCACAACCACACGCAAATTTGTCAGTATTGTGGTGTCATCACTACTTAGTGGGAATCCTTTATCTCGAAAGCAATGGGGGAGTGTTGCCATGGTCTTTAGCGGGCTATCATATCAGATTTACCTTAAACGAAAGAAACCAAAGAGAATAAAAAGAAAGAAAAAAGCTTTTTAATGAAAACTCGGTTTTATAGGTAAATCCTTCTGAATAGCTAGAATATTTGGATCCTAGATCCCGTTGCTCATTGTTAGTACAAATCAGTGAAATGATAGAATGCATAAAATATTAACGTCTATAACAGCTTTTGGAAACAAGTTTACTCCCTTTTTAAGCCGGATTTTGGAAAGGTTCATGGTATCTGCATTTGGCCTACTGATCCATGGGGATTATGTGAAACGTCTTACTTGGACAAGATGAAGACGTCGCCCGTTTTAAATATTATAATCAGTGTGATTGTTGAAATCCAAAGTTTTGAGGGTTTACATTTTTGAATATAGATCTGTTACAGGTCTTTCTGCTGGTGACTCAATTTTCTATTTTTTCAAAATAGTAATTCCTTGAAGTTTTTCAGAATTTCAGTAGAGAAAATTGTACTTATTTAACACAATTACTTTCGGAAGTTGCATTATGTTATGTGTTTATTTTAGAGCGGTTAGCGTGTTTTCTTTCATTTTTATTGCAAGTTGTATATCGATCCAATTCACTCCACTTGACATTCACATCACTTACCTTTTGCCTGCTACTTCTTTTGGGTGACAGTATTTAACAAATGAGTCAAACTTATATAGTCAAACCTTTGGGTGACTATTTTTCAAGATAAATGGAGTAATATATTTGATTTCATATTGGATTATGACAAATATAATGTAGTTTGTCACCTTACACTAAAAATAACCTTAAAGCACAAGGTACAAACAGTCATAGCATTGGTTGAGGGCACTAGCATTATGTTGGCCATTGATGCCAAAGGACCCAACAACTAATCATTTATATTTATTTTATATTTATATATTCTTTAAAAAGAAAGAAAAGAAAGTGCTTGCCCCATAGAAGCATGCTTTTAAAATTTGTACAGGTTTCCCTCTCTTCTCTCTTTCACTTTCACCAAACCTTTTCTTCTAGAAATCATTTTTCTAAACCAATAGCAACATAGTAGCTTGAACTCTCTGCAATAAGACTTGTACATCAATCAAAATTGACCAAATTCAACCCTGACAAAAGTCCCACCCTTCTTTTTTGGACCTCCTGAATCATCATTAGAGCTGACCAACTTATAAATTTCAAGAGATCTACAATCCCCACCTTCCCCACAACACACAAACACCATTTTTAACCAAGTTTAACACACACAAAGATCAAAACACACACAGCAAGACAAACGCATGAATATTTCATCATCTGCAAGTAAGTTTCTTGATCCCTTTCTTAAGTACATTGTCTCTGTATTTACCATTTTCTGCCAATTGTGTCAGGATAATAGAATTGAAAACAACAAAAAGATAACATGTGCACACAAGAAACACATTCTCTAAAATCCAATATTTCAACATCTGCATATAAGTTTTTGAACCCTTTCTTTATGTACATTGTCTTCTGCATAATTTACCAATTTTCTGCCAATTGTGTTGGAATAGTATAATTGGAATTTGGAAGCATGAAAAAGATAACATGTGCACACAAGAATCACATTCTCTAAAAACCAATCATTGTATATTATACATAACATAACAATAACAATTACAATAGAGAAAACCTTATACCATAACCTCTAATCTACACACACTAACACAAACAGATGGAGTCCAACTAAGGTGGTTGAGCCTCCTCACTCACTTCTATGCTTCTTCTACTAATCCCCCTCTTCCATTGGGGGGTAATACTGTAAATATTGGCGAGTTGCCATGTATAATTACACTCTGTAAAAATTAAATAATGTTCTGTGCAGGATTTGGCATATTTTGAGGCCAAATAGTTATGAGGAGAAATATCGAATACCCTGTATTCGAAATCCTCCAAAAATGAACAAACAAAAGCAATACAAGTCAATAAAACACAATGTTAGATCTACTTGTGGTTCTAGAACGTACCGGAACATTCTAGCTTTTGATGCAGATCGTGATCAAACCTTTTTGGGTAAAAAATCAGGCTGAGATGAGATTACTGCAAATCCTATGAAGAAAAAACTCTACATGTGCTCAAAACTCTGGATCGGGTTTTGCTCAAAGGCAATGGAGAAGAGCCCTTTTGCAGGGTGGAGGTTGCGAAGTTCTGGTGCCTGGCTTTGTGGGTGTCGACTCCATTCCAAGTGTTTTCAGTAGAAAGTTCCTTTCCTGAATAATGTACAAAATCTGGTCAGAAAACTAAATATAATAGAATACTTATGTTAGTTAATCGAGCACTGACATTTTAACTCATATATGTTTACATAAAGCATTCGACTTTTGATGAACGCAATAAATGTCTATAATTTTTAATTGTAATTATATAATAGATACCCAATAAAATGGCCATCTCAAGCATTTAGGTCCTCCTAGCCTCTTAGCTCAGCTTAACAATAGTCAGAATGTTGGCTGCTAGCAAACATTTGTAGGCAATAGAAATGTGGTTCACATTTAACTAAAATACCCTTATTACCTTGGAGTTAATTATTTATTACCATCAATATCTCAGATGCATCCCTGCTTATTGAAAGAGACCCAATTAAACCACACTAAAAACCATGTATCACTGCTTATGGCATGAAATTGAATTAAATGCCTTAATAGCTACTCGAGTGTCAAAAAAGATCATGAATAAACTATGCTACTTGTATCATCTGTATCAACGAATAGCGTTTCATAAATCCCTCATGATCCATCAAGATTATCACTCATGTTGTTTCATTTTTAGATGTAGATATCCCAAAAAAGCTGTGTGGAAAGCTGAAGTCAAGTTACAAGCCTATGTTCTATACTTGAACCAACTCAGGATTTCTAGCTTTGCTCGTGGCATCATAATCAAGGTTGTCAAAGTGATCATCATCTACATTCACTTTTTCTTTTGTAAAGAATGTCTCTTCAGTTCATCAAAAATTTAGGAGCTCCATTGTTAAGGGAGCGTTTGGTTTGTAACAAGGAATCACTATGGGCATGGGTTTAGTAATTGAATGGGAATGGGAATGGAAATGGTAATAGATTTTAAAATCCTTCCCTCTTGGTGGGTTTAGAGTATCCCTAGATTTGTGGCTTTGTAACCCAATTTGTGAAACCAATCCCCTTAAGCAAACACCATACATGGAAATAGAAACCCATTCCTTCATTCCCATACCTACTAACCAAACACACCCTTAAAGCCATTTGTGACCAACCATCTTCTTTGAAGACCTGAATAACCACACATGAGCCAGTTAACCTTTTACATCCCACAAATTGAGACAAGCATTGTGGTTCAGTCGGTAAATGTCCAGGAGTACGATTCCTATTCAAATCTCCAAATTTTCATGAGCAAGTATCCACCATTGGTGATCATCTCTTACCAAAACAGCAACTAAAATCAAAATATCCGTAAAAGGTAAGTGCTTAAGAAAAAGCAATCAACTATCTCAACTAACTAGAAAAAGGATGAAAGTTTCCTTAACAGTGTGCAACTCTAGTGTTAATTTATAAGGTCATGTTAGTCCTTCTCCATGCTTCAATAATGCTGTGACAAACTTAATAAAATTCAAGTACAGGGCATTGTAAGATGCTACATTGCTTCAAAACTGAAAAGATACAAACAGAAAAAAATGCTAAAATGAACTTACACTTTCTGAGAATTGTGGGCTTGGAATCCCTGCAGCCATCGATCTGAACAGTGGAGTTACTTGAATTGGTGAATTGAACTCTGAATTTGGCAAGGGACAAATTGCTCCAACGTCATGGTCAAATTCATCACAAGAAGCTAAAATATATGTAAAAGAAGCAAAACATAAGTTTATCATCAGGAATCCAATATGATAACATAATCAGGAACAGAATTTACCTTGGTTTATTGTTGAATCAAGTATAGTTATACTTTTGCCATCAACATTGCTATCTTGAAGTGGTTCAATTTTCTCAATCACTTGGGAAAGGGCGGTTGACCCTGTACTGTACTCAGAGCTGTCTGGGGATCCTTGATACAAATCAGGTTGTCTGCACAAATGTATGTTTTTAGTGTTTTACGCAAGGCAATGTTAACTATGTCAAGTGAAATTACAAATATATATCCCTTGTTTACCTCCACGACTGTTGGCTTCCTTCATCACAACATATATCATGTACCAGATCTTTGATATTCTCAAGTTGAAAATCCATATCAGAAACGTCGTATCCAGCCACATTACTTTCTTTGTTTTGCTTGAGAAAATCTTGAACAGCCTAAACATAGTATGATAAAATGACATAGTTTTACAATATTAAATTGTATTCAGTATGATCAGTAAAATTAAAAGTGATTTACAAGGAAAGTTGTTTCATACTCCACAAGATACAATATGTTTGTCAAACAAGCACAAAAGAGTTGCAATACACGTATATCATGAGAAATCTTTTCACCTTGCAAGCATTTTCATAACTCTCATCAGTTTTCTCCATATTAACTTTGCGTGCAAGTGAGCTGAGCAATTCTGCTTGTTGTAGCAATGCAATAATCTTTGGATCATCCTTCTTGAGAAACATTCCTTCAACAACATTAATCATCAGTTGCTTTTTATCAAGCTGAAACACTTGATAGGTTCACATATTCCAATCAAATGATCATATTTTCAACAACTTAAATTTATATTACTAAGAAACCCTTAAGTACAACTCAACCAACATACAATCAACAATTCCAAAATCGTAACATCGATGAAGTTTCTTTTATTGTGAATTACCATCTTTCGATCCTTCCTCACTTTTGGAAGGAGGCTGAGTAGTGAAGGTGTTGATGTTATGACAGTTCTGTAGAAGTACTGCAAATGGAAGTCTTAGTTGCTGATCAATCGTTCTAAAGGTTCCGCTTAATTCTTCTGGTGTATCAGAGATATGTTTCCTCCTGAACAAGAAACAGAGCATTAATGTAAAAATATTCAACTTTGATGCTCTATTTGTGGGACTGAAAGTCTACACTAAAAAATACCTCATCTTGGAAGGAGGCATGGAAGTTTCTAGAACTCTATCTGCATCTTGTCCATTGTGAAATCTGGTCCTCTTATTGTTTGTTGTGATGTAAGAAGTGTTGTTCTCTTTTGCTAATGCTTCATTCTTTGCCCGCTTCTTACACAAAGTGGAGAACCGATTCTTAACAGCATTGTCCGTCCTTTTTTAAGCAAGAGAAGTTTAATTGTTATTTAATCTATCTTCATTACAAACCTGGCAATTGAATCGAAATTCATATACCTTCCTGAAACAACTTTTGCTATTTCAGTCCATCGGTTGCCGAATATCTTTTGGGCCTGAAAAACATCTTGTAATCTTAGTTTATCTCATTACACGTGTTCAAAAAGGAAAAAAAAAATATCTCCGTACAAGAATTTGAATATTCATAAAATGACACTATAACAGGCGGATTGATAACTTGGACACAAAAAGACATGATACGCTTACAACTGTACCTCGCATAGTAGCATGTCTTCCTCCTGTGACCATCCTCCTTTTTTAAAATCAGAATTCAAATACGTAAACCATCTGCGATATCAAACAACAGTTAATCAAATCAAATATTAATAACATACCAAATATTAACGAAAGAAAGTTTGGATCTTGCAAAACAGAAGATAGTATAAATAAATGTCAAATAATTTTTAGTTTTGAATCTTTCTTGTTTACCTTCTTCTGCATTGCCTGGTAGTTTTATCGTTGAACTTTGATGCAACAATAGCCCAACTGCACATCACACATCAATCTTGTTAACCAAATAATTACTAGCTTTTCAAATAACTTTATTGCCATCAAACCATCACATATGAGGTTTAAATAACTAGAAAATGAATCATACTTGTCGGTTCCATGTATCCGGATTTGCTCCCTCAATATATCATCCTCCTGATAGACAAACACACAATACGATCATAAGATACAATTCCAATTGATTGACATGCATAATAAAGTATTTAATTCAAATGATCAAATTATGAACAACCTCTTGTGACCATGAAACAATATGCCTCTCTTTCTGCTTCTGAGTTTCACCACCACTACCTCCATCACCATTATTATTACTACTATTAATATTACAACTACTAGTAGTACTATCACAACCTTTCTTCTTCATATTCTGCATCTTTCACTACCGACAACAATAACAACAACTCTCTTTTGTTTACCTAAAAAACTTAGCTCTCGCATGCTAAAGAAAAAGAACAACTCTTTTGGCGTTTATATGTACATAAGTGTATCTTATCATACATATGTTATGTTATATAAAAAAATAAAATAAAGAAAGTGAAGGTGAAAAGGAAAACCCCCAAATTTGACACTTTTTTAGGGCTAACAACTTTACAGACTACTACTACTACTGTTTACTTCACACCATTTGCCTCGGATTCCATCTTTTTGATTCAATCAAAAATCTACACGCCTTTCAAACCCTAAAAAACACAATTTTTCACAATCAAAATAATTTAACACTTAACAATCAATAAATTAGGTTAATCAGACACATAGCGATAAACAGAAAAACGAATTGCAGGAATGTAACAAGTGATATCATAATAATCATACATATATATATACATGTATATATACAACTTTTTGTGTATCGTGTATCGTATATCACGAGAATCGAGAAAATTGAATAACCGTAGATCTACTTGAGTATGCAATTGATCTGAAAGTATACAATTGAAAATTGAAATAGAATTAAATTAAATACCTGTAAATAAATGGATGAGTGTTTGTTGAAAAAAGTGGTGTGGGGCTTAAGAGCGCGGGGATGAGAATGAGTTTGAAAAAATGACGCTGAAATCCACGAAGTAACCAATTTGGAACATATGAGATATAGAGAGAGAAATTGAGTAATTGGATTATATTTATATATATTTTGTATGTATATGTATGTATATTGTATGTATATGTGTATGTATAGGTGAGTAGTGTGGTTATTATTGAGATTTACGCTCCTGTGTGATGATGGTGGTTGTGGTGAAGAAGGAAGGTGGTGGTTTTACTTTCACTTTCATGTGATTTCTGTAAATGTTTGTTTTTTAAACCCAACAAAATATTCCCTCGTATTTTTCAAACTTTTTATGTTTGAATGTCATTTTTTTAGTTGGCTTATATATTATTAGTTTGACCTGATTTTAAATAAAAATAGTAGTATTATTTATAGTTAGAAAACTGAAATTAAAAAATGTTATATTATATTTTATTTATATGCATATAAACATATATAACTATAAATATATATAAATATAACAATATTATAGAGGAGTTTTCTAATTTTCCTTCAACTTTGTTGAAGTTTTTAATATATATATCTTGCTTTGATAAACAAATAAATAAATAATTACCATATACCAAATTATTATTCTTTAACTCCTAACAAATGTTTTATAATTTTTATAGTTTTATAGTGTACAATGCGCTTCTTTCAAAGTGCTTGCGTATTGGACGTTCAGACGTTCATTCAGTTAACGAATATTAACGAATATTAGGTATACTACTATACTAGATGGAGCCACGTAGGCTCGAGAGGGTCAATTGAACCCGCTCATTTAAATCAATTTTTGTAATATCAATGTTATTTAACTGTATTGTCGATTTAGTTATGAACCTGTTAATACTGTATAAAATTATGATCATTTTGTAAGTGTGAACCCATTAAAGTTTTTTTTTTTCTTTTGCTCCGTCTCTCCCTGTATAATGTATATATTAACTTTTGTAAATATTGTATAATAATTTTAAGCCTGTGCGATGCATGACAATTTAAAGTATACATTTTTTATTCTTATTAATTTAAAATATAATAGAAAATTAATTAAATAATTTATTAACTTCAATTAAGAGGTTGACACGTGACAATAATGATTACGTGATAAATTCTGAAGCTTTCTTTTAAACTCTTTTAATGTATTTTGTTATGTTTTCAAGTGGTAAGCTTACTTTGTTAATCAAATAAATAGAAAAGATAGTATGTGATACCACAATAATTCCCTAAGAACATTTTCAATGTTAGCACTAAATGTACTTTTTTGTACTAAAATACTACAAAAATGTAAAAAATGCACTTCAATGTTAGCACTAAAATTACACTGTTTTAGTGTAGTGACAAATAGTGTTTAGTGTTGCACTAAAATTAGTGTCGCACTAAATACTATTCACGTTAAAGAACGATATATATATATATATATGTGTGTGTCTGCGCGCGCGCGCGTGTACGTTGGGCAACGACTAAAACATTAAAAAAACCTATTTTATACCTATAAATACACAACAACAATTCATATAATTCACACTAAATATATACTATTTATGCATACACAATCACAAATACTATCACCAAAATTGATGTGATTAATGATATTAATCAAATTTTTGACGATTCTTCAGAAGACGGCGAACTTATGGCAATTGTGTAACAATGCGCCGAGGAAATGGGGCCGGAAGTTCACACTCACAAGAACAACGACCATGTAACTATATACGAAGGGACCGTTAAGGTGCCGGGCAACGTTGGTGGAGGACTACTTTTCCGATGATCTGAAGTGTCCGCCTAGCAACTTTAAAAGACATTTTGAATGCGTCGGTAGTTGTTTATCTGAATAGAAACAGTCATACAAATTACTTTATTGAACCTATCCCCGACATTTTCCATATTATAAACAACGTCTGGATGCACATTTTGGTGTAATGGAATCGAACAACGACGTCAATATTTTAAACAATTATCCATTGTTCGAAAACGACAATGGTCCACCAAAACCGTTTGATGTGAATGAGATTCGGTACACAAAAGGGTATTATCTCGTTGATGGTATTTATCCAGATTGGGTTACGCTCATGAAGGTGTATTCGTGTCCTACTGACGAGAAACGACACAAGTTCAAAAAATTTCAAGAAAGTGCACGAAAGGATGTGGAGCGTACCTTTAGTGTGCTTCGAGGTAGGTGGGGAATAACAAAGTGTCATGCTAGAGCAATGAGCGTGAACAAGATTCGAAGAACATTGTACCTTATGTGATATTGCACAACATGATTCAAGAAGATAACGGATTCACAATAAGTCCGCTTGAGGAAGAGTGTCTCGCCGATCCGGCTAACTTGGTTCTAGGCGGGTTTAGGGAAAAAAATTTTGCGTTGAAGCAAGAGTAAAAGAAACATGCAATAGAGCGGTGAATGACACACTATGAAGCGATCTCACCGAGCACATTTGAACGCTTCCGTCCAACTTTCGCAAAGTGTAGACTCTTTATACCGGACAATCAAATGTATTAATATCATGGTCTCTCTCTTTATATTGGTTTGTAACCAATACATAAATCGTGATTTAAGATTTTGTTAATTAATTAATATTTTAAATATATAATTGTTAATTATTTTACGAAAATACATGTACAAATTATGTAAAAGGAAAAGTACAGAAAAATATATTATACTCTTCACCTATATCGATTTAAGGTACATAACTTTAATTTTTTAATTTAAGTTATTGAACTTTCAATTTGTAATCAAGTTAGAGACATGTTTTACGTAAAATTGCACAAATGACGAGTTGTCACCGAATTTCTTCGTTATAAGGAACATATCTACTTAATCGATTAATATTTCTCAATCAATTAATAAAAATATTGAGTGCAAAGAGAGAAATTAAAAAGTTGAAAGTGGTGATGAATTTTTGTTAATTTATCTCTTCTCACTCAATATTTTTTAAAATTGATCAAGGAATACTAATCGATTAAGTAGATATGTTATATATAAAGAAGAAATTTGGTGAAAACTCGTCATTTGTGCAATTTCATGTAAAACACGTTCCTAACTCGATTACAAATTGAAAGTTCAATAACTTAAATTGAAAGTTTTAAAGTTAGTACTTTAAATCAAAATAGGTAAATTCCCTTCTATAATTCCTATTAAGTATTTGGACTAAGCACACGTATTATAGATGACCTAATTTTACCTATAATATTTGAACATCATACTAAACAACTAAATTCCAAATCTTAATATCCTAATTTACAATTTGGAACTAAATGAAATAAGAATAAGATAGGCAAATAAGTAGGGTAGGAAAGAGACATGGCCACAATAACAATTTTATTGTCTTTCTTGATACATCAATTTCCCGCCAAATAAGTAGGATGCATCTAGTTACATAACAAATTTGAATAAATACAAACTATTATTAAGTTGTAATATAATTTATTTTTTTCAAATATATTGTTTTTTATTTTTTTGCTTTAAAGATAAAACCAAATACTCCAATTGTTAGGGATGTTAATCATTCATAATATTGTGGCTAAATATTTAATTTCATAGTTAGGGTCTAGTTTCTATACTTTTCTAAAGAAAACATGGTATATCAAATAACTAAAATATAACATAAATAATGTTTATTAAAATTTCAGTATTGCAAAATTAGTAGTAATTGAACTTAAGAAAATCATGCAATTGAAATGTCAGCTTTAACGGCCTAGCTAATTAATTCAAGAATTTTACTAAAAATAGTCCTTGAGGATATGAATAACAACTAACTTTTTATGGGTGGTTGGTAAATTATGATTAAAAACTAACTATTATTGTTAATGTTTGCCATTTACCTACATGTGATTGGCGATTTTATGACGGTTAAAGAGAATTTACGGTTATTTTAATTGTAGGTAGTTGTTATTCATAGACATTAGGGCTATAACCAATATTTTCTTAATTTAATATTTTTAAAACATTCCAAGAAATAAAGATGGGTCTCAAGCAATTATTGTAGTTGGAAAAAATTTGCACCCAAATACAATGGTATCCAAAGAATGCTCATGTTGCATGTCATACAAAAATAACATGACTATGATTTTACACAACATACTATGAAAAAATCCAATAAATTATTATTATTATTAAGATCAATTTTATCCACAAAATAATATTCAACTGAATTCTTTATACCATGATTTAGAAAACAAAAGGACAAACAAGGAGAACCCCAATTCACTTGTTTAAAGCTGCTAATAACCCTACACCCACCTACAATCAATACACATACAACTTTATTGTGAATCAAGATGATGGTTTATGAATTATGATGATTTAATAAGTTTATGGTACAAATTAAATGATATGATACATTTTTTAAAATCAACATTTGTTAAAATGTGGGATTTATACATATATATATATATATATATATATATATATATATATATGAGTACATACTTAAGCTACAACTGATTTACGGAATTTCATAAAATTTGATTGTTTTGGAATCTTAATTTTGTTCCCTAAAGGTGTTTGGTTAAAAATGAATTGAATTAAAATTCATCAAATCTATTCACACAAAATGAATCCAAATTTATTACAAGTTTTATTGTAAATCAAATCGTTTTATTAGTTTCAATTTCACAAAAAATATTTAACGAACCAAACACACCATTAAAATTTATTACATGTTTCAGTGTGTGTCGTTGGAGCTTACCCACTCCACGTAACGGCATACCAAATGGTAATAACTTGCTATTAACAAAATACTTGTGTCTAAGACCACTAGGAGTTGTGGGTTGACGACGGTCAGGAACATATGCGAGTGTCCAGTGGTTGTGTCCCGTCATGGAGTGGGTAATGGGAGTACATGATAAAATCGGACACTACACACGACTTTTTCTTTATACTCCAACGGTTAGAAATATACTGTAATAAAATAAAATAAAAAATGTTTTAAAGAAAGTAACTACTTTTTAAGAAAAATAAAAAATAAGATCTAAATTGCAATCTTAGTCGGTCAATCAGTCATGACTGCGAATAATTTTGCGAATAATTTTGCACTCATAAACTACTCGTGCCGCTGATGTGATGGCCAATTGTACACGATTATCGATCACGACTGCAAATAGTCTAGAAATCATAAGTTAGTGGATAAGTAATGTGCATTAAACACCTAAAACTAACGTGTTAGATGGATCATTTTAGATCACATAATACATATGCTTCAATAAGATTTTAGATAACTTTTGCTTAAATTCTATGTATATTTTAATTACAAAAAATTTATAATCCCAATGCTGAAATATTTTAATTTTAAGTTTCTCAAAAGAGAAAGGAAGGAGCGTTTAGTTATAAAGTGGAACTGCTATTGGTTTCTAGGCCATGGCTATCAAGCCATTTCCCCACTTCAAAAGTGTTTTTTCTTTGTTTATTTAAAACCTTAAAACCATAGGTTTAGTGATAATTTTGTTTATTATGTTTTCATTATTACGTCTAAGATGAAGGTCAAGATATAGGGTCTCAATGGGTTGTCACGGGAAGAAAATATCAACTATTTTTTTTTCTAAAAGCACAAAATATTAATATTATTATATAAGAAATCGATACATCACAGAAGATCAACTTTCAACTTTTAATCTACAAGACATACATTAAGAAGAATGGAATGCTGATGCCTAGATCAAAATACAAGCACTAAAAATCTATTCTTAGAAATTCCATTGAGACCTTTTGTGACCAAACCAAAACCAAAAAAATATGCAATGCTTATGCTATTAATCCTTGTTTGCTTCTCTCGGATTGGTACACTACTCTATCCAGGAGCTTTTAAACTTCTTGAATCTATAAGATAAACAAAAGAAAGATAAGACTTGAACTTCAGCGCATAAATCTAAATGATTAGTCCATAAAATATCAGCTATTTAACTAAAGAAAAGAAAATGTTCGACAAGCTACTAAGAGTGTGTTTAGGATTAGACTTTGCATTTTTGATACGCCATTTTGTAAAAACATATGTTTCAATTTGTTTTCTAAAAGTGTGTTTTCTCTCTAACAAAACGAGAATAATCATTTTTTTAAACATTCCAGTCTAATTAATTGCGTTTTGTTAATATAATGACAAGATAATTTTTTCAAACACATTCTCGAACACCCTTAAAGATGATGTTTCATTTTTTTGCTTCATTAAATTTAAAAATATCCAAAACTCATATCTAAAATCCTTATAAAACATTTGAGATTCATCCTTAAAGTTTACAAATGGAAGATGAGAATGTCCATCATACCCCTCTTATTATTAACTTAATATTAATAAGTCAATTCAATATCAATAAAAATAATCTTATTTATGGAACTAATTTAAAATTATAAGAATAATAATAACAAGTGAAAATCCCAATTATTTTTCAATTTGATACAAATTTCGTTATATATATCAAAATATATATATATATGATAATATTATTCTCATTAAATTTTCTAAATTTTTTGCAACCATTTAAACACCATCATATTAGTCTTTGTATGTATAACTATATTTTCATGTATAAGTAGTATACATGATAATCTACTGATCATACACGTTATTAATCTACACAAAGCTCATTATATTCATATTCATTAATAAAAATCAGAAAACATGATTAGTTATACTGAAGTAATATCACACGCTATCTTTTACAATCGTCGCAGACCATTATAGTTTTTTTTATACGGTTATCGCTACATAGAGTAGTTTCGTTTATATAAAAAAAAAACATGCTAATCGAAACAATAATCAAATTTTCAAATGTAATATCGACAGCGATGGAGATAATATCGACTAATTTTATGAATTTGAAATGCTATCAAAAGGTAGCTTTTTAATCCTTTAATATAATCTAGAATTAACGGTATGATTAACTATTTTAAGTACTTTATTTTGTAGTAAATATTTTATTATTTTACAAAATAAAGGAATTGGTAGTGGAGCTTGTTATGGAGGTCCAAGTTCCGAAAGAGATTGATGACTATGGGTCCTAAATTTTTGTTATTTTGTACACTATTCTCCGAATATTATTTCCATTTTTTGTTTTCATTCCACTTTATTATAAAGTATTAATTAAATTAAACATGCATTTTTAATTAAATAATTTAAACTTAATAATACATAATTACTTTACTTAAACATATACTCATAGCAGTGACTACAATTTATTATATAGTTTTAGAATTGTAAGAAAAATTTCAATCAATAATTGCGTGCAAAATTCGACACAATTAATAAGATATTTTCAAAACTACAATAAAAGTTACAAAAGGAATTAACATAAACACCAAATCTAACCTAATCTAATAGCTTAATTGGGTAATTTGAAAGGTACCCCTAACTTCCGTATCATATTTTAATAGTACGCGACCGTCTAACTTGCATCTAATAGCTTAATTACAAGAGCAGTAGAATCAAAATCAACCGACCATAATTATGTTTTGTTAGACTTTTAGTTAATCATGGGACATGTTTTTGGGGTACAAATATATGAAAAGTAATAGGGGGTGTTGATGCAATTTTTCCAAGTTTTTGTCTAAAAGTTACAGAAAGGTAAATTATGTGGGACAACTTTACAATTTGCTTTGCTAAATTGCCTTTTTGAAATGCACAAAAATTTGTTGCTTAACTGTCGTGTTAAGTACATAATATAATTAGATTTAATTTTTGTCATTTGTGCCCCTGACTGATAATTAAAAAATGATCCTAAAAAGTTACCCTATCTTGGTTTTAGTTTATTTTTTTAGTTTGCCTTTGACCACGTTGAAATTTTCAAACTTTCATATTTTGTCTAAACTACAAAAATCTATGTTACAAAATAAGGGATTTTTTATAGGGAAAATGATCTATGCTTTTAACTGTACAGATATATCAGTGCTGTTGGTTTTAGTATATGGACTGTTTGAGTACATTTATTAAAGCTGAAGGTATAAAATGTAACACATTTTTAGAAATGCTAATTGGTCAACAACATATTTTATATGTTCTTTTTATAAATATAAATATACTTATTATTATAATGTCTAATTTTTTGGTATCATAGACATAATTAGTTAATTAAAAGTAGTTGAACAATGGAAAATATAATTATCTTTCATTTTCTTGTGTATTTTACCGATATAATGATTAATTTATACTATTTAGGTTAATTGCCAAGCTAGTTCAAAAGGTCGATATCACACTTTTGCTTTTATAATTTGCAATATCTAAAGTGAATGAATTTTCAATGTTCAGGCAATTGGACTCATTCTTTGCATAAAATAACTTATATTATAAATTAAATATATAAATCAACAATCTAGATTGCAATGTTGGGAGGTGCGGTGTAGTTGATTTTGAAAATCCGGGCACTTTTGTAAGTATTAGAAGTTTAAGGTTTTTAAGTAAATTACTATTTACCAAATACTTGACAAAAATGTTTATTACTAACTATAACAATTTTGTATTTTTTTTACTAATTAAAAAACGGTTTAAATAGGATTTGTGTGTTGGTTTGAAATGAAAGGCCGAAAGTAGAGTCTAGAGTAAGCGCTCCTCGAGGCCCCATAATTTCTTTATCATCTTTTTTCACTAATTCTAAGTTGGACTTGGAGAATGTTGGGGATAATCATCAAATTTAAAGAGCAATAAAAAGAAAGTGCATCCCCCTCTAACCTACTAATAAACTTTTTTTTTTTTTTTTTAAATATATATATATTTTTAAATCAAACTTCACACTTCTAGATTGAACCTATCTAATAAGACAATGAAACATTTTTTTATAAGACAATTCATATTTTGATCATTAAAAATGATAGTCAAAGAGAAAAAGAAAACATATAAGTATGTCACTGTAGCTAAATGTTCAAATGAGAATATAAAAAGATATAGAATTTGTGAGAACTTTTAAATTATAGGGATTTTCACATGTTTAATGATTCAATCAAATGTGAACATTGATGTAAATTAAAGTTAAAAGCAAAATAGTTTGAGAAAACATCAAAATAACCTTTAAAATCAAATTTATATTTTTCATTCACATGTGCAAATTTGATATGTGCACATGTGAACACTTCATATATTTTATAATTTAACATGTATTTTGTTATTTTTAATTTTTGTTTGTCAATAATATAAACATTAAATAATATTTTTATGTAATTTATTACATTTACATGTATAAAAACAATGTAATTAAAAAGTTCTCGTAGTTCTGTACCTTTTGTAGTTCTCGTTTGTAACTAACCCTGTCACTATATATGCGTATATATTAACATGATACATGTGATATGAATCTTTAAAACTTGGGTATAATTCTAACAATAGTTAGTTTCGACCTTAGGCTATATACCAACGTGTAAATTTGGCTTATTGGGACTCTTAAGTACTTTTACTCTAATATTTGACCTCATCTAATCATTGAACCAACATTATTAATGTTGTCTCATGAAATTGTACCATGTGAGGATTTTTTTTAGTTCAAATTTTAACGCTTCTCGATTTATAGAATACATGTGAACATTGTCTGAATTGTAGTCTTTAAAAGTTATCACACCGGATTTAAATGATTCGAGGGTAGAATAACCAGCGGAACCAACTTTTTGTGAGAGTTATATACACTATCAGATAATCAAAGAAGAAATTTGCATATCTTATGATTAAAGGTGTTTTCTAGTATGAATAATTAAGACTACAAGGGTTTATATAGTTAGAAGTCAAAACTCCACACTGTCATTTATTTAATTGTACTTGGGAACAATTTAATAACTTCATAGACATCCATTATTTTAATCCACACAGACTTTTACTCTTTCACATTTCTTATATTAATCTGATTATTTTATTTTAAACCTAAAGATTTCAAAATCCAAATCAATTTTTTCCCATAAACACTAGAAAAACTCACCATTACCATTTCATAACACATTCAAACACCTTTTTAATTTTAATTGGTCTTAAAGCAATATAGAAAAAGAAAAACTCACTAATAGAGGAGGGTTATTGTAAAATCATTACTTATGGTATGAACCGTATAAACGATCTTTTTAATTTTTAATTGCATTATATGTACATGTTTTGCAAAATAAATAATACCAATATTATTTGAATTTTATTCTCTTGAAATTGATATATATATAACACATATATATGATACACAACTTAAAGTTGTGTATCACAACTTTTTGGTGTGATATTGTGATACACACTAAATTTTTTATAATGTGTATAATATTTTTTATAAAAAATTATCTCATCTTAAACAACATATTCTAATAATTTAGATATACCTTTTATAAAAAAATAGATAATCTTAAAATAAAAATTAAAAATATGCGTTCTCATGGTGAAGAGGTTTCTATTTGAACATTTTCCTATTATATAATAATAATAATAATAATTATTATTATTATTATTATTATTATTATTATTATTATTACTATTATTATTATTATTTAAATAAATGACAAAATCTAATAGTTTAGGGAAGATAAAAAGGAAAGTGGCAAATGAAGACTCACGTGTGAAATAATTAACGGGGCTTTTAGGGTTTAAAAAAAGGTAAAGTTATAAAATAGTGTTTGTAGGGTAACATAAATATAGAGTTTTTGCTTGGGATTCCTACATGTATACGTGTGGGGTATATTCTTATATATGTCTTGTTTACATCATATTACACGTACCTTTTTACCTCTCATTAAACTCTACTTAATTTCTTTTAACTAAAATTCCTTTTTAACCTATATATTTTCATTAGACAAATAGTGTATATTTTGTTATATGGAACGTATAAATATATATATATATATATATACTAAGGAGTATAAAAGAAAGCTCCAGAATTTGTCACGTAAGCATTATTGCCACGTGTCAATTTCTTAACTTCAGTTAACAAATTATTTAATTAATATTATATTATTATTTAATTATTTTATAATTTTATAATAATTAATAATTAATAAATATAAATGCTACATGTATTATAATAATATAGAAAAAAGAGTCACATACGAAAACAAAGTCCTATAAATAATTTAATTAATATTATTTTATAAATTATTTTAAAAAATATGTACTAGAATTATCATTTAATCACGCAATATCTAAAATAATTCTAATAATTAATAATTAATAAATATAAATGCTACATATATTATAATAATATGGAAAGAGGAGTCACATATGAAAGTAAAGTCCTATAAATAATTTAATTAATATTATTTTAGAAATTATTTTAAAAAATATGTACTCGAATTATCATTTAATCACGTAATATCTAAAATAATTTTAATAAATTATCGTGCATTGCACGGGTCTTCCACCTAATATATATATATATATATATATATATATATATATATATATATATATATATATATATATATATATATATGGGTTAGGTTCAAATGAAAATGCCAAAAGTGTTGAGAGTATGCGATCCAATAGGAATGCGCCACGTGTCACAAAACTTATTTCCCCCCACGTTTTTAAAAATTAAATATCTCAAGAATGGCTTATTGAAAAATTATAAAAATTGCACCATGAGAATCAACATTTTTTTCTCTTTGATTAGACATCTCACATGATATACTTTCGACGACTTTTTTTTTATGATTGTACAATATTAGTAACACATGTGGTACTCGTTGGTAACACACGTGTTACTCGTTTACAAAACCCAACGAAAACGAAATTTTTTTTTGTCGAAAGTATACCTTGTGAGATCTCTAATCGAAGAGAAAAAAACGCTGACTTTTATGGTGCAATTTTTATGATTTTTCGACTTACCGTTTGGGAGATATTTAATTTTTAAAAACGTGGAGAAAAGTGGGTTTTGTGACACATGGCGCGTTCTTATTGATTCCTCCATTCTCAACTAAAGTTGTTGTACTCATTTGAACTTTACTCATATATATATATATATATATATATATATATATATATATATATATATATATATATATATATATATGGTAGAGATCAGGAGGGAAACAATTTTTTGAGAGAAGTAGAAAAGCTAACCATTCATTCGTGATAAGTGATAATCAAACATAAAATAACATATTTTTACCAAGAAATATTAATCAAAACCGATGTTATACCTACTAATATTCACATATAAACTACTTTTTATAACTTATAATATCATATGATGAATATTAAGAGAATTTTCTAACATTCATCATTAATGAATGTTAACTGAAGTGGATATTTTCAGTTTTTTTGAAAATTATTCGTTAGCATTAATCCACGATGAATGATAATCAAAATGTATAAAAACATATTTTTACCAATAAATATTAATCAAAACCGCTGTTATAACTATTAATATCCATCAATAAACTATTTTTTATAACCTATAATATCATATGATTAATATTAAGGGGATTCACTAACATTCATTGTTGATGAATGTGTAGATTCCGTACTTCCCAAAAAAATTGTACTTTCCTGTGAATCTGAACTATATATACGTGTGTGTGTGATAAAATAATTGATACACATGTAAAAACAATTATATTTTAGTTTTATTGGATATCATACAAACAATCTGATAAGGGATACTAAATTTTCTTTTATATTATATTTTAAATTTAAATTTAATTTTTTTAATTGTTATATGCTTCAAAATAAAATCACTTTCTCTTGTACTCGCCTTTTATTGCATTGCCACCAATATCTTTAAAAGAGAATAGATAAAGGGATTTCAAGAATCCTATGCTATAGTTTCTTGTTTTTGAATATATTAAAAGTATATAAAAAAAGTCATAATCTTTTACAATATAAGTTATTATTATTATTACTACTATTATTATTATTATTATTATTATTATTATTATTATTATTATATATATATATATATATATATATATATATTTTTTATTTTTTTTTGAGAAATCACACCCAAGAAAGTATTAATAATTTACTAAACCATGCTTAAGAATTGAATTTATATCTCTAAACAAATTTTCATCACTCAAACAGGCCCAATTCAAGTAATAATCTTAAGCAAAAAAATCAGGCCTTACTTGAGCTTCTTCATATCAACACACATGATTGCAACTTGTATCCTACAAACCATGGTGCGTTTAAATCCTTTCTACGAGTCATGTTATAACCATCTTTTTATCTTCTTAATCCATAAGCTTCATGTAAAGCACTGTATGAACCAGACAATTTTTATCTTTCTTTTTTAATACTTTGCTATTTATTCCGTCTCATTTTAAGTGTTCATATTGCTATTTTAGGCTATCCAAATATAAATATCTACTTTCATATTACAACAAATCAAAAACGTTCGTAACTGATAGATGTGACATTTTATTGGTGGACAATGTAATGATTGCACATCTTCGGAACTTTTTCAAAATTTTATAGTGAACACGCTTAAAACGGGATGGGGATTGTATTAAATGTGCAATACAACATACTTCAATACATATGATTGTATTGTACTAGTGATCTTTGCAACTTGTTTGCTAGTGACTTAAACTACTTTCTTGGTGATATTCAGCAAGACCATTCAAAGTTGCCTAAAACATCATACCACACACATCAATGTATTATATATGCTTGTACTGTACAAGCTAGTCATCTTTGCAACTTGTTTGCTAGTGACTTGAACTACTTTCTTGGTGACATTCAACATGACCCATTCAAAGTTGCCTAAAGAATCAAACAACACCTTACAAATACTACAAACCATTGAGTGTTGAAGGAATAGAGGTTGGGTGCCCATACTATTGAGTGTCCATACTTCAAGAAGTTAAACAAGTTACCCTTTTCAATTTCCCTCCAAATACAACATGTTAAATTAAACAGAAAAAAAAGAAGAAATAATGAAGTATAATCTTTAAAAGAATGTGAGAGTGATAGTATTGAATTCACAAGGGTGTGGGTTCAAGTTCAACCCTGTACCCTGCAAAGTTAACATCTTTAAATAAAGAAAGAATGTTCAGGACCATGAGCCATCACCACACCGGACCAACCCGACCCAATTGCATACCTTAAGCCATGACCCATGACTCGACACCACCCACCGCGTCGGTTGATCAATTGTCCTAAAAACAGTCAGTTAAAGCAAACCAATGAATCCCTGAATCACTTATCAAAAGTTGATTTACAACTAAGCCTACAAGGCTTTTAAGTTGGCCCTATTCCAAATGATTGATTATTTCTTAACCATATCCCCACATTATATCAAATCGACATATGTTTATAATTCTTAAGATGTGAACCCGAGTTTTTTTTTTTTTTTTACAAAACGCGATACAATTACTCTGTATTTTTCTAAAGATATCAATGTATCGATTTGTTAAATTATCAAGAAAATGCACATAAACAGTTTTAGTGATGTATCATATACACAATTTTTGATCATTTTTTTCCATAACAAAAAAGAGGAAAAGGGTGCATGTATGCATGATTGAATACTTTTAACAAGGCAAAGAGTGATTGCAAATGCAAGTCTTTTTGTAAAGTAGCATACGATATCTAATGATAAGTGAAAAATACTTGAATAGATTCCATTCAAAGCTCCTAAATGGGCCTTTCATCACTACTTACTTACTGACATTCAACTTCATGCTCACCACCTAACCAAATTAAACCCATCCAAACATTTTCAATTTTAACCGTATGGTGCTGGCTTATTCGTATTTAAGGGCGCCTGAATGACTTTCTAGAAGTCACGGGTTCGATCCCTCTCTGGGTAAAAATTTATCAGATGGTCAAAGGAAGTATCGAAAACGGCCACGACAATGGCTAGGTCGCGTACATCACGAGCATAAGCTCGACCACCCGGGGAGCCTGTTATAAACGGAATACCCGTTAAAAAAAAACATTTTAAATTTTAATAAATATAATCATATATGCATTACATTCGAATTTAGTTTTATGTACATCAATTTGTGTTCATATGTATAAAAAAAATCAATGGAAAATGATTTTTAAGCCGTTCATCGAAATAAAAACTATGCATACCCGCAGTCGGGATTTGTTCAAAATAGTATTCGATGAAATAATCGTAAGATAATTGGAAGCGTATATGATCATGAAATGACGATGATTCATGGTACAAGAATCTTGTATACATAAAATATTTGATTTTGATACATATTTATTACAGGACACAAAGTTATCAATCTAAATGACAACAATAGTATGCACATACTGGACATTTAGATCCAACGGAATTTATTATTATTAGTATTATTATTATTATTATTATTATTATTATTATTATTACTTACTTACTTACTTACTCACTTACTTATTTATTTAATTTAATTTAATTAATCTAAGTGTAGCATTTTTCTCTTTATATATCGGGTACCCATAAATGGGAAAAATTAAAACTAGGCATTGGTTTGAGAGGGCAACACAATATTAGAATATCAGTTTAGGGTTGGTTGGTTGGATACGGCCCAACTACATATGGGCCAATATGCAAGAGGGCTAGATATGTGGACATTAATTCTCAAATGGGTCAACAATTGAACGCGACGAAATTGGGTTAACATTTAGGAGCGGCCCATTTAAATTTGGCCTTTATAACTTCAACGTCTTTCTTTCTTTCCTTTTTTTTAATTACAGACTCGTATAGCCGTATATGATAGATTTAGTGTATACATTGTGAGTCAACATGAGTCACAAATATACTATACTATTATGCATAACACGTTGGGTAAAAGTGTAAAACAAACGCTTCATTCGTGTGTCAGTTTGTCGTATGTGCGTATGTTCAAAAACAAAATCTACTTTGAAGCGTGCAATGTTACGATAACTTCATGCAAATAAAATGAAGATATAAAACTAACTACTCTTCTGATGATGTGAATTTAATCACAAATGCAAAATATATAAATGAAATTACGATCGGGGAATAAAAAAAAACGTGTATTGTGTTTATCGTTTTTTTTTTTTTATTTTTTTTTATTTTGTTCTATAGGTTGAGTAATGAGATATAGTAGTGATATACTACTATAGTATGTTTTATTAGATTATAAGCGTAATTTTATATTATGTATCATAATAAATATATATCACCTTAAAATCATTATTAATTATACCAAAAAGTTATAAAAATAGTTTGACATTTTTGAATTCAAAAACTTGATAAATCGCATTAATGTCTTGTATGTCATTGCACACCACATGCAACGCATGTGGCCTCTGAACAATCTCTACTTAACCCGAATTTTGAAATATTATAAGTTTATATGTACTAAATATATTTTTAAATCAATAAAAAATTATTAAAAAGGCCAAATTGCCACTCTTCCAACCATGTTCAGAACATTTTATTATATTTGGCACATGATCCAAGAAGAATAAAATTTGTTGAAATATTATAAATTAAGAGATTAAATATGAAAATATTCACAATTAATTGCCGATTTACAAGCTCGATCGATCTTTCTTATTGATTTTAATATTGCATTTAAAAATCACGGACAATTTTGGATGCGAAAGAAGATTTTGTCACATGCGAGATGTCTTTACTTGATATTTTAATGATTTTTTTTTAATTGTTGAATTTTAGTAACAAAGTTGTCTCCGCAATAGTAGCCTAGTGGTGGAAGCATGTAACATAAAATCGGAATTCACGAGTTCAAATCTCGTCATCGTGTCCTTTTAATCGTGGATTAGACAATTTATCTTTTTCATATTGACTGTGAGATCGGTCTGTGAGGGGCCGCCAAAGAGTTAATTTACCTTTTCTTAAGTAACAAAGTTATAGATCGATTTGTAGTAGTATAGTTTTAACACTCTGGCACATTGTTTTATTGTGAAGAATTACACCGCTTATTTATTTACTCCGTATTCACGAAGTATGATTACACACATAAAACAATAAAAAAAGTTGGTCTAATTGAAACAAAACCGATTACAAAAAGTCAGATATATGGATATACATATATATATATATTTAAAGGAGTATAAAAAAAGCTCCAGAATTTACCACATAAGCATGATTGCCACTTGTCAATCCTTTATCTTCAGTTAACAAATTATTTAATTAATATTATATTATTATTTTATTATTTTATAATAATTAATAAATAATAAATATAAATGCTACATATATTATAATAATATGGAAAGAGGAGTCACATACGAAAACAAAGTCCTATAAATTATTTAATTAATTATTTTATAAAATATGTACTACAATTATCATTTAATCACGTAATATCTAAAATAATTTTAATAAATTATCGTGCATTGCACGGGTCTTCCACCTAGTATATATATATATATATATATATATATATATATAGGAAACGGATCTAGAGGGAAACATTATTTTCTGAGGAAGAGGGAACCTACACATTAATCAACGATGAATGTTAATGAATTCCCTTAATATTCATCATATGATATTATAAGTTATAAAAAATAGTTTATTGATGAATATTATTAGTTATAACATCGTTTTGATTAATATTTATTGGTAAAAATATGTTTTTATACGTTTTAATTATCATTCATCGTGGATGAATGATAACGAATAATTTTTCAAAGAAACTGATAATATCCACTTCAGTTAACATTCATTAATGATGAATGTTAAAAAATTCTCTTAATATTCATCATATGATATTATAAGTTATAAAAAGTAGTTTACATATGAATATTAGTAGGTATAACATCGATTTTGATTAATACTTCTTGGTAAAAATATATTTTTTTACGCTTGATTATCATTTATCGCGAATGAATTGTTAACTTTCATCTTTCCCTCAAAAAATTACTTTTCTCTTAATCCCTACCATACATACATACATACATACATACATACATATATATATATATATATATATATATATATATATATATATATATATATATATGTATGTATGTATCATTACTTTGAATAAAACTTATGTGTGGAGATCATGTAATGTAAATAATAAAACGAGTGGGTAAAATGCATATGTTATTCAATAATTTTATTTAACGTTTGATTAAATACTTAGGTTTAATAGATAACATAAACATAAATTGTGAGCTACTATATATTAACTACTTTTGAGTGGTGGTTAGGACGCTGCCAACGGCCTATCGATTTGGCCATAGCAGGGCAGTCGGTTTGGCAAGTCGAATATCTGACGACGGAGCGAACGATGAAGATGTGGTGCCCAACTTGAATAAATTTTTTATTTTTAATTTACCGTTAAAAAGTAAAAAGAAAATAACCGTAAACAACATATATGACCTTTTTTCAATATTTTTACCCACTTTTTTTAACACTCACTCCTATATATATAAACACACTTCAAACACTTATTTTTCACACATCTACAACTACAAACAACTACAATCATACAATTATATACACACTACTCTTTTTACAGAACTACTACACACTATTCGTTTTCTTTTATAACAAAAATGCTTAAAAGTCACTACACACCCAAACACCTTCTCACGATATGTGGCAAAATTTACTCAACAATCCTATGTCAAACTCAAATTCACCGACGGATTCAACTTCCGCTCAATCGAGCCATCGCTCACCGAGTAATCCAATCGGATTTGCACAATTTGCACCGATTGCTAATCCGTTCCCACTTGCACCCCCGAGACCCACAAAACCAATTTCAATTTCAAGGATGATACCAACAACCTTCACCAAACACACAATTCACACAATACCAATACATTTCACTAAACACACAATTTTCATAAAACCCACAACCTCACATGTACCCCACAATTCTCTCCATACCCACAATTCTCTCCATACCCACAAACTCCCATAAATCAAAATCAATACGACAAACGTCCAAACACCACCAACAAGCCAAAGAAGAATGTCAAAACGAGGTCGATGTCTAACCCGAACCACAAGATTTGAAGCCAAAAAGAAAGCAAGTGAAATGGATCGACAAGGAGGTCAAAATCTTGTCTGAACGGTGGGTACACACTTCCAAAAATGGTGTCCAAGGAAATTCACAAACAGACCAAAGATTTTGGCGAAAACTAGCACGCGACTACAATTCTTTATTTCTCAAACAACTTAACATTATTTCGCTAACGGAAAATGGAATAAAATTGCCAAAGACGTCAAGGTTTTCAATTTACTCTACCGACAGCATAATGAGCCTCATCAAAGTGGGGCACGAGACGAAGACATTTTACAAGCGACCCGTGACCACTTCAAACAACAACAAAAACAAAAGTTCATTTTCGAGCAATGTTGTAATGTACTCAAAAATACCCGAAGTTCTTTTTTGATACGGGGGTCATGAACAACAAACGTACATTCGAAGACTTATCGGAACCGGTCAATCTTGTAGCGGACGAAGTCCCGAACCCCAACCCGATCTATGACCCTATTGCTTCTAATATGCAAAGGTTATTACAAAATGACCCGATACGCCGTCCACCCAGTCATAACTTAAATAGAAAAAGTATAAAAAAATTCGGATTACTCATATGTCGGTTGTTTGCCAAGAAGTTTCGAAGATGAAACCCTTGAGACGGTTAAGAAATCCGCCAAAGTGCAACAAATCGCAATGCAAACAATTATCGAGAATTCTAACAAAAAGTTAGTTTTGAAAGCGTTGAACTTTATTTGTAAAAAAATACCGAAGGGGTATTAAAAAAAGGAACTAAAATGCTTAAAAACGCTCGGAAGAATGTGGTAAAAACGTATTCGACACAATTCGCGACAATGATTGGTTCGGGTTCACGACAACAAGAAGACGAAGATTCCGACGAAGACGAATCCGAAGATTCGGAGTAGACTACTTATTTTATAAAATGTAATATTTTTTCTTTAATTATTGTAATGTTTTTTTTAATTGGGTAATGTTTTTTATTTTAATAAAACTGTTTTATTTTAATATTGTATTTGAAATATATAAAGTAATACTCCCTCCGTCCCAAAATTATTGTCACCGGACAATAAACAAACAGTTTAAGAAAAGTGCATTTATTAATGTTGACCACCAGTAGAATTTCATCTTTACCATTTTCAAGCATTTTGATTGGTTGATTTTGGAAGATGACAATTATTTTGGGACATACTAAAATAGAAAGGTGGACAAATAAATTGGGACGGAGGGAGTATAAAGTAAATAATGTGTCGCATCCAGAAAAATTAAGTGATCAGTACTGTAGGTAGTGGTCAGTCAGTTGTTAGTAAGTTTCAGTTAGTTTTGAAGGTGATGTGACGCTGAGTTTGCACAAACTAACGAGTCAATTTCAGTCTCTTGTTGGTAGTGATCTTACTAAATAATAAATAAATAAATAACATGTGTTAAAAATATCACTAAAAAGAAGACCTTGCATTGTTATTCTCTTATTTTTTTTCCATTTAGGTTTAGAACTTTATTTTTACTTTTTAAAATACTCACCATGTCTAGTGAAAGTGTCCACTTTGACTATGCACAATGTTTTAAGATTCTCCACCAACCATATTTTTCACCATTCAAATAACATATCTACCCATTAAAATCTATTTTAATTGGTTGTAACATGAAAGGGAACATTTATTGGGGCAACTCAAATTGTAATGTATACACTTTTAATTAGACGGAGGGAGTAAGATTAAAAATCTTAAATTTTAAAATGTTTTAGATTGACACTAAGTGATACTCCATCAATCCCAAAATAAATGTCAATTTTAAAAAATAATTTACTAACTTAACATTTTATCTTCAATATATATTTTTTCTCAAAATTGATGAATGATAGTCTGTGTAAAAAGTAAAGGTAATATTGTCATCTTCACTATCAAACAGTATAATTTCTTAAATTTTGTAAAAACTGATTATTGACACTTATTTTATTTTGAAACGTAACGAGTATTATGAGATGAATTATACTTAAAATAAGTACTTAATAAATAAAAATAAAGGAGAGCTAGCTATCATTTCATTCATGTCAAATATGTCACTAGCCAAATGTCTAATTCAAGAAAGTGACCATTTCCAACTCCACGTTGTTTTCTTCTACCTTGTCTTGTTCCTCTCTTGAAATATGTGCTTCTTTTTTCTACCCCACTTTTTTCATCACTTTCACACACCATAAAAGTGATAAAACTATTGTATACATCTTAATGGTTTTCAGTTCCCTTAGCGTATCTCCAATTTACAATATGATATTTTGGAACAATATTTGATTGCCAAACAAATAATTAGGGTATTTTGGTAACAACTGACTGGAACCGTAGATTGTGATCGAAGCTGAAACTGGAGCTAATAATGTGGATTTTTTTTAAACTAATTAAAAAAGTTTCTTTAAAAAGGAATTCTCGGAGTGTTTTTTCAATAATCGTTTCTGTATTATTTATCGCTAAACAGAAATAAGAGATTGAGATTGTTAAAAATTAAAAGCTCAATCTACTAGAATTTTTAAAATCTTTCTGCCAAACACACCCTCGTTGATTCCAATTTACGAATTTAAATGGTACATAGTACATGAGTATCCTCATGTATTTTTAAGTACACGGGTCTTTGCTTTCTGAAATGTTAATTTTTGAACGATGATAACTAGACCATTTCAAATTGATTCGGACCCGCCACAATTTAAAAAATAAATTAAGCTCACGTACGTGCTTATATTAAAATATCAACAATAACAATAATAAAAAATATTGATAACTTAATAACTAGCTTAAATGTACAAGTTGACTTTGTAACCGCTACATTTAAAGTTCATGGGTTGCACACTATATTTTAGCTTAATAACGCTGAATATTATATATGAAACATAATAAAATAATTTCATAATCGATAAATTTAAAGGTAAAAGTTATATTTGATTATTATCATCACCATTTAAATAGTAGATCAATGAGTTGAGTATTATACAGAAAGGAATTACGATGAATCAACGAGCTTGTATGTATCAATATATATCAATGTCATATTTTACAAATCTTTTAACTCCGTGAAATAAATTGGGCTTAGTAAAATCAAAGCTTGAATTAAAAAACTTAAATAAAAAAGAATAATAATAATACTCTTTCTTCTAATTTTTACACTAGTAATACAAGTACGTACTTCAAAACAAGAATATTAAAATCTCAAGAACATTTTCAATTCCAACAAGAATCAAAATAGATCAATCCAGTTCTTAATTAATTGAATTGTGGCTGTTGTTCTAACCATGGCCAAAATCCCGATTGATCTTCGATACTACCAAACATGTTGCACAAACTTTCTTCTTTAACGTTAACCGATTGATCGATTTTCTGGTCATGCAAATGATTTTGATGATGATTATTTGTTGCTCTTGATGATAAATTGTGGAAGATCTGTTGAGATCTATCAATAATGGATGATTGGAAGAGATTAGGGATTGGTTGTTGCTGTTGCTGTTGCTGTTGCTGCTGCTGATGATGATACGATAACGGGCTATCGATTGCTGGTATTCTTGAAATATCTAGTTTGATCTCAGAACTATTTTCACTTCTGTTGCTGCAAGATCCTTCTGTTTCCTTAATGTTGAGGTTGATTGATTCTGTTGGTTCCTTGTTCTTAAGTGCCATTATCTGTAACAATCATTTTTCAAGTTAGTTAATTCACAATTAAGAAGAAACTGTATTCATTTTAAAACGTTGCAGTAAACCGATTAACGTAGCAAAAATGTTATATGTAATGTATCCTGACAGTTCCTTTTAGATTACTTTGACATAATGTAAACTAACAACATAAAGAACAAAGCTTTTGTTATATTATTATTCAGCTGCAACATGTGTATTGACAAATATATAATTTAATTCACACTTATGTACAGATAAACGGGAAAACCATGGGGTTTCCTGTGTTCAGGTTATCGGAGAGAGGCGAGTCTTTCTTTGACTCATATACATGTATGGGACCTAACTGGTGTATCCCGGTGACCATTTTCGGCTCTTTCTTAGTGACATCAAGATGTTTATTAAGTGAAACTTGAATCTGAGACCTCTTAGGAGGATATCAGAACGTCTTACCACTAGGCCACCTGATGACACTAAAATCTTAATATACAACTAATGTTCAAAGATGAATCTCTCAAGTGAATAAAATAATATACAAGAATTGAAGTAATTACCTCAGCATGAAGTTTATGGTTTTGAGACACAAGTGATTCATTTTGAGCCTTAATTGCATCAAATTGTTTCTTGAGCACATCATAATCTTTTTCCAATTGTTTTGTCTTCCATCGTGCCCTTCTATTTTGAAACCAAATGGCAATTTGTCTTGGTTGCAGTCCAAGTGCCCTTGCAAGCTGCATTTTCCTCTCAGGATCAAGTTTATTTCCCAACTCAAAGTTTCTTTCAAGTGTTTTCACTTGTTCCATGTTTAATCTTCTCTTTTTCTCATTTCCAAGTAACCCATCATCCGATAATTCGTCGTCACCATTATTAGTTTCTTGATCACATATTTCATTGGCATATGGCATTGATCTTTTTCCCAAGAATGAGGCTACTCCTGTTTATGATCAAGATGCATGTATGTAACTAGAGATTAAAGATCCAAACTTTTTTGAAAACCCATTTGGATGATGTCATAATTGACAACATTAGTTGTGCCATAGTGCACTATTCGGTTGTATTAATGTAGTATTGTACTACAAATCAATGCAAATTGTGCAAGTCTCTCATGCAACAATCAAAGATACTAAATTTAAAGATTTAAACTTCATCAAAAACCCATTTGAATGGTGGCAATGCAATACAAATGCTTCTGCCCTAGTCCATCCTAAAGTTGTAAGGTACAACTTATTAATGCATCAGGTTTCAATTTGCATAGATGCACTAAAATAATCAAGATTAAGAAATATACGAATTTTGAACTACTATATGGCAATAAAAAAATATGAAAGGGTTGATGATTATTAATTAATTAATTATTGATCGTATCATCGTATGTAAAGATTAAAACTTTCAAAAATCCATTTTGGATGGTGGAGTTGTACAGTACAAGTCTACAAAGAACCAGAATCAAGATTCTTGAAGAAGTATTTTTTAGTAGTACCAAATATAGCACTAGGTACTAGTGGTGGTGATTAGAATTCAGAAGCAAAGATTCAAATTTTTTCAGAAACCCATTTAGATGGTGTCATTATAAATTTAGAATATTCACAGCCATGCGCAGTAATTAGTTGTACAGTACAACAAAACAATGTATGAGGTTCAAGAATCTTGAGACCATTTTAAGATAAATTACCATATAGTAGCTAATAACACTCTCAAAGTAGAAAAAATAAAATAAAATCATATGTAAGGAGATAAAGAGAGGATAAATATATTAATTAATTACCATGAAAGTCCTGAGTAGTGGTGCAAGGTTGGAGAATTGGAGAAAGAGAGTGAGGGGTAATATGGTCATCTTCATGATGAGAGTCTGATTGTAGCATGAAATTGGTAGGGAAGAAAGCCATTCCATTGCAACTCATGATTTAACAAGCTTGATTTAGCTTGATTTTATGAATTCACTCACCATTCTAGCTACTAATATATTCTTTCATGCAGTTTCAACATTATGCTAGCTTTCTGATAGATCTCGAGGGAGAGGGAGAGATTGAGAGAGAGACAGAGATTTATATATGCAAATATATTGTTGTAGATGGTATTAATTTAAAGAAAATTAGGACACTTGAGTAAGGAAGGAGTGGCATTTTTTGTTGTGATGCATAGGTTGCATATCTTATCACCTATATAAGATTTTTATAATCATTTACTATGTGAATCAATGAATCAGATACATAAAATGAAAGTAATAAATATAACTTTTACGGCTATGAATAAGAAATTCATAATTTATGTATTTTGATAATAACCACCTACCCCTGAATATAACTGCTTCCAACAAACTTAATGTATCATCAAATTTTACACAAATTAATTTTTAAACGTAGCCCTTAAAGCTACAAATAGTAATCCTACATAAAATGATATAAATAAGTGTACAGTGCCTGTATTATGTATATGACCATGTATGTATATTTGTATGTAATTCTACTCACTTCTTTAAAAAAAATCAAATCAATAAATTGGAAACTTAGCTTACAATTCTTTTATTAACTAAAACTAGACCCTAAACTCGTATATACACACAAACTATTGAATTTGTATTTAGTTTTTAAAAAATATTCATAACTAAAATAGATGAAAAACGTTTATGCCTTCGACGTAGTTGACAAAGAGAAGCGATCAATGTTGATGAAACAATAGTGAATGAAGAGAATGTCAATCCGATCTTTTATTTTTTAATATCTTTTTATTGGTTAAATATTTATTCGTGAGTTACTTTTCACAATTTGTTTCACACTAAATCACTATATATAAAAATGCTTTAAAATATTGAACTTAATGTTAGAGTTCACACTCACTAACAAACTGGACCGCTTCAGGTGCTCCTGAATATAAAAGTAAGATATTAAGTTAAACACATATGAATTTAAACACACAATGAACTTTGAAAGTGAAATATCAACGTAAAGAGAGATTACAGTATCAATTAAACTAATAATAAGTTATAATATAATACTAATTATTAACTTATAGATCTTTTAGGACGCATGTACCATTGATTTGTAATTTGAATATAAAACAATTTGGTGAATCTTTTATCACTCGTAATATCTTATTCATAATGTAACTTTTATAGTACTTTAGCAAACAAAACTATATTAGTGTTATGTTTGTAAATGAGTTTTAAAGTGTTTTGTAATGCGTTTTTTTATTTGTTATCATGATTTACGAATAATATTTAATATGATTTTCCATGTCATTGATTATCGTTGGGTATGGTGTTTATTATTTGGTTTAACTGATAATTCAATCGATCCATATATTGTTTGGATATTTTGAATTAGGTTATTTGGATTTGATTTGGTTTTTGGGTGATATCAGATAAGGAATTAGTTTAATGGTTCGATTTTGTTTTGAATATTTTCAATTAGGAACCACTCGAAAAAGCAAATAAGCATCAATTATTAATACTTATCTTTGATAAATCAATTCTGATAGTTGACATACAACTCTAATTACTCATATAACTCAATTACCTCAAATACAATTCCATTTATACAAATGACCCAATATGAACAATTAAAATGCTTTTACTTAGTATTTGTACAATTCAATTATCTTAATAATCTAAATCATAATTTAAGACTATTATCTTGCTAAATTGAAACCCAACCGAATAACCCAAACTGTTATTTGGTTGGTTTGGATATGGTGACATATAGTTTGAATTGAGTCTCAAGTGGATTAAGAGTTGACCAAAAGCTGAATAAACCAAATCAGATAACTCTAATACTCGAAACACGACCGATTAAACATCCCTAGTTGTTGGGATATCCGTATGCCTACTTTCGATGGATAATATCACCAATCTTAACAAAAATTAAAAATTTAATTAGATATTATCATTTTGATTATGAAAAATATATATATTTAAAATATTATATAATAAAATATTAAAGACTTGAATATCGGTTCATTACTTTCACTAAATTTAATAACGTTTATGGTTTCAAAATGTATTAAGTGTTACACAGTTTACAGTTAATTATTGCGAACTTTAAAATTTTATATTGTGGTTATTTAAGTTCTAAAAAATGTACATTGAATGCATTTTGGGCATTTTTTGCTACATAAATAGACATGTTTTTAGTAAGTTTTATACATATAATAGGAAGTTAAGTATATATAAATAGATGTTTTTAGAATTTAAATACATACGATATACATTTTCAAAACTCGTCCCATGCAATAATATAAGTGTATAGTTTAATACATTTTAAACAATAAACCCATGTATTATTATTATTATTATTATTATTATTATTGTTATTATTATTATTATTATTGATATATATACATCTACATTAATACAGTACTTAAAATTTACCTGCTTATCCATAAGAATAGTTGTAGAGTCTTAAGTTCTTTTTCATACCATATATTTTTTATTGTTGATTAATTAACATTAATTATACCTTAAATTGTATTTATAAGTATTAATGCGGTTGATTTTTGATAGTTGTTAGATTAATAGTTTTATAATAAATGTTTGATATTTCAGAGAACTTCCTTGATGAGTTTTATTATTCTGCTAGTATATTTTTGTTTTAAATAATTTTTTTATGTTATACTGTATTTCATTATAACAATTAGCATGTTGATACAATTTCTAATTGATTAAAAATACATATCCATGTATTCTAAATAATTTTTTTTAGTAATACATGTTTATATTACAAATACATAGAAGTTATAGAATGTTTGAAATATTTAATTATTGTATTTTTATATATTTTTGTATTTATTAGTTACAAATACAACACAATTTTTATAAACTTTCAAATAACGAAAAAGATAAGTAATTAGAGGGATCTAATTACTTAAATGAATCTTAATTTTAAATGATGACATCATAAAGGTGAATCATATGTTATATTTAAGATACGATTCAAACATAAGACCTAATTTCGAATTAAAATCTTTTAATAAGTATAAAGTGAACATTTTATAATACTAAACACAAGAATGTATAGGCAATCAATATTTGGTTTAAAACCGTTTAATCCGAATACAGAACTGAATTTGAACTCGGCTTTCGATTTTTTATTTTTCAAATTCGGTTAAACCGAATTCGAATTCGATTTTTGGTTCGGTTTTTGGTTTTGAATTTTTCGAATTCGGTTAAACTGAAAACTGAATTTGATTTAATAAATATATTATTATTTATATATTAATATATCTATGTGATTTTTCGAATTCGATTGAAGAGTCGAAGAGTTTAACATTTTGAAAACTTAAATTTTTTAACTACCATGTATTTGTGAAAAATAAATGTTTTGTTTCGATATTAAAATTCACATATATTGTTAGTTTTATGGTTTATAAATGTTAATGTAAAATTAGTAGATTGGTCTCGTAACTCGAGTTCATCCTCATCCACCTCCTTGCAATGTTTTAGTTCTAGCATCTTGCTAGTTTAATAATCTTGGTCCCGTTTAAAATAAAGAAAGGACATATACTTTATGCAATTATGCACATACTTCTTAATTACTATAGAAGACTATTATTTGAACATGTAGTAGATGGAGTACATAATTGGGTACATAAACGATTAATAATTTTTTTTAGTGAAATAAAAATATATCATGATGTTTTAGTTTCATTTATCAAAAACATTCGTACAATTAATTAAGCGAGATCGAGTTGATTATTGTAAATTGATTTAAAAGGGGTAATTTGGAGGGTACCCCTAACCCCCGTATGATATTTCAATGGTATGCGTCCGTTCCACTCGTAAGGAGTATCAACGCCGGACAAATTACATGTCCACAAATCACCCACATATGTTGAGGCACAAATTAAACCCTGAAATGTCAGTCACACGTATAAAGTTTGGACGTTTAGTACGGTGATACCAGGGGAATGCCCAATTCCAATTTAATCATATAAAGTACGGCTAAATTAAGATGTTGTACTTTAGTGGTAGAGGCATATTTTTAAAGAATGCCCAAGTTTAATCTTCACTAGACTCAATTTTGAGGACAGTCAGTTACAACTTTGGGGCATCAACTTTGGGACTCTAGAGTGAAAGTTTAATATTTTCCTCCACTTATTGTGCCGGGGTGGGAAGTGTTAAGTTGGCCATAAATCCATTGTTATTTTCGAAAAAAATTTATCACAGTACAACATTTTTTTAAAGATTTTGAGTATGAATGAAAATTTTTTACGTGTACCGAAAGTCATTTATCCCTAAGAGTTTAAAAATTAATTATCTTACAAACAGAAAATTGAAAAATTATAAAAATTGCACCATAAATTTCAACGTTTTCTCCTCTTCGATTAGACATATCACAAAGTATACTTTCGACGAGTTTTTTTTTTTCATTTTTTGGTGGGTTTTACAAATTATTAACACATGTGTTAGTATTTGGTTGTACATTTGATTTAGGGTTATGGTTAGGGTTAAGCCTTAATAGTGTTTAGGGTTTAGAAGTTTAGGTTTTAGCAGGGTTTAGGGTTTAAGGTTAGTAGGATTTAGAATTTTGTAAAGGGTTTAGGGGTTGGGGTTTGGGGTTTAGGGTTTTTTGGAAAACCCTAAACCCTAAACGTACATGTTAACACATGTGTTAGTAATTTGTAAACCCACCTAAAAACGAAAAAAAAAACTCGTCGAATATATACCTTTTGAGATGTCTAATCGAAGAGGAGAAAACGCTAAATTTTATGGTGCAAATTTCATAATTTTTCGATTTGACGTTTGCGAGATAATTAATTTTCAAAAAGACCAGGGTAAATGAGTTTTTATACAAATGACACAATCTCATTGGTTCTCTCATATTTTTAAAAATTATTGTACTCTCATCTCATTATTGTCGATTATAAATGTTACTTAAAGAAAAAAACTAAATATGTTATAAATCTCTAAACGAATTCGTCAATGTAAATCTAGCTATACTAGCCAGCTAGGTACCCGAAACGTTATTGCAAGTGTAAAACGGAAAAAATACTATATTAATAAAATAAATTCAAATGCTAGCTAAATAAGAATCCAAGTATTGCTGTTCGTAAAACCCTACCAAGAAGGCATAATTTGTCTTTGTAGCAACACAATAGTCCCACATCAATGGTGTAAGTGTAAAGGGTAAATTTGTAAATTTGGTCGTGTTGTTTTGGTGATAGAAATATATAAGCTTCATAATAAGCGTTATATATCGTGTTAGTGCTAAAATAAATTGTCTCAAAATAAGGGCAAAGAAAACACACACTCCATCACAGTCATGAAAATGACAACATATCTTTTCCAAGTATTTTATAAAATTCATAAAATATTCAAAGAAATTACATTAAAATCACATCTTAACGAAATTCAAAGCGTCCTTCAGGATATGTTCATGCAAATTCGATCTTTAGGTAATCAAATCGTACATCAATGATAAATCAAAACAATATTAACAAACATAAACAACTAATTGTTTTGAGCCTCAAAATTAAGCCTACATGAGTGTGATCTAACTTTTTAAGCTCAACAATTGTCCAAAACCCGAAGTTTCACTTTCACTTTAATTGCTCATAGAGCGAGTAAACAATAACTTATATACACGTTTCTTGATTTCTTTATTACTTCGGTGTGGAATATGAGTTTATATCGAGTATAAACTAACAATAACTTACATTTAACTAACGATCATCAAAGATGACCAATTTTCAAGTCATAAGGTAACATTTTTAGTCGAACGGATTTGTAAATGAATGCATAACCGATTTTAGATCACATCTCAAATAACTTATTTAGTATGATTATGAGATGGAAGGTTATTAAAGTAATCTATTTGTTTAAGCAAATAAAACGATAAAATAATCAAATTTCGATTTTGTATGTTTTGTCAAAAATATATAAGAAAATTTAAAGAGGTTTAAGGGTCGACATCATCCAGCCAAATACCTGGCATGGATAGTGAAAGCTGCATCACCTAACTTTCAACACCCCTCTCATCCTTATATATTCACACTTTTATATACAAATTCTCATTTCCAATGAATTTTATATAATTATTACCCAAAAAGAAAATCAACAATTACTAAAGTTTCAAATCATTACGCGGTTATTTGTACACCACAAATGTTAAGTCTTAGCCATACAATAAACGATTGGTCTTGACTATATATTTTACACGTACTACTTACATTGTTCGTGTTTTCAGTGTACAAATCATTTCTCAAGACACTAGTGTCGGATTTAGAAATTTATGATACTTGGATTAGTGGCGAAAACAGACGGATAGTAATCATAAAAATATGTTGTACCATAAAAAAAGCTTACTGTTATCAGAGTAATATAATAAGCTAACACGTTGAGTAGATAATCCAACACAAACACAACTAAATAAATGCACATTTATCATTAAGATCAATGAATTTTATGCATCAGTAGCAGTCATTAACAGCTAATAACGTCAGAAATTCAAAATCTGTAACTATAAACTACAACAATTATAAGCATAAAAAACGTTACGCGTATCAAATACCCTTGGGATGTTATTAGCATAAAAAAAGGTTTCGTTAACATGTCATTATAACCAATTAGGAATGAGCATTGTAGTTATTTTACCCCAAATAAAATGAAGACGTAGTCAATTTTCGTGCAACCGATTAGGAATTCGTATTAGCAAATCCTATGTATTATAAGGGAAAATGATAAAAAAAAAAAAAAAAGAAAAACTAAAGTATTAAAAACAGTACTCAACACTTTAATGGAAGAAAATAAGATTGAAGTCAATAGATTGAGAGTACAAGTTTGTAACATGTTGGGAGAAAAGGAATCTGATACTCCTGGCTATTGATTGTACATATATATATGGGTTAATTTGGGTGTGTAGTACATACAAGATACATGCATAAGAATGGTAGATTGGGGTCTTAGAGAAAGAGGTAATTATTAATTTATAAAAGTGAAAAAAAAAAAAATACTTGTGTAATGATAAGAAAACTCTTCAATTGGCTTTCTCAGAACTTGATCATCATGTATCTATATATATGCCAAACATATAAAAGGATTGGTAGGTTCCACCAATCTTTATATGGTGTTGACACTTCCATAATTTCCTTGAAACCTTATTGACAAAGACAAAATGATTCACTCTCTCTTGAAACTCGGAAACCAGACCAACAAGTGATATTAACCATGAATTCATTGATGTTATGGGATTCAAACTCAAGGTCTATTAAGTTATTAGGAACAAATGTATGTCATTTAAACAAACTTCGTTGCATAAATGACACTCTTTCTTTCGATTTTGAGTTGGAAACTAAAGACTTAAACCATAGGTGGCAAGATGGCCGGTGTGGGTAACGGGTCGAAATGGGTTGGGTCAATCCTCTTATGTTTTTTTGTCCATTTATGAATAACTAATGCGTTAATTATGACTCCAAAAACAGTATAATTACCATAGTTATACTTGAAATATTTAGATAATAAACGATTAAGGATGTTGTATGCATCAATTAGAGATAACGCTAGATCACTTTCGACCTGCTTGACCCATTGCACATTTAGCTTAAGTATTTATTTTGACCCGCTTATGATAAAGACAACTCTTTTTGACCCACTATCAGTAAATGGCCAAAATTTGCCACCTAACAGTTGGAAAAGGCTGGAATGCTGGATCTTGTCAACATGTTATGGAAATGAGAGAATATACATAATTCAAGAGTCCAACAAGCAGTAGTAAATAGTAATCGTAATAAAAAGTTGATATTGAGTCCTTAACCAACTGTTCTTGGATTATATTTTTCTTCACATTTTCTATAAAGAATGACTTCTGCATATATTTTTCCTGCTGTCTATCATATATGTAGGCCATGATCAACTGTTTTCAAAATTTGGAAGGTTTCTATCCTATGTGATCAATTGCTATCTCCACCCTCAAAAGGTGTCCCTTCAAGTATCAGGGTCTCAAACTCTAGGATATAGTTATTTACACGTTGTTTTCGTACATAAACAAAATTTGGCTATTTCCGATTTGGTTTTGTCATCTGCAATTATTAGATATGCAATCTACAACAAGCATTCAGCCTAACTGTATCTGGATGACCTATTAATCAAGAAGTTGTGGGTTCAGTTCTCAGTTACTATTATATATGTTTGATAACAGAAACGAAAGAATATGAAATTGAAAGAACTATATATTGGTTTTCGGCAAGGCAACACAAGTCATAATTGAGATGTCTAGTTATATTCATCAAATGGGTCCAATTAAGAAGTTTCTCGAAATGTATCTTGAAGTTGCTATTTCAACTAACTCTAGACCACAAGAACCCACTAAACAACTTGTTTCTTGTACATGACAGGATGGATTCCCGCACACAAACAGGATCGAAGAGTGATTTAACATTTTATTTAATAATTTAAAGTTGATTGATTAATTTCGTGTACAAATATATTAAAATGATGTCGAAAGACGTTCTTTCAAAATATTTTCTCCCATACATCGACATACATGAGAAATCTATAATTAACATTTCTAAGAATTGGATATCTAAAATTAGCATTTCATGCAAGTTTTCTAAATTTTGAATATGTGTAATTAATTTTATATTTGCTACATCCTCATTAAATCTCATTTTCAGAGGCGGAATCAAGAAATTCAAATGGAGGGGGGCAAAAAAAAGTTATTTTTATTTCTTTTATAATTTTGTGGAGGCGAAAAATTTAAAATGTCTTTTATACCTTAAAAGATTTTCTTTTTACATAATTTGAAATTTCTTGTGGAGACGACTGCCTACGCTTCCCCCAACCTGTCTCCACCTCTGCTCATTTTCACCTTGTTTTCACTAATCATATGTTTTACATATCTTATTAGTAAAAATAATATTTCATCCCGATTTTTAAACTAGTTATTATAACTTTATAATATACAGATTGGATATTTATATTTTTACTATTCAGGACGGTTTCGTTAGTTGTCACTTGTCGTGAAATCTCTCTCACACACACACAAACTTAAATGCATTGAAATGTACAAATCAAAGTTATAAAAAGCAGGCCCAAGATCTTAGACAAACTGTTGGCCCAAAAAGGTCCTAAAGGAAGCCCAAATCTAAAACAATAAAACCCAATATATCAAATTCCGCCATGTTGCAGAGAATAAGCAACATCAAAATTTCACAGCATTAAATCTTCAATTCAATTTTTCTCATTTAGTCAGAGTAGAAGAACATTAGCATAAGTAATATAACATACTGTTTCCACTTTCCACAGTGTTCAACAGTAAGACATAACCACTATCTGATTTAGCTAAATACATTCTCATAACAAACCTCAAATAAAACCCTCGAAGTTCATCTACGATAATCATATAGAATCAATTTGAGGCATAGTTCGCAACCATCATCGATCATATGGCACGTGGTGGCACCATATAATCTCAACCATTCTAATATTGTCATGTTAGACACGTTAAGCAAATGATATGTTCGCCCACAACACCACATTTTTGGATAATTGTCATGTCAGACTTACAAGTACATGGTACGACATGTTAATTTGCTTCATATTTCTGTTGGGAAATTTTCACTTTTGTTAGCTAAAAATAACATGCCAAGTAGGCAAGTACACACATTTTAACCTGAAAATCAACCATTTTCGACTATACAGGATTATATGGTTCAAATCAAGGGTAGGTCGGTTCGGTTAATGGTGGGTCGATACTTGGGTTCAAATCGAACCCTTAACTAATCTTGCCAGTTAACAGAAATATAAATTCTGAAATGTCAGTTATGCATTGGGTCGGTTAAGTTGGTTAAATTGATTATGGTTCGGTTTTTCGATTTTGTTGCTCATTGTTCAATACGTAAATAGTTAACATGACGTGGATCATTTGTCATTTATATTTATATAGTAAATCAAACAATAATAGTTAATTAAGGTGACATAAGTAAGGTCCTAATAATGGCTGCTTGAGGACTGTTGGTGTCCATTGACTGCAAAAGCTCTGATAGCCTTTCACTCAAGTCTTCTACTTCTCTTTGTAACCTTCTTACATAACTGCATGTTTCCTCCAATACTTTTGCACCTGAATCCTACACATGCACATTTAAATGTTTTATATTTTAATATTTATATGTTACTCGTATTATTCAGTGGGCACTACTAGAAAAAGGTAAATGGACCACGGTTAAAACTGCAAATGGATCATGGTACACGAGGAGTGGTCTATATGAGGAGGGAGGCCTATTTGAAAACGTTCGTGGCCCTTTTTTAAGAGAATAGACAACGGTTCATATATAGGAACTGTGATCCCTTTTTTTAACCATGATCTATCTTAATAAAAGTAAAAAAGAAAAGAAAAAAAGTCGATTTAACGCAAATGGGTCATGATTTTTATGAGTTTTATGCTATAACCGTGATTTGTCAGGGGTGGTCGTCTATTTGCCATTTTGTAGTATCGGAGTGTTTGGATTTGATTATATACTATTAAAATAAAAATATATAACCTGTAATACCATATTAAGTAATAATTTACTCGTACTAATGTATAGTACCCAAAATAGTATCTTACTTATAATTGTCTTCTAATATTAGCAAATTAGTACTCTTAGTAGGTTGTTATTTCTCATAAAAGAAATAACACGTACGACATTTTCAGGCTAGCTAATAGTTTTCTAAAATGAAAGAAACCAAAAGTAGTAATTTGTTATTTCCCGTAACATAAATAAATTGACTAAAACATAATAATATAATAAAAGTAAGTCAGCTATTCACTAAAATAGGTATTACGTAATAATACTTATAATATTATTGTACATTTCACTATTTTGAAAATATAATATGTATATTGATGAAATTACCATATTATCCCTAATTAGGGGTGATGCTTAGATAGGTGAAACACAAGACTTCAATGCAAATATACATGCTAGTTTGCTTGCACCTTATGTGCATGAAGAGTTGTACTCTAGCTATTAATTTTCATTTAGATAACTAGAAATAAATGAAGAGAAAATAAAAGGAAGAAAACCTTGTGATGTAAAGAATGTGTGGTGTGTATTTGATCATGAGGGATGAGCTGTTGTAACTTGTAAACGAGATCGGAAATTTGGTCGTCGGTGATCCTCGACGGTCCGGTTTGCCGACTACGTGATCTCCGGCTCGACATCAGTTAGTATGTTTTGACTGATAAATGAGGTAACCAACAATTTAGAGATTATATATCTATTATTTATGTGTGATTGTTTAAGACGTGTTATGTGGAGATGTGAAATATAGACTTCGGAAGATGATAAATATATACCAAATGTGCATGGGAGAGAATTAAAGGAATGAGCTTTCCCTTGGTTTTTAAATAGATGTTTCGAAGGGGGTGGGGTGGTAGGGTAAGGAGGTTGGGAAATATCGTAAAATCAAGTGTTAAACATTTGTTCCAATTATATATATATATATATATATATATATATATATAGCCAAAGTTCAAATGATAACAAAAAAAAGTACAGAATTGCGAGAACTTTTAAATTATAAGGATTTTAACATGTTTAATGATTCAATCACATGTGAACATTGATGTAGATTAAGGTTAAAAGCAAAATAGTTTGAGAAAATATCAAAATAACTTTTAAAATCAAATTTATATTTTTCGTTCACATGTGCACATTTGATATGTGCACATGTGAACACTTCATATATTTTATAGTTTAACATGTAATTTGTTGTTTTTAACTTTTGTTTGTCAATAATATGAACATTAAATAACATTTCTATGTAATTTGTCGTGTTTACATGTATAAAAACAATGTAATTTAAAAGTTTTCGCAGTTCTGTACCTTTTGTCGTTCTCGTTTGAACCTAACTCTCTCTCTCTCTCTCTCTCTCTATATATATATATATATATATATATATATATATATATATATATATATATATAGTAGGAGGAAAAGAAATTCAAGGAGAAAAGATGGAGATCCAATATGATTCAGTATTTTATTACTATGATTCAAGAGTTTTATTAATATAATTATACATTTTATTGCTTTGGTTCAAAATAAGTTTTAGTAATTTGTTTCTATGATTCAAAAGTTATAGGTAATAAAAATTTGAATCAAAGTACTAAAATACTGAATCAAATTGTTTCTCCTTCTTCTCTTCTTAAATTTACTCATATATATATATATATATATATATATATATATATATATATATATATATATATATATATATATCCATAATAATTAATTATTAATTAATTTATATGTACATAAGAAATAGATAAACATAGTATATATATTTGATTAAACACAGCTATAAGATTTTTTTTTTGTAGTTAATCGTTGCAAGCATCCAATCGGTCATATGACTATTTCCGATGGATTATGCTTAATTAATTTGCGATGGATTATGCTTACGTCAATTCCATGAGCTCGGGTTACTAAATTAACTATTCATATGAGTACTAACCTTATGTGCACACAGATTATCTCTATTATCTTTCTCATAATATATACACCTACGTATCCATCGGATCGGATGACCAGTTGTCATCCGTAGTCTTAATCCAATTCGATTTTGTTACCTACATGAAAAAAAAGTATCACATCTTAGGTAAAATTTTCTCATAAAAAAGTGACACCCGTATTTATTAACCCTAAAGTTAAAGTATCAGCCTCGCTCCCAAAACTTAGACAAAAGGTTGGTGGGTTAAGTATTGTGAAAGGGGCTAATATGACTAATCTTTTGTAGTTAACAAAGGTGTTAAAAAGATTGAAGTATAACATTGTAAATGTAAATTAAATATAATTTTATTTATCATTTTATAAGTTATATATCGTAATTAATATTCATTTTCTAAGTGTCTATAGTAGTTCAAACGAGAGTTAGAGAGATACGCCATACTTGTTGTCCCCAAAATGGGGTAAGTGTTGAAGTGGGTTAGAGAGGGGTTCGACCCTCCTGACCATTTGTGTCAGTCTGACCATGCAGCCCACGTTATCTTCATATCTTCTATCATATCATATCCCCTTGTGTTTTCTTTTTATATAAACCATACTATCCCATAACACTTTATTTAGGATGTGTTTGGATTGAGAGCATGTGTATGAGAGAATGAGTATGCATGTGAATTATAAACAATGTTTGTTTTATGGATATGAGTTTTAAAAAGGAGAAAATTTATGAAATAGTCAAGCAATCTAATCTTTTATTTCTCGCATAAACGAATCAGCGAAGCCGTGATAATTATTAGTCAATAACTCGAAACCACGTGTATAAGAAAAATCCCGCAGTTAACTCTATAATCCACGGTCAATGAATAATTCCCCCAACTTCTTTCCATATTTAAATACTCGCAGTATATCCTAATATTCCGCATGTCGCTTCAAAAAACAGCGGGCATTTCTCATTTTTCGAATTATTCCCTCTTGAAATTGAAGAAAAAATAATTTTAATTCGAAAAATGGCAATACCCGCGGGTATTTGAATGGATATGCTGGATATTAGAATAAAGTGCGGTATTTGAATGGATATGTTGGATATTATAATAAACCGCAGGTATTTGAATGGATATGCGAGATATTAGAATAAACTGCGGGTATTTGAATTTGGAAAGTAGATGCGGGAATTCTTCATTGACCGTGAGATGTTTCGTTGACCGGGGGAATTAGTGTACAAGTGGCGTCCATTTATTGGTTAATAATTTTTGCGGTCTCGCTGTCCATTTTTGTGGGATCAGTGACCATAGCAACGAAAAAAGTTCTGACATAGACAATAGGAGGTAAATATGTGCGTTAACTGAGCATATCAGAAATTTCTTTTTTTAACGGGGAATGAAACCTTCGAAATAGAGATTTTCTCAAACTCATCTAATATGATGAGTTTAGAATTTATTTCAATAACTATTTTATTATACAATCAAACCAATACTCATAGTGATTAGTAATTCCAAACCAAACCACCTTTACACACGGTGTTCATATTTTCATCCATCTTCACACATACTTTAGTGACCCGGCCATATTGGAAGTCAAAACACCCACACACAAAAAAAATAAAAATGTAAACATTTCCCTTGCTTCTTTTGGGCAAATTGGAAGTTTCATTATACATGCATTCTAAAAGCATACCCGTCTTACTTTGTGATTATAAAAAAGTGCTTAAATTATTATTATCATAACAACGAGCTTTTATACTTTTATAACACATAGTTTCGAGCCACCATCTTCACTTCCAATTACTTAATTGGTTGCCAAACATATCTTGAAGCTCTTACCTCAAACACCAAAGGCTAATTACTACGAACCGGTCTCCACATGATTGAAATACCTTTGGTTCCAACATATATTGACTTAAATTCGAGCGTCAGCTTGAAATCCATTGAAACGCTAAACATTAGACAAAAGGAAAGACGTCTTCGCCAAATATCGACCGAACTAAATCCAATTTTGCATTAATCACCCGGTTACACCCTTCCAAATTGTCCACATGAGACGAAGATGTGTACCAATTGTGATCTCACGGTGTCACGCCATTAATAATTCTATCAAAAACGTTATGTATATGCGAAACAAACATTTTCTTATTGTTTGTCTACTTTCGACTGGACTATATGCATCTTCACATATAATTTTTTGTCTATTGAACTTGATATAGTCATAAATTTAAAGTTGATTACAAAACTAGCAACCTTTTAAGACTTGGTACTGGCTACAAAAAAAATTTAATAGCTTTTGGCTTGTCACTTTAGAGGTAGGGGCCAAAGTAGATTACCTTTCTACCAATATATGTTTTTCAAATGTGACATTAAAATCCAATCAAATCCTCTTTAAATGCAATTTTACAAATAGCTACACTCAGTGCCGCATTCAGAATTTATGATTTACACGTAGCATTGATATTATAATTTTTATGAACCCGTAGCACAAACAAAAAATCAACTAAAAATGCAATTTTTCATAAGAAATTTACACTATATATAATAACAAATGGATCCGTAGCAACTGATACTCCTACCTTCTACATGTTTTATTACACTTCATTCTAGACTTTAAAATTGGAGAAAAATAACAGGATGCAAGAGAAAACAAAAAAAAATCTCACAAAAATACATTAAATTGAGGGGAATTGAACGATTTGCCCCAAAATCCGAAAAAATATAACGATTTGCCCTCTCCAAAAAAAATTGACGATTTGCCCTACCCGTAAGCAAATCGCAAATTGCGATTTACGGCCAAGAATTTGCGTTTGCGACCCGTAGCTATGACTGAGAAACTGAACATGTGAACGAGAACGATGAACAGGTCGCAAACACAAAAAGCAAAAAGCAAAAAGCAAAAAGCAAATTCTAGTGGTGATCTTACTAACAATACATTGATTAGAAAGGTGTTGAGTCGTTCTCGGTCACACATAAACTTGTTCTCGGTCACAAGGCTAAGTCGCAGATGGGTCGCAAACGCAAAAGGAAAATCGCAAATTCGTATTTGCGATTTGCTTTTTGCTTTTTGCGTTTGCAACTCGTTCATCGTTCACGTTCACAGGCTCAGGTTCTCGATCACACCTAAGGGTCGCAAACGCAAACTCTCGGACACAAATCGCAATTTGAGATTTGCTTACGTAATCGTCAATTTTTTTAAGGAGGGCAAATCGTTATATTTGTTCGAATTTTGAGGCAAATCGTTCGATTTTTGATAGATTGATGCAAAACATGCCCCTGGACCCTGGTTGTTCTATATATGGGCTATAAAAATAGCCCAATAACCCTCTAGCTTACCCCTAATAGTCAAACATACAGTTTTCTGAAAGAAAGTGAGTCAAATCTCACAAAACTTCAAAAGTCAAATGTATTTTCTAGCCATGTGATGTGTTCCTCTATCTCTATCCCATATTTCTTTTTCACATTTAATCGACTTTAAGACGGTCATCAAAATGTAAAATCGGCATTTAACATATTATTAAACAAAATAATAATGGTGTATGTTTAAAAATAGCTGATAGTTATAGTTGTAGTTCTTATTTAAAGATGTAACATATCACATTGATGGCTCACAAATTTAGATTTAGAGTTAGTCTTGTACTCGCATAAAACAACAACAGTGAATAGTTTCTGTCGTTTCAATAGTCACTAGTGTTATTCGAGTTATGGTGGTGTAAGATTGGGCGAAATAGATCGATGTGCTACATTTAATTTATATGGAATGTTTTAGTGATTGATGAAAAAAGGTTTGAGTTTTTATTTGGTGAGGAAAAAAAGGTTTGAGATCATAGGGGCGGGCCTTTCGGAGAGGAGCCCCTCATTTTTTTTTTATCAACGGCTCAGATTTATGCATCTTAAAAGTGCTTAATATTAACATTACTACATGTAATCTTTACAAATTTGCATTAAAATACAGTTATTTTGTCTACCTCTTCTTCCAAATCTACCCCTCTGAACTGCGTCTGAAAAATAAAATGTAGCGACATTCAAGACTAATAAGGACAAGCATTCCAATTTATTTTAACCAGTGCCACATTAGAAAAACGGAATTATTTAAATTACACCAATCCAATTAAATAGACACGTAGCTTGGGCTAACTCAACCTATAGGATAGCTCCCCCAAATAAGATGACATGTCACACTCTCATTGAAGCTCTTTTCTCGTAGGATTATCTAGTGCATCATGTAATATACTATACATATACATATAGACCTAGCAATCCAAATTACCTCAATCACTACAAGAAAATTATGTTTATAGAAATGTTAGAAATGAGTATGAACTCGAATAAGTTAGAAATTGTAATCATAAATTCGTCTAATTTAACTTCGTTGGATGGTTATCGTTTATAAGTAGACTCATAACTGAATTTGCCACTTTTTCGGTGTTATCGTTATTTGAGTTTTTTTTGGCCTACCACACATATATAGCCATTAGGTTCGACACATATTGATCATCTAACTCTTCGACTCGCGAATTATGATAAAAATGGTAAGACATGATAAGCAAAGTAAGTAGTGAATCAGATATTGTCTCCCAACCAATTCCAAAAAAGGAAGGGTAGTCGGGTAGATGTTTATGAGTCTCAACATTCAAATAGCTTGCACTAACCAATGTTTTCCCTCAAACATGTGAGGTGCACATGAGTATGTCCATCATAAGCATTGGCCTCTAGATTCTCATAGGGTCAAAATAAAAGTAGGCTCACATGAACCCTTCCATATAGGGAATACATGTTCTTTTGTTATGGATCTTCAAGACCCAGGGGGCCTAGAATAACCCTTTATTTATTTTGATAAAAATGATATGGTGGATTTGTTTTTTTATGTCTAAAACTTCAAAATTTCGTATAAATTCTTTGATTAAGTTATAATAATTTATCATTTTGTATAAGAGTTGTTACTTGAGGGGCATTTCCTTTGATAATTTTGTGAGGAAAACAAATAAAACATTAAGGGGCATTTACTATAGGTGAAGTTAGTAATAGTGTAATACCGATTGTGAGGTCAGTTTGTGATGTTTATTTATGGATGTTAGAACCTGAGATCTATTATGAGGATATTAATACGTCTTTCTACTATTCTGATGGTATCTATTACATTTTTCTTAACGATTTCAAAAACATCTTTAATGGATAAACTTTCGCTTAAAAGATTTTTCTTTAAAATGTTCGCTATAGCAAAAAGCTTTTCAATATCCAATATTATTTAAAAAAAATACTACATAAGGAGAGAGAGGAGGTAATTGTACCGATGAATTTGATTATCTTGATATATTGCTGAAAAAGCTTAATCTACAATGGTAAAAAAGAGTAGAATATTTTAATAAACAATTCTCACTTAAAATGCTCTGTTTTCTTGTGGATACTTTTATGTTGAAAACATAACACGTTACATTTGTATGAAGATGTACAAACTACAAACTAAATAATGGCTCTGTTTTCAATTATAGAGTGAAAATAAACATTAAAACTTGTTAATTTACTTTTGTTTTTTTGTTTTTTATTTTCCTTTCTTTTCTTTTCCACTTATTGTTAACAATAAACATCAAAAGGCTTTTGAGTAAGCAAATTTGGAACTACTAGTATATATTCTTTGTGAATTGTTACTATGCCCAAAAGGCTAAAACATATCCCTTCTTACAAACGTTCGATCGCCTTTCGATAAAGTTTGTTTATATTCATTCATTCATTTAATTAAAATACTTAATATATTATATATAAAAATCCATTAATGCCTTATACTTTATTGCTGAATTATTTATTATTATTTATATTTAGATTATCGTCATGTAATATGTTTAATAGTGTACGTTTTATAGCTTTGAAAGTTTGAATTCATATTTTAATTTTAGATGTGCACTTTGGCAATCCAAATTCTATGTTGGGTCCATTGTCATTCGGCCCAATTAGTATCACAGTCCAGTTTGCTCTCATACTCTTTCCCTTTAATTATTAATTATTAACTTTAGTTGTGAGATCCAAACTTGTCACATTTAAGTCGCGAGTACTTTTATACTTTTATGGTATTTTCTATGTGTAACAACCATAGTCTATATATATGTTTTATAATAAATTGTTTAAATCGAAAACATCTTATAACCTTGTTATGTGGTAGCTCAGTGTAGGTAGGCCTGCAAATCTAAGTTTTTGTCGTTGTTTCAGACACGTAGCTTAGTTGGTTATGCAGAAAAGAATTTTGCTAAATGGTCGCGTTTTTGACGTGGATGAGGACTCTATTAAACAGGTCAAGTGAGTTAACCTGGACATTATTTTTCACAATGGGATATGCCGACTAATAAACGTCGTCGATTATCAACGTTCAATGAATATGAAAAGAGTATATTTAACTTTTGGGCAGAATAATATTATGACGGTTGGAATGAAAACACTAAAGAAGAGAACAAGTAGGAATAATAACGTCGCTTGCAATATCGATTTAATTCTCTTATTCTTTTGGAACAAGATACTTAAATTGATTTATTGTTCATATTACACGGTTCATTTTTGTTGTGAATATATTCTACAAGTTTATGTCCCATTATAGTTAATAGGACTTTGGGTTAATTCTATTTTTGCACGATTTGTTTTCTTTTGTATGTATGTGATGAACTTGAGTTAACTAAACTTGTCAATTATAAATTAAATTAACTTATATTCTTATGATCATCATATTAGTTATTATTACATTAACTAATTAATTCAATTTGTACTTAACTATGGTGTGAGATGAGAGAGTTACCAACATAATTGTTAAGATCATGATAAGATCTTACAATTTTAAGATCATCATGAACGAAAACGATCTCAGTATTATATAGGATCTTAAAATCATAGAATCTGCTTAGGATACCAATCCTATATTGATTTTGAGCATTGAATCTTACGATCTCGATCCAATTCGATCTTACTCAACATGAATTAACGAGTTAACAAAATATAAATTAGTTGATTTGGGCTAATAAAAAGCTAACAGGTTTATCACTTAATCTGCTACTACACGTAAAACTAATCAATTCTTCAACTAAAAGGATGTTTGGGTTAGCTTATTTGAGGGACTTTTTAGCTTATTACATTGTGATACAACTAGAAAGTTATTGAAAAGTGTTTGGGGGAGCTTTTTTGTAGAGCTTTTAAGTTTTTTTTTTTTGTGAGGGTGAAAAGCTAAAAGCCAAAAGCCCCATATTTGGAGCTTTTTCTTAACGCATAAGCCATTTATAAAAAGCTAGCCAAACATCCCCTAACATAGTTTAACATGTGAGAATGTATATCTTTGATAACAAATACAATAATCTACATCGCTATGATAAGTATTGAATTAATGTTATAGTGTTTGAACTATAGAAAATTAATAAATTTGTCATTTATTTGGTATTTTAAATGCAATATTATACACATGTATGATACTATAGTGTATCAGACTATAGTGTATGAGTAGGATCTTAAAATCTTGATTCGATCTTACAATCTCGATCTTGTGAAGACAAAAACGATTATAAGTAAGATTCCGATCTTGACAACTTTAGTTAGCTGCATTTGAGGGAATGAGTTGCAAATGATCTCGGCTGTTGATTTCTATGATCAACGGCTCAAATTTGCAACACTGCATTTTAGATAACATTAAGTGTTGTTAAGATGCAGCTAATTTAAGCCGTTGCTCACAGAATCAACAAATGAGATCGCCTGCCCCTCAACCCCTTAAAATGCAGTTTCCTTTCGGAACCTTAACTCTAAACTATTTACCCTAAATTGTTTGATACTGCTTAATTTATTCTTGTAAGCCATATTACTTTTATATATATAGAGAAAAGTTCAATTTATAATGCTAAAATAAAATAAAATAGAGGAACCAATAGGATTGCTCCACTTCAATTACACATTTCCACCTTTATTTCTACTTCTAAATATCTCACAAACCGTATATCTATAAATTATAAAAATTACACCGTTAAAATCAGCGCCTTTTTATCTTTAATTAGAGATCTCACATGACATACTTCCGACGATTTTTTTTTTCATTTTCTAATGGACATGTGAAATTCGTAATGTTAAATCACATGTGATTTAACACTCACATGTTAATATATTTACAATCAAATTATACGTTTTAAATCACTAGCTATAATCACATGCGAATAATCAAAATTACAAATTATAAGTTTAAACTCACATTAAAATAATTTATTTGATAATTTAATAAACCTTTAGAAATTTTTTTAATTATAATCACATGTGATTAAACATTAAATTAGTAATCAGATATGAATAAAGTGTAAATAAATACAAATTTCAATTAATTTTTTATAATTATATATGTAAATAAATATAAAGGTAAAATCACATGTGAATTATCAGTTATTATTACATACTTCATTTGAAAAACACATGTGATTAAATATCAAATCAATAATCACATGTGATTTTGGCCGTAAACGAATGCAATTCTTAAAATCTTATTTATGTGAATAAATATTAAGTCGTAATCACGTGTGAGTTAGCATCCACCATTGATAAATAATTGTACAAATATTATATTTTTATCATAAATCAGATGTAATTATACATAGAATTACATCATATTATACATAAAATCACATGTGATTATATAAATCGCATTTTTTTAAGACCCGACAAAAAAAAGAAAAAAAAAAGTTTGTCGAAACTATAGTTTGTCGGATCTCTAATAGAAGAAAAAAAAAATCCTGATTTCGAATATGTAATTTTTATAATTTTTAGTCATGGAGTTTGTGAGATATTAAATTTTAAAAATTCGAGTGGAAATTGAGTTTTAAAGAAAATAGAGCATTCCTATTGGTTCCCTCATTCTACATTTTTTAACATTCTACATTGAACCCATATATTATATATATATATATATATAATAAATCGTTATTTACTATATATATATATATATATATATATATATATATATATATATATATATAATTAATGCCAACTACATATTTCGAATCGAATATAAATATAATAAATCGAAGAATTATCCTTAAATACTCCGTTATTAATATAGTTCATAAAAATTTAGTTTCTGACAGATTTTGTAGCTTTATTTACTAGATTGGGTATTAGTCCTACATGCGGCCTCCATTAAATAAATTTTTTGACCAAACAACTTAGGAAAGTGGAAACAAACTAAACTTGACGTTTCTCATAAGTTGGTTTACACTTTCGATACAAGTTCAAGAAACATACGTATTAAAAAAAGTTATATCTTCTCTTTATTATATGATGAGAATGAGATTTTTCCCCCATTACTTGTAGGTTATATTTTAGTCTTTCATACATGCAACACATGATATTATAAGAAAGTACGTTGTCCTAATTCTTTTTAATCTTCACTTTAATAACCTCTTAACTTTTTTTAATGGTTGCAGGTTAGTTAAACGATTTTATTGTTCATGAAGTCGATGTTGAGCATATTATCAAACCTTGGTACTAAAATATATGGAGTTGTCACTTTCCTTAAGTTCTGTTTTGAAGCCAAAGTTTTATTAGAATAAAGTTTTGTTAGCTCTATGATGATTATCAGTTTCAATATTTATTACGATTTTAGCTATCAGGTGATGTTGGTAATTTGATCTTGCCGTGCATCGCACGGGTTTGTATCTAGTATATATATATATATATAGATATATATATACTCAATCTGGAACCGGACTGAAAAAACCCGTGACCGAACTGATAACATTCAGTTCGGTTCTTGGTTCTTTAACTCTAAAACATTCGATCCTCGGTACGATATGGTTTTTTACTTTTGCACACACACACACACACACACACACACACACACACACACACACACACATATATATATATATATATATATATATATATATATATATATATATATATATATTCCGGAAAAGTAGAGAAGTTAGCGAATTCCCTTAATATTCATTCTATGATATTTAATAGTTTATTGAAGCATATTAGTATTTATAACAGCGGTTTTGATTAGTATTATATTTATATTTATATATTTATTTATATATATATATATATATATATATATATATATATACACTAAAAGAGTATAAAAGAAAGCTCCAGAATTTGCCACGTAAGCATGAATGCCACGTGTCAATCTCTTAACTTCAGTTAACAAATTATTTAATTAACATTATATATATATATATATATATATATATATATATATATATACTAAAGGAGTATAAAAGAAAGCTACAGAATTTGCCACGTAAGCATGAATGACACGTGTCAATCTCTTAACTTCAGTTAACAAATTATTTAATTAATATTATATTATTATTTTATTGTTTTATAATAATTAATAAATAATAAATATAAATGCTACATATATTATTATAATATGGAAAGAGGAGTCACATACGAAAACAAAGTACTATAAATTATTTAATTAATATTATTTTATAAAATATGTACTACAATTATCATTTAATCACGTAATATCTAAAATAATTCTAATAAATTACCGTGCATTGCATGGGTCTTACACCTAATATATATATATATATATATATATATATATATATATATATATATATATTAAATGTGAGTGCTTTTCTAAACCTGTACTAAACTTACACTATCATTACACCAAAATTTAGGAAACAAATTATAGGTAAGTGGACTTAGCTGTATATAAGACGCTAATCGTTGTCTTTATAATTCTTTCACTTTGTTAGAGCACGGGGTGTGGTGACACTGTCACCACAGTGTTCTGGACAGTGTTCTGGAGAATGTTGTAATTGAGAATTTTGTGGTGTGGTGACAGTGTTCTGGAGTTTTTTATTATTTGTTTTATTTATTTTTTTAATGATAATAATTGTATAAATTAATATATAAAAATAAATTAATCAAATAAAATAAGATTTAATTTATTAAAAAGACATAAAAAAAATTACAAGTCCTAAAATTAAAATACATAGTTGTTGGGTCACAAGGTTCCCAAAACTTAGATACAGATTAAATAACAGTTATCTTAACGTGTTAGTTTATATCCAAGTTTTATATCAAACAAGTTTAAATTAATCTAGGCGGAAAACAAGATTAATTTTGACACAGAGTTTATTATGAATCAAAGTATTATTCACAATAAAGTGTTTGTCTCACACAGATGACAAAGTATTCAAACCCACACAGATGGTTTGAATACGATCCAAGTATTAGTATATTAAGATACAATTATCACTACAAACTTTAACAGTTAGTGTGGTAATGCTTTGAGCCTAAGCTTAAAGGTCTTGTATACTATTTTGCTTTGAGTGCTTGGTTTTCTTGGATACTTGGATACTTGGATACTTTGAAGAGTGCTATTGAGCTGCTATTTATAGAGTTGAGAATCAACTTCTATTACCCAGCTCAGTCAGTTGTCCAAGGGATAACATATTCATCTTGGGCAACTTTGCACTCTACCCTTTTTTCTTTTCTTGGAAATAGAAAAAGCAAAAGGTAAAAGGTTTCTTTGCTGAGAAGAAAACCTTTGTTCGATGTTTGACCTTTCTCAAACATCTTATCAGTTGTATCTAGCTTAAGGAGAGAAGAATATCTTATGTACACTTGTACTTTCATTCTTCAATCTGTGCTCTTTAGTCTGTGCTCTCAGTCTGTGATCTTCAATCTGGGATCATCAGTCTGTGATCTTCAGTCTGTGAAGTCTTTTGTCTTCAATCTTCATTCTTCAGATGATGAATTCATAAGTCTTCAGGAAGAGCAAGGCTTTCAGTCTGTGAGATTCTTCAGTCTGTGCAGCACAGACTCGGAAACAATTCTTCAGTCTGTGCAGCACAGACTCAAAAACACAGACTCAGAAATTCACTAAGTTTTTCCTGAATACAACTGAGATAGATTTTGACTCTTCAGATTTATAACTTAGGTTTGATCATTGTTTTTCCCAACAATCTCCCCCTATCTGATGATGTCAAAATCTATTTACAAAAGAGAATGGAGAAATAATAAATACTAAAGTACAACATAACTTATGAATCTTAGACTTATATATATAAAGTCAAAGTCATAGTTAGTATACAAAAATATTACAATTATTACATAAGATTGTAAATGACATAAATATAACAATCTTCAGTCCTTTCTCCGAGCCTTGATCTCTTTCATCTTTTCCACTTTCCTCTTCAACAGTGTTTCCATTTCCTTATCAGATTTGTCTTCAAATTCTTGATACTCTAGGATGATCTTCTTGCAGATATCTTCAAATCCAATCATCATCCTGATTTGGGAAAGGTTGTTGAATAACCAGCTAATCAGTCTTCTTCTGAATGGTCTGCCTTGACAATGTTTGCATTCGTTCAGCAGGGCAATGCAGTGTAGCAGAGACTCTCCATATAACCTATTCTGATCCTGGAAGCATTCTATCCCATTGATATCTCTATAGCATAGACCTTCAATGTTGTCAGTCTGTACATAAGATCTATCTATGAAAACAATACCTTTGGGTAGAGGATGCTCCCTTCTCTGTTCATTCTCTGTGGATAACCCAGCTGACTTCTTCTTGATTACAAAATTGTTTGCTATGCAAAACAACTTGTACTCTTCTTCTGAGATGAGCCCCAGACTGAGAACTAGCTCAATCAGGTAAGATAGCTCATCCAGAACTTCTTTCTTCAGATCCTTATCAGCTTCACTCTTTAAAAGATTGGCAATGGATTGCCATTCCTTAAGCCCTAGAGTGTACAGTTCATCCACCCATACCATCTTCTTGCTCTTGGTCAAAGTCAGCTCCAGCTTCAATTTCTGTCCAATCTTGTTCAGATGACATTCTCTAATCTTCTGCTTGAGCTTTGACTTTTGGAAAGTGGCTTGTAGCTTTGGTTTCAGGCTCTCTATCTTCTGTAACCTTGTTGACAGCTCCTCATCTTCTTTGATTTGTTGCTCAATTTGACTCCTTCTGATTTGGGTCAGTGAACGACTTTCTTCTTGTAATTCTTGAGTGAGCATGTCAACAAATCTTGCTTCCTTCAGCTTCTGCTCTTCTTCAGTTAGTACATTTAAGTACTCAGTTAAAGACATACCTTGAGCAGTAGCTTCTTGTTGCAAGAGTTCATCCTGTAGATTTGTCAGTTCAGGATTTCTTGTGCCAGCAGCATGATCATCTACCATCTTCTTGATCTTGCTTAACCTTTCCTGCTTGGATAAGGCAATCTCCTTGCCCTTACCCTTATCCTTAACTTCTTCCATGGTAGAGCTTGATCAGGTGAGCACTTCTCCATTGCATTCTATCTTCAAGTTCACTTCTACCTGGAGGCAGTATTCTGGTTGTTGTGGTTGATCTAGCAGGATTAGCTTCAGCTTAGATGGCTTCAGCACTGATAATTAGAGCATCAGTGCTTGCTGCTGGTTGCTCTGAGCTCTGAGTCTGTGATTGATGCTGTGTCTCAGTCTGTGCAGGTTCAGAAGGCACAGACTGAGACTCTCCAGTCTTGACTTTTGAGGCTCCTTCACCTATACCTTCAAAAGTAGCATCATCTTCATCATCATCTGATCTTCTGAAAACTTCAGACTCAGAACTGCAGTCAGGATTGATGGCATCATCATCATCACCATCATTGTCCTGTTCTTCTGCCAGCTTCATAAATTGATCCCAGGTCTTGATCCCCTTCATCTTTGGTTGGGAATCAAAGATATCCCTTTCAGGAATCCTCCTGGCCATTCTTTTCATCTTCCTGGCTCTCTTGATTTGCAGAGGTTGAACATCTTCTTCTTCTTCTTCTTCTCTTGGTCTCTTCAACTCCATCTGACCTTGGGCCGAGATAGTTGCAATTGGGTCTATGTGTAAGACAATGGATGACTCCCTCTGAGTCTGTGCAACCATCTCAGTATGTTCACTTGCCTGCAATCCTTCTTGCTCCCCCTCTGTCTGTGCACTCATATTTTCAGTCTGTGGCACAGACTGAGCTTCAGTCTGAGACTTCACCCTAGCACCTTCGGGTCCATCATCTCCATCATCTCCCTCGCTGCTATCTCCCCCTAAATCTAAGGATTTATTATTTAAATCTTTATCTTTTGAGGTTTTAGATTCTGCAGACCCATACTTCTCCCCCTTTTTGACATCATCTACTAAGTTTGAGAGGGTGGTATGCATTTCATCTAACCTATTGGATACCTTCTCCTCCAGCATATCCACTTTATCCACCATAGTAGAGACTAGATGCTTCATCTTCTCTAGCTCTTTCTTATTATTATTGAACTCAGTCTGTACCCATTCAGACAACTTGTTGATGGCAGAAAGCACATCATTAAGTGTACTAGAAGGCACAGACTGAGTCTGGTTGGAAGGGTTAGAATTGGGTGATGGTATGTGTTCCTCACTTGACTCACGTTGAGACTGAGCAAGATCACAGGAATCTTTTGGGGTTGCACTCTTTGCCTCACTCTGTGTCCTGTGCATGGAATAGCGATCATAGGCATTGAGTGGTGTAGTTGTTCCCTCAGATCTAATCCGGTGATAGGATAGGATATCACTGGGAAATGATTGTGTTGCACCTGTTGCCTCAAACAGTCCCTGGTGTAATGGAGCAGTATCACTGGCAACTGATGTGGAAGTTGGTATGCCTTCACTAACCATCTGGTGATAAGATGGTAGTTCATCAGGCAAAGAAGATGAGATATGTACCTCAGTCTGTGACATGACTGGGGCATTGGCGATCTGTGCAGAGGGGTGTAAGAAAGGACTCACTGGAATGTGAACTAGTACAAGACTAGTGGTCATTATGGGCTCAGCCATTGTGAGTGGGGTAAAGAGGGGGGTGGTAGTGCTCAGGATTGGAGCATCTTCTTCAATGCATACCACAGGGGTCAGTGTAGTAGCAGTAATGTGGGTATCCAAGCTGACTAAACTAGATGTAGGTTGGGTCAGTTGGGTAGTCATTGGCACCACAGACTCTAGCAGAGCTGCAGTGGAATGGACTACAACACTGGAAGGTGTTCTATTGACATCCAATTCCATGGATGATGATTCCACTTGTGTTATACTTTTTGGGGTTGAGTCTGGTGATTCCTCCAGAGTGAGTGGTGATTCATCTGGGTTGGTTTGTTTGTGACTCTCTTTTGTGGGTGAGGATGGGCTAGGATAAGAAGGTTGATCTATATCCATGTCCTCAGATGAAGAAGAAGTACTACCTGCATCTTCTGTTGAAGATGGAACAGACTCAGGAATATTTGCGTCTGACTCCAAGTGCACAGACTGAGTTGAGTCTGTATCCCTGGAGTCTGTGTGCTCTGCTGCAGCCACACGATCTTCAACAGCCTGGGTCTCAGTACCCTCACTATCACCTGAACTATCACCCTCCATAGATGCAGAAGCAACATATGGGTGATCAATCCATTGCTGCATAGCAGCAGTGATAGGTGCTCCAGAAAGTGGAACCGGATAGTTGAACACTTTATATGTGAGCACAGGTACAGGTATATCTGCAGTTTTGTTATTAAAGGACATATACACAGACCCAGTTAATCTGGATTGGATGCACAGGGAGAGTAACCTTATAAAAGGTACATTAAAAATTCTCTGTGACTCATTCACTAGTTTTAAAATTTCTTTAAAAAACAACTCTGCAAAGTTGATGTTTAAACCTGTGATGAATGAGCTCAACAGTTGAGTTTCAAACTCATTTAACTCCCCTGTGCTACCAGATTTTCCTCCTAGACTTCTAATGATGCCAGAGATTAAAAATTTCCATCTGGGGTTGAATCCTGACATCAAGATGGTGCCTTTTTCTTTGGTATATCCAACCAAAGTAAGAGAAGCCCTTGCTGCTTCTTTGATTGGAATGGGTTCAAAATTATTTCCCAAAGGCAAGTCTAAGACATTCCTAAGTAGCTCCTGATCAATGGTAACTGCCCGTTTACCATGATCAATAGTACCAGTAATTGCAGTATTGGTACTGTTTGAGGAGCAAGTATACCACCATTCCATTAAAAAATGTGGGTATATTTGAGGGACTGAGTTAAAGAATGCTTCCCTTAATGGATGAGCAGACATAAAAGCAGTTAGTTCCTCAAACCCTTTATTCTTTTTAGAGTCAGGAATGGAAATGGTAGCTACTTGATTATTTATACAGAGTTTTACCTGTTTACCCTGTTTGAAGGGTTTAGCCGCAGCGATGTTGGCAGGTGCCGTGTAAGCCCATTGATCAGCCATTTTAAATGAAGAATTTGTGAGATTGATTTCGAAAATGGTTGAGCGATTTAGGTTAGGGCTTACAAACTCTGTGTAATTTTGGATGCAAGTACAGGTGAAGAAGAAAAGGGGAAAACAGAAGTGGGTATTTGAAGAAATTAAATTTCCGTTAAATGGGACCCACTTGACGGTTTATCCCTTTCTCTGCAACAGTAACGCTGAAGCACGTGCACTTTTTGTATTGAGCAGATAAATAGACAACAAACGCCAAAAATTTTAATGATTATTACCATAAAAATGGTTTTAGCATTAAATGCAGAGATATTGTTGTTTATTTATTTTTATTAAGGAAAATAAAAATAAAATAAAAGAAGGTTGCCGGCAGTGGTAACAGATTGATATAGCTAACAGTACTAACTTGTGAAAGCAGTACTAAAATTAACTAACAGTAGTAACTTGCCAAAGCAGTACTAAAATCAACTAACAGTGGTAACTTGCGAAAGCAGTACTAAAGTTAACTAACAGTGGTATCTTGCCAAAGCAGTACTAAAATAAACTAACAGTGGTAACTGCGAAAGCAGTACTAAAGTTAACTAACAGTGGTAACTTGCGAAAGCAGTACTAAAGTTAACTAACAGTAGTAACTTGCCAAAGCAGTACTAAAATCAACTAACAGTGGTAACTGCGAAAGTAGTACTAAAGTTAACTAACAGTAGTAACTTGCTACATTAACAGTGTTAATTGCACAAATCTTTACCAGAAAAAAAAACATCAGTATTAACCCAGCAGTACTAAAAGTAACTAGCAGTATTAATACTAACAGTGCTAAAATATGAATTCATGAGGGCAGTATTAAAAAGTCTTATCAGTATTAACCAGCAGTACTAAAAGTAACTGGCAGTATTAATACTAACAGTACTAAAATACTAACCTTATGAATTAATAAAGCACAAAAATAGAGGGTCTAGTCTGAATGAATATGGTTAGTCTGTGTAGGTAATCTGGAAGAAGTCACACAGACTGAAACATATAATCAGTCAGACTGAGAGAAAGTAACATAAGTTATAAAATCTTTTTGGTATTTTCTTAGAAAGTATGTACAAAAACATCTCTTAGTCTGTGCTTTTTGATTGTATGTAGCTGAGAATACAGTTATACAGATTGAAAAGCAGACACAGACTGAGAATTGAATCATACAGATTCAAGGTTTTACTAGGGGTTGAGCATTCCTAGTTGACCAAGCAGATACAAAAATCTATCTTCATTTAAAGGTTTAGTAAAGATATCTGCTAATTGGTCATTTGTGGGCACATATTTGAGAATCACTTTACCTTCTCAGCACAATCTCTGATAAAGTGATGTCTGATCTCAATATGCTTTGTCCTGGAGTGAAACACAGGATTCTCAGTGATGGCAATGGCACTTTGGTTATCACACATGATTGGAGTTTTTGTAAACACCAAATCATAGTCTGCTAGTTGATGTTGCATCCATAGCAATTGAGCACAGCAACTACCAGCAGCCACATATTCTGCTTCTGCAGTGGATGTAGCAACAGAATTCTGTTTCTTGCTTGACCAACTAACTAGTTTGCCACCTAGCAGTTGACATCCACCAGAAGTGCTTTTCCTGTCTAATTTACAACCTGCATAATCTGCATCTGTATATCCAATTAGATCAAAACCAGAGTCTTTGGGATACCAAAGACCCAGGTTAGGAGTACCTTTTAGGTACCTAAAAATCCTTTTTACAGCTTTTAGATGCAATTCTTTAGGTTCAGATTGATATCTAGCACACAAACATGTTGAGAACATGATATCTGGTCTACTTGCAGTGAGGTATAGTAGAGATCCTATCATACCTCTATAAGTGGTTTGACAGACTGTCTTGCCAGACTGATCCTTATCCAACTTATCTGCAGTGCTCATTGGTGTTTTCATATTTGAACAGTCCTTTAAAGAATATTTAGTAAGTAGGTCATTGACATATTTACCTTGGTTGATGAAGATACCATCAGGTTTCTGATGTACTTGTAGACCAAGAAAGTATGTTAATTCACCCATCATACTCATTTGAAACTGTTTTGACATTAAGTTTGAAAACCATTTACACAATTTTTCATCAGTAGACCCAAATATAATATCATCAACATAGATTTGGACTAGTATGACATCTGCCTTGTTCCTTTTGAAGAACAAAGTTTTATCAATTGATCCTCTAGTAAAGTCATTACTAAGAAGATATGATGATAAGGTGTCATACCAAGCTCTTGGAGCTTGTTTTAGTCCATATAGTGCTTTCTGCAATTTATAGACATGATTTGGAAAAGTGGAACTTACAAAACCTGGAGGTTGTTTCACATAGACTTCCTCCTGTAAGTTGCCATTCAGAAATGCACTCTTGACATCCATTTGATAGACTTTGAAGTCCTTGAATGCAGCATATGCCAAGAATAACCGTATTGCTTCAATTCTGGCTACAGGGGCAAAGGTTTCATCATAATCAATGCCTTCTTCCTGCTTGTAGCCTTGAGCAACTAGCCTTGCTTTGTTCCTTATTATCACTCCATCCTTGTCCATCTTGTTTCTGTAAACCCATTTAGTTCCAATAATGGTTTTCCCTTTTGGAGCAGGAACTAGGATCCAAACATTGTTTCTGTCAAATTCTGTTAACTCTTCCTGCATTGCTTCAACCCAATCATCATCTTTCAAGGCTTCTTCTGCTTTCTTTGGTTCAATGATTGACAGGAAGTTTGTGAAGTAACAGAAATTTGCAGTAGGTGAGCTTGATACTTGAGCTCTTGTTTGTACACCAGAAACATAATCTCCAATTATTTCTGTAATTGGATGATACTTGTGTTCTTTGACTCCTAGAAATGATTCATCATTGAATGGTAAATCATTCTCATTTGGTGGAAGAATAGCAGGACTTATTTCTGCATCATCTTCTACATAGGGCAAGTCTGAGTCTGTAGAGTTCACAGAATGAAAACTACCAGACTGAACACATGTATACCTTGTGTATTCATCCACAACCACAAGTGTATACTTCTTTCCACCCAAACTGCTAATGCTCATGGATCCAAACAGATCCATATGGAGCATATGCAGTGGTTGATCAATTGTAGCTAACAATTTGGATGGAAAATGGTTCTTGGTCTGTTTCCCTAGTGTACATGCAGGACAAAGTTTGTCTTTTGCAAATGTAACATCAGGCAGACCTCTAACCAATTTCTTCTTTGACAGGAGGTTAATATTTTTGAAGTTCAGGTGGGATAACCTCCTATGCCATAGCCAGCTTAGTTCTGGCACAGACTGAGTATAGAGACAGGTCTCTACATTGTTGTCTGCAGAAGAAAGATCCAAGAGATAGATATCTCTTTCTCTTTTGGCAACTAATATAGGTTTGCCTTTGGAATTATAGATAACAGCAACCTTCTTTCTGATTCTGATTTCACCATCATCATCACAAATCTGGCTAGCACTAAGCAGGTTATGCTTTAATCCTTCAACATAGGCCACCTTTGTTATTCTGATGTTGCCAGCCTTCACCACACCATAACCTTTTATCTTGGCAACAGAGTTGTCACCATATTTGACAGAAGGTCCTTCTTCTTCTACAAACTCTGACAGATTCTTCAAGGAACCTGTCATGTGTGTTGAGCATCCACTGTCTAGGTACCATTTGCTGTTACCCTGCACAGGACAAACAAAATCAATTAGTTACTTTTGGGAACCCATCTTTTGATGGGTTCTTTAGAGTTGGTTGGAGTCAATTCTTTAGCAGTTTTGGTGCTAAGTCTGTGAAGTTGACTTTTAACCTCTCTATTTTTGATTTTGTTGTTTGTAGATGACATTTGTTTGATCAAAGCAGCCTTTGGCTGTTTAAGAATGGACTTTGTGCATTTAATACCTTCATGTCCCAGATTTCCACAGTTGTAACATTTTCTGTTCAACATAATGGTTCTTTTGAATTTTGGGTTATTATTTGCACTAGATCCTCTGTTAAACTCTTGTTTTGACTCAACAAATGTTTTAAAATCTGTGGTTAACTTCATTAAGTTTTCACTAAGCAGCTTAATGGTCTCAGTCTGGTTGTTAAGATTTGACTTTTTAGAGTCAGACTGAGTGTTAACACAAACAGATTTGGAGTTAAGTTTGCCAGATTGAAAATTGATTTTTCCAGACTGACAGTTAGATCTCATAGACTGAGATCTTTTTAACTCCTTTGCTACTAGTTTTATGCCTTTAGATTTCTCATTTGGCATAATTTTGTCTGGACCATATACAGACTGAGATGTGGAAGGTTCAAACACATTGTAACCTTTCTGTTTATTCTTGATTCCTTTTACCTCTTTTTGTCCTTTTAAAGATGGTACTGTGGAAATATTAACTTTGCCTTTTATAAATCTTTTCTTTTCAAGTTCTATAGTTTCTAAAGATTCATTAGTGATTATAAGTTCAGGCTGTTCAGATTGAGAAGTTTCACAGACTGAGATTTCTGAGTCTGTGTCTTCAGAGTCTGGCTCTGTCTCATATACTAGTTCTTTAGCAACTATTTTTGGTCTAACAAAAGCATTTGTCAATATAACTTAGTCTCCCACAGTATGACTAAAAGTATGAGGTAAAATCTCAGGTACAAATATAGCAGGTTTTGAGTGTATTTCTGAATTTATGTGACTTTTAAGATCAAACTCATCACGTATGACCGCTTGTATCTGAGCTGGAATCTGTTTGGATAAACAGTCCACATTCTTAAGTGATGAAATACACCAAGATTTACAGATCCTTTCATAATGATCAGCTTTGTTTTTATAAGCTTCTTTTTCCAGCTTGATCTTTTTGAGAAGGTCATATTGAGCATCAAGCTCAAGTTTGTACTGTTTATTTTGGTTATTTCATTCACTTTTGATTGTAGATCTTTTTGAACTTGACTGAGTTTGGTTTGTAAATCTTGTATTTCCTCCAGTCTTTTCAAAAAATCTACATAGATGTGTTCAAACATTTTCTGTTTTTCTGCATCACTATAGTAAAGTTTAAAATGATTTACATTGTAAGCAGATCCTCTGTCCTAGTCTGGATGAACACATGCCTTTTCTGCAAATTTGACATCTTTGTCAAACTGGCTCTCTGTGATAGCCATTAAGCACATATCTTTATCATCCTCAGATGATGAAGATTCTTCATCTATCCATTGTTCAACAACCAAAGCTTTCTCTAGTTTCTTTGGTTGTTGTTTCTCTCCAATTTTCTTGGAGTTGAAGTACTTTTTCTTGTACTTCTTGGTCTTTTCTTCCCACTTATCAGAACTTGAAGATTCTGCAATCTTCACTCTGCAGTCAGAAGAAATATGACCAACTTGCCCACATTTATAGCAAGTAGCTTTCTTAGGATCAAAAGTTGGCCTTCCTTTTGAACCTTTGAATCTTGCTTTTTTTAACATTTGGGCTAGCAATGCCATTTCAGCTTCTAGAGACTCAGTTTCATCATCTGATTCTGAGTCTGTAAGAGTAAGATGATAATCTACTCTAGAGAAAAGTTCTCTATTTTTCCTTGTTGTTGCAACAAGGGCAGCAGATGGATCTTTTGCAATCCTTTTGGCATTTAGATCCTTTCTGGCTTTGGTTTCTTCAAAATTTAGTAGAAGTCCAAACAAGCCAGAGAGATCATATGTCTCCAATTTTTCACTTACAATTAATGAAGTGATAACTTCAGAAAAAGTGTTTGGAATGACATCAACAAATTTTGCACAGATTTCAAACTGTACCTTGATGATATTATACCTTTCAAGATCATTGATTAAGATCTGAAATCTGGTATGAATATCAGATAATGACTCATTTTGGCCAGCAGAGAAGTTCTCATAATTTCTTATGAGATTCTTCTTCTTTTGGGATTGTACTAAACTTACACCATCATATTGGTCAGTTAGCATATCCCATATGGCTTTAGCAGTTTTGCAGCCAGATATCTTAGCAAAGATAGACTCAGTAATTGCATTGCCCAGTATGGATTTGGCCTTAAAGTCTAGTGCATATAGTTGCCTGTCTAGATCAGTCCAGGTACTTTTGGCAGCCTCAACAAATTTTTCAGGTGTCAAAATAATACCATTTGCATCTAAAGTTGCAGGAACTATTCTGCCAGGAATAATGGGTCCTTCCTGAATGACTCTAAGCATTTCATCATGAATGCTAGCAAGAAACCATTCAGCTTTCAATTTCCAGTGGGTAAAATTTACACCATTGAAGATTGCAATAGAAGAAGTCATTTTTCAAGGAAGAAAATGTAGAGAAAAATGGATTTAGATGATTGTTTGATAAACTGGGGACATTACCTGTATGGTCATTCAGGAAGTCTGGAGACATTACCTGTATGGTACCAAGTGTACTATCTTCACTGACCATAAAAGTCTTCAGCACATCTTTGATCAGAAGGATCTGAACATGAGACAACGCCGATGGGTCGAGCTACTTACCGATTACGACTGCGAAATCCGCTATCACCCAGGCAAGGCGAACGTTGTGGCCGATGCCTTAAGTCGAAAGGAACGAGCTAAACCGCTGCGAGTTCGAGCCCTCGGTATGACTGTGCATAACAACCTCATCACTCAAATCCATGCCGCACAGCTCGAAGCGCTCAAGGAAGAGAACGTGAAAAACGAAGCCCTTCGAGGCATGGATAAACAGCTCGAAATCAAATCCGATGGAGCCCGATACTTCTGTAACCGGATATGGTTACCAAACTTTGGAAATTTACGAGATTTGGTGATGGATGAAGCTCACAAATCTCGATACTCTATACATCCTGGATCCGACAAGATGTATCATGGCATCAAAGAGTCGTATTGGTGGCCCAACATGAAGGCTGACATAGCTACTTACGTTAGCAAATGCCTTACCTGCTCAAAGGTTAAAGCAGAATACCAGAAACCCTCCGGATTATTGCAACAACCTGAAATACCTCAATGGAAATGGGAGCAGATCTCCATGGACTTCATCACCAAACTGCCAAAAACACCGAGCGGTTGCGATACCATTTGGGTGATCGTCGACCGTCTCACCAAATCTGCCCATTTCCTGGCGATCAAGGAAACTGACAAGATGGAGCGTTTGACTCGCATCTACATAAAAGAAATCGTCGCTCGACACGGCGTACCCATCTCGATCATCTCAGATAGAGATAGCCGTTTCACCTCTCGCTTTTGGCAATCCTTACAAAAATCACTAGGCACCCGTTTGGATATGAGTACTGCCTACCATCCGCAAACCGATGGCCAAAGCGAACGAACCATTCAGACCCTAGAAGATATGCTACGAGCTTGCGTAGTCGACTTCGGTAAGAATTGGGAAAATCACTTGCCTTTGTGCGAATTTTCGTACAACAACAGTTATCACTCCAGCATAAAGGTTGCCCCTTTCGAGGCACTCTATGGGCGAAAATGTCGCTCACCCATCTGTTGGACCGAGGTGGGAGATAGCCAACTCACCGGTCCCGAAATCATACATGAAACCACTGAGAAAATCGTAGGTATCCAAAACCGGCTAAAAGCCGCACGTGATCGTCAGAAGAGCTATGCTGACGTGAGACGCAAAAACCTCGAGTTTCAAGTCGGGGACAAAGTATTGTTGAAAATGTCACCTTGGAAAGGTGTCATTCGTTTTGGTAAACGTGGAAAGCTTAACCCTAGGTACATCGGACCGTTTGAAATTCTGGAAAGGATTGGTCCGGTAGCATATCGACTGCAGCTACCTCAAGAACTCAGTAGCGTGCACAACACTTTTCACATTTCTAACATTAAGAAATGCCTGTCTGATGAGACACTTATTATTCCACTCGACGAAATCCAAATCGATGACAAGCTTCATTTCGTTGAGGAACCCGTGGAGATCATGGACCGAGAAGTCAAACGTTTGAAACAGAGTCGTATTCCCATCGTTAAAGTCCGATGGAATTCCAGGCGTGGTCCTGAATTCACTTGGGAACGGGAAGACCAAATGCGACAGAAATACTCACACCTATTCACCGATCCCACACAGACCACGGCAACAAACTAATTCCGGGACGAAATTCTTCTAACAAGGGGAGAATGTGACACCCGGCGAATTAGGCCGTCATTAGTGATTAATCATAGATCACTATTTCATGTAATTAGTGTGAAATAGGACTAATTACGATAGCACCTTGTATATTGTATTATACGCACGTACGTAATTAACTGTAAATTACGCAAATTCGATCGGATGGAATCCGACACAATAAATATGGACGTTGGTGAAAAACATGTTTACTAAATAACCTAATTATGATAAATAATTGTTATTTAACTTATATTATTACGATAATATTTAAAACGTTTCACGTTTCCTACAAAACGTATCGTACGCGACGAAAACGCGCGAATCGAACCCGACACCGAACGAAACCCGTCAAGTATGTTAAAAAGATTCTATAAAAGTATTAAAGAACATTTTGCCACTTAAATATAACAATTTCGTATTCAAATATAAACACGAAAACTAAATGTTAACGATTTAATTACAACACGCGCGATTAACGTAACCGAACGAGTAACGTAACACGAAATCGAGGAAACGAGTCACGAGCCCGAGGACCAACATTGGGCCAAGCCCAAAGCCGGCCCAGCCCAGCCATGACCAGCCTAAATCCCTTGGCCCACCTCCTCACTTTAAACACACATACACTCACACTCACACTTTTCACAAATAACCAAACAACCTCCTTTTCTCCTAATTCTCTACTCTCTCAATTTCAGCCCCAAACCCACCACCACCACCATCATCTTCAGCCTCTTCCAAGACCCCTGGACACCACCACCACCATCTACATCGTTCAAGGAAGGAGAAGAAGCAAGAGAAACAATAACCGAACAGCAGCAGCCCTTTCTCATTCATTTCGACTTTAGATCGACTTTTCCTTGTAAGAATCTCTTCAAATCTTGTTCATTTTCCTTGGATGATGTTAATAAACATGTTAGAGGTTCGTTTACGCTAATTATGTCCAAGATCTAAACCGAAAACCAAAAGATAATGCTAAAAACTTTCGGGTAAAGCTATTAACCTTCCGACAAAAACTTAACCCGACTTTGACACATGATATCTAACTCATTTCTTAACCAAATCGAACGATTCTTGAGTCTAAAATCAAGTTCAAGAAGTCTACTTTCGAACCCAAGTGGTTTGACGATTTTCTGAGGTCATTTGATATACGAAAACGATTTTACAAGAAAATGTGTCTGGACTGCCATTTTGAACAGAAAAATCGACCAACTTTGGGAAAGCATATCTCGAGATTTACAACTCCAAAACGACTGAAACCACTTGGAAACGTTTTCTTTTTCTGTTACCTTTCAAAATTATACTCGCAATTTTTCTGAAGCTTTGTAAATCGTGAGATATGAACCAAACACTGAGCAAAGGTCCAAAAGTCGACCTGCTGGACCTTTGTCTAATCCTTGGACGATTTCGTGCGCTATACTTGACCAAAAGTCATGAAATTTTTACTGGAAGTAGCTAAGATATGTAGGAACAACTATGATTTTTCTTGGAGCTCACTTTGAAACCGTGGTTAGTCAAAACGAACCCCGAAAACAACCCAAAAACTAAGAAAACAAACTCATGGACTGTTTTTGCAATAGATATGAAACGACACTTTCGGGTCAACCACGGAACGTAACGATGACTTTTCTAAGCTCTAAAAACATATTTAAGACTTCCCTAAAAGTTTCGGGTCAAACCGAGCACATTTGAGCAAGTTCCCGAAAAATCAAAAACATCACAGCCCGTCTGTGTCGCAGAAGGCCCAGAGTTATTGCGACACAAGGCTTGTGTCGCTAAATCGTAATGACAGCAGTACTAATCTGTGACACAAAGCTTGTGTCGCTAAATCATAAAGCAGTATTAACTCGCGACACTAAGTTAGTGTCGCAATAAATTCAACCAACAGTATTAACGCTTGTGTCGCTAAATTTCAAACAGTACTAACCTAATGTCGCAATATGCCTTGTGTCGCCAACTAATTTCGATGTCGCTGAAACTAGCGACACAATGACTTGTGTCGCATACTTATGAAAAATCATGACCTGCGACACTAATGCTTATGTCGCAAAAATTATCTTAACTTCACCATCAGCGACACTACCCTCATGTCGCAACAACCTATAGCGACACAACCATTGTGTCGCATAACACAGACTTATTCTAAATATGTTTTCACAAAGTACCATACGCGCGTAATAACGGACGTTCACATGTAACTTATTACGTATATGAAACCCATATACTCTATTAAGTATAAAATGAAACAAACATAATAATAATGTCTTCGAGAATTATTATTACAAAACATCACCAACGGGTCATACATATTTTCTAAACGCAAACAATGAACAAACACTTGGACATAACTAGTTGAGTGGACAACTAGCATGAATGATCTTTTGAGACATTCACTTATACATAACCTTGTGCGTTTAGGGCGCCAGAAGGTTTCACTTTGGATAAACGTTTATTAACTTAAACGCACGCTTCAAGACTCAGGTGAGTCTCATAGCCCCAATTTTACTGTTTTATACTATGGGGTGAGATTACATACACTGTTTATTATAATCACAAGTAACTGAAACAACTCTTATACGGATTGCATGAGACCTTTAATCCACTAAAAGTCCTCACTTTATCATAGTTCGTTAATCGTATGAGCGCGAGTATTATTGGATAGATCTATCGGGGATTGACATCCCCGTCCGGGCTAGTCGCTCTAGCCGACCCACGGACGCGTTAATATTTGACTGTTACAGGTGTATTGGATTACACGTCTGCCCGAGGCAAAAACTAGGTTAAGCGTCGAACTGTGAGACTCATGGCAATAGTATACTCTTATTTTGCACTCGTGCAACACTGATTAAATCTTGTGATTATTACCAACTTTTGATAACTGTTTCAAACCTATGAACTCACCAACATTACGTTGACCGTTTTAGTATGTATTCTCAGGTTCACAACAGGAGTAGGGCTACCCCAGGATACGATAGCTCGAATCGCATGCTTACAAACATCAGAGATTTTCTTGTATTACTATTTTGTAACATTGGTCATGTATTAGAATCTCTTGAACTATTCGCGAACCCAAATCTTAATGTAAACGGTTGAATTGCTAATGTAATTACTTTGTATTATTTTCAAAACGTCTCATATAGAGTCGTTTGCCTTAACTTTGTGTAATGATCCATGGTTAGTCGCGCCCCGACCCGACTTCCGCTGCATCATAATTTGGGGGTGCGACATTTTGACACAGATTTTTTTATGAATCAAAGTATTATTCACAATAAAGTGTTTGTCTCACACAGATGACAAAGTATTCAAACCCACACAGATGGTTTGAATACGATCCAAGTATTAGTATATTAAGATACAATTATCACTACAAACTTTAACAGTTAGTGTAGTAATGCTTTGAGCCTAAGCTTAAAGGTCTTGTATACTATTTTGCTTTGAGTGCTTGGTTTTCTTGGATACTTGGATACTTTGAAGAGTGCTATTGAGCTGCTATTTATAGAGTTGAGAATCAACTTCTATTACCCAGCTCAGTCAGTTGTCCAAGGGATAACATATTCATCTTGGGCAACTTTGCACTCTACCCTTTTTGCTTTTCTTGGAAATAGAAAAAGCAAAAGGTAAAAGGTTTCTTTGCTGAGAAGAAAACCTTTGTTCGATGTTTGACCTTTCTCAAACATCTTATCAGTTGTATCTAGCCTAAGGAGAGAAGAATATCTTCTGTACACTTGTACTTTCATTCTTCAATCTGTGCTCTTCAGTCTGTGCTCTCAGTCTGTGATCTTCAATCTGGGATCATCAGTCTGTGATCTTCAGTCTGTGAAGTCTTTTGTCTTCAATCTTCATTCTTCAGATGATGAATTCATAAGTCTTCAGGAAGAGCAAGGCTTTCAGTCTGTGAGATTCTTCAGTCTGTGCAGCATAGACTCAGAAAAAATTCTTCAGTCTGTGCAGCACAGACTCAAAAACACAGACTCAGGAATTCACTAAGTTTTTCCTGAATACAACTGAGATAGATTTTGACTCTTCAGATTTATAACTTAGGTTTGATCATTGTTTTTCCCAACAATAATTTAAAATACATAAAAGATTACAAGTCCTAAAATTAAAATAGATAAATAAACAAATCAATCATCTCCCGCTCCCGTTCCCGATTCCGAAGCTTGCGATTCATTCCACCTCTGTTCACGATACCTCCAAAGATGTTCCACAAGGTCGGCTCGAAGTCCTTCGTGTGTCTCCCGATCACGTAGTTCCTTTGTTTTCCTCTCGTATGTGTTACATCTCTCGATCCAAGAACCTTGTATGTTTCCAACAGGTACATAATAATTTTCATTCTCAGCAATGTTGAAACCGTTGTCTTCAATTATCATGTTATGCAATATGATACAAGAATACATGATTCTTCTTATAGCGTTTACACTATAAGCTCTTGCCGGTTGTTGTAGTATATGCCACCTTCCTTGTAAAACACCAAAAGCGCGCTCAATATCCTTTCGTGCGGCCGATTGTTTCCTACTGAAATAAGCCCTCTTTTGATCAATCTCGCTTGAAAATCCCTTCACGAACGCTGCCCATGACGGGTATATCCCATCGGCAAGATAGTACCCTCTATCGTAATCCAAATCAGCCACTGTATATGGAACTTGGGGAGCGGAGTCATTTAGCAAATTCCTAAACAAAGAAGACGTATTAAGAACATTTAAGTCATTGTTGGATCCCGCAACTCCAAAGTATGCATGCCATATCCACAAGTCGTACGAAGCGACGGCTTCAAGTATAATCGTCGGATACCCATGATCGCCTCGGGTGTATTGACCCTTCCATGCATTTGGACATTGTGTCCAAGCCCAATGCATACAATCTATGCTACCAAGCATGCCGGGAAAACCATGAAGCTCGTGATGCTTATCATACAAACGATGTATGTCTTCATTCGTTGTTCTCTCATGTACACATTTGAATATAAATCGATAACACACCTTGTGAAATTTTGTAAAGTTTCACGAGAAACTCTTGCTGACATTTGCAAGTATTCATCAAAGGCATCCGGAGTTGTACCGTATGCCAATTGACGAATCGCAGAAGTGACTTTTTGAAGACAAGTAAAGCCCGGTACGCCACGTGCATCGGGTCGTTGACGAAACCACAAAAAATAGTCGGGAAGTGGTTCGACGGAGTAAGAGCTAATATCCTCACAAATTCTTTGGAATAAACGGCGACTCATTCGAAATCGACGTTTGAAATATTCATGCGGATATTTCGCATTTTTGACAAAGTAATCGTTTAGTAACGTCTGCTCCGCCGTGACTCGGTCACGAGGTATGAAACGACGTGAACGAGCCGTGGAACTTTCGGCATCTTGTTGCTCATTACGATACTTACGAGCAAGCATCATAAGTTTATACGTGGTTTCGTCATCGGATGATGAATCGGATGACATTTTTGGATGAGTTTTTGATTGTTTTAATTGTGTATGTGAAAGAGTTTTTGAGATAGTGTGTTTGAATTGTGATTTGAGATTGTGTTTGAGGTGTGTTTAAATAGAGAAAAAAAATTTTAAAAATTTGGCCGTTCTACGGCTATTTTTTAAATTTAAAAATTAAATTTTTTTTTTTTAAACCTAAAAACTAACGGTAAAAAAAAAAAAAAAAAAAACGTCGCGCAAACCGGCGTTCGGAGGTGGACGGCGACGGGAAAAACTGACGGGAACGCCGTCCCGGTGCGGCAGAACGCCGTCCGACGGCGTTCTCGTCGGAAAACGGCGACAAATCGCCCCCCACACCCCGTGCTCTTATTGTTTTCTTTTGATAGTAGAACCTTTATTTATTAATTATTAATTATTAATTATTAATTATTAATTATTAAATATAATGCTAAATATTTACAAAAACTGTTTTGAAAGTTGTCACAATGCCTAAAGCCAACTATAGACATGTGATCCATATCAATTTAAATAATTTATATAGACACTTGTATATGATTAAAATTATTTTATTATTATTGTAATCAATAAAACATGTATGCGTCGTGGCAACAAAAAACACATGATCTTAAATCTAATATTAAATATAATATGGGAAGTGGTTAATGATTTTATAAAAAATTTAATTGACCAATAAAATTGTTTAAGTTTGTTAAATTGACTAAAATTTAAGAGATGATAACATCATAAATCATCATTTAAAAAATAACGAAATTCAAATAAATAATTTATATAGAACAATAATGTATTTATATCCAAATTTAAAAGACATTCCTAATACATTACGAATATTAACATTAACGTTACGTATATATACACGGATTTAAAAATTAGTTAATTGATAACAGAAAACATATACAAGTGTCTCGACCTTTTTATCAATATATATAAATAAAGAAAATATAATACTTCATCCGTTTCAAAATAAGTATCTACAATAAGTTTTCACGAAGTTTAATAAATTACATTAAATGTTAGTGAATATGGTACTTTTACTCTTACTTTTTGCACAGACTTCTATGTATTAGTTTTGAGAAAAAGTATATTGAGAGTTAGATGGTAAAGTTAATATGATACTTTTGAAAGTGAACATTTATTCTGGAACAAACTAAAATAAAAAGGTGCATTTATTTTGATTTTGAGATGGAGAGAGTATAAAATAACATCCTACGATCAATATAACGTGTTATTAAGGTTCTTAATAACATTGTATGAAAAATAAATTAACTCTTACTCCTCGGTTTTATGGTAAAAAGATCTTTAGATATCTTAAATAGTTAAATTGGAAAAAGAAATTAAACACTTTCAATTATAAATTTAGTTGTTGAATACATTGTAGGTAGAGTTCAGATGAGAAGATATTATATGAAGAGAAAGAGGAGAAAGAAGATAAGGGATGAGACCAACCACAATTTGTTACGTGTCATCCTCATCATTTTCACTTTTAACACTCTATATTCTTCATATTTTACTTTCAACCCTCCAACTTTCTCCTTCACACTCTCCCACCCCACCACCACCCACCACCAGCTGTTGTCGCCTCCCATCGGTTGACTCCGCTATAGGCTGCCGTTGGATTATGGCGGTCGTAGTTTTTTTTATATATAAAAAATATTTAAATTTTGTTTTCCAATTTTTTTTCAAAAATTTTCTGTTATATATACTATCATTTTTATACTGCATTTTGTATAAGATTATATTGCATTTTGTTATTTTTACTGCATTTTGTATATATATTTTTAGTACATATTTTTTTTTTGTACTGCATTTTGTATTATACATATTTCATTTTTGTACTACATTTTGTATAAATATATACCGCATTTTATTTTTTTACTGAATTTTGTATATATTTTTAGTATATCTTTTTTTATACTGCATTTTGTATTACATATATTATCCTTTTTGTACTGCATTTAGAATAAACTTATACTGTATTTTATCGTCTTTAATGTATCATATATATATATATATATAAGGCTTATAAAAAATAAGAAAAATAAGAAAAAAGAAGTATTTAAAAAGGAAAAAAGATATGTTACAAGATTTTATACAAAATGTAAAAAAGAAAATTTGTAAAAGAAAATTTGTAAAAGAAAACTGGTCGTTAGAATCCGGCGGCCAATGACAACAGGTGGTCGTAGGTAGGGGTGGGGAGGAAGAAAGAATGAGGAACAAAAAAGTAGAGTGGGTGAAAAATAATAAAAAAAAAAGTAGTGGAAGGGATGTGGAGTGAAATTAATGTTTTGTTTTTTTTCTTAACTATCACCCTCATTTTTTCAAACTAATTACAAAAATATCACTCATTCTAACCATTGATCTATAATAAAAGACGATTCAATAGCCTTAATTTGTCTTCTCATAGTTCCCCTCGTATAACTCAATCCCATCTTTCAACCGTTCCATTACTTGATTTTTGATTTGAATCATAAAAGCTTTATTGTTAAAACTTATTGGCATAGACACATATAATAAGGATAGCATAAAATAAACGTGTTGGATATAAGAGTTGATAGCTCGAATAGTTGTGTGTTGTTATTTTTAAAAGGGCTTTGATCATGTACATATTAAAATGTTGAAGAACAAAAGATAGATTAACATATAAAATTTTAGAAATAGAAATATTATTGTATCTTTAGTGTATGTATTATGTTGTTTGCCGATATATCACACAGTACAAATTTTTTTTATAAAATTTCATAAATATCTTATAAACGATAGTACATACAATAGAAATTTTAGACATACACATAAGAAAACTTTTAAATTGAAACGCACAATAGAAAAATTCTAGACTTTAATACATTCTGATACTACTAATGTAACTTAACTCATATATAAATTCGCATATATATGGATTAAGATCGTATCAGACTGGATTCTCTGTCAAGTCCTGTAAAGTTGTTAAATTGCGAGTGGAAACAAAAGAGTGAAACCCTTGTTTTTGTTAGTAGTAATTTAATATATTTTATTATGATCGACTTGAGAGATTATAACTTAAGATAATGTTAATCTCGTATAAATACACAAAGACACGTATGTTAAAGCCTTTATAATTCGTCCGTCTTGTATATCTTTAAAAACAGAAACGATATTAACCACGTGACATTAAAAAATGAAAAGAAAAAAAGAAGCCTAAGCCATTAAAATGCAAGTCTACGACAAAAAAAAAACCAATAAGTGTATTACAAACGTGACCATTGAGCATAATGAAATAATATGGAAAAATCATCCGTGTAGCAACTTGTACGGTTTGCATCAAAACAAAAATCAGAGATCAATTGTGTATGTTTTATAAACTCTAAGGATTAGATATGTAAATTTTATTTTGATAAGAAAGGTGAATTGCACGTGTCATATATGTTGTCAACAACATCATATCCCCGAATAAAAAATAAAATTAGTGGGTGTGAGGCAATTTACATATTGACAACTTTTCTGATAAATCAGTTTGGACATTGTCCAAATGATACCGTCAGGGCATTGTTAAAATGATACCGTCACCGCAAACGTCTACAATTCATTTTTGTGACTGACAGATCAGAAGTTGAATACGTACCTCAATATATGTCGGTAATTTGTGCACAAATAATTGTCCGGAGGTGAGACGTACGCATATCATTGAAATACTATACACGAGCTCCAAATTACCATTATAAACGACTCACTGAGTACGTGCGGATAAATGATTGGATATAAATCATTTCGATTTACGGGAAGTATTTATTGTTAGTGCACGCCGGAATCTTTTTCTTTTGGGGTTTCGGGAGTTTGATCGCTTCTTTTTCAAGTTTGTTTAATTTTAGTAAAATTTTTAATTTCAGGTTATATATTAACTTCTTAAAATTAGAGTTATGCACGTGTCGCTGTCTAACAAATCTACCCCAAATCAAATCATCATCATAATCATAATTAAAGATATAATTATTATAATAATCATAATCATTATCATAATGAGTCTTTAAAATACGTTTATTTTTACACTTTAAAATTTAATAGATCGACGAATATGGGTAACGTGGATTTTGGAATTCCAGAGTGTGTGATCTTTTTTGCAAAGATTTGTTGTTTGTAAAATAATCACACATAAAGTAAGAAAATTAAGGGTTAAGTGTATAAAAAATATAATTAATTAAAGTTTGACATTCGTAGTGTGTACCTAATTATTCATTAATACATTGTGTATAAGAAACTTGTTAGTTATTGTCATTGTATGTAATTTATGATACGTTCACAAATATGTAGTCCATAAAAGGTGTCGCATGACATCATTACAAGTTGACACGTTATCAAAATACATACAATATCAATAAATAATAAGTTTCTTATACACAATTTATGACCGAGTAAATGGATACACTATATGAATGTTAGATCTTAATCAATTGCATTTTTATGCATTTAATCCATAAATTAATAAGCATATTATTAATTAATTAATTAATTAATGTTTGCCCTTTTTATAATGATTTTTTCTTTCGTCAATGATAACCTATATATGATAATTTTGATAATAATTGTTATGGTTATACACATTTATCGTAATAACAAATTTGGGTAAGGTTCAAAGGGGGAAGAGGGGTAGTCGACTCTTCATCTCATCTCTTGATTTTTTTTTTATCAACGGTCCAGATCATTGCACTTTAAGTTCAATGCATTTTACGTATAAAATGCAGTGAATTTAAAATGCGGTGAATCTAAATCATTGATCGAAAAAATTAAAAATTGAAATTAATTCTGTTCCTACTGCCCTTCGTATACTGACTGCTCTTGTCTCAAATCAACTCTTATTCGTAAAAAGAAAATGGTGGTCAAAATATGACATTTCTAATTTTTGATCTATATAGTACAACACGTCTTAATCACGTAAAGTCTAAGGGCTATTTTGAGGACCACCATCTTTATATAATGTAATCTACCGTTTAATTACAAATGAATACATTTATGTGATGACGTACTCATAACTCATTAACAGATAGTTAATAGTTACTCTTTAAATTGTGCCAAAGTTTAGTAAACTCGCAAGTGTCGCGAGAAAAAATCATCTGTTGGGAATTGACATCGATCATTACAAAGAAATGGTTATGGCAAAACCTTAAGGCCGCTTAAATTACATTATATATATGAACGATACTACAAAAATAAGTACTCGCTTCAACGTTGATCACAATAATGTAGTCATGCTCGACATTAATTATTGAATCTCGAGAGACACATACGAAGAAAAGCAGATCATAGCTTACCCACAAACCGAAATTTTTAATAATTCGGTGATACATATCAACTTTAGTTTTCAAATACTGCACCTGAGTTCTAACAATCACGGCACTATCCAATGATGTTCCAACAACAACAACAAGGCGTGCGACTACAATTTCAACAAAATGCCAACACCACAAACCCAAAATCAGTTCCAATTAAGAAGTTCAAATACCACCCGAACCCAAAGAATAGACCGAAGAAGAACCCAACACTCGTGGTCCTCGAAGAGGCAAGAAACCGGCAATGTGCAAAAAGTATCAAGCTTGCACAGAAGAAAAAAAGTTTTTGACGGAAACTTGAAAAGCCGTTTTTCAAAATCCCGACACCTGCCACTCACAAAGGAAAGATTGTTTTGGTGGAAAAATACATCCAAATACATTTCTCAGTAATAATTGTTCAGTAAGAATTTAACTTCAATATTAATGCTTGTCTGTAAATATTTCTACTGTATCTGTACCTTCAGAGAATGCATTTTATACTTGAAAATAGTACTCGTATTAGCTTAATTTATTAAGATTACTAAAGTTTTATGACACGAGTAATATTTATTTATTAATTTATTACATCTGAAAACAATAATTTTGAGATGAAGTGAGTAAAAATATAGGGTTTTACTATAACTTGTCCATTAAAGGCATTAGTTAAGTTTAATTAAATACACCAAAACCTTTTAATTATAACAAAATGTATTTATTAAACTCATTACTTTTCATAAAGGAATATGTGTGTAGTGTGTTAATTACCATTTTGATTATTTTTAGAAAATGAAGCTTCCATAAATAGTTTCTTTCATATGCCCTCAGGACATAAGTTAGATAATTCATTATATATATTGTAACAAGTTATCAGTTATATATAATCGGTATTTTGACGTCATAATTCTCTCTATATTTGATGTTTCAAATTTTGTTTGGAAATTAAATGGGGAGGATTAGGAGTTGTTAAGACGTATGACTTTGATCTTAGACTTAACATATCGGAGTATGATTTACGATTTTGGTTAACAAAAATGTATCAATCTTTGCATATAATCTTTTAAAGTATATGATTTAAATTGAGTTTAGATCCTAATCATTGGATGGTAAAATCTATATCTAGTTCGATTTTACTTAACTAAAAATTTAATAAAACTATACATAATATGCCATTGATCCATACATGTCCGAAACCTAATTTTTAGAGTAAGTTTAAGAAATGGTCCCTATAATTTATACAGATTTAAGAAAACCGTCCCATACTTATTTTTCACATTTCCACTCCAATAAGTTTAAGTTTTTCTCAAAAATGGTCCATCCTCCATATCAAATGAAGCTTAAGCATCCGTACCTATTCAACAATCAGGTTGGCAGTACTAGCTCCGATTGAATTTCGGGACGAAATTCTTTCAACTGGGGGATACTGTGACAACCGTCATCAAAACGCGATAGTATTTTAACCATAGAGACTCATTCTGTGTAATTACGATTTCGAATACATAAGACAAATCTATTGTTGGTTGATTCGCGTTAAATGCCATACTCTTTTTGATAAATTCATAGTTCGTGTGGAATCAAATAATTTAGTTAAATTCGTAAGAAATATACGTTAAATAATAAGAATATTAGCACATACAATAATATTTATACAATAAGCTAGGTAAAAACCTATAACATATAATTAACAAAGATATAATACGTTAAAAGAATAAAAAGCTGAGTTTTCTGCGAGGTTGCACTGTTTGGGTTATAACTCTCTCATCCGAACTCCGATTGAGACGATCCACCTGCCCAGACAACCGGAACTCAAAGGGCTACAACCTATCCAAAATTCAGAGCATTTGAAGTTTTTGAAGCCCAACCGCCGATAGGAGAGCCCAACCGCCGGTTGGGAGTGTGTGGGCCGAAAGTTGGGTTAGCCCAACCGCCAGTTGACTAACCCAACCGCCGGTTGGGTGTCTGCAGCTATAAATTCACACGTTTTAAACCCTAATCGACTTATACAAACCCCTAAACGAATTCCAGCAGCATCTAGCTCTATTCTCGGTCGATTTTGGCATCAAGACACTTCAATCTAAAGGATTTTAATCCCCTAATCGATTCTAGTAATCGGCATCCTCGTTATACGCTTTCGGTGAATCTTGGGAGGAGTTTCGTTTCACGCACGCTCTTTGATCATCTTACGGACTAATTTGGGAACGCTACTTGCTTTACTTTTGAGGTGAGTTTCGTGGCTCTATTTTCTTTTACTTTTCACTTGGGGGAAAAGAATGCTCAACTTATTTTCAACTGTATTCATGTTGTGAATTTACTGTTTTCATTTTTGGACATGATGAATGATTTGTGCATTGTGAATTAATGTGTCATACAAATGTCTTACACATGTGGGATTTAGTTCCACCGCTGAGGTAAGATAAGTCAATTCGGTTATACAATTAGTCGTTGCACATGTGGGGTTTAGTTCCACCGCTGAGGCAATGACAACGTTTAGTCATACAATTGGTTGTTGCACATGTGGGGTTTAGTCCCTCCGCTGAGGCAATGACTACGATCAGTTAATCAATATATCAGTAGTACTATTGGGCTGCAGCCTAGCTCACGTTTGGGTTACCCATCTGTGGGTGAATATAATCAATTCAAGCAAGCGTTGTGACGCAACAGTGGTCATGGGAATCATACTGCATTAATATCACTTATGTGTACCATATCATTTAATTTGTCCTACTGCTATTATACTTACTGCACAGCAACTGTTTATGTGTGTCAAAACTAAACTTGCGAAATTCACCAACCTTTGTGTTGACCTTTCTGAGCATCTCTTTTCAGGAAATACTAGCAATACAGAAGTTGAGACTAGGAGGACTTAGCGAGACCGTTAAGTTGCATTTGAGACTTGCTTTACATGAGACTTTATTCTATTTATTTGGGTTATTATGTTGAGAAGGCGTGTTTGCCTAGACTAGTTGGGTTTTGTAAAACGATTAGTTGATATTTGACTATGTTTATTGTGGAAGTGAAAGTCCACGGCACAAGTCACAAGTTGTGTCGGGTGACGTCATAACGCATTGTTTGGTTTCATTTAGTGTTTCTCTTGTTGTATCGATGTGTTGTGATCTAGTCGTTCGTCGCACCACGTTGTTTCCGCTTTAAACGGGGTGTGACATTATTCCTTGGGGATGAACCCGTATCTTAACTAGATTTTAAACCCCTAAAATATACGATGTTATTTGTTTATAATTTATAAAAGTAATTTTTACGCTCAGGACATCAATAACTTCAAAACTGACGCTGATCATCACGAGCGGCGTGATAAAAAGGTTAAAATATACAGCTCATTATCATCTTGGTCTCTTATTTCTTTTGCGTTCTTTTATGAATTGGTGTATGTCAAAAGCATAAAGTAGAATTCGATTAAGACATATGTGCAAATATGATTTAAGAACAACCCTCTAAGTAAAAACATTTATATTAAAAATTAAAAATATTTAATTTACAGTTTGGAACACAAATCTTAAACATCAATGAAACTAGAGGACCACGCGCTTTTTATTCCTTCAATTCTTTGTTAGTTGTGAGTAACAAATGAAAGACTATTTAGTAACATAAATTATCAAATATCAAATATCAAATATTTATAGTCATTTTTTATCGGATAAATCGCAGAAAAAATGTATTTAAGGTACTTTACATTTTAATTAGCCATTAAAAAGAAACAATTTTCGACCTCTTAATCAGTCACCAATACGTTACCCTAAAAAATGTTTCATGAAACCAATATATCTTAATCTTAATGTTATTAATATCTAAAACGGAAATATATATAAAAGTAATATTATAATTCGATGATTGGCTCACTATTTTGCTATGAGGAGAACAAATGAATTAGGAATATATGCTATTTATAGGAAAGATATATCGGCTCAACAAGTAAAATGCCTTTTGTTTGATCACGATTAGAGTAGTGAGCACCGTGAATTGAAAGAAAATAATTAAATTATTGTACCTTAAATTGAAATTTTTGTAAAGTTGAATTTTGATTTAATTTTTTTTCCTCTCAATTTACCCTCTTTTTATTAAATCAAATAATAATGTAATAATTTAGGAATTGTTTAATAAAACGTGTTAATTATTTACTTACTGAATTTCTTTTAAACAATGTTTAATAGATGATCCAAAAAAAATGATTACATTTTGAGATGCTAAGCAATCAACTTTATTCTTTGTATGAATTTTCCATATAAGTTTGGTCCATGGTGACTTTTTGTTGTAATCAAATGGATAACTACTTGTACCATTTCGTCAACACTCTTTATCTTCTAAAATATATGCAAATATAACTAAGAATTCTTTTCCAAAACAACTCATAAACCCTTAAAAAGGTTCGAATGTGACATTGTGGGTCCACGAGATCGATTCGTACACGTTTGATTTGAAAAACTCATTTTCAAGCTTTACGAATTTGAATTATTTTATTTAAAAGAAAGAAAGCGCGGTATATGATCAACCAGTCCATCGGTCATCATGGCCTACGTTTTTGTGCATGCCAAAAGTGGAAAACATAGAAATTTGTGGTATATTAAGGTTGTTTGATACGATTGAGAATGAATTAACAAATAGTACGAGTTTGTAAGGAGTGGAACTGAAAAATGGGACATTTTTTTATAAAACATAGCTTTTGGACGAAACTCTCTACAATGTTCAAAACTATGTACTAAAATATCACAAATATATATATTATTAACGGTATTAGAATTAAAACCAGCAAAGAGCTAAAAAACAAACTTGAACTACAAGTTCAATTAATCCATGTTATGTAGGTTTACATTTTTACTCGACTCGAAAACAATATGAATAAATATACTAACACGTTACGGTTGTTACCTCCCAAAAATACTACTTTGCGTTTTTCAATTAGTTAATTACTAACAATATTATTTAATTAGTTAAGTAAAACTTATTTAAATATTATTTTTAGTTGATAACATGAAAAACATACTCATTATTTACCGGAGTGGCATCTTAATGTTTTTTTTTTATCCTTAGGCCACTCTCAACTGTTGCTTCTTCCGTTTTGTCACGTCAGCACATCCAAAACTGATTAAAAACTGGTTAAATACTACCAATGGTTCTTTCGTCACTTTAATTTTGGGCCCCACATTTACCAATATACCTACATTTACGTCTAAACGATAAATAATAATACATTAAATATAAAACAGGACCCGCGAAAAACTCACCTCACTTCTTCGGTTTACTGAAGAAGTGTGAAGCGATGAAGGGAGGAAGAAAGCGGTGCCAACAAAGGAAGAAAGCCATGGCTTCATCGGTTTCAACCGATAATGCCATTGGCTATGATCTTAGAATCAACAAAAAACATTATAAATTTTAAAATATAAAATTACACTTCACGAATAGACCCGTACTCCGGACTACCTCTAACTTCAAGTACGTTGTTAAAATCACCCTGTTATTAAATCTAAACAAACGAATATAAATTATCCCCTTTTGTGTTTGTTCGATTCATTTACTACCCTGTCATATTTCCTCAATGAAGTTTTATTCCAAAACATCAACAAGGTTCAGTGAATTCAGTTTTTAAATTATATTGTTCTAGCTAATTTTGATTTTGAGTAACAATATATGTAGAATAGATGAGATCATTAGAGTACAATAAATTTTTAAAGTATAGGAGAACCAATGAAATTGTGTCATTTGTAAAAAATTCATTTACCCTCATCTTTTTGAAAATTAATTATCTCACGTACGTCAAATCGAAGTGTTAGTAATTTGTAAAACCCAACAAAAAATAAAAAAAAAACTCGTCGAAAGTATACCTTGTGAGATGTCCAAACGAAGAGGAGAAAACACTGAATTTTATGATAAATGAATTTTTGTACGCGTGATGCATTTTTATTGGTACTCATATTCTCTCAAAAAATATTGTATTTTAGTGAACTTTTCTAAAAATAAGTGACTAAAAGTAAATAAAATATTCTCACGTCTTGATTTTCACCATGAATTTTAATACATGTCATAGGCTTTTTCAACGTACTCATAATCATACATTTTAAATTCTCTTTAACTTTTGAATGTCATGTACTTGGGATCCACGTGCCTCCCTCCGTCCCAATGTTATTGCTTACGGACAACGAATATACATTTTAAGAAAATATCATTATTTCACTTACTTTTTAATAAGATGACAGTTTTACCCTTTACTTTTTACCTGATTTTTTTGTCTTAAATGAATATATTAGGGGTATAAAAGAACTTTACAATATTATTCTTATTTATTTATGAAAGTGGACAATAAATTTGAAACATCCATAAAAGGATTCCTGGACTATAAAACTTGGACGGAGGGAGTATAATTTTGCATTGGACACGGTTTCGATTCACCTCCTTCCACTAATCATATTATTTTATTAATAAATCAATTAATTTAATTACTTAATTAATTAATTTAGCCATCAAGTTGATCATACTAAATCATTTATATATTAATTAATATTAACATTAGCATGTAGTTAGAATGAGATAAACACTAAGAGATCGATGTATAAGGTTTGATAAATTATTATAAAACTTATCTAGAATTGTTTTTTATGAAGTCATGAACAATAGAGATTAAGGAAATAATACAATATTAATATTGCGAATACAAAAACAATCATGGGTAGTAATCTAGCTCTTGACCATTTTGTTTGCAAGTTGAAGATCGAGAAACTGATTTGTCAAATACTAAAAGATTGGCGGTATCTATTGTCGAAAGATTTACCAAGTTGATCAATCAAAGATTTAAGTATTACGTAAAGTTAAATGCTCCACGAAAGATTTACCAAGTGTTGATCAATCAAAGATTTATGTATTACGTAAAGTTAAATGCTCCATGTAGTTTACATCAATTTATGAAAACTCTCTCTGAACTTTTAATTTACCTTAACCTGTTAAGTCTAATAAGTTTACATTTTATTCAAAAATGGTCTCTCACGCATCTAAAATGACTAAAGTACCATTTGGTCGTTTAGATCTTGATTATCCGAAAATGACAAGAAAAAAATGGTACTTTAGTCATTTTGTAGGTGGATGAGGGACCATTTTCAAGCAAAACGTAAATTTATTTACTGAAAATGTGAAAAAATATATACGAATGATGTTCATTATTTGAAATAAGTTAAGGGACCATTTACAGAATTTACTCGTATGCATTTGATGATCTAGTATTCATGGGGAGTGTATGTATATCGGCAACATATTGCAAGTTTGTAGTTATAGTATTTGTACCGATGCACGCGAGTGTATGTCTAGATTAGCTTATTTGATTTTTTCTATCAATATCTATATTATATAATAAAGAGTTTGAAATAAAGTCTTAGAAGGAGAAATAGTAAGTGACTATTTTACCCTTTAGACTATCTCATTCAACTTTTAAATACTTCATTCAATGCAATTTATTGTGAAAATTAATATAGCTTGATGATTTTCGGTTACAGAATACATAACATATAATGAATTGTCTTTTTTATGATTGATGTAATTTACATAACAAATTAATGGATATTGAAAATTTTCTTATAAGTGTTTTAATATAAACGTCGGTTGAAAATCGAAAAAAGAATTACTAACTTTAACCATCTTCTTTATTCTATAACACATATTATTCGAGTAACAGAGTTCTCAAAACTTTAAGCTATTAAAATAGACACTTGAAATTTCTTTACTACACTTTTAAGTATGAACTTATACTTAAAGTTAATAAGTTCTGTTATTACTATATGAAAAGTTTGACAATTTGGCTATCTTAAAAAATTAATTTTCGTTAATAACACATCTAATGTAAAATGTACAAACATTTTATAGTTAAATTTAATTTTGTGACTTAATGTTTGTAAACTCTCAATTATTTTAATTAGGGGTTGCAGTTCTGGTAGAGTCATAGTTGCGATTTTTAATTTGTGAGTCAATAATTCACCACCTGAAATCGATCATGAATTTGTTTAATAAGTAGGTTAATGGTCAAAAGTAACCGGACACACAATCCTCATTGTGTTGGTTGGCCAGTCCTCCCGGACCATAACTCAGTCTTGACCAGAATATTAACATAGTTAGCGCATTTTATTAGTAGTCTGACGGGTTGAAAACTCAATCCTAAGCCGCTTATTTTTAGTGTTAGTTTTGGATTGGATTTTAAGTTGTGTCAATACTTGCTAATTAAAATAATTTGGAATATAAAAGTATAATAGAAACTGGTATACCACTATTGTCTTATATTTCACTCACAGGATGATGTTGTTGAAAAAAATATATTACCGCAAGTAAAATATTTTATAGCCACCGCATTGCGCGGGTAAAATTCTAGTGAGTTCTAATAAGCTCTTTGCCTTTTTCATATAAGTATCTTAAAATGTCACTTCTTAAAAACAACTAGTTTGGTCCAAACACCTCCTAGCTAGCTAGCTAACCGTTTGAATTGGTAAAAATGTAAAACAGAAACATTTAAGTTTAAGATTACATGATAAAGTTTTATATATATATAAAAAAAAGATTACATGATAAAGTGATTTAATTAAATTATTATAAATGTTGTAAAATTTTATTCATTATACATTATTTATATATATATATATATATATATATATATATATATATATATATATATAAATGCTAAACATAGACCTTAGGGCTATGAATAAGAAATTCAGACATTTATAAATTGTTTGTACCTTAATAATAACCACTCACCTCTGAATATAATTGCTCACAACAAATTTAATGTACCACTAAATTTTACACCAATTTAATTCTTAAATATAGCTTTTAGGTTTATAAATATCAAGATTCATATACATATTGTATTGTGATTATCATATTATTTATATATATATATATATATATATATATATATATATATATATATATATATATATATATTGTGAACGTTCATTCTAAACCGTCTAATGCATGCAGTCACAAGCAACTTAAAAAAATTCCATAAAAACATTATGTATTAAGTACTTATGACGATTATGATAAATAATATTATCTGATTATGATAGAAAAAAAACATTGGTTATTAATTCTTGAAAATGATATTATATTTTTGTACGAAAACAATCACATAGGAAAAGATATTTTAAAAACATTGGTTATTAATCTTTGAAAATGATATTATATTTTTTATTGTACGAAAACAATCACATAGGAAAAGATATTTTCAATTTCAAGTCATTGTTATCAAGATTATTTGTATTGTAATTTATAAAGAAGAGAAATTTACTGAAATAACCGGTCAACGAACTCTTTTTCACTAAATAGACGATGTCAGGAACAACTTACGAATCTAGACTCAAAAATTGCCGAAAATGAATTAAAGACACGACGATTAGGCAAAATTTGTTTGGACCAATTAATGCTCCCCACGTGTCACAAAAGTTTGCCGTGAGTGGCCAAAACAAAAATCGCCGAAATGTTTAAACATTTAGACGATTCGGCGAAAGTTTCATAAATCCCCACGTGTAAACTTTTTCGCCTAATTCTCTTCAAAATTCGCCTAACAAAAGCGGCAAAAAAATCGCCGAACTGTTTTACAATTTAGGCGATTCGGCGAATTGTTTCACTAAAAATCCCTCCGTGTTCTTATTGTTCGCCGAGATCTCTTGTTCGCCTAATTCTCTTCAGCTTCTCTTCGACATTCGCTTAACAAAAGCACCAAAAATAATCGCCGGATAGGGAAAACATTTAGGCGACTAGGCGAATTATTTGAAATCTCGATTTTCGTGCACGCTTTTGTTCTCTTTGTTATTGCTTTTATCCGACTGTTACTCATTTTCAAGTTTTTCTCGATTTTTCCCTTTTCTTTCATCCTCTCTATTCCCTTCCTCCGAAGCTACAATTCCGGCCATTTTATTCTATGGATTTTATATGGTGTTTATGGCAAAAGAGACTCGGGTTAACTAAGGTATTTGTTAGTCATTCTATTTTTGTTAGATTTTACTTGTATAATAGTAGTAGTTTGTAAGTGGAGACTTGTAAGTGAGTTATCTTTAATTTTATATTGGTAGTTTTTGTGGTGTGTAAGTGGTTACACATGGTAGTGTGTAGGTAGATTATCGTATGTGGGTTATCGGTAGTGGTAGTGTTTATTTACTAGTTTTAGTGTGGCGGTGAAACAAAGGTTATTTTCGGCGATATTAAGTCCTTCCGCGGTAAAACATTTATCATCTATAACTATAAACTTGTAATGCTTATTTGAAAATTTTATAATTAGATGATATTATATGAGTTGTTGTATGATTGAATTAGTTGTATGTTACTTTTCTATAACATTGTTGTAATGCTTTATTTATTTATTTCGATAACATAGTGCATGAAGTGTTACGTCATAATACGTTATCATTTTTCATTGAATTAGGTATATGATGTGATCTTGTGATTAATTGTTTTAAGGTCAAATAAGTGTACGGAATCCGTTTTTACGTGTCTAAATACTCGATGCTTAAAGGGAATACTCTTAGCTTTGCATTTTGACCAATCTAGGTCTCCAAAGCGTAATCCTGTAATCAAGCAAAACTCTTTGCGTCTAAACTTTAAACGGTAACCCCCGACATCATATATCAACGGATGTAGCTCAAAATCATGCCCTTCCCTACACTCGACCTGCTTCTCTAGCATCATACGTAACAAACACCCCTCTAATCGACAATAAACAATATCTAACCAATTGCCGAAACATGTATCTCTAAATAATGCTTCTCTAGGTGTACCCTGTAACTTTTTCTTCATCTGGGGCAAAAGGGTCATCCTACTCCTCATAGTGACAGTAGCATCGTATGTCTTCATCACAAAAAATATTATATATTATATCCAATCGTTCATATATTTGCAATAAATAATTCAAAAATATTCAAAATATCCTTTTCGTTTTGTAGCTATGCCATTTTAGATATCAAATATATATAACAACAAATACAATTACAGATCTCATACACGGTGAAATAGCACATCTCTTCCAATTTTGTAATTTAACTTAATCTATCTTTAACTTATTAAAACGCAAATGATATATTCTCATTGCATACAAAAGCCGCACACAAATAAAATTGAATAATCTATATTTGCAATTCAACTTAACGGATAAAATAAAACATAATATTTATTAAAACGGAAGTAATACGAGTATCTTAAAAAAAAATCCATCCAATACCTCGTCTCGACGAAAATTCATCCCCATTTGATTGACTCATTGCCGTCAACGATCCGCCAACTTGACTGCCACCAACTTTAGCGACACCGACCGCCACCAACTTGACTGCCACAATCAACCACCTAAGAAGGTTAAACCACCAACCACCACAATAAATCACCAGCGACCACCAACTTGACTTAAACCACCTGCCACCACAATAACACTTACCATAACCAACACTTATATCCGGGAACAACACTTACGGTAACCACCGTAACCAACTTACCGGAAACCGCCACTAACACTAACCCAAAACCGAATTATCGCCTGGGAATCGCCGGATTTATATCTTCGGAATATCACAGGGGAATACCGTAACCACTAAAAACCGTAACCACCCCGTAAACAAAACGGAAATCTAACATCTAAAATAGCTTTGAATAACCGTAAATAAAAGGAAATAGCCTATCTCCCTATCTTATTGTGGGATTTAGCCCAAATCGCCGAAAATCGCCGTAACTCGCCTGGATATACAGCCGTGTTTGTCGCCGAAGAAAGAGAGAAGAAAATAAGCGAGAAAAGAAGAGAAACACAGCGATCTCGACTTACCAAGGTATTGCACGGAAATCGAGATTTCAAATCGGTCGCCTAGTCACCTAAATATTTTCCATTTCGGCGATTGTTGTGGCGATTTTCAAAAGGGGTTAGGTGAAAGTCTATTAGGCGAAATATCAAAAGTCGATTTTCGAAAGGGGTCTGTCGCCTAATCGCCTAAAATATTTATTGTTTCGGTGATCGTTATGTTTGGCGAACTTGGCGAAAATTTTGTGACACGTGGGGAGCATTTATTGGTCCAAACAAATTTCGCCTAATCGCCGTGTCTTTAATTCATTTTCGGCGATTTTGAGTCTAGATTCGTAAGTTGTTCCTGACATCGTCTATTCAGTGAAAAAGAGTTCGTTGACCGGTTATTTCAGTAAATTTCTCTATAAAGAAACTAATACTCAAACCAGAGGCGCCAAATGAATTTTAAATTCAGAACTGATTTTAAAATTATAAAATTATATATGGATTTTAATGTCTGAAAGAAACCCAAATCCCTGTCATTGAAATTAATGGGAGATTCAGGTTAATTTATGTTAAAATCGAAATTGATATTTTGTCAATACTCAACTTGAAATTTTATTTTAAAAAATACCAAGTGTTCGACAATAATCAAAATTCTATATTCATATTTTATAGTTTTAATTTGTAAATTGTTTGAGGAATGGTATATCATCTATAGTCGACTAACAAAATATCCAGACAATAGAGCGAAAAATGCAATTTATAAATAATACAGTAGTTAATTGTGACATCTTGAGCATCTTGAGTTAATTGTTAGATATAATTAAATTGTTGAGAATTACAAAATTTCTAAGAATATTATCTATAAATTTTGAATCTCTGACATCTTAAAAATGTCCTTAAATGAAAGGCTGAAATGTGTTATAGGTAGTATATATAGATATAGATAAATTTGTCAAAAGAATCATGATCCTATGTGACGACTGACCAACTATCTAATTAATTATAACCATCATTGTTAGATTCTTACGAGTCATGAGTCGAGATAAAAACTCAAAAATTCGGACAACTCGGACGCCAACTCTTACAAACTTTGACTTTTACGAGTCATTTATCGACTCGTGTGTGACTCTTCTGAGTCTTAATTATGCGACTCTTACAAGTCATAATTAGACAAACTTTTAGTGTAATGTAATATAAAAAATAAAGGAACAAAATAGATAAATAGATGACTAGAAGTTATTTTAAATTAAGCCTTTGTTTTCATTTCAGGTCAACGACTTCTTCATCAACCCTCAAAGTATTTTAATTCTTTTGAAAACAAAAATCTTAAACGATAGTTATCCCTTTAAAAGTTATCATACATACACCATAGAGTCTAAAATTGTGATTAACAACGGTTGAAGGGTTGATTGAGCAGTCAAGTTTTTACAATAGTGTCACCACTCACTTACCCACGCTTAATTCAACTTTTTAAATATACAAAATAAATACAATATATTCTTAACAAGATCTACAAGATACGTTACTACTTATTGGTTTCTATTTTAATACAAATGTGTGTGCGTGCGCGCGTTATAACTCTTAGGAGTTGAGTCACGAGACGAATCACGAGTTAAGTTTTATGATTTTAAGTCATGAGTCGAGCCGCGAGTTGACAACTATAACAGTAACGAGTTGAAAATATTTGCTTTATGTAAAAAAAAAAGTATAGATACCTTTAAATTATGTCTAAAGTTTATTTATATCTCTTAGCTTCTTGATTCTATTTCTATCTACTATGAAGAAAACAATAATGGAGTTTCTTTAGTTGTTTTCGGTCCTTTTTCTTCTGTTCTGCTGTTTCATCTAGTAACTCGAAAGCATGGCCTAAGTCTACAATTGACTAATTGAACCAATTAAATTAAAGTAAATAGTTATTAAATCTTGAAGTCGGACTGATGGATCGAATAGACAAATACTGGTGAGATAACTCCGGATACGAATATTTTGTCTTAAGGGAAATGAGAGAGTTGTGAGGAAAGGTATTTGAAATTGAAAAATCAAATCAAGAAAGTGTTGAACAATATCGAATTTAAGGTTCATTAAACCGCCTTTTTAATATTTTCGATTTGGTTAACTGAAGTACTGAACTGATAAATTTTTAGTTTTTCATTCATGTCCGATGATTTTAAAAATGGATGCTTAACCGACGAACCAAAAACATAAATATGATATACTTTTAATACTTAATTCATGAAAGTTCTATGGAAAATGATATTTGATATGATTATATACCCAATAGAATTATATTATACATTATACATGTATATATATATATATATATATATATATATATATTATATCAATATCAAATTTTTAATGAGTTAAATGATCATCATATCATAGTTATAATTATATTATAATCCTAAATTAATACAATTTGGTTACTAAGCTGGAGACATACACATTGAGATTAATCCGCTCCTAATATATCATTTCTCAAAGTTTATATAAGTTGTTCATGTTAAGTACTATATAACAAGATCTTCATTCGTATAGCTATACAACTTTTAATTTATAATTTTAAATGTAATTTTAGCAAATTTGACATGAAATAACATTCGTGTATCTTCGTTGAGTTTAGTAGTTTATTCAAGTTTTCATTCAGAAAAAATGATAAACTGAAAATTCAGTTAACCATCCATGAACACCCTAGTTTTGAGTTGATCATATTTTTTGCTTCTGTGAAGTTATGCGGGATTGATTTTTTTTTTTTTGTTTCTTTTTCAGAACGGTAAAGTTACAAATTTTGTCACATATATATAATACACATATTACACACGCACATTATTTATTATTTATAGTACAACTAGATTTCAAACTCGTGTATACACACGGGTTATATTTGACAAAATTATATTTTTGTTAATTTAATGTATGTCCGTACTATAAATTGTGAAAATATCGATTTAGTATTTTAGCTTTTACGAATAAAATATATAACACAAATAGTTTTACATTTTGATGTTCAGGTATTGTCCCTCGAAATAAATATAAATGTGTTGACATGTTGACCTTAATTATAAATTTAACTTTTTTTTAATCAATATCAATATATAATAATTAATAATTGTAATATGGAAACAATTACTTTGATATTTGAATGAGATATAAACAAAAAGTACAAATAGACAAGTTAACTACAAAGTATATCTATTATTATCTATTATTTATATTTATTATTATTACTAATTATTTGATGATTTAAAGTTATCGATTCTAATCCGATAGCAATTCCTATAACCTCTTATTTAGTATTTATTATCAATTATTAACTTTAAATAAAAACAATTGAATCAATACTCAATTTTGATTGGTCAATTGAACTTTAATTTTAAAAGATGATGTCACAAAGGTAATTAAGGTAATTTTGGTTAGCCGATGGTTTCTACATATGAATTGATAATTCGATTAGACTAGATTAGTATTATCTTATTGCAACCTTCTATTTTTTTTTATTTTTTTTCCATTTGATGTTTCTTATGTTTCAAATCTGGATTGATAATGAATACTTATTGAATTAATTGCATAGTTGGTTCTTGTACTTTAAACACAATAATATACCTAATATATGTACTTAACCTTTTGCATTAGAAGTTCAAAAACACAAAACTTGTGGCATGGATGGTCCATTCCCCGTTAAGTACATTAATATGACCATTTTAACCCCCCTTTTTAGGGAGATTTTAGAGGGAGGGACGGTGTATGCCAATGGTGGAAGATGATTGAAAGAATGGTGAATTTTGATCAAGAGATAAAATCGTCATTTAATGTATTTAACGCTTAAAATGTTAAACTTAATGAGAGAGAGACCGTCTATGCAATAAATTTTGTATTTTTAAACTGTCGGTGAAAAAGTGAAATAAATGAACTAGGTGTCTAATGTGTATAAACCACAAGTATCAATCATGCAATTAACTCATACTTATTTGACTGTATCCCATATTAATCACACTAATCCCATTACGAAATAAACATATATAAAATCTTACCTAACTGTTTAACTAGCATAAGATGATAATAAATAAATAATAATATAATAAAAGTAAGAGGACCAATGAAGACTAATAAAACACCGATTAAGATTGACGAACCTTACCATGTTAAGCTTCCAACCTTTGTTTACCAATTAAAACCAAGACTAATTTGTCAGCAATGTATAATCTTAATCATCTTAAACTTAAATATAATAAAAGAAACGGGTGATAATATCATTAAAAATTCAATCAACCAATAATACTAAGTATTTCTTTCTTCTGTTTAATAAATAAAACTTTTTATATGGTTATTGTCTACCTTAAAGCGTATAGTTATTTCAATTTGAATGTTATCTCGTGTGAATATACGGGTCTAAAACTAGTCTGAAATATAACACAAATTAATTAACCCTTTTATGCATAAGTACTAATTATTAATTAATTGATAATTAGTATAATATAAACACAATCAAATAGTACCACAGATATGTTTCTTGAATTTACAAACATTTAACCACTTGGTGATCTTAGCTATAGGGCGTCTAGAAGTGGCGTTTACCCTTTCACATTTATCAAATGTTTTTCTAAACTAATTACAAAACTCAATATTAATCTTGATTTAAGATATTTAATTTGTTTATAAATTTAATAATATAAAGACAGTCGATGCAAAAGAAAGCCCAAAAGGGATATGTTATTCTATTGTGTGTAATGATCATAAGAATTATGGTCGGTCTAAGTCGTTGTCATTTCAAATTTGGTAACAATGAAAAGACAAGATTGCCCCTTGAAAGATATTAAAAATGTGGGATAATGAAGGGTAAAAATGTCAATTCAAAAGAGAAGGATTATTAGAGGTTGCTTAAGGGAGGTTGCCTAATACAAACAAAAGAGATTTAAAAAGCATGCTCACATTAAACTAAAGGGTCAATAACCATAACCATAATGTGATAAAAACAAACTTGGATTTTAGTTGCTTTCGTTTGGGTTTATTTTGACCCTTAAAAGAACATTAAAAACCTTTTTAATGCCATTTCACATTAAAGCAAAAAAGAAAAAGGACGGTCCTTTTGATATGTCTAAATGAATCATACATTCATATACTTATGCATTACTTAATTAATTCATAAATACGAGATTTTCAAAACATATTAGAAATATTGTCTAATCTAATATACTAAGAGTAATGATATATTCCTGTAACAAGTATATATACTTTTTCTTCTAATCGGAATATTATTAGTACATGCATCATTTTTTTTACTTTTAAGATCAGAGATGAGAAAAAGAGATATCTGTAGACATGACAATTACTCGAAATAAAAGAAAATAGATCTGCTCGTGTCAAAGTTAATTGTGCCAAAGATGTTGAGTTAATTCACATGTATGACAATATTGCGGCTTAATTGAATTAATTTAACATAAACATAAAGTTGCTCTTAATATTTTCCTACATTCAAGTATAAAATATTTAAAGTCGTCATTAAATACTCATGGAGTTTTTGTTTATCCATATTGATAAAAGGAATTAAAATTCTTCCACATACTTCTTCATTAACATTATATATATTGATCACTTGCATTATTTGCATTCAATTTAAACTATAATAACCTACATATACAATACATTTTAAAAATACAATAAATGATTGAAACAATAATTTAACTAAGGTCGTGCCAATTATTATTTTGTTATATACTCCTATTTATTACGTGAGCCAACCTAATCAAACTTGATATATAAATAATGCAATTTAACAAAATTATTATAATAATAGTTATAAAATAGTATAAATACTTTTAATTATTAATAATTAATAAAATTGATTAAAAGATGTACAACTAAAAGAAATTCTCCTAACTTTAAAAAGTTGCCGACTAATATTCGCAAAATAAACGGCTTTAGAGACGTACACGAATTAAAACCCAAAAATTCACAAAAAAATAAAAAAAGAACCAAAACACGTGTCATCACCGGCTATTTCCGGTTACCGGTCATCCTTTCAACACCTTAAGAACAGTCGAACACGGCGGCGACTCGACGCAAGGAAAGAAAATTAACCCAGCTGTTCGTGGGTCCCATACGCCACCGTCAACCGCCGTCCTCCGCCTATTTCCGACCACGCTCTTTCTCTCTTTATATATATCATATCAATCTATGTATATATATGTGTGTATTTATATGTATATGTATACATGTGTTCATATTTGAGATAATTTTTCTTTAAAATAATAAAGTTGGGATTTTTATTAGAAATGAAGCAATAAAAACAAAATCTAAATCAAACCCATCTTTTTATTCCCTAATTTCTCTTACCCCAACAAATTTTAACCCTAAAAACTTAAAAAAGGCTTTTGCTTTGTGTATTTTTAGAGAGAGAGAGAAAGATAAATACCCAAAAAGCAAATCTTTTTATCATTAATTTTTGTTAAACTTTGATAACTCAATCTCACAAATACATGTATGCAGAGATAGAGAAAGAAAGAAAAAAGCATTGATGAACTAACAAATTTGTTGTAGAGAAAAGAAGGTCTATTTTTGGGGCATAATTTGATACAAAGGAGATACTTTCATCTTATCCAATCTGTAAGTTAAATACCCTTTTGTTTAATTGGCTGTAATCGCAAATCAAGTAGATCTAAATCAAATTTTTGTTATTGGTTTCAATCAATTGATTTAGGGTTTTGATAGTATTTGATTGGATTGAATTGAATTGAATTGATGTGTTCTGTTATTTGATATTGAGATTGAGATTGTGAGATCTGGGTTCTTTGAATTGATGATTATTGTTGTACCCTGTGTAGAAAAGATTCAATTTTTATTAATGATTTGCATTTCAAGCTATTTGCCATTTGTGGATTAACATGATTTTGATTGTTTTTGTGTGTTTCTTACTTTGTTTAGCTACTTAATTCATATCATATAGATCTTGAATTTATTAGGTCTCTGACATATCAGTTTTCTTGAAATGAATTGTTTTATGATATGGGACTTTTTGGTAATATGATAATTATATTTCTATATACTATTTCAGTTGATAAAGTTCCTTGATTGGTGATTGAAAGGAAGATTTCAAGAAATTTTAGTTAGGGTTCTTTAGGGGTTCCCAAAGTTCTCATCTTTTGGGTCTGATCCTGAAGATTACAAGAAATTTTGATTAGGTTCTCCAGATACCAGAAGTTTCAACTTGTGTGTGTGACTCAAGACATCTTGATTAGAGTTATTCATATATCGCCAAAAGTTTCCAGTTTCGGGGTCTTATTGAAGAAGGCATGTTGGAAGAGAGATCCTTTTTGGTGTCACGAAGGGAGAACACTTGGGGTTATATGAGTAACTGCAGGATCGAAAAGATCGAATCACATCAAGAGAAACGATCGTTAGAAATTGAAGATGAAGAAACCATTCATACTAGAAAGAGTCGCAGGCAATCCAACGGCTACGAAAATCTTGATCTTGGATTAGGGTTTCTCGGTCTTGCGTTAGTCCCCATTGATCAAACGGATAATAACCAAGATCAGGGCGGTGATAATTCAGATTCAAGCTCCCTAATTCGTGCCATTGGTCGAGACAACTCGATTAGTTGTCTACTTAAATGCTCGAGATCCGATTATGGTTCTTTAGCATCACTAAACCGAACATTTCGTGACCTAATCACCGGTGGAGAACTGTATAGATTAAGAAGGAAAAACAGTATTATCGAGCATTGGGTTTACTTTTCTTGCCATTTGGTCCAGTGGGAAGCTTTCGATCCAATTAATCGGCGTTGGATGCATCTTCCCACAATGTCATCAAACACATGCTTTCAATTTTCTGATAAAGAATCGTTAGCAGTCGGGACTGAGCTACTCGTGTTAGGCAAAGAAGTTCTCGATCATGTAATTTATAAGTATAGTTTGTTGAAAAACTCTTGGTCATTTGGGCAGTTAATGAATGAGCCAAGATGTTTATTTGGGTCGGCGAGTCTTGGAGAGATTGCAATTGTAGCCGGTGGGTCCGACCCAAATGGAAAAATTATGAATTCTGCTGAGCTTTATAACAGTGAGTCAGGAGAATGGCAGACACTCCCGAATATGCTTAAACCAAGAAAGATGTGTTCGGGGGTGTTTATGGATGATAAGTTTTACGTAATTGGTGGGATTGGTGGAGCTGATATGAAGCCGTTGACTTGTGGTGAAGAGTATGATTTGAGTACTCGTGTATGGACAGAAATACCAAATATGTCACCCGTGAGAACTGGTGGTGCCGCCAATGCTTTGCCAGTAACCACCACTGAAGCACCGCCGCTAGTGGCGGTTGTAGATAATGAACTGTATGCTGCTGATTGTGCGGATATGGAGGTTAGGAAGTACGATAAACAAAGGAAAGAATGGGAAACTGTTGGAAGATTGCCTGAACGGGCTGATTCGATGAACGGATGGGGTATTGCATTTAGGGGTTGTGGTGATCGGGTTATCGTGATTGGCGGGCCGAGAACCAGTGGGGCCGGATTTATAGAAGTGAATTCGTGGGTCCCTAGAGAAGGGCCCCCTCGATGGACTATGCTGGGCTGGAAACAGTCAAGCAACTTTGTGTACAATTGTGCTGTAATGGGGTGCTGAAGTTGGTGTTTTCATGGGCATATGATTCTTGATCATGGGTAACTCAACTATCCAAACAAAAGTTTATCTTTTTTTTTTCTTTCCTTTTTTTTCTCTTATCATTTTTAATTGTTAATCAGGAAAAACAGATTTTTACTTGAGATTAAAGATTTCTTGAAAGATCTTGAGTACATTTCTTTAAGTTGTCATCTATCTCAGGGTTAGGGGATCTAATAACTTCTCTTTTGGTAGGTAGATTTTTGTCAAAAAATGATCTAAACAGTTTGATATATTGTTTGTTATTATCATTAATTTCTTGAGACTGCTCAAAGGAGAAATAAGCTGCAAGAAAATATAACCATATATGGCTTCCTACTGAGTATTCTTGTTCTTGTATTTATCTTGATTTTGTTGATAACGCGTAATAAGCCCTATGCCCTATGCGTTTGTTTCTAGCTTCTTTCGGATCAACTATATTGGTTTCCAGTCGTCTTAATTATGTTACAAATGCTGCCCTCTTCTGCTTCTTTGTTGTGATGTCTAGGGTTCTTAAGACTAAACCCTGAGCCTAGAGTACTCGAAACTAAACCGAGATTGGAAATTTGAGAATATAGGAACCAAGATCCGGCCGTTTATTATTAGTCAGGTATCCGTTCCTTAGTGGTTTAGAACATATTTGGTCCCTAATCGGACCAGTCACATGGAACGCGGATCGCTCCGGTACACAATCGTGGATCGCGATCACAGTTCGCTAGGTTACTAAAATATGGTATGGAGGGGGTAGGCTCATGTCGGATCGCTTCAGCTTCAGTACAATATACCATATAACGTGGCACCACTTTACCCCATAACTAATCATTTATATTTATATATGGTAGAAATTCGAACTTTTAAAATATTTGTGGAGTAAATACTTAACAAAGTCTCAACCTGTGTATTAAAAACCAATTTGGAATGTTCCGGGTACGAAACTTCACCATGACTTGGTACGAAACGCTCCTGTACGTGGATCGTGGGGGTTCTGGCGTACCATGTAAGAAACTTTACACGAGTCTGTAAAAGTACCCTGTAAAGTGAAGATCAAGCCATTGTGATTGCATCAATGTGCCTACAAGAAGCAAGTATAAAAACGAGACTGTAAGCAACTGTTTTTTGCTTAGTATTGTACTAAGCAACCCACAAAATGTACAGAAACGAGTAGGTTTGCCCTCGCGTTGCTGATGACATTAGTACACCTTTTTCAATACTTTCACATAATTTGCTTTCAATTAGATTTTACCCCTAATTTATGTGTAAATTCACAAAGGAAAATCACAATTTTACATCCTCTTGTAATATAGTTTGATGAATGATGATGATGATGATGATGATATGGGATGGGTTGGAAATTGAATAGTTATGGTTGTGCATATGTAAATCAAGTAAAATAGATTCCATGCAAAATGTGATATTTGAAATAACGGCCATGTAAATTCACCTTTGTGCTAATCTGAAGTCACATAAAGTAAATTGACACTCAAACTCTGCAAATTATGTGATTTCATATGAATCAAATGTAATGAAGTACAAAATTTTAGTCTCATAGAGCATCTTAAAAAGGAAAGCCTTTATGTGAAATCGTTTTCAATTCTTCGGCTAATCGTTTTCGATTCTTAGCATCTACAAAGCATTTCATCAACTCCTTAGCAATTTCAGCAGGTGTCAACTAATAAATGCCTTCACAAACCCTTTTCCCCCCATCCTCATAGCTGTTAACACTCTCGGCCAGTCAATTCTTGGAACTAAACTCATATCATCTATTTCCAAGCTACAATCATTCATGGTCTCATCACCGTTTCAAGATTGTTATAAAGTAAAAATAGGAGACCAAGGACAACCTTTGGGGGTTGTTTCATACACGCCACCACAAAAGTCATGTTCCTTTGAACTTTTACAACCGATAAAGTCAATACAAGTGGTGAACTACCCAAGAGACAGAAAACCTCATCTTCTGTAAACCCAAACTTTTCCAGGTTAGCAATTTTCTCAAGAATGGTCTCAAGGCGTGAAATCGCCAGAAGTGTCACCACATATTTGTACATTTTCTTAATCTCTAGACGTGCCTGTTCTTCTGATGCATTACAATTTCTCAGCGTTTAGCGAGGTACGAGGTACTACAGTAGGCCGAGATAGAAGCATTAATGTTAAGTCATTCCCTGTTATACCCATCGATTTGTATAAGTCCACTGTTGGTTTAATCATTGTCTTTAAAGCGTAAGTAAGAATAGACGGGTTTTTGAGAATGGTTTTTGAAGTGTTTCTCTTGAACCGAGTAACTAACTTAAGTACTGAACACACTCATCGAGACAGTGGTTAATTCTGCATCTTAAAAAACAAGGTCTACAGCTAATCATTTTGATCAAGTCTGAAGAATTGAATCCAAGAGCGTTAAGTATGAGTTTGAATTGAAGTTTATCTAGATTTTCTTTGTAGAGAGACGGCATAAGCTTAAGGATTAGTGATGTTTCCTTGTTACTGCATCACCATGCTCTAAATAACTCTTGACAGTTCTTTGGTGATAACTGATACCCTTGGAGTGAAAAGGAAAATACAAGAGAGGTTAAGAATACATCAAAAGAGACTATCGAACTAAATAGCAAAATTAATTAAATAATATGTTGAATTGAGACCTGATCTTGCAGTAATTTATGTTTCTCATCAGGAATTTTGGAGGGTGGATGCATCTCCCGTGAAAAACACCGAAATTAAAGAGAGGCATTTTCAAATGCATGATAGACTTTGATAACCGCATCAAATCTTTCTAATATGCTTTAGAAGTTTTCAACCTATAACATGCACAGATACGCCATGATTAAAAAAACCTGGTTAGATCTTTAATGAAAGTAATATGAATTTCAGTTTAATAGTAACCGATTTGGCTGACAGTTAATATATTGGATCGGGCAGCAAGAAAGGGAATCGTGTGAACAGTTTTATGCAAAAAGACATGTAATTAGTTAAACTAAAAACGGGCTGACACCCAATGATGAACACAGTTTAGATTGAAGTTGAACTTAATAATTCACCAATTTAAATCACAACTAAATAGTCATTACTATTGATTGAAAGCAACTTGAAAGTGGGCTACCTTATAAGGCATTGAACTGATTGTGAGATAATGAAATAGTGTTATTCATTAAAGGGTTGGAAAAAATTTCATGAGAGGAGTTCAAAAGCATCAGGAACTAGTGCACCTTCAGAAACACAGGATCAACTACATTAAGGTAAGACCCGATCCACCCGGCAACTAGAATGTAAAAGTCTCACAAACACGAGAAACAGTACAATGTTGTTCTGTCCAAATACAACCTGTCTACAGTCGCACTAGCAAGTCTATCTAATCGGGTTCAGCTCGAGGTTTACAATTCATTGTGGATATTATAAGCAAATAGCTGGGCCAATATATCCATATGAGCCTGACCCCGAAATCTAAGTTCCCTTCCTAGGAACCTTCCTCTGGAAAACATTGCAGGGGACCAAAGTGGCATTGGCCTAGCGTTAAGGGTGACCCGACAACCAAGAGGTTATGGGTTCAAGTCCCCTGTGGTTATTTGTCATACTAAAAGGAATGAAGAAGATTGCAAGGGCTGTCGCTTCTGGATCACGTAAGCATGATGAATGTATGAATGTTGTGCAGCCAATCAGGCTACGCAACATAAAGAAGTTATTTACCTTCCCCTGTAGGCTCCAAGCTGGATTCCAAGAAAATATCTCAAGAATCAGATATGAAAAGATACTGAAGGAGGTTTATATGGTTAAAAGGCACAATTTTATAAATCACGTCGTATTTCTGTCTTAGTAGTTCTCACCGTTGTTGGCAGGGATCTCTTTCAATTGAAAGTTCAAGAGGGGTCACCTAATCAATATAGATAAATTCGATTTCGTAGCTCGTTTACAATAACGCCAGAAAACCCTAACCAACTGGTAAAGAACAGAAACAATAACCATCATTCATCAACAACAACATTTGATATTCAAGGTTTTACAGAGTACTAAGACGAAAAGAAGGATGAATAAAGAAGCCTTATTTATGTATCCGTAAATGAATAATGATTGTTGAAATGAATACTGAAAGACTGTAGAGAATGTGGTTGGAATAGAACAGCTATGGAGCTATGGGAGTCTTGTACGCAAGGTATGATATATAGGATGACAGTTAGACCTATTCAGATTTAAGGCTAGAATGTTAAGAGTGTTAGACCATATACGTACCAAGGTATGTGTCCTACAAATACAGATGTTGATGGAATTGTAGCAAGGCAGCCATACATAACCGCTACTGGATATGTAGATGCTCGAGAGAAGGTTCCGACATAGGATTAAAAATGAAAATATACCAAAGAAGGATCGGATAACACCGATCGAGGAGAAATCAAGACACCAAAAGTTAAAGAAAATTCGTAATGAAATGGTTCAAAGATTATACTCATACCAAGAAGCGGCCATTGGGAGAAGTACAGGGCAACATAGATTAACATTAACAAAAGCAACAGAGAGCTATTAATGTCTGGTGTGTACCAAAGCTGTCTATACCATTCCATGGAAGGATGAGCTATATAAAGAATTTAGAATTAAGAAAAACTAATAACTAATAAAGAAGTCAATAATCTTACTTGTTCGGCACTTCCGCCATTGTCCCCTGAATGAGCTCAATTTATGTTATCATGATGTACTTGTCCGTTTTTGTTGCATATATATTCCTTTGTATGTCCGAAACAATATAGACATTTTACTGTCTTTAAATCACGTATCATTCTCAACTTCTCATCAATCATCTCCAGTTGTCGTCACCATCTAGCTCTCCCTTATTAGTGGACTATATTGTATATATGTATTGCATGTATTATGGCCCATTGGCCACAACCCATTATGTATAGTCTTTGTAGGGCCTCATATCTTGTACGTGTATATATTGAGTGTATATGGAGAGATCAGATTTGATGGGGAAATTGATTTGATTATATGGTATCAGAGCTCCTCCAAAATTATCTCAACAACTTTCCAAATCTCCTTCATCTCTTCCCTTTCTCACGCCTCACATCTCTCTGACATTTTCTCAAAAAAACCTAAAAACATCCATGGCAGCTGGTGACAACCTCCCTCCATCAACACAAGCATTTAATGCTAAGAAACCCTTTGGTGCTACGAACATCAAAACACATGTCCCACTCGTGCTAGACCTAGACCAACTAAACTATGATGCTTGGATTGAATTGTTCACAACTCATTGTCTTAGTTTTGGTGTTCTAGGCTTTCTCGATGGGACTACCACAAGCACAAGTACATATGATCTCGAATGGAAGAAGATAGATTCATTGATCAAGGTCTGGATCTACGGCACAATCTCCACCTCCCTCCTTAAAAAGAATGTTAGTCGCACAAGAAGTTTGGACAAATCTGAAAAACCTATTTCATTACAACAAAGAAGCTCGGGACATGAAAATTCATGAAGAACTCCGTTCTATGGAGCTAGGCAATCTGACAATCTCTGAATACTTTAAAAAGATCAAGACAGCTTCGGATCTCTCGGCCAACATCGATGAACAAGTGGAAGAGAAGACCTTGGTGATGTATGCGGTTCATGGTTTCGGAGATAAGTACGAGCAGGTTGCAAGCATCACTCATTACACCAAAACACCACCCACCTTACTTGAACCCGTTCCATGCTACTGCTCGAGGAATCCCGTCTTAAGCGAAAACAAACACGGGCAAATAGCCGTGACAACCCCTCGTCCTCTAATGTTCTCTTGGCTGTTGCACCCTCAAATAACACAAAAAATAATGACAAACACGTCTGGCGAAATTTCCAACACGGACGTTGTCGATTGAAGAATGATGTCGTTATGTTCATACAAAAGGAAACAACAGCCTTGGTTTGGACCAGGCAATCAACATAGGGCTGCCCAGCCCATGTGAGACCTGTCCAACGCCCACAGTGGGTCTGGCCACCTCCATCTCGGCCAAACAGTGCTCAGGCTTTTGGCCCAACAGGAAGCATTCTTGAAGCATATTCTTGGTCCACATCCTTTTCAGCCTGCTGCTACACCTTATGGTCCACCAGGCCCATATCCAGGTTCAACTACAGGCTACTGGGACTACGGGCAGTATGATCAAGCAACAACAATACCATAGGCTTTTAATGCAATGAGTTTGAATGCTGACTCAGGGTGGTATATGGATACTGGAGCAACATCTCACCTTTCTGCGGATGAAGGTAATCTCATGACTCTTTCTAATAAAAGCTTAATCCCGTCTATAGTTGTTGGTAACGGCGCAACCATACCCGTTACAAACACTAGCCATAGCATTTTGCCTTCTCTTCATCGTCCGTTATACTTGCAAAACGTACTCGTTACACCAAACATAATCAAGAATCTTATTTCCGTTCGTCAATTTACTCGTGATAAAAAATGTAGTATTGAATTTGATTAATATGGTTTTTCTGTGAAGATTTTTTAGACTCGTCAACTGCTCCTCCGATGTAATAGTACCGGAGACCTCTATCCTTTTCGCACATCCACCAACACACCTATAACTCTTTTGTCATCAAGTCAGTCCACGTGGCACCGAAGACTCGGGCATCCCGGAGATGACGTGTTACGTTTTTGAGTTTTAAATAAATTTAAGTGTAATAACATGAAGTCTTCGACTTTGTGCCATACTTGCCAACTTGGTAAACATGTTAGACGTCCTTTTTATCTTTCTAATTAAGATTTTTTAGACTCGTCAACTGCTCCTCCGATGTAATAGTACCGGAGACCTCTATCCTTTTTGCACATCCACCAACACACCTATAACTCTTTTGTCATCAAGTCAGTCCACGTGGCACCGAAGACTCGGGCATCCGGAGATGACGTGTTACGTTTTTTTAGTTTTAAATAAGTTTAAGTGTAATAACACGAAGTCTTCGACTTTGTGCCATACTTGCCAACTTGGTAAACATGTTAGACATCCTTTTTATCTTTCTAATTCGGTTGTTGCAAACTCTTTTGATATTGTTCATTCGGATTTGTGGACTTCCCCAATTCCGAGTGTTGGTGGTTTTCAATATTATGTTCTTTTCTTGGACCATTTTTCGCATTTTCCTTGGGTTTATCCTCTTAAAAAGAAATCTGATGCATTTAACACTTACAATTTCGTGCTTATGTGAAAACACAATTTAACAAAGAAATTAAAGCATTCCAATGTGATCACGGGGGCGAATTTGATAACTCCCAACAACACAACTCATGGGTTCTCTACAAGCCCATGGAGAAAAGCTAAAGAAGAGGAGGGAGAAAGATCCCTTAGAGCAAGCTCTATACTCAAAACTCTCTTTCAAAGAAAGAGAAAAGAGTTTCGTACACGGGAAAGAGCAAGGATGTGGACATGACTACCAAGGTCATGGTGATTTTCAAGGACGAGGAAGTGGAAGAAGAAAAGAATTCAACAAAGAAGACAAAAATCAATCTTCTAGAAGAGGTTGTAGGAGAGGTTTTGTTCCTCAAAGAGGAGATAAATCTCAAGTACAGTGTTACAATTGTCAAAAGTATGGTCATTATGCAAGAGAATGTCGGAACTCGAAACGAGTAGAAGAGAAGGCTAATCTTGTGGACATAGAGAATGATGTGGAGCTTACGGTGCTAATGGCAAACATTCAAGTAATTGAGGAGAGGAATACACAATGGCATCTAGATTCCACTGTGAGTAATCATATGACAAGTGAAGAAGACTTGCTCATGGAGATAGAGAAAAGTAAAGGTAATGTCACCTTTGGAGATGAATCGGAGACACTTGTGCAAGGAGAAGACTATGTCCAAGAACCAAGCCAAAGGCGAATCAAGGTTGATGATATGAGTGAAAAACATGTTTTCGGTGACTACGAAAGGATTTTGAAAGATTACAAGATCTATAATCCTATCACAAGGAAGCCGTCCGTGAGCAGAGATGTGGAGTTCGACGAACATCTATGCTATTGGAGTATAAATAAAAATAAGAGGTACGATTTATTTCATATGCTTGATGATGATGATGAACAACCGAATCAATTAAAAATGTTCAACAACCTCAAAGTCCATACCCAAGTCAAGGCCCTCCAGCATGTGCAAGTTCAAGCTCACGTGAAAGAGATTTGAAGACAAGAAGTTTACACGTGCTCTATGAGGTAAATAATGGTACATCTCTTCTTTGTGAACCTATAGCCTTTGAGGAAACGGTGCAAAGCACTAAATGGAGACAAGCTATGGACGAGGAGACATGGTCGATAGAGAAGAATAATACGTGGGAGTTGACATCTCTGCCAAAAGGCCAAAATGCTATTGACGTAAAGTGGGTGTACAAGGCAAAGAAGAATGCTAAAAGAGAAGAAGAGAATTATAAGGAAAGACTAGTGGCCAAAGGCCACGAGCAAAAACACATATCGGTTACGAGGTTAAGCACATGGAAGATGAAATATTTATACGCAGGAAGGATACACAAAAGACGTACTAGTTGAAAGTTTACATTATCTGATGTGGACAAGATCTGACATTCTATATGATGTGGGACTAATCAGTCGGTTCATGGAGTCACCTGCTACATCCCACTTGAAGACTGCCAAAAGGATTCTACATTATCTCAAAGAGTATGACGCTGAAACATCGTGTGTATGCCACACTATCTGGCTGAGGAACGTATTAAAAGAGCTACACATGGCACAGGGAGGATGCACCAGAGATCTTCTTGGGTAACAATTCGTCGATTGACTTAGCGAAAAATCCAGTCTATTTTGACCGAGGTAAGAATATAAACATTCGTGATCACTTTATTCGAGAATGTATTGCAAGGAAGGACGTACGAGTAATACATACAAGATCAGAAGACCAAGTCGCTGCTGATATCTTCACCAAGCCGCTAAATGATGGAGACTTTTCAAGACTAAGGATGATGCTAAGAGTCGGCAAATCAAGTTTAAAGGGGGGTGTTGGATCATAAACTTGATTTGTCCTAATGGATGGATCATAAACTTTGATCCAAATTAATATTGGACTAACTAATGAAATAGTTAGGTCCAAGTCCAATAATAAAATATCTAAAGATGTGTGTAGAAGTATCTAATAGAAAATATCTAGATATGTTATAGAATGCAGTAGAAGGTTGATGTCGAAAAATCTAGTGAAAATATCTAGTAGAAGTATCTAGTTATCCATGGAAACATCTAGTGTGTGGAAACTTCCATGGAGTAGTATAAATAGGTGATGGTGTAAGCATTTGTAATCAAGCAAATTTGTAAGCAATCAAATATATTGTTCAATAAATCCTCTCTTCCAAATATCCTTTCAACCTCTTTCACTTAAAACTTCTCAATCATATCAAGTCTAAGAAGCTCAAAGAGCTAACAATATGATGCCACACTAGCCAATTTTAGTGAAGAAAACCCATCGAACAGGGTGATTTGGATGAAGCTAAAACCGGAAAGATACGAGAACCGGGTGAGGAATTTGGCACGCATTAAAGGACGCATTAACGGACTGATGCTATAAGTTAAATATGTCGTAATGGTGTGGACCTCTCTTTTTGGGTAAGATAGTTGTTTATTGAAGTCAACAATTAACTTTAAGTACTTTGATTTTTGGGTAATATGCTTGTTTGTTGAAGTTAAGCATTGACTTAAACTAGTTTGATTTTTGAGTAGTATGGTTTTTTATTGCAGACATACATTAACTTGACTAGCTCGATTTTTGGGTACACGTTACTATTGTCATCGAGTTGAATTGGCGTATGTAGAAAAAGTTGCATTCAAACTGTTTATTGCATAATTGTTTGTTTATTTCTTTCTTTCAAAGTTATGTGCTTTTGTTGTCTTGAAAGTGTGCAACTTCTATTGCATAATTGCCATGAAAGGCTACTTGACATGTTTGATCATGTGCTTTTGTTTTTAGTTGGTGTTCAATCTTAATGAATATATGCAGTGGAGTTTTCCAGAAAGTAAAAAAGAACATCAAAGAAATAATCAAATCTTGTTCACATGATTCATAAATAATAAAATAGTTGAAAATTTTAAAAATTGATGAGTAAACAGCCCCTAATTGTCACCTAATCACTCGCACTATAATTGTTAAATTCAATGGCATTCGAGCTAAAGACAAAAAAATATATAAATAAATAAAATAATTAAATAATCAGCAATAGTACTAGTACAGTAGCAGCAAATATTACCTCAGATTTAATAGTCGAAACCGAGTGTGTCGACAAAGAAGGCGATAACCCGTCTACTACTACTGAAGTGCCAAACCATCTCTCCTGCATATGACATATACATATAGATATATATATAGATATATATATATATATACATATATATATACATATATATATATATATATATACATATATATATATACATATATATATATATGTATATATATATATATATCAATAAACAAACATATATTGCTTCATGAAATGCTGAAATGTATATCAACTACTAAGCCATATAATTTAGTTTAAAACCAATTGAGCATAGTTCAAGTGGTACCGCCACCGTAAATGCCCAGACGTCACATGTGTGTCCTATAAGTCAGGGGTTCGAATCCGTTCCCCAGCACATGTGGTTGATTTGTGGACAGGTGATTTGCCCGGCGTTGATGCTCCTTTCGGGTGGGGCGGACGCGTACCATTGAAATATGGTACGGGGTCAGGGGTATCTGATAACGCGTAAAAAGTCACGTTTTTACTCACGTTATCTATTCCATTATTATTAAATAATTAACATTTTACTTCAAATATTACATTTATTTATTTGTGTTATTGTGTTAATTAGGAAATTACGAAGACGATGCAAAAAAATCAACAAAAACGGAGTTATAACGAAGATTTTAGAGCCAAACGAAGAAACAAGTTACGACCTCGTACACAAAGGCCAATGACACGTACACTCAGCCAAGACTAACCGAAGATATTATCTTAGATCCTTGAACTTCATTCGATTACGAAGACGATGCCGCGAAAATCAACTAAAACGGACGAGTAACGAAGAAGTTATAGCGACAACAAGCATCGAAGAATTACGATCCCGCACACGAAAGCTCGACACACCAAATATGGCCAGACCAGACCGTATACGGGACTGACCGTATACGGCCGGCCTTGACCGTATACGGCCGGCCTTGACCGTATACGGCCTAAGTCTTGACCGTATACGGCCAGAACTGACCGTATACGGTTGGTTTTTACCCGTATTTGCTTAAAAATGCTTTCTTTATCCGGGCACGTATATACGGTCGGTTTTTGGCAAAGAAAAATACGGTCAACAACCCAAAATCCGGTCAACAAGATTCCTCTATAATTATCAACCTCCACCAACATTTCAACACACTCCATTTTTCACACATCTTACCCCCACTCAATTATTTCTCTCTAGCTTCCTCTCTCTAGATTAATTATTAGTTAGCATTATATTAGTGATTAATTAGAGAGTAGTAAGTAGATAGTATTAACGTGGAGTACGATCGGAGTCACATTATTGTAAGAGCTTGGAATATGAATGGAATCCTGCTTCTGTAATTTCAAGTTTATTCCAATCCTTGTTTTAATCTACGGTGATTTCTTTCCTTTATCTATCTTAAATATAATGGTTGCTTTTATTTATATTATGCTAGATCTAGGACTTGCCATGATTAGCGAGTAGTTATCTTGTGTGTTTGTTGCGATGTAGTTAATTGATTAATTATGGGATGATGTTATATTTAATTAGGAACTAATTATTTTAATTATGTTTTTTATCTATGATTTTAAACTTTACAAAAATGTCGCCTTTCCACCAACGAACCTGATTACAACTTTAAATATTAAGACGTCGCGAACCTTAATATAAAGTAATTAATTATCTATGTTAAGTCTACGGTTGATTACAACACCATGCAATCATCGTAAAGTACATTGTTAGTTATTATGGAAACATTATATGTGAATTACATAATAACTACCATGGAAATTACTACAATTGACATCGTGAAGTACTTGAACAATGGAATAACTATTTTAGTACATTGTTAAAACACCTTAGAGTATTTATATAAACATATGAACCTATGAAATGCGATAAGCAACTTACATAGTCAAAAACTTAGGGTCAGTTTAAATCATAAATTGGTTTTCGACGCACTAAAGTACAAACTTAGCTTTTAAATCTAAAGCGAAAGGACAAGTATGATCAAAGTATTCATCCATCGCCTATCACCCTTAGATTTTATCATATCTATAGAAAGCATATTAAAATATAGGGTTGCATTCGTAGATTCTCGTTATGTTAAATACTCTTGTAGTGATAAGAACGATCGGAACGTTGATTAGGTTTGCTACTATGTTCATGCGCCCAGGGTTACTCCCAGAAAATGGTCGCTTGTCCTATATAGAGGGCAAGTGTTGCGAGTCGAGTATTACCATTCCGATCAGAATCACCATGACCTAGTTCCTGGTGACAAGCTAATTATTTAGTAAGGAATCTAGTGTCTGCACTGCAGGTACTTAATATAACAGAATCATAAATACATTTCAACTATTGTTTCCTTTAAATAAACATTAACACACATCATCCCATAACTTAACTAACGAAATCTCAGCAAACACCTTCTATCCATTATTTGTTTTACATTATCTTTTATTGTTTATTTTCCGTAGTTAAATACAAAAAAAAAACCCAAATCCCCTTACTTTTATAAACCCCTCACTAGTAGGATATCACTTGTCTGAATACCTCCGTTTCAAATTCAGTTGGTTTGAAGAACGAACCTAGGTTATACCTACCGCTAGCTAGCCCCTTAGGCCACTTAGTAGTAGTTAATTTAGGCCCTTGCACTATAAATATAAAACACCCATTGATCGTCTAACACTCCAGAAATTAACGACCTGATTGTGGGCAATCAGTATCCTCTTTTTTTTTGTTTAAACAATTATCCTTTTACGTAAAATTCTAAAACACTAACTTTACAAGGTTGCTGAATATCGAATTTCGCACAGATAACGAAACCCCAAAAAATCGATATACATGTAACCAAAAACTTAAATATGTAAATATAAGTACAAATTACGATTGACTTACAAGGAAGAATGACGGGAGAATGTGAGGTTTCTGCAATAGAAGAGTTGTTGTCCAACAAGTCGCCATTGATGTAGCCATACCATCTTCAACAGTCTAACATACCTAAAGTTCTATTACTTCAGAAGAGCCTGTATTTTGCAAGTTCATATGCTAATTCACATACCCACTCAGTTTCTAAAATTCATGCAATGTTTAGTTTCTTAAACTCATGCAATGTTTAGTTTCTTAAACTACATCCTGACAGTTCAAAATAGTCATATGATCTTGAACAAGTATCCTCCCCCATAGTCCACTAAAATGTGAAAGACCTTACATACTCACATCTCAGCACCCAGTTACCAAATCTAGTAAGATTGTAATGTCCAAACCCTGATTAGTTATAGCACATAGTTAAGAGCATTACAAGCTAAACAATTCTTTTAGATCCATACTTCAAAGGATACCTAGTTTTAACAGCGACACATAAGCCTACCATAACCCTCCCCTTTACTAGATGCTTTAACCTTTAAGACATGCAAAATAAAGTGACGAGGCAATGTTTTCATAAACAGAACAAATTATAATTTCTGTTGATATGCAAATTTTTTGTGATTATAGCATATCGCGTTCTTTGAACGCAATGCATAATTTTCAGTTGAAAACAAGTGCATTTTAGCTGATTTTAGAGGGAGAATGCACTTATTTTCATGCTGGTAAAGTGGTGCTTATTTTGAATATACTATTAAAGCCTTATACACTAAATGCAATCCAAATCACCCCCTTAAATGTATAAGATCAATATTCATATGTATGTTGGTGCTACATATCATTCATTTAGTGTAATATCAACACTCATTCTTGCTAAGCATGTTGACGACATCAAATGTATCTGCCCTATATTCACTTATTTGTCCTAAAATCACTACCAATTCACCTCCAAAAACCAAAAAATCAGTAAATTTAAAATAAAAGCCACAATGCATTAAGATTATCAGCTCAAAATACAAGTTAAAAGCAGGCAAATTAACAAACTTAAAACCACTTCTCCTCATACCTGAAATAACCGAAGCCCAATCATCACGAAAACTGAATCCAGAAATCCTCAAAACCTTCCTACAAGACTCCAGAATCCGTTCCTGTACACTCAAATCCAACAACCTCAACCCAGCAGTAGCCATCAATCTAACCTCATTCTCCCCCCACTTATCTTCCGGAATCATTTTCCTTGCAAGCTCCAAAAGCTCCAAAACCGATTCACCCGCCCCATTCGGATCCTCCGTAAACGCTGATAACCCAGGGCTAACTCTTAATGAACCTAACCCTAACCCTTTCTTATCAAAAACAGGACCTCCATCTTTAATCAAATACTCAAACACATGTATCCTACTACCTGTACTCCCTCCATCTATCACAATTTGATACCGTTTCGTTACCGAAGCACACGAATTTACATACAAATAAATACACGATATAATTACCAAACTCGCAAATCCGATAGCTAAAACACTACTGTATTTTGCAACATGATGTATGTATTTTAAGGTTTGAGTGTGTGTGAATAGTGTTTGACCGGCTTCTTCGAAGGTCATTTCTGCTTCTAATTTTCTTGTGGATTTTCAGATTTTTAATTTAGCCCCTTGTGTTATTGCTGTTTGCTATATTAAGTCCCTAATTAATCGTAAAAATACATCACAAGCAAATTAACATTTATTTGTTGTTGTTATTGGTTATGTATCTCTTGCTAATTTTGAGGTGTGCTGGTTTTTGCTGAAATTGTGTGCTCATTGGTTGTCCTACAGTCATATTATTTCTCGGCAAAGCATCTTGGTTCGTATGTGTCGGTCATGGTGCCATGGTGGTCCAAAACTCAAAAGCCGGTCAGCGTCCAAAAATAAGTATTACAATGCATATTGGTGTTACTCTGTTGTTTTCTTCTTTCCATTTTAACAACTAACGTATTAAAAGATAAGCCGTAAAAACGGTTAACAGTGATTAATAGTGGGGTAAAATAGTAGAAAGTGGTTTGTAGAAAAAGTTGATGTGACATTGTTTGACGCTGATGTAGCGAAAGTGGTTCGGAACCTTAGGGCACTTCCAATGGTGACTGAAAACCGATCGGTCACTTTCTGCCAACTCAGCGCCACGTCAGCTTTTCTCAAAACTGACTGAAACTGACTGACCCGTGCCAATGGTGACGGTCACTTTTCGGTCACTTTTTAATATTCATATTTAAAACACAATAATTAAAATAAAACACATTTCATTAAAATAAAAACATTACAATAATTAAAAACAAACATTACATTTCCTAAAAAAATACAATAATTAAAAACATTACACTTATTGAAAAAAAATGCGATTAAGGTTGACGGAAATTTGGTGGGAGATTCGCAACGTGTTCAATTAGAGCATTGCGAAGTTGATGATGTACCGTTCGATCATGTAATTCCTTGTCCATACGTAATTGAGTTGCAACTCTTTCTTGCCATGAACGTTTGCAGGGTTTGTCAAATAATCTTCTTCAAGTTGACACATATTTCGACCGTTGTCCTCGCTTATCATGTTGTGTAAAATTACACAACAATACATGATTCTTTTTACTTTGTTGATGCTATATGGTCTTGTCGGGCTTCTGATTATTTGCCAACGGCCTTGAAGCACACCGAATGTTCGTTCCACATCTTTTCTTGGGGATTCTTGATATCTCTTGAATCGTATTTTTTGTTGCATTAGTGGAAACTTAAACGACTTTACAAGAGTAGCCCATTCTGGATAAATCCCATCGGCGAGATAATAGCCTTTGGTAAATTGTTGTCCGGCAATGGCGAATTCTACTTGAGGAGCTCTATCTTGTAGTAAATCGGTGAATAAATCTGATTCATTCAGAACGTTGATGTCGTTACTCGAACCTGCAGGACCAAAGAAGGCGTGCCAAATCCACATATCGTAAGAGGCTACCGCTTCGAGTATGATCGTTGGACATCCCTGATCACCTCGGGTGTATTGACCTTGCCATGCCACTGGACAATTTTTTCAAGGCCAGTGCATACAATCAATGCTCCCGAGCATACCCGGAAAACCATGCAACTCGGCATGACGTTGATGTAAACGTTGCACATCTTGGAGTGTAGGTTTTCTTAAGTACTCGGTCGAAAATAGATGAAATACACGTTTACAAAAATTGTCTAAACAATCGTATGACGTTTGTTGACCCATGCGTAAGTATTCATCAAACGCATCGGCGGCACAACTGTATGCCAATTGGCGTACGGCAGAAGTGCACTTTTGGAAAACGTTAAAACCAAGTGCACCGGTAGAGTCTCGACTTTGGTGAAAATATGCAAAATATGGAGGTAGCGGAAGTTGAGAATATGATAATATACCTTGACATATACGGATAAATAAAGGCCGGCTCATTCGGTAACGTCGTCGAAAGTAATCCGGCGGGAATGTTGGGTGCTCGGCAAAGTAGTCTAAAAATAAACGTTGGCCCGCCTTGTCGCGATTTCTCTGTAAAAATCGTCTTTGTCTTCTTGGCGGATTGAATGAGCTTTCTACATCTTCGTCGGAATCGGAGTCTATCGAATTAATCATATTGATTGCGGCGGTCGTATCGAAAACACTCGTAAGCGTTTGAATTTCTTCAATATCGGAATCGGAATTAGCCATAATATGTATAGTTGTTTGGATAATTGGTTATTTTTTGTGTGAATTATAGTTGTTTGGAGTGGGTATATATATTGGAGTAATTGTGTATGAATTAAGGAATAAATAATTAAAAATAAAAATAAAAAGTAGCCGTTGGAAAGAAAAGAAAAAAAAATAGCCGTTTGAAAAGGGAAAAAAAGAAAAAAAAAAAGAGCCGAAGCTCGTCGGATATCCGATTGAACGAAACCGACGGACGGACCGACGATCCCGTGCCAATGGAGTAGGTTTCGTCGGCCACAACCGCCGGCCAAGCGACGAAGCCATTGGCAGTCACCTTAGGGTTAGCATAACTAACCTTAGGGTTGGCATAGCTCATACTCTTGCAATGGTGATCAAGTCGGTTAGAACTTATACAAAGTGATTGGCTATAAAATTTCCAATTTTTAAACATTTTATCTTTCGACAAAACTTTAACTATCGAAAACATCTCTATTATCTATCTCGGTCTCTATTATATTAAAAACATAACATTTATCTTTTCCAAACACAAAAAATGTTCATGTTTCTGTCATTGACATATCTGAAATCTTTATTTGAAGTGTAAATAACTACTTCGTAATATATTGATTTTTAAGAGCATCTCCGATGTTAACACTTAATATACTTTTTGCACTAAAATAGTGCAAAAAGTACATAGAAACCTCTCCAACATTAACACTAAATCTTAGCACTATTATAGTATTGCATTAAATATCGATCAAATTGCACTAAATATAATACAACACTATCCATTGCACTAAACACTATTTTACTTTATTATTTAATACAAATAATAAAAACTTTTTTATATAAAACAAAATTTTATAAGTTTTTTATTGATTATATTAAAACTAGCTCAATATTGTTATATCTTGTATTACTTACTTTTCTTTTCATGTTTGTAGCAATATTATACTTCTAAAGTATATTTAGTGCAAAAAGATAGTGTATACATTGGAGTAAAATTCTAATAAGATTCCATTTTTGTATTATTTTAGTGCTAAAATTTAGTGCTAACATCGGAGAAATTGAAGTAAAATTCTAATAAGATTCCATTTTTGTATTATTTTAGTGTTAAAATTTAGTGCTAACACCAGAGAGATGTTCTAGAAGAAATCAAGATCCCAATGTCATGCTTAAAAGCTTCTTTAAAGTTTCTGATATTGAAAGATCAGATATTCAACATTAATTTCCCATGATAATCATTACTATCTTCTCAAAGTAAAAAAAAGAAATTGGTCAACTAAAAGTAGATGAAAATCTGCTTAGAATCTCACGAGAAAAAATTACACTAGATTGTAAATTGATATACAACAAGTTCAATTCATATCTAAATTTGAACCAACATATTTCATACAAGGTGACACAACAATAGCAACATTACTGATTACATCACTAAATCAAAATAAAAACTACTTAACAAGATAATCTCGAGCTACCTAACGATTATCTACATGAAATCCTAGCTAATCGAGTATTAGTATATCCAACAAAAACGCGAGGGTTAGATAAATTTTCATTGTTTAGCAATGAGGGCTCAACATGTCAAAAGAACGAACACTTACAGAAGGTTACCATACCAAAATGACATTTGTCATGAATGTCTAGGTGGGTTGTTTTGCATATGATTGGTTCGTAAACTAGATTCATCCTGGAACGAAGAGAGAAATTAAAGTGTTAGACGCTTCATAGATAAATATATGTTTGAAGTGTACATGTAGTAGTGTTTGAGGTCTGACACCTGTTTAATTATGGCTAATAAACAAGAGGTGGCTCTCATTTAATTAAAAATGGGTCGAATTGGTCAAATGTAAATAACTAGTTAATAGTAGAACGGGTCATATGGGATGCGCGTGTTGAAAGTCGCTCCAAGTGTATATTTAAAGCATACAACATCTTAAATCGTTTTATTCAGATATTTAGCTTATTTTTATTATTATTATTACTGTATTTGTATTGTTTTTGTAATCACACTTAACACAGTAATGTTTTATGAAACATGGTCAAAAGTTTGTGGGTCAACGCAACCAGGGCAGACCCGTTTTGAACCGTTAGTTCGCCACCAAGTTCGCCACCAAGTTCGCCCATCTTGCCACCTATACAAGATAAATGCATTATAATTAAACATACTAACCTGCATACTGTATCCAAAACTCGGTGGTCTAAAATCCAAATGCCCCTACATAGAAAAAAATTAAATTTTCAAATAAAAGGATAAGAAAATACTTCAGAAAACTTTGTATATGTTTCAAAGTAGTTAACATACAAGACCATGTATGCCTTGTTGCGCTTCAAAAAAACCATCATGAGTTGGTGCTAACGAATTTAGCTGTCCCTATATATGAAGAAACAAAATTATCAGAAAATATTTACTCACAGAAGTTATGTTTGACTAGAAGTCAACCAAATAGAGTTTACATACCAGTCCCTGCATGCTTTGTTGATTAACATAATAGCCATCATGCGGCGGTTCCATCAAGTTTAACTGCAGCTACGTTTTTTTTACCAAATAATCATTATGAGTAAAAAAAATGTTTGTTACATTACATTAGAATAATAAACTTTAAATGTAAACTAGTAACGAATCATGAAGCATCATACCAGTCCCTGCACATTTTGTTGGGTACCATAATAGCCATGAAGAGTTATTCCATCTGAGCTCAAAGTTTCCTATCACCAAGAAATACATTATTAACATTTTCATGGGGCTTAAAAAGTAATAGTTCATCTCTAAACTTCTTTAAAAGACGCAAATATATAACGTATGATATAAACACAAAGGTTTTAATACGTGATAGCAATATGAAAAAAATGTAGCTAACAAAACCAAGAATGCCGTTTACAAGGAGGTGCTACAAAGTTTGTAGTATGAATCGGTCAACTTGGGGTATTAGATTATTATCTCAAACGGGCACGATAAAAAAGCATACGTTAAAAAAAGAGACAAAAGTTGAGAAACGTAAATTTTAATGCATACAACCTCCTACAATCATTCTGTTAATAAAGTTAGGTTCATTATTAATACACTTTTTAATCATTTTTAAAGCATTAGTTGTTTATAAATGAACAAAAAAGTGTTACGCAAGATCCCAACCTAGCCCATGTTAATAAAAAAAAAAAAAAAAAGAAGCCTTTTTTGACCTGCTATCCAACCTGATTGATACTTGTTTTAAGACCTCTAAGGCTCTAATTTTAACATAATAAGGTGCAGTATTTTACTTAACAGCGATGAAATCTATCTCGACACATGCCGAAAATGCATTTGTACAACAAATAGGAGGATTCAACAAAACTAACCATTTGCTGCATGCTATCTCGAGCCTCAAGCATTACAGGTTCAGGTTCTAACTGTACCTGCATCATTTAGCAAATTATTGGATGTAAATAATTATATAAAAAGACACACGTGTTGAGTAGCAACTAAATCCCACTACTAACCTTCCTTTTCTTGCTTACACTCTTTCTTTTACTCGTTTTTGTAGAAACACCTCCTATATTTTCCGCTTCTAAATCACGGATCGAAACAGCATTATTACTACTAGATTCTTTATTATTATTCACATTTACACATGTTTTTAAAGCTTCAACAAGTGCACGAAATGCGATATCATAGCTTTCTTCAGATAAAGATCCTTCTTCACCCAATTGAATAGCGTGTTTACATAGGTCGTTATACAACTGTACCCTATTTTGCAACCCTTCACCTATTGAAGGATTACTCTTTGCATCTTTCGTCCACCTTTTCAATACATATCGAGAAGGAATGCTTGAAATCCCACGAATTTGAAGAACAACCATTGCATGTCTACAAAGAAAACCTCGGTATTCAAACAAAAGACATGAACACCAAACCTCTGAGTTTGTCCCATCCCATGTCACCATGAAATTTTCATTTTTTTCATAATCATTGACGTTGTATATAGAGATTGATCCGTCTTCCTGTTCCGTTTTAAGGTGACACCCAACAACTCCCAACGCCTCAATTTGAAATCTTTTGAAAATCGTATGAGTATAAACACATGACATTTGTTTTTCCCATGGCGAAGGTGATTTTAAAGCCGGTTGTTTGTGACACGTGTCAAAATCCGCAATCGCTTCCTCTTCGTATCGGTTTTGAAGAATCGTCCCGTATTGTCTAACAAACTCTTTGAGTGTAACTTTCTTGTGAATATATTTATCAAAGAAAGAATTTACACTTTCAGCCCGATGTGCTGTCGACATTCCCGCTAAAAAAGTATCCTTCATATAAGTCGGTACCCATTTTTTTCTATCTTCGTACAAAGTATGAAACCATTCGTTTTCTTGAAGCTCAAATCTACCAACGAGCTTCCACCACCTCATATCGAATTGTTCGTCTGTTAAAGACTTATATATACACTTACTAAACTTACTCATGAACTTTTCATGCCGCCTAATAACATGTCCAAGATTTTCGGGGAGTTTTTCTAGGATACTCCAAAGAAAAAAGCAATGTCGTGAGTTAGGAAAAATCTCGATCGTGGCCAACTCCAATGCTTTTCCTTGATCCGTAATAATAACTTTTGGAGCTTTTTCAGTCCCACCCATTGCTCTAAGCCACATTTTCATCAACCAAACACACGTTGACTTTGACTCGTCTGCAACCAAACCACATCCAAGCAATATGGCTTGAGAATGGTGATTCACCCCAATGAACAGAGCAAACGGCATTTTATCGTTGCTTCTAACATAACTAATATCAAAAGAAACAACGTCATTGAAGCTCACATAATCTTTTCTACTTTTGGCATCTACCCATAACAAATTTCTTAAACGTTGGTCTTCGTTCAAATCGATTGCATAAAAGAAATCTGGATTCTCTTTCTTGATATGCATGAAATACTCGAGCATAAGCTGACCATCACCTTCTTCTAGAGCTAAGTATCGGCCTCGATCAAATTCACAATTCAAGTCATCCCTTGACAAGTCAACATTATTATACCCGCAAGATTGTCTCAACATCTGAACGTACATTTTTTTGGTTCGTTCACTAACAGCATGGAGAATATCAATATTGTTTTTCTCAGCTAACTTTACATTCTTATGGATTCTAAAATGATAAGCTAGAGCAGGTAAGAGTTCGTGATTATGCTCCTTTATAAATTCATGAATATACCATTTTCCATCTTTTCGTCTTTTAACATGCATGCTTGCTTTACAATCTGTTTTCTTCACACTAGGACGTCTATTGGTCCCACCATCTGATTCTGGTGTAACCCCGTATCTTGAACAAGCAAATTTAGCATCAATAAACTCTTTTGACTTCTTCGAACGACGGCTGTTTTTTATCGATGTGGTGAATCCCATTGATTTTGCATATTCTTGATAAAATGAATATGCAGCCTCATGCGATTGAAATTCAATACCATCATGCAACTCAAAATCTTTATCCCCATTATTATCTCTCACAGGAGAAGCAACTATTTGACCATCTTTCTCACTTTCTTCGTTAATAACACCGGATACATGTTTACTCATATCTTGAATTGCTTAAGGGTTGCCTATGATTCAAGTAAATTTATTAGCTCAAAACTTTTAATGCATCAAGTAAAATGAAACGAAAGACTTCTCTACCACATCCAATTGAAGGGCTTTAATGTTTTCTTATGGGCAAATTACACAAGAATGCAGTCTACTTATTCATATTTTTGTTTAATGTACCCAACTTTTTTATTCTCAATCTAGAATATCCAACTTTTTTTATAACCAAAGAACTCAAAAGAAAAACACAAATTAATAAAATAAAAAAAAATACATAGAAAAGGCAGACTCTTGATACTTGAGTATAGAATTCTCAAGAAACCAAAAAAAGTAACCTTTAACAAACAAGAAATCCAATTTAATTTAATTTTTTAAAACCCAAATTTCCCAAACAAACTTTTTAAACTTTAACATAATAATTATCTAAAAGTACATATTTTTTGCATGATTAATAGAAACCCTTAACAAAATATGAATCAATTATACAAAATATAAAGACAAGCAGTTAAAATGTTTACCTTTTCTCAACAGTAGGAACACAAATCCATCCGTTCAGGTAGTAACTGGAATCATGGTGAAAAACCCTAACACGAGAGAAACAAAGAAATTGATTTTGGGTTTTTATTTTGGAGATCGAAAAGATGTCGTTTTCAATTGAAATTGATGTTGATTGGTGAAGGTTTAAGGGTGGAAGATCAAATTCAGCTCGTGCGGTACTCTGATGGTGTTGGCGATACTCCGGGTACTACTCAACTAAAAGTGCGAAACAACTTGACTAAAAAACAAGGAGTAAAAAGAAGATTAAAACAGAAGGTTTAATAGTCAGCCTGTACACTATTTTACAAACTGCGATAATATTCTCACGGTACTCTTTTATGCATCAATTACTTGTACTGTACAAGTTTTTAATACATTAGAGTGAATTTATCAAAAAATATAGTGAAAATATCACTACCCTTTTATAAATGTCAAACTATAAATAACATCTCTACCCACTAAAATCTCTTTTGATCGGTTATAACATGAAATTAAGCAATTATTTAGAACAACTCAAAATAGTAATATAGACAATTGTAGTGAAACAAAGTTAGTACTATACTAACTTAAAGTAAAGCAAAAATGTAGTACTAGCACACGATCAGAGTACGTAAGAATTTGATTTGATTACCTAAATTTTGAGTAAATTTGGTAATTTCCATATAATGGAGAATCTTGATGATCAAGTTTAACTTATGGAAGAAGATAACTCGATCAACAAGTTGGGTGTTTAACTATATAAATAGGAGTTACTTGTAGGGTTTAGGTGAGGAGTGTGACACCTCTCGAAATCAGAAAAAACTCCATACACCCTAATCATGCCTTCTTACGTTAACTCCATCATAATTGAAAATAACTTGACTTAACTGAGATAAGTCTAACACGAGCCCACGATGCATATTTTCGATGCACACGATTTAATGCACGATGCATTACACATACGTAATTTTCTAAGAATTTCGCGAAACTATCGGAATGATCCGATGATTACGAATGTTGGTGATAATCTTTCAGAAAATAACTCGAAGCTATTTGAAAAGAAATAGTAGTTATTAACTTTATATTGTCATGTTAGGGATATGAGCATAACGATTAAATAATAAGTCTTAAGCACATCCTCACAATGCTAAGGTTGATTGGTATGACATAAGTCTTAAGCATATTAAATAATAAGAACAAAAACACATTCACACTCTAAAAATCTGCATACTCTCTCCCTTTTCCTCTTCCATTTCCATCACCATTTTCGTCATCATCATCCTCTCATCTTTCTTCAAACAACAACCATAAACTACCACCATGAACCACCACTTTTACACTACCTTTACACCATTATTACACACTTCTTGAGCTCATAAACACATCCGTTGATCTTTGGAAGTCTCATACTCTCAAGCTTTAGAATCACAAGGAAAAAGCTAGAACCGGTTTATTAGAAGATTTGAGTTGAAGATCAAGTTCTCTTCTTTTCTTTCTTCTTTTCCAACTGATAGCATTATAAGGAAAACTCCTCTTGATCTCACCATTTTATAGATTTTATGTATTTGTATGCTAGATGCTCACTCACATGAAAACTCGAGTAAATACATGTTAAAACTTTGATTTGAACGTTTAAACGGTTAAAAACCATCTAAACAAACTCATAAACGAAAAACATAACATAACCAAATGGAGTGATTCTTAAGCCAAAAATTAAGTTTAAGAAGTTAGGTTTTCAATTCAAGTGGTCTCATGAAATTTGGAAAAGTTTTGATACCGCAAAGAGATTTTATAAAAATATGTGTTCAATCTGTCTTAGGAGACAGAATTTGATCTTACTTTGTGAGACCATAACTTTTTCTCCACAGATCCAAATGACATGATTCTTTTTCCTAAATGTCACATTTTGTCTAAGGTTTGAAAGTAGTATGGGCACATTTCGTGAGGAGGAGTCTAAGTTAGTCAATGAACATTTTCCCGGACGACCATCCAGAAAAATAGCTGTTGGACCTTTGGGTACTAATAAATAATTTTGAACCCCTTACACATATTCAAAAATTATGAATCTTACTTTTAATTAAACCTAATACATGAAAGGATATGTGATAAAAATTTCATAAGAAAATACAGCCATTTGACTAGTCAAAATGACGTCACATGGAAGGTCAAAATCTGACAGAAACCTGTTAAGAAAAAGGAACAATGAATTAAAAGGATTTTTAACCGTTTAACTATTAAAACTCTAACACGAAGACTTAAAAACATATTGGCACATATATATATATATATATATATATATATATATATATATATATATATATATAAATAATTTTAACATGTTATGTATAACATTCGTAACATGCTTTAAAATAATATATAATTTTAAACAAACAAACGAAAACCATTAAAAACGTGTTTTATCAAAAAGCAAAACGTAAGGTTTAAAACGAACAAAAGATATAACCGAGGGACTAAAAATGAAAGTATTTGAATAATAGTTTTATATCTTGGACAAATAAAGAAACTTGTTTAAGAACATGTTTTAGACAAAAGGAGATCGATTGCACAGTTTAAAAGTGTGTTTTCACAAATAATACGCATTTTAAAAGTATAAACATTTAACTTATGCGTTGATAATGAAATAACTATGTTCTCGAGAAACATAAGTATAAGTATGAAACGATACGAGGATACTAATATTTTTAGAAATATTACTTATAAAAAATATCATCAACGGGTCGTACATATTTTTGAAAACGATATACACATAATCCTACTAGTTGAGTGAACAACTAGCATAGATTGATAGTTAACCGTCTACTTATACGAACGATCTCGTGCTTTTAGGGCGCTAGGAGGCTAATTTGGGCAAACACATTTGCTTTTAAACGCTAGCACTCACGCAACTCACAAGTTGAGTTCACAACCCCTATTTTACTGTTTTACAAACTAGGGTGAAAAACATATGAATGACTTTCATACGATACTTGAAAACATGACAAAGAATCTTTGTGCGAACCTACGTTAACTAGTTGCAGTGCATAGAAGTCCTCTTGCTTGCAAACTATAACTCATTAGCTAGATGACGCTAGCCACTGAATATACAAATAGTACTATCGGGATGATATCCCTCCCACATTTGTTAGTCGTGCTAACTACCGATAAGGTGTCGAGACGAGGAATGTATATTTAACCGGTCCCAGGCAAAAATGATACATAACAGGTCGTGGTTTGGTTATAGGCCTAGGTGTCGGGACTTTAACTCGTAGGTCCTAACTAGCCTTCGGCGGATCGCCGTCATTGTTTGACTTCTTCTTAAACATTTGGATTCACTCAACAATTTTGTTGACGTTTTAACTATGTTTTTCAGGGAATTAACATCGATGTAAGAACTTGCATGCATTTTGGGACCCCGATCATCACAAAGATAGGATGCCAATACTTTTGAAAAACATTGAATCTCTTTTATATGACAGAAATGTTAGTCATATTTGTTATATTTGAACATTTATCATTTTTTTGACTCGATGATTTGTAACCGTTTGATTTAAACAAATTATGGCATCTTAAGTATATATATTTGTGATAATCATATGCTCATTGATTCACCTGTTAATCGCGTCACGCCCCGTTCTTCCGCGCTTTATTGAATTTTTGGTGGGTTGTGACAAGGAGGTTGAACAAAAGAGAGAATATATGAGAGTGTCACTTCGTCCCGTGTGGTGGTCTCGGTGATTCAATAACGACGACGTGAATTCTGTTATTGTAATCTACCAGTAAGAGTGGTGTGAGAATACGTGATAATATTCAAGAGTGTTGAGAGGGGCGTCCATTTTTTTTATATTATTCGTATAATGAAACTTTAAGTGGTCGCTGGTCCCGTGGTTTTTACTCTTCCTTGAGAGGTTTTCCATGCAAAACGTTTGTGTGTTCGTATTTTTTCTATTTTATGCGTTTTATTATTGGCTTATAAAAGATTTTGTGATTTTTCATGGTGGTGATCGATCCCAACAAATAGTATGAGAGCGGAATCGATTCTAATGACTGGTATTAAAGCGAGGTTCGTGGAGTAAGATCACATAACCGGAAGGAAGTCAATACGAGAAGAAAACAGAGTGCGGTTCGTCATATTCTTCGCAACGATAGGAGAATTGACGGTGTGGGTTGGTTAACCGTCAGATCATTGTGAAATTTGAACTATAGGTTTATAAGATGTGGTTCTACGATCTGACTGTTGAGATTGTTGATTCGATGTTTCGATATAAAGCAATGATTTTTCAAAGTTTGCTGTAGAAATTTCGTCGGGTTTGGAGCAGTTGCGGAAAAACAAGCATTGTGAATTCGTTAACTGTTGGATCGTCATGATTTTAGGAAGGGGGTTCAATACATACGGTTCCAGGTTGTGACCGAAATTTACTATGATCGGATGTTCGAATTGGGAGCTAGAGACATTCAAAATTGCTGCAGTTTTGGAGAGAGTTTTCTGCTCAAGTTTTCGATTTTGAGGAGAACTATCGGGTTTTGTGATGTTAAAAACGAGTGATTTGGATGACGAGAGTTTCAAAGATGATGAGACTCAATGGAGTATGTTTATCGCGATGGTTCCTTGTGTTGAAAGTCTTCTTAACAATGAGGTTGTTGAGCGGCGTGTTCTGGTGGAGAGAAAGTCGACGACAACAAGATAATAGAGCACACTTGAAATTACAAACATACCCCTACATATATTAAAATCTCATTAATACCATCATTATTAAACTTTAAAGTATTAAACATGTGACATTTAATTCTAACTAATTAAATCTTATATATATATATATATATATATATATATATATATATATATATATATATATACACGAATATATATAATACATTTGAAATGTTTTCTTTTAGGAGTGAATTTACTAATTTAGCCCTTATATTATTTTTATTATTTGAAAAACACACTTGAATAATGTACCTACATATATTAAAGAATCATTTATAATAAAATCATTAAAACTTAATCAAGTAAATAAATGACAAAAAAATTTACCGTAAAGAGTTACGGAACATGTCAATTATTGACGAAAAAGTCGGAACGAGACGACCGTGTTAGTAAACTGTATTTCGTATGCCTTTCAAGCTATTCAACCCGTTTTCACTTTACTCCATCTGTCACATTTACACCTTCACGCAAAAGAATACAAGATTTTAAATACATTTAACGGAGTTGGTTTTCGGTCAACGTACACTCCATCTTCCTTTTTTCATTTTTAAAAATTTGCATTAAGAAATTATTAACATGCAATATCATTCTATTAAATAAATAATAAAAATCAACTTAAACAATAATAAGAAGATTGCTAATCGTATTTGTTTATATTACAATTAAACAACTCATATGTGAAATCAAGTTATTCATACTTCTACGTCTATTATTTATTACTAATATATAACACATTTTGAAGTTTTTTTTAAGACTATTACTAATATATAACACATTTTGAATGTTTTTTTAAGAGGAAAATTATCAATATTCCCCTAACATTACTAATAATATTTGAATAACCCATTTGAAATTATAAACATACCCCTACATGTATTAAAATCTCATTAATACCATAATTATTAAACTTTAAAGTATTAAACATGTGACATTTAATTATAATCAAGTAAAACTTATATATATATATATACTAATATATTACATTTATATATTTTTTTAGGAGTGAATTTACTAATTTACCTCTTACATTATTTTTATTATTTGAAAAACATATTTGAAAAATATACCTACATATATTAAAGTATCATTTATAATAAACTCATTAAAACTTAATCCAATAAATAAATGGCATAATTTTTTTACCGTAAAGAATTATGGGACGTGTCAATTATCAACGGAAAGGTCGGAACGAGACGATCGTGTTAGCAAACTGCCAAAGGCGGTTTATCCACCTTTTGTAGTCAAATTCCATATCTAAAGCCTCAAAAATCAATTTCTCTCAATTTCACACATTTTTATAACTCTAGATAATGTTTTTTTATTAAATTATAAATTTAAGTGTTTATTTACATTTTTAATTTTGTATTTATACATTCAATTCCTATATTTGAGAATTTCAAATTTTGATCAATTTTAACAATTTCAATTTCACGTAAATAATGCATAGTATCTAATGCTCATGTAAAAAAAATGTGTTGATGGTTAAACTATCGACCCAACCAACGATTTCAGATATTTCAACTTGCACCTGTCCAATATGAACATGCAATTTGATAGTCTCAGCCCGCTTCCCGAGCATTGAGTTCGCAAGGACATTTCTTATATATCTTTTTTTAGATATTTTGTTTTAATTTTTTGTTAAAAGGGTAAATAGGTAATTTTTTATTTTATAAAATAACATATCGTAGTGTCAGTCATATAAAGTTTGATTATAATTTACACAATACATATCAAATAGACACGAAGCTTATATATTTTACCCGCTGCATCGCGCTGACATTCTGCTAGTATATATAATATATGTGTCAAACCTGTTTTCAAGAGACACGTACGAAAACAATAACAATTAAAGAAAAAAACCATTCATTTCTCCATCCTTGGTGAGGACGTACGAAACGGAAAAAAAAACCTTTTGTTCTGCGATTATGAAGAAAGAAAAGAACACATAAACCTTTTTGGATAATGCTAAGAGCCATGCATATTACAACTCCAAGATGAAATATTTGCGCTCTGATAAGACCTAAGTCAAATTATCATAGTTTTAAATTGGACGACTTAGTCGACGCCCTGGTAAGACCTAAGCTCGAGGCAATGATGGGACTAAACATGCCATTCAAGACACAGGTTGTCTTGAATCCCATGAAAGATCTAAGAGTTGCACTTGTAATGCAATTGGTACCCGCTACCTACCAATTGAACTTATTATTGTTTGTGTGATAAACCACTTATGATGATAAAATTTCAATGTTGATCTTAGCCTTTTTTAAATTAATGCTTTATCCAAAACTTGGGTAGTTAATTTATAAAGGATTAATATTGAAAATACTAAAGTAAACTTTACATTATTTTGTAGATGGAAATGAATGGAACTTAATCCGTAAATAAAGTATTATTCCTTTTTATGATTGGAGAGGGAAATTTCAAGAACCACAAAAGGGGTGATGGAAAATACAAGGGTGTTGCCCTAAATATTGTGCCTCAACCCAATAACCTCACTAAAGGTGCTACTTACCAAGGTGGTGAAGTAGACCAATGGAGGAAGAACTATCCGGCCTATCTTACCGAGCTAAATAATGGTGTAGCTGGAAAGTCCAGTATCTATGTGATCAAAGTTTTTACTTTTTCTTCAAATTCTTGACTACTTGATACCGGTTGTGGAACTCACATTAGTAATAACTTGCAAGGATTTAGAATAAGTAGGAAACTGAATAAAGGAGACTTGGACCTATACATTGGTAATGGAGCACGTGCTGTTGTCGAAGCTATCAAGAGCTATGAGCTCATTTTACCAAGTGGTCTTATTTAACTCTAGACAATTTTTGTTTTGCATCTAGCTTGACTAGGAGCATTGTTTTAGTTTCCCATTTGAAAGTTTTTGGTTTCAAAGCCAGTTTCACAGATTATGATATTTCAGTTCACAAGAATAACATGTTTTATTTTGATGCCATTCCCCGTGATGGCATTTACGAAATTGTGATGCATAATTCCGTTTCAAACGATAATTCTATATATACTTGCAACGTCGAACGATTTATGCCAGACTTAAATAAATCATATCTAAGGCATTGTCGTATTGGTCGCATAAACAAGAAATGTATATTGAAACTCCAATCTGATGAACTTTTAGAATCAACCGGCTCCGAGTCGTTTGATGTATGCGAGTCTTGCTTATGTGGAAGGATGACCAAGGTCCCTTTCACCGGTCACGGTGAGAGAGCCAAAGATCTGTTGGGACTCATACATACTGATATATGTGGACCTTTTAAGACTATGTCAAGAGATGGTCAAAGCTACTTCATTACTTTTACTGATGATTTCAGTAGATATGGTTATGTTTACTTGCTGAGACATGAAGCTTTTGACACGTTCAAAGCTTTCCAAAATGAAGTAGAAAATCACCTCGGTAAAACTACAAAAGCCATTTGATCTGATCGAGATGGTGAATATATGAGCCAAGAGTTTTTGGATCATTTAACGGATCGTGGGATTGTCTCACAATTCACTCCACCCGGAACACCACAACATAATGGTGTGTCTGAGGGAATCGAACTTTACTTGATATCATTCGGTCTATGATGAGCGAAACTACTCTACCTACGTCCTTTTGGGGTTATGCCTTAAAATTTGCCGCGCGCATACTCAATATGGTTCCCACCAAGAAGGTAATTAAGACACTATACGAGCTATGGCATGTAAAATCTCCCAAGTTGTCTTACTTGAGGGTCTAGGGTTGCAAAGCTCATGTACGACGTGAGATTTCTATAAAACTTGAGTCCAGAACCGTCAAATCTATTTTTGTTGGGTACCCAAAGGAAATGATAGGTTACTACGTCTACAATCCCACCGAGAACAAAGTGTTTGTTGCTCGGGGTGCTGAGTTTTTAGAGAGAAATCTCTTATTACAAGAAGCAAGTGGAGCAATGTAGATCTCGAAGAAATTCGAGAACCACAAGATACAACAGCTTCCGTTGGCACTAGCGAATATAATGAGCCCAAGCATATTGATGTAGAGGCGCATCATGAAACACCTGGCATTTCGGATTGCTGAAGAAGTGGAACTAAGGGATCATTGTGAGCCCGTTAGCTACCGGGAGGCTGTTTCGGATCCCGAATCCGACAAGTGGCATGAATCAATGAATGCAGAGATGCAATCCATGAAAGATAACCAAGTTTGGAACTTAGTTGATCTTCCACCAAACAGCAAGTCTGTTGGGTGTAAATGGGTCTTAAAAAAGAAGACCAACATGGATGGAAATGTGCACACCTTCAAAGCTCGCCTAATGACAAAAGGTTTCACGCAAACTCGTAGAATTGACTATGAGGAGACATTCTCTCCAGTTGCAAGCATTAAGTCAATTAGGATACTTCTTGTCATAGCTGCATATCACGATTATGAGATATGGCAAATGGATGTCAAAACTGCCTTCTTAAATGGTCACCTAAGCGAGCACGTATATATGGTGCAACCAGAAGGGTTTGTGAATCCAACGTACCCTAAGAAAGTGTGCAAGTTTCAAATGTCTATTTATGAATTGAAACAAGCATCTAGGAGCTGGAATCTTCGTTTCGATGAGAAAATTAAGAAATTTGATTTTGCTGAAAATGGAGATGAACCTTGTTGGAAATTTGTGCATAGTACAATGTTTATAACTATACTACTGATTACGCATGAACCTATGAGGTCACACATAAAGAGCATTGAGACATCAATCAATAATATATATGTTAATAATATATATGTTGTATATATTATTCAAGTAATGAAACAAATAAAATAGTTTTTTTTTTATCACTAATTAGATAAGGATAGGAGCAAATTTGATTTGATCAAATTTAGATAGGTATTAAAGAAATTAGATATTTAATTAATACATATATTTTCCATCCTATCTTATTTTGACATACGGTTAAAAAGGAAAACAAAATTTAGTGTTTTGGTTTTTTTGGTTGACTTGCTGTCTACGTTAGACCCAAAGAAAAAAAATAGGAATTTTTGTTTTGATGACAACCGACTTACTCAAAACCTTTAAAAGGAAAAGAAAACCATAAAAAACGAATAAACTAATTTTTCATAGTTTTCTTCATCTCTGGTCGAACAACAACAACCTTTTTTTGTTCTCTTTTGTTTCGACGATTGCGTACAACAACAATTATAAAACGCATTCCGTCGGTGATCTTTGAAGTGCTCGTGTGTGTATCAACCTTAGAGGTGTTCTAGTTTGGATACTCGTTTCTACAAATCACATTAATCTACCTTGCTTGCTAAAGGTATATCTAACTTTGTCTTTATTTATCGTTTTGGTTAATCTAATAGATTCAATTGGATCCGAACTGAAAATCTTTTATACAATTATGTTTAATTGTTTCCGCTGCGTTTTTGATCATGTTATATATTTAAATCGTTTTAAAGACCAACGATTTCCAACAAACCCTGTGTTTACGTTAGAGCTAGTGGGAACGTTGTAGTCTTCTTGATCTTGTATGTTGATGACATACTACTCATCGACAATGATATTTCAACATTGCAAGACGTTAAGTCTTGGCTTGGAAAATGTTTTGCGATGAAAGATCTAGGGGAAGGAACATACATCCTAGGATCAAGATCTATTGGGATAGATCCAAGCAGATAATAGGTCATAGTCAAAGTACATACATTGACAAAATCTTAAAATGGTTCAAGATGCAAGATTCAAAACGTGAAAACTTGCCAATGCAACATGACATAACATTGTGTAAGTCTCAATGTCCTACTTCACCTGATGAAATAAAACACATGGATGGAATCTCTTATGCTTCAGCTATAGGATCCATTATGTATGCCATGTTATGTAGTAGACCCGATGTATCATTCGCTTTGAGCATGACAAGTAGATATCAACAGAATCCAGGTGAAAGTCACTGGATTGCTGTAAAGAACATTCTTAAGTACCTGCGGAGGACTAAGGACATGTTCTTGGTTTACAGAGGTATGGAGGAGGAGCTTAGTGTAAAAGGTTTCACTGATGCGATCTTCCAAATGGATCGAGATGATTGACAGTCATTATCGGGCTATGTCTTCGTCATGAATGGAGGTGCAGTCGCTTGGAGGAGTTCAAAATAGAGCTCGATTGCACAGTATACTACATAGTCAAAATACATAGCAGCTTCGGAAGCTGCATAAGAAGTTATCTGGATTAGGACGTTCATTGCTGAACTCGGGGTAGTACCAGACATTGAAAAACCTATGGAGATGTACTGTGACAATGTTGGTGCTTTAGTACTTGCAAAGGAACCGAGGGTATATAAAGGCAGTCGACGTATTCTTTGAAAATTTCATTACATTTGTGACGTTGTCACACTGAATAAAATTATTATTCTTAAGGTTCATACAAATTATAATGTAGCTGATCCATTTACAAAGCCTATGCCTCACAATAAGCATGATGACCACGCTAGAGACATTGGACTTCTTTTTGCTAGCACTTTGTTTGATTTGTAAATTTTAGTATTTGGATATTTGAAACATATAAGCAGTTTTATTTATGTATGAATTGATATACTTGGTATGATCGTTTTCATCAATATTACTCTGTTCTATATTAGCATGTTTAAATCCGTGAATAACAAGCTTATTCTAAACATCCATAGTCAGTCATGTTATGGGAATAACAATGAATTAAGATGAATGTGAATGTTGGTTAATATTTATTGTTGGTGAGTATGTGACTAGTTGCGATCAAATTCACATGTATTCACTATTGGTGAATACTGGATTGACCCAACCTTTAAGATGTCACTACATGGATCGGTGATTGGTGAATCTCGAAAAAGATTGTGTTTTTATATCCTTAGACCTGAGATACATGTTGGTTCTAGAATGTATGGATAATTATGTTTTGATATAGTCAAACGATGTTCTGAATAAGACAGTTATAAAGGCTATCATTAGACATAGTGTAAAAATGCTTGATAGACGTGTGTAGTCAAAATGAGATTTGTTCATCTACTAGCTGAGAGAATGATATCACTAGGCCCCTCGATGAATCGAATAGATATTTGGGTATGGGCATACAAATAGAATTTATCAAGAAAGCTTAACATTCATAACATCGATTTTGATCAACATTTATTAAATTTCACTTTTTATTTTTTGACATTTGTATTGACGAAGTTAAGATGCTCCGTGATAAATATTACACTTTCCTCTCCCTAAATTTTTAAATTTTGTTAAAATCAAACTTCCAAATAATAGTGTAAATTTCATTATAGATTAAAAGTTTAGTGTCATAAACAAAATAAAAAAAACATTACATATCATAACCTAAAAGTTTAGCGGGATTAACAAAAACATTCGCTTATTTGAATCATTTAATTTTAAGCCCAATTATTAATCCAAAACTTAAAATGTAAAAAACAATAAAGAGTATGATCAGGTCGTTGCACGATGTTACGATTCTATCTATGATGATCCTATCTCAAATACGATTCTATTACGATCCGACAATATTTTCATCGTTAAATCACATTCTTGTTTCAACTTCCAATCACTCTCGTTGCTTAACATTATTTCATATACTGTTAATTTGTTTCCTCTGTCAAAGTTCGTTTCTTTCAACAGCTTATTGTGCTCAGTTCACCACAAAATGAAAAGAAGTGTGATTTATACACTCTTATTTTGGGTAAACAGAGCAAATAATTTCAACCGAATATATTCTAGAATAGTGTAAAAGATCACTTTCCAAAAGTAATATTTCGCCCATATATATAGGCACGGGTTTTCGAAGTTCACTTTGAAATAAGACTAAAATTCGAATCTGTTTGGGCTCACAATCAGATTCCTGGTACATTTTATGTGTTATGTATGCTGTTTTTGTTCATATGCAAAATATATGAAAGAGACAATCAAAAGCAGAAGTTAGAATAATAGTTATATGTCCAAACTGTTTTATTCGGGTTCGTTGAATCTGGTCAATTTATGAGTTCATTTTCTGGTCATTTTTCGCAGCCACAGGCTTTGCCCCTAAGACCTCACAAGGGCGCGCGGCCCCCTTGAAATTTTGGTTAAGCCTGGAATTTAGTAACTTATTCGGGTATGCACTTCGCATCATCTTCCCTATGTCCGATAATGCACCAATTCACTAAAATATATAAACACTCCCGTGAATTATAAGTATTGTATTTTATGAATTAATAATATCTTAATCTTAACCTTGTTAACTATATATAAAACATGTCCATCATTGTCTTACTTTTCGATTCAATTACGGGAAATAACTATATACCCCTACATATTTACTACAACATTTTAATCATCTCAATAATTATACTTCCTATTACTATATATAAATCAAATTTTACTCTATTACGATATATAAATATATATAAATACATGCAATAAACCTTCAAAACATACATTCACTCTTAATCTCTCATCACTCTTACACCACTATTCTCATAATCACCACCACCTACCACCACCACATTGACCATCACATTAGGCGAGTTATATGCTAGTATTATTATTGTGATATTATTATTGTGATGTGCACATCAAAATTGAATTTTCAAGAAATAAAAAACAACAGATAATATTTTATGTGTATGATGATGATTAGTAAGTATCTTTCGTTTATTTGTTTAATTGAGTGGCACTGCCCAATGGATTGGGCATTTGGGCCAAGTACCCCTTATAATCAATCGTTTTGAAGTAATATATCATGATAAAATGATCAACATATCATGTTATTTGCCAATATTTTGCTTTAATCATGTTTTACCGATATATACTCCAAACTCAATTTTCACGATAAATTGATTAAAATCTCATCATAATCTATACTTGGAGTCAGCCATGTAAACTTTTTCGTATCAAAATTGAAGCAAAATACTATTATGCTCAGTGACTCCCTCAAGATAGGAATGGTTAGCAGTTTATTCTTGTGAACTCATTCTTGTTTTCATTCCCTTTTGCTTGTTGCAACATTAATTGTGCATGTAATTAGGTCAAGCATCCAGAAGTTGTCCAGTTCCTTGGTGTGTGTATTCAAGTTTCAAGAGTTTAAAGCCACTCCGCTCCGCACACCAAGGAACTTCTGTCCTGGACATTCTGAGACTATCGACAATCTGGATCGACTATAGATGGTAGCACAATGGACCTCATGTCGTGGCATATCCTAATGAATATCTCATGCCATTTGCTTTGTTCTTCCTGAGAATTTTTTCATATTTTGGTGCTCTATACAACATGTGCGTCTCGATGACTTTTGACCACATAAAAACTTGCACACTAAAATCCTTGCGCACTTTTGCTATGTAATAAATTCTAAAATTTACAGGAACCAACTATTGGAATTTGCATTACATGTAAACAACTAATGACTACATCAATACATGACTGACTGTATGGGAAATAAAATGAATCGTATAAGTTTCTCTTTCTGAATAGTTCAAAACACGGATGTAGATAGTTTCATCATCATCCTCATCTCTGAAGCTTTCCAATGTAATGCAAATAGATGGAAACTGAAACAACACTGTCAACATGCATATTACCGGTTAACCTAAGTTAAGCAATGACACTTGTTTCATTCATCAGTAACTCAACATTTACTTACGTGGACCCAAGGAAGAAAGCAAGAGAGAGATGAAAATTAAACAGAAACACGGAAACAACTGCTGTAAGTAGCATTGCTACAGAAGTCGAATAAACCTACAACGGTAGATGAAAATTTCTTTAATTAATATAAACAAGCAAGCATATGCGTACAGGTTTTCATTTTTAAGTGAGTGCATGCAAACAAGCCTAGTCAATTTGGCTTGCATCAAGTATATTGCAACAGATATAGTGTTCCACTACAATACTTCAACACTTCCAAAGTAATTTCAAGACTTGTTGCCTGATCAATATCCTGAATTGGATCTAGTTCCTGTCGATTATGAACCAGACATTTTTGATGTCCCATGCAAACCTCAAAGAAGCGAGTTGTTGTCACTAGACCACTTACTGTGCCCAAAAATTTCTGGTTAAAGTAGATGAATAATTTTATTTTTTTTAGTACTAAAAGCCAGGATATATGTAATATGTAATTAATTAAGTATAATACTGTGGTATAATGTGTGAAAAGTGCTTACAATTTGAAAGTTGCATATAATGTTTTACAAGTCCCTACAAATTGCATGTGGTGTAACCTGCCTAGGTAAGAACAACCTTTGTTTTCACGGATCAGATTCTCCATTAAGGAAAGTTTTACTCATATAACGCATTTTGCCATTTTATCTTTAGAAATTTTTACAATATAGACTCAACATATCTATATTTAACTTATTTAATTCTCATTTTACAATAACTTAATAATTTTCACATTGTCTTTAACTCTTAACCACCAAATCTTGAATCCCCAACTACCATTATCGAGTCACCGTCATGGTAATCCATCAGTGAAGACACACGTAATACTATACAAATATCGCCAAGTAACTGATTATATTCCGCTGCATAGCGCGGGTTTATGCTAGTTTAAACTAAGGATTTGCTAACATACAACTAAAATAAATATTAATTAAACATCAATGCATCCATTTTTATATCACAACACCACCTTCATAGGTCCATTGTTAATACGGAACCATTGATGTTTTATTAATGTTCACATTTGAGTTTGTTTAATGTATTGGTTATCTAGGTTCCTTATCATATTTTAGTTTCTTTGATAAGATTATTAATTTACATCTTACTTTCCATATGTTATATCTATTTTGAGCCTATTTTAAGGTGAATGCTATAGCCCATGTAAACTTGAAGTTAGAATAGTATTGCATATTTTTCTCCCTACATGGTACCGGTGTACCTTTGCTTATTTTAAGCTTTCGGTATTTGCTATGAAGAACCCCCTTTAAAATAACAGTCTTCTTGCCATTAAAATGACAGTCAGTCATCTATCAAAAGATAGTAATAGAAAAATGGCTACGGAAGTCAGAAAATCACTAGTAAACTTATGAGTTATATTCTGTCCAGTTATGCGTCCTATTGATGGCTATCTATGTGCGCTAGGTGGCTACACCGTCTCATGTTAATAACTGGACTTGTACTTAACGAGGCAGGTACATCAAACGACAAACATGACCTCTCCTATAAGATACTTTTCAACTTTTTTTCTTAAGAATAAAGGAAATTATGCAAGCAAGTTTCAAGTCATGAGAGTGAAGTAACTACTTGATATGAAATTATTTCTGCAGTGAGATATAAAGGGCATCCGAAAATCATTGGGAACATTGAGCCTACGAACAAAATAAGCCTTACCTTCACAATATTGTCAGCATACTTCATCACCATAGACACCGCTATCCCACTGCAAATCCAGAACAACAATATTTATTCGATACAGCACAAATGCAATTGATCCATGGCAATGTTCAAAAGATAAACCATGTGACATTACAATTTCAACTATAATGACATTACAATTTGTTGGTCTGACCATTTAGTGTTTCCAAATATCTCCTCTTTATGGGACTTCCTAAGCATCCCCACAATTTTAGTTAGAACCTAAGGACGTACAAATCAAACATAATTAATCAAGCTGGTGGGGATGATCGGATCTACCCATTACCCGTATCAATAAATCAGGCACCCTAACAATTGTTGGAACCGCTTTAATAATTGATGGCTCTCCATTCAGAAATGTTCAGTCCATAATATAATAAGCTTCCATCCATTGCAGTTCCCCAACCCCCACCCAAAGAAAACATAATACTTTTAAGGACAATGTAAAATACTTTTATATGCCTAAATGTAGAGTAAATTGCATGAATGGTCCATGTGGTTTACACACATTCTCACCGTTAGTCCCTGTGCTTTGTTTGTTGCATGCACAGTCCAGAAAATCAAAAGTTGTTGCACGCTCAGTCCCTCATCTACCTAAAATGACTAAGGGTGATTATGTTAGTCTTTCTGTTATTGACTGATCAATGGAATATAATGAAGATATAATCTTGAAAGTACCAATCTGTGAAGTTATGAAATATATCGAAAATCGTTGGTCCACTTCCTACCAATCAATGAAAATACTAAATTAAATTAAGGTAGTTTGTATATTTAACATTAGTTGGTGTTATATCATTGTTACTTTTTGTATACAATTTCGGGCATGTATACGGTAATTGAACGTATTTATTGCATTATTTATTTATCATGTGGAGTACGTTCGATTGGCAGGAAATTGTTAAGAGTTAAATTGTTCTTTGTCTAGTTTAATAAATACAATTTTGTGACTTTGGAGCTCCAAATATAATAAGTTTAAAATAATTGTTTGGTCGTTAATAATTATTGTGTATGTTATATGTAACAAATTATAAAGTATTAGAATTAGAATAGGATTAGGATTCCAAATTAATTTTTATTATGATTATTTTAAAAATAATTCATAATTTATGATAACATGCTTGTGTTGTTTTTAAAATTGTGTTGTTTTTAAAATTGTAATTATGGATAACAGAAAAGCAATACATGCCCTTTACCTCTGTGTACACTCCAGCAAAACCACTTAAAAGTGCCATAATCTGCAAAAGAATAGTTGAGTACACATTATTGCCCCTTAGTTTGGCACAAAATTTGTTTGGTAATATCTAGGAATACGCTGAAAAGGCCAATAACTCACAATTGCCATCATCCAGCCTAGGAAAGGAGTCTGAAGAACATGATCAGAACTGTTAACAAAGAGAAACAGAGTGTAAAAGATCCACTAATCAATTTTGATAAAAGAAGATATAAGAAATTCATGAAAAACTCAGTTTTCTTTGTCAAATCACATAGAGGACCATTCCACGAAGATAAATAGTAACCTTAACTTCAAATAGTGCGAGTGTTGATGTCATGTATACGGCTATATGCCGAGATAAGAGGGAGTTACAATTAGGTACAAGCAACAAAAAACTCTTCCATTTATCGATGGAAACAAATTCACACTTGTTGAAATACTTTTTCTTTACTAAAGAAATAAACTTGCATCTGGTTTTTTATTTTTTATTTTTATTTTTTGTTCTATATATTTCTTGGAAAATAGGTGATGCTGTGATTGATGTCACATATGTCAACATCATGTATCAAAAGGAAGGGCCTTTAGAGAGACATGCCATGAGTTATAGAACCGACACTGGGAAATAGGGGTCTGAGAATGTGACATATATGAACTAAGAATACACAATGTTCAGAGAGCCAGTGGAACTTTTAGGTCCCAGGTACATTTATTTAATAAGCGATGATGCTGTAAATGATGGTCAATACGACGATGAAGTATAATAACTGTTTAAACTATAAAACAAGCAATCGGATAAGAAGAAATCTATTTGATAATCTGCATATTAAGTTATGCAAATGCACAACTGTGAAGCAATATAATTCAGCAACAACACAAAATGAAATGTGTACTTACAATGTAGATAATGAAACTTACGAAGGATCAAGTTGTGCCGTTGTGCACCCGGCACAAAGTAAAACAAAAGCAGCCCATTGGATTTCGCTTAACCTGTGCAATAATTTTGTGATGCAGCATTATCATTCTAAAAGATACCTGATCAGAAACAAGGTGTAGCATGGTAGTTAAAGATTTAGGATTCATCTTAAAGGTAAGACGTAAGAGTGCATACTTCTTCTTGAGAATTATGCGGTACAACACACCAGTGCTGATTATATTCAGGTTTTTAAGTATCTGATATCCCGGAGCATCCACATATGCAAAGATATAGTACTGCCAAATACATGCATGCCTCAGAGAGTTTTGAAGTAAAAGGAATAAAAAATGTCAGATTCAAAAATGATAGAAATGAACCTGGAGCAAATTCTTGACAAGGTAAAGTGCTGCAGGAATTGGATATAAACTAACTTCGTCCACTGTTGTACCCAACCTGACACAAGATTACATAACTACAGGGTAAGCGAAGAGTCCGGTTCCACAGATACATACATGACGTATGTCATGTATGAAGTTATTGTACAGGGTGTCAAGTTATTACTGACTAATACAGTATTTTTTTAACTTCACTTTCCTTTATACATGATGTACATAATGAAGGAATGAACTCAGACTAAAATTGACAAGTGATAAAGAGTTAATTCTAATGAGCCATTTAGAACGGCTTAAAGGTACTATCAAGGGCACACAATGGCTTCCATTGGAATTTGGGAAGACGGGTGAAAGTGGCCAAAAATAACTAATGAGAGGTAGTAAGGAGACTTATTCATCAAGTTTTGTCAAGCAAAAGCAAAGGAAACAATGAAACTATCATTTGCGATCTTGCACACACATAATGCAAATGATCTTGCTTTTTCCTAAGAGCAGTTAGTCGTTATTATATAAATGCCTTTTTAAGGCAGATACAAAAATATTCTCTTATTATATTAAGTAAGGAGTTCCTGACTTAGTTAGTGTAAGGAAGAGGACAAGATATGCACTAAGTCACCAATTCATGTGGGCCTCTTACAATGAACGTCAGTATCATGGACGTCTCTGTGTTCTGTCCACACGCTACATAGACCCTTTGCATAGAAAATATTGACGTGGGTCGTTGAAAACCATTTTCACAACAAGTGATAGCATATATCTAATTAACTTCATATCTGAGTTGACATGTGTGCATTTATACCTTAGTATCTTGTCTAATAACTTTGGAGTTTCACCTTTTTAGCTTGTGCTCCAATTGCTAAATCGTACGTGTACATAAACTAGGAACATGTAAAAACTGAATGAAGCTATATGAAAGTCTAACAAAGAGATGCAAACAAGACATAACCATACTAGTAATTGGAAGAAGCCATGTTTTGAATTGATGTCTCAGGCCACCTAGGTCAAACTAGAAAAAACATGACGGTAGACATGTATACAAGCATATATCACGAAACATCCAGACTGATACTTTCTTACCAGCTTTTTACTATGAAGACAGCTTTTTACTATCATGACAGCTATTTTATAAAATGTAGAATGATACGAAACTAGTAAATCAAACTGCAGTGGTAAAGTTGCTTTGGGTGTGAGTTTCGCGATGCATTTAAACAATGGGCGTGGAACACACAAGATACCTGTTATTTTCGGTCACACCATCAGTTCTCCATGTTCTAGCCAAGGCCACAAGAGATAGCGCACATTTCAAAGCCTCAACCTGGTTCCATATCAAGAAAAATGGAGGTCTTGCATAAGATAAGAAACTGAAAAGTTAAAAAAAAATAAGTTCCTCACCAAAAAGTTTGCTGTCGTAACACTGTACTCGTATCTTCCAGCTCTTTTGGACCAGACAATAAGTATAGCTTGAGAGCTCGTAAGAAATGTCAATGCCAGTGTAACCAAGGACCTTTAAGTAAATCATACATGAGAAGTTAAGAGACATGTAAAATTTCAACAATGACATGATAACCAGTATACTTACTTCCTCTTCCACTTTGTTTTATCATGAGGTGCGGGAACTGCAAATATCAAAATACAAACCCTAAGGACTCGATATATAGATACTTTGAATTTATAGTAGTACAAGTATATGACAGATAGAGTTCTATCTAGTATAGTAGGTTTGCCACGGAAGCTCTCAATGTCTTGTCTAACGGGATCGCCATCCTTATCCTACACTGGCTCACATTACGTTACATTCAATTATGTGAATCGAACATGAAAAGGATATTAAAAATTACGTCCCAAAACAAAAAGAATTTAGAACTAGAAAGCCCTAACAAACAATGATATAATACATTAAGAGAAAGAAAGAAATAAAGGTAGTAAGAAAGTAAGGAACCTGATCATTGATTCTTCTGTACTCCATCGGAAAAAAAATATATATATATCTCAAGTGGTAAATTGGATTGAGATAGATCGACGTCCAGTAAAAGTTGGTTTAAGCACCTGACAAAATCAAGTCGACGAGTGAATCATCAACATTAAATTTGGTATTAAGCAGCGGCAGTATCGGTAGCGGATAATACCAATTGACTTATTGGAGCAGGACAGCAGCGGAAGGATTTAATTCACAATCATGTTGTGAACAAGAATAAACTTATATGGAGTTTAGAGTGCGCGTTCAAATATAAGAGATGGAGTTTTCATTTTTCAAATTATGAAAGCTAAGGTCGCATTTAGTTACGAAAAAGTATCTTAATTTTTCCTTTTCAATTTTTATAGAGTTTTTTGTCCCTTGAAAATCATAAGGGGTTTAGAGAACGCGTTCAAATGTAAGATATGAAGTTTTCAATTTTCAAATTAGGAAAGCTAGAAAACCTTAAATCGTATATTTTATTTTCTTAGAAAATTTCTCCGAAAAACTCCAAGTTGAACGCATTTTCTAATTTTTCAGTTTTCTTAGAAAATTTTCCATAAAAATAGAGGAGTTTTTCGTAATTAAACGCGCCTTAAAAAACCTTAAATCATATATTTCATTTTCTTAGAAAACTCCAACTTGAACGCGTTTTCTAATTTTTAAATTTTCTTAGAAAAATTTTTAGAAAAATGAATGAGTTTTCTGTAACTAAACACGTCGAGTTTTTCGTTTTGAACATATTTTTCACTTTTTTACTTTGCTTAGAATTTTTTTTTGAAAAACTCACATTTTTCTTCCACTAAATACACCGTGATGTTTTAAGTTCTGAACATTATTACAGGGTCAAAAGTTTTTGGCTCACTGGACTTGCTCAGATAAAGAATGCAGCCCAATAACTTACAAAAATAAAACACTGGCCCAAGTCATCTCAAATTGACAAATTCTATGAATTTGATAACTTTGTTAACTAAAAAAGTAAAAGAGTTAATTACACTGATTGTCACGTGTTTTACACGAAATTACACTGATTGTCCCTGCGTTTGAGAAGTTATATTGGTCGTCCCTGACTAATAAAAAATTCAACGGCGGTCGTCTCTCCCGCTACTTACGTCATTTTAACTTCTTCTTCCCAAAAGCCCGCCCACCCACATACCCCTTATTTTTCAAGATGAAAAGTTACCATTTCTTCTGTACTTTCTTCTCCATTAATCACCACCCTCATAAAAAATAACAACTAAAACATTATGAGTTTCTAACATACGTCGTTATAGCCATCAATTTCTAAAATAAAATACATGAATTCTAAACAATCAATATAACTGCCAAATTGATAAAGTTAAGATATACAACTATTAATTAAAACATTAACAAAATGATGAACATTATATGTAACTAATAAGCTATCACTACTACGCAATGTCATCCTCTAACATGAATCAAATTAAAGATCCGACGCAAAAAATATGGGGAAAAAATAATAACTCGCTATTATTTATAGTGAAAAAATCCGGCGAAAAAAGATTACAAATCCAGTAGAAAAGGAACTCCTTTCCAGCGAAAAAGGTCTGGTCACATCATTATCTCCGATAGCAGGAGAAAAGAAGGTGACCTGGAAAATGAAGGCTGAAGACGCGAAGGTGGTTAGGGAAATGAAGGCGCTAGAGACGCGTAGGTGGCCAAAGATGCGAAAGTGGCCGAAGAAACAAAGTTGGTTGGATAAATGTGTGTTTTATCTATATCTATATTACATATTATATAATTTATATAATGCATCTAAGTTTTCTATATATTAGCAATTTTTTATAGCAAAATTCAACACTCAACATAAAAATATTTATACTTTTAGAAACAATATTGGTATAACTATTTTAGTAAATAACAATTAACTCACTTTAACCATCACCAAATATAATTTTTCCAACATTTTAAATGGGCAAATTTCAACATCATAGCTAATCTATTACAAACGAAGAAAATTGACATAACACTACCACAAGCCACTATTATTTATAGCTTTTGTTTTTAAGCTGCATTGCAGAGGGTTTTTTTACTAGTTATTTTTGATATGAGAAATTGTATGTGTCTTAGGGATGAAGATGAGATGGTTATTTGTATTCAAAGCCTTCAAAGGTGTAATTGAGTGTGAAAGAAAGTGTTGAAAAAACTATGTTACCCCCACATGCTTAGCACATGTCAACTTTAAACGGACATTTTTAATGGTCGTTAGTGGGAGGGATGATCGCCGTTGAATTTTTTATTAGTCGGTGTAGTGACAATTGGTGTAATTTCGCGTAAACCACGTAAACAATCGGTGTAATTAACTCAAAGGTTACACAACTATTTATAGCTATTTATAGAAATTTAGCTATTGATTGTAAAGTGCTTGTTCACCCTCATAACATCAAATTAGATTTTTATTAATTTTTACAATATTTAATTTCTTTACTTTAATTTTCATTTCATGATTTCACTTTCTATTTGCCCATTTTATTCTCACCCATTATTCATCAGCAAAACAATATAAATTCAATGCATATAAACTGAGAATGATTTCAAGTATCTACCGTAGTTAGAACCAACTCAAAAAATCTACAAAACGTCGATCAAATTCAACTCCAGATCACAAAAAACTTTAAACATAACCAAAAACAAAGTTTGAGGGTTGCTTCAGACACGTGAACAATATGAACAATATCAACGATATACATAAGCCCTAACTTTAGGGATCAATCAGACAATCAGGCAACTCAACGAAAAAGTGGAAAATGTAATAAAATTGGCATAATTACGATTTAAATTAAATTAAATTAAATTCTAGTATCATCTATTTATACTCTAGACTTTCATTAATACCCCTTGCAATCCTTGTAGAAAAAAATTGTACAACTTTGGTGCTTATACTTTAGAACATCAGCTCTACAGGTACTCCAATCTTTCCATATTGAAGGTTCGTTGGATTTTGCATTATGTCATAAACTTCTCGAATTTGCACTTCTTTCCTTTTTTTCTCGTACTCTCACAAGTTTGAACCTACAAAGAACTAAACAGAATAAGATACACAGAAACTTACTTTGTTATCCAAAGTAGAATTGCTAAACAATAATGTGTAAATTGTTGCATGTTTCAACACATAACCATTGCACAAAGCTGAAAGAATTAATATGATCAATTGCTTAAATAAATGTGTGTTACTAGTAAAACATATGATTTAACCATTCTTAATTATCTATGTTGTTAGTGTAAAATAGCATTAATATTGATTGTGATTACATAAGTTGGGTTGCATGTCTATTTATAATAGAACATAGCTCAGGGAACAATAAACATAAACCCTAAGCCTAATGGAACTAAACCACAATCGGATTTGGGTCAACCTAATCACCTAATACTCCCTCACGTTTGAACGGAGGCTTCCAAACGAACAAACTGGAACAAATGTCGATAGCTTGGATTATTATCTTCTTTGAATGTTGAAAGTCACTTTTTTTCTTTCTTTTCTCTTTTCTTTGTTATTTGTTTGCACGGAGATAGACTTATATTCGGCGATAGAGTTGCATGTTACTTGACGGCAACAATCGTGGATTACAACAACATTGTGATTATCACTTTGTACATATCAAAGGCAAAGTCAATTATCATACTGGTCGCAGATATACCCTTCATGATGTTAAGCTAATTGAAGGTGACAGGAAAATCATATATGCAATAAAAAAAATTGGAACAGTCGGGCCCAAAATACCCAATCGTCAGTGTCGTTGACATGAAAGGGTTTAATGTGAAGGTGAAAGTTGCTTGGAGTGGAAAACCATATAGGAAAGAAACAGTGTCAAGTCAACTTTATAATGACGAGAAAGTTTACGAGTCCAATTACGATAAAAATGTTAAGGTTACACACGCGGTAGTAACAACAGGATTGGATGCCTCATCACGTTATAATGAAGAGCATTCTATATAAATAAAAAATAGTTATGGGGAAGGCTGGGGTGTAAGGGCCTACACAAGGGTAACATATCATTTTTTTTTGAAGATATACTATACCTTTTATAAGTGGCGACAACGAGTTACATTGTCGTCACCCATTGGATTCCGTTAATGGGTTATGCTTCTCTACCAATGGACATAGTTTGGAAACTGCTTGCGATGATGATATAGTCCGGATATTTGAGTTGGATGACTTTTTAAGCGAAAGCTTCAGATTAAGAGAAGAGAATCAAAATGCACCTTTTTGTAGGACACTTTTGGAATGGGCGTCCTAAAAAACAAGATAATATGACGCATTATGGTTTTTCATATGTTCGTGTATCACACAGTGTTTTATTGTGAAAAACACTGAAATTAAAGAGCGACACTAAACAAAGTAATTCAAATTCAAGATAGAATTTGATAATCGCATCAAATCTTTCTGGAATGCTTTTTAAGTTTTCAACCTATACCATACACCATGATTAGAAAAACCTTGTTAGATCTTTAGTAACAGCAATATGAATTTTAGTTTGAATAGTAACCGATTTGGCTGACAGTTCCTGATACTCCATTGGATCGAGCAGCAAGAAAGGGAATCGTGTAAACAGTTTTATGCAAATAGACATGCAATGAGTTGACACGGTGAGTTGTAGTAAATTAATGTCATTAAGAAGAGTTGGGAATCATTTAATGGGAGGAGGTCAAAAGCATCAGTAACATGTGTACCTTCAGATATATGGCATCAATTACATTAGAGTAAAACCTGACAACAGGAATGTAAAATTATCACAAACACGAGACACAGTATAACTTTGTTGGGTCCAAATATGACTTGCGAGTCTATCTAATTTATTTCAGCTTGGGGTTTACAATTACATTAAAGGATATAGTTATAAGCAAAGAACTTTTTAGGAATGTACGAGCCTATAGACCAGAGCACGTTCAAAGGCCTAAACCATACTCTTTGTCATGAGTCATGACCCATGGGCCAAATTACCTAAAGTACAACTGTGATTGGTCAACTGTCATTTTGACCACATCAGTTTCATCTTTTCTACCGCCTTCCATCTTCCTCCATCTTCTAACTTCTCACACAATCATACCTGCATACACTATGCCACTATCCTTCCCAAACTGATTGTACTTTTGTTCCTGAAACCCTAATTCACTATGTCACTATGTCTATATTTCCATGATTTCTTCTTTGTTGAATTCTCTTTTCCCCTCAAAATTATATGAGGGTTACTCTTTTTTTTCTCCTTTTCTACACTTTTCATCTTCTTTGTTCGTCGATTTCTTGCAGATTGTAATTTGTGTCACTGGTGAAGGTAATCTTCGGTCCTGCTTCTACTGGTAATATTTTTTTTTTCCTTTTTTATGTTTTTTTCCTTTACCTTAACTAGTTAACTTGGTACACAGTATCTAATTGCTCTTATGTTCCATTATAAATATGGTTTTTTTTATTTTTCATATTTTTGCGATGATAATTTATACAGTCCAAATAAACTTATTTGTTGCTTACTTAGTGATTCCATTACTTTGTTTAAAATGACTGGGAAAAAAAGATACAAAAGAAATATTAGTAGATCTCCTTTGTGCGTTAATCAACCTATTAGTGATGACATAAACTTTGAGAAAGGTTCTACATCAACTAGACAACAGGCGAGAAGAGCTGTATTATATAATGCCTCGAACCAGGGCCGGAGTTAGGATTTAGTAATTCGGGGGTATTTTTTTTTTTTTTTTTTTAGTTTTTGTTTTTGGGAGGTCAAAATATCATAAATATCCTTTAAAAATTTTCTGTTTTACATGATTTGAAATTTTTTGGGGGTGACTACCCCATGCCTCCCTCTACATCCGCCCCCGCCTCAAACCCGTTTAACGGTAATGCTATAGACGAAGAACATCTTCCTGACATTCTCATTCAGTCAGTCCATCATAATGAACAACCAATTTCGCCATAAACAAGGGACGATGATACTTTACATGCTTTCCTTCATTCCCTGGCTCCCATGTTCGTGATGCGTCCTCTCATGCTCATTTTACTACGTCTGTGGACCAACATATGAGGTTGCACAAGAACACAGATAACAATGTCGCCAGTTTTTTTTAAGCCAACAGATAAAGGGTGTGGTGTCGACTCTTTTCTTCCAACTACTAGCCTTCATAGTTCAAACACAACCAACAACACGGTGTCATATAGAGTACCCATCGCCTCGAATTGAAGCATTTAATACAGCTGCACAACATGATTATTTCAACTCTGACACTTATGGTGACCAGGCCCATAACACAGGTAACTTCAATTTACAATATACAATTTAAACCGCACGTCTTATACATTGCTGTTATGTGATCTCTGATATTTTGTTATGTTTTTGTTGTTAACTATTATCCATAGATGAGAATGAATTTGCACCAGGTCTGTCTTCTGAACATATGCGAGTAACAAGAAACATTAAAACTGATCCGTTAATGTCCTCTTTCACAGACTACCCGTTGTCTGCTGATGCACCATTTAATATCCCCGTAATTGATCGGGAAGGGGTGATGACAGGTGATTTTTAATTGCAAATAAAATTGCATAACAAAGTGTTAAACGTTAACATCTAAATCTATATTATTCTGATTCCAATATGTTTCCTTCTTTTTTTCATGTGCAGATTTGTGGGATTTTGTGATGATCTAGGTGATTGTGATCATGTGTGTGAACATTGTAATGCAAGCTTTTGGTATGAGGAACGGGTAAAAAATGTTGTCAGGGGTGGCCAGGTTCAGTATCATCGTTGTTGCGGAGGGGGAAAGGTTGTTTTGCCAATAGAACTTGAGCCTCCTCATTACATCAAAACATGTTCACAGATACACATTTCTTAGAAAACATACGTGCATACATTCAGATGTTTAGCATGGCTTCACTTCGAGCTCATATCGATAGCTCAATAAACACGAAAGAGGACCTTATGTATTTAAGGTTTCGGTCAGATTTATCGTTGGATTGGAGCATTGTGCCCCAGAGAGGGAGAACCACCACGCTTCATACAACTATATATAGGGAAGTAATTTTTTGAGAGAACGAGGGAAGTTAATCATTCATTCGCGATGAATGATAATCAAACGTAAAAAAACATATCTTTACCAAGAAATATTAATCAAAACTGGTGTTATAACTACTAATATTCATATATAAACTACTTTTTATAACTTATAATATCATATGATAAATATAAAAAGAATTTTCTAATATTCATAATTAATGAATGGCAACCCAAGTGGATATTATCATTTTTTTTGAAAAATTATTCGTTAACATTCGTTAATAATGAATGATAATCAAAACCGATGTTATAATTACTAATATTCATTAATAAACTATTTTTTATAACTTATATATCATATGATGAATATTAAGGGAATTCGCTAACATTCATCGTTGATGAATGTGTAGTTTTCCTCTTCTCCAGAAAATAGTGTTTCCTTTTGGATCTGGTGTTGGTGCATCTATGTGTGTGTCGGTCAGTTGGTCAGAGTCTGTACGCGTAAAATTGTAAAAATTAGTTTTATAATGAAATGTGAAGTTAGAATCATATAAGTGTAGACTTGCGACACTTGCTTAGTGTCGCATATGCGACACTAGCCTAGTGTTGCAATAGTCGGCTAGGGCAAGTGTCGCAGGTGTCTGGACAGAATTGTATAAATAGGTGTTTAGGGTTTCAATTTATGCGTGACGAAACCCTGAGAGTTGTGAGCGATCTATGAGAATTCTTCTGTAATATTTACACGTTGAAATCAATAGAAATCGGAAGCTTTTGATATTTGCGTTTGTGTGATTTGTTAAACACGTTCAATACTTAATCGTTCGGATTCCGCACTTACGATTGAGATACGATCTGATAGATCCTGACCTATAGGACCTACATCTGGAATCAAGAAATTTAAGTTCTGAAATTGTTAAAGGGTTAATTAATTTCTTAGACACTCACAATGAATTAATTAGGTTATTTAGAACAGCCAGGGATAAGCGTGAAAAGGATGATGTACCAACAACAGATGAAACCTCCTCCATCAAAATAGAACAGCCTGGGATTAGTTTCGAGCAAAACATAAATTTGTTTGACTAAAAAAGTGAAAAATAAAGTATATGAACGATTTTTATAAATCAATATAAATCACATGGACCATTTATATAATTTACTCGAAAATTTCGATGTTGTTTGTGTTACATTCATTAACATATATCAAACTTAATTTTCTTGGAGGACATTTTGATTATGGCTCATTATATACTAAAACTATATGTACGAAATATCTGTAATAATATATGTTCTTTCGGGGGAGAATGATGCGTTAATATTTTAACAACTTTTTTGAAAAAAATTATGATAGTCAAAACTCAGCAGTTTAAGAGTTGGGTAACTCATATCCAAATGAAATAGGTTAGCAATGGAAGAAAATGAGATGAGGAGGCTTTTATAGTTTTTCCTTTCAATCACTATTAATTCATGAGTTTCAGTAACGTTGTTATTTGGAATAGGTTAATAACAGTGATATTTTTACCTTTTGTAAATTTAATATAGACAATGAATCAATTTTAGATTGCGTTCATACGTCTTTTATTGGATTTTTGGGCTTCGATTGACTCGCACGTATCACGAATTCTCCATTCTAATCCCATCTTGGTAACTTAACTAAAAAGAAAAAGTTATTTTCTCAAAAAAATAAATATATTATACTCGATCGCTCTATTTAATAGAGTAGTAAACCTATTAAGTAGAGTAATGATCCGAAACACTATTTGTTTCTTCTTTTTATCGGTTCGGTTTACGATTTACTCGGTTTTGAAATTTTATTGAGCAAAATCGAAAACCGAATTCAAAGTGTAAACCGAACCGAAAACCAAACACCGTTCGGTTTCGGGTAAAACCGAAAAACAAAAAAAAATCCGAATTTAACTAAATAACTATAAAAAATCGATTCGGATTGTAATTGTTTGGGTTTCACTAGTATAGAAAATGAAAGACGTGAAGTTAATTTAAGGTTGAAATGTGAATAAACTTGTTTAAAAATTTTTAATATCACATATATAATACATATATTAATAATGACGGTCCCGGTTTAATTCAATAAACTTGTAACCTTGAACAAGCTTTGAATTATTATTGAGAAGTTGCGAAATAACACTCAATAATATTAGAAAGATCAAAGATAAATATTGAGAATAATAAATAACAAAACACGAGTATTAAATCCAAAGCTCCAATCTTATTTATATGAATAAAACGAATACACTTTTTGTATTAGGATTTACACCTTGAAGCTGCGCTATTTTTCATTCACTATTCGTTTTCTAATCTAGGTTTTAAGGATCTCTATTTATAACACATAGAGTCCTATACAATCTCCTATTATTATGGAATTAGATAACTTCCATAACCGACTCATTCTTATCACAAAATCATAAACAGTGTTAACTACCACATTTGAACATTCAGTGGAAACTAACTTCCAATTTAGATGTGTAAACTGAACCGAAACCGAACTGAAAATCGAATTCGAATTCGGTTTGAATTTTTTTCGGTTTTAATTCGGTTCGATTTGCAGTTTATACGGTTCAAATCAAATACTGAACACCCCTGCCACTAACTGTGTTTTATAATGTTGAAATATACAACACCATAAAATACACTTAGTGTTGTTCAGAGAAAAAAATAGTAAAATAATTAATTATCGTGCACTTATTTGACTAAAGCAAAATGTTGATAACTAATTGATTATGTGCCAACTCGGTATGATGGAAACGTTAGGCACATCACTTTTGATAGAAACTTTTGTCAAGTCATTGATAATTGTCAAGTTATTGGTTAAAGTATGATCAAGTGTTAATTATCGAGTCTCTTATTCTATGTGTTTACACTTTTTAAAAGTGTGAATCATTGTACTTAACAAACACAAAGCCGGTGAATAAGACAAAAAATGAATTTAATGAACTTTGAGTTAAATATAGAAAAGGAATCCAAAGATGACGTATTTAAATCCGGATAAAAGGTATTGCCTCCGTTACACTTAAAGTGTCCAGATTATAATTTTAGAATAACTCATTTTAAGTGTCCATTTTGATATTTAAAAAATATTTTAGGGGTAAAATTAATATTTAATTGGTAAAAAATATAGTTAATAGATAATTCTAAAAGTACGTACATAGTCAAAGTGAACAGTTTGACGGGAGTAATAATGTAGTTAATTTGTCATAAAATTATTAATTAAACTAGTTTAAGACCCGTGACAACGCGGGAAATTTAAATTGAATTTATAAAATGAGTTGTCTTTTTTTAATGTATGTTAATGTTAACCTTAAGCTATTATTAATGAAAATGCATTAAATTTATTTATAATATATATTAGCTAAAGTGATAAGAGGTTTGAGAGAATTCCAAACCAAAATTCTTCTGGTGATGGAGACTATAGATTTTTGGGAACTACAGTTTGAAGTTTTGTGACTGTTCTTTTAAATTTGATTTTTTGTTTTATGTGGGTGAGAGGTTTTAGGGATATCTTCTTATTTTTAGGAAACAAAATATTAGGATTAGTTATGAAAGGATTTTTTATTTCTTTCTTTTTAGTTATATCTGGAAAAAGAATTTACTTTTAGAAAATAAATATTAGTATTAGTTATGAAAGGTTTTTTTCCTTTTTAATTATATCTGAAAATTTTAATTTTAATTAAAATAATTAAGTATTAGAAATTAATCTAGGTAGTCCAATCGATTTGAAAAAATATAATTAAGGGTCAGAATTTCTTTATTATATTTTGATTTAAGTATATTTTATTTATAGATAGATTGTTTTTTGGTTGTTTAATTACACGGCGTGACTAGACTAAACAACTCCCAACACTAGAAACAAACCAGCAGCATGAGACGGACCAACACCTTAAACAAGCGTCGTTACCACCAAAATTAGAATGTTTATTTTCACTTACACCCCTTCTAGTTTCTCTAAACATCATATTACTCCACTATATGTATTTCATATGTAGTAAACTTTGAGGAGTTCAGGGACCAGTTGGTTTTTATTGATTATTGATTTTTTAAACCTTAATAAACAAACCATTTTCATTGTTCGACAATTCAAATGCTCAAGAAATCAAATATAATTTTAGTATTTGTGTTTTGATGGTTTAAAGTTAATTTAGTTTATTTTCTTATTAACCTGATTGTTTATTTGTCGTGAAAAGACCATGATGAAAAAAGGATAATTGATTGAAACATGCCATTTGAAAGAATGCATGACGATGATGACGACAACAACAACAACATTATCTAATTCCACCCAAATGCAAAGTATGAGGGAAGTAAGACGTAGAAATTCGTACCTAGAAAATGCATAACAATGAGTACATCATTAAAAATGGATATTGCAAGAATATGTCTAGATAACTATCCAATCATTCATAAATATGAAAAAGATAACAGCGTGTAGGATCAAGTTGACAAGAGAATTCATGTTCACCATGTCATATTAGTAATGTAATATCACTTACATATAACTATAACAAAAATTGTGATCGGCTATGTTTTGAGATCGTGATTCATTCATGACAATTTTAGTAGACTCCTACAAGGTTCATTCATTCGTGTTATAATCATGATCTCGACTTGTAAGGCATCACATAAGTTTTCGCGTGGACACAGCTCATCTTTGACCATTAATAATCCTAAACTAGGTTACTTAACCTCGCTTTTCCATTATATCCGATATTCTACTTTCATTAACTTAACTTGTCTTGTTAATCCCTAGTAATCGATACAAATCATACCTTTCATGTATCATCGTGCATATATCCAGTCTTACGAGTCATGGTATCAATGATAGCAAGTTTAATTTTTTGTTGAAGTCATATCAAGACAATGTTTACTTGATAGCAAGTGTAGTGAGAGTTGATAACATAATGCTACCAACTTAATCTACATAAAAATATCTAGTAAACTTAGGGGTACCAAATGTAAAATAAGAAAGAATAAGGACTTACTTGAACTCCACTAAAACATTAAGGCATGCAAATGAACAAATAACACAAAAAGCCAACTACCTTTTCCCCACCTTAATCTTCTTCCTTCCATTATTTCACAAAATATCCACCATTGATGTTAAGTTCTTCTTCAACCTCATGCTTCTCTGACTGACACAGACATCCCTTTTCATCCTCATCTTCATCTTCTGCATCTCTAATCTGTCCCTATTTCCTTGTCAATTTCCCCCCAAAAAATAATTCCATTATTCCCCCTTTTTCCCCACCACCACCAAAAATCAATCAGAACCCTTGCACTAACTATACTAAACCCTAACTGAACATTATCTAATAAACACGTGCGCGTCATGCTTCAATCACTTCTCCTTCAACAACCTCCGAATTCATCAACAACAACATCAATGAGTAACAACACCGCTTCGAAACGAACACTCACCGACTCCGCCGGAGACGCGAACGAAATCGATGTGTCCAGTGAAGTTCATAAACGACGAAACGTCGAACAAATCGATACTATCAATAACAATAATTATGATGTATCAGAAACGGAAGCGGAGTCATCAGGTTTAAAATTATTAGGCTTATTACTACAATGCGCCGAGTGCGTAGCGGTTGATAATTTAGATCACGCGAATAATCTATTACCGGAAATCTCGGAGCTCTCGTCACCTTTCGGTTCTTCGCCGGAACGCGTTGCAGCGTACTTCGCGGAAGCGTTACAAGCGCGAATTATCGGTTCGTACATCGGAACCTACACACCGCTGACAATCAAAAACCTAACCCTAGCGCAAAACCAAAAAATATGTAACGCGCTTCAATCGTACAATTCGATTAGTCCATTTATCAAATTCTCGCATTTTACGGCGAATCAAGCGATATTTCAAGCGTTAGAGAATGAAGATGGAGTGCATATTATTGATTTGGATATAATGCAAGGTCTTCAATGGCCAGGATTGTTCCACATATTAGCTTCTCGTCCACGAAAACTTAAATCGATTAAAATTACAGGAATCGGATCTTCGATTGAGCTTTTAGAAGCTACCGGACGTCGTTTACACGATTTCGCTAATACGTTAAACCTACCGTTTGAATTCGTCCCGTTAGAAGGTAAAATCGGAAATGTGATATCAACGGATTCGGATTTTATTAACGCGCTCGGTGTTGCGTCCGGCGAAACGGTTATCGTTCACTGGATGCATCACTGTTTGTACGACGTCACCGGGAGTGATATTGCTACGTTACAATTACTCCGTTTGTTAAGACCGAAACTGTTAACGATAATCGAACAGGATTTAAGTCACGGCGGAAGCTTTTTATCGCGGTTCGTTGAAGCGTTACATTATTATTCGGCGTTATTTGACGCTGTTGGCGACGGGCTTGAAACCGACAACGTTGAACGGTACACGGTTGAACAACAATTATTTGGATGTGAGATTAAAAATATTGTGGCTGTTGGTGGGCCGAAAAGGACAGGAGAAGTGAAGGTGGAAAGATGGGGTGAGGAATTGGGCCGGGTGGGGTTTCAACCCGTTTCGTTGGCGGGTAACCCGGCTGCTCAAGCGAGTTTATTATTGGGTATGTTTCCGTGGAAAGGGTATACATTGGTTGAAGAAAATGGTTGTTTAAAATTGGGTTGGAAAGATTTGTCTTTGTTGACTGCTTCTGCTTGGCAACCGTTGGATTATGAGTAAAGTCAAGGGGTAGGTTGGATCAACGGTGGAGATTGGTCAACTTTGGAATGATGATGCTAATAAAATTAAAATTTAAATAACTGTAAAAAGATGGTTTTGTTTTTTTAGTTGTTTTGGTGATGATTAATTCATTATTCTATATCCATCTCATTATAATAAAAACCAATTTTTTGAGTTTTCTTGTTTTCTTTTTTGTAGTTTTCTTGATTTATTCGGATGATCGAACGATAGAATCATAGTAAAAAATCGAAGAAAATATCTTGTGATGAAAACAAGAATTGTGTTGTGTTGTGTTGTACTATGTTGTTTTGATGAGCAATTGTTGTATAAAGTTTCTTTGCTTAGTTAGATACCTAAAACGGCACACTATCTACATAGGAATTTAGGTTTATTGTTTTGAATTGAAAGCTATTTTTTGATTTTTTGACCACGAATAATTTGATGACGTAATTATATGGCTAATTTTAACTTAGTGATTGAATTGAATTAGTGTAGTTATATTATATTTGTATGACCTTTTCGAAAATAATTTTATGTATTTCATGTCTTTGTCAGTAACAATTTCTATGTAGAATAACTCGTTTATTACTTTATTATTTCTTTTGTTCAATTATATTTCCAGCAAGTATTGGCCCAAAGTTATGCAGCATATCATTTAAAAATGGGTTTGATATGCTAAACCCGTTATAAAATGTTTGGGCTAAGCCCGTATACCACAATCGTAAAGATTAACAACCAAATCAGTTGGACCTATTTTTAAAGAGTAGGTATACTAACATAATTATATTATATATACTGCCATCCAGATTTGAACAAAAAACCCGGTTTCCGACCCGAAACCGGAAAAAAAACCAGAAACCGAAACCGGTCAAAACCGGTTTTGACCAAAACCGGTTCGGTTTTTGTAAAAACCGGCGGTTTGGGAACCGGTTTGGAGTTTACCGTTGGGGAACCGGTTTGTAACCGGTTTTACCCGAACCGGTTTGGAAAACCGGTTTTAAAAACCGGTTTGGAACCGGTTTTTGTGGATTTCGAAATGTAGCCGTTTTGTATCCGTTTGTGACCGTTTTTTCTTGTTTTTTTACCATTTTGCCATCCTAAAACTAGTATAAATAGATACATTGGGTTTGGTTTAGTCACAACACTCAATCTTGCTAATTCTAGTCTTTAAACACTCAAAACGCTTACGATTTACGTACGAAACTCTCAAAAAATTCTCTACTCCTCTCAAAACGCTCTCGAAACGCTATCAAAATGGCCACTCAATCTTCTTCAACTTCCGCCGGTGTTGGTTCTTCAAATGCACCAACTGTTGTTCAAGTTTTGGTAACCAAACGAAATCCCGAGATTTGGTGTAATTACGACAAAGTGTTATTGTCGGATGGTTCCACTAAGGCATTTTGTAAACGTTGCGGGAAATTTTTGAAAGCCGACTCCAACTCTACTTTGAAATCACATGCTACAAAGTATTGTGATGGAGTCAAAAGTAATCCCGAGTCGAGTCAAGCAACCATGTCACGAGATGGGGGTATTTTTGCATACGAAGCGGAGCGGTGTCGAGAAGCATTTGCCGGCTTTGTGATTCAAGAAGCGTTGCCGTTCAACCACTTCGACAACCCTCGGCTTACTAGGGTCATTCAAAATACTCTTCAACCGCGATATAATCATGTAAGTCGTCTTACTCTTAGACGTGATGCTCTTAAATTGTGGAAAAATGCTAAAAGTCAACTAATAATGGGTTTTGAAAACTTAAATACAAGTGTATCATTAACAACCGATGTTTGGTCGGCTCCTCATGGTTTGCCCGGTTCGTACCTTTGTGTTACCGCACATTGGGTTGAACCCGCAACTTGGCAAATGATGAAACGTACCATTGCTTTTGAAAACTTTGACTATCCTCACACGGGTAAAAACTTATTTTACATGTTACGAGATATAATGAAAATGTTTAAAATAGAACAAAAGGTTTTTTCAATCTCGTTTGATAACGCGACTAATAATACAAACGCCGTTCAAAGGTTAATACTAAAATACGAACCACCTTTGAAAGGCATTTTCTACCATAGTAGATGTGTTGCACACATCATTAACTTGGTTGTGCAAGACGGACTAGCGGTTCAAGAAATAAGCGTAGTAAAAAACGCGTATAAAATTATGTTACAAGATATATTTTGTTCGGGTAAGGCTAGATACAAACATTATATGAGATTATGTAAGGAAACGGATTCCATCTTTTTAACCCCTAATTGGGACATGCCCGTAAGATGGAATTCGACTTACAACATGTTTATGTGTGGTTTACGGCAACGCGACACTTTATACGTTTTTCATGATCAACTTGTTCAAAAAGGTCTTGCAACATCATTTTCCCCCGACTATTGGGAGGTTATTCAAAAGATAACCGAATTGCTCAAAGTTTTTAAAACCGCAACTACTTTATTATCGGGTGTTTATTATCCCACAAGTCATTTGGTACTTAATCAAATATTTTTAATGAGTTCAAAACTAAGCGAATACGAATTTTGTGGTAATGTATATGCAATAATGGTGGCTCCCATGAAAGCAAAACTAAGAAAATATTTCAAAGAAATGCCACCGGTAATTAGTTGTGCCGCCGCCTTAAACCCATGTTTGAACATTTCCGGGGTGGAATTACTTATCGATAACATTTGTAACGATTTGGATTTGAATGATGAGGATCCATTTTTTTCACAAAATACAAAAGACTATTTTAACAAATCTTTTAAAGATTTATTTGGTCATTATTTTCAAAAATTTAGTTCAACAACAATGGTTTCTTCTAGTTCGGCTTCCACAATGTTTGCTTCATCATCTTCTTCCCGAGATCCAATGATTAATTTATATAATAGTTTAAGACAAGAAAACCATAAACGGGCAAGGGGTGATGGTGACCAAAGGGCCACTAGCGAATTTGGGAGATATACCGGAACGGATTTTTTAGCCTCAATGGGACCCGAAGAATTCGCACATTTTGATATTTTGGCTTGGTGGAAAGGGAGAGAATCTCAATTTCCCATCCTAACCATCATGGCCCGAGATTTACTAACCGTCCAAGCTTCTACGGTAGCTTCGGAATCCGCCTTTTCTCTTAGTGGCAGGGTACTATCCATACGAAGAACAAGACTCACACCGGCCTCATTAGAGATGTGTATATGCTTGAAGGATCACTTAGACGCCGCGGAACGTATACAAAACGTCTCAAGTCTCGAAGGTGAATTGGAATACGAAGGAGATATACACGATATCGAGGTGGAAGCGGGTATGGCAATATCACTTTCCGATGAAGAAATTGCTCTCGACCAAGCTTCGCGAGAGGCTTCCTCCGAAGAAGATTTCGACTTTTGAAGACTACCCAAGTTGAGGATGTTAGAAGAATTAAAGATTAATAAAAGTTGAAGATTTTTGAAGAATTATATAGAATTATTGGTTTCAATAATATTTTTATGAAGATTTAGAAGACTTTCTTTTAAGTTATTGTTTGGTTATGTTTCCATTCATAATGTACTAGCATTCTATCGGAAAAAAATTTGAAGAATACGTTGGTTTTCCCTAAAACGCTCAACGCTCGAATAAGATTGAATTATATAGAATTATTGGTTTCAATAATATTTTTATGAAGATTTAGAAGACTTTCTTTTAAGTTATTGTTTGGTTATGTTTCCATTCATAATGTACTAGCATTCTATCGGAAAAAATTTGAAGAATACGTTGGTTTTCCCTAAAACGCTCAACGCTCGAATAAGATTGAATTATATAGAATTATTGGTTTCAATAATATTTTTATGAAGATTTAGAAGACTTTCTTTTAAGTTATTGTTTGGTTATGTTTCCATTCATAATGTACTAGCATTCTATCGGAAAAAATTTGAAGAATACGTTGGTTTTCCCTAAAACGCTCAACGCTCGAATAAGATTGAATTATATAGAATTATTGGTTTCAATAATATTTTTATGAAGATTTAGAAAACTTTGTTGTAAGTTATTGTTAAGTTATGTTTCTATACCTAATGTACTAGCATTCTATCGGAAAAAATTTGAAGAATATGTTGATTTTCCCTAAAACGCTCAACGCTCGAAAAAAACCCGAATTTTATAGGAAAACCGGTTTGAAACCGGTTTTTGAACCCGAAACGGTTCCAAACCGGTCCAAACCGGTTACAACCGGTTAGGGTTTTTTCTCCCCCCAAACCGGTTCGGTTTGGAACCGGTTTTTGGAAAAACCGGTTTTTGACTCGCGATTAAAAACCGGTTCGGTTTTTCAACCCGAACCGGTTTTCCGGGAAACCGGGTTTTGTTCATGCCTACTGCCATCCGGGCCATGTCACAAAAATTATCCTCAATAACTTTTATTTCAATCAAGATAACTTAATTAAATATCAATTTTACACTTATATTCAAGATAAGCTTGACTGTATTTATTTAATAAATAAATTATTAAGAGTAATAAATGAAAGTAAATTTAAAATTGTAATAGTTTTATAATAGTTATTTTTTCAAATGAAAAAAAATATTTTAAAACATATATAAATAGAAATGCGGTCATATATTTTGGTATAGGGGAAATATTATGTTTCATATATACAAATATAGTGAAGGGATCTAGTGAGAACTAACAATTGGTGAGAACCATGAGAACTATATGCAAAATACAAATTGAATCTAATAATCTCTAATTATTTTGTTTGAAATTAGATGTATTTTATATTTTGCATTTTGTTCTCATGGTTCTCACCAATTGTTAGTTCTCACATGATCTTTACTATATATATATTCCAATGAGAACACTTCTAAAATAAGAACGACTAAGAACATCTCAAATGTGCACACATATATAAAATAAAATCATTATATTCACACTCATATATCTCAAATATGCAAAGAAAAATTGATGCACATTTCTTAAAAATGCACAAAAATCGAAAAAATGATTGATGCACGATTATCTCTATAAATGTGCATCTATCATTTTTTTTATTTTTGTGCATTTTTAGAAATGTGCATCAATTTTTCTTTGTATATTTGAGATGTATGAGTGTAAATCTAATTATTTTATTTTATGTATATGTGCATTTGAGGTATTCTTAGCCGTTCTTATTTTAAAAGTGTTCTTATTTTATCTAAACTCTCTCTCTCTCTCTGTGTATATATATATATATATATATATATATATATATATATATATATATATATATATATATATATATATATATATATATATATATATATATACAGGGTAAAGATCACCTCTGAATAGATTGATAGCAGCTATCTGCACAAAAAAGTCTGCAATAACTGAGATCAACTAACTGGAGACTTGCACCAGGTTTCTATTTTCTGCTTCAGTTTTGGGCAAACTGAAGGACTTTTTAGGAGTAATGGCAGAGTTAAACCAAAAGATGCTCTTTTGTTCATCGTTCAACATTTCGGACATCTTACCAAAATATGCATTTTTAAGTGCACAACTTCAAGAACTATGATATTTAACCACTCACGGGAGATGAATCAGAATACATCAAAATGGGTTAGCACTATTCATGCATTGTTGAAAATAATGTTACTACATTGAAGTTGATGGCATACATTTTAATGAGCATAGTACGTAAAACATAAACCACGATTCAAAATAAGCTTTAACAAAGTACAGTAGGCTCACAGTTCACACTAGAAATTGAATTCGGAGCACCATGAAAATTGCACAATGCACAAAGCTATATAACCAAAGATCTGTTTTCATCAACAGATAAGTGCACAACTGCACAAGTTATTATTGGATGTCGAGTTTTAGATTAAAAGTAGCTAAGGTTTGACCTCAAAAGTCAATGAGTTCATTCCCTGGAAATTGCAAATACTTTTTTTCAGTCGAATGCAGTGTCTAAAACGGCCAAAGAAGAAAAGGATCAAGATTACTTGTAGGCTGTAGCATATAAACGCATTGTCTATTAGTTCCTTCACTAAACTAAATTGGGCTCAAAGGCCCATGATACCAACAGTCCAAAAATTACCACAAATTTGGGCTCTCGTATTATTATTGTGAAAACAAAATATTCATGTTAAACTTTACTCGGGGTTTTAATCTATTTATTATTATATTTTTTTTTTTTTTTTGTTTTTACAAATGCAACCTTACAATCTAATATAAATACTATATACAACAATCACGAATATATACACTCACTGCCTCTAGTGATGCTTGAACCCACAACTTTCCAATTGATAGGCGCCTTCATATCGCAAGGCCGTGTTCTATTTTTCATTTTTACAAATTTATTGAAAATTTGGATAAGTTGGATTGGTTAAATGAGCTACTTTAAAAGAGCAGTTCTTATAACAAATGTTTTGAAAACCAGTTAGATCGGAGCGGTTCAACCAGTCGAACCGGATCCGGAAGAAAAACGGTCCATTTTGAACCGGTTTTTGGTCACTTTTCAAAATTGGTTGAACCGTCTGGTTCATCGGTTCAATCAAGTTCGATAAGGAATCGGACCGAGTTTGAACCGGTTCACACCATTTTTTTGTCTTTTTTTAGTTTTATTTTTCTTTCTTATTGTTTTATTTATTGATTTACTATTATATTCTAACAATAATACACAATCTAAATAATTTATGCGACTTAAAAGGTTTAAATCGAATCAAAAACTAATTTTTTTTATATAATACACTAAACCGGTTGACCGATGGTCCAACCGATCCGACCGAAACCAGAACCCTTTCCAGTTGAACAAAAAAATCGATTTTCAACACACTACTTATAACTAAAAAAAATTACTCCACATAAATTGTACAATTGTGGAACTGTTACAATCTCCATAAATAAATTAAAAAAAAAAAAAGATTTTCTAACTAATGCCCTAGGTTATATGATAAGAATTTAAGAACCATTTATTAAAGTAAAGTTTTCTATAAATAAATAAATTTATAACTAATATGCATGCATATATGAAAATGAGAGTTTATTAAATGAATTTAATGTAATAATTGAAAAGTTTTAGTGAATTTAATAAACCAGACCCAAAAAATAAATAATTACAAGTTAAATACAATTAAAGATGTCGTAATATATAAAACGAAAATATATTATTAGACACATCTTTTGGTCTAGTAATCAAGAAATTTTGATATTTTATTTTCGATTATGTTGTACTTTACTATTTAAAATCTAAAGTTTATTAAAGTGGTTACAACACTCTAATAGTCTAATACTCTAATCATTTAATATTTTAAATTAATAAAAAATATATTAGTTATGTAACAAATTATTGTAATCATACTTCGACAGAGTAAGTATAGATATAGTTGAAATCAAAACGTTGTGACATTGAGTATTCGAAGGTAGTACTTGCACTATGCAGTTTATTATAATGTTTTGTTATACATAATGAATAATAATTTGACGATATTTAAAAAAAGTAAGTTACTCGTGTGTCGAGTTGAAAATTTGAGATTGAGTTAATATATAAGAGAATGATAAAATTATTATAAAATAAAAATACTACAAATACAAGAAAATGATAAAAACTATTATTAAATGGAAAAGTGAAAAGTATAGGAAAATGAAAAAAAAAAAATAGTAATAATGAAATGGTAATTACACTTACGTTTAATATAAAAAGGTTCAGTCTTGTTTTAAAAAGTTTCTAAATATAAAAATATAAAAATATTTTATATATTAGTATAGATATAGATGAGTATATCTGTCAAATTCTAACACATACAATCACCAAAGGTGATTTTACTATTCCTAACCTATTGCAACTCATTCTACTGTTATAACTCACTCAACAAATAAAATAAATATTAAATTTTTGTAGTCTATACTCAATAGTATATTATTATAATATGTATTATCTATTCATGTATATTGATATAATATATAATCTAAAAAATGTTAAATGAATTATCTAAATTTTAAAGTGAAAGATAATATATTCATCAAATAGGAATTTAATAGAAATCATTAAGAATAATTATTTCTAGAAAGAAATTGTACATTTATATATATAGAAAATATTATCTTTATTTAAGAACGGATCTTTACCAATAAAATTACTAAATTTAATTGTGAAATGGAATGAACATGTATGATTTAAGTAGAATGTTAAACAAAATATTGATAATACGCAAGGATAATTAATTATTCATAAAAAAATAAAGAGACTGGATCAGATGTATTTTATCAACAAACTATACATATTGTAGCTATCATATCCATATTTTTTTAAATAGAAGTTCTTGAAAATGCCTTTAAAAAATTACTTTTATATTTGCGTATAATGTATATTGAAAGATTGCCTTCGTATATTTCTACTTCTTATAATTTATTTTGTATGAAAATAATATTCACAACATATTCAAACTAAAATGCATTCGATGACGTTATTAAATATTAAGTTCTCGCCTATTATGCTATGGCCTAGCTTTTTTTTTTTCTTCTTACCTTTTATTTTATGATATTTTTTCTAAAAACAAAGTAAAAAGAGATGGGTGTAATCAAATTCTAAGGATTATCATATTAAATAAATAATTATTTTGACAATCAACAATTTTATATATTTCTATTAATTTTTAAAAATATATAATGAGTCATTTGTGCTTTCAACATAACCCGCAAACAGAACAAAGACAACTGTAAACCGAGTGATAGTTTATTAAAATATCATTATATATTGTGACAAATTAAATTTGAGTTTTACTTAAGATTCTAGAAAAAAATAATCTAACCCAAAGTTGAATTCAATAAAATATACTTAGTACATAGAAACATAGATGATTCGAATTTGTCGAGTCAATTTTAATGTTTAATAAAGTTCGGACTGACAAAAATTACATGATATTTACACTTTTATAAATAAAACTGAGATCAACTGACTTAAAGAAGTATCACTCTAAAATGTATATTTTTAAAACCCCCAGCAATGTGCGGATGAAAAAAACTCGTTATACATATGAATGATGTTATTGTTGTATCCATGTGTATTATTTATATATAATATATATGTGCGAGTACTTTTACGCGTGTATTATGCACTATTTTAATAATTTTGAGGTTGTGACTTGTGACTAAAAGGTCTTTAATTTATCGATATCAGGTAATGCAATGATCATGAGTTTGTGGATTAAGTTCAAGGTTATGACTATTGTAAACATAGTAGATAAATGTATATATTTGTACGTAGATAGATGAATATATATATTCATGATATGGAGGTCGTGTTTTTCTAAAAAAATGCTCATAAGTTATGGTTCTTCGTTGCAAAAGTGGAGAGTTTTATGAATTTGTTCCTACATGTAGACTGTAAACGAATCGAACGAACACGAATGAAGCTTGTTTGTGTTCGTTCACTAAGGTTTTATCGAATAAACTAACGAACACGAACGGATAAGCAAACGGATTTTTTTGTTCATGTTCGTTCACTAAGAAATTTTGTTTGCTCACGAACATAAACAAACGAATATGGGAGGAAAATGTGGATGATTGGAAGTAGTGGATGGAGAGAGGTCCAAATGGAAGTGTGTAGGAGTGGAGGAAAAATCTGGGAGAGAAATGTGAAAGGTAAAAATATTGAAATTATTAATACAATTATATTTAGAATGAAAATATCTAAATGTTTAATACTAGTATAATAAAATTTAGATGAGATTAAAATAAGATATGCAAATATCTATTAATTTAATTAAACTATTAGTTAACAAACGAACATGGGGTAACGAACGTGCACGAACATGTTAATTGAACGTTCAAAAACGTAAATAAACGAACAAGACATATGTTCATGTTCGTACATATAAATAAACGAATATTTAATTCCATATAACGAAACGAACGAACATAAACGAACTTTTGGCCGAACGATTCGCGAATTGTTTGCTGAATGTTCGGTTCGCTTATAGGCCTACCTATATGTATATAGAGTTGTTAGGTCACAAGGTCCGAAAATTTAAATATAGATTAAATTATAAGAATTTAGTATATTGTTTAATATCTAAGTTCAATCAAACTCTTAATAATCTTGGCGGAAACAAGATTATATTAACACAGATTATGAATGGTATGAATATTTATATTATTCACAATCCAATGTTTGTATCACAAAGATTACAAGATATTCAAACTCACTCGGGTGTTTGAATATGATCCAAGATTTATATTCAACTAATGAATATAAGTAATTTAATATCACTAAGAACTAGAACAGTTGGAATGCTAGAGATTACTTTGCTTGTTTTCTTGGATGAGTTGATGCATGTTAGAGCTTGGTGTTTATAGAGTTTAGTACACATGCAGGTACTAACTCTATTAACTAGCTCATGTAATTGTCCAGGGGATAACACATTCATCCTGAGAACAATTTATGCACGTCCTTTTTACTTTACTTCTAGAAAATAGTAAAAAGCAAAAAGGTGAAGGTTTCTTTTCTGGGAAGGCAACCTTCTTCAACTCTAAACGATGTTTGACTTTCTTCAAACATCACTTCAGTCGTATTCTGCCTTGAAAATGAAGAACTCTTTCTTTTAAGCTTTGTTCTTCAGTCTGTGATCTCAGTCGGTAGTCTTCAGTCTGTGATCTTCAGTCTGGGAAGTCTTCTGTCTTCATTCAGATCTTCAATGAAGTCACAAGTCTTATGTTAGAGCAAGGCTTAAGTCTGTATAGATTCTTCAGTCTGTGTCTGCACAGACTCAGAAATACAGATTCAGGTAAACACTAAGTTTTTCAAAATACAACTATCTTAGATTTTGACACTTCAGATTTATAACTTAGGTTTGATCATTGTTTTTCATACTGTTCTATTACACCAGGGACTGTTTGTGGCAACAGGTGCTACACAATCAGTTTCCAGTGATACCTTCTCCTACCAACGGATTAGGTTTGAGGGAGCAACATCCACACCACTCAATGCCTATGCTCGCTTTTCTATGCACAAGAAACAGAGTGAGGCAGAGAGTGCAACACCAAAAGATTCCAGTGATTTTGCTCAGTCACAACATGAGCAATGTGAGGGACAAATACCATCACCCACATCTAGACAGTTCAGAATTTCTTATACCAGCAGCTTGATCATCCACCATCTTCTTGATCAATCATGAAGAAAGTCAAACATCGTTTAAAGTTGAAGAAGGTTGCCTTCCCAGAAAAGAAACCTTCACCTTTTTGCTTTTTACTATTTTCTAGAAGTAAAGCAAAAAGGACGTGCATAAATTGTTCTCAGGATGAATTTGTTATCCCCTGGACAATTACATGAGCTGGTTAATAGAGTTAGTACCTGCATGTGTACTAAACTCTATAAATACCAAGCTCTAACATGCATCAACTCATCCAAGAAAACAAGCAAAGTAATCTATAGCATTCTAACTGTTCTAGTTCTTAGTGATATTAGATTACTTATATTCATTAGTTGAATATAAATCTTGGATCATATTCAAACACCTAAGTGAGTTTGAATATCTTGTAATCTCTGTGATACAAACATTGGATTGTGAATAATATAAATATTCATACCATTCATAATCTGTGTTAATATAATCTTGTTTCCGCCAAGATTATTAAGAGTTTGATTGAACTTAGATATTAAACAATATATTAAATTCTTATAATTTAATCTGTATTTAAGTTTTGAGACCTTGTGACCTAACATATAGTGTATTTTCTAAAGAGAAAATTACCTATATGGTCATATTTGACCTCCTATATTTAAATATGGACAAAATCTTGAAAAATATCCATTTTGGTCAAGAATCTCGCTCCGTCACATCAACTTGGAGCGAAATGTAGTGTTTTTTTTAATTGGAGCGAAATATAGTGCTTTTTTTTCAATTTGAGCGAATTTCTAAGCATTTGAGCAAATTCCCAGGCATTTGAGTGAATTATTTGGCATTTGAGCGAATTTATGTGTATTTTTAATAATTTGAGCGAATTGTTGGGCATTTGAGCGAATTCATGTGTATTTTGAAATAATCAGAGCGAATTGTTGGTCATTTGAGCAAATTAATGTGTATTTTTAATAAAAAGTATTTGAGCGAATTGTTGAACATTTCAGCGAATTCGTGTGTATGTTTTAATAATTTGAGCGAATTGTTAGGTATTTAATTGGAGCGAACTAACAAAAAAAAATTATACTACATTTCACTCCAAGTTGATGTGATAGAGCGAGATCTTTGATCAAAATGAACATCGTAGATTTTGTTCGAATCTAAATACCGGGGACTAAAATAGATCTAAGTAATTTTCTCTTTCATAAAATGTACAAGCTTATATGCTTACCGTACAACACTTGAATAGAAAATTGGGTCACTTCCCATGTGCTTGCCAGTTGCCACCTACCTTATCACATGGTCTATATTTCCAACCAACCTCGCGATCATCAATCATCCACATAACTAACCAATCAACTTAAAAAATATCATGCGAAGGATTTATTGTTGAGAGGTTTTCCTTAATTGTTAAAATAAATAAATTAAAAAAAATATCGACATGTTTCGTGATAATATAATAATAATAATAATATTAATGCGTATAGGTTTAAAACAAAATACCATGGATTTGGTTACATTAACTAACCATTTATTAAAAAGATTCAAAAACTTGATCCTGAATTGTCATGAAGTCTTAATCAGTGAAGCAAACTTATAGACGGCCTTGTTATTAAAGCCTAAAACAAATTTATTTGATTTAAAAACGGTAAATATCAACATCATCAATTTGAAATCCACGAACATTTCAACAAACATCTTGTTGTCTCTTAATCTTGTTATATTATGAAAGAAGAAATAAAAATGTCCTTTGACGATTTCATAGGTCTTCGTCAAACTCGATTTCATATACGATTATTCAATATTCGGTTGCTTTGTATTATGATTTTCTTTAAGCGTTTTGAATACAAGTATCTTAATATGTACATATATTTTTTTTTCTGATATATTTATGTCGCGAATAATGTATATATGTTTCTCTTTCTGATTTTCTAAAGAATATGTTCATCAAAATAAAAGTTATGTTACAAATTAAATAAGCCAAAAAAACATGAATTTGCTTATTACTTATGAACCTAAACATGTACATATTTGTTATGGATATATCGTAATTAAGGATAAGAATGTACACATATGCACTTTTTTATTATTATTATTTTTTCAAAAAATTTAATTTATCGAAAGATCATACATAACGTCATGTTATACTATACTAAATATGTGTATGTATATCCTTAATTACGTTGATTAATGAAGCATATGTCATCTCTAATTTGCTACACGATCATTTCTTATTAATATGATACCATCAAAATAATTAATCATTTTTTTCTTTTAATACGTTCACATATATTATTAGTTAAATGTGCGTTCAAATAAAAATGTTAAAAAATTAAATAACGAGAGTACCAATAGGATTGGTCCATTTCATTACAAAATCTTATTTCATTTTCACTTTTAAAATTAAATATTTCACAAACGATACGTCAATAAATTATAAAAATTATATATTCGGAATCAACGTTATTGTATCTTTACTTAGAGATCTCGCAAGTTATATTTTTTTGGCAATTTTTTTTCTTTTTTTTTGTTTGGTATTAAAAATTTAATCACATGTGATTATGATAAAAAGTTTAAATATCTACACAATTATTTATTCATGATATATGTTAATTAACACGTGATTACAAGTTAATATTCATTCACAATACTAATTATAAATAAAAAAATTTAAATTACATTTATAATTATCAAAAATCACATGTGATTGCGAGTTTTATATTTGATCACATGTGATTTGGTATATAATCACATATGATTTTTCACTTAAAAATTGATATTTGGTGAGCAATTTAACAATATATGTAATTCATATATGATTTCAGCTTGATTTTAATTTAAATGTATAATTATTGTTAATCATTTGAAATTCATATTTAATTACTCTTTAATCTCACGTTATTGATACTTTGGTATTCTGTGATTACAACTTAGTTTTGTATGTTTAAATCTTTTTAAATCATCAATGATTTGAATTTAAAGTTTGATTGAAAATATAACCGCGTATGGTTAAAATTTAGTGACACGTTAGTTAACGTTATGAATTTTTAAAACACAGTAAAGCATATTCATTGAGAAGAAAAGAATCAAAATAATGAACTTAGCAAATGGTATACTAACTCTCTATTAAATCAGATATATTATATACTTTAAATAAAATAATTTCATTAATATAAAATACATTACATTAATTAAAAAACATTACAATAATTAAAAAAATATTACAATAATTAAAAAGAAAGTGGTAGTCTACTCCGAATATTCGGATTCGTCTCCGTCTTCGTCTTCATCTTCGTCGTCGTGAATCCAACCCAAACATTGTCTTCAATTGTGACGAGTACATTTCGACCACATTTTTCTAAGCGAATTTGAAAATTTTTACTTCCTTTTCGGTAATAACCTTGGGTATTTTTTTACAAATAAAGTTCAACGCTCTCAAAACTAACTTTTTGTTAGAATTCTCGGTAATTGTTTTCATTGTGGTTTGTAATTGTAGATGTGTGAAAAAAATGTGTTTGAAGTGTGTATATATATATGTGCGAAAAGATTGAAAAGATTGAAAAGAGTGGGTAAAAAAATAAATTAAGATTTTTTTAAAAAACGGATATATAACCGTTGTCAAAGGTCTAAAAAAAAATTACAAATTTGTTTTTTATGTAAACGGATAAAAATTATTTTTTATTCGACTGGACCCACGCTCACGTCTCCATTTTCGTCGGATATCTGACGAATGGAACCGAACGACCCAAACCATCGGACCGTGCCAACGATATCGGTTTCGTCGGTTAACCGACCGACCATCCGACTCACCTTTGTGAAGGGCCTAGCAACAGTGCCGGATCGAGGATTTGAGGTGACTCGTAACTGAGGTATTTTAATTTTTATTAACACGTAGCACAAACAACAAATTAAGCAAAAAATGCAATTTTTAATAAGAAATTACACTGCGTATAGCGAATGGACCCCTAACTACTGCTACTCTTACCTTCTACATGGCTCCGGCCGTGTCTAACAGTAACGTCGATTACATTTTTATTAAACAAAAAGTATACTAGAAGACTAGAATTATACATAGTTGTTTTGGGGATTTAAAAGTGTTTTCTCGAAAGATGCGTAGCAGCGTGGCCAACGTTGTAGTAACCATTCATGTCGTAACGTGTGTGGATAGCTATTAACCACGTCTAGGTATATATGACACGAGAAACTTCCCGTATATACCGTGTTTTGTACCTCACAAAATATTATCCATATGTTTGTTTATACTTGTATCGTATTTATTTAGAAGACTAATCCTAATATTATTAGACGAGTCTCCTTATAAGGAGAGAAATCTTATTTTCTGAATAATTAACCATATATCGACTAGGAAACTGATACTAGACTTTTATTCAAATTACAATCATTTAAAACGATAAAAATAGATAAATGTCATTTTGAAACCCTAAACTACTCCGAATTGCCAAAATTGTCCCTGGATCCTAGCAATGCAAGGAGTTTTGCAAGTGTGGCCGTTTTCCAATATCTGTGCAAATTCTGACCAATTCAGAGATCGTAAAAAGTCAATCCGACACTTATATGAATTAATAATGATGTCGTTTTGTTTTAAATCATACTAGTCATGCCACCATCATACTCGCGATTCTTCACACGTTTCTCGTACTTGAATTCTTCATGAACATCGTCTCCATCAACTCATAAATCGCGTCCTCTATCGGGCATAGTTTTATGTTAATAAATAAGTAATAAGGTAAAGGAAAAGCTTTCCATGTCCTATAAACAAAGAAAAACGAAGTAATAAAGTAATGTTGTAATAATGAAAAAACCAAAAAGATAACACCACTTGTACGTACAACCCGTTTCTCTTTCTCTTTTGCTTTCATTGTTGATTTTGTCAACATCTTTAAGACAACGACTCCCCACCCCTCAAGTCGACCATCCACCTTTTTCTTGTCATTTATATAAACTTTCTTTTATAAAAATTAGAAATATCTTTTTTTATAAAAATTAGAAATATACAACTGAAAATAATTAAATGGATTTTTAATGCTTTTAGAAAGAAAAATCCCCATTAAACATGATTACGTATAGACAAAAAAACCATTATAGAAGGATTAATACTAATAAAAATTATGTTTTAATCATACACGGAAGTTATCTTATAATAAATAAATAAATCTTATAAATAACAACCCTCAAATTTCTCAATTTTAGTAAAAAGGAATTTTACGACATAATTATCAACGAGTTCTCTAGGATGCATGATTCGAATAGTTGAGTATATAATTTTTAGGTAAGTTTAAAGTTAATATTTTATTATTTGAGTAATCGATAACTCTTAACTATTAGAATATTCTTATACGCTAATAATTATTAAAGACATGATATTTATTTTAGCAACCTTTTTATTTCTATCAGATTCTTTTTGTCAACTAAACAACCAGATCTATTATTCGTAATCGATATCTGATTACCGATTAGATTGTATAATATATAGATACAACCATAAATTATTTAGTTTCAAGCTCCATTGTAAAAACTAAAGCTAAGATAAAATATTAGAATTTAACCGTATACAATTTTCATACGTATAAATATTAAATAAAAGTTTAATGGTCTGTAGATAGACGGATTTTTGTAACCTGGTTAGTCATGAAAACATTTACTTATATATTATTTGTAAGCAATAAACGAATATTCTGTCCAAGTGTCGAAATTAAAAAATTAGTTATGAATTGCCCAAGAGCTATAATAAAAACATTTAAGTCACATCTTTCCATATATTTTGTCTTTTAATATGCATTTGGAAAACTGTTTTAAGCTCTCTTGTAAATGTCTTTATTAAAACTTATCATTAAGGGTTTATTAAAATATAGCATGGAGTTAGAAAAATAATATATTTTATTAGAAACGGAATAAATTTCTAACTTAAGGATCATTTATTGAAAATTATTTTTTCATTTAATAAATTAAACTACAATTAATAAACTTTATAATTAGAAATTTGTGAGTTTAATAAATGAATTATACGTTGAAATTTTAATGCATTTGATGAAGTTTAATATATATCCCCTTAATGCATAAGATAGCCAACTTAGTGGTTTAATATTCGAAATTGGGCTACCAAAACCGTGTGAAAGACTCATATGGGTCCACCAAGAACGGAGTTTCATTGAAATTAGAAGTAACTCTAATTACATAAAAAAAAAATGTTTCAAATTTGTCTTGATTTTGAATTTCTAAATTACTAGATTGCCCACATCTTAATTATGAATTTCATAACGAAATAAATCATCTATGAGACCGACATGATTTAAAATTCCAAACACCCATTTTTAACGTTATTGATTTTTCCTTTGTTTGATGTATTAAATTGTTGAATTTTTTTGACGTTTATAATCTACAATTGGGTAATAAAACATGTTCCATCACTAATAAACAGTAAATAATGATAGGATTTATGAGAAGAGTAAATTAACAATTAACTATTTATTCCCCGCCATAAAAGAGCAAGTTGCTAGCAATGATTTGAGAACCAGTTCGACAGGTCGAACCGGAAAAATAAAGATTTTTGACTCAAAATGAAACGCTTTTTTATCTTGTTTGACAAATCAACGAGCCCACCGGTTCGCCGGTCGGACCTGGTTGGACAGAAAACTGGTATTGAACCTAGTTTCCTATTTTTTTTTTTTTTAAATACAAAAGTAAAATACTTAAAATTAAAACAACAAAAAAAATGTTGAAGTAGTAAATTGGTTTCAATTTACAAGAAATTGGGTATGTACTTGTTGGAGAGTTGGAAAATATGAAAGAAAGGTAAAATTAAATTGGTTTCAATTTGCAAGACATTGAAAATGTAGTTTTATAATTAATTATTTAGTTTAAGGGACAATTACATATATATACCCAACTAGATAATTACATATTTCCCCAAATTATACTTTAAGAGTATTGCACCTTATGCACTAAATAATTGTACTTTGAAAAAATATGTAATTGTTCAACTTAAGTTGAGTATATATGTAATTATCCCGAATGATGGGGTCAAATACATGTATAACCAACTTAAACTAGATATTATTTGGTTTAATGATTATTAATTAATTAATTATAACTTCTCTTTGCTAAAGGTTATAAGGTATATTTTGTATAATATATTATACGTATTCGGTAGCTTTTTATGACAAAACGGTCCGACCGACCGGCTCAACCGCTCCGACAGGTTCGACCGGAAAATAACATATGTCCGGCTCCAATAAAAAACCGCTTTCCAAAACATTGATTGCTAATATATTTTAATTCATTCATTACTTCCAATGAATATTACGGTTAAATTTCAAATTACACCATCCGTTCCAAAATAAGTATCCACAATAAGATATTATGAAATTTAAAAAATTGCAAAGTTATTACATTGTTAAGTAGAAAGATGACATTTTTAAGCTTACTTGTTACAAAAACTTCTATGAACCAGTTTTGAGAAAAAGTATGTTAACGGTAAAATAGTAAAGTTAATATATTACTTTTGAAAAAAAAAAACACTTATTTTATGACCAACTAACATAAAAAGAGGGATTTTTATATTGAAATGAAGGAATATTTAGATTTCTCGTGATTTCAAATTCAACTACAAAAACATCCATAACAAATCATGTCATGTAAATCAGCCAACGCCAGCTCCGTGGAGCTGTCATGATATGTGCAGTGGCTCCAGTCATGGTGGGGCGTTGTCAACGAGTGAATGGAGAAGAACGGGAGAAAAAATGGTCACACGAGCTTTCTTTTTCCTTTTTCTTCTGCGCAATTAACTGGGAAACAAAAAAAAATAACGGTAATATTACCATTAAAATTAGCCGAAAAAAGAATGGAACGTTGGGAACGGTCAGATTCGAAGTTTTTTTTTTATCCTTTTTACTCCTATAAATACATACATACATTATACACAAGTCACAACAATTACAATTATCATTAGATATACACATTCACAAAAACTTTCTCAAAAAATGCCCAACTCTTCTCCAAACCCAAAGCCAAAACTGAATGACATGTTCAATACGAATCTTTTAGTATACGGGACTCCTAACACACCTAGTTCGAGCTCACCACCATCAACAAACTCAAATGCACACCAATACCTTATGTATCAAGACCTTATTATCCTCAACAAACCGATTCCAACCCATACTGTTATCAATAACATCGCCCATAATTCTTCCCACAACAACCACTTTTCCAACCACAAACTCAACAACAACACCAACAAGAACAACAACAACTCCAAAAATTAAAACATCCCCAAAATAACAACATCTCGAAGTGTCGGGTAAAAAAGAAAAGTAAAAGCTTAAAGGTAAAGTCGAAGGCGCCAAAATAATTTGTAACAAAAAACCGGACTGCCAATGAAGAAGTTTGGTCGGCGCAATGTTTGGTGGAGGCGTCGGAAGACTCCAAAAAAGGAAACTCTCAAAAGGGCGTTAGTTTTTGAAAAACGGGCAAAGCAAAATTCAACAACAACCAACATGGTTATACTCACGGAGTCACGACGCATACCAACTAACCTTTAAGTGGTGAAATGTCAACGGAGTTGTGCTGCTTTCAACACGATCTACAACGACGTGGAACGTTCATGGGGTAGCGGTCGAGGAAACCGAGACATCTATGATCAAGCTTGTGTTGAATACTTTAGCACATATGAAAACTGACGTGCTTTGTCTGTACCTATTTATATATAGGGATACGGGTCTGTTGTTAGTAAATCGGAAAACCAAATTGTAATTACAAGATTAAATATATCAAGTAGAAATGACTGACACATATAAGGCAAGAGAACCAATCATTATATATAGCATAGTAATGAACAGTTAATCTAGATCATTTATCAACGATTACAAAATTACAACGGGAGAAATAGAACAACTAACAAAATAATATAACATAGTTAAGGTGTGTGTATAAATCCATTAATGCCATGAAAGAGTTTATTAATAATTAAGTATATTTATCACGAAGAAAAACTGCTTTCCGCTACGAAGGAGATGAATTTCTTACCTTACCAACCGATGAAGCAATGTCAGAAGACCAGTTTTATTAAGTGTACATTGTAACTAGTAAGGTTAATTGTCGAACTTTTTAATTATTGTAACTTCTTTTTAACGATTATAATCTTTTTTAGTATTGTAATTTTTTTATTATTATTAACGAATAATTTTTATTTTAAATAATACGTGTTTTATTTTTTTATTGTAATATTAATTAACTAAATGTGAGAAAATTAAAATTGAATTAATTTGTGAGAGTTAATTCACCATGACATTTAGTCGTAGAAATCACCACTACGACTAATTATTTTAGTAATGCTAATGTGACACTCATACTTAAATACGATTAGTCACCGGTGCAAATGGTCTTATGTTTTTCTACCCTAGGCAAGCTTTTAATGATTTAATAATTTCTCAAATATTTTATTTGTTCCATAAATCCAATTTGACCATTACATCCCTACCTTCTATATAAATCCTTTCAAACCCTCTTATTCTCTCTCCTCACTTCACACTTCCTCTTTCCCTCCAACACATTTTACACTTTACCCCCCTCAACTTCCATGGCAGAAACACCACCCAAACGCCGCTGTGAAGACATCTTCGGCGCCGGCGAGACACATATGGATACAACAAAACGCCACAAAATTACTTACATTAACGAACAAGAAACTACTCAAGATTTACAAGATTTCTTCACAAACCTTTATACCGACCCATTGCTCGATTTCACCCAACAACCCGAAACCGACCCGGATAACAACCCGACCCGAGATACCAAACATGATTTAGACGAAGACAACGATGAAAAAGAAAGTGTTATTAGACACCTTCTAGAAGCTTCGGATGATGAGTTGGGTATACCGGCGATGGACGGTGGTGGTGACGGCGGAGACAGTGGTGTTGGTGATGAGATCGCCGAAGTGGGTTACGGTGATTATTTGTTGAATTTATGTGATGGGTTGTGGGAACTTGAAGATGAGGCAGCTAATTATTATACTTTGTTGCAGTCTGAACTTTTTATGCAATAGTTTTTTGTTTGGGGGGTTAGAATTAACAAAATGGGTAATATGTGGGGGGTGTGGATGAAAAATGAGTAGGGTGAAAACAAATGGACACAAGTTTTGGGATTTTTCATTTGGACCCTCCTACTCTATTAGAAGTTCTAAAATACCCCTTTAAGTTAATTTTTAGATTGTTGAAAGCTTAGAAAGGAAAACAATTTGGATGGCTTAGTTATTGAATTATATTATTTGTTTATATCATTTTATTTTATTTTGTCTGAAACTTTGTTTTGGTGTCATTTTTTCACTCGTAAATATGCAATGTAAACATGCCGTAAGCCAAAAGGCACCTTCACTTTTAACTTTGGTGGCTAGATTAAAAAATCTTCACTAATTACCTTAACTTATTTGGACTTTACATGGGGCCCTTGGGTCCATGACAATGTTGATATATGTAAGTATTGTAAACCGTATTCCGTAGATAAAGGACACAAAATAGCTCTATTTTGAAAATATGGACAAAACAACCTCATCTATGAAATTGTACGTCTTAAACTGTTAAACCACCATCACGGTACTTATTAAAGTTGTTTATTCCTAGAATTTTCTATTTAAGGTAATTGTAGGAAAATAATGTAAGTTCTTGCAAAAACATGGAACAATGTTGATCGATTCACATGCTACTCCGGCTCACAAATACGGAGTATTACGTGAAAGGTAACAAAGTTGATCGATTCACTTGCTACTCTGGCTCACAAATATTATGTGAAAGCAACGTTAATAATTTTATGTGAAATACAATGTTTACACTTAGCGGTGCTAACAACATTCTCCGATGAAAACATTTTTAAAGTTTTTTTTTTTAATTTAAGAAGAAAAAGCTTTGGAAAAGTTTTTCTTCAAGGTGGAAAATATTTTCTAACTAAAAGTTTAATATTTCTCAAGCTTTCAATGAAAAGTTTTTTTCAAAGTTTGTGTGTGTGATTTTTAATAGAAAAAGGTTCGTAGAAATCCAAAATCCAAAATCGTGTATATTATATATACATCTGAAAAAAGCCCAATAATCTCTTTCTTTCTTTTTTTTTTTTCTTCCTTGTATATATTCTAATATAAATTTTCCTAATACTACATGATTATAATATGTACAATCACTAATCACTCTCATGCATTTATTCTCTGTACTAATCTTACTAATTATTCTTAATTCTTAATAATTTTATCAAATATTATGATCTTATCTAGTTGTCATCATGGAATCTCTAGATTCAAAAGATAAACTGGATCCCCGACAAGCAAGATGCAAAACGGGTTTCTATTCAAGTATTAGTATTCAAAAATTCATATTTTTCATGAAAGTTGTAATATATTATTATGGGGTTTTTTCGTCTAAAATAATAACTTACTTTTTCATTTTGTTCTTTTAAATTATTGTACTATTATGTCTTACGAGACCATTAAAAGTTAATTTTTATGTAAGTTGTATTTTAGAAAGAAAAAAAGTCATATTATTATTAACGTTTTGAGAATATTAGGAAGGTGATTACTGATTTGTCTAACATAAAAAGTGACGTTTGCATCATGATCATACATACCTACTTATAAGGTGTTATATTGTATATTTGCATTCATTGATAGAATACTTTTGTGATATAAACCGTCACCTTTTCTTTAATCATATTCTTTACGTATATCGTTGTTTAAGACTCGTTAAAATTAAAATATATCTATATATATATATATATATATATATATATATATATATATATATATATATATAAATGGTCTAAGGGTATGTTTAAGTGTTTAACGGTCAATATTTACAAAGGCTTAACATTTTAATTTTAATAATCTTTAATTTTAATAATCTTCATCTCTTATAATGGAATAACTTCTTTTTAATTAACAAAAAAAGTGAACCTTATTGGAAAAGAATATCTTAAAATTCTTTAAAATATAAGTTTCAATAAGACTCTTCCCAACGGTTCCAACCGACGTCGTCGGCACGGTCCGTCAGTTCCATCCGTCGGATTTCTGACTAGAGATGAGACGAGAGGCGTGGGTCAGGTTGAATAAAAAAATATTTTTTTTTGTATCTGTTTTAACTAAAAAAAATTTACATCCTTGGCAACAATTATATATATGTTTTTTAACTATTTTTTTCAATCCTTTCACTCCTATATATATCCACACTTGAAACACATATTTTTCACATATCTACAACTACAAACAACTAGAAATCGTACAATTATATACACGAAGACGAAGACGGTTTCGAAGATTCGCAGTATACTACTACTTTTTTAATTATTGTAATATTATTTTTTAAATAATGTAATGTAATTTATTTTAATGAAATTGTTTTATTTAATATTGTTATATATATATACAGTGAAAGGAAGGATAATGTGAGAACTAAATAATGATGAGAACCGTGAGAACTGAGCTATAACTTTTTATGGACTAATTAATTTCTGGTGGCTTCTGATTAAAAAAGTGGGCTGAAACTGTAACATAATATATTTCTTATCTTTGTCTCTTTTTGCTTCTTTACAACGCCATTGCCCCAAAATCAAACCAAGATATTTACCGTGCTCAAATCTATTCGTCGGCGATTACATACATTTGCCCACGAAAGCTTTCGTAATTAAAAATGAAGCCAAAAGATCTCACAAATTACGTAGAGAATCTCAAATCACAGATTATGTACTCAGGTCCCATTATTCTTTTTATTTAGTTTTTTACTTCCTCTAGTACAGATGATGTTACACATAAAATCAAACATTTTTTAAATCCTCTTGGTAGATGACGATGTTTAATTTAGAAGCTTAGTAAATTTTTTTGAATTATATAAGTCATTTTCTTATTTTTGCATCTATTTTGGTGACTCAACTTATTCAATGATTTTGACGATAATAATAATGTTAAAATTGAGACTACGGTAAGTATAACTGATTCATCAAGTTCGAAGATTTGCACCATTAACCAAGTGCAGAATTAAATTTCGTTTTGCACCTAACTTCGTTTGGCACCCAACTTCACTATGCACCTGGTTGCGCTTTGCACCTGGTTGCATTCTGCACCTGGTTGCGTTATTCACCTTATTACTTTTGCACCTAGTTGCGTTATTCACCTAGTTACTTTTGCACCTAGTTGCGTTTTGCACTTGGTTGTGTTCTGCACCTAATTGTTTCTACTTAATTTATAGAAAGAATGAAAAACAGAATTCAATAATATAGTTTGTCCGATTTAAATGTTATTTATATAAAAGTAATTTTGAATTGAAAATTTTCGGTTTCATTCAAAAATGAGCGCTCGCAGAAGGTAGCGGGCGAGTTTGAAGGAGGAAGCGGACAGTTCTCACAATCCTCACAATCTATTAGTCTTCACGGGATCCTCACCCTATCTATAAATATAGGGTAGATATCAAGAGGGAAACAATTTTTTTGAGAAAAATAGAGACACTAACCATTCATTCGCAATTAATGATAATCAAACGTAAAAAATATATTTTTATCAAAAAATATTAATCAAAACTGATGTTAAACATGCTAATATTTATAGATAAACTACTTTTTATAACTAATAATATCATATGATAAATATTAATAGAATTTTCTAACATTAATCATTAATGAATGTTAACCGAAGTGAATATTATCAGTTTCTTTGAAAAATTATTCGTTAACATTCGACCACGATGAATAATAATCAAAACGTATAAAAAACATATTTTTTACCTATAAATATTTTCAAAAGTGTTGTTATAACTACTAATATTCATTTATAAATTATTTTTTGTAACATATAATATTATATGATGAATATTAAGGAAATTTTCTAAAATTTATCATTGATTAATGTGTAGCATCTTTGCTTCCTTAGAAAATAGGGGTTCTCTCTGGATCCGGACCCTATATATATATAGTAAATAATATACGGGGCCCATAAATATTATGTGACCAGTTGACATGGTCAGTAAGTTACTAGTCAATTTTAAAAAAGCTGATGTGACGCTGATGTAACATAAACAAACTATTAATTTCAATCTTTCGTTAGAAGTGGTCTAAGTAGCTTATAAAAAAGAATCTAACTACAATTTTCAATCATCCGCTCCAACTATTACATTGTTGACAAACACACGGTAAAACTACCAATTGATAAAACACTTTTACACATGAATATCGTTAAATTTGTTTGTGAATTAACACTAAATTATTTCTGAATCTAGTAGCTATTCGTATATATAATTCAATGAATTGTAGAAAATAATTAAGTCTAAAGGTTATTAGTATAACAAATGGAATAAATAGATTTAAAATTTAATCACTTATGTAAATTGAAAAATAGGAGCATGTTGATATTTTTTTATTTGAAAACAAATTAATGAATCTTGGTATTACCTAATTCATAATTTACTGAATCATATGATCTAATAAAATGAATCATAGTATGAATATAATGAATCAAAGTACAAATACGTTGTATCATAATATGAATGTAATGAATCAATACAAATACATTGAATTTTTGCACCGGAATGTTGAATCTTTGTACGAACATGATAAATACATTAAAATTTCAAATAAAAATTAACTGAGATTTCTTTTACAATTTGAATAATATATTGAATCATGGTAATTTTGTTATGGAACATATAACTTAATTTATTGTGAATTGTAGTATAATTTAGATTAAGAAGTACTTTTGTTTATTCAATCTTGAATAAATCGTGAAATAATATTGTATTATTGTTGTAAAAAATTAAATTAAAAGAAATTATCAGAGAATGGCGATGATGATGTTGATCCCACTTCAACCGACATCGAAGACTTCAACTTCTAAAACATACAAATATTATTGCATCATATAAAAAATTCATTTAATACAAAAATTAGTTTTACGTTGAATATGTAGAAAAACGTAATAGGTACCTGTAAAACTTTTTCTGGTTCCCTTCTACGATTTCTTCCTAAATGCGTTGAATGATCTACATAAATTAATAACAAATTTAAAAAACTGTACATTCATAAATAAAGGAAATAAGTACACACAAAAATAATTTATTTTAAGTAAAATACCAATCATGCCCTTAGATTTGATTTTGAAATGATTGGTTCAGAATACTTCTCTCCCTTCTCTCACATAAATTTCTTCTGTTTTGATCCCCTTACTACATATATATATATACATATAAAGAAAAATAAACGGTAATTTGGCGGGTACCACTGATACTCGTACCATATTTCAATGGTACGCGTCTGCCCTACCAGTAAGGAGCATCAGCGCCGAGCAAATTATCTGTCCACAAATCCCACATATGTTGAGCCACATATTCGAACCCCGACTGTCGGTCACATACATAAGGTTTAAATGTTTTCGGTAATGTCCAATTGGTATATATATATTAAACAGAGTGGATTATGAATGGAAACCGCCAAATTGTGGTAATTGTTAAGACTGATTGTAGAGTTCTGGTGGAGAAGGTTCAGAATAGGATTGGGAATTGGAAGAATTAGACTTGATCATTTGCTAGTCGAGTCTAACTAATTAATTTTGTTCTCACATCTCTTCATGGGTATTGGGCTTCTATGTTTATTCTTCCTTATTCAATTATTGGTGATCCTGAGAAGCTTATGAGGAATTCTTGTGGTGCCAAGGTCCGATGAAGGCAGGTAAAGCGAAGGTGGCGTGGGAGGATATTTGCCTTCCGAAACAGGAAGGTGGCTTGGGTATCCGTTGTTTGAGTAAGTGGAATGTTTCTCTTATGACCACCCACATTTAGAGCATCATTATTAGGAAGGACTCCATTTGGGTTCGGTGGGTGTATGCTTATAAGCTGCGAAATCGCAGCTTCTGGGATGTTACTTCTCAGAGTAGTATGAGTTGGGGATGGCGGAGTTTGTTACGTATTAGGGATGTTGTTCAGCCGTATTGTTGGTATAAGATCGGTAATAGGAGGGATGCTTTGGTTTGGTATGACATTTGGTGCGCCCAGTGTCCTATTGCTAGTGTCTTTACCAGTCACTGTGACATTACGCGTACGCGTTTTTCGACTACTAATTCTGTTGCTGATCTCATTGAGGGTGACTCTTGGAGATGGCCGTTGTTATGGCTCCAAAGGTACCCTTTCTTTTCACATATTGAGGTCCCTCTTCTCTCTTCTCAGCCTGATAAGTTATTGTGGCGCGATTCGATTGGGAATTTTAATGACTTTCGGGTTAGTCAAATTTGGGAGTCTATTCGGTCGAGAGGTAGTGTGGTGGAGTGGGCTCCTGTTGTGTGGTTTTCTCGTTGCATTCCTAAGGATGCCTTCCATGTGTGTCTTGTTTTGAGAGGCAGACTGAAGACCCAAGACCGTCTGAGGCAGTGGGATGTTGGTCCTTTAGTTGATTTAGCCCTGCTGCGATGTCAGTTGTGTGGATCATGCCAAGATTCACATGCCCACCTTTTCTTTGAGTGGTAATTTAATAATATTTGCTTTATTCAATAACATTTAATTTATTTAATAACCTAAACCTGTGCTCGAGAGATAGATGTCCACTCTTTCTCTTCGCAGGTTTAGTTCAAGGTTATTAGCCATGCGCAGTTGCAGATTATGTCTGATAGATTGGAAGATAAGATGCCTTCCTTATTATCTGCCACGGGTTCGAAAAATATTGATCATGTTGTGTCTCGTCTGGTGCTGGCTGGTACAGCCTATTCATATGGCAAAAGCATAATTTTTGGCTATTTGTCAAAGGCAAGAGGTCTTGCAGGGAGGTGGCTGATGCTATCATTCATACGATTCGGCTGAAGATTGTTTCCTTTTCTTTTAGACCTTCTCTTCGTGCTCTCGCACAATGGAGAGATGGAAGATCCCTAAGGAGGTGTGTTCTTCTTCTGATTGATCTTGTCATCATGCGGTTGCAGTGGATTATTGCTTGGTTTGGAGTTTGTTACTATGTTTCTAGAGGATGTGTTTATAGCTGGCTGTCATACACAGGGTCTGTCTTGTGTATGCACTTATTCTTTCATTCCTGTTAGATTAAGTTTTACGTGGATTCTCCACAATCGTGTAATTGTAATGCTTATCATTTATAAAATTTGCCGGGATCAATCCCTTTTCCCCGATATATATATAGTCGTGGTTCAAATAAGAAGGTTAATTTCCGTATGAACATAGGAATGACTTCAAAAACGATTTTTAAATATCCAAAACACGTTATTTTATAAAAATTTCTTTGTAGCTCCTTATTTAAATAACTTTTAAAAGCTGCTTTTCCAAATATTTTATTTTATTTTATTATTTATTAATAAGAATCACATTTTATAACTTGATAATCACATGAATAATATGTGAATATCAAGTCATATTTTTTGATTATGTCGAACACATGATAATCACATTATATTAGAGAATAATCACATGTGATTATCATGTTATATTTTGTGATTGTCTTAAATAATCACAACAGTAAAGACCGTAAAAAAAGTTCGAAAAAAGTTAATATTTTTTATTTATACTTATATCATAGCCTTTAAAAGTTATTTTTATAATAATCATTAAAAATTTTTTGAAGAAAAATGTGTTTCAGATAGTTAAAAAGTTTTTTTAAAGTCATTCTTACATTTTTTGAAAAATTAGTCTTCTTATTTGACCCACCTCTATATACCTGTACATATACTATGGAGTATAAAAGAAAACTAAAAAATTGTCATGTAAATACGAATATCACGTGTTAACCTCATAATTTCAGTTAATAAGTTATTTAATTAATATTATATTATTATTTTATAATTAATAATTAATAAATATAAATGCTACATATATTATAGTATGAAAATATGAGTTTCATATGTAAACAGAGTGCTATAAATTATTGAATTAATATTATTACTCAATTATTAATAACTATAATTAGAAAATTAAATATTATTAAAAAATTTGACATATATTTAATTTTAATGATTAAGATCTTATATTTAGTGTAAAAACATGGATTTTGTATAATATTTATCATATTACGATGAGTATCTCACATTGTTTTTATAACACATACTTAACACGATTATATGTGACAAATCGCTTAATAATTAATTGATTTGATTAAATTAATATAAATAAAAATTATATTCTTTAAATTATCGTGCATTGCACGTACTTAAAACTATATATATATATATATATATATATATATATATATATATATATATATATATGTATATATATGGGGTGAAGAATGTGAGAACTAATATGATTGCTCAATTTCCTTTAAAATTCAATTTTCACTCGTATCTTTAAAATCAAATATCTTACAAACGCAATGACTAAACAAGCTATACTTTCGATAATTTTTTTTTTTTTCATTTTTGTTAGGTCGTAGAATATGTGACTTATATAATCACATATGATTTTATTTATCACATGTGATTTATGAGTAAATATAACATTGGTACACGACTATTCATCAATGGTAAATGTTAACTCACACATGATTACAACTTATTATTCATTTAGATAAACAAATATAAACAAGATAGTAAAAATTACATTCGTTTACGGCCAAAATCACATGTGATTATTGATTTGAGGTTTAATAACATTTATTTTATAAATGAAATATGTGATAATAAATGATAATTCACATGTGATTTCACCTTTATATTTAATTACATGTATAATTATAGAAAATTATTGAAATTCGTATTTACTTACACATTAATCACACGTGATTAATAATTTAATGATTAATCTAATGTGATTATAACTAATTTTTTCGCCGTAGGTCTTTTAAATTATCAAATAAATTATTATTATATGATTTTAAACTTATCATCTGTAAATTTGATTATTTACATATGATTATAGCTAGTGATTTAAATCGTATAATTTGATTTTAAATATAATACATGTAGGTGTTAAGTTATATGTGATTTAACATAGGAATTTTAAATATCCATTACAAAATGAAATTTTTTTTTTTGTCGGAACTATATTATGTGAAATCTCTAATTAAAGATAAAAAAATGTTTATTTCAACGGTGTATTTATTTTTAATTTATAGATATACGATTTGTGAGATATTTAAATTTTTTTAAAAAATGAAAATGAGTAATTGAAATCGAGCTTCTCAATTCTTAATTTTTTTGTCATTCTATATTTAACTTTTCTCGTGTACATGTAAGACAAAGTGTACTTATATATTACAAAAATCAAAATCAATCAAAATAACAAATAATAAAAATAAAAATTAAATAGCTTTTTGGACATATTTCTAGCTAGTTTGTTGGGAAAATAAATTATTTAAAGTAGACCATATTTGTCACATGACACCTTACCCACTTGTTGGTTCCACCAGATATTACAATAACTCGATATTTACATTGATGTACATGGAGTATATATGCTGATGCGGAGTGAGTAGTTTACTTTTGAAAGGACGAACTTAAACAAAAAAATTTTGTATGAGACGAATATTATAAATACTTTTAAATATATATATATATATATATATATATATATATATATATATATATAGTCAAATGTTCAAATGATAACTACAAAAAAGTACAGAACTGCGAAAACTTTTAAATTATAGTGATTTTAACATATTTAATGATTCAATCACGTGTAAACATTGATGTAGATTAAGGTTAAAAACAAAATAGTTTGAGAAAATATCAAAATAACCTTTAAAATCAAATTTATATTTTTCGTTCACATGTGCACATTTGATATGTGCACATGTGAACATTTCATATATTTTATAATTTAACATGTATTTTGTTGTTTTTAACTTTTGTTTGTCAATAATATGAACATTAAATAACATTTCTATGTAATTTGTTGCGTTTATATGTATAAAAACAATATAATTTAAAAGTTCTCGCAGTTCTATACCTTTTGTGGTTCTCATTTGAACATATACATATATATATATATACATACATATATATATATATATATATATATATATATATATATATATATATATATATATATATATAGGGGAATGTTCAAATGAGAACTAACTAAAAAGTTAAAAACTTGTGAGGACTATTAATTTACGTATTTGTTCACGTGTGATTAACTTCATTCATTTGTTAACATTGATGTACGTTTAATTGATAAATAAAAAAGTCAAAAAAATTATAAAATTATATCGAAAAACACAAAAATAAATATATGTGTTCACATGTGAACGATCATGTGAACAAATCAGTTCAAATGTGTTTTACGACGTAATTTTTAGAGTTTTTAACATTTTTTTTGTTTCTAAATTGATCGTATATCAATGTTCACATATGAATTGAGCGAATCACATGTGAACAAATACGTTATCTAGTAGTTCTCATAAGTTCTCAACTTTTATTTGGTTCTCATTTGAATCTCCCAATATATATATGTTTTAATTTGAAAAGCGTTGAATATCAAAATTATCCTTAATACTATAAATAATTTTTCTTATAACTTTTTTCAGTGAGGGTAGCTGCCTATATTGTCCCGTGCTCCGGAGTATATATTATGTTTTTCTTCCTTTTCTTATATCATGATTTAATTAAACTTACTACTTTTAGTTCTGTTGGAGCAATCTTGTTAGAAATGACGTTTGTAACCAAGGTAATAATTTGAATGACTGAATATATCTTTGTGATCGTGTATAAAAGTTACTCTCCAAATAATATTTCGTTTCTAACTTGCCTTGGTTCACAAAAATCGTTCCAGAATAATTCAAAAGATTATTCAATGGTCTTGGCAATGGAAAGTTGAATCCGAAATGTTTCTGTCTTCCCAGATTGTGTTTGATGTATGCATGAATACATGACAACTAATAAATCAGTTACAAAACAGTTTTTAAGTACATCGAACGTTGTCGCTTTTCGTTGTTGTGTCGGGGACCTGCTCTGAATTATTTTTAGTGTAAGTATATTCTCGATTGTCTTTTTACACTAAAATAATGTAACTTATCACCCTATTTTAGTGCATACATCGAAGATATGTTGTACGTAGTATATTTTAGCGCATTTGTAGATTAGTGAAAACATGTTAAACGATGTGAGGTCGCGGGGTGGCACTCCCTTGTGGGATCCTGTTGGCAACGCCCCTAACGGACTATGATCATAAATAAAAGCTAATATACTTCGATACTCCAATGTATGATAAAAAAAAAAGGTAAAAAGAGGTTCAAATTTCAAGCAAATTAATGAAATATTTATAGTTTAGAAATTATAAAAAATCTAAAATACTCTCTTACAGATTTAATTGAATATGATAAAAATAAATAAACTATTTATAATGTTAGATAAAAATTCTAATGTGACTAATAGCACATCTATACAATTGAGCCGCACCAATCTAGCCGAACCTAAGCAAATGTTTTTTTTTTTTTTTTTTTTTTGCCATTTAGGTAAACGTTATTTTAAAGAATTTTATAAAGATTGATTTTATAAATAAATATAAATATAATAGGTACGACAGAACTACACGGAACTGCGACAATCACAGCATGGCAGTTTCTAAAATACGCCGTGTGCATTTGCACAAGTACTACCCACTTGCTTTTGTAGTACTCCAACATGGGACCCACCATATTGATAAAGAAAAGTTACACTGGACCCACACAGCGTCATTTGATAAACATGCAAGGCCTACTACCTTATATGAAAAGTTTAAGTTACAAACTAACACCAATAGTTTGCAACAATAGTTTTTTTAGGATTAAATTTAGTCATAAAATTTAAAATTCCCCATCATTTTTCTTTTATGAAAAGTGTTTAGATATGTTTAATTAAATAGAGTTAAAGTAGAAATAAAAATGTAATACTAATTTGTGTCAAGTTTAATTAATGAAAGTATGAGAGAAAAATTATATTAATCAATGAGTATATTATGTCTACTTTTAAGTCAATTTAAGTACACCTAATTCGTAAACTCTTTGATAAAAAGTTCATTTCATATCAGGTTGTTTTTAAATGAACAAACATTAACAAAAATAAATAAAAATAGTTCATCTATTAAATGAACAAACATTAATACCAGTCTTGTTCAATCGTTTACTACATTTTTAAATGTTCACTAACATGTAGATTTGTAGGCGAATCAAACGTTCAACTAGCAATTCGTGAACCGTTTGGTTGAAAGTTCGTCTATATGAACAAAAATCGTGTTCGTTTAGTTATACGAACAAAAATGAACATATGTCTCGTTTATGCATTTATGTTTGTGAACTTTTGATAACATGTTACTTAACGTTCATCTGTTTATGCTTATTTATTAATAACATTAAAGGAAAATTTGTAATTTTTGTTCCTGTGGTGTTTGCCTTTTGCCGATTTTGTCTTTTAATAATTTTTTTTCGTATTTTTTATCCTTGTGGTGTTTTTTTTTTTTTTTTTGTCAATTCTATACTTTTGGCTAACTTTTGTTAGTTTTTTCTATTAACTCGTGTAAATGGCCAAAATACCCTTTATTTAAAACTAATAATTACTAAAACACAAAAGAAAAATAGCGCACTCCACCTCGTTCCTTCTTTGTCCATTCACTAAACAACACCCAACTGCAACATCCATCTTTCCCTTATTTCTTTCTCCAACACATGCTTCAACAAATTGACTTAAGTTAAGTAAATATTATTATTATATTATATTTAGTTTGAGGTACTAATATTAACTATTACTCCCTCCGTCCCAATTTATTTGTTCACCTTCCTGTTTTGGTATGTTCCAAAATGATTGTCCTCTTTCAAAATCAATCAATCAAAATGTTTGAAAATGGTAAAAATGAAATTCTATTGGTGATCAACAGTAATAAATACAATTTTTTTAAACTATGTGTTTCTTGTCTGGTGACAATAATTTTGGGACGGAGGAAGTAGTATATACGTAGTATTTGCCTATTAAAAATTATAATTAATTAAATTGATTATGACATCATCATATCCGTAATTTTTCCTAATTCGATAAAATCAATCAATTCTATTGATTAATTAAATTTTTGATGACATTATCAAAATTTTCTTATATTATATTTAAGATAAGATTTACAATATATAAGCACAATGAAGCATGAATCGAAAGACTAACAACAGAATGAAGCATAAGTTCGATTAATTTGAGCGTTAATTTTGTTTTACACATTTGTTTATTTAGGAACTTATGATTTAGGGTTTAGAAGAGAAATTAAATCTGGGTTTGATGATATCAAATGAAATTAGGTTTAAAATGTCTCGAGTTTGAAGAAGATAAAGGGTATTTTGATCATTTTATACGAGTTAACGGTGAAAATTAATGAAATTTATGTAAAAGGATAAAATTCGTGAAAATTAAACACCACATAGAAAAAAATACAAAAAATGATTAAAGGACAAAATCGGTAAAACGCAAACATAAATTTATGCATTATTTGTATGGGCAAATCATATGTGCTATCAATAACACTAAAGCTTTGTGCTGTTGACCAATAGGAAATAAGAGAAATATTTATATTTTACATTTTCAACCCTCAATTTTCTTAAATATGTATATTCAGTCCTCCACTTAAAGCTAACTGCATATTTATAACCGTGCAATTTTGTTGCACGGAATATTTGCCCTATTTGTATATCTCATTCTTATCTAACGTAAAGCTATATATAATAATATAAAACCTTAAGAACTTGTCGTGTCTTATAAAACTTGTTTATACATAAATAAAACATCCCATTTTGATCGTTTTATAATGTTGAATATGCATCGCAATGCTTCAGGTTATGTATATATGTCCGTTTTTTCTTCATTACATTTGCTTAACATTTACGAACAAATGCGTTAAAATGCTTCAGGTTATGTATATATGTTCGTTCGGTTTGATTAAAGGCCAATACGTCCGTTATGTTTATTCCATTATATTTGTTTATGCCCATTTGTTTATTGTATTTTACTTTAGTTTATATACATTTTCACATTGGTAGATCATATATATTTTGAGTAAAATTTTAATAAATAATAATCAGTTTTTATATTATAAAAAAATCCCAAAGCATGGTAAGCCCAAGTGGGAGAATTCCATTATATCTTTAAACTTGTACTCCGTTAAACCTGAACATCTTTGCACTTGATTTCACATTCAATCTTCTATCTTTCAATCTTTAAACATATTAATATTCATGTATGTTCACGTGTAAGTTTATGTGCATTTAACGTTAATGAACGAACACGAACAATCTAATTTTTTTACTGAACAAATACGGACACACTTTTTCGTTCGATTACGTGCTCATTAATATTCGTAAATCTATTAAAGTTATAAAGTACGAAAACGAACAAGACTTATTCGTGTTGGTTACATGCCTACTTGTCTTTATATATTGTTGTAACAAGTTATGAAGGTGTAAAACATTTTAAAATAATAAATAATAACTATGATATTATTAAAATATGTCACAAAATATGTACCTGATATTTTTTTGTACGTTTATTTAATAGTAAATTACATTCTCCGTCCCTCAAGTAAATTCTTAATTTCACTTCCGGTCCCCGGATCGAATTTATTTACAGGTTCAATCCCTTAACTCGGTTTTTTCATTTCACTTCCCGTCGGTCACCCATCAAGAAATGACCAAATATCGTTAAAATTTTAAGACATTTTTACCCTTTGAGGGACGGGAAGGGATTAAACCCGTAAAAACGTTCGACCCAGAGACGAGGAATGAAATTAATAACATATATGATTTACGGTGAATGTAATTTACTCTTTATTTAATGAATGTTGGATACAATGCCGAAAATATAAAAATATATTGAAGAAATGACCGTTATATTAAAAAGACACTTCATTGTCATGGTCTTGCATTTATTGGTTTAGAACAACCAAATTGTAGTTTAAAAACGCCGGATTATCTACGCAACCTCGATAGTTTAATATCAATTGAAAACAATAAACTAATAAATCGAAAGTTTTTTTCGCCAACCTCGATAGTCCAAAATCTTTTTCTGATAATCATCCATCCGTTTCCAAAATAATTGTCGACCGAAAATAAATACACATTTTAATAAAAAATTATAATCATTACTGTTTTCTCTTTCTTACTTTTTGCAAAATGACATTTTTACCTTTAACTAATTAATTATTATTTTTTTAAAGTTTATAATAATAACTTCAAGTAAGGGCACGGTGAAACTTCCTATCTATTTTTATAAGTGGACAATTAATTTGGGACGTTCAAAAAAAAAAACATAGACTATATTTTTTGAAATGAAGAAAGTAATTTTTAAAAATTTATTAATTATTTCTAATTATATGATATTGCAAATGCTCTGAGAAAAGTATTGATATTGATATTTTGATAATATGTGCATTTATAGTGATACCAAGAGAAAAATATATGGTTTGGATATTATTATTTAATGCATAAATTACTGAACAGCCTAAATAATATGAAGGTTCAAGATAATAGGAGAATGGGAGTGAGAAGGAAATGAGATTCTAGGTCAATGGATCAAAAAGAAAGAATCGGTTGATTAACACCGGAGTAAAACCGCCCTCGGTTACCGGATTTCGTCAGCCAAATTATTATTATTATTATTATTATTTTTGCTGTCAATTTTATTTTTTCTTTCAGAAAATGTGTAACACTATTGCATTTTAATTGCATTATACGTTAATTATACTACATTTTTCATTCATTCACATTGTAGCAAATATGTACACTTATTTTACATACACGGTAGTAGCTTTTTACTGCATCATATCAAGTTCCCCATAAACAACAACAATTCTTAGTCAAAGGGTACATTGTGACATTACTCCATTTTGAATGCATTGCAAGTTAGTTCTATTGCATTTTACAATCCTTGTGCAAATTTGTACACCTATCTTATACTGCATCATAATATATTTTTTACTACATCATATAATCAAGTTCTTCATAAAACAACTGTTAATAGTCACATCAGTACATTTTAACAATATTGCATTTTAATTACTCCTACATGTCGATTCTACAGCATTCTACATTCATCACATTGAAAAATATATTCCTCATATTTTATAGTGACATTGACACATATAATACGCATAATTCACATTGAAAAAAATGATCGTCGGAATCCGTTATCCGGTGACATTGGCAGCCTGAATTTGGCGGCATCAACGGCAGACAGTGGTATTAGCTTGTTGGTGGAGGTGGATAGTTGGTGGGGTTGGGGAAATGTAAAGGAAGAAAGCCAGAGAGTTGAAAATATAATAGAAGTAAAGTGGAAGGGGTAAACTGAAAATTAAGTTAGTTGACACATGACATGTTATGATTGAGATATCTTCTCCATTGACCTCACATTGGAGGAGGGTAAAATTCAAAGGTGAACAACCCTTAAGATGAGAAGAAGGGGAAGAATTTTATTTTTACCCCTCCATTTTATTCTTATATATTTTATACCATTAAACTTTTTCTTTTCTCATTATCACTCTCATCCCCATCATTACCAACCATCTACTTTCAGATTTCACAATCCGATGACCGAATTATTACTATCTATTATTTTCTTTCAAATAATATTTTTTAGTTTTTTTTTAACACGTGAGTGCAAGATGCAATACAATTCACATGTAGTGCAATTAAAATGCAGTAGTGCTAAATGTGTCAATATTACTATAAAAATATGACAAATTAATTATTCAACGACGTGATTAATGTAAAATGCAGTAGAATTCATATGCAGTTCAATTAAAGTGTAGTAGTTCTAAAATGTACACTTTGTGACTAGTAACAATTGTTTTTGTACGAAGAACTTGATCATATGATGCAATAAAAAATATACTATGACGCATTAAAAAATTTACTATGACGCAGTATAAGATAAGCGTAAATATTTGTTACGATGTGAAAGAATGTAAAATACACTTAAATGAAGTGAATTTATAGTAAACAAGGGGTGGAGATGGAGGTGAAGGTGGAGTTGAAGGTGAAGGTGGGAGTGGGTGTTGAGTTGGAGGAGAAAGAACTAAAGAGGAGTTAAGAGAAAAAGTTGAGGGGTGAAAATATAAATTGATAAAATGTGGAGGAGTGCAAGTAAAAGTTCATGTTATATTTTTTTTCTTAACTTTTGTCTTTCATTTTTTCATATAATTACAAGAAGATTGTCACTCGTCTTAGCCAGTCTTTTAATTCAATGATTCATATTCTCTTTCCCTTATCCATCTCTATAGTTTCATAGTCATATATCGAGCAATGTTTTTATCTTCTATCGAAACATTCAAAGCCCGCTCTTCCTTATCGAAACACTCAGAAACACTCAGTAAAGTTCTATGGGTTAACCTAAAACTGGAATAATCTAAATTCGAAAATTTGATTATTAATAGGTTTAAATTGTTGGTAAGTTTTTAATTTTTCAAAATTCGACTAACCCGCCGGACGAACACTTCTTAGGACCAGGTTGACCTGATTATCCCTCAACAAATTTTGATTATTGTTTAAAATTCGTATAATTATAACCTTAAAAGGTAATTGTGAAAATTGTAACATTATTATCCGTTCCATGAATTCTTAATCAATTCAATAACTTATACAATCATCATATTGTTCTCATCCCAACTCAATTTTATGGATTTGTCATGTCTCAATCTCATCTTTAAACTCCTTTCACTGGCATATACTGAGCATATAAGACTATTCTCAACAGTGACTGAAAATCGACTGGTTAGTTTGTGCCACATCAGTTTTTTTCTCAAAATTGACTAACTACCAACGACCAATGCCATCAGTTACTGGTCACTACATTCTTTTCTAAGACCCACTGATTATTTAATTATATATTTAAAACACAATAATTAAAATACATTTCAGTAGAATAAAAACAGTACAATTAAATTATAAAAACATTACAATAATGATAAAAAAAAACATTACAATAATTAAAAATAAAAAACACTAGAATTTAAATAAAGTAGTCTAATCCGAGCTCGATTCTTCGTCTTCGTTCGCGGCTTCGGCTTCGGCTTCGTCTTTGTCCGAATCTTTTCCTCCAACACCGGCCCATACATTGTTACCACATTTTACCGAGATCATTTTGAATTCCTTTTTTGACGCAAACTTTGGAACTTTTTTCAAAGAAACCTCAATGCTTTGAAAGCCGCTTTTTTGTTCGAGTTCTTGGTAATTGTTGCAATTACTTTTTGTTGCAATAGGACGGTATTCTTAACCGCGGAAAGGGTGTCAAGTTTTTCGTCTCGTACACTCCTTGAGGAGGAAGCGGCGTTCGATGAACCGGAACTTTTTGTCGTCGTGCGACCCGGTGGACGGCGTATTAGGTCGTCTTGGAACAACCTTTTCATATTAGCTTCAAGATTTGAAGGGATCAGGACGTCGTCCGTTCCAAGATTCATGGGTTCCGGTCGGGTTAGAATGTACGTTTGTTGCCCATTACCCCCGGATCGGCAAAGAATTTAGGGTAATGTCTTAGTACATCCCAACGTTGCTCCTAAATGAATTCGTGATTGTTCATATTTTGCTTAAAATGTTTTCGGGCCGCTTGCAAAACGTCTTCGTTTCCGGCACCGCTTTGATGATCGTTAAATACTTTAACGTCGTGGGCGATTTTATTTCACTTGCCCGAAAAGTGAATTAAGGTTACATTAACGGGAACTAATGAATTGTACAATTTTTGAACTTTTTCCAAAAAGACTCGTCCGATTGTGAGTTTTCTTGTACGCCTGTTTCGAAACAAAGTACCCACCATTCGGCGAATAATTTTGCCTCATCATCGGTCCACCTAACCCTTTTTGTTTCACATCTTGGGGTTGGGATTCGAGTTCGGCCCGTCTTCACTTTCTTCTATATTTTGTGTTTAGGGTACGAAGAAATCTGCATGTTGATAACTCGGGTTTTGTGTGTTTGGAGGATATTGTGAAAATTGTAGGTTTGGTGAAAAATTGTACGTTTGGCAAAAATTGTGGGTTTTGCGACATATGTGGGTGTGGCGTTTGGTACGAATTAGCAATGAGTGTGAAACTTCCAAATCCCATAGGTTGAGCCGGTGATCGGTTGCTTGATTGAACGAAAAATGAACCCGTTGGTGAACTTGGGTTTGAGATCGGATTGTTCAATAAATTTTGCCACATATCTCTCGATAATGATTGTGTGCCTATATTTTTGTTTTTGGTTTTAGACTTATTGTTTTTAGACATTTTATAGTGTGTTGTATTTGAAATGGAGGTGTATGGAATGCGTAAAGGTAGTGTGAATTGTAGTGTATAGAATGTGTAAAAGTAATGAGAATTGTATTGTGTGAAATGGGTAAAAGAGATGTGACTTGTAATGAATTGTAGTGAATCGTAGTTTGAATAAGTGGGTAAAAAAGAGTGTGTGTATATATAATGAAAAATAGTGTTTTAAAAAATAAATAATAAAGTAAAAAAGGCTATATATGTATCCGTTAAACACATTTAAAAAAAAATAAAAAACTTAACGGTCGAAAACAAAAAAAAATATTTTAAATATCACTGAGACCCTCACTAAATAACGGACGGAGCATCGAATAACCGGTGGAGGAAACCAATGGACCTAACCGATGGCTCCGTGTCATTGGTGTCGGTTCCGTCGATTCTAACCGATGGTCACCGACGGCACAGTTGAAAATGGTCTAAGTTTCATTTCAAATAAAATCACCACCCAAACATTTTTATATGTTCAATGAAAATACTTTTTACTAAAATTTTAACTTACAACCTTGGAACTATTACTTGAATAATTGTTTAAATACAATATTATAATATAATAGAAAGTCAATAACTAATTATCTAAAACCAAACGAATAATACAAGTGTTAAATATATATATATAAAATGAAGCCACTTGGGCATTATTTTAAAAGGGTAATGAACTATTAGCGATAATTACCACTTGAGTTTACATTTATTAATTAAATTAATTAATTTAAATATAAAGGTTCATCATTTGGCTCTTTGAATGGTGGCAAACCAACCAAGGAGCACTACTACATGTTTATCACTTGTGATCTCATATTTTTATTTGTTTGAAAGGTTTCATTTGTTTGTAACTAATTAATTACATATTATTTAATTCTTTAATAATACATTTTAACAAATCATACATAAAATATGATTGATCAATCACATATGCAAGACAAACATGATGCGATATTGGTTTAAAAGAGCGAATTATAATCTATCACATATACTACTCATCCGTCCCACTACAAGTGTCTACCTTACTAACTTTTTTTTGTCCTAAATAAATGTCCACTATAAATTACAACCAATACTCGTTCTAGAAGTTTAGTAAGTGTAATTAGTAGAGAATGCTAAAACTGTATGCATGATCAAAGTTGACCCTTGACTCAGACAGAGGGAATACTATGTATAATCAAATACCCCGTATATTGTATGTACATTGTCTTAAATGAGATTTTAATCAACAATCTTTTTACTTGTCGTCTCCTATGTATCAATATCTTTCGATTTTTCCTATGGTTTATAGTTACATATGTTAAGGGATTCGAGTGAAAAATTTAGCTAACAAGTAATCCTTTTGCTTGGGATGTATCGGCCAAATTATGGATTTCAACAAAAATTTCCTGAATTAATTAAGCTTGTGTTTGTTTATAAAAGGGAAAAGTACAATAAAATGTGTTTGTTTATAAAAGGGAAAGTTTGATACCTTAAATAGGAATAGGTGATAAGTATAATACCTTTTATTGTACTTTTCCCTTTATAAAATAACTACTACTTCCTCCATCCCATTCCAAGTGTCCTTTCTATTAATAGTTGTTTCAAAACAAATGTCCAGTAAATGAGATCAGAAGGGAAGCTTACATCTGTCAAGTGTTATAAAACAAAATCTGTTTTGGGCAGTGTTATAAAACATCTGTCAAGTGTTGTTTCCATATTGGGATATTTATTTGTTAATAACTTCTAGAACGAGTTTGTTGAATAAGAGCTGCAATTTAGTAAAATTGCATATTTTATATTCTTAAGTAAAGTAATTAAGGATGGCTGCAAATATAACATGTTTCTTAGTCAAGTAAAACTAAGAATCCTTTTAAGTTCAAAAGTCAGGTTATGCTATAGTTTCAAGGTCCCAGAATCCTTGAAGTTCAACAAAAAGCAAACAAAACGCACCTATTCACTAAACAAAAATTGAGAGCTCATTCTTCTTCATCATCTTCGGCATCCCCACCAGCCGCCTTCTTTGCAGCGGCCTTCTGGTTCTTTCGCTTCACTCTTCCAGGTCGACCACCTCCGAACGGACTTGTGAGAGAGAAGTCAATATGCTTTTGGGAGTCAACTCTAACCATGAAGGATGGTACGTTCACCACTTGTCGTCCAACCCTGTAATCACGACCACGATCAAGTCAACACAAAACCACAATACGCCATAAATAATTACACAATACTAAATTAAGAGATCGACATGATAATTAAGATAACAGAAACACAATAACCAAAAATACAAACATAAGATCATTAAAGATACCATGAAAAGCCAGATTATCCAGGAAACCGAACCGTTATTACAAGAATAAACACATTCCTGCTTACAATACTAGTTATAGCAATACTTTCAAAAACTTATAAATTATATATAATTATATAATTATTACTAAAAAGAAGAGATAAACTAGATGCAAGCATCACAACTAACAAGTTGGGTAACAAATCCAAGATGACTCAGGATTGAGCTGCTACATCTTATTATTTCTATTACGCAGTATTAAAGATAATAATTGTAGCATCAAAAGTAGTTAAAACTTAAACAGGCAAGGTAGCAAGTCAAGAGTATCACATGTTCTAAAGCCTAAACTGCTATATGACTATCTCCCAAGAAATAAACAGTTAAGTTTCAAGTCTTTTATAGTTTTTGAAAGTCAGATTTCTATATTCTCAAGTCTTTTTGGATTTTGGCCCATTTGGTACAACTTATAGGTGACCCACTTTATGTGTGTCCGCCCAAACAAATACAAGGATATTAAACAAAAATAAGCCCAAATTGACCCAATGTTGTCCAGATGAGGCCTAATTTGCCCATACATGAATATATATTCACAGACCATAGCAAATATTACAAGCAAACACTCATAAAAGTAATTTTCTGACAAAAACATGAAATTATGTACAGACTACAGACAATGCAAGTATAAATGATTGAGAAATGATCGCCTGTGAAATTAATCATACCTGATGTGCCTCTGCTTGATAAGGACTCTGGCGTGGTGGATGGACTTGGCCATACCAGTTTTGAATACAAGTGTCTGCAGGCGGCGTTCAAGGAAGTTCTCCACAGTGAGGGCAAGGACATAATCGAGCTTGTTCTGGCTCTCATCCAACAGGCCGTACCTGTTCATCCTCCTCATGAGAGCTTCACCCTCAAAAATCCTACGCGGGTCCTTCTCTTCAAGAGTCAAGAGCATTCTTGCAGCATTACGGATACGACTCAGGGCATACTGCACCCTCCAGAGCTCTCTTTTGCAACGAAGACCGTATTCCCCGACAAGCTTTAACTCAGCATCTAAACGCTCCTTCTCATATGGACGTCGAGGCTTCTTGAAAGTTTTCCCATCTAAAACACATTTCAGGTTCAGGTTATGATCATATTTTAATGAAATAAATAATACAAGGGACAATAGTATCACATTCTTTATAGTGTAATAAAGCATTTACTTCCAAATTTTAGGTATAACTATATAAAAGTCTCATTCACATATATCAGAATCTCAACAACACAAATTTTCTTTTCAATTTAATCATCAAAGCTTAATTTAAACAGAACTTGCAAACACCAAATGAATACCTCAATTATTAAGTACAAGATAACAACTTTAATTCATCAGAAATACTTTAGCTTAGTATCAATAGAAATTCAGATAAATATAAATTTACAAAACTGACCACCACTCATTCACAGGTCTTTTTTTTTTGTAAAAAACTAATCATATTTTATGGATATTCCAATAAGAATTGTAAGTAGGAAGCAAAGGAATCAAATTTACGATCATAGTTCCCATCAAAATCACATGACTAAAAGATGGACACCATTTCCCTAAAATTAGTATCACTCACACCAAACAGATGCACGAAATTAAACTTACCCATGCTGAAAGCGAATTTAACATACCTAAATGTTGCATTAGTAGGACGTTCACGAAAATCATCAGAAAAATAATTGCCATAAAAATAAAAGCCAACATACAGAGATGTGCATGCCAATTACAAATGTACAAGTATAAAATAATGTGACAAAAAGTAAGACGAGTTACAGTTGCGATAAAATGAAACGTGCACCATTGCTGTCAGTCGTCAATGCACTACTCAATTGCAGCTCTCTACATGAAAAAAAGAAGAAGATGATATTATTCAACACAGTTACAAATATACTTCAATTCTCCAAAAATAAAATCATTGCAACCACCTCTACAATTTGATAATTTTTAATTTACAAAAGTACAGATGTGCAGATTTGATGCTTACTGTAGACAAATATTAATAATCGATGGATATAACGATACGTAGTGTAGAACGAACAAAACTAAAACCTTAGTTTATGAATGCGAGTATATAAATGTAGATACATACAGATATACGTAGATACATAGATTATGAGAGTTTAATTAAGCGAGATATTGAAAAGAAAATATTGAAACCTGATAACTGAGACGACGACCAAATGAACCTGCTGCTGAAATTTAGGTTTAGGTCAAGTGATGAAATAAAGTTAGGGTTTTTGCAGCGTGCATGTATAAATGGGCCCAGTTTTCAGGCCCATTGGGTCGAACTTTTCATGGACTAGCTCTTTAAACGAAAATATAATTTCTTTCAACTTTTCACATTTTCACGAAAAAACAATCTTTTTTCCCCTTGCAAACTTTTTTTTATAGAACCCATAAGCAGGGAACAAGCATACAAACACCTAGGGTGTTACTGAGTTGAATTAACAAGCTATTTGAATTCGAGTTCGTTTATCTCTAGTTTTGTGTCGCACCCTCAAATTATGATGCAGCGGAAGTCGAGTCGGGGCGCGACTAATCAGAAATCATTACCCAAAGTCACATCGAACGACCACTATATGCGTCGTTTTGAAAACAGTACAAAAATAGTGCATTGATAATCCAATTGTTTACATCAATTTCTGAGTTCGCGAATGGTTCTAGAGATTCTAATACATAACTAATATTACAAAATAGTAATGAAAGGAAAATCCCCGATGTTTGTAAATCATGCGAATCGAGCTATTGTATCTTGGAGTAATCCTACTCCTGTTGTGAACCTGAGAATACATACTAAAATGGTCAACAATAATGTTGGTGAGTTCATAGGTTTATATATCAAAATATAAATGTGAATCACGAGATTTCCATGTTCGGTTGTATCGCAAAACTACGATAAATAAATGTATACTACTGCCATAAGCTCATAGTCCGAAGCTTAACCGATATGAGTTTGCCTCCTGCAGATGCCTAATCCAGAACATCCGTATGAACGAATAATAAAGCGCCCGTTTGACCAGTTAGAGCTACTAACCCGGACGGGGATGGTCAATCCCGAATAGATCTATTCATTAATACTCGCGCTAAGATCCATACTAACGATACTATGATGTGTAGAGGACTTTTGTGTGGATTATGAAAGTGAAACTCATGCAATCCGTATATGTGTAAATCTGTACTCGTGTTCATGAAAATAGTGCATGTATTCTCACCCCAATAGTTAAAACAGTAAAAGTGGGGCTATGAGACTCACCTGAGTCTTGAGAGCGAGCGTTTAAGTTAATAAACGTTTATCCAAAATGTAACCTTTTGGCGCCCTAAACGCACAAGGTTATGTATGAGTGAATGTCTCAAAAGATCATTCATCCTAGTTGTCCACTCAACTAGTTATGTCCAAGAGTTTGTTTATCGTTTGCGTTTAGAAAAATATGTATGGCCCGTTGGTGATGTCTTGTAATAATAATTCCCGAAGACACTATTATTACGTTTGTTTCTTTGTATACTTATCATAGTATATGCATTGCGTGTAATGTCGTATATAATTTCTCTTTGCGATTTGGGATTACGCGTGTTTAGTACTTTGTGAAAACATGTTTTGAATAAGTCTTTGTTATGCGACACAATGGTTGTGTCGCTGTATGGCATTGCGACATAATGGTAGTGTCGCTGAATGTGAATTTCAGTTATTTGTGCGACATAGGGATTTGTGTCGTAGGTCGTGAATTTAAATAAGTATGCGACACAAGTCATTGTGTCGCTAATCTCAGCGACATCGAAAATAGTTGGCGACACAAGGTTACTATTGCTTTTCTAGCGACATTAGGCTTGTGTCGCAGGTTGCGACACAAGTTAGTTCTGTTGGTTTTAAAGAGTTGCGACACAAAGGTTAGTGTCACTACGTTCGAGAAAGTTATCAGTCTGTGTGACACAGACTCAAAATCGGGGGTTCTGCGACACAAGGTTTGTGTCGCTATGTTCACAGACTGAAAGTTTTACAGATTGAGAGTTGCGACACAGGGCTTGTGTCGCAATGGTTTTGGGCCATCTGCGACACAGAGGGTCTGATGTGTTTTCGTGTTCGGGAACTTGGTCAAATGTGCTCGGTTTGACCCGAAACTTTTAGGGAAGTCTTAAATATGTTTTTAGAGCTTAGGAAAATTATCGTTACGTTTCGTGGTTGACCCGAAAATGTCGTTTTATATTTGTTGCAAAAACAGTCCACATGGCTTTTCTTTCGGTTTTTGGGCGATTTTCGTGGCTCGTTTTGACGAATTAAAGCTTCGAAATAAAATCCAAGAAAAATCATAGTTGTTCATACATGTCTTAGCTACTTGCAGTAAATTTTTCATAATTTTTGGTCAAGTGCAAGCCATGAAATCGTCCAAGGACCAAGTATGTGTCCAGTGGACTGATTTCCTGACCTTTGCCCGGTGTTTAATCTATATCTCACGATTTACAAAACTTCAGAAGGTGAAATAGTACAACTTTTAAAGGTAACAGAAAATGTGAACTTTTCCAAGTGGTTTCAGTCGATTTGGGTTTGTAGATCTCGAGATATGCCTTTGCAAAGCTGACTAACTTTTTTGTCAAAAAGGACAGTTCGGACACTTACTTTTGTAAAATCGTTTTCCCATGCCAAACGACCTCATAAAAATACCAAACCACTTGGATTCGAAAGTAGACTCGTCGAGCTTAATTTTAGACTCAAGAATCGCTCGATTTGGTTAAGAAATGAGTTAGATATCATGGATCAAAGTCGGGTTAAGTTTTTATCCGATGGTTAAAGTTATTATCCGAAAGTTTTTAGTATTATCCTTTGGTTTTCGGTTTAGATCTTGGACATAATTAGCAAAAACGAACATCTAACATGTATATTAACATTATCCCAGGAAGGTAAACAAGATTTGAAGAGATTCTTACAACAAAAACGTGATTCTAGAGCCGAAACGAGTAGGAAAGGCTGCTGCGACTCGATTCTTGTTTCTTCGCTTGTTTTTCTTCTTCGTAGCGATGTAGATGATGTTGGTGGTGACTAGAGTTCTTGGAGAAGGCTGAGGGGTGTGTTGGTTGAGGTGGATTGTGGCTGGGTTTTGAAAGAGTGAGTAGAGAGTGGAGGTAAAAGAGGTTAAGTGTGTGAAAAGTGAGGAATTGTAAGAGTGTGGGTGTTTTAAGGAAAGAGATGGGCCAAGAGGAGGGGGCCAGTTTCTTGGGCCTGGGCTGGGTCGAATTGGGCCTGGCCCATCGTGGTCTTGGGCTCGTGATTCGCTCCTCGATTTCGTGTTACGTTATTTGGTCGGTTAAACGTTAATCGCGCGTATTAGATTTTAATTGTTAACGTTTAGTTTTCGTGTTTTAAATTTTTAATACGTAATTGTTAATTTAACTTGACCAAATGTTTTTAAATATATTATTGACCCTTTTCAAAATATTTGACAGGTTCCATTCGGTGTCGGTTTCGTTTTGCGCGTTTTCGTCGCGTACGGTACGTTTTGTACGAAACGTAAAACGTTTTAGATATTATCGTAATAATACAAGTTAAATAACGATTATTTATTATAATTACGTTATCTAATATAATGTTTTTCACCAACGTCCATATTTATTGGGTCGGATTCCATCCGATCGAATTTGCGTAATTAAAATTAATTACGTACGTGCGTATAATACCATATACAAAGTGTTACCGTAATTAGTCCTATTTCACACTAATTACAAGTAATAATTACCTATCTTGGGTATAAATGATGGCTTAATTCGCCGGGTGCCACCTTTTGGAACTCAAGTTGACCTCGAACATGAATGCTTACTTGAAAAGTTTTACGAGCTGAACTCAAAAACATTGATATTTAGCTCGACTCGATCGAAAGCTTGTGTAACTTTCTCGAGTCGAACGACCTAAACGAGCATAGCTATCATACTAATTTTATTTTTTTAACTTGAATAAGTGTTTAGTATTAATATTTAAATTTTTTATTATAGCTAGACAAACACAAATTTTTATTAGCACGATATGAAATGATACACTTAACTTAAGTTTCATTCATGTGATTCCATATTTATAATACTCGCATTCTCTTACTTTTATTTTCACCTCCTATGTGGGATAAATATCATTTAAATTTTGTATCTCATATTGAAATGGTGAGAGTGTGCAACAACTTATATATAAGAGGAACTTTATAAATACAAGACTCAAGTATTCACTTTGATACTTGCTTATTTGATTTAACTTTTGATATCTAATTAATATTCAACATTTTGAGTTGAATTAATTGTTGAAAAGAGTATTATATAAACTTTTAGTAAAGTTTAAATATTCTTATATATTTTCTAACGAGTATCGAACTCGAGCTAGAACGGTAATTATTATCGAGCTTGACCTCGAATACAATTTTGAAAGTTTAATCGAATTCGAGTTGAGTTCGAACTGAGTAATTATTAAACAAGTCAAACTCAAAGTTTCTAATACTCGACTCGACTAAACTCGACTTGTTAAACGAGTAATTGTTATTTTAGGAAGAATTTTACTAGGTATACCAAACCAAAATCAAATACTATCTATAATTATTTCTTAAGATAACGACGAGTTGCCATTTTTATTTTGCTTCTAAAGTTGGCTTTGAACTTATCTTCACCTACTTAAGCATGACATCTAAAAACATTCGGTATACTAGATACTTAGGCCGCTCCCAACCATGCTCGTCAGTTTTTGTCGGTTTCAACCGACGGAACCGACACCGATGACACGGGTCCGTCGGTTGACTCCGTCGGATAACCGCCCTCCCCATCACTTTTTTTTCTTTTCTTTTTTCGTGTGTGTATAAAGTGAAGGTAAGTTGGTAAATGTGGGATACAAAAATTAAAGTGACGGTGTCACTGATGGGGTAGGAGTCCGTTAGTTTCTGTCAGTTTTGTTAAAATAATATATGGACGGTATTATGCTAGTTTTACTTAATTAATATATGGATTTATATGTATTTGATGAATTACTAGGGGCAGGCGTTCTGATTATATGTGTTCTGGTTATATTTAATCCGAATAATGGTCATTCATTCAATAATTGTGCTAGACATAATATAAATACATGACAAAGCGCAAATGGGCTCATCCCAATATAAAATTGTCCAATCTAAATAATAACCCGCTAACAGGCCCCCCGCAGTTGGAGCAGGAGAAGGCGGACGCTCAAACTGCCTCGAAACTCGTCTAATAACACATATGGTAGGCCTTTGGTGAATATATTAGCATATTGGTAGCTTGATGGAACATGCAAAACGCGAACGTGACCTGCAGCAACCTGATCGCGTACAAAGTGAATGTCAATCTTTATGTGCTTCGTGCGCTGATGCTCCACAGGAATAGAAGAGAGATAAACGACACTGACATTATCACAATACACCAGTGTAGCAGAAAATAGAAGCAAATGAAACTCTCGGAGAAGATTTCGCAACCAAGAAGTCTCTGCCATAGCATTGGCAACACCACGATACTCAGCCTCTGCCCTAGAACGAGAGATAGTATACTGTCGCTTAGAAGACCAGGACAACAAATTATTGCCAAGAAAAACACAATAGCTGGAAGTAGAGTGGCGAGTGGTTGGGCATCTGAATAAGCTACTAATGAAGAAGTCGAAGATGAATGCAGTTGTAAGCCATGACCCAAAGTTCCTTTCACATACTGTAAAATACGATTGAGAGCCGCAAGATGAGACTCCTAAGGATCATGCATGAATAGACATATCTGTTGAACAACATATGAGATGTCAGGCCTAGACTGTAGGCCCCCACTAAGACTCCGATACATAGTAGGATCAGCAACAAGAACACCATCAGCACCAAGTTTGGACCCTGAATCAATCGAAGTACGACATGACTGACAATTCAGCATACCTGCACGCTCAAGAATCTCCTCTGCGTACTTTTTCTGAGAAAGAAACATCTCGGTATCAGTACGAGAAATCGAGATGCTCAGAAAATAGTTGAGTGGAGCAAGATCGGACATGGAGAACTCCTTGTGTAATGAAGGAATAATCAGCTGCAGAAAAGCTGCAGAGGATGCAATCAAAAGAATATCATCAACATATAACAATAGATAAGTAATATCCGATCCCTGCCGAAAAATAAAATGAAAAGTCACAACTGCTATGATAGAAATCAACCCCGAGTAGCATAACTCGCAAACCGCTGATACCATGTTAATCAGAATAATGGTCATTCATTCAATAATTTTGCCAGACATAATATAAATAAATGACAAAGCGCAAATGGCTCAGCCCAATATAAAATAATCCAATCTAAATAATAACCCGCTAACAATATTATAGATTTTTTTTTATCATTTTTGAACTCTAGAAAAACAGTTGTATTCAATGCAAGATGAAGTTATTACCATTTTAATGGAAAAAATTCAATCCCGTTCTTGAAGAAAAATCATATGGTTTATACTGAATGCGTAACATATAGCTTTTAGATCTTGTTCCATGAGCTAGTCTTCCGAATTTGCCACATTATCGAATGAGCCCAAAAGTGAATTCGATCATACAGGAGCAAATCGAAGATTTGTTGAAGAACGGTCTAATTCGAGAATGCATGAGACATTACGCGGTTCCGCCAATATTAGTTAGGAAGAAAGAGGGTAGAGGACGAATTTGTGTCGATAGTGAGCTACTAGCTACTAATTATTTTTAGCTTTCGCGTCATAATAGGTTTAGTATTTTTTCTTCTTTTATAAATGCGGACTATTAGCATATGAACTTTAATTATGTTTTTTGCTTATGGATTTTAATAAAAATGACATATTTAAATCTTCTAAGTTCATCGTAACATAACCACCTCTAGCAATTGATCATATCGCAACCAGTGGCTGATCCATCATCTAAATTAACGTGGTTCATTAATTGTGAAGACAAAATAATCGGGTTTGATGTACGGGTTGGGTTGACTCGTCAATGTGAAGCGTAAACATATAATTAATTAATTATAGTATTAAATTATTATTTTCTATGTTATAATGAGGTTTCAGATTCACTCTATATAAACTTCGCATATGTGTTGTTAAAATACTTTCTTACGTATATTTTTTAATAGATTACAATAAAAACTACATTTAAAATATGGTCAATATTTGATTTATCATACTTTAAAAGACTCATTTGATCATAAACAAATTCGTGTATACTTCACAAAGTGATGGTTAAGCGCTAAGTTGATAGTTGTCCAAGTTGTTGACATGTGAAACGTAATACATTTTTTATACTAAAAAATAAGGATAAACCAAGAATTCTTATATTTCTAGTAAATATATATTATTTAGATCTCTATATAGTTAATATATATATATATATATATATATATATATATATATATATATATATCTGTGTGTGTGTGTGTATAGATATACATGTGTTTACAGATTGAACATTAATCAAGCTTTTGCAAGTAAATTAGCTCATCAGGATTTTGGATTTTATACATCGTAAATGATTTCAATTCCTGGATAATCTCTTGAATCGTGTTAAAAACCACTTTTGTAAAGTAATATTTTGACTTTAGTTGTCTAGGTATCACAAAATTCACTTTGGGATAATTCTGTTAGAGGATATATTTTAGAGATATTGTTTAGATTTATTAGTAATTATATCTAGTTAATATCTATTTGTATTAGTTTGATTTTGTTTCCAATTATTATTATATCAGGTTACTTGCTTATCAAGAATCTCACTCTACTTGGTCGTTTTCCGTTCCCCTTGGACCCCATGGGCTCTACCCCTGAACCTTACAACGAGGTGTATCCCCTTTGACACTATAATTTTGATTGAGCACCGAATATAATAAATTAATTGATTATCCACTTTGCATCACCTAATCCGTATCTATAAGTTGAATACATAACATACTAACATAGTTGAATACATAACATTCACTTGAGATTTGATCAAATTATAATATTTTCTTCATGGGTTGTGTTCTTCAACTTCAAGATTATTACATATTTTATTGATTTGAGCTTCTTTAAAGCTTGTAAACCGAGAGTTTGACCAACTATTTTAGGAAGACTTTTAATATTGGTTGGCACGATTTACCAAAACAAAAACAAATGAAATGCTTTTCTTAAAAGTTAAAATACCAACAAGTTGTCAATTTAATTTAGTGATGCTTATATAAAAGATATATATAGGTGGATTCAAATAAGAAAATTAATTTTCGTGGGAATGTAAGAAACACTTCAAAATTACTTTTTAATTATTCAAAATACATTTTTCTTCAAAACCTTTTTAATGATTATTGATAAAATAACTTTTGTAAGCTATGATATAAATATAAATAAAAAAAATATTTTTTTTAAATTTCTTTTACAGTCGTTACTGTTGTGATTAATTAAGATAATCACAAAATATAATATGATAATCACATGTGATTATTCTCTAATATAATGTGATTATCATGTGTTCGAGATAATCACAAAATATGATATGATACATATTATTCATGTGATTATCAAGTTATAAAATGTGATTATTATGAATAAAAATAATTAATAAAAAATAATTAAAAAATAACAAAACATAAAAAAAAAATTATTTGAAAAATAACTTCTAAAAGTTATTTGAAAAAGAAGCTACAAAGAAAATTTTGTGAAATAACGTGTTTTGTATAGTTAAAAAGTGATTTTGAAGTGTTTCCTACGTTCTCACAAAAATTAGTCTTCTTATTTGAACTCACGACATATATATATATATATACATATATATATATATACATATATATATATATATATACATATATATATGTATATAGTGGAGGGTTCAAACGAAAACCACTATCAAATTGAGAACTTTTGACAACCATAATAATACACGATTGTTCACATGTGATAATGTTAAAATATTTATAAAAATGTTAATAATAATCAATAAAATCTTGAAAACAATTTTTTTTTTTTGTGTTAAAACTTATTTTAACTAACTTTAACCATTTTGTTTACATGTGAACTGTTCAGTTGTAAACATATATACTTTTATTTGTTTTTATACATAATTCTACGTTTTTTGACATTTTTTTTATCTTTCAATTGAAAAAATATTAATTTTCACATATGTATAAACTTAATCATATGTGCAGAATTATGTATTTTTGTAATTCTCACAAGTTCTCAACACTATATTGGTTCTCAATTGAACCTTTCCATATATATATATATATATATATATATATATATATATATATATATATATATATATATATATGTTGGATCAACTTTCTAAAATCTTAGGGGTCTTTTGTTTAAGCTTACAATGTCTTAAAAAGAGGTAGTTCTATTATTCGATAAGCTCAATGTTATTAAGATGTTTTGATAGTTTTTTCTAATTAAGTCTTAACCTAGCTGAAAAACCACTTATTCAGTAAGCTATTTATAATTGCTTAAAACTTCTAATTGAGAAAAAAATCCCCTAACATTCTATTTGATTAGTGTCTCGCATAACTGGATTTCATATGTCAGTTAACAATTTATTTATTGTTAAACAATATATTTCTTTCCGTTTTTGGTTCATGTATTTTAGTTTTTTTTTCATGACAATTTATTTATTGAAGTTATTATTGATTTATACAACGTTGTGTAGGGAAGGTCTTGTAATTTTCTTTTTTCTTAAGTTGATTTGTTTGTAACTTAGTGTTTTATTCATGCAATCTGTGTCACGTCAAATAATGGTTAAACATGTGTATTTAGATGTTTGCACTTTTCATTTATCAAACGATCTTAACGATTATGTATTCAGATTCAGCAATCGGATCTTATTATTCAGAACTGGTTTTCAGATTTCAGCATTCAGCAATAAGAAAAAATAAAAGACACGTTAGTTATCCTACTATATATTAGTTATCCTACTATATATTAAGTTTAGATTAGATTTTAGACTTTCAAACATCTAGGCAGCTAAATGCTAATGCCTTCAAAATTGGTTTTGACTTTATTATTTAATGATTATGATTGTGATTATTTATATAAAGGAACTTGGCCTATAAAAACATAAATCAATATCCTATATACTTAACAAAATCAATCACATTGTTCAACAGTTAATTATATATATATCTATATTTCGCGTACTTATTATATGGATTTGTATGTATCAGATGAATTACTAGGGGTTTTTGTTCCGATTATAGTGTTCTGGTTATATTCTGGATTTTACGTCATGTTTGAACCTCTAGAAAACTATCGGTTACATTCAAAGCAAGATGAAGTTACTACGAATTTGGTTCCAAGGATAACCGTCGTCAAAAGAGTCCTTTTTCAACAAGTGATTCAATGCGTTGCTACAATCATCATATTCAATGTATGTTAATTTGCTTATATCTTTTACTTATTACTTACAGGTATCTTCTATCTATATGTAATATGTGCAGGCATAAGTGACATTTCCCCTTTTGTGATTCAGATCACTAGTAATGAAGATGATGTTGCCCAAAGTAAAGGGCATTCTTTTATCCGTATTGCTATACAATTCTTTATTGCTATGGTGGTATTCGATACTTGGCAATACTTTATGCATCGTCTTATGCATCAAAACAACTTCTTATACCGACACATTCATTCTCTACATCATCGTCTTATAGTTCCATACTCTTTTGGGGCTATGTACAACCATCCATTAGAGGGGTTTCTTTTTGACATTATTGGTGGATCTATGGCTTTCGTCATCTCAGGCATGTCCCCTCGGGCCTCTATGTACTTCTTCTCGTTTGGTAGCATGAAAGCCGTTGATGACCATTGTGGAATGTGGCTTCCGTGGAACCCTTTCCATGTCCTTTTTAGCAACAATTCTGCTTATCATGATGTACACCATCAACTTTATGGCGCTAAATATAATTTCTCACAACCATTCTTTATATCGTGGGACAAAATATGTGGCACTTACATGCCTTACACACTCGAAAAGAGGGCAAGTGGGGGTTATGAAGTAAAACCATTAAAAGTTGAAAAGGATGATTAATTAAATTTACTTGTTAGTCGACAAAAAATCATTAATATATGTACATGTAAAATATAGGCGTCTAGCTTTACATTTTGCAATACCCGTTCGTAGTTATAATGTTCATCTTATGTATAGTTTTGATGCAAGTATCGTGTGTACGTGTATACATACCGGAATAACCTTCCCTTTATGAGGGCATGCAGCTATACAAAATTAAAACTTTTGGCATATAAATTCCCTCCTTTGCGTGATTTGTAGATTCTTTACTTATGAAGGAGTCAATTTGAATTGTTTTTTATATAGGCCGGGTTAAAAGTCAAATGTGGTGTATGGGCCGGGTTAAAAGTCGCCCATAATGTATTTTAAATTCATATATCTTAAATTGTATATGTGGGCCTGTTGTAATGCATTTAGATGTGTAGTTAGTTAAGCATTAATAAATGGGTTTCAAAGTAAACAAAAAAGTGCTGGTGGGTCAATCTAACCGGACTAATCCCCTTTACAAATCATATCCATTTCACCCGAATCTGAACTGTTACTCAACGTCCCAACGCACCACATGCCCCATCTTTAGTCATCTGCATTGCATACAATTTTCTTCCTTGATTTTGCCATAATTTCTTACTTACTATTTAAGGATACTTATAATGGTATTCTTATCAAAGTTGACATAATTTGTACTTGAACTTCTTTTTTTTGGTCACATCCTCTTCTATAAATTCGATCAGTTAATTGACATATTTCAACTTTCGGTTATTCATTGTGGATAAAAACACATGTCCATTAACTTCACTCAACCAACCTCTATTTAAGAACAAGGATTGATGTTTGTGGGTCAAAATGGCCTTATTTACAGGCCTCCCACTTGTCTCTTACATTAAATTTGATTATGTTTATTAAGCGTGGGCAGTAAATTGTCTCTCCATACTCAACTAATTGCATGTTACTAGATCATATGGTCATAGCATCGATTGTACGATTTCCGACCCGAATTTTCAATCACATAAATAGGCAGTGGTCCAAAGGCCATAGATGGAAAGTTACATGCTTTAACTATGAGATGTGTTGATGTCCAAATTTCAACATTTTGGTAGTAGTTAGGTACTATAATTCCTGCATGAAATAAGAGTACACAAGTTATAATTTTTAGAATTTGTCTACCGTCTTATGGACCATCTTTTATTTTCTTCCACTTGTTATGTTTATCTGCATGGTTCATTCATAGCAAAAGACATTCTGTTCCATGATAGAATGTTTTCTTATAAAGCAATTATTTTGCGCATACAAGCATACATACATACATATATATATATATATATATATATATATATATATATATATATATATATATATATATACACACATATAATATGCATATATTCTTATTCGTACTTGAGTTGACATGACTGTCTTGTATATCAACCACAAAAGCAAAACTTCCCATGTTAATTCCTGCAGACACCTTGTCTACCCAATAATTCGTCACAAGATTCATATATCGTGACCATACAAAGTCCCTTTGTGAATTTTTTAGGATCTCCAGAAAATTTGGTCTCCAATAAATTGACAATTCTCGATTAGTAAAAACATTATGTTTCGAATAACCATCACCAAAATGACCTAGTGGTAAGGCGTTATGTTTTCTGACAAGAGGTTACAGATTCAAACCTCACTAGCCAAACATCTTGGGGTGAAAAGGTTAGAAACGGTCGCGTGGATAACCCGGTAAGGCCCATACATCTGAGTACGAAAAACTCGCCCTCCCCGGTAACCTGAACACAGAAAAACCTTCGCCGTTTACCCATTTATTATGTTTTGAATCTTTTCGTAGTTCTGTAGGAACAAATGATAAATTAGATAACTTTTTGATGGATAAGAACATTGACGTTGTATTTTCTTGCAGTTCTTTAGAAGTATCCCAAAAGTAGATTACCTTTTTATGGAAAAAAAACTTACATTATCTATGTATTCGTATCTTCCTGTAATATAGAAACATCAATCATTGCTTTCGAATTAACTAGAGTGTCCATCAATTAAGGACCACTTTCAATTCTAGTTTTTCTTATTAATTCATCACTGAACAGACATACCTTTAGATTTGGCAATTTAAACCCAAGAAATCGACCCGGGTGGTAGCTAAATGTCCCATTCTTTTTAAATTAATGTAATCATTTATAAAAAATCTTTCATACCTGATCTTGAAATGCAAATTAATTCACTTAGCCAGTTTCTGCTGGAAAATTGAAAGTTTGGTTCATAAAAATTGAAGCAAAGTGGTCCATGAAAAAGATTTGATTTTGACTGTGTTTATATTGGTTTTTGATTATTCTTATCCAAGTTCCGAGACTACTATATATCATTGTGATAGTTTTGATTCTGGCAGTATGGTCACTGTTTAACTTTATCTGGTTCACTTCACTAAATCATATGCCAATCATTTCATTCTATATTCTTTATGCATTTCACTGCTAAACTCTTGGTTGTAGAACAGTCCAAATATGCTGCATTACTAGACCACAATGATTGGCTGTATTACCTTCCGGAGATAGAGCTTTGAGTGGTTGGATAAACTAAAGAATGGCTTAAATGGATCGAACCATACTTCATTATGACCGATAAAATGACAATTTTTTGTTTGTCATTTTTGTATAATATATAGAATAGATATGGTAAAATGAACAAACAGGCAATGGGTAAAAGTGAATATTTTTTGTACGGGATGAAATGGGTTTGGTTGACAAGAAACATTTTTTGCTAGAAAATTTTAATTATGTATAGTTAGTGCCAAAGATACTTAAATTTAGAGTATTTATAGTATAATTTTTCGAATTAAATTAGGAGTTTTCCTTCTTTTATGATACATTTTGAGCGACGTTTGATCTGTTTTCTTATAAGCTAATCTTTTGATTATATCAGTTTGATTTGTTAGAGATTAAACATAATCCAAAATGACCCATTTTTAAGTAATTAATTGGTCGATATTACCACATATAATATAGAATGCAGACAGATATTTTGACTCATGTTATGTGTTATGGTGGAACGCATTAATTGTTGGGTGTTGCGATAACGACTGTCTTTGGTCTGATCTGGACTTTGTTTAGTAAAATGAAAAGAAATTTTTGGCTTGAAGCAGTGTACCTATCTATGCAGTACATACACATCAATGTGTAGTGTACTATCTTTTATGCATAAGGTACAAGTGGATATGCTTAATTACATAGTAGCATGATGAAAAATAAACACAATCATCATTGAAATATTTGCATAACAGAACACTTGGTACACAAAATTAATCAACTCTCCAACTAATTCTTTTGACAAAAACGGGCAAATCTGATCAGTTCACACTTCTCACCTCGACAACGTAAACGGCAATGCAGAGCATGAACTCAAAAGGACTTTTTTTACATGTAAACACACAAATGTAAAACTACTTATTGATTTTGAATGTACAATTGGTGTGAAGCACGCGGTGAGTGTCCTCGAGGGAGTAAACTCATGGGCTTGGTTTCCGCTTGAAACTTCATGATCGGCACCATAGTATCCAACCGGCCCCGCTCTTTCGTGTTGGTGCTATTCGTAACAGCCACCCTGTCACCACCACTCACCACCACATGTTCACCGGCAACTCTCACTGATTTATGACTATTACACCCTGAAAGAATTCCAGTTCCTTTGATCATTCTTTCCATATCACCACTAGCACCACCTGCCTTCACATTCCTAGAAGTTGTCATGTTATAATTCTTGGATGTTTTAGTATCTTCATAATCTGATATAATTGAAAAACCAGCCACACTGGCTGTAACTACACTCCATGCAATGCTGGCTTCACTTGGGGCATACCCGTTTGCGAGTGTTGCATTGCTTGATCTCCCATTCGAAACTTGTCTTGCAAGAAACGAGTTGTTCCCATTATTAGTTGAAAAGCTCTCAATTTCGAATAAATCTGAGCTTGTGTCACTTCCTGCATCGTCGTTTTCCCCTATGATATCAATGTTTTCGGATCTTGGTGTCACTCCATCCCAATTCATCATGGTTAGTTTCCTCTCTAGGCTAAAAGACTTCTTCCCTTTTTCTATAATTGGAGAACCAAAGACCTCTTGTGAATTCCTTCTTGTTTTAACATGAGTAACGTCACCTACTTTCTCTTCTAGCACTTCATTTTTGACTAGTGGACGAGTATTTAACACCGGAAAAGCAAAACAATCTTCTTTTTTCATGTTCATTTTGTTGTCAATGAAACTGCCAGCAAAAGCAACTTTTGCTGGCGGTTTAAGGGGTTCATTGACATGAACCTTGCTTTCGGCGATCTTGATAGACGTCTTATCGTTGCAATTGCAACCAAGGGAGGTTAGTAAGCTCTTAATAGAGCTGGTTTTTCCACTTTTAGAACGATCAATTCTTGAATTGCTACCATTAACCAATAAACCACTCCGACTATTCCAACTTGCTTCCGAATGAACGCTTGGAGTCTTTGATCCATTTTTTGGTTTAGGTGGTTCTTCATCTTTTGCCTGTAAGTTTTTTGGATGATAGATTGTAGGCTTGATGGAATGGGGAGTTCTTGGAAGTTGGTCATCCATGGCTCCTTTGAAGTACTTTTCGGCTCCAAAAATCCCGATTTCTCCATCTTCTACCTTCTTTTTTGTGTTGATTTGAGGTGGGTGAGTGATTTTAACCACCATAGTGTTATCATTCAAGTAAGACGAGAATGATGCATCTTGGATATCCACATTGTTTCCATACAAAGTAACCCGTTTATCGGATGCAATCATGTTGTTACAAATAAGCAAAACAAACCACTACCCACTAAAACTGTGATCTTTTCAAGAACCTATGATCACAAAAATGCAATTTAAAAGCAATTAACAAAAAAGACTTTTCTTTTTGCTTATTATTCTGCAAGGCTTGATGAAAAAAAGCGCAATTTGAGAGCTTAATAGTTATGCAAGTAAAAGAAGCTACCACCCCCTTTAGAAAATTTAGTATTTTTAGCAAGAATCTATGATCAAATGAGGTTTTTGGTATCAATGAACCAAAAAAGGTGTCCTTTTTTTTTTGGTTTTGGTTACAAGAACTGATGAACAAAAGTGGGGTTTGAGAAGTTACGTGTTGTATTGTATGGGTGTTATGAAGAGTTGAGAGTTGGAAAAGTTGTTTGGAGTATGGGGGTTATGAAGATGATGGGGGCCATTTGTTGTATAAATAGGAAGAGTTATGGAGTTATTGAGTTGGTATTTGGTAAAGAAGCCAATTCCATGTGCATATGCTTTTTACACTTTACACTCTCTTTTGACACTTGGTCCCCTAATTAACATAACTTTTTTTTTTCTTTCCCTTTAGAACTCTGTTAGTTCAATCATCTTCTTTCTATCTTTTCAAAGAAAAAGACGATAAAGCTACAAAAATCCCAAAATCCATGCATATATTATCTTTTGATATAAAAATAAAGTTAAATACTTGGAGTTTAGTCTTACTCTTATACCTAGTTAGTATATACTCTTTCCGTCTTAAAATAACTGTCACACAGTTAATTTAATAAACATAATCATTACTGCTTTTACGAGAATGATAGTTTTATCATTAACTAATTAATTACTGCTTTCTTTAAACTTTGTAATTATAATTTCAAGCAAAGATAATATGGTAATGTCGATCAAACTTCCCTATCTATTTTTAATAATGAATAATTAATTTGGTACAAACCAAAAAGAAAAGATGACAATTATATTTAGGATTAAGAATTGGGTATATATTGTTTGGTTAGACTCTAAGATGACTTGATATATATATAAATTAATTTTATAGTTTCCTATGTCTAATTGAGTAAGTTCAAACCATAATCTGTACTTCTTCTTGTGTGTATGAAGTCTCTTTTCTTAACATCAATTAGCAATCTACAAAAATGCTACTAAAAGTCTGAAAATTCAAAATATGTCAATTTTAAAAGATCAACTAAATGCATTGATCGAGCATAAGTATATATTCATATTTTGATTTGCTTATCGATCGATATGACAATTCTAGAGTAAAGCAATGTTGTGACGTCGCTTTCAAATAATCAATTAATCATATAGTACATAAATTACGTATACACGGTGTGCATACAACCACATACGTACCTTTAAAATGCTCAATGTTTATTTCTGTAAAATTAGGCTCAAGAACATATCTAGATAGATTCGCGTGCATGACTTGAGCTTGGGTATACTTGGCCATATGATCGAGACACATATATTTCACTAAATGCATATCGTCCATACACATGCATGATACCGATAAATTGTATTGGTCTGTCGACGACACCTTGGCAACGACGTATCATATAATTTCGTGATATATATAGCATCAATCTTGTCATTGTTAGACAAATGTTACTATTGAGTTGGATAGAAATAGTTAGCATTATATGATTGAATTGAAAAACTTTATTCTCATTACATTTAGTGGTGAATATTGAACACTCTTTTGGCATCATGAAATATATGGAGCATATGCATACATTATATGTTTTCTTGAAACAAATTATATTATGACGATTAGGTATATATATATATTCACTATTTGCAATTAATAACGACAACAAATTTGTTCCATAAATTTTATGAGATATTCGTGTTTTATTTTGCCATTATATTCCAAAATCAAGTATAATTTCATTTTACCATTATAAGTATTATTCTCTCTAGCATTTTTATGATGTATATTTATTTGGATTAAAAATGCGAAATGTGGGAAATAATTTTTTTTCCTTACTTTAAAGCCAGATATAAATATAAATATAATATTTCAAATATTAAACAATGGAACTAAAGCTAGTGTTCACTAATTGTTATGGGTGGTTTCTAGATCTCTTTCCCCATGGTTAAGGTAGTTCATCTTCATACCTAACCACTAATGACCATCATTGATTATGAAACTTAGTTTATATATATATATATATATATATATATTATAATATCTTGTTACTAAATACAAGTTAAGGTCTAAACATCATCTAGTTTTAACTAAAAAAGTTTCTATGAATACACAATTTAGTTGTGACATACATAGTTACATACCACATGTTCATGAGATTATGGAATTTTGAAGAGCTTTGGTTTTTATTCAATTCTAATTTATTTTGATGCAAAATCATGTGCGAAATCGGCTATATCTCAACTCGTATTCTATCGTAGGACGTAAATTTCAGTTATTATAGGTTATTTTGGACTAATTTAAAGTTTATGTGTTATGAAAACAAATTGATTTGTACTTTTAAGTTTTAATGATCCGTTGGTGCAACTTGTGTTGTATCTTACTTTTAAGTTTTATGATTCATTGATGGGCACTGCTCATCATAATAGAATGGAACATGATCTCATTAAATCAAGACCCCACCTTTTTGTCTAATCATTAGCAATTTTTCTTGAATTTTTTTAGTAATTTAGTTATTTTGGGTAAAAATTTCTGACCTTTTTGGCCTTTCCCATACAGAAACAACATGAGTACTGCATCACATATCAACCACAACAGTATGAAAATTTGTTGATTTAGATAAAAGGTAGTGCTAAATTCGAAGTCTATGTAATCGAAAAACTTGAAGAAAAACTCGTATGACTCAGAGCCACAGTGTGGCTATAAGTTTAGAAATCATCTTGAATGTCTGATCAAGAATATCCCAAAGTTATAAAAAGCAACAAATTTTGATGAATGGGCCAGTAGCATTACGTTGTTCTAACAAAATTATGCCAACGGGTAAACGGATTGGGTTTTTTCTATTTAGGTTATTTGGTGATGACGAGTGTATTTTGACTTAGATGTTCGCAACCTAACTGGGGTATTACATGACCGTTTCCAGCCCTTTTTCTGGCCACTGCCAAGATGTTTACTTAGGGATGTTCGAGTCCGAGCCCTTTGTGAGGACATTACGACGTCCATCACTAGGCCACCTGTGATAGTTTCTAGCAAGATTATGAACTAATATTATTAAGTAAAATTCTTGGGTATACATTGTCATTACAAAATCTTAATGATTTTTCGGCAACATATGCATACCCTACCATAGAACACCCTTGAACGGGCCCACCCAAGACTTGGTGACTACATTATAAGAACATAAAGCAAAGATGCCACTTATCTATAACAGTTCATGTTTTGTGTCTATATGGGTTATGTCAATTAAGAAGCTCTTTCTTGATGTGAAAGAGTCTTGGTTGAAAACATACAGATGAGTCCTTGTTACATACCACTTTGACCATTGAATTTGACTTTTAAATTATTTTACTTAACAAGATTAAAAAAAAAGAGTAACAAGAAATGAGCAAAACAAAATCAAGATTACACTTTTTGAATCAATTAATGCTAATTAACTTCACAGTAGTTAAAGTTTTGAAACTACTTAAGATTGATTTTTGTATGGTAATAGTCTAATCTAGCAAAAAGGAAAAAGCAGTAATATGATAAGATAGGCGTTATTTTGTGGCGATTACCGTGAAGATGTTGAGTTAACAACCCAATATTGTTTAACCGCAACAAGTATTTTTTCGGGAACGAAAGGCCCGTCTTCATGATCTATCAGTTTTGTATCCCATCTCATTGACCCGACTATGTTCTTCACCTTCATTAGCACATCCACGTCATCACGTAGTATTACAGTACCTTCAGGGCGCAGGATTCGATCCATTTCTATAAGAATGTCTTCATAATCACATCTACATGGATTGTAATAAAGAATGTTTCAATCTTGATTCCAATCAATGATTTCAAGATAATGTTGAACTTTGAAGTATTCTTTTGTTATGATGTTCTATTTACCTGTCATTGTATAAACTGAATAGACTGTTGGCATGAATGAGATCATACGTTCGTGGGTATGTTGAAAAAGCTTCACACCTGCAATACATTTTAACAATTTTTCACGAGTCCCATTGATGGTATATATTATAAGATGCTATTTCAACCATTTACTAGAGGCGACAGTTGACATAATGGGGGCGGGTTAAGTAACATGTCAAGATGATAATTTTAACATATTAATATTTCTAGCAATCAGACAAAAAGTATTTTCGGATCAACCCAACTGACCCGTACAAAACTACCCATTTTAACCCAGACCCATTTGGCCTATTACTCGAACTGCACCAAATTGCCCATTTTAACACTTCTAGTAGATCTCATTTGTAAATCAGGATTCATACCAGTCATGATAGATGCCAATTAGTCCACGTTCGTATATAACTCCTAGGGTGTTGGTCTCAGCCAACGTCGGGACAACGTTCATAACCCATAATTTTGAAGAGTCAACTGCAGCTGCAAATCCTCCCAAACCCGCATTCATGTCCATGATGTTGCGGTACCTACCTGTGTCAATATATTTATTGAACTTTTTGTAAGCATCTACATGTTTCTTCCACATTCTATTGTCCTTCATGTATGTATCAGAAGAAACTCCTGGTACTGATCCACTCGCTATTCTTGGTGGGACGGCATAAAGCCTATGAGGAAATGGTTTGTATTCTGTTTCATCGCCGTTGGAACTTGTAGGAGTTACACATGTCTCCATTTTCTTGTACCTAAAGTACCCAATAAGAAGTACAATTTTAAGGTTTCATTAATATGTAGGTAAATGTAAAGTGAGTTGCCAAATGGCTGGACTGGATAACGGGTTTAAATGGGTCAGGTTGAAATGGGTCAAAGCGGGTTTAGTTGACCCACAATCTATTTCTGTCCATTTAATATTTTTTGTTAAATATGCAATACGTTAATCATGAGTACAAAACAATAATTAACATATCGATAATAATCTAAATCTTTGAATAAAAACGATTTAGGAACTTGTGTATGCACTAAAATAGACATCATGCAGTTTCTAGCCTGTTTGACCCGTTTCCCTTTTAGTAATCTTTCTCATTTGACCTGTTTTCGATAGATACAAGCCAAATCTACCTATTCGTTGGTAAATGGGTTGAATTTGACAAATCTACCCTCATGTCATGTTAAATCCTAGAAGAAACACAAAATTTAGTACCAGACATCATCGGGATCGTTGGAGCAAAATTCAATCCCTGGAGTATTTTCCATGGGTCGGCATGATTCAATATTTACTTTCTTCTGCCAAATCGCAGTTTCTCCCTTCTCAGATATTTTTTCCCAACAAAGACGTTTAGCAACCTCTTCAATCTTGCGTTGTTCTTCCTCGAGATCCACCATCGTACGTTCCCATGAATTGTAGTTGATTTTCCAATTAATAGGAGGACCCGAAAGCACCCAATATCCTCCAGGTCTAAGTACTCGATCAACTTCCATCATGTATTTACCATCTACATTAACCAACAAAAAAAAAATCAAACTATTTGTGTATAAATAAAAGGCAAACCACTCTACTTCAAATCACAACTATTTATCCTTACCACTTAATCCCCATGGAATCAAACACCGCGAGCAATGAGCCATGTCAAAAGCTTTAGATGGATATGGCATTTTAATCGAACCAAGAACACCAATTACAGCAGGTACCCCTCTTTCAAGAGCAAACTGAACTTGTGCTTCATGATTATCTCTGGGTGCAAATGACATTGCTATCACATTTCTCTTCCAAAGATATGCACCCCAACTCGCTACCTAATAAAAAGTTACATACTTATATTAAAAAGTTCAAAATTTTAACAACCCCATGAACCAACATACATAAGGATTCATACCCCACACCCAGTGTCCAATGCAGTCCTCACAGTCCCATTATCAATTGGTATAACCGAAGCAAGTTGATCAATATACGCATCAGCCCCTTCCGGAAACTGAGTACCGCCACCTGGAAACCTAAAAACATCACCTTCATACTGAATCCAGTTTTGTTTAGCCTTTACAACAGTCAATGCCTTATATGGTGCATTTGCAAAAGGAATGAAATCCCGACTTTTAGGCCATGAAAACGGTGTTACATAACCCTGTGGTGCAGGAACTAGACACTTCAACTTTTCTTCTTGTGAAGGACAATGTCGTTCTCGATAAATCATATCATTTCTTGGAAACTTCATTGCTCTTTTCTGATCTTGACATGGTGTATAATCTGTATTGTTACTAGCACATGACGGAATGTCTTTGACTTTTGTTGACTCGTCAATGGTTTCAGCGTTGCCATTGTGGTGAGTCTCAAAGTTGAGATTTGGAAGAACGTTACAATCTGCACTGGTTTTGGTAATTTCCATGGCCAACATATCTCCTTTTCCGAATCCACTCCTTTGCCATGTTCCCAATAGATAAAAGAAACAACATAAAGCGGCAATTAGAAATATATAAACAGAACTCCTGCTTTTATTGTTTCCTGAGTACAGATTTGTTGCCATGATGCTGCAGAGAAAGTTGCCCAAACATTTAATTAGAATCATTACAGGTGGCAAAATAGGTAGATCAGGTGGTTTGGGTACAGGTCAAAATGGGTTGTGTTTAAAGGGGCCGCCTCTGGTTGGTTAGACAAATCAAGTTTTGTCTATCTCAAAAATTTTAATTCATTAGTGTCAATTATGATTAGTTGATTACAAGATTGCATTACTGCACTGTCTATCTTAAATGGATTTACGAGATAATATATTACCGAAACTAACCCATTTGTCACGCTAATAAGCTAAATAAAAATGAGTTATCTTTTGCATCCATACACTAGACTACAAGATACTGTTATAGCTAAAAAGGCTATATTACATATCAATCAGATTGTCAAAATAGTTGACTTTCAGGAATCCTATAATGTCACCTACTAAAAGTTGGCTTAAACCCATCATTTTTATTGTTTTACCCCCACTAATTCTCAAACAGATGGCTTGGATTACCTAGCTACTTACCCCACAATATATGGCTTAGATTACCTAACTATGATCAAGTTCATATATCCCGGTTCTTGTATTTGACCCAACAATTGACACAACCAAATCAACATAGATTGATCAGCAAGTCCTATTCTTTCTATGACAAGTAGTAGTGCAGTACTATTTGACCAAATGAATATGTTTAAATGTGCACTTAAACAAAAGTCACAAAATCTACTTTGGGAGGTGTTTTACAAGCTAAGCCTGTGTTCCTTATATTACCAAAATATGGTTTGTATATTTTTCTAAAAAGATCATTATGGTAACTTACATTTGGTAACTCGTAACGATTATTATCAGTTCAAAATGTCATGTGGCGGCCACTTTGACAACACATGAGCTCTACAACATCAAGAAAAATGCCATGTGGCATGTCACCTGAACACCGCGTGACTGCGTGAGCGTCATGTCATCAAGAAAAACATGTAGGTGCCACCTAGAGGTCATGTGTGTCACCTCATCAACTAAACTGATTAGTTGATAATAACGCTTAATTTGAAACTTTAATGACATATATGTAAAAATAGTATGCATGACATGACCAAAATAGCTAACTAAAAAACACGCAAGTAACAAACAGTTAACCAAAAAATGTTCATACATAGAATGAATTCCAAGATTTGTAGTTACGTACCAATCGCATGAGAGGACAAACGTTAAGTGATCTTGAAAGAAAGAATAAAAATGGCTTCAAATTACAAAATATTGTTTTTGCATACGAATGAAGAAATGGGGTGTTAAGAATCATGGATTATATATATTTATAGAGATAGAGATAGAGATAGATATAGAGAAAGGATGCCGGCCTGATTTTAAATCTTTTTCTGTTCCATAATTTAATGACAAATACAAATACAATATCTGATCAATGGAGCGTAGTGGCACGATGATTTTGTTAAATATATATAAAAAAATAATTTCATAATAATTTAAAATATTGTTGATGAATAATAGGAGGGAAAGAACTCAAAGAAGTGAGTTGCTAATGTTACAAACACCAAAGGTCAACGATTTATTGTATTTTGTTTTAATTTAGTTTTTGATCGTTGTTCATAACTAACTAGTGTGATATCTCGTGCGATGCACGGTTTCACTAATAAACAGGGTTGATACTATTTGAATATTTGTACAACTCGATCATGATTATTGAACGCATAGTAAATTAAATATAGTACGGTTATACAATCGAAGATCGACAAACTTACTTACTATAATGGACATAAAAGCACATCTGATGACAAATCATTCTAGAATTTTACTACTATTTAATTAAATATGGTCATGAAAATTGGTGAGCAACCAAGTAGCTATTCAAAATAAATCATTGAATTGATGAAATAATCAAAGAACAAAAACTTTAACCTCTTGCACACGTCTTTTGACATCCCTTAATTTTGAGATCTTTCACATTCATTGTCGAGGCGTATTTGTTTGTTTCGAACTTCAATGGATAAGGACCACCCTACAAATAAAAATAAACAGACAAATGAAATCATAAAGATAAAGCAAAAAGTTAAAGTATTGTTGAGAGGTAAACAATCATTTTTTACTTTTAACACTAATAAAAGGCTATTATGAAGGATGTTTGAGTTAAGAATTTATTTATATTAGTTGAAAATGATGTCTTTTCATTTTATGAATTGAAATTTAATATAGAAGCCAAATAATCATTGTGACATGGCATATCAAAAAGTATAATGTCAAGTATGATGAAGTTGTTGCAAAATATAGTCATAGTCTATTTATCATAGTCTATTTATCATGAGATATTAGTAGACTTTGAATATCATGATAAGTTATAGAAAAACTCAAAATTGCCCTTTAAAATATCATAAAAAAATGAAGAGTTACTCTATCAATTGAAAAAAAAATAATACACAACAATTTTACAACTTGTTTAGTCTTTCTTTATTTCTCACTTTTCTCAATGTTGAAAATTTCAATCTCTCTTTTATTCTCTTTAAATTTAAAAAAATGTGAGAAACAAATAATCACTTTGTTTTTTTTTTCGTTCTCACAAATATTTTATACTCAAGGTTTGATTTTCATAAAGAATGAATATGGTGCATTACGTAGTAATGATACACAATTACTAACCACCAATAATTCCAAAGTATATGATCATATATTAAAAATACAACATATTGACTTTAAAACTATTTTTTAAAAATACAAGCATTATTTTAAAAAATATTTAAAAATAATGTATATAGTACCTAAAAATATGATAATGCGTCTACTTCATATCCTATTTACGTTAGTGACTAAATTTTCAAATACTAGGATAGTTTCTATCTATTATCATGTAAAATATTAAAAATTTATTAGTTTATGCTGCTGTCAAGTTAAAATCCATTAATATGCAATATAAAATTCTTGAAATGATTAACCTCAAACTCATTAGAATATTAATAAATGGTAACGTAGTTAAAGTAATTTAAATTCTTGAGATGGGGTATTTAGTTTGTAAAATGATTATTATAAGGGATAATTAGTAACTAGTAAAAACAAAAAAAAAATCTTAATTTCCGGATTCCAATGGATAAGCTGAATTTTAGTCTGCTTGAATATTGCATAATAAATAAAATAAAGGGTTTGACCTTTGAGCTACTCTTTAAAATTTAATTTTTGTGAACGTGTTGGCCACTAATTTAACACTTTGGTTTCACGATCCATTTTAGGGATTATTATTTATTATGGTTAATTAATAGATGGTATAAGAATTCAATATCAAATTTTAGATCTATTACAAAAACATGACATCAAATAAACTTGATTATCCATAAATAAGATAATGTTTATTTAACAACAAACAATTACATTACAACATGAATGAAGAATAAAAATAAATCAGTAAATTAGTGTTCCAAGCTGCTAATTAAAGTGGTGAAGATGATTAATTGTTGGTCCATGTGAGACGAGCAGTGAATTGGATGCTTATCTAAGCTTGACCCAAGAGCCCAAAGATAATATAAGTTGACAATCGGACCATGTCAACCCCGAGCAGCCGAGCCCAATAAAAAATTTAGTCAAAAAACTTTGAACTTTGTGAAAAAATTTATAGTATTTTATCATTGTCAGAATGTGAGATTCAAATGAACTTTGTGAAAATTTATAGTTCTGGAACTTCGGTTCAATGTCAACAACATAGTCAAACTTGGTCCCAAACACAAGCCAAATCACAATCGAGCCAAACTACAGCACCTCAGTATATGATTTGGTTCAATATGACTCATTTAAACCTAGTTTATGAGTACCAGTTATTTTTACCAATAAATTTTAAAGCCAAACAGCCTGCCTTTTGACGTGATTGAACCCCTAGCCAGTAAGAAAACTGAGTTCGGTCAGTCCCCGAAATCTAGATTCCTCTACACTCCCAGTTTTGGGCCTTTTTGTTCTGGTTGGTCTATTTTGTTGTTTTAGCCACTTGTGTAGCATGAATGAGTAGTTTGTCTATGACTTCGCTTATAAGCTTTAAATTTGAAGGATTATAGAGAATTAAGCTGTTAGTGAAGCATGAAGGCTAATAATAAAAACAAACTTACGGGTAAAAATAATGGGCCTCATATTTCAACTATAGTGAAACATTAAGCTGTTGAGATACCGACAATGAATTTTTTTTTTTTAAATTTGTATTTGTAACATGGTTTTGAAATCGTCACCATGTTAGACAACATGACGATATTCACGTGTATTTTACCATCTTCAATAGTGGTCGAAGTGGCAATAACAATGTGCAACAAACTTGACGACATTTTATTGTCATCAACTAAGAAACCAATAAGCTTTTAAGTATTTTTTTTTATTTTTTTTAGCGATCGGATAAATACCAATAAGCTTTTAAGTCTTTAGTTTCATTTTTGAAGTTTTGAATATGGTCTTGATCTGTAACCTACAAAACACTTAAACTCACATGTATGTTATGGTCCAAGTAAAGATTGATAAAAACTGAACTATATTTTTAACAGACGACTATGATGGTCATATTGAATTAATTCAAGTGTCGTTTTATTCAAGTGGTGTACTTTTTACAAGAGTGCAAGTGGAGCTTTTGTATTGATTTATTTGATGTTTGTACATGCAGCTTGCGCCGATGGCATAGTCCGGATATTTGAGTTGGAGGACATTCTAAGCGAAAGCTTCAGGTATGAAATTCATAAATTTTTGCTTTCAACACCTGTTAAATGGAAGTCACTCAATATATATAATTTATATCACGTTGGTATCCAATGCAGATTTAAGAGAATCAAAATGCACAATGAACTTTATCTAACTGGAGTTGCATTTGTGGATGAATCATCATCATCAGTTGTTGTGGCTGCTACTCAAAAGAAATTGTTTTCTGCTTCTTTATACATGTAAGGAGAAAACCCAAGAGGTGGTGATTTCAGTATCAAGTGGAAGCACGTTCTGGCCCATATTGAAAATCAAATCTTAGTGTTAGCTACTAATGGTGGTGCTAAAGGGAGTACTATAATTGTCTCTACTGATGGTACTTTCTTACGACATGCTAAACTAGTAACATTTCCTCACATTACAATAATCGTTGTGATTATTCAGGGATAACAAGGGAGGGATACTTAAAGTAGATAAAATTTATAATTTATGAATGTGGCATTAGGAACATTTTTCATTTTAATTGTTGGTGTACTTATATTGGCAGTACATGTTTTTACTCCTATCCTATCTTCAATATGTCATGCTGTTGAATGAGATTCTTTGAAGGTTTTGAATTTTAGATGTGTTTTCTGGGGTTAATTCTTGAGTAATGCTATATAGAACTAATTACATAGAACTAAAAATGGACCTACTTCTCTCATTGGTTGAATTTTTTCTCTCTTTTAATCTCTTCCAATCAATTTTTCACATCTACCAATCAAATTTTTAGGCCTACATTTAGGTCTACAGGTCTAAGTCTACCGATCATTTTTCATAATTCTTTTAGGTTCTGAAGATGTACAAAGACCTTTCATATGTAAGCAAAAGTCAGAAAACCACATACAAATAGGTTAACCTTCCCTCATTTTCGTTGGTTACTGTTTGATTAGGCTTCTAGTTGCTTTTAAAATATCATGCTCTCTTCTTTCAAGAGGCGAACGTGTAACATTCATTATTGGATCTGTGAGACACCTTGTTACTCCACATCCTATTTGTGTGAATACGACTTTCTTTTCAAAGTTTCATTCATTCTATTACCTTTCACAGGAAATGATATTAAACTCTGGGAAGGAATGTCTGGACAACCACTGCCGAGTACGTCCAGGGTTCGGAACAACATGGTTAGCGTATCGCCAAACAGTCAATTTATTGCTGCAGCCGGAAATGATGTGAAGGTGAAATGCTCAAATAACTTGTTTATATTTCAGCTGTCTTGCTAGACATGTTTAGCAGATTAGTTGCAATGTATATCCATAAAACGAGATAATCTTTACAGTTAGGTTAACATCATATAATGTGAATTAGGCGTATAATACTATGTTCGAAAGGCTAAATACTTTGCACATTTTGTCAAATGTACGGTATTTTTTAGTCTTAATGTAAAATAGTTGTTGACAGAGTGAATATTGGCCTTACATATATCAGTAGGAAATATGGGGCAAGATTGTGCTGATTTATTTTGCACCTTGTGTCCAATTGTTGCGCATCGGATTTGGTGAAAATTGTTGCATTTAGGGGGTGGGGTTTATTGCTGTTATACAAGATCTGAATATAATATGAAATTGATACTCTAGTGTAGTTCTTTTGGTGACCATATACTTGTAAGACTGAGTCGTTGGTAATACTGTGTTGTACCCTCTGATCCTACAAAAAAAATCATTTTTTATAAGGTCAGCGAAGCTTGTTGTTGCTGATGTATATTCCCCTTCTCATAGGTTTTCAGATTAGGAATAGGATAACTTCCTCTTAAAAGCTAAAAAGAAAACGAAGAATTTGCTGACCGACTATTCTAATTAAGTGGACTGTTTAAATCTCGAAAGGATACAAAACATACTTGAAAGGGAAGATTATATGCTAATTCTATGGTGTAAACTATTTCTATAATAGACATCTCGTGGTATATATTTAGTTTTTTCACAGTTGTATGTAATTGAAATGCATGTGCCATTAGATATTCATGTACGACATTAATCATCCTGAAATATTTACTTTCTTAGAATGTATTTCGAGTGTTAAAAAATCTTTATTTCTGATATGTATCTCTTTTACATCTATGAAATTCTTCAATTCAATATTGATTTGTAATTTTCTTTTCATACATGAATGAGATTCGTCACTTCAATATTGTTTCTTTGATACATAATTCCAGTTTTAACATATGTGCACTTCTCCGTACAGTTGTTTGTTTTGAGGTTTCATTAATCTTTCCGAAGAGATTGATTGTGCTTTAATTTAACCGATGGCTTACTGATTAATGCAATTTTTTAAAAGCACAGTTATTATGTGGTCCCATGTGGCTTGAGACTGGAATTTAAGTTATCATGCAGGATGCATGATTGTTAAAGTAATGTGTATCTGATATCGTATTGTGAAATATTTGGACAGGTATTGCAGATAGTGTATCAAGGGAATAGCTCAGTTACGGTTATACCATATAGGACACTGAAAGGCCACGAGGTCATTTAGCTTCTTCTCTTTTTCTCCCTTTTATTAGTTCCTCTACTTGTTTCCATTTTACTTCTAAAATTTACGTCTCCAAGTGTTCTTCGGTGTTCTTCGGTGGTCCATCATAGTCTACTTAGTATTGACAACGTTTTTATGCTCATTAGCTCCTTGAGATTTTGCAATGTTCCTCATGCGTTGTGATTTCTTTCCAGAGTGCGGTTACATGGTTGTGCTTTACACCTGACTCAAAACGGATTATTACTGCATCAGAGGATGGCAGCGTTAGTGTGGCACATCAATGGTATGTATAGTATTATCCCAAGAAATTTATTTGTAATTAGCTCTTTGCATTTTATCTTGCTGCTCAATATAATGGTCTGTGAGGCAAGTTTCCGGAATTAGATTATAGCTTCGCATTAAGATTAGAAGTTTGATATTGTTATCTGGGACCTAGCTGTTAGCCAATTGTGTACAATATGTCCTGGTTTTGATTATTGCTGACTTATTTCATTCATGACTACTATTATTGTACTTCCTTTTTTCGAACACATGTAAATCGCTATTCTTGAAGCTGATGTGGACCCAAAGACTTTAAAGCAGTTTGCGGTTCCACTTGAGGGTTCAATAGATCCCACTACACATTATGAGCGTATCTATATATCGCCCGATGGAAAGGTTTTGGCTGTTACTCAGGGTTCAGTAGTACAATGGCTATCTGTTGATACTGGGGAAGTATTAGACACAGCTGACAATGCACACGACGGTATTTCCAATTCTATTATAATCCCCTATAACGTGTCATGATTACTTCAGTCAAACTGTATTTTATTTTTATATATTGTTTATGAAAGAAAAAAGTTACATTTATTTCTTATAAACTAAAAAATGCTCTGCAGTTTTTTGTCCCAAAATAAGTGCACATATTATGCTTTCATATAGTTGGCAACTTTTTTTGTCCCTTTGCCCTTAAAAGTTAACAAAAAACTTAAATTTAGAATGGACAAGTAACATCATTATCAACGAAACTTATGGATTGATTTGGCCACAATTACAATTTACTTTGTTTTGGCACACTTGTTGCTGTTCTTGATATAATAATTTCACTTGAAATGCTTGCTATATTATGTGTACGTATGCAGGTCGTATCACAAGCATCACATGGGCACCTAAACCTTTTTGTGTCGGTTAGTATTATGTCATCTTTTACTTTATATAAAGATAAAGATTATGCAAACCAGTGAGGGGTCCTTTATGATCCATATATAAAGGGGATGAGGTTTGTGCAGCTAGTGTGGTTTGAACCTGAGACCTCTTCACTAGACCATCTTGGTGATGGTTTTTATCAAACCACTATTTGATGTCCTAAACCAAGTGTTGTTTATTGTTACAGGAGACAAACGAGTCATTGTTTTAGCTACATCGGGTGTTGACAAAAAAGTTAAGTTGTGGGCAGCTCCAACTTTTTGATAGACCAACAAAGCAGTTTGTAAAATACAATCTTTAACCAACTAACATGGAAGCTCTCCCTAGAAAGTTACCCACTTACTGGTAGCACATCAAAGAACAAGATTATTTTCTAGTAATATTACACTAAGCAAACTAACTTGACCCGTAGCCCGGGGTACCCCTACCTATTAGGTAGCTCCGCCTCCTAGAGCCCATATGTGCTTAGATGTTGATTGGGGTATGCGAAGCCCATTCAATTCGTAACAGTGGTATCAGAGCAAAACCAGATTCGGTCATGGTGAAAAACCTGTGATAATTGGAAATCGAAATCTGTTGGAAACAAGGAAATGCGTCTTGTTCAAGAAGAGTACTTGGAACCGCAAACGGGAAGAAGTTCTGGGGAAACTTGGAAATCTTAGAATAGAGAAAAAGCGGGAAGTTTCAAAGATACGGGAATTGGCGCGGAAAAGGGAATTGGCGCGAAAGATGAAACGTGCTAGATGCTACATATGTAGGATCAAAGGGCACGCCTTCTGGAACTGCCTAAACCGAAACACAGACACTTATCACAAACACACAAAACCGAAACCTGAGATGAAAAATCAGAAAAGAAACGTGGTGGCTGTCAAGGAGTTTGAAACGAATTCATGCCAAATTCGAAGAAAGGCTTATTCGATGGTGATGGGGACAGATTCCAACAATTGGAATCTGATTTGGTACGTAAGCAGAACCTTTTCTAAACATGTAGCATCGTCAATGGAAGTATTCGTTAATTTTAAATCCTTAGATGATGAAAATAAAGAAAAGGGTTGTGTTATTCGAAATAAAGGAATTGGCGAAGTCTTGGTTACTTGTAATGGTTCTGAATTGATTGTCCCTAGTGTTTTGTATGTGCCGAATTTGGGTATGAATATGCTTAGCCTCTCACAATTGAATGCTCAAGGTTTTGTAGTTGAATTTTTGGAAAAACACTGTGTGATAAGTAGGATGTTTGAGAAAGTGGAAATTGGTGAAACTAGTTCGAAAACTAGGAATGATGAAACCGAATTGGTACCCTTTGATGAAGAAAAATTGGATGAACTCGAAAGAAACATAGGAATAGACATCACTAAAAGGATGTTGGTTGAACATGAGTCGAAATTGCGATAGGATTGGTCTCAAGCAACAAGGGGTTCTATGGTGATAATTATGGGAAGGAAATGGTTATTCCCACTGATCTAAACCATGTAGTTGAATTTTTAGATCAGATTATAGTTGGAAAATTTGGTGAGAATGTGAAGGATATATATTTGAAGAACTTTGACAAATTGGTCTTATGGTTTCATAAGGAGTACTTAGATTGCCCACTCATGAATCAAATGCCATTAATGATTGGAAGCAAACAAATCAGTTTGATGGATTTGTTTAGGACAGTCAAAGAGATTGGAGGGGCAAGGGACACCTATGTCAAAGGAAAATCGGGATGTGTTGCAAATGCACTTGGTTTTCCAAAGGAGTATGCCACATAATTGGAAGAATGCTATGTTGAAAATTTGCAACAAATGGATTTATATTATGGAGTGGCGAAAAAATTGCTGGAAGTAGCCGATGAGGATTATGTAGTATGGGAAGGCATGAAAAGAAAACTGGAAGTTGATACAGTTGTTGATGGGTTTATGACTTTCATGGTAATAATGAAGCATGCACCTACAGCCATGAAGTATAAAGACTTATTTAAAAGGAAAATAAACACTTTAGTGGAATGGTTTCACAAGGAATATATGAATTGTGTCTTTGAAGCTTCACTGCCTCCACAAATTGGGAACACCGAGATTTGTTTATTCGACTTGTATGTTTTGGTGGAAAGTATGGGAGGAGGTGAAGTTGTTAGCAAGAAAGAACAATGGGATGAAGTAGCCTTGAGTTTCGGAATACCAAGTTGTTTTAAGAACTGTTTTCAAGGAATATTTAGTAGATACTTGGAGATGCTAGACTCGTATTACAGGAAAATCATGGAAGAAAGGAAGACTGTCAATGAGGGCAGGGGTGCAGGAGTTTCTACTGCAAAGAACATTGATCTTAACGAAGACAATGGAGAAAACATGATGGCTGGAAATGGAGGATACGAGGAACAGAAAGACGAAACAAAGGAAGGTAACGCTGCTGATCAAAACCGTGTTGAATCAGAGGAACAGGAAGAAAAAAGGGCTGCTAATTATGACTATGTTAACGTTGTATATGATGATGGGGAGAAACTTGTGATAACCATCGATTCAGAATCGGACAACGGCAAGGAGCCAAGTGAAATGGACAGCAATAATGAAGAAGAACCAAGCATCGTGGAGTATTGCAACAGTGATGGAGAAAGCCTGGACTCGATAGAGGTCACACAACTAAAAGAACGCATTTGTCATTAAGGGGAGTATTGGACTATAATGACAAAAGGTTTAGTCTAGGTATGAAAGGTCTTAAATTAATAAAGGTTGCAACTTGTAAATATGTATGTTTGTGACAGTTAATAAATTGCACAAACCGTAACCCTTAGAATAGACACCACGGTTCATGAATACCGTTTCGTGTCCTACAGTGTGTGCATATATGTATTAACTCTCAATTATATCAGTTATATTATCGTTGTGTGTATACATGGTTCATCCAAAGTACAAACAGATTAACAAGGGTATGCGAAGCCCATTCAATTCGCAACATGGGGCACATCCCATATAGGGGTCTTTATGGGTGCTATCAATCTTGTTTTTGCAAGAAGTTATGTCTAAAATGACTGGAAATGGTGGTTTTTACTTTTACCAGTGACTCGGAGTTTGCTGTGTAATGCCCTTTTTGTGGCTGTTTTGTTTCCGGATCAACATATTATATGCTAAAAAAATAATCTGAAGTGTAATATATTATTAAGGGATACAACATTTTAATTCAAAAACCATAGTACTAATATTCAACACTAGTATAGTAAGTTCTGGTCAACCTTGGAAGTTACCTGTTTAAACCCAGTAACCAAGTTATCTATTGTGCACTAAAAATCCTAAAAGACGTTGGTGGTGAATACTAAACAATGTCTCATAAAAGATAACATCCATTTTTCTCTTTCTATATGTATAATAATGATAATATTTCTATAGAATGGAATATGATAAAGTGTATATTAGTACTTGAATAAATAAGACTCGTATACTGGTTATTATATTGAAAGCTTGAGCTGGCTCACTAAATCCATCAAATCAAATATGAACAAAAAAATCTGACGTTGTTACAAATAATTTCCTCAGTGCAGAGAACTCGACTAGAATAAATTTGACTTGGCAAAACTTGTATAAATTTCCTCATTTTTAATCATGTTTAACGTGCATTTTTAACCATAGAAGTTATATCGTTTTTGAATTCTTAGATCCTCACTGACTAATTCCGACTACATTTTGTTTTAACACGCACACGCGCAAACAATACATTAAACACCTTCAAAAACAGTCATTGAAATTCAAAGAACTGGTATTTAGTGAAAAAAGGATATCAATTTTTTATACGCTTAAAATTTTTACATGAACTAAAAGGTGGGTGGTTATTATCAAGGTACAAGTACCTTGGCTTTGTATAGCATTTTCCAAAATTTATATCGATATTAATATTATGTGATCCATCATACCTTGAGACCATAATTAACACACTTGACAAACAAGAAAACACAAATTTGAGTAACTGAACATACACCACAGTGAAGCATCCAAATTCTTAAAACCATTTTCAGTCGAAACATCCAAAAACATATACAAAAAAACTACAACACACCAAAGTCAGCTTAAATGGTTTCTTGTGCTCTTTACAAGCATGTAGTTTCTGTCCTTGCATTAGCTCCCTTTGCCTCAGGTCAGAAATGACACAGACTGAAATGCATCCTTAAAAAAGATAACATCGTATAAACGTTAACACAATTCATCTCTTTACTGTATATTACAAATTATGAGTCCTAACAGCAGCCTAAAGGGTGGGAATATTGATGATTGGCTCTTGGAAATTACAAGGATTAGCAAGAAAAATAATGATCAGCTCATAATTGCTATAAAATAGTGTTGCATGTATGAACCAATTAGAAGTTTGTAAAACATATATACTAATAGAGCCGTATCATTTTATTGGACTTCCAACCCACCATCACAACCATCAAGGTAAAAATTAGAAACTACTATCAAGAATCATGATAAACAGCTACTTCTCTTACCATTACTCATCATCGTAAACAACTAAATTTTACCTGATCCATCAACAGTGGGTTGTAGTAGTCGTTACCCCTACAAGTGGTACCCTCGGCCCTACGCACCATCCCACTACAACAATCATCGTCAGGAACAGACCAAAGAGCTGCAGGAAGATTTAAATATTTTAGATAAATTAAAACGTACATCCGAGACAGATACTTAAAGAAAAGAAAGTGGACCGTAGAGATGGCAAAACGGGGGGAGGTTTTTGGTTTGGATTGGGTCGTGTTGAGTTGACCTGTAAACACTTTTGATCCTTTTTATATAAGTAGATGTATAAAAAGAAACAAACGAAATTGTAATGATAAATTGATAATATTCCAAAATTTCTAACAACAGTGTGGGCAACTTTTGACCCGTTTGATCCATCTTATATACGTATCATGTAGTTAGCTAGCTTATTGATTAAGAAGACACATAACCAAATCCGAACTATTCACAAGTAAACGGGAGGAGATGCCATTACCATACTGCCATTTAATTCTATAACTATCAACAATAATTAGGAATATAAATAAAACTCAGGATAAGCTTATTTGGTTGGGTTAACCTGGATTAGTTCTTCGCTTACAATCTGGTGGAAAGTGGAACCGAGTGTGTTCATCAAGTTTAGCGAGCAGACCTATTGAGTAATCAACACATTGTAGATTCTTTACTAAAAGGATGGTATATTAAATATACACAAAAAACAATAAATATTGACAACTTCTTTCCTCCACTCAAAAGGTCATAAACTTTTCCTTATGAGACATAAGTAGCAATATTTACAGGTGATGTCGAATACTAACCTTTCCAAACTTTATCATGGAGATGTTTAAGGCAATGACTCTCATATATTGTTTTACGTCGCTCAGGATCTGTAAAATGGTACAGACAAAGTGAGAAACTCATTCCATGCCAGTTGGGAACAAGGTCTAAAGCTTACAATAAAATGTAGAGCGGAATATAATTTAAATTTCAAAACAAAGGGAGAATAAAAACCTTTCAAAGATCTAAATAACGAGCTCAACCTGTGCAGTTTCTCTTCACAGAGATCTGCACACAAACCCCATTGTTAATGAAGAATGTTACCAAAAAAACAATCCTAATTAATGTGCAAACAACACTTACTCTAACGTACTTAACGAATGCCAACTCTTTAGTTAACCTTTCATTACTAACTAATTACTAATTATATAAGGTGGATACAAATACAAAGCATTGTGAATATCTTTTTATCCACATCAAAGTTTTGGTAAAGAAAAGAAAATGTAGCAATTAATTTGATAAATGATAGACCGACTAACCGCCCATAGTTTGGCATATAGATTTCAGGCAAGACAAGTAAGATGCTGCCATTGCTTTCGTACCTACATGGACAACAAGGAAATTAAAACATAGGACAGTGTTGGGTCTAAAGATGGCTAGAGAACTTGATCGAAGATTAACACTGCTGGTTAGACTACAACTGCTAGTTACTACTGGTGAAGAGGAGTTTCTACTGTTGGTTCAAAAGTTACTACTGCTACCGGGTTTTACACTACCAGTAGAAACAGTTACTACTGGTAGAAAAGATTGAGTTAGTACTGTTAGAACAAAGTTAGTGGTGCCGGGTGAAGTTTCTACTGCCAGTACAAAGTTTCTACGGGTGGAGTAAGTTAATACTGTTTATAACTTACTACTGGTTGAGTTTATACTGTTCTCGGAAGTTTCTACTGTTCTTCAGAAGTTTATACTGCCCGTGTAGTTTCTACTGTTTATGATTAGAGCATCTTTTTAACCAAGTGGGCCAATCAAAAGTCTTCTCTGCAAAAGCAAAAGCGCTCAGTAAAACAGAGCATGACTCAAGACGATAGGAGGATCAGATAGAAAGGTTCTCTGCATTAATTACTGTAGCGTGTAATTGGAGCTCTATAATTCTATAAATAGAGCTCCTTACCTTCAATAGAAATCATCTCAGAATCTTAGCATCTCAATATCTAGCCCGTATAATTGTCATTTGTAAGCTTCAAGGTTAATTGTAACCCTGATACTTAAGTGTATTCGTATTATTCAAGGAAATAATATTGAAGCTTTTTGATAATTCCTTCGCTTTTACTTATTATTAATTTGTGCTTGAATCAAAGTTAATTTTACTTGTTAATTATAGATTACTATTCCGCGGTATTTCTATAAATATTCAATTGCAATAATTATTGACCCGAAAGGTTCAATCGATCCTGTCAATTGGTATCAGAGCTTTGTTACTTAATATCAACTTATAAATTGATATCAGAACGCTGTCTCAATAGCATTGAATTTTAAAAGAAGTTGAAAAATCACTGTTCCATTAAGTTTTGATTAATCTCTGTTTTTCTTTAAATTTGTTTTAAAATTCACTGTTCCATTGAAGTCTCTTAAATTCTGAAACATTCTTTATAAAAATGACTTCTGAAACTACTGATGGAGTTCAGGCCACAAGAATTCCCATGCTCAAACCTAATGAGTATGAAAAATGGAAAACCAGGATTAAGCAATACATGCTTCTTACTGATTATTCCTTATGGGAAGTCATTGAATGTGGACCCAAATATGCATTAAATACTGATGGCTCTAGAATTCCTAGATCACCACCAACAAATGATGCAGAAAGAAAAATAAGATCCACAGAATTAAAATCTCTAAGTACTCTGTTAATGTCCATACCATATGAGTACCAAAGACGATTCGAAAAATGTGATGATGCCCAAGACCTTTGGAAAGCAATTGCAAAACGTTTTGGTGGCAATGAAAGCACAAAGAAAACTCAAAGATCGATTTTAAAACAAGAATTTGAAAATTTTATGGGTATAAAAACGGAAACTCTAACTCAAACTTTTGATAGATTTTCAAAATTAGTTGGAGACTTAGAAAATCATAATGTCAATATTGACAAAGATGATTTAAACAGAAAGTTTTTAAGGTCCTTAGGAGAAGAATGGACCATGTACACTGTATCATTGAGACAAGGGAAAAACCTTGATGAGAAAGATTTAGATGACTTATATAATGATTTAAGATCATTTGAATCAGAGGTTGAAGGCAAGAAACAAACCTCTACTTTTTTAAATAATGCTGCTTTTTTGTCCATAAATAAACAAACATCTGAAAATCTAAATCAATATGGAACTACTTCTATGAGTCATGGAACATCTTCCAATGAAAAACCAAATGACTCAGTTTTAGAAGCTTTTTTTGCTAGTCATGTGAACTCTTCACTAACCAATAGAGATCTAGAACAAGTAAATCCTGATGATTTAGAAGAAATGGACTTGAAATGGCAAATGACCATGTTAACCTTAAGAGCAAAAAGATTCATACAAAGAACTGGTAGAAACAACTTTGCATACAAAAGAGATGATGGTGCAGGTTTTGATAAAAGCAAAGTTGAATGTTTTAACTGTCATAAACTAGGTCACTTTGCTAGAGAATGCAGAAACACAGAAGGAAACAATCAAAGAACTGGAAGTTTCAGTGGAGCTCAAAACAGAAGTATTCAAATTCAAAACTTAACTGCATTAGTATCACAAGATGGACTAGGTTTTGACTGGAGTGACCATGCAGAACAAGAATTTGCACAATCAAGCTCTTATGGCAATCACTGAATCAGAACCTTCTTCTGAAATTCCTTATAAGGTACAAAGCAAATTATGTTCTTCTATTTGTAAGAAAACTGTTACACATTATAGAGATCATAATGCTAAAGTACTTAAGGAATTTGAAAAAAGTGAAATCATGAACAAAGCATACATCAACACCATTGAAAAATTTGAAAAAGAGATCAAATCATATCAAGAAAATGAAACACAGTATGATTATGATCTTAAATATGCAAGATGGGAAAGGGATTGCTTACAAGATAAGATAGATGAGCTAAATAAAAAGCTGATAGAAGTTCAAGTTGAAAAGGATAGCATTCAGCTAAAAGCAGGTGATCTAGATAATGCTTCCTCTAAACTTCAAAATCTTCTAAATGCTCAAATTCATGATAAGCTTAAAACAGGATTAGGTTACTCTAGTGTTCCACCACCTTACAACAATAATTATTTTCAAAAGACCAAAATAGATACAAGTGACTTAACACAGGAAGTCCAAACTGAAGTTGTTGAGGCAAAAACAGTTAAAAGTCTAGAAAAACATGATAAGGTTGGAGAAAACAAAGAAGTGGCTAAGAAAACTGGAAATAATGAGAATACTGATCTTACTAAGCTAGCATCTAAAATTGGTAAAACTAAACTAGCAGAAGGTAAGAAAATGTTTGAAGAAAAGGCAAAAATGAATCAAAAATCTAGAGATAGATTAGGATCTGAGAAAAAGGAAACAAAAGCAATGAATAAAAGGCAAACTGTTAATAATAACTGTGTTCATTGCAAATATAAAGCAAGCTTCTCTTCACAAAACTTTTTGAGCCCAAGAGGAAATCAAAGAAACTGGAACCAAATGGTTTTACAAAAATTGGGACAAAACTTTTCAATTATAAAAAGGAAGAACTGCTTTATATGTGGAAGATCTAACCATCTTCAACATGACTGTTTTTATAATCCTAAGAATACTCAAAGGATAGTACATTCAGCATGGAAATCAACTAACAGAGTCAATCAAACAAATTTTAAAAGAAACTCTGTTAGTACTAGTAAAGAAATAAAAGCAAAGAAAACTAACAGTACTAAAACAAAGAAGACAGTATTAAAAACTAATATGCATATTAATGCTGCTAAACCAGTTAATACTGTGAGAACAGTTAATACTGCTAGGCATTTTAATACTGCTAAACCTTTTAATACTGTTAATCATACTACTGCTACTTTAAAGAAAAGCATTTCAAAAATCAGTTGGTGTTGGAAACCAGTGGCAACAGAAATTTCAAACACCAAAAGTGCATCAAAATCAATGACCTTCAACAGAGTTGATGCACTTGGGAAGCCCAGAACCTCTCTGGTTTGGGTTCCCAAAAGAAATTAATTTTTCTTTCTTTTAAATGTGCAGAGCAAAAGAAACTTATGGCATATTGACAGTGGATGCTCTAGACACATGACATGAGACAGGTCCAAGCTACAGAATTTAAATCAATCAATGGTGGACATGTAGCATTTGGAGGTAATTCAAAAGGAGGAAAAATTACAGGAAAAGGTATGGTGAAAGGTGAAAGACTGAACTTTAATGATGTTTACTTTGTTGAGGAACTCAAATACAATTTGTTAAGTGTCAGCCAAATCACAGATAAAAGGAACCCAGTTCTTTTTACAAACACAGAATGCTTTATTCTTTCTGAAGATTTTAAACTTGATGAAAGTAAAATTTTACTCAGAACTCCCAGAAAAGATAATGTCTATTGCTGTGATTTGACAAAATTGAATCCTCAACAAAATATACACTGTCTTTTATCAAAGGCATCAGTTGATGAATCTGATCTATGACATAGAAGGATGTGTCACATGAATTACAAAACAATCAATAAACTTGTTAAAGGAAAACTTGTCAGGGGATTACCTGAGAAGACATATTCATGTGAAAATCATTGTATTGCATGTCAAAAGGGCAAGCAACACAAAACTTCTTTTAAGACCAAAATTTTGAATTCTATTTGTTCTCCCTTACATCTACTTCATATGGATTTATTTGGACCAACAAATGTAAGGAGCATAGGACATAAATCATATTGTTTAGTGATCATTGATGACTTTAGCAGATTTTGTTGGGTATTCTTTCTTAGAACTAAAGATGAGACAGGTGAAATACTTAGATCATTTATTACTAAGATAGAAAATCAAACCAATAAAAAGGTTAAAATCATTAGAAGTGACAATGGTACAGAATTTAAAAATCTTGAGATGGATAAATTCTGTAAATTCAAGGGAATAGAAAGACAATTTAGTGCTCCTAGAACTCCACAACAAAATGGAGTTGTAGAAAGAAGAAATAGGACACTAATTGAGGCTGCTAGAACTATGTTAGCAGATGCTAAGCTACCATGACCTTCTGGGCAGAAGCAGTTAGTACTGTTTGCTATGTTCAGAACAGAGTGTTAGTTGTCAAGCCTCACAATAGGACACCATATGAGTTATTCTTTGATAGAATACCATTAGTCAGCTTTCTTAAACCTTTTGGATGTCCTGTCACTATTCTGAATACCAAAGATTACTTAGGCAAGTTTGAGAGCAAAGTAGATGAAGGAATCTTTGTTGGATATTCTACACAAAGTAAAGCTTACAGAGTATTCAATCATAAGACCAGAATTGTTGAAGAGACCTTAAATGTGACCTTTAATGAACACTCTGTTAACACTGTAGGAAAAGGTCCAGAATGGTTGTTTGATATTAATGCACTAACAGAATCTTTTAGATACATGTGTGGATCATCAAATGCAGGAATAACAGAACAAGAAGTTGCAGAGAAGAAAGAAAATAAATCAGAATATATTATCTTTCCTATTTGGTCTGTTGATCCACCAGAAATATATCAACCATCCTAGAGCTTGGTATGACACTTTGTCACTATACCTGCTGCAGAATGAGTTTAATAGAGGAGCTATTGATAAAACCTTGTTTACAAAGAAAATCAATAATGATATTCTTCTTGTTCAAATCTATGTGGATGATATCATTTTTGGATCCACAAAGGATTCTCTTTGTAAAGAATTTGAAAAACTCATGCATCAAAAGTTCCAGATGAGTTCCATGGGAGAATTAACATTCTTTCTTGGACTACAAGTTAAACAGCAGCAGGATGGTATTTTTATAAGTCAAGGAAAATATGTAAATGATATTCTGGAAAAGTTTGGTTTCAAAGATGCAAAGATTGCAACCACTCCGATAGAAAAACAGAAGCACTTACATGCAGATTTTGAGGGGGAGGATGTAGATATTCATCTATACAGATCTATGATAGGTTCTTTATTATATCTAACATCTTCAAGACCAGATATTATGTTTGCTGTATGTGTATGTGCCAGGTTTCAAGCAAATCCTAAGTTATCTCATCTACATGCAGTCAAAAGAATCTTCAAATATTTAAAGGGTCAACCAAAATTGGGCCTTTGGTATCCAAAGATGTCATCTTTTGATCTTATTGCATATACAGATGGTGACTATGGAGGATCAAATATGGACAGAAAATCAACATCTGGTGGATGTCAATTTCTAGGGAGTAGATTAGTCTCATGGTAATGTAAAAAGCAAACCTCTGTCTCAACATCAACAGCAGAAGCAGAATATGTAGCAGCATCAAGTTGCTGTGCACAGGTACTCTGGATTCAAAATCAATTGATGGATTATGGTTTGAATCTTTTAAATACTCCTATGTTTATTGACAATTAAAAAGGATGTGCATACTGAGGTGCCATCTACCGCTCAAGATGATGATAATTTGATTAGAGAAATGATAGTGGTTGAGACAGCTCTCACTCCAACCCCATTGGCTACAGATTATCCAATTCTAGATTGGTTTTTCACAATGGGAAATGATAAGAAGAAACATTATAAAGTTGTGAGAGCTGGAGGTATAGAAGAAAAGTATGCTGCAATACTGACCATATTCAAAAGCTGTACCAGAAGAGACTTGGATCAGTTCTGGGAAATTGCACAAAGAAAATATGCCAAGCAGGGACAGTTTGATGATAATAAGCTTCTGTATGATTGTCTTCTTCAAATGTATGAACCCAGTATGGAGATGAACATATTCAAAAAGGGGTTTGTTCCTGTAAACAAATGGTATTGCTATGACTTGTGCAGAGTACATGTTATCCACCAGAAAGATGCAGAAGTTGGATATTTCCTAATGGATAAGGAATATCCCTGGAATTTATCTGTGCTCAAACATATGCTGCAACTGAAGGTGAGCTGTGCAAATCTCAGAGTTGCTTCAGAACTGATCAGACAAATCCAAGCATATCTCCAGAGCAAATTAAGAAGAGAAACTTAATCTATATGATTGAGAGATTAAGTTTAGGGGGAGATTGTTGGGATATAAAGAAGTTAGTACTGCCAGTTCACTTCAAAGTTTCTACTGCCAGAGCAAGATGAAGATTAGTACTGCCAGATATCAGAGTTAGTACTGCCAGAAAATTACAGGATTAGTACTGCCAGTACATTTTACAAAGATTAGTACTGCTGCATGATTTCTGCCATTTGTACTGCTAGACCAATTTTCATTGTTTCCACTGTTGGCTCGATTTACAGAGTTTCTACTGCTGCTTGTTTCTACTGCTTAGTGGAGCTGACAGACTACCCAAAAGTAAAACAGTAAAGCATATTTTACTTTATGGACACAGAGCACGCTTGAAGAGTTGACTTATATGCATTAATTGCTATAACGTGTAACAGAGTGTCTAGTTTACTTTTGTGGCATGCTTAACATTGTAACTTGTGTAAATCCTAGTAGTATATATAAGAGAGCAAGCTTAGACAGTAAAAAGATAGATGAGATAGAACGTACACATTAGTTAGCTTCAAGGTTATTGTAACCCTAATACAATCAAGTGTATTCGTATTATTAATCTTAATAATATTGGAGCTTTTGTTATACAATTGTGTGTTCTTTGTCTATTAAGATATAAACATCTATACAAAAACATACATACAACTTCCAAACTTAACAAGTATTATTCCGCAAATTTCTTGTTAAGAAGTTCAAGCATAATTACATTTAATCTTGATCTTGATCAAGTCGATCCTGACAAGTGGTATCAGAGCAGTAGGTTGCTTTGAACTTTTGGAAGTCAAAATTTAGTTTGTTTAAAAGCTATTTTAAAAACTTTTAAAATGTCTTTTGAAGAAACTCAGGCAAACAAAATCCCCATACTCAGGCCAGATGAGTATGATATGTGGAAAAATAGGATGAAGCAGTACATGTTGCTTAAAGACTATCAACTATGGGATATTTGTGTAAATGGTCCTAAGTATCCTGTTAATGGTGATGGTGTCAGGATTCCAAGGGCCCCACCAAGTACAGATGCTGAAAGAAAGGAAAGAGCTACAGAATTTAAAGCTCTTAGCATTCTATTGATATCCATTCCTAATGAATATCAAAGAAAGTTTGAAAATTGTGAGGATGCAAAGGTTCTTTTAGAATCAATAGAGAAAAGATTTGGTGGCAATGAAAGCACCAAGAAAAATAAAAGATCCCTTTTGAAACAACAATTTGAAAACTTTAAATCTGTAAGGACTGAAACATTAACACAAGTTTTTAACAGATTTTCTAAACTTGTGGGTGATCTTGAAAACCACAATGTTAAGATCGACAAAGATGATCTTAACAAAAAGTTTCTAAGATCACTTGGAGATGAATGGACCATATATACTGTTGCTTTGAGGCAGGGCAGTAATTTGGATGATAAGGAGCTTGATGATCTATACAATGATCTAAGATCATTTGAGCCAGAAGTAGAGAACAAGAAACAAGCCAATGGTTACACTCCAAATATGCAGAATGCTGCATTTATGTCATCAGGAGGAGTACAGGTAGATCCAAACTCAGCATATGTATCTACCTCTAGTGTTACAGGTTCTGCATCTGGGTCATCATCAAAAGACAAAACTGGTGATCAAGTGTTAGAAGCATTCTTTGTCAGTCATGTGAATTCATCTCTGACAAATGAAGAACTTGAGCAAGTTAATCCAGATGATCTTGAAGAGATGGATATTAAATGGCAGATGGCCATGTTGACTGTAAGGGCAAAGAGATTTATGCAAAGAACTGGGAGAAACAACTTTGCATATAAGAGAGAAGATGGAGCAGGATTTGATAAGAGCAAAGTTTAGTGCTTTAATTGTCACAAGATGGGACACTTTAAAAGAGAATGCAGAAGTCCTGAAAGAACCAATGATAGTGGCCAAAGGACAGGGAGCTATAATGGAATGCAAAGAAGAAACATTCCAATTCAAAACAATTCAAACTCAACAGCACTGATGTCACAAAATGAGTTTGAATTTGATTGGAGTGATCAAGAAGAGCATGCTGTTACAAATCAAGCTCTAATGGCCATTACAGAAGCAGAAGCGAAATCTCCTGAAGTGCCTCAAGAGGTACAAAATAAATTATGTTCATCTATCTGCATGAAAACTGTTAAACACTATAGAGATCATAATCTATTTATCTGTGCTGAACTTGAAAAATGGGAAGTTAGGAATAGAAGCACAATTGCATCAATTGAAAACCTAGAACAACAAATAAAAGCATATCAGAAGAATGAATCACAATATGTGTATGATATTGAATATGCTAGGTGGGAAAGAGATTGTCAAAAGGACAAGGTTGATGAATTGAGCAAAGATTTAGAGAATGTGAGAACTGAAAGAGATAGCATTAAACTGAAAATAGAAAATCTAGAAAACGCTTCTCAAAACGTTCAAAATCTAATTAAATCTCAGATTCATGATAAACTCAAAACTGGATTGGGATACAACAATGTTCCTCCACCTTATAACAACAATTACTTTCCTCCTAAAAGTGATATTGAGATTGAAACTTTAAAGGAGAATGTAGAAATTGAAGTTGTAAAGGCTGATCCAATCAAAAGTTTAGCTGAACCTGAGATAGATTTAGATAATGTAGAAATCACTAGTTGGGTATCTGATGATAATGACATAGAAGGAGAACTTACTGAGCTAGTTGAATAAACTAAGAAAGATATTAAGAAAGTAAGTAGTGCATCAGATACTATCTTAACTGGTAATAAACTAGCAGAGGGTAAAAGATTATTCAAAGAAAAGGCTAAGTTTATATCTACTCAAAAGAAGAACACCACTAACAAGAATGAAAAGAATCAAGCCTGTGATAAGTGTACTTGTAAAGCAGGTATTCAAATACCATACAATTATACAAAATCTGTTCCTAGAGGAAATCAAAGAAATTGGAACCAAATGGTTTCACATAAACTTGGAAAGGGATTTGTCATGATTAAAGAAAAGGCTTGTTACATCTGTGGTAAAACAAACCATCTTCAGAATGAGTGTCATCATAATCCAAGAAATAAAAGGGTTATGAGATCACCACGGACAGTTACTGACAGAATTAATCATCACAACTTTAAAACTAAAATTAATTCTGTTAATACTATGAAGAAAATAAAGGCTCAATCAGTTAATACTGCTGTGTCAAAATTTAATACAGCAACATTAATCAGAAACAGAGCCAACAGTACTAAGATTCAAGCAAAATTACATTTAATCTTGATCTTGATCAAGTCGATCCTGACAAGTATTGATATTGTGATTATTTTTAATACTGCTATCCTCATTTAGTACTGCTGTTAATGCTTAGCATTATTAATACTGCTAATGTAGTTTCCATTACTACTGTTAGTCATTATTAATACTGCTGTCTGTAACTAATATATAATAGTACTGCTTTCCTTAGCTAGTACTGTTAGTTATATTAGTACTGCTGGTTGTGATAAAACGGTTTCTGCTGCTAGCATAATTTTAGTACTGGGCATGTTTTAGTACTGCTCGTACAAAATTCCTAATTTAATACTGCTAGTGCAATTTATTCTATTTTAAAATTAGGGCATTTAATGCTGCTCCTTTTCAAATAGTATAAATAGCAAATCTTTTTCACTGTTCACTTTTCACCTACTGTTAATCTCACACAACCAAAAGCGATCAAAATTCATCTTTTCACAAGAAAATTTTTCAACTTTCACTTCTAAAATGACTTCTTCTCCATCTTCTAACGCTGTTTTACCAACTGCCGATAAGCACAATCTGCGTGCTTATCTGCTAAAACCCAAAGGAGCAGAAGATTTTTATGAAATTGTAAATTTTCTTAAAAATAGCAACTTAAAGGTAGCACTTTCTGTCAACCTCATCAATTTTATTTCCAATATAAATGATTTTTGGACTTCTGCCGAAAAGACAGAAGTCGATGGGGTGGCTACCATTGTTAGTCAAGTTGCAGGGCAGACCATCAGAGTTACAGAGGCATCTGTTCGTGCTCATCTTCAACTTCATGATGAAGAAGGTATTGAATGCTTATCTGTACCTCAAATTTATGAAAACTTAGTATGACGGGGAGTTGAATAAACTTACTTTTTGGAAATCCATGTTCTCTCCCCAGTGGAAATTTTTGATTCATACCCTGCAACAATGTATATCTCAGAAGAGAACGGCATGGGATCAGTTTAGCAGTAACATAGCTTCGGCTTTGATCTGCTTAGCTAATAACATGAAGTTCAATTTTTCAAAAATGATTTTTACTGGAATGATATACAACCTGGAACATCCCGACTCAAAATTTTTGATGTATCCAAGGTTTCTACAAAACATTTTTGAAAATGAATTAACTAACCTACCAAGAGTGGGTGGTAAAATTGTTCTCCTCTCACATACACAAAAACTTTTTTCAAACATGAGGAGAACAGGGTTAGTTAAAGGTACCACATTTTCTGGGAGGGTCACAAATTTGACTGCACATATGCTTAGTGCACCCTCCACAGCAGATGAAGAAGTAGCCATACCTACTACTTCTCAACCCACATCTGCTGTCAAATCCAAGAAAACAAGGGACCCCAAGCCAACCTCCAAGAAAGCCACAAGGGCTAAGAAACATGCATCTGAGGCTCCTCTTCCTCAGATGCATCAGCCAATTGATCTAAATGAGGTGGTCAATGAAGAGGAAGGTGACCATATGGAAAGGGTTGCCACTACTGATTCTGCCCCATTGGGAGAACAGGACAGTGGTATTGGAACTAGGACCCAATCCATGGCAACACAGGAGGCAGAGATTCCATTGGATTCTTCTATTGCAGAAGATCCAGTGGATATCAATGCATCCAGTGGTCCCCGGTGCCAAGAAACCACAAGGGGGGCTAGTGATGCTCAGACTAGGTCTGAGACACTAGCTAAATCTTCCAATGATCCACTAAAAGAGGGTAACACTTCTGGCAGTGGTGAGGATAGCTCATTACTTAAGGAATTGATGGTAATATGTACCAATTTGTCAGAAGAGGTGGCTAGGCAGAAGGAAATGCTAGCATCTCAAGGAGATGAGATTGTAAGGTTGAATGGGGTGGTCAAGCAGCTGTTGGAAAAGATGAATACTACTCCAGTTACTTCTGCTAGTATTGGAGTTAGTACTGCTGATGAAGAAGATGTTAATACTGCTGGGATAGATGAGCCAGTTAGTACTGTTGGAGTAAATGAAGAAGTTGCTGCTGCTGAGGTATTGATAAGGGTGTCTGAGAGCCTAAAAGAGAAGGATAAACAGATAGAGAAAGGTGTGAGCTTTAGAGAACCATCAGAACATACATCTACAAGAAAAGCACAGCAGATTGGGGCCAAAGATAAGGGTAAAGGGATAATGATTGAAGAAGTCAGGCCTCTGAAAAGAAAACATCAAATAGAGGCTGATGAGGAATTGGCCAGAAAATTACAGGAGGAGGAAAGGATGAGGTATACAGAGGAAGAGAGAGAAACTGAGCTTCAGAGACTATTAAATGAAAAGAAAAGGAGAGAATCAGAGGCTAAATATAAGAAACAGAAAGCAAAGCCAAAGACTAAGGCTCAGTTGAAGAAGGAGTTCATTACATTCCTCAAGGGAGTTAGATTTCATGTAAAAATCCTGGCAACCCTCCAATTTGAAGATCTAAAGAGGATGTATGAGAGGTAGCTTGAAAGAATGAAGAAGGGAACAGAAGATATAAGGTGGGAAAAGGAAAAGAAGCTGAAAGGTATGCATGATACACCTGTTCAGAAGGGTATCAAAATGTTTGAAAGGAAAAAAAAAAGCTGCAAAGGGCACACAAAGTGAGGGTTACTTTGAAGAGGTGCAGAAAAGGCAGAAAATTAAAAAGGATGTGCATACTGAGGTGCCATCTACCGCTCAAGATGATGATAATTTGATTAGAGAAATGATAGTGGTTGAGACAGCTCTCACTCCAACCCCATTGGCTACAGATTATCCAATTCTAGATTGGTTTTTCACAATGGGAAATGATAAGAAGAAACATTATAAAGTTGTGAGAGCTGGAGGTATAGAAGAAAAGTATGCTGCAATACTGACCATATTCAAAAGCTGTACCAGAAGAGACTTGGATCAGTTCTGGGAAATTGCACAAAGAAAATATGCCAAGCAGGGACAGTTTGATGATAATAAGCTTCTGTATGATTGTCTTCTTCAAATGTATGAACCCAGTATGGAGATGAACATATTCAAAAAGGGGTTTGTTCCTGTAAACAAATGGTATTGCTATGACTTGTGCAGAGTACATGTTATCCACCAGAAAGATGCAGAAGTTGGATATTTCCTAATGGATAAGGAATATCCCTGGAATTTATCTGTGCTCAAACATATGCTGCAACTGAAGGTGAGCTGTGCAAATCTCAGAGTTGCTTCAGAACTGATCAGACAAATCCAAGCATATCTCCAGAGCAAATTAAGAAGAGAAACTTAATCTATATGATTGAGAGATTAAGTTTAGGGGGAGATTGTTGGGATATAAAGAAGTTAGTACTGCCAGTTCACTTCAAAGTTTCTACTGCCAGAGCAAGATGAAGATTAGTACTGCCAGATATCAGAGTTAGTACTGCCAGAAAATTACAGGATTAGTACTGCCAGTACATTTTACAAAGATTAGTACTGCTGCATGATTTCTGCCATTTGTACTGCTAGACCAATTTTCATTGTTTCCACTGTTGGCTCGATTTACAGAGTTTCTACTGCTGCTTGTTTCTACTGCTTAGTGGAGCTGACAGACTACCCAAAAGTAAAACAGTAAAGCATATTTTACTTTATGGACACAGCACGCTTGAAGAGTTGACTTATATGCATTAATTGCTATAACGTGTAACAGAGTGTCTAGTTTACTTTTGTGGCATGCTTAACATTGTAACTTGTGTAAATCCTAGTAGTATATATAAGAGAGCAAGCTTAGACAGTAAAAAGATAGATGAGATAGAACGTACACATTAGTTAGCTTCAAGGTTATTGTAACCCTAATACAATCAAGTGTATTCGTATTATTAATCTTAATAATATTGGAGCTTTTGTTATACAATTGTGTGTTCTTTGTCTATTAAGATATAAACATCTATACAAAAACATACATACAACTTCCAAACTTAACAAGTATTATTCCGCAAATTTCTTGTTAAGAAGTTCAAGCATAATTACATTTAATCTTGATCTTGATCAAGTCGATCCTGACAGTAGATTTACATTTTTGATTACAAGTATTGGAATGATCAATATTTCGTAAATAATTTTTCTCATAAATCTCTATGGTGCTTGAACAAGGATTAATACTGATACACTAGTTAGTGCTGCTTATAGTAATTTTAATACTGTTATGTATTATTACTACTATTTTCACTAATTAGTACTCTATCTTATATATATATTTTTGATAAAAAAAAAAAAAAAAAACTAATACTGCTAAAACCTCTTAGTACTGCTTGTAATAAGTTTCTACTGCCTTGGTCGGTTAGTGTTGCTTATAACCAGTTAGTACTATTAGCAATATTAGTACTGCTCTTTAACTCAGTGTGAGAGTTAATACTGCCAGTTGTTAATACTGCTTGTACACTTTCTACTGTCAAAATAGAACTATAAGAGTATTACTACTGTCTTCACACTTTCTACTGTTTATAGATACTACTGGCATCAAGTTACTACTGATTATCAATTACTACTGCTAGTGTGTATCTTTCTACTGGTTGGAAGTTACTACTGTTTTTAAGATATGCTTCTTTACTACTGTTAGCATAGTTAATACTGCTTTCAAGTTTCTACGGATTGCAAAATTCTAGGGCTTGGCAGTACTACTTATACAACAGTATCAAAGTATCAAAAACACTTTCACTCTCTCAACAGCAGAAACCTAAAAACAGCAGAAACCTCAACCACCTTCAAACTCAACCACTTTCAAATCAAACACTCAACATCAATGGCGTCTTCATCCTCATCAACTACAACTCTTCCGATTGTAGATAACCACAATATGCTCGCATATTTGGTTAAAACCCAGGATGCGACGGACTTTCATGAAATCATCGATTTCTTGAAGGAAAGTCACATCCACTATGCTTTGACTGTAAACCCAACAGTCTACTACAAGCATATTAACTCCTTCTGGAACCACGCCAAGATCGAATCTATCGACGACACTAAACTCATTGTGTCGAAGGTAGAGGGCAAAAGGGTGGTGGTCACAGAGGAGTCTATCCGCAACCATCTCCATCTAGGAGATAACACAGGTATTTCTTTACTTTCAGGCACTGTAATTTTTGAAAATCTAAAAAATATAGGTTATGAAGGGGATCTTACCAAATTTACTTTTTATAAAGGGCTTTTTTCTCCCTAGTGGAAATTCTTAATCCATACAATACAACAGTGTCTGTCCACTAAAAGAAAAGGATGGAATGAGTTTGGGAGTGCAATTGCTTCTGCAATTGTATGCCTAGCCACAGACCAACTGTTCAATTTTTCAGAAATGATTTTTAATGGGATGCTCAGAAATATTGAGCAATCCTCCAAAATGTTTTTAATGTATCCCAGGTTTGTGCAAATCTTCTTAAATGAAGAAATAAATGATTTAAATGCACATTCCAAAATTTTGAAAGTTCTGTCTCATACTCCCAAAGTTTTTTCAAACATGAGGAGACAGAAATTGGATTTTCAAATAAGGTCACTGCATTATTTCCCACAATGTTTAGTGTACCTACTACTAGGGATGAGGGAACAGAAAACCCATCTGTATCCCAACCCACATCCACTAGAAAGGCTCCCAAAAGAAAACAAGGGACCCCCAAGCCAACCAAAGCTAAGAAGCAAAAACAGGCTCAACCTGATGATCCTCCCCTCAATGAGTCTCAGCCAAACGTAGCAGAGGAGGTGGTCCATGAGGAGTGGGGTGACCATTCTGGAAGGGCTGACCCTACTGCTTCTAGCCCTCTGGCAGAGCAGGACAGGGTCAACATCAATAAGACCCAACCAGAGGCAACTGCAAATGATGAATCTCCTTTAGGAGATGATTCTGCTGCAGGTCACAGTACCAAGAAACAAGGGGCCTCTGCTGATCAGGCTAGGCCTGAGGCAGCAGGTAACACTTCCAATGATTCACCAAGGGAGTCACATCCTAAAGGTGATGAGGATAGACTGTACAAAGAATTGACGGAAATGTTGGAGTTTATGTGGGAGGAAGTGAAAACCCACAGGCAGGTGGTTAAAAAGCAGAACAGGGACATCATGGAGCTATACAAAATTGTTGATAATCAACAACAGCAGATAGATGATTTGAAGACTGTCTTGCTGAAGTGCCTGGATGAGAAGAAGAAGTACATCTGGGTACAAGATGAGGATGTCCCTAAGACTGCAGAGCCAATGGGTGAAGAGGAAGAGCCCAGGGGAGAAGAGGAAATGGGTGGAGAGGCAGAGCCTAAGGGTGCAGAGGAAGAGCCCAGAGTTTATAAGAGGAAGGAGAAAGGGGTCTCATTCTCTAAACCTACAGAAACATTTTCTGAAGGTGAGATGCCCAAAATAGACCCTAAGGATAAAGGAAAGGGTCTATTAGTTGAAGAAGAGCCTGCTAAGAAAAACCTAAAGGAAAGTTTGGGGGGTTCACTACCAGGGAGGAGCAGGAGGCTCATGACCATGACGTAGCCCTTAAACTACAAGCAGAAGAGCAGGCTCAGTATAATGAAGAAGAGAGGGAGCAGGCCCTAAGAGATCTGCTGGAAAATAAGAAGAGGGCAGAGGCAGAAAAGAGGGCAGCTGCCAAGAGAAGCAGGAAACCAACCAAAGCCCAGCTAAGAAAGACATACATTGGGAGATTGGGAGGTTTGATTCCAGATAGGGAGCTTAAGAGTATGAATTTTGATAAATTGGAATTTCTATATAAGAAGGAGGTCGAGAAAGAAAAGATGGAAAGGAGTAATAAGGAGGGTCAGGATGAAGGGAAAGGAGGAGAAGAAGAAAAAGAAAATGAGATAGAAAGAGATGAAGCACAGCTGATTAATCTATTGATCTTGAGGGATGATGGGGTGAAGGTAGATCCATTAGCTACCAAGCCACCAAAGATAGTAGACTGGGATCATGTACAGCTGGTGCACAAAGGACCTGAATTGACCAAAGTTACAAGGGAAGATGGAGCTACAGAGTTCTATAGGTCATTTCAGGAAATTTTAAAGAAATTGAATAGAGATGATATAGAGAATATGTATGAAGTAGGAAAGATGAAGTATGAGGGAAAACTGATTGGGAAGGTGATGAACAGAATATTCTGGGAATACTTCCTTATGATGTTTGAACCTGAAAGAGTACCTCATCTCTTCAGTAGATTCTCAGTAGTCAAATTTTGGATGTACTTTCCAAGATCTGGTGTCCATCAAGTTGCTTTAGCGAATGGAGAACTTCTGTTCATGTTTACTGAAAGACAATACAACTTGAATCTGGGGTTGATGAGATGCATGATTCAAGTCAAATTGATCACCCCAGAGGACTCAGAGACTGCAAGAATTCATCTTCACATGATCCTAAATCAGATACATCAGAAGACTGAAGCTTCAAAAGAAAGAAGGTAGTATATTAGCATCCCTGAATTTATTTGAAGATTTTTGTAGAAACTTGAATCTGTAGGAGACAGATTAAGTTTAGGGGGAGATTGTTGGGTCTAAAGATGGCTAGAGAACTTGATCGAAGATTAACACTGTTGGTTAGACTACAACTACTAGTTACTACTGGTGAAGAGGAGTTTCTACTGTTGGTTCAAAAGTTACTACTGCTACCGGGTTTTACACTACCAGTAGAAACAGTTACTACTGGTAGAAAAGATTGAGTTAGTACTGTTAGAACAAAGTTAGTGCTGCCGGGTGAAGTTTCTACTGCCAGTACAAAGTTTCTACAGGTGGAGTAAGTTAATACTGTTTATAACTTACTACTGGTTGAGTTTATACTGTTCTCGGAAGTTTCTACTGTTCTTCAGAAGTTTATACTGCCCATGTAGTTTCTACTGTTTATGATTAGAGCATCTTTTTAACCAAGTGGGCCAATCAAAAGTCTTCTCTACAAAAGCAAAAGCGCTCAGTAAAACAGAGCATGGCTCAAGACGTGATTAGATAGAAAGGTTCTTTGCATTAATTACTGTAGCGTGTAATTGGAGCTCTATAATTCTATAAATAGAGCTCCTTACCTTCAATAGAAATAATCTCAGAATCTTAGCATCTCAATATCTAGCCTGTATAATTGTCATTTGTAAGCTTCAAGGTTAATTGTAACCCTGATACTTAAGTGTATTCGTATTATTCAAGGAAATAATATTGAAGCTTTTTGATAATTCCTTCGCTTTTACTTATTATTAATGTGTGCTTGAATCAGAGTTAATTTTACTTCTTAATTATAGATTACTATTCCGCGGTATTTCTATAAATATTCAATTGCTATAATTATTGACCCGAAAGGTTCAATCGATCCTGTCATTATGGGTTCAATCAGTCATAACCAAATCAAGAAATATTTACATACCGGATGGTTTATAATCGGTAAGTACAAACTTCCATAGTATGCTTGCACCATTAAAGATATCGCAAGCAACTTCAGCCATGTAGGTGCCAATATTATTTTCTTCGGTGGCCTCTATGATCATGTAGAAGTGATAAAAATGGAATACTTTTGAGTATTTGCACTCCATAATTTCAAAATCATGGAGGTTGTTGTGTTCACCCTTCTTAACATGCTAACATCAATAAATTTGTTTATAAATTAGTTAGAGATTAAAAAAAAATAAAAAAAGTTGAAGACGCCATACCTTCTCGCAGGCATTGTTAAAGGCAGCAACAGCAAAGTTACCAACCACACTGACAATTGGATGATTAGCATCAATTGACATTCTCTCTTCGTTAGAATAGTCAGAATGTATTACTTCATCTTCACTCTGCCAATTAAATACGTGAAATATACTCGGATGTGCATAACATCAAAACAAAAAGAGAGATGAAAAACTATCATATACATACAGTCCACTTGTTAAGCTCCAGCCAGATTTTCTGATCATCTTTATTAGGGCAATGCGGCATACCTGAACGGGCCATGAGCAAACCAAACCAATAACAAAGACAAGTTAATGATACTGAATTGCTTTTATAGCACAAGTAACATCAATCAAAATGAAAATTGCCAAACAGAAGAATAGGAATGTATACTAGGTCCGGTCAGCAGAAACAGATATACCGAACGTCTAGAGATGCCCAAATCGAGTCTATCAAGTCTAGAAAAATCCGGGTCCTCTAAAGGTCCCTCCACAGTGTCGTTTCCATTCACGGTCTCGCATTCGTCGTCATCTGACTGAAGAATCTTTGATCAAACAAATCAACAAAATGATTTTGTTAAGATGGGGGTATATTGTCATTAGGAGGTAGGAGTGCAGACACATCTCTATTTCAAACATATATGTGAACCAATGATATCAAGTCATTTGCAATCTGATAAAAACATTATTCACAAAATCTGAAAAGCATATACTATCTGGGTGTGCTTGCAATACCCTCATGACATATGATCTATTAAAACAAACAATAACATGATTTCTTAAGGTTTTTATTTTTTTCAAGGAGTCAATAACATACGTGTCCTGTCTTAAATTATAATCCTTTTCTTATTTTAAAAGTTCAAACTCTGATCATTTTGAATACAAGTTTAAAGAGGTGTAATGAATTCAAGAAACTAATTCAAACAGAAGATAGCACCAAATAGCAAGGCTTCAGATGAGTGTATGTATGTATGTATGTACCGGAACATATTCAGCTTGTGGTTCTGTAGCCATGAGTTGATTATCTGATTCCACCTGAAATACATTAATCATTATGTCAGAAACAGGAAGTATTAGAGTGGTATCACCTAGTATTAAAAAAATCGGAGGTTGTTTGTGAAATAAAGTTAAGCTAGGCAGTTTAAAAACCAACAACCCTGGCCGAAAACAAAAAATGACTAAGTGAGCAGCATATTATTAGAGCAAACAAAAGTATTAAAGAATGGGTAATAATAGTTATTCATACATCCGGATATGAAAGCTTGAAACCCCGCATCTTGAATGGGAGAAAACGCTTCTTTATCCAGTCAAAAGGCAGATCCGTAGTGATCTTTGTTGAGTCTAAAGATGGCTAGAGAACTTGAATGAAGATTACTAATGCTGATTAGACTACATCTGCTAGTTACTACTGATGAAGAAGAGTTTCTACTGCTAGTAGAAAGGTTACTACTGCTACCGGATTTTGTACTACCAGTAGAACAGTTACTACTGTTAGAGAAGTTAGAGGTAGTACTGCCAGAACAAAGTTAGTGTTGACGGGTGAAGTTTCTATTGCCAGTACTAAGTTACTACTGTCAAGTAAGTTACTACTGTTTATAACTTACTACTGCTTTGAGTTAATATTTTTCTCGGAGTTTAAACTGTTCTTCAGAAGTTTATGTTGCCCGTGTAGTTTCTACTGTTTATGATTAGAGCATCTTTCTAACCATGTGGGCTAATCGAATATCGGCTCTGCAAAAGCAAAAAGCACGCAGTAAAACAGAGCATGGCTCAAGACGATAGGACGATTAGATAGAAAGGTTCTTTTCATTAATTACTGTAACGTGTAATTGGAGCTCTATAATTCTATAAATAGGGCTCCTCAGTTTCAATATAAAAGAGTAAGAAAATAGTGATAAGTGTATTCAATAGATAGAAATCAATACTATAAATCAGAGATTGATACGCTTGTATAATCATCAATTGTAAGCTTCAAGGTTAATTATAACCCTAATACTTAAGTGTATTCGTATTATTCAAAGAAGTAATATTGAAGCTTTTTGATATATATTGAGCTATTACTTCTTATTGAATTATGTTTCAAACAGAGTTAATTTTACTTCTAAATTTATAGATTACTATTCCGCGGTATTTCTATAAAGTATTCATTGCTAAATTATTGACTTCGCAAGATCAATTTCGATCCTGTTAATCTTGGGGTAGCGAGTAACAAAGTAAATGACTTTTTGAAGATTAAACAACAATTTATCAGAATCCTTGTTGGTGTTGTGGTTCTTCAAGTGTCTCCAAACGCTTCTTGAGAGCAATTGCTTCCCTCCTGAGCTTATATAATTTCTTTAAATTTTGATATGAAACCCCTACCTTGCTTCCATATTGAGATAAGTCAACCCGAAGAAATTTGAAAAATGAAAAGCAGTGAAAGAGTTGGAAACGGTCACGAAGATAACCCGGTTAGGCCGCGTATATCTAAGTAAAAATATTCCTCCTCCCCGGGTGACCTGAACATGGAAAACCTTCCGTTTTACTAGATTTCGCTTGTTTCAGACTCAAAAGGTTTTACCAGAGGTTTAGAATTGATAAATTTGAGGGTCTAAACATTAGCCACATCTCTTATGTTTCTGTTTAATTTGTTGTCAAAAATAATACTTTAGTAATTTTCTGTAGAAGCTAAACTTTTTATAGGCAGTGTAAAACATAAACTAGCATTTATTTTATATAATTGAATGAATAAATAAACATAAACACTTTTTAATATAAGAAAAAAGAAATAAAAAAAATGTCTTACAGTAGCATAAAAGTGCTCCCTAGATTCAGCTAGGGCTTCTTGTTCTTTAACAAACTGTCTCATCTCAGGACTATCAAGACCACACTCGTCAGCAGTTAGCGGTTTTACCTTGCTCCAATCAAACGCCTTCCTGTTCCTTCACCATTAATTAATAATAATCGTTTTCATTTAATAATAATAATCAAATAATAAACTATAATCAAACAAACAAATATTTTATTAAATTAAAATTACATACACGATCCTCTTGTTCTTCATCTTCATGCGATCCATGTTCCAAACCCTAATTTCACAATTTGAGGACGATATCCGATATCTTTTTTTGTTTTGGAGTAAAAATAGGGAGTTATTTTCTATATTTGCTCTTTAACCCCTCTCATGATTTATTTTTATACACCACTCAAAAATCCTATGTTGTCTTTTTACCTTTTTATGTTTTGTGGCGGCGACAACAGGAGAAGGAATGTGCGGCAGACAAAGGGAGGATGAAGAGGGAGGATGAAGGTTAATGAGGAAACTGATGATTTGTTTTAGAGAGAGAAAGGGATGAAGGTTAATGAGGAAACTGATGATTTGTTGCATGTTTTTCGAATACGTCAATTTTTCATTGTTATAATCTTCATATATTTCACTAACTGAGTGACTTGTTTCTTCAACGGACTTTCCTTTTCTTGCTCTTTTTGGCTTTGATTTCTTCGTACCCATCGGACGAGGTATCTCAGAAATGTCATCATCATTGATGCTCATTTGCTCATTTTCATCGGAGATTATGAAAGCGCTCCTCCATTTGGATTCATCTTTCACTATATGCCACACATGTTCATATTTGAAAGATTTGTTACCATGTTTTTCGGCATATACTTGATGAGTGAAATCTTTAATTTGATCATTGGAACATCCACTACGCTTCTGGTTTTTCAGTAGAATGAAATGTTGTTAAAATCATTCACAATGGTGCTTATGTGATGCCAATGGGACTTCAAATTACTTGAAATTCGATTCACACCCGAAGTATCTTTACTTGTGAAATACTCACCGATTCGTCTCCAAAAATCACCACCTTGTTGTGAGTTTCCGATGATGCTATCTTCCGAAGTAAACAACCAAGCTTTCGCAAGTAATATGTCATCATTCATCGTCCATGGTATTTTTCTCTTTTCCGTAGGATCTTTAACCGCATGACTTTTACCTTTACGTGCACGACCTTTTGATTTGCTTGTAGAACCTTGTGTCGTAGGAACTTTAGGTACATGAACTTGGGTTTCAGGAACTTGAGTGTCAAAATTTTCAAACTCGGGAATTTGAGATTCACCAACACTACCAGTAATTTGGTGTCGTTGGTAAACTACTTGGTTGAGATTGAGGGTATCCAGGTTGTGGTAGCATGCCATAATGAAGCATGTTAATTGTTAAGATATCCCGGAAACTGCTAGTGTGACTGAGCATACGGATTCATGAAATTATAAGATGATTGTGAATTTGGTTGAGGTTGAAAATTATGAGAAGGTTGAGGTGAAATTTGAGATGGTTGGAAAATACGTAATTAGAAGGATGTGGGGCTTGAAAATTATTTGAAGATTATCTGAATTCCATGATGAAGTGTGAAATAGTTGGATTGTGAAATAGTTGGATGAAGTGTTAAGAATATATAAATGGTTAAGTTGTTTAAAATTTTAATGCTAAAAGTAACGTGTTGCATGCGTTATTAATATTGAGCTAGAATATTGAACTAGAATAAATTGCAGAGATCGTCCCTATATTTTGTCAAAAATGCACGAATCATCTCTAGAAAAACTAAATAGCACTAGACATCACCGTGTTCTCCGTTTTCAGCCAATTAACGTACCTCAAGACTTGAAATGACAACTATACCCTTAATCTTGTATTCATAAATCAAAATCCAATTTTTATTATATTTAATTTATTACTCCGTAGTAAATTGCATTCCCCTTATTCTTTACTCTTTACCCTCGTGCTTCTGTTGACCTTTTCTTCTAACAAAACACCACCCATTTACATTTCATCGGTCCACATGTTTTGTAGGTCATGATTCTGGCAACAACACCACCACTGGATTTGCTCTTTTGGTTTCAACGACGAACAAAAATTATAATGACTAATGAATATGACCGCCGTCAACGGCAGCGACAATGAACGAAATTGGAATTGGCACGTTTGGAGATTGCGACGGAGAAGAAACATTACCAGGTGATAACGTCCAACGACCTATATCTCGATCCGACGACCTCTACTACCTGTACGTATTTCTGACAACCTGCGAATTTTCAAATCCTGCAAAACCCGGCACCCAGAGATCTCGCAGTTAAGGATGATGGCTCAAGGGTTGTTTAATGTGTGTAAAATGGTAAGCAAAGGAAGAAGATGTTGTAATGTGATGATATTGATTTGTCGGTGAAGATGTCATTGTTGTTGTGTTCTCGATGATGATGATGATGTTTGTAAGAAAAATTAGTAAATTAATTGAAAAAATTAGATTTAATTAAGAAAATTAAGAATAAGGGTAACATTGTCATTTAAGGCCTAGAAGGATGATAATTGATCGAAAATAACAAACACGAGGATGTCTGGTGCTATTTAATATTTTGAAGGATGACCCGTCCATTTTTGACAAAATATGGGGATGATCCTTACAATTTGCTCATTGAACTATAATAGTGAGTTATTAATGACTTCAAAGTTTGACATATATATTAATTGTAAATTATATCAATTGCATGTTCTATCATTTTTTACTATCAAAATTCAGTTTCTTTTTTATGAAAGAAATTTAATTTATTTGTATTAAATTTACTACTTTAATTCTGCAGAAAATAAGATAAAAAATTTAATAAATACATTGTGGGTCTCATTAATACCCTCTCTCTTTGTTCCATGAACATGGACTTTGATGTCCCTTTGATGTCGTCCAGTGACCATGTTGACAGTTCGGCATCTTCTTCCATAAGCATGACACGGAATTCCCATTTTTTAGGTAAGAATGTGAGAAGTTTCTTGTTAAGAACAAGTTCTGACAGCTCTATACCTCCATCTTTATGTTCACACACCAACTAGGAGAATCATGATAACAATCCTTCAAACGACTCATTGGGCATACGGTCAAATACATCGAATTGTTTCTTAAGCAAATCCAAACGACTTTGCTTGTATTGTGCGTTCCCCCCACATCGTTTTTCAATGCCCGTCCAAAGATCATAGGATGTTGTGTGGTGTTTGAAAAGAGCAAGAACTACCTTTGTTAAGCACATTATAATAACTGAATAAGCTTTCTTCTCCTTTTCATAGTCTTTCCTTTCTTCAAGAGTCATTGCCTTAATAGATTTAACCGGAGGTACACCTCTATGAGTTACTCTCATATCTTTCAGTAAGAGGAATCCATAGATCGGGATCATTATAAGAGATAAAAGATTCAAAGCGAATCCTCTAGCTCGCATAATTTGTGTTACTAAGGAACCTTGAAGGTTTATTGGTTGTACCTATCTCGTTGTCAAATTTCAACATAGCGGTCATATTATTTAAAGACATTTTGAATAACTGCGTTAAGTGTCGCTAAGTTAGTGTCTCACAGCAGGAAATGGCGACACCAATAGAAGTGGCGCAGGTTAGTGTCTCACAGCAGGAAATGGAGACACTAATAGAAGTGGCGCATGTTAGTGTCTCAAGCAGGATAAAGGCGACACTGAAATAAGTGTCGCAAGGTAGTGTCTCAAGAAGGTAAACGGCGACACTGAAATAAGTGTCGCAAGGTAGTGTCTCAAGAAGGTAAATGGCGACACTGAGGTAAGTGTCGCAGGGTAGTGTCTCAGTAAAGAATAATGCGACACTAAGGTAAGTGTCGCAACAGAGTGTCACAATAGAGTATCGCAGAAGGGTGTCTTCGTAGAAAACGGAAGTGTCTCAGGAAAGTGTCGCTACAAGTGTCGCAACAATGAACACAAGTGTCGCACACCAGCAGCAGCAGAGTTTCAGAAACCTTAAACCCTAACTTTCGATAAACAAAACCACCAATACTACTTTCTACGTTCGTAAACCTTCTAACACTAACAAAAAATACTCCAGATTCAGATTTTGAAACGCAACAACTTAAAAACCAGTACGTACCTTCGTATTCGACGAAAACCCACGAACAAAATGATTCGAAACCCTCGATTTTCTCGATCAAAGGCTCTGATACCACTTTGTAGGTCCTTGTACGCAAGATCTATCGAATCGTAAAGTTGTTACACGTGCAGAATCCGAATAACAAGTATTGAACGTAAATATTAAATGTAAATCGAACACGAACACAAGTTATCCAAACGCTTCTGTTATATATTTGAAACGCCCAAAATTTATTTATTTATTTATTTTTATACTTACGCGATCTTGGAAGCTTGAGCTACGCAATCGCGTGGTTGACTTTATAAGGGAATACGCGATCCTAGAAATTGCTACGCGATCGTGTACGTAAAGCTTTGAAAGTTTCTGTTCAAGTTTTAGTATAAGGTACGCGATCCCGGTAGGGGTACGCGATCGCGTACCTATAGCGTAAATACTTCTAGTTCCATTTCTTCATTAAGTACGCGATCGCGTAACCCTTACGCAATCGCGTACTGAGTCCTGAATGGTAAAAATCAGCACAACTCAAGTTTTGAACTCAATTTCGTACGCTCATAGCTTTTAACTCGTTAACATTCAAATTGCGAAACTTTGTGAGCGCCTTCGATATAATGAACCAAAGGTTTCCCAATTGACACTTTTTCAAATTTCATACTAATGGCGATTTCGGGCTTAAATCCGAAAATGACCATTTAGACATTATTAGATACCAAAATCTGCAATATTTTAACTAAATCAACACAATTATCATTCCAACAAATTTACATTTATATCTTAATGTAATGACTCACATTAATACTATTCAAACCATCATTTTCGACTCATGTTAACACAACGACCCATTTGCGACCCATTTTGATCCTGACCCAAAATCATACATTTCGTACTTAATCAAATTCACCATTCACAACCATAAACAACGTATGTATTGTCATCACATCGTTTAGTTAAACTTTCAACAAAATACAATCGGGCGATTTATACAACGTGGTGATCAAAACTATAATTCAAAAGAGAGGTAACATGCCAAACCTATATGTAGCAAGTTTTAATCCACGCTAGTCTCTTGCGATTCCCTTGCCCTCCCTATGTCCACCTGAATCCTTTGACCCACTTGCACCTACAACATCCTAACATCTTAAGGGGTAAGCAGTAAGCTTAGAGAGGATATGGGCAATTAACCAAATAATTCAATAAACAAAATTTACAACCAATAATTTTCAACAATAAGCATATAAATTCAGCAACAATTATTGAGCAACTTGTAGAGATTAATTGCACTATGCGGATCCGCGGTCAATAATCACTTAGCACCACACCACGTCGGTATGCATGTCAAAATAACATAACGTGCTATGCACATATTCAACAACAACACTATGCTAACAAAGTTAGCTAATCTCTACACATTTGCTCATTTCACATAATTCATCAACAAATACCCACAATTAGGAACAAGATAAGATACAAGCAATACTCCACTCGATCATGTAAACCTCTTGCTCGGAAGCAATCCGGAATTACACAATCATTACCCAATTAATTCCCATATACTCACCTTTGGAATTTAAGCAAAGTTAGCAAACCAATATCCACACGAATTCGTCGAGCCTTTAGTACCTAGCAAATATCATATAACAATATACAACACGTTTAACATTCAACCATCACTGAACTTAATTATCTATCAAAATTAACTCACCCTCCCTCCTAGTTGACCAGTTTGACTTTTAAAGTCAAACTAATCAACTTTTCATCACTACTAGATATAACTCTTCTAAGGCTTGTTTACTTCTAATACCACTTAATTATGACTAAATTATCATAACAATCTTTCAATAACATTTTCCAACTACAATTTGGGTTAGTTATCAAAACTTTATAAGAATTTAACCAAACCCCCTTTTAAACACTGTGAACACTAATTCAAGATTTTTCACTTCTAGTTTAAAATCATGATAAACACAATCATTATGATATAAATTAGATGTATTTCAACCCTAATTTCGTTTTACAATTCACTAGACACTCAAACTCCATTAAAACCATTTCTAGGTTAAAAGAATTAGAGAAGAACACTTACCAATTTGTTAGGGATAACTCTTAAGGCTAGAATTCGATCTCTCTCGACTTAATTTAACAAATTCGCTTGAATTTTTCTTCCTCCCTTTCTCTCTCGTTCTTTCCCTCTTCCTCTCTAGAATTTTCAGGAACCAAAATGAAGTGTATGTATGTATATCGATGCATATGTATATAAGTATAGGTTTTATTTAATTTAAATAGTATTTACACTATTAACCCCTCAACTCTTATTAGTTAAATAGCTTAAAATATTACCCAGTTAATATTTTCGTATACAACTTATACAATATTTTATAATATGATTACTTTATGCTCATAATAATAATACCTCAATTTTTTTTGGGTGTTACAATATTAATATAAATCATTAACGGTTACAGAAGGATTACACAAAATCGCACACCTTTCTCTCTCGTTCGTTCGTCAGTCCTCAGCTAAAACCCTAAACGTATATATATATATATATATATATATATATATATATATATATATATACTGACTCCTGCGACACTGAGCTTGGCCGACCTATGCAACACTGCTAGTGTCGCCATTGCGACACTTAGCAAGTGTCGCTATTTACATAAAAATCATTCTAAGTGTAACTTTACATATTGACCAACTGACTGAAACACTACACTATGCACCAACACTGAAGCACAACAAAGCATAGATGGTCTTGTATGTTAACTACTTTGAAACATATACAAAGTTTTCAAAAGTATTTTCTTATCCTGTAATTTGTAAATTTCACTTTCATCTATGTAGGGACATTTGGTTTTAGACCACCGAGCTTTGGATACAGCATGCAGGTTAGCATGTTCAATTATTATGCATTTATCTTGTATAGGTGGCAAGACATGCGAATTTGTTCACGGACTAACGGGTCAAAATGGGTATGCTCTGGTTGGATTGAACCACAAGCTTTTGACCATGTTTCTTTAATAAATAACCGTGTAAGTGTGATTACAAAAACAATATAAATACAGTAGTAATAATAATAATCTAATCTAAATATCTGAATAGAACGATTTAAGAGGTTGTTTGCTTTAAATATACACTCTTAGTGACTTTCAACACCTTTATCCCATATGACCCATTCTCCTATTTGCTAATTATTTGTATTTGACTAAATTGACCCATTTCTAAGTAAGTGAGAGCCACCTCTAGTTTATTGGCCATATATATATAGGTGTCAGACCTCAAATACTATTACATGTACACTTCTAACGATATCTATTCATAAAACATTTACCAGTTTAATTTGTTTTCTTCGTTCCAGGATGAATCTAGTTTACGAACCGGTCATATGCACAACAACCCGCCTAGACATTCATGACCAATGTCATTTTGCTATGGTAGCCTTCTGTGAGAATTTGCTCTGACATTTTGTGTGTTGGTGCTAAACGATGAAGGCTCCATTATACCAAACCATTTATCTAACCCTCTTGTTCTTGTTGAATATACTAATACTCATTTAGCTAGGATCTCATGTGGATAATCCATAGGTAGCTCGAGATCGTGTTGTTAAAAAGTTTTTGTATTTTGATTTATTGTACTGTAATCAGTAATGTTGTTATGTTGTGTCACCTTGTATGAAGTGCGTTGATTCAAATTTAAATATGGATTTAACTTGTTGTGCATCAAGTTACAAGTTAATGTATTTTTTCTCGTGAGATTCTAAGCATATATTCATTGACTTTCAGTTGACCAAATTCTTTTTTTTTTTTAAGATAGTAATGATTATCATGGGAGATTGAAGTGGGCATATATGTGGGATTTTGCAATATCAACTAACTTTTTAGAAGCTTCTAAACATGACATTGGGATCTTGCTTTCTTACAATAATAATTATTTACACTTCACATAACATATAGATTTCAGATATGCCAATGACAGAAAAATGACATTTTGTGTTTAAAAAGATTATATGAGATTTGATGTTTGATTCTATGTTATAATAGAACTTAGTGTTTTCAATTGATGTTAAACTTCTGATCGAAATGTAAATTTTAAGCAAGTATGCACAACAGGCGATATAACTTGCACCTTTCAGGAAATGGAGAGTATCACTATATACGTAGTCTAATCCAACCTCATCACAACTCTAACAGTATGGGCTATGGCGCTATGCTAACCCCAACCACTAACAACTATTGTTATATATCGTCACATAAATTTTTTCAGTTTATTCTCCAAAGCACTTTATCACTATTAACCACTTTCATGTAACTTGTATTTTTTTTTCTGTTATTTTTTCTACTTGCAAGAAAATAGTTGTTGAAATGGAAAGGCAAAAAGACGAAGCAACAACGATCGGCAGTGGGACTTCTATTTTTGAATGTTAGTCCTACAGACCAAGACCTTTGTTTACCAAAGGGTAACTAATGAGCATACCATATCGGAAAAATGCAGCACATCTCAAAATTAGCAAGGGATATACCTAACCAATAACAATAACAAATAAATGTCAATTTGATCAAAATTATAAGTTGTTTACCTTTAAATAACCGCAGTTAACAATTAGATACTCAAAGATAGAAAAGGGATGTAATATACCAACAAACAACAACATGAAGGGACTAATTTTAAAAATCTGAGAATCCACAAGAAGAAGAAATGACCATCGAGGAAGCCGGTCAAACACGAATCACACACACACGCCAAAACCTTGTTGAAATACATGCATCAATTACACACTAAGTTTCCCCCTTTTTTAAAAATTAACATTAACAATTAACAATAAAAATAAAACCCTAAATTACAATCGGTTTCCCTTCGATCAAATCAGGAGATCGAGAGATCGCGACGGCTTAATTCCGTCGCCGATCACAGCTCTCTCATCTCCAATTTCACCACACACACACTACTATCACATCACACGTTTTCAATTCAATTCAATTCCATACAACAACAACGACAATTTTATTATATGATTCACATTTAATTTAATCAATTGAATGCGAAGATTGAATGCTCGTGTGTCACCAGAACCAGCAGAATCATCAGATTCAACAATTGATAATAATAAGACAATGGATAATAATAATGATAATAAGTCAATAAAGCTAAAGTTTCGCCCTAATCAATCATTACGATCTACAAATCTATTTTCCAGGAATCAAAAGCAATCTCATGCTGCGAAACCTAGTGGCGGTGTTGTCGGTATCGTATTCGCGAGTTTGGTAATTATATCGTGTATTTATTATCTGTATGTTAATAATTCGTGTGATACGGTAACGAAACGGTATCGAATTGTGATAGATGGAGGGAGTACAGGTAGTAGGATACATGTGTTTGAGTATTTGATTACAAAAGATGATGGAGGTGTTGTGTTTGACAAGAAAGGGTTAGGGTTAGGTTCATTGAGGGTTAGTCCCGGGTTGTCGGGTTTTAATGAGGATCCGAATGGGGCGGGGGAGTCGGTTTTGGAGCTTTTGGAGTTTGCGAAGAAAATGATTCCGGAAGATAAGTGGGGGGAGACTGAGGTTAGATTGATGGCTACTGCTGGGTTGAGGTTGTTGGATTTGAGTGTACAGGAAATGATTCTCGAGTCTTGTAGGAAGGTTTTGAGGATTTCTGGATTCAATTTTCGTGATGATTGGGCTTCGGTTATTTCAGGTATGAGGAGAGGTTAATGATCGTGGTTTTAAGTTTGTTAATTTGCCTGGTTCTAACTTGTATTTTGAGCTGATAATCTTATATGCAATGTGGCTATTGTTTTGGATTTACTGGTTCTTTTGTTTTTTGAGGTGAATTGGTAGTGATTTTAGGACAAACAAGTGAATATAGGGCAAATATGTTTGTTGTTGTCAGCATGCGTAGCAAGAATGAGTGTTGATGTTTCACTACAATGATATGTGGCACCAACGTACACATGAATATTGATCTTATTCATTTAAGGTGGTTGATTGGGGTTGCATGCTTTTAAGTGTATATGGCTTTAATGGTATATTCAAAATATTCACCGCTTTTTACCAGCTTAAAAATAAGTGCATTTTCCTTCTAAAATAAGCTAAAATGCACTTGTTTTCAACTGAAATTTGTGCATTGCGTTCAAAAAATGTGATATGCTATAAGCACTAAAAATCTGCACTCCCAAACATACATTATATTATTATAATTGTTCTGCTTATGAAAACATTGCCTCGCCATTTTACTTGGCATGTCTTAAAGGTTAAAGCTGCTAGTAAAGGGGAGGGTTATGGTAGGCTTATGTGTCGCTGTTAAAACTAAGCATTCATTGAAGAATGGATCTGAAAGATCTGTTTAGATTGTGTTGCTCTTAACTTGTGCCATAACCAATCAGGCTTTGGACATTACTCTCTTACTAGATTTGGTAAGTGGGTGCTGAGATATGAGTATGTAAGGTGTTTGCATTTTTGTGGACTATGCTGGAGGAGCTTGTTCAAGATCGTGTGACTATTTTGAGCTGTCAGGATGTAGTTTAAGAGAAGTATGAGTTAGTAATTGTTCTAGACTCCTATGTTAATTAGCAAAGGACCTTGCAATACAGGCTCTTCTGAAGTAATAGAACTTAGGATATGTTAGACTGTAGAAGATGGTTTGGATTTTGTCTAGTAGATGAGGTTGCTACAGATATCATTATTTCATATGCTATTCAGACACATAAATGAATGTGGTGGAAGACATTTTAGGCCAATTAACGAGTATTTTTTTTTGGGGACGTAGCGAGGTTTTTATAGTTTGTTATTGCTTTCAATTATTAAATTACATTTCATGGACTTATTTGTGGAGTTTTAGAAAAGTATCTGTTCTGAAATATCTAGCAAATGCGATGAATGTATTTTTCTACTCTATGATTGGAGATCTGAAAATCAAATTTAATGCAAGTGTGTTGTTTTAGGATCTGACGAGGGAGTATATGCATGGGTTGTGGCTAATTATGCTCTTGGTACTCTAGGAGGTGATCCTCAAGAAACAACTGGGATAATTGAACTTGGTGGTGCTTCTGCTCAGGTTTTTGATTCTTGTTTTTAGTCTATATATGTAAATTGTAATCATAGGGTATCTGTATTGTGGTTATTGTGAATATACAAAAACATTCGTACGTTTGTTATGGCTGCTATAGTATATCAAGAAAGAACATATTCTCCAATTGTGCATCTGAATTCTGAAGGAATTATCGTTGGTGTGCGTGAGTGATTATGCCCTTTTCAAAGACATAACTATCATAAGCTGTTAAAATGTACCATTTTGTGACTGTTACTTTGGAAGTATTACCTATGTGATTGTGTCTAATAATCATTGCAAATAAACTTTCAGGTAACCTTTTTCTCAAGTGAGCCAATACCTTCTGAATTTTCACAGACGGTTAAGTTTGGAAATGTCAGTTATAGTCTTTACAGCCACAGCTTGCTCGAGTTTGGCCAGGTAAACATCTTTTCCTCCATTTGTGCTTTCAAATCCCAAAAATACCCTCAAGAAATCACTCTACAAACCCATCACAAGCCCTTTGGATGTCAGTATATACATTTCATTTTTTGAACTACTGAACTTGATTTCATCACCTGTAGACATAAAGTGTTGAACAAACATTCTCAATATCTACTGTGTTAGTTATAATACAAGGACATATTTTTCTTATAGGCTTTCCATAAGCTAGTTTATCATGTTCCAGGTACTATCATACCACTACCCGTTTTATACTTTTATAACCTTTGTTGGCTATATGTAGTTGATACTGCATCACCACATTGCAGAGCCTGTTTAAAAATTAACTTTGCATTATTTTTGCTATACCATATTCTCAGCTAGAAAAATCTTGAATCCAATATGTTGGCACATAGCATACACCATGAAGGCATGAACATACTTGACACTATTTGGTTGATTTATATTTGGCTTTTTGCAGAATGTTGCCTTTGACTTGGTTCGTGGTTCAAGCCTCGCAAAAGTTCCAAATTTAGGTACATATGCTCATTGTCTCTTAGATAGGCAGTATTCTGCTTCAAAAACAATTCCATGTTAATGTGATCTTTTCTTAAAAGTGACATTTTGCTTATACGTTTTGTTCATCGTTCTCAAATGCATTTTGATGTAAAATTATAATGTTGAAAGCTCAAACTATGTATCTTTATGGGCATGTTTTCTATACATTTTGTGTAGAACTGGGAATTTCGACCAATTGACTTGTGAATGAGTCGATTTGGGTTGCATTTTATTTCAAATGGGTCAAATCAAGGGAACATGTGAAATTGATTGAATGGGTTAAAGGGTTTTAAAGTAGCCGTCTTTTTTTTTTTGTACATACAACCTCCTGAATATTTTTATTCAAGTTTTTAGATTATCGTTACTGTAATCATAATTTAAGCACCAACTTTTAAATAAACTCTTTCAAAACAGACAAAATGTTTTTGCAGGTCAACATGTTCCGGATCGACCCATACGTAAAATAATCACTTGCCATCTGAACCAGACTGGTTGCCCGACTTGTATTGTTACCTTCAATTTGTGGCACACTTTACTCTTTCAAGAGATTTAACGAAAATTAGTTTATTATGCTACAGAATTATTGGGGATCAAAGGACCAGTTGATCCATGTTCGCCAAAAGGATACAAACACAATCCTGTGACTGGGAATCTCACTCCTAGTTCTTTGGTTCAAGCAAGTGAGCAATCTTCAATTTTACATGCGAGTGGCAACTTCTCTGAATGCAGATCGGCCTCCTTAACATTTTTGCAGAAAGACAAAGGTGCGACTCTTTTCTTTTTAATGAAGTCCATAGCAATTTCTTTGTTTTTTTAACATCAATTTTGCTCATTCATTATTCATTTTAATATAAAAAACAGAGGATTGTGCCTATGACCAATGCTACATTGGCTCGACATTTATTCCTAAGCTTCAAGGAAAGTTTTTGGCTACTGAGAATTTCTTCCATACGTCTAAGGTTACTACTTCTCATCTATATATCTTAGTAGATATAGCAAGATGGGTGGGTCAGATAGATTAAAGCGGGTCATTTTAGTATCGTTGGAACAGGCCAGGCTGGTTGTGTTGACACACAAAAACTTTTTTGTCCCTTTTGTATAAATTATTAATTAATGGGTTTGTTTTTATTAAATACAACCCAAACCAGCCCATGCGTGGATAAATGCTTTGAAAATTTTAAAATGACACCTCTATCATCTAAACTTCATATTGTGTGGCTCATCTTGATGCAATTTTGATCCACAATCACATCTGGGATATTAAATGGCAAAAACGAACTGACAGGGTACCTCTAATGTGCTTTCACATTTCCTGAACGTTGTGCTTTCTTTTGTTTGTCCATGTGTTGTTCTAGTTCTTTGGGTTGTCACCGCAAATGTTTCTCTCAGAGCTCATGGTGGCTGGAAAACAGTTCTGTGAAGAGGATTGGTCAAACTTAAAGACGAAGTACCCAGCACTTAATGATGAAGATTTGCATCGTTACTGCTTTTCTTCAGCATATATTGTTGCTTTACTTCATGACAGCCTCGGAATTGCTTTGGATGACAAAAGGTACGTTTCTCACAATCCTTGCATAATAACTTAAATCAAACCTTCTTATAACAAGAACACTGTCGTTAGAGGTTGCAGAATGGGTAGGCTGTGCTAGTTGGGTAGTGGTCAAAACCGATGTTTTAGCTTACAGGTCAAAAGAGGTTTCTTTTAGGTTACATTCAATTATTTTTATTAATACTAAGTGTGTCAAAATATAATCATTCGTTGATAACTACTTTTCTCAAAGTGGTTTAGGAGGTTTATCCATAAAAAAAAAACACTTTAAGCGACTTTAAATCCATTCAAACTCGTTTTATTTATTTATTAAATTTGAGTTGTTAACCAAATCACACAACCCCAACCCGAACCAACTCATTGATAAGTAAATGTATTGAAATTGCCCCCTCCAATTAATAAACCACTGGAAAGTCACCAAAAATGTTTATTTATTCCAAAATGATTTTAATAAAAAAGAAATCATTGAAATACTAAATTTTACTTGTATGTGACACGGTAATTATTTATAACAAGTCTTTGAAAGCAGATCAAAATGTATTTCGGAATCGTTCTGGCTTCTACCAAAGAATTTGATGCCCTTTGACTTGCTATCCCGGTCACTTGACCCGCCCATTCTGCCACCTTAATTGTAATAAAATGTTGTGTTAACATACCACCGTGAGTAAAATGGCTAAATTTTTTTGATTGGGTGCTGCGTTGAACAGGATCGGATATGCTAGTCAGGTGAATGACATTCCACTCGATTGGGCATTAGGAGCCTTCATATATCAGATCATGAGTGACTTGGATGTTGAAAAATTATACCCAACTCAATCTATGGTCACCATGGAGTATTCGATGTTAAGTGGATTACTCTTTGTCATATTTTTAGTTTTTGTAGCATATTATGTATTGAAGTGGAGGAAGCCTAATATAAAGACAATATACGATCTAGAAAAAGGCAAGTATATAGTTACACGAATAGGTAGGCACTCATAAGGTTTGTTTGGTTGGATGAGATGGAACGATAAATGAATGGAATGAATGAATGAACTGAAACAGAAACAGCAAGGTAATGGAATGAGTCATTACGTTCCATTTGTTTTCTTCTTCCTATCGGCTCATTGGCTTCAGGAGTGTCCATTTAATGATTTAGATGCTACAAATGATACGAAGGGGACGTATAGTAGGCGTGTTTGGAGGATCATCACATGTATTGGGAAACCGATGTTATTGTCGATTCTTTGCTACCTTTGTAAAGAGGGTGCTTAAATTTTGTGGTGTATTGGCATCGGTAGATAACAAATATCAATCAGTGTTGGTGTATATTGCAAAGTTTGCATCCATCTTTTGTCCTTGTAAAAGTACATGGAATGACAAGAAAAATCACTTTGGTCTCATTTGTAGGGTGTATTGTCTAGTAATCAAGGTATCTTTGTCCAAATATGCTGCATTTTCTCATAACTATTTTGATTTTTTTGGCTTATTTGCACCCCAATTATGCATATATTTACCAAAATTGAATTTGAACAAACAATTTCAATTGATTAGGGTAAGCACATCTGAAATTCGGATAGAGAACGTATGTATTTTATTTATCCGAGTATTCAAAATGTCACACCCGAATGTTAAAATATTATTTTAGTCCAACAATTTGATTTTACTTTTCGAAACATTCAACTAGTTTGACTCATTCGATCATTTTAGATTTCAACCGCACAATTAAATTTCACATTATGAATTGTTCTAATAATATAAAATAAAATCACTCGATATAACAATTTGACATTTTAGAGACCAAGTCATTACCTACCTAAAAGAGACATGTTAAAGATCAATTCAAAATTGAGTCTCAAGTGAATGTTAAGGGTACTCCAAAATACCTTTTACCCGATACTCCAAATCTGAAGAAAGTTTTGGAGAAATGAATTTTTTCTCCGTTCATATCTCTCCTCCAAAACCACTTTATCATTTCATTATAATTTATTATTTTAATTTGAATTTGAATTTTAATGAAGTTAATAACATTTATATACTTATATTTAATATACGTATTACTATTAGTCACTAGTAACTATGTAAATAATAATTTAATATAATAGTATTATATCAAATTACTTGACAAACATAAAAAAGGATTATAACGAGAATAGTAGTTAAGAAATATAAAGTATTCTAATATTACACAAGAAAAAGACTACAGCTAAATACAATTATATAAATGTTATATTGCTAGTAATGTTTGTTGTTTCTTATAAATTTTTTGTTGTTAATTATATATATTGACTATTGTTAGGGCTAATTTTTATTTCTAAAATGCAGTATTCCGAATATGTGTGCGGTTGTATTTTACAGGTGTTCGAGATCTCAGATATATTAAAGACATCGTATGCACTCAGGATCCCGGATATTCAGTATCTCGGGATCATATGCTTTTGATTTGTGTTTGCTTATTTATTTTGGCCAGGTCATGTGAAGATTCAAACGTGACTCATGGATCAAGACTTCTTCAAATTCAAACGGAAACAAAAGAAAGCGTGTAGAATAATAAGTCAAGAGGATCGCTAGATGATCTCTTGTATCTCGAAAGATCCCGGATATTTCAGAATTTCTGTTATATTGTATTTAGTATATAAATGAGGCATATGATCGAATAGGAAACACTTCTTCCGCACTACTAACACTCAATCACTTCTCTGATCACGATCAAACTCACTTTTTACTTATCTTTTTCACGAAATTCATCACACACTTATTAGTTCGATCATATTGTGCTCTTAGTTTGTATTATTCTTATTTTAATTAATAAAAGCAACAAAGGCAAGGGACGATTGTTCTTTCTCGAGGTTTTATGCCGGCGAACTATCAAGATTTAGGGTTTTCCTCGTATATCATCGTCTCATTTTTACTTTCTTTAAGCTTTACGCATTGAATTCACAAGTTTTACTTTATTTATCTTCAAGATCACAAAAGCACTCTACCTCACTTAATAATTTGATCACGAAATTATACTTGTTAATTTTTGGTCAAAACAACTATCTAAGGTAAATACCAAATATTATACATTCACATTTTAATTGTTAAAAACTTTAAACTATGAATATATGATTTCAAATATGAACCTTTTAAAATAAGGTCTATCTTTTTTCTTATTAAATAACCAAGCTATTAAATAAAAGTTAGAATATTTTAGTATAAAAGTTTTTAGAGTTGTGATTTTGAAATATAAAAGATTTAAAAGAAGAATATTCTAAACATATGTTGTTTTTTCTGCATACTTGAAAATGGAGAAACGAAGATGATTATAAATGACCTAAGAGAGCACACCGTACCATATATGTTGTACATTTTTTTTGGGAGAAATATGTTATGCATATTTAAACAATAAATTAAGAAGTTCATCATTGCTTTTACCTTTGAAAGAACTCATTATTGTTATTTTCTTATAATAGTCAATAAAGAGACAACGAAGTGTATTTTTTTGCCATTTATAAGATGATAAAACATAGTAAAAAACTATGTATATTTTGAGTTGCTGTAACAGGTAAACTTATAACTATAATAAAGGTCTTAGTGTCTGTGAATGCTAATAATATACATCTAATATCTATCGTGTGTACTCAACTTACGAATTACGAGTAGATGTATTAAAATGGCCTGATAAAGTTCGTCATGTTGTCATCTTACTTTTGTCATGAATTGATAAAAGTAGACGAGTCCATAATCACGTTACAACAAATATAAATAATCATCTTAATCATATACTTGAACGCAGTTTATATTCTTTTTGCTGTACTTTATCAAACAAAATAATTAAGTTATGCTCCCTTTGCCCTAAATAAATAGTAAAATGTGCACCACTTTTGTTTTTGTCATAACTTGCTTTTTAACTATCAGCATTTTTTTACTTTAGATTAAAATTATGTTTAATTTCATAAATTTCATTTATTACTATTCTTATCTTATTAGATTACAAATTTAAAACCCTATGTCAAATAAAACTGTAACATATAATGACAAAATATTTAACGAAAACAATGGTAGAATTAGACATATAATCATTTTCTACATCATTATATGACATACTAAAAAACAATTTATTTAACTCTATATAAAAATCTTTATTTTTTTGAACAACATTTAATTAAATAAAACGCTTAAACTAGCCGAACGTCGCAAGGAACGACACATTTAAACTCCCATTACAAGAATTGCAATTTCAGTCAATCTAATTTAGATGAGTTTTGAGACTTCTATTAGATATCCATAAGAAAGATAAAATCTTGAGATCATCGTCATTTGTTATGCTTCTAGGTTTGACGTTGTTGAAGACAGTATCATTTCGAGATCTCCTTATTACCCGTAACTCCTTTTGGATAATCGCTTGCTATATTTAGAACCAATTTCACTATATGCAACAAGAGTAAGTCTTTTGACTTCTATCGGAAACCCAATCTTGCTTCTTGACCATATTTGCAACTGATAAAAATATGTTGATCTTGATTCTTAATCCTCGTTGTACATAGGCATCTGGAAGAGTGAATATCAGAAAGATAAAATCTTGAGATCATCGTCATTTGTTACGCTTCTAGGTTTGACGTTGTTGAAGGCAATATCATTTCGAGATCGTCATATTACTGGATAACCGCTTGCTATACTTGGAACCAATTTCACTATATGTAACAAGAGTAAGTCTTTTGACATCCATTGGAAACCCAATCTTGCTTCTTGACCATATTTGCAATTGATAAAAATATGCTGCTTTGATTCTTAATTCTCCGTGTATATAGGCATCTGGAGGAGTGAATATCTATACTTTTCGAGTTGAGATTCACACGAGAGTTGACACCCGGTCATTAATGACCCTCCGAACAAAAGTCAATTGAATGTATTTGACATATTGCAACTTAAAAAGCAATAAATGTGACGATGATTATAAGATTATATAATTCTATGATATGATACGCCATGAAATTTACAATAATAATCATGATTAATAATTGATAAAAAAAAGTTATCGACCGTATACATTAAGGTGTAAGATATACAATAGTAACACGTTTTAAAATAGATAATAAATAATAAATAAAAATAAAAATAAAAATAACAATAACAAAATAAATACAATTAATCCATAAAATTTGGTTTTTTTTTTCAAAAGAGTGGGGTAAACTGAAAGTCAGCTCAGCTGGGTGACAATAAAAGTTCCAGCCGTTGAACACAAATCCCAAATATCTCTTACATAACGTCTCCAAAAGCGTTAATTTAGGATCAATTTTTCCCTAAATTTAAATCACTCCATATATATATATATATATATATATATATATATATATATATATATATATATATATATATATATATATATATATATATATTTTCTTGATTCTTTATCCATAAAATCAAACAACAGTGTTGTTCTTTCTTAATCGAGAGAACAACAACAAAAAAACCTTTCGATTTCACCACCAACTCCATTTCATTCCCATTTCATACCTTTTTTTGCCCGGCAATTCAATTTAATCGCATTCTCATTTTCTGCCATCATCTCTAATTATAAATCTTCATTCTCAGGTAATCATCAATAGATAATGTATCCATCAATTTGATGTCTGGTTGGTGGAATTTGATGCAACCGCTTTAAATTGCAGCTTTTAGGGTTTTTTACATAACTATATATTGGGCAAAATTGATGTGTGGTTTCTTAATTTCTTTTCAGTTTATTCACGATTCTGGTTTTTGTTTTCCCAATTTGGTTCTTGTTTGGTAGAATTTGATGCTACCGTTTAAAGTTATAGCTTTAAGGGTTTTTTATATAGCTTTATATTGGGGAAAATTGATGTGTGGTTTCTTAATTGTTTGTTGCAATTTATTGCAACCCCTTGAAAACTCAGCTTTTAGGGTTTTTTTTTTTAAATAAAAATATATATATTGGTCAAAATTGACATGTGGTTTCTTGTTTGGTGGAATTTGATGCAGCTCCTTTAATTCAGCTTCTAGGGTTTGTTAAAACTGTAATGGTTAAAAATTACTAACATTTGGTTTCTGAATTTCTTTTTAATTTATATTGGTTTCGGTTTTCTTAGCTCCAAAGTTGAAAACTTTTTATGTTTTTTAGCAATTTTGTGGTTTGATGCTCTTTATTAGACTGTTTTTAGTCAGTTAAAATTGACTTTTGAAGTTGGTTTTCATGAAATTTCCCATTAATTTTGATTTTATGCAATGCCGTATAGTATTGAATATTTATGCGTATCTCCTTTGTTATTTTTTCTTCTTTTTTTCTCTTTGTTTTTATCATTGGGGGTTTCTGATGACAAAGAATTAACATGTTGATATTAATTTGTTAATGCTAATTTCGGATAAAAATATTTTATATGAAGTTTTTATATGCATCTGAGAGGTTATATGATCACAATGAACCATAATGAATACGGAAATAGTTTGTTTTGTGTTTACTTACGTTTCTTTTCTTATACATAGGCTTTCAATATTAATTGAATGGGTGATCACTTGGTTCTGGATGTAAATGAATTGGTGAAGCCTGTGGGCAAAGAAAACATCAAAAGAACTGAGGAGATGGTGGGCCCCTCATCATGCACAGACGTTGATGAAAACGGGGCCTCAGATGATGAGGAAGCGCCTTTATTAGCAACAGCAGAGTGTCGTATTTGTCAAGAGGAAGATTCTGTTGATATTTTGGAAGCACCGTGTGCTTGCAATGGCAGTCTTAAGGCAATCCACATTGGCTGATGCATTTGTTAATTTCTTGGGTGTTTGAAAGTGTATTTGGAAATGTGATTATGTGACATATGCTATATTTATTAATTAAGGTTAATTTTGTTTAAGCAGTATGCTCACAGAAAGTGTGTTCAACATTGGTGCAATGAAAAGGGTGACATCATTTGCGAGATATGCCACCAAGTAAGTTACTAAAATTGAAATTTTCATGACCATTACAACATACTAGGGACAGGTATTGTGACAATTTTAAACATGTTCTTAAAATTAATCCGTTATGATGCAGCCATACCTACCTGGCTATATTGCTCCCCCTCCCCGACCTCGCTTGGAGGAGACTACTATAGATATTGGGTAATACTTTTTATTTATAAATAAAAAATCACGCTTTTCATCATTTTTTTAGTAAGGAACTTCTACTATAATAATTGGTTAAACTTGTTATTGATACTTATAATTATCTGCGTATTTTTTTTATCAGGGGAGGATGGCAGATATCAGGGACTCCTATGGATTTGAACGACCCACGTCTCTTGGCAATCGCTGAAGCTGAACGTCAATTTCTGGAAGCAGAATATGAGGATTATAACGCATCAAATGCCAGTGGAGCTGCCTTTTGTCGTTCAGCTGTTTTAATTGTAAGTTTCTAAAGTCGTACCCATAGCAAATAGCTGTTCTCAATATGAATTTACCTGCAGTTTATATTAAATTTTTTATTTACTTTTCTGTTTGCAGTTGATGGCTCTTCTGCTGCTACGGCATGCAGTAACTGTGCCGGAATCTGAAGGAGATGGTGATGAAGATGCATCTACGTTCTTGACTGTAAGTCAGATTTCTGAATATGTTTCCTTTTTCTCGTGGAAATTATTGTTTTTGATTTATTATTGTTATTTGGCAGCTTTTCTTGCTTCGGGTTGCTGGGTTTCTTCTACCGTGCTATATAATGGCCTGGGCCATCAGCATCTTGCAGCGGCGAAGGCAAAGACAGGTGTGTCTCCACTTTTTCTGTTTTTTTTAGGGATAAGTACTTGAAAATGTAATCGACTAAGGTCTGACATTCTTAGTGTGTACCCAACTACTCGGGTGTACATTTTATGTAAGAAACTTGTTATTTACTGCCACTGTATGTATTTTCGTAACGTGGCAACTTGTAAGGATGCCACATAGCCACCTTATATAGATGACACGAAAGTAAAGGTACCATAACCTACATACAATGTATCAAAATAGCAATTTCCTTACACACAATGTATACCCGAGTAGTTGCATACACACTTCAAATGTTAGACCTTAGTTGATTAAATTTTCAAGTACTTCCCTTTTTTTACTGTTTGGCGGAACTTGAGCCATATATTGGGCTGGAAGCTTGGTTAAGCTAATTGAGTTGAGTCCATCAAAGTAGGGGGGACCCTCACTGTTCTAGTTCCCGTGTCATTTCCTTATATTCTCTCCCTAGCTCCATATGCATATAGGTTACCAAAGGTGTGTGGGTAGGGTTACTGATCAAATTGGTAAATAATATAAGCCTGTCCAAATGGGTCATGCTGGCTTGACTTCCTAACACTTTTCTAATCAATTGCTTATGATTATAAAAATTATATCCGTAAAATGGCAATGAATTTCTCATGAATAAAAAGATTAAGGAGGTTTTGTAAGCATTTGGAATACATATTTGGACAAATTTCGGCATGTTTCTTATTTACTTTAAGCAAGTGATTCAGGCTATGCTTAAGATAAATAAAAGTAACTTGAATGGGAAACGTGTCAAGAGTTGTCTGATATGTTTTTTAATGCATAAAACCACCTAACTCATTTTATATACGAGTATAAAGTAAGATTATTGTTGAAACATAATTTTTGTTTAAGTAAGATTGGACCAAAGTGTTTGGGATCAACCCGACACAATTCTAACAAAAATTCTACTCTTTTTGACCCATTACTCAACCAACCCATTGAGTAAATTTGCCCGCATTGTCTAAAACAGGAGGCTGCTGCATTGGCGGCATCACAGATTGCTTTTGTATTGCAAGCTGGACAAAGACGGGGCCTACACTTTGCAATAGCCTCTACTGCCCCACCACCAACAACATCATCAGCACAAGTCCCAGCAACCACTGCAACTCCAGCTGTAGCTCCACAGGAGGACAATGTTTGATCATTTAAATACCAAAAGAGCCGCAGGGGGGGGGGGGGAATAGACTCGAAATAACACATTGTTGTAACTTTTTTTTTTCTTCTGTATTTCTAAGTCAGTTTTTGGATTTTAATGAGTCCTGTATGTGACGTGTATAGAATTATTTTGTCATGAGCTTTCTAGACATGAATCCTTTTGACAAATTAAATGTCTTTATAAGCGTTCTTGTTTCCCTCGTACCTAATAGTACTATTAACGTCCAACACTTGATGAATTTAAAATACAAGTTATTGGTGTAAAAATGGAACAACGATAATAATGAATAATGAAAAAGAGCAAGATGATTGAAAACTTGACGTTCTGGTCATGGCAACTAGTGAACTCCGGAGTATTTTAGAAAGAAATATTCAAATCAGGTTAAAGCCGATCTCAAATTCTTGAATAGACTTTTGAATCTAGTTTGAATTCTGATAAACTTGAATAAAAGTTTGTAAGCTTCCGAGTCAGGTTGAACATGATTGCCTTCCAGATCAATTCCTTGGACGTGACTGGACCGGCTAGCGACTCGTTATCAACGTTTTGCAAAAAGTTCAAGTCTATGAAAATCAACTTGTACTAATTATCTATATCATTACTAGTTAAAGCTCAATGTAACAATTCATGATGACAACTGCAAGTCGAAACTACTGAAAGTAGAATACTCATTAAGTAGAATACTCAATCGTGATGTGTCGAATTTCAAAATTTTAACTTTTAAGTGAACTTGTTCTCTAACTTTGCAGTTTGTCAACGATCACACCATTACCTTTTTGGATTAAAAGTTGATATAAATTTTTTTACATAATTATGATAATTCAACCAAATATAACAATGATTTCTATTTAAACGTAGAATTGAATCATTAATAGATGAGTACCAAAATGGGCCATTAATAAAATACAAACAGGAGGTCCGGCTCAAAATAAAAGACAGGCCCAAAATGAACGATAGAAACTAGGGCACTCTGTAGACATATATAACATCTTATCATTCATCTATATCCCCTTCTTCCCCAGCCTCCCTCCTTTCACTAAAAGCACAAGTGAATCAATCAGTAGAGAGTGAAAAATGGTGCAACGATTGACATACCGTAAACGGCACAGTTATGCCACCAAATCAAACCAACATCGGGTTGTTAAAACCCCTGGTAATTATTCACCTTTACATCTCTTTTTGTCTGATTTGTATATTTCATAAATAAATTAGGGTTTCTGATTAGTTAGTTAATTGATTTGGGGATAGGTGGTAAGTTGGTGTATCAGACAACAAAGAAGAGGGCAAGTGGACCTAAATGTCCTGTTACTGGCAAAAGAATCCAAGGGGTATGTTCTTCTCTGTTTCTTTCATTTATTTATATATCTTTATATGAATGTATGTATGATTTGTTGTAGGATTTGGTAATTGTAGTATGTACGTGTGTTAGATTTGTATTGACAGTAGAATTATCTGTTATTTTTATGTATGGAAGTTATGGTTGCCTTTTTTTGCTTGATTTTGTTTTATGAAGTTTATATCTACTTTTGAAATGTTTATTTGAAAGAAAGGTACATTATGGATTAGTGTTGATTATGTGATTGATTGTAGTTAGGGGTGATGAAGTTATGTAGTTAAAGATGCAAAGCATTATTATTTATATTTAAGGTAGTCGTGTGCTTGAAATTAGAGTGTAAGTATAGTATAGTCAATGGATTACTAGCATCTGCTGGTTAATATGAGCGAATGTGAGGTCGTTTGGTATAACACTGCTTATAGCCTAATAGCTGTTGTAATTTGTTGTAAAGGTGTAGCTTTATTTCTATTCTGGAGAACAATCATAATCACAATTTGTTAGAAATGATATTTTAATTGTTTTGTTTTTTACATTCTGTAACCCATGTCTAGTTTTGATTAGTTGAACTCTTTCCTAAACAACTTTTGAGCACATGTTATTATATTCGGAGTTGGAGAGCATTTTATTTAATGATTTTGACCTTTTTTTCCTCTCATCTTTTGGATTCACCACTTTGTAACAATGCTGTGTTATGTCTACCTGTGTCAGTAATTCAATAATATTAAGGATTTTGTGTTACCCACATGTTTAAGTGGTGCATTGTGTAAAGTATGTTACACTCTAGTTGCTCCCCAACTGTTCAAAGATTCATTTCGTTTCTTGAACGAAAGTTGTGTTAATAATTTTATCGTTGTCCTATCAAATAACATCTTTAGGATGCTACATTGTGAATGCAGGGTTTTTCTATGGCATTAGGCTCATGTTTTTTTGTTTGTATTTGTTTCAGTTGATGTTACTGTGTCATCCTTAGTAAGTCCCAAAACCTTTTAAACTTGACCAAATAGGTGGAAAACGGTAAGTTGCAATTAGTTTCGGACTCGATAAGTAGAATGGTCGTATTTGTTTTGTATTGGATGGAGTAGTTTCTATTGTTGCACACATGTTCTACATTATTGCCTTGACCCTTTCTTGTATAAGGTTTTTTCTAATTGTGTTCTTCATGTTGCATCTATCTCAGTTGTCTTTAGACATATTTGCACCTTTTAAATATGCAACATTTGACTTGTTGCACTTTTTGTGAATTAGTGTTTGTTTAAGTTTAAGACACCTTTATATATAATAAACAAAAGGGAACTGTTGTTAGTGTTTCTTTTGCTGTTGCATGAATATATATTTTTAAAACTTGTGTTGTAAAATTTAAAAGCTTTCTCAGATATTAACTTTTCTCATTTATGCAGATTCCTCACTTGAGACCTGCTGAGTACAGGAGGTCACGATTATCTAGGAACAGAAGAACTGTTAATCGTGCTTATGGTGGTGTACTTTCTGCAGGTGCCGTAAGGGAAAGGTATTTTTCTAATAGTCTTTCCGTGTTTCCAGGTTCTCTATATGTCGTTGGATTATTATCTAAAAAAATTTCATGTTGGCGTTTGATTAATTAGTGGGGTTGTATAACTACTTAACTTATTTTCGGATTATTGTTTAGGATCATAAGGGCCTTTTTGGTTGAAGAACAAAAAATTGTGAAGAAGGTCTTGAAGATCCAAAAGGCAAAAGAAAAGACTTCCTCCAAGGCTTAGATAATCTGCAACCCTCATGAGAGTAATTTTGGTGTCAAGATTTTGAATCTGTAATAGGGTAAGCAGGCTGTTTTATGTTTGGGTACCTCTACTACTTTGTCGACAATTAAACTTGGTTATCTTTATTAGGGTTTTGCTTGCTGTTTTTTGTTTTACTGAACTTACTTTTGGATTCCTATTATGTTGTATTTACTTTGAAAGTAGCCTCTTATAAATTCATGCTCCGTCTCTTATTTGCATTTTCACCCATTTACTTATGGTTTGGGTTGGGTTGTGTTTCATTTCTGACGGGTCAAATGGTTACAATAAAAACTGTTTGAAAATAAATGGGTCAAGGATAAAGTGATTCCATTGCATTACATATTTTTAAGTCTTAACATCTTGTTTTGAGGTTACATTATGAAATGACATAGTTTCTCTAATAATATTTGACTGGCCGGTCAGTTGTTGATTTGGCAAATGTTACCAGAATCCGAAATCTGCCATAAACTTTAGTGGTTATTTTAACGTGCTGATGATTGCTGCTTGTTGAATTCAATGACTTGTACCCAAATGAAGGAAGTTAACTATTTTTTCCCCTTACTTTTGCGACACAAGTAAAGTTTGAAAGATAAGATCATTAATTAGAAGAAAACTTGTTAACTAAAAGTAAACCGAGACAACAATCACCATCTACCAACATATGACTTCTATTCCATATCAAATCCTTAAAAGAATCAACAAACAATTAGTTATAAAAAACAATTGTTGGTGTTAGAAAAATCCCACTGGTTCTCAAAGTATACACAATCCGTGGGACTCTGAAACATCAAATCAATCGAAAGTTGATGTTGATCACTATATCCAAGTTTTTCTTGCAAAAACGATGGTATGCTAGCAATTGGGGAACAACTATCGTGAAAGTATTGTTGGTCCCCATTTGTCATGTAGTCTAAACCTTCGTCACCAAAATCTTCTAAAATGGATGGTTGCAAGTTGAATAGCAAAGAAGAGGCCTCAATTGCAGTACTGAGATCGGGTTCATGTACCGAAATGAGGTGATTTGTGTCTTGATTACTTGATATGGAACTTGGAGGGGTTTTGTTGTTGTTAGTAACTATAGGGGTTGATTGGTCAATATTAAAAGGTTTGTGGTCAAAATGGCAAAAGTCTTTGTCATAATGGGGAATGATAGGGGATGAGCTTGTTTCTAATATTGGAGTTACCCATGAATGAGAAAGAGCTGTTTGTGCACTTGAGCTTGCTTTTTTGAATATTCTACATATGGCCCATAATTCCTGCAAAATTTCAATACAAATGTTATCCTCTTAGCATAGAATCGGGTTAAGCAAGTATATATGCAGGACAGATTGACAGTGCGTTTACTCGTACAAGTCCTTTTCATAATTATTATTTTCACGTATATGGTGGATATTGTCAAAAGCGACTTACATTGGGGGGGATGGTTTTCTCGATAAGCCGCTTGGCTCGACCATTGTGATCTGCAGCGGAAGGCAAGCGGAACTCGTGCATCATCCAGTCGGTTTTGAACCCTTTGGCTGCTCGTCCTTTGTAAAACACAAGGGACTTCTTCAGACCAATACATCTTGAACCATCCGATGAGTAGATAGGTCGGTCAGTGCCGGTAGCTTTCCAAAATCCGGACCCTGTCACACGGTTTGGCCTTGCACTATTTCGGTATTTTTGGTCTCTACGACAATAGAAGTACCATTCTTTCTCTCCTGTGGTTGCCAACTCTACCAAAACACACAAAATTTCCAAATTAATATAACAGTTTTCATGATGTTAAAATGTAGAAACAATTCTATGCAAGTACATTGGGTCAATAACAATATTTGTACCAAGATTCGTACTAATTTCATGATGTTTGAACATTCCAAAGTGGTAGAAAATTATTGAAAAAAAATATATGGAGCTCACTTGGTAGATCCCAGGGATCATGTTTATAGATATCTAATGGTATGATGACTTCAACGGAGATTGGTCTTTGTTGAACCTTCTTCTTCAAATAAAACCCTACGAGTTCCTCATCGGTTGGATGAAACCGAAACCCGGGCAACATGATTTCTTCCATTACCATATCTATTGATCGATCAACCTTTAAAGAAACAAGCAAACCTTTTTCTTATCTAACACTAAAACAAGATTACTTGAAAACAGAAAAAGTTGAAGCTTTTTTCCTTTGAAAACCTTAAAACAACAAAGTATAGTATTAGGATACCAGCCTAATGAAAACCCATCAATCAAGCAAGTATATATATATGTGGTTAATTATATATGAGGTAAAAAGTAGTGATGATAACTGTTTTTTCTTCTTCTATGAATTAAGAATAAAGCACTCAATTTGAGGTTTCAGTAAATACTTGGTTTTTTAAGGTTCTTGTATTAATTTCAGAAATAAAATTGATTTATTAATTAAGCCATTTAAAGAAACAAATATGAAGAAAAAGCTAGGGACTTTGGTCAAGAAAATGGATTTTTTTTGGAATGATATAGACTCTTTATTTCTCACTATCAATGCAACTCATTTTGGGGTTGCGTTATGGAAATACAAAATGGGGAATCCAATTAAGGGCTTAATTATCTATCTTGACTTTGGTTTAATTTGTTGGCCTGGTATATGAATTTCTTGATGTTTAGTTTACACGTACATCATGTATATGATCGAACAAAAATGGTGTAAACTATAATTTAGTAAGTATGTTTACTTTTAGTCAAATAGTTTAAAATAGCAATATAAATATATTACCTTGTCGTGAATGTTATATTCTTTTATTAAGTTAAGGGTTAGTCTTTTAAAGATTATATATATGTTGTTAATAGCACGTATGTTTGTGTAATATTAGATCTTATTTATAATTTTATTGGTCAACGTACCAAACAAACATATTGTCAACAACAAAAATATCCGCGCAATGCAGCGGGCAATATTTTCATTTGACGACGTATTGAACCGTGTTTCATATAAGTTTGTTTGACGTTTATAAAATTTAGCAATATAGTATTTGTAACACCCCCATTTTCTAAATATCATTTTATATTCGAAATATCGGAAGCGTCTGGTCAAAACATACTTTTATAATATATGCTAAAGTTATATCGTTTTAAAAACATACAACATACATCAGTTTGGGTGTTATACAGTACAAATCCCATCATAATGTATCAAAATAAAAGCAGAGTAGCTGGTCGTCAAACATCCCATTAAACCAAAAGCTTCTTGCTCATCCCCTAATCAAACATTAACCTGCAAGAAGTAGGGTGGTGGGATTAGCACGCAGCTAAATGAGAAGAACTGTAACCAACAGTCTAACTCAGAAATAACAAATCTGTTTACAGCGAATAATCGTAAACACACAACGTCAAAGAGGACCGGTGGTTCCTGAGGTATCCTCCAAGGAACACTTAAAATCAACTGCAGGCCAATATAGTGATTAACCGATAGCTTGTTACTATCTTCACCAACAACAGTTCCTATCAACTATGTGTATAAGGAACCCCTGTTTGGCCAAACAATAGTAACTAAGCCCAACCGGTGTTGACCTCTGAATATACATCTCACATATGCCCAATGGCCAAATATCACATAATCCATAATCATCATGGATAATATAAACAACCCAGACTAAACAGTCTATCAACAGTAGTATTACATCACCCGTTGTAACCAAACATGTTACAACTAAATCACACTGAGGATCACAGATCCACTCACCTGTCGGTCTCAGTCAATCAACTCAGAAGTCTAAAATTACTGAGTCTTCTGCTTATCTGAGAATACAACAAATAATGAGTTAGTAACTCATTTCATAATTCGTATAACATATTTAAACAAGCAGGTAAATTCCTGAAGTCTAAGAAAACAAACGTTCAATCCGAAGCGACATCAGAAAGTCCCGAAACGATGTTTAAAACCGAAAAATGCCATTTTCGACCCTTAGATGACCCCGAAAGGCCAAAAACTGTCGTGGCCGATTTCCCTTCTTTTGCAATAAGTTTCGCTACAGCACCCGCTGCTCTAGCTAATTGTCCACCCTTTCCAAGTGTGATTTCTATGTTATGTATGGCCGTGCCTAAGGGCATATCGGTTGAAGTAGATTCTTCTTTTTTATCAATCAAAACCCCTTCCCAAACTGTACAAGCTTCTTCCAAAGCATACGGCTTTCTGGATGTAGATGGTGATATTTATTATTAGTATTAGATTATTAATTATTATATTATTGAGCCTTGATTATTGGGTCGTTTTCGAGTGACCATGCGAATTTCGGCCCAATCCGAGTTAGTGAAATTTGTCACTCAGTCGCGACCCTGAAAACACTTACGCAATTTCAAAATTTGCAAAACAAAATTTTAAAATCTCAGTTCGCAGGGACCTCGGTTCGCTTCGCAGCAAACTCAGTTCGCAGAACCATAACTCGGTTCGCAGGAATTCTCGGTTCGCAGTACAACTCAGTTCGCAGGTCAACTCAGTTCGCTTCGCAGTCAAGCACTGCGAACTGAGTTCATCTTCTGCAAACTCGCGAACCGAACCTGCTGTTACCAGGAAACCGAGCTTTTCTCTTCCAAAACTCACAAATTTGACTTCCTAACATCCTAACAAGCTTTCTAACAACTTAAATACATCAAATATCATCATATAACATATTTCAAGTTTCTATTCCACAACAATTGGTGAATTGGCTAATTTTCATAAAAACAAATTATAAACACTAATTACTCACAGGAAACAAGATGATGATGATGATGATGGAATTTGATTTTAACACAAGATGGTGATGCTACAGGTGATTATAATTCTTCACAGAGAGTTTCTTCAATTTTTGGTTTTCAATTCGCAGGGAGTATATGGAATGAAAGGAGGTTAGAAGGTTTTAGAAGTTTTTAGAACGTATATGTATATATATATATATATATTAGTCTAATCCAATACCATTACAATTTTAGTTTTCTTCTTAATCTATTGTCTGGAACCTAAAACCATTTACGAAAACCAACTATTTTATTGTACCGATAACTATATCGATTTAAAACAATAAATTATTTATTAGTCACAATAACTCAATTAATCTCTTGACTAATATTATCAAATAAACATAACATATCAAATATTCCTAACACATTAAATAATAAATTTAAAGTTAGAAATTTACCCGGATTACTAGGCCCTTAGGGTGGATGTTACAGTATTTGAAAACCAAAGCAAGTAAGGTAAATCGTAAAAGATGAAAAAAATAGTTTTATGTTAAACTTTAATGTTTCGCGATTTCGGGTTCCACCATCTTTTTACTCTGTGACTCAATTTGTTGTTGTTGTTTATATTAGGTGTAATAAGTTATAATATGTAAGTCTAATCGTTACTCATTTTTATAATCATAATTTTTGTTGGTTATAGAATTAAGTATACATTTTAGTTGATTACAATTTGAATGGTAGTGATTAAATTGGTTCAGTTGTATGAAAAATGGTAAGTCTGATTTGATTTGAAGTAAAATATTTTAAGATACTCAATATTTTTACATATAATAATATAGTAATAAATAGTAATGATAACGATTATATATAAGTAATTGATAGTAACTATCATAAAATGGTAAGAAATTATTCTTTTAAATTGTTGTATTATTTTTATTGAATATATATTAGCTCATACAATACGTAGTAGTTACTTTAAATTTGTTTTAAAGAGTTTAAATATTGAATAACATATCTAAAAAGCGGCATTTTGTAAGAATTTTAAATTTTTATGTCACACTCTTTATATATGAGTATATGAGATTGTATTATTTGTAAATATATTTCAACTTGTGACCGATATTAATTATATTAAAACAATTGTAACTGACATTTTAATATCCATCAATATGTTATGTCGGTTATATCAGTTATAAAAATAATCAAATTATGAGGTTAACTATTTTGTAACGTAAATTAATTATGATGTATTAACTTTTATAACTTATTGCATTAACTTTAAGTGTATAAAGATTAATTAAGATATTTGAAGGGTAATATTGTAATTTGTAATGTCCCCCTTTTTAAGTGATTAAGACCTATTGACCAAACTTTTTATTAAGTAGTATAGATATGCTATTATGCGTTGATAATGATTTTGATATATTTATTTTACTTAATATATTGATTCTAAACATATGTATACAATGGGGAACGTATGAACGATTTTTCAAGAAATATATAAGTTAAACTTGAAACTTGAAAGTATGCAAAATTATAGATTATACATTTGGTATTATATATCAAAATTATAGATTATACACTGGTATGTAAATATTATTACTAGTATTTTGTATGTAAATATTATTTTGTATTGTAGTAGTCATTAGATTAAACTAATGTTATTATTATTATTATTATTATTATTATTATTATTATTATTATTATTATTATTATTTTGGTGAAAAAGTCTTAAACTTGAAGATTGGTAGGCAGAATATGAGAATAATTACAACGGGTTAATATCAACATATTCGGTTTCTATTCCATCAACTTGTCAGAGTTGAATATTTCCATAGTCAAATGGACTTTGAAGATTCCCTTTGTTGTAATAAAAGTTTTTGTAATAAGTTAAGTAACACGGAGTAACTATTTTTTAAGAGTAAATCGTACATAACTAGTTTTTTTTATCCCCGCGTTACGACGGGTATAAAATCATCATATTTTTTAATAAATAAACTAATAATTAAATGTTATAATGTAAAAACTCCGTGCTTTAATATACAAACTTGAAATGGTAAAATTTATCGCAACATCAGTTTTAGATCAAAAGTTTCATATACCAACATCTTAATAATATACTGTTATAAAATAGTGAATTGAGAGAATATATAAAATATATACGGGTATAAAATAGAGAAATGATGGAATATATAAATTAACATAAATACTTGAAAGTTATATGTTGTTATATATATATATATATATATATATATATATATATATATATATATATATATATATATATATATATCAGTATACATAATACATGATTGAAATAGTAATTATAAACTGAATAGACGAAATTTGTAGCAACCATTTATCTTTTTCTCATCTAATCCAAACCTGAAATTAGTCTAAAGAGCATTAAAATAACAAATAACAAAAATATTGTTTACCTAAAATAAAATATATATTAGTGTGAACTCACATAGTCACATAGATAGAATCAACAAATACGGAGCATGACTCAACCATACATAAACCTCAAACACACCCACATATCAAACACAAAAAACTGATATTACCCTCAAACACAGGGTCAAACCTCAAAGCAAAACTTGAATCTGGGCACATTTTCACACCAAAACAAAAAAAAACAAAACTTACTCTATCACCACACCCACGTACATACATATATATACACGAATTTAAATAATAAAAAAAATTGGTAGGGTAGAATAGGTTAATCGTCGGAAGCAAAAGAAAATGGTGGTTGGAATTTGAGCCTTTGAGGTGCTTTGGCGTAGCTAGAGAGAGGATATATGAGAGCTCTGATAAAAGATGAAAATATTTGAAAAGATATGGGAGGAATGGAGTGAGCAGTGGATATCAATAGTGTGTCTAGGAGCTGTTATAGATACAATACTGAGTTGAGTTGCTACAGATATCATTTGAGTTAGCTACAGGTTAACAATAGTAACTTAGCTTTGGTAATCGTAGGAGTTTAAATGTTTGTCACTAGATTGGGTTTTTAAACATAGTTTTCATTTCACTCTCAGTCCCTCGTCTCTCACGGAATGGCTAAAATACCCTTAAAATTTTTAGAGTTTTTTAGCCTTTTTGAGACGAAAAGTGAAATGAAAATCCGATCAGAGACTAAACCCCCGACTCAAGGATGAGGAGTGAATATACGACCAACGTCAGAGAGGAGTAATGTAATTTACTCCTATTTTGAACTTATTTTATTAAGAAATTTATACAAAGTTTACATCAAACGAAAATATCATGAAAATTTTGTTACATACAAATATATATAAAGTAACTTTTGTAGATGGTCCATTTGGTTTACATCGATTTACAAAACTTGTCTCTGTACTTTTTTCAAATTTTCGGTCCAATAATTTGACTTTTGCTCGAAAACGGTCCATCCTTAATTTAAAAATACCTTTTCACTAATTTTTTATTCATTTTTCTAATAAATTAATAATAAAAAAGAATTAAAAAACCACCACCCCTTTAAAAGATCGTTGTGTAAAACCCTTGGCCCTTGGCATCACCATTCACCTCATTTAAATGATAAGATACCAAACCCTAGATTTAGCAATGACAACCATTAAACTGCCATCGATATGCAAAAGCGTCACATCCGTCGGAGAACTCCCTTCACCAAGTTGGGGTGGTTGAAACTGAGATCGCCATAAACTCCACCACCGTCGTCGATTCGCAGACGATGGCTCCATGGCGGCTGTCTGGCCGGTTTTATGTTAGAATATTGAAAACCCGTGAAGTATTACATTTATTGATTCACTATTTATAACGATTACATAAAGCTCTAAAATCTAATGGACCTTGGCCCATCTATTTCTATAGAAAACCCTGTGAAGATTACATTTATTGATTCATTATTTATAACGATTACATAAAACCCTAAAATCAAATGGACCTTGGCCCATCTATACAATTGGACTGGACCATACTAATAACATAACACATATGACATATACTCTAATATTTTACAGCCGTTTTTGCTTACTGGATGCAAATGGTGTGGTAATCGGAATGAGGCCGGAGTTTTAGGGTTTCAGACCCGAGCAAATAGTTTCAGACCGGTTAGGGTCATAGAAATGGGCCGGAACCTAATGAAACAATCGTTTCAAACCCAAGAAAATCCAAACCAAACGATTAGAAGCTAATCCAAACCGTACACCTTAGATTCAGTGCCGTGAGGTTGTTCGTCGGAAAATGAACTTGAGATGGTAGCTCGCTGGAGATGGTGATCGTGAGTGGCGGTAGGGGAATGTAAATGCGTTTTGATGTCTGATGTATATTGGGTTCAAGTTACAAAACAAATACGGATTATGTTAATATATGTACTATTACTTTTTTAAATTAAAAATAAAAATTTAGCATTTCACGATAGTTGATGGCCGGAGTTTTGATGGTTACCGGCTGGCATTACGGTAGTTGCCGGAAACAGGGTCTGGAGATATATGCCCTAGGCAGATCAAGTGATGAACCAATTTGGTGTTTTCGTGTATTTATAATATTTAATGTTAAAAAACCAAATAATTATAGTAATTAAATAAATTAAACTAATTAAAAAACAATAGAAACTAATATAGTAGGAAAAATTTAAAAGGGGTATTTTAGTAATTTTAGATGGAAAATGAACTGTTGTCGAGCACAAGTCGAAGAAAAAGATATAGTTACACAAACGAAAGAATGTTTACGGAACCAAGCAACATTAATGCATGATTATAGAAGTTACTATTCCATTGCATTTCATTCATTACTTAAGTCGTACACTATTAAGGAATCAATAATGTGGACTGAACAGGGGCGGTACCAAAATTTATCTGTAAGGGGGCGATTTTATGATGTTAGTTACTTAGAGTTTTGGGTTTCGAATTGAGATTTTTATTCTTCACGAAATAAATACGCTAAACTAACCCACCTAAACTTACATCAGCATGAATCCAACTAAAGCGAAAAAGAATTCAATCTAATTCGATTCTCACCAAAAAAAATCATATCAAAGGTTCATAAATTTAGCAATGTGAACAAGTTCGTCTTCTCTCAAAGTATCATACTTAAAGTTGTGGCTTTGTATTTTGGTTTGCAAGTTCGTCTCTCTCAAAGTTTTGAACTTTTGGATTTTTTATGTGATCTATAATGCATTTATATGTGATTATAGATATTTTTATAGACTTATATATGAAATTTAAAGATTATTAATCTTGTAATTAGCTAAAACAATAGGGGAAGAAAGATACCAAATGGAAAGGAAACTGAAATAAAATGGAAAAAATTCAATAAAGAATAAAGAAAAAAATGTAAGAGAGTAACATCAGACGGGAGAATACAAGAAAGAAATAGTTAGGGATTTATCATATTGGTCAGGAGCTAAGGGGACTAATTGTTCATCTATGTGGGCATTTGTTTAGTTTAGTTTAACTTCATATATATATATATATATATATATATATATATATATATATATATATATATATATATATATATATATATATCGAAAATTACTAAAACTTTTATGTGGGCAGTGCCGTACATCTATGTGGGGATTTCTTGACTATATGACGTACATGATGTGATTTATTTAGTAACTGTTATTAACTAGATAATATATAATATATATATTTATGCCAAGGGGTGATATCAAAATCAAGAAACTCATTACTATAAATCGGACATTGATGTTTTTGTTTTTTTTACATAATAAAAGGCTTACGTGTTCTATTTTCTACGTAAAAAGATTGCATGTGTTATTTTATGTTACCTTTAAATGTTGAAAATAGCCAACATAGAATGTTACATATTTCTTTTAGCAAAATAGAACATGCAAGTATTTTAATCTGCAACAACATTTTATATTCTTTTTATCGATCATTTTGTCAAATCATGTTCTCCTTTTAAAAAAATTTCCTTTCATATTTGTATGATATGTATCTTATCTTATACTACAATATATCAAAAAATGTCATTCATCAGTTTGTCACGGTTTTAAAAAATACACATAAATATCTATGTTTTGTGCTCCCAATGCAAACTGTCACTTTTCGTCGTCAACCGACGAACCGACACCGATGTCACGGGCCGTCTATTTGGTTCCGTCGATTGACTCCGTCGGAATTCCGACGCTCGTTGGTTTGATTTGTGGGTCTGCGTGTACTTTTGAGGTAGCCATTTGAAGATTAAAAAAAAATAAATTTAAAAACTAACGGCTAGTTTTATAATCGTTTTTTTTTCAAATACTACTTTTTCACTATAAAAAAACACTATCTTTTACCCATTATTCACACTACAATTCTTATATATTTTACGCATTCCTTACACCACAATTCTCACTACTTTTAACATTTTCATACACTAAATTCACACAACTTTTACACATTTCATACACCTCAATTTCAAACGAAAAAACACTACAATTCATACAGTACACTATATCTAAAAACACTACAATTCATAAACTACACTATTTCTAAAAACAACAAATCCAAATCCAAAAAAAAAAATGAACAATAAAATATTAAGCTCGGATTACACTACTTTATTTTAATTCTAGTGTTTTTATTTAATTATTGTAAAGTTTTTTTTTATTTAATTGTAATGTTTTTTTTTTAATAATGTGTTTTATTTTAATTATAGTGTTTTAAATATTTAATTTATTATTTGTAGATCCATGAAAAAAAAAAACTTACGGAGCACTGATGACAGCATCCTGTCAGTTTCCGTCTACCATTGGAAGGAGGCTAACTTAATCTTAAAACAAATTATTATAAAAAACAATTGGGGTGGTTAAAATTAACTCGATCTTCATAAAATCTACATCTTCTGTCTGTCTATCTGTATATATGTATATATATATATATATATATATATGAGAATATTTTTGCCTATGTGGCAAGCTTTTCCTTTCGCAACATATGATTTTGTTCTACGTGTCACTCTTTCATTAACTTGCTAAAACTAATTTGACACCTCATAAAATCCTCTAATTTAGTATGTAATTCATTTCCTTAATCACAAACAATTAGAACAATGACACATGTTTATGAATAAATTTATTTATTAGAAAATTGTCCAAAGATAGAACAAAATATTATTATTTAAACGCATAGCAAGGGTGCAGTGCAGATGGGCAGGGGGCATGGAGGGAGTGACTAATTTGCAATTTTGACAAAGTTGTAAATCTGTCCGAAAAAATACTCAAAAACTGTCTAAAAATTTATTCAATCAGAAAACTTTTTAATATGTAAGATTCAGAAAAAGCGATAAAGAATGTAAGATGCAGTAACAAATATACATAATGCAGTAAACAAATAATAGTAGTTTTTTAAATTCAAAAATAAAACCAATATTTACAAACACGTAAAAATGCTAAAAAGCATAAGATGCAGTAACAAAAAAGATGAAGTAAATAAGTACTAGTACTTTTTTAGTTTAACACATAAAATGCTAAAAGAACATAAAATGTAGTAAGAATATATAAGATGCATGCAGTAAACATAATTTTTCGATTGCAAAAATAATATCAAGCTGTAGAAACACATATAAAATGCTAAAAATCATAAAATGCAGTAACGATATACAAGATGCAGTAAACAAATACTAGCACAAATATACATTAATCGCATTTAAGATGTAGTAATGTAAGATGCAGTAGAAAAAATTACGATGCATTTGATTTATTTTCAGATCTACAAAGTAGATCTAGTTCTAAAAAGTAGATCTACTTTTCAGATCTACTTTTTAATAGAGTTAATTAAACCGTTCGTCCTTATGGTTTGTCAAAAAATACTGATTTAATCCTTTGAACTTTTTAATTACGTCGATCATCCTTTATTTTAAAAGTTATTACCTCGTTAGTCCTTTAGTCTAACGGACGTTAATATCATCTGTTACCTCTGAACATGTGCCTTGCACAGTTGCACGTCAGGGCAATATAGTCATTATCCAAAAAAAATTCCTTCTAAATTGAAATATAGTAACTATGCCTCTTTCCCCAACCTTAACCCTAGCCCTATTTTGTACCTCACCCCCCATTTCCCAATATCAGCAACCACATTAAAGCCACCACTAATTTTTCATAGCCCCACGAATTGTGAAGGCTTTTCAGTTCCACAAACCAAATCAGATCTGTAATCAATATCCAAAACTATACCTAAGATGTCAAATAAAAAAAATACAAGTTGATGGTGGTGGCAGTCGGTTCGGGGTGGTGGCTGCTGGTTCGTGGTGGTGGTAGTGGTAGTGGCTTTGATTATCCAGCCGATTTGGGTGTTAGTTGGGGGTGATGGTCAAGTACGATAGTGGTGACATGGTGGTTCGGTGGAGGTGACGGTGCCATGGTGGTGGTGGGTTTTGGGAGGATAATGTTGTGGAAATGAAGTTATGGATGTGGAAAAAGAGTGTAACAGTGAGATGGTTTTCACTATCTTGTTAAAATTTGTGAAAGTTGGTTATTATATATATGAAGATTGGAGAAGAAAGATGTTTGGACTTTCGTTGAAAGAAGTAGCAGGTGGATGGATGGGATGGAAGGATGATGATGCTATTTTTTTTTTTTTAAATATTTTTAGATTTTACAAGTAGAGAAATGAAGAAGTGACTGACATGTCTAAGTTAACAGATGATATTAACGCCCGAAGACTAAAGGATTAACAAGACTAAAGGACTAACAAGGTAACAACTTTCATAGTAAAGGTAACAACTTTCATAGTAAAGGATGATCTACGTAATTAAAAAGTTTACCCTTTGTTGATTGTATAGTTTTTGAGTCATTTGAATTGGATATTTTGTGTAGTGATTTTTTTTTTGGCACATCCATGATATATTGCGAAATGCTCTTGCGACATTGCGGCTTCCCCCATCTATTGCGAATGTATGTGGTATTTTGTGAAAAAAGTTTTTTAGGTTGATGATATGTAAAACCCTAAACTAAGGTGGTCTGTTGAGCCTAATAAAAAAGGATGAGGGGTATAAATTAAAATAGTTAGGAACTGAAAAAACTTGTAAAACCCTAGCCCAAGGTGATTTACGATATCAGGTTTTCGGTCATGAAATCGTCGTTGGTCCTGCTACTCCGCCATTGTCCGTAACTGGTTCATCTCTCATCCCCACATGGTATTCTTTCATGATATATATACACACAACATTCACACATGAACGATAATTACATATAGCAGCACTAACATAGAAGTATAGTAGAAAGTAGAAACCTATTTTATTTTCCTTGTTATTTTCTGTAATAGTACATAAGGCAATAGTAACTTGTTTGTGCTATTCTATCGTTAGTGTTGCACTTGGCTTGTTATTTAACTTCTTATGATGATTTTTACTTTTTTTGTTTTAATTTCTATTTGTATGTATAGTACAACTGTACAAGTAGTAACATGTAACGGTGTTGCTCAGTTACTCTTAGGCACTTGTATGTGTTTTGTATTAGTTTGATGATATAATTGCATGATAGTAAATATATTCACAATTTCATACAAAGATTACTATCAGTACATGTGTATTAGATCGGTACTTAAAAAGCAGTTGGTACCTTATACCTGTACCCCGATAGGATCGGGTCAGTTTAGTTAATCAAGTGTAATGGCCAGGCGATATGATTGAATGGTCTTGCAGATCAAACACGAATTAAGAAATGATAAATTCGGAATCCAATGAGGAATTCACGAAACTATGTATTATTTAGTAATCAAAAACTGCATAAACCCTAATCCCAAAAGTGTTTAAATACCTCGGGAAGGAAGTTTAAAGAAAGCCCATCCAAAACGGATCAAGGCAACAAAGTCCAAACAAATAAATAAGTCCAAAATAAAAGACGTAAATAATTAACATTGCATTTTCGGGGCCTAAACGATCCCGAAAGGCTTAAAACTAACAGCGCTCATGGCTTAGTCAAGAGTTTGATCGTTGGACCGTTTTTAAGTAACCATGCGAATTTCGGTCTAATTCAACACCGAAATCAAAATTGCCAAAATTTAGAAGGAATAAATGGTTGATTATGTCATCACTGTTAGGAATGAATTTGTGACGACATAAGTTTGTCTCCCCTGGTATTGTTGTGATTTCATTTTTTAAAATGTTATTACCGTAATAGTTTTAAAAAGTGTTTTCTTTGAATTAGAGTTGTTATTTGAATATGAGTTGTTATTTAATTTTGGCTTTCTTTCTTTTTGAATAGTATTTCGGTTTGTTTGAATTCGAACCAAATTCAAATTTCCGAATTCCAATATGTCTTCGGTTTTGAGCTGATGAACACCCTTACAACCGATTATTCTCCTCTTTCTTCAAGATGTTGTCCGTAAGGAATGTTGTTAATCGGCTGGCTAACAAGGAATGAGGTCAACCATGAGTGGCTATAGTACTTCGCTCTCTATTCTTCCACTTCTCTTTATTTGTAAGTCTTGTGGAGGAAAGTTTAGGTATAATTTCGGAATGATACGTAGTTATGATGATATGTAGTTATGATTTTGTTTGTTTAATATGACCACCATATTGCAAGACTTCTTAACATTGTGTATGAAGTATTAATATGTCTGAGTTGAAATTGATATCAAGATGCATTGATCTAATTATATATTATGACATGGATGTGGTTTGTGATCTTTAAATTGTAAAATTTTCTGTTTTTATTTATACGGTTATTATGATTAAGTTATGATCATTCTGGACTTTAATTTAGACTTTAAATTTTACAATTTGGAATTTAAAACTCAAGAGAAGAATGTTTAAGTAATAATTCGAGTTTAACTTCTAGAGATATATGCTATGCTAAAGTAATCAAGGTTGTAAAAGTCGGAAGTCGGGGTTAAGTCGGTCGGGACCGCGTAAGGACTAATCGGCAAGTCGGGGACTAGTCGGATTTTGACTTTTGTTGACTTTTTTACATTTAAATAATTAATTTCAAAATTATACGTGTAAAAATAGATGAGAATCATAAAACATATAAATTTGTTACTTGATTCATTCTTCATTCCTATCCATGATAAAGAATTAAAGAATGAACAATTGAGTAATTAAAGAAAAAATCAAACCTTAAAGAAACCCACGTATGCGATTTTGAGCTAGATTAGGTTTGTTTGGATGTTTTGCGCTCATTCTCACTGCTCTGCTCTCTGGTACATCGCACAACAACAATAGCGCCCCATCCAAAACCCTAATTTTAAGTTCCTTTAAAAAGTTTGACCGGGTTGACTTTGACCAAAAAAGCGACTTTGACCTGACTTGGACCTAAAAATCCGACCCAGACCTCCTAATTCTGACATAGACCGACCAAACCCCGCCTAGACGGCGTTAACCAGCGTTGACCGTCATTTTCTACCGATTTGGACCAAGTCGAGTCGTGAACCTCTTCAACTCCGACTAATCCGCGACTAGTCGGCCGACTTGGCTGTCTTTTGTAACACTGAAAGTAATAATTTAAAATGCCGCTGAAAGTATTATGAATAACTGAATAAGTTATTGATCATTCGAGTATAATGCAAATGCTGCTGAAGGTATGGTTGGATATCGCAAATTCCTGAAGCTAACATTGCAAAGGTGGAAGAGAATTTTGATTGTCCAGAACCTCAGTCCCCTTGTTCCGGAATGCACGTTGTAAGTTATTCTTGCTCATTTTGGTTACAAATGACCTAGGAACGATAATAACAAAAAAGAGGCTCAAAAGATCACAAAATTTTTACAACAAAAACTTCATATCAATATTGACTACTTCCGCCATCACCGAGCTTTATTCATCAAGCTAAAAATCCCAATTGTTCCACTCTTTATTATCAGCCACTTCCCAATCAATAGAGTCTTCATCCTTCACATTCAAAACATGATCGTTTATCCATTAGTCAAAAATAACGAACATTTTATGTATCTAAAAAAAACGTTATTGCTTTACACACATACACAAAATAAATAAAAAAGAGAAGTGATAACATGTGAACTCCTATAAGGATTTTCATGTTAAACAATTGCTACCATATTTAATATCCATGAATTGTTTGTATTAACATAAACTTTGAGGCACCATAGCTAAAAACATCCCAATTGAATCATAAGCCGAGATCTTAAAAAGCATATTGAGTGTAAAAAGTGGAATCATAGAATGAAACAAGGATAAAACCAAGAAGTGGAATTTATCCCAATAAGTGGAATGATAAAAATGAAAAAATGTTAAAATGAAATAACAAGAGATATCACATACACCGTTTTTAATAAGCAATTAGCTACCTTTAGGTCCATTGTAGTAGTGGCCGTTAAAATGCACTCAATTTTCTGATGACCTTTGATTTACAAAAACAGGTGAAGTCATAACATTAAATGTGTATTTAAAACTCTTTACATTAATAGATCATACTGTAAATAGAATAACATTGATTTTTTCATGTTTGCAAACATGAAAATAAAAATAAAAAATGTTGCCATGCTATTATATTAAGGATTTGTACGCTTATCCACGGCTTTGTTATGTGCTATACAGGTACAACTAAAATAGTTGTTGTTTGGTTCTTTCTAAAACTTATGTCATCTCATTTTCAAATTCAAATCTTATTGTGGCTAGTCTGCAAACAACAAATTGTTGAATGTCAACATGTAGATTGAATATAAATAAACATATATGTGTTATTTTATGTGCGCGAGCGTATACACAATGTGCATACCCAGTGTAGTCGAGTTTAGAAACAACCACAATACGCCTTCAGTAATTCACGTGTGAGCTGCATGAATTACATTTTTAAGGAATTGTTTCAAATAAAATATAAACGAACAAGGAAAGCTTTATTCTCAAACTTACGTGATAAGCTATTTTGGAACGTCCTTCGAAGGTATCTTGCTCCCAATATGGCACCGGAAGAACTAGAAATAACTTGAAACGGCCATGCTTATACTTTCTTACACTCGTGCAAAAATTAGATAACATTGTTAAATTTCTGAACTAAAATCAATATATTGTACTCTATTAATCAGCTTATTAACTCACCCTCTATATTCCACAGTTGTAACAAACTCGCCCGTGGTCAGTTGATGATGTCTTTCACAAATCTATTTAGATATATAATCACATTAAATATATATGAACGTTAACAGTTTTTTTATTGGATCCATTATATATATAAAGAGAGAGAGGAAGATATAAAACAACAGAAAAGCCTAGAGTTTATCGGCTTTTTATTGTCTTATTGGAATTTTGAAAAGCCGAAAAGCTCTGGGCTTATGAGCTTATCAACTTGAGTTTATGGATTATTTGAGTTTTTAAGCTGAATTTGATAAGCTTAAAAGCCCAAAAAATCTTATCAAAACACTATTGTGCTTAATGGCTTATTGTGTTATCAAAACACAATAGGCTTATCAAACCACTATTTCAAGAAGTGCTTCTTAGCTTTCTGAAAGGTTAAGTGTGTTTTGATATCACACCTTAGAAAGTGTGTTTTCAAAACACAACAAGCTCTTTTCTCCTTTCAATAAGTTTATATACGCTACTTTGATAAAAGAAACACTTCCTCACCACCTTATTTTTAACAGGGAACAACGTTTCGGCATAACTGGCAGGAACAAGTTCGTTTAATCCACAATTCAGGAAACGGGTGCTACATGAGAAAGGCCCTAGTCCCAATGAAATCTCAACTTTCAACTGCACGTATCGTATGTTTTCTGTTGTTATATATATATATATATATATATATATATATATAGCTAATGGATCCAGTAAAAAACCCTTAACATTCATATATATTTAATTTGATTTATATATCTTAGTAGATTTCTGAAAGATATCATCAATTGACCACGGGCGAATTTATTACAACTGTGGAATATAGATTGTAAGTTAGTAAGCTGATTATTATAGTACAATATACTGATTTTGGTTCAGAAATTTAACAATGTTATCTAATTTTTGCTGGAGTGTAAGAAAGTATAAGTATGGTTGTTTCAAGTTATTTCTAGTTTTTGGATACCTCCGAAGGACGTTCCAAAATAGCTTGTCCCGTAAGTTTGAGAATAAAAGCTTTCGTTGATCATTTATATTTTATTTGAAACAATTCCTTAATCATGTAACTCATGCAACTCATACGTGAATTACTGAAGGCATATTGTGGATGTTTGTACACATCTATCAGGCTTTATACAGATTCTAAACTCGACTACACTAGATATGCACATTGTGTATACGCGCATGCACATACACACATATATATTTTATTTATTTAATCTACATGTTGACATTCAACAATTTGTTGTTTGTCGACTAGCCACAATAAGATTGAAAATAAGATGACAAAGTTTTAGAAAGAACCAAACAACAACTAAAGTATGGGCAGATACCAAGGCCGTGGGTAAGCGCACAAATCCTTAATACAATAGCATGGCAACATTTTTTTTTCATGTTTGCAAACATGAAAAAATCAATGTTTATCTTTTTACAGTATTATCCATTCATGTAAAGAGTTTTAAATACACATTTAATGTTATTATTTCACGTGTTTCTGTAAATCACAGGTTATAAGGAAATTGAGTGCATTCTAACGGCCACTGCTACAAAGGACCTAAAGGTAGCTAATTGCTTATTGAAAACGGTGTTTGTGATATCTCTTGTTATTTCATTTTAACATTTTTTCATTTTTATAATTTCATTTATTGGTTTTATCCTTGTTTCATTCTATGATTCCACTTCTTACACTCAGTATGCTTTTTAAGATCCCGACTTATGATTCAATTGGCGTGTTTTTAGCTATGGAGCCTCAAAGTTTATGTTAATACAAATAATTAATGGATATTAAATATGGTAGCAATTGTTTAAAAAAAATCCTTATAGGAGTTCACATGTTATCACTTCTCTTTTTTATTTATTTTGTGCAAGTGTGTAATGCAATAAGGTTTTTTTTACATACATAAAATGTTCGTTATTTTTGACTAATAGATAAACGATCATGTTTTGAATGTGAAGGATGAAGACTCTATTGATTGGGAAGTGGCGGATAATAAAGAGTGGAACAGTTGGGATTTTTAGCTTGATGAATAAAGTTCGGTGATGGCGGAAGTAGTCAATATTGATATGAAGTTTTTGTTGTAAGAAATTTTGTGATCTTTTGAGCCTCTTTTTTGTTATTATCGTTCCTAGGTCATTTGTAACCAAAATGAGCAAGAATAACTTACATCGTGCATTTCGGAACAAGGGACCGAGGTTCTGGACAATCACAATTCTCTTCCACCTTTGCAATGTTAGGTTCAGGAATTTGCGATAACCAACCATACCTTCATCGGCATTTGCATTATACCCTTTATTTTAAGACATGCTTTATATTAAAATTTCTATACAAAATAATCTAAAAAGGGAACATATACAAAGTATAATACCTAGTTTTTGTTAGTAAAAAACGCAAAGTAAAAAACATTAAATTAAAATAAATAAAAAGTAAAAGGAAAAACACAATTATGTCTCGTATAGTCGTATAATAAAAAAATCTTCATTTGCACATATGGTAGTACTTGTGGCTTTGGCAGTTGGGTTCCCTCCCTCTGAAGGGCATTTACGCAATTTGTCAACTAAAATGATTAATTTATAGGATTTTTCTAATGACAGCTCTTAGAGCTATTTTTAAGATATCCGGATACGTATTATTTTATTGTACTATGGAAATAACCACCCCACTAACTTTTTAATAACAACCCCACTAACTTTAATGTACCATCATTTATGCACAAAATATTTTCTTAAACATAGTCCTAAAAGTTATCATTAGATAAATCCTAATTTATAACCTTCATTTTTGTTGTAGTACCTATATATTCAAATCTGCATTTCTATATTTATATCCCAACAAAACGGCCACCGTCCCCAAAAATTAGGGTTTGCAACATGAATCACATGGTGAACGTGTATGTAATTACATTATAATTGTAATAATTACTCATACGTATTTCCATGAAAGCTGATTGATTTCTCTTATGATGATTGATTGATTATTGATGGTGAATGTATAGAGAGCCGTTCAGTTGGAGCAAATTTAAAGCACTAGTTTACGATGAGTGGTCAAAACAAGAAATCGTCCTACCTGAATACACTATACACTGAGGAGTTTATGCTACTGTAAGATCACTTCCAACAGTGACACAAAATGACGCATCAGTTTGTGTCCAATCAGCGTCACGTCATCACTTTTCAAAACCGACACAAAACTAGCATTACACTGCCAACAGTAAACATCATTTCAGTTTTTTCTAGACCTCATATATTATTTACTTTATTTATTTAAAACACAATTAAATAAAACACTTTCATTAAAATTCAAAACATTACATAAATTAAAAATAAAACATTAGAATAACTAAAAAAAGTACATTTATTGAAAATAAAACATTACTCGTCTACTTCGAATCTTCGTCTTCGTCTTCGTGTTCGTCGTTGTCCGAATCGATGTCTTGGACCGAACCCGAACCCGAAGCTTAACCAAAAACCGTTTTGTAATCCGAATCATACTTACTAACCACGGTTTTTCGCACCTCTTTGAGCAATTTTTTCTCCGTGCTTTTAAGACCCTTCAATATTTTTTATAAAGCATTTTTCACGTTTTAAGAATGTTTCTTTTTCATAATTTGTGTCGATCGTAGCCATTGTTTTTTTGTTGCGCTTCCGCGGATTTGATATTTGCTATACGTTCTTGTTCTTTCAAACTTCTTGAATAAGTAGCCGTATCACTCGACTCGAACTTTTTTGACATTTTTTTGAAATACTACGAACGGGAGGTTGACGAATCGGGTCATTTTGGAACAACCTTTCCAGGTTAGCTGTAAAAGGATCGAATGAAGGGATGTCATCACCAAGATTGATCGGTTCGAGATCGGGTTGGTGTGTACTTTTGTTGGCCATGACCCCCTCATCCGAATAGAACTTCGGATAGTGTTTTGACACATCCCAACATTTCTTGTATATGAGTTTATGTTTTTGTCGGGACTTAAAGCGTTTATAACATCCGTCAACAATGTTTTTTTCATTATGGACGAGGGTCGGTAAAATGGTTGTAGATTGTGATGAAAGCTTTGACGTCTTTGCGGATTTTATTCCACTTTCCTTGTATTTAACTCAAAGTACCTTTTGCGGGTGTCACCGAATTATAGTCGTGTACTACTTTATTCCAAAAGGTATCATAGCTTTGTGAATTTCCTTCACGACTTTTTTCGAACACGTGGATCCACCATTCGGACAATATAACCGCTTCCTCGTCCGTCCATCTCACTTGTACCCTATTTCCTTTCTTGTCTTCGGGTTTGGGTTGTTCTTCGGGTGGTGTATTGATGTTTCCGAATTGTGGATAGTTAATTGAGGTTTGTGGATATGGAGAGAAAACCGAGGGTGCGTGTTGTTGATAAATTTTTTGGTTTACAAAAGACGAGGGGGTTTGGGGGAGTGAATGGTATGGTGAGTAAGGTTGGTAATTTTGGTAATGTTAGAATTGGTATGGTGTATGGTTAGTGAGGATGATGCAAACCCGTGTGGTTGACTAGGTGAAGTGTTGCTCGATTGAGCGGAAGACGAACACGTTGGTGACGTTGGATTCGGTTAAACATTCGGTATGGGATTATTCATTAAATGGTTCCACATATCGTTTTCTTGTGATGTTGGTGGTGGTGTATATTTACGTTGATTTCTTGGCATTTTTGTAATTGTGTATGTGTTGTGTATTTGTGTATAGAAGACTTAATTGTGTATGAAAGAAAGAAGATACGTTGTAGTTGGTTGTCGTGAAAAAAGATGTGTATGAAAGCGGTATATATATAGTGTGGAAATATTAGTTTTTGTTGAAAAAAAAATATTAAATTTTTTCCAACCGTTTTTTCCAACGGATACATTTTTTTTTTGTTTTTAATGATTTTTTTAAAATTAAAAAATGTAATAAACAAAAAAAGGAAAAAGTTGCAAGTGGGCCCGCTCCATTCCGAACGTTGCCATCGAAAAAGTGACGCCGAAAACCGACGACACCGTGCCAACGGCGTCGGTTCCGTCGTCAAAAATTGACAGGCAAACCGACGACTCGTTGACAGTGATCTAAGTTTCCTTTATTAATTTATTTATGCATTCAATTATAAATAAAAGAAAAATGTTTAGTTATTACTATTTTCAACAACATAATTGAAAATGCGCCCTTGTGATATGTTTTTCATTTTTCAAAATTTCTTTAGGTTGACGTATCTGAACTTGGAAGCAAGGTAGGGTTTTCACATCAGGATTCAAAGAAATTGTATAAGCTCAAGAGAGAAGCAATTGCTCTCAAGAAGCGTTTGGAGACACACTCCCAGAACAGATGCGGGGTTTCAACTTTCAAGCTTTCTTATTCGGATGTAAGAATATATATTGCTCGCTTAATACTCCATTAGCTATTCCTTAATACTTTCGTTTGCTCTAATAATAATATGTTGCTTTCTACACATTTTATGTTTTCGGCCAGGATTGTTGGTTTTTAAACTGCATACCTTAAATTTATTTCACAAACAACTCCAATTTTTTAATAATATGTTATGTGACATAATGATTAATGTATTTCAGGTGGAATCAGTTGATTCACTCATGGCCACAGAACCAGAAGCTATATATGTTCCGGTACATACATACACTCTTCTGAAGGCTTGGTATCTGGTGCTATGTTCCGTTTTGAATTAGTTATATGGCTACAGTTTCTTATATAATGCATATTCTTGCAAATATAATACCTTGGTATTTGGTGCTATGTTTGTTTCAATAGATCATTTGTCGTTAGACATTGCAAGCACTCGGATATTATATGCTTTCCAGATTATGTTAATAATGTTTTTTATCAGATTGCAAATGACTTTGAAACAGAGTTGTGTCTGCACTCTTACCTCACTAATGACAATATATTCCCATCTTAACATAATTATTTTGTTGATTTGTTTGATCATAAATTCTTCAGTCAGATGACGACGAATGCAAGTCTGTGAATGGAAGCGAGAATGTGGAGAAGGACCCGCATTATTATAGATTTGATAGACTCGATTTGGGCATCTCCAGTCGCTCGTATATCTGTATCTGCAGATCGGCCATGGTATTCATTTCTATTCTTCTGTTTGGCAATTATCATTCTGATTGATGTTACTTGTGCCTAAAAAAGCAATTCAGTATCATTAACTTGTCTTTGTTATTTGTTTGGTATGCTCATGGTAAGTTTTCCCTTTCAGGTCTGCCGCATTCCTCTAATAAAGATAAGCAGAAAATCTGTCTGGAGTTTTACAAGTGGACTGTATGTGTATGATTTTTGTTTTGATGTTACACCCGAGTATATTTCACGTGTTTAATTGGCAGCATGAAGCTGAAATAATGAATTCCGAATTTTGTAATGAAGAGAGAAGTTCAGTTGAAGCTAATCATCAGATTGTCAGTGTGGTTGGTAACTTTGCCGTTGCTGCCTTTAACAATGCCTGCGAGAAGGTATGGTGCCTTCAGCAATGCCTTCAACTTCTGTTTTTTATTTCTTATTTTCTTTAAGTAATTATAAACAAATTTATTAACGTTAGCATGTTAAGAAGGGTGAACACAACAACCTCCATGATTTTTAATTTATGGAGTGCAAATACTCAAAAGTATACCACTTTTATCACTTCTACATGATAATAGAGGCCATCGAAGAAAAAAAAGATTGGCACATACATGGCTGAAGTTGCTTGCGATAGCTTTGATGGTGCAATTTTTTATAGTTTTGTTTGTTACAAGAAAATCCATTAAACATAACTTCATTTAATTGATAACTGTTTCAAATTTTATGAGTGATAATTTCTAAGTGTACAATTGTTTTTTTTTCTTCTTTCTTTTTCTGTTTCACTAATATTAATTCAAGTTACATTTCAAATTATCCTTTGTTTGAATAAAAAGAGCCCCTAAAGAGAGATTTGGTCTTTTTGTTTTATGAATTTATGATTATATCAAGTTCAAACTCGGTTTTGATATGAAAATCTAAATAAATTTTGTGCATTGTTTTTCTATTATAATTCTGTGGGCTAAATCGCTAATCCCCCCACCCACACACTCATGCTGTTGCATCTGCTACTACAAATATCATATGCAACACTATTTATATGGGTATTATTTTGCAGTTATATCGAAATTTTGACTTAGAAGGGGGTTTCCTTTGTTATAAATCCTAAAATCTACACAACGGGCAATGTGGGCACATATATCTGTTCACTTTTTCCTGAAAATCGACGTACTTAGATTACAAGTTAATTTTTTATTTTTCGCTGTCTTATGTCTTAATTTCCTTATTGTCCATCTAGGTACGACATCAATGGCAGCATCTTACATGTTTTGCCTGAAATCATGCCAAACTATGGATGGTTAGTTGGTCTTTCATGTATCAAATTAATTGCTACATTCTCTTTTTTTCACCAAAACTTTGATGTGGATAAAAAGATATTCACAATGCTTTTTATTTGTATCCACCTTATAAAATTAGTTAGTAATGAAAGGTTAACCAAAGAGTTGGCGTTCGTTAAGTGACTTAGGGTAAGTGTTGTTTGCACATTAATTAGGGTTGTTTTTTGGTTACATTCTTCATTAACAATGGGGTTTGTGTGCAGATCTCTATGAAGTGAAACTGGACAGGTTGAGCGCATTACATGTAACTTTGAAAGGTTTTTATTCCCCCTTGTTGTGAAATTTAAATCTTACTCCACTAAACATATTATTCTTAAGCTTTAGACCTTGTTGCCAACTGGCATGGAATGGGTTTCTAACTTTGTCTGTATCATTTATACAGATCCTGAGCAACGTAGAGCGATAGCTGAGTTTTATCACCTTAAATATCTTCATTCCAAAATTTGGGAAGGTTAGTAGTATTCGACATCACCTGTAAATATTGCTACTTATGTCTCATAAGGAAAAGTTTATGACCTGTTAAATGGAGGAAAGAAGTTTGTCAATTTTTAATTTTATTTTGTGTATATTTTATATACCATCCTTTTAGTGAAGAATCTACAATGTGTTGATTACTCAATAGGTCTTCTCGCTAAACTTGATGAACACACTGAGTTGCACTTTCCACCAGATTGTAATCGAAGAACTAATCCAGGTTGACCCAACCTAATAAGCTTATCCCGAGTTCTATTTATATTCCTATTGTTGATAGTTATAGAATCAGATAGCAGTATGGTAATGACAATCTCCACTCGTTTACTTGTGGATATTACTGTTTTGGTTATGTGTCATCTAAATTAATAAACTAGCTAACTATCTGATACATATAAGATGGATCGAACGGGTCAAAAGTTTGTGTCTTTTAATAAACTAGCTAACTATCTGCTGTTAGAAAATTTGTAACATTATCATTACAATTTAGTTTGTGTCTTTTACATATCTACTTATATAAAAAGGATAAAAGAAAGTGTTTGCGGGTCATCTCAACAAGACCCAACCCAACAAAAATAAATGGCCTGTTGTCAGTCCTCATTCTTTTCTGAAATATCTGTCGTGGATGTACGTTTTAATTTATCTGAATATTCAAATTTTACTGCAGCTCTCTGGTCTGATCCTGGCGATGATTGTTGTGGTGGGATGGTGCGTAGGGCCAAGGGTACCAGTTGTAGTGGTTAAGACTACTACAACCCCTTATTGACGGATCAGATTATTTAGTTGTTTACGATGATGAATAATGGTAAGGGAATTGAAGTAGCTATTTATCATGATTCTTGATAGTGGTTTCCAATCAATATTCCCACCCTTTAAGCTGCTGTTAGGACTCATAATTTGTAATATACATAAAAGAGTGAACAGTGTTAACCTTATATACAAAACTTCTTGCCTTTTTATTCATTATGATGTTAATTATCTTTTTTAAGGATGCATTTCAGTCTGTCATTTCTGTCCTGAGGCAAAGAGAGCTAATTCAGAGCTAATGCAGGGAAAGAAACTACATGTGTGTAAAGAACACAAGAAAACCTTTTAAGCTGCAACCTTTGTGCGTTGTAGTTTTTTTTATATGTTTTTGGATGTTTTAACTGAAAATGGTCTTAAGAATTTGAACGCTTCACCATGGTGTAGTTCAGTTACTCAAATTTGTATTTTCTTGTTTGGCAAATGTGTTAAATTTTGTTCTTGGAAAAATGGATCACATATTTTAGTATCTATATAAAATTGGAAATGATATTATATTAAAACATGCGTAAGTTGTTTGTATTTTGATAATAAGTACTCACCTCCCGAGTCACTACAATTTGCGTTTTCTAATTCTCAAACATTGCCGTAAGGGCTATACTTAATCAAAACCGTAACTAATTGGAAAAAGGAAGTATCTTGTGTTGCAATGATTTAGAGATCAATGTACTAATAAACGATGAGGGAGATACAATTGTAACACCCTAACAACTTCGTTGTTGAATGCACATAACACGCAAAGGACAAAATAAAGTTATCATACTTTGAAGATCTTGGTATAAAAACAGAGCGCTTTACACAAGATTCTACGACCAATGTTGTATAAGTGAGGAGGTACATTACGACAATTTATTTTGACAAAGATCTACGAGATTCAAAGGTTTTTTTTTTTCCTTTCTAAATGATCAAACGTGAATTTTTGGTTGTCCGATTTATATCAACGGAAAGCTTTGCATAAATTCATGTAACAAACTATTATCCCTTATATTCAAATGATGATAGACTATATCAACAATATATCACCACATATTAAGTGATATATCGTGATTAATATAAAGAGATGAGAAATGAGATCTAAAAAAAGAAGAAGCTCTTTATTAAGTGTACTACATATTACACTTTTCACTCCACCAATCTATAAATATTTAAGATATCTTAAGCCACTTTTTATTTATTTATAATTTACTCTGTAATTCCAATTCTCTTTTTGTCTTTTAACTCTTTATCTCTTATATGTATCAAAAACACACTTAAAAAGTATTCTGAACTTAAATTTATACAATTAACAATAAGTTGTAAATAAAATTATTACTGTCTAAACTAATAACTAATTTGTTATATATAATTCCCTCTTTTATTCCGATATGTTTTATGTGTTATCTGTAAAGATTTTATATGTATAAAGACACACTTTAAAAGATATTTTTGACCTAAATATACGCAATTAACAAGTAATTCATATACAAAAGCAAATTATGATTAATAATGATTTAATTCTCAAAATTTCATTTTCTTTTCGTTTAACCATTCAAGCTTTTTTCTCATGATTTAATCATCCAAATTTTAAAATTTTGGTGGTTTAATCCTCCAGATTTCTTATACTTTAAATTTTTGATGGTTTAATGCCTAAAATTTATTTTTTATAATGATTTTGTGCTCTTAAGTTTTTCTAGTTTAATCATATAACTTTAAAAAATTTAATGGTTTAACTCTTTGAAGGGTTAAACCAATAAGATAATCAAACTTCAAAGATTAAATCACGAGGAAAAAATTTGAGTGGTTAGAAAGATAAAAAAAAGTGAAACTTTAAAGATTAAACTATTATTAACCCAAATTATTATTGTTTAAACTAATAAGTGATTTGTCTGTAACTAATGAATCCTTAACATCAAACTATGAAATATGTTGGATCACTTAAACATAATCGATCATCATCAAATCAAATTATCAATATACAAAAACATTTGATACACCCATCATTTTCCTTAACAAATTAAAACGAATTTATATAGTTATATAGCTAAGTATTCTTATTTTGTGATAAGATAATCATTAAAGTTTTTTCAAATATATTGAATAAAATAAAAATTATCTCAATTATATTTAGAAAACAAAAGCAATTTATTTTGCTACGGGCCCTTCAAATTATAATCACATTTAGAGGGTGTTTGGCCTGACTTTTTTATGAAACTTTTTAGCTTATTGCGTTATGATACTATTAAAAGCTCTTTCGATGGTGTTTGAATGAGCTTTTGTTAGAGAGCTTCTCAAAATTTGTGAGGTAAATAAGCTGAAAAGACAAAAGCCCCAGTTTCCTAACTTTTAAATAACGCAGAATCTAAAAATCCTAAGCTAACCCAAATACCCCCCTTAAGTTATTAAGAGGCCAAACACCGTTAGATTTGAAAAAACAAAGGGTAGTTAAATCTAAGCACGTGCTTTGCACATTCACATAACCTCTGAAACGAAAACTCTAGCCCCCCCTTTTCTCTCCATTTCTCAAATCGATTTCACCAAATTTCTCCCTGTTCGTCTTTATCGACTACTCATCGTCACCATCTGCTTAACCTTCTTGTCGCACGCTCTCAACAATAATTAATTACAGGTACGTTATTATAATTATTTCAATAATTGTTTCCCTCTTACTTTAGGGCACAATTGTGTTACTGCACTCATAATAAATTAGGGCAAATTCAAATACTAACCTAATATACGTCAATTTCTTAAAATTCAAGGGCAAATTCAAATACTAACCTAATATACGTCAATTTCTTAAAATTCAAATGCTTTAATTGCATTTTACTCGCTTAATTTCATGAATCAATTACTAGTGGACAAAAACGTTGTGTAATTGAAATTAGGGCTTGTCTAATTTATGCACATATAATAATGTAATGTTTATGTTATTGTTTATTTATATTGTTGTGTTATTCTGTGTGTTAGTGGTGAGTAATGTGTATGATATGCTGTTGTTTGTAGTGAAATGAGAGCACATAACTGCTGATATGAGTAGACCGTCGTTTAGGCCGCGTCCACTAGACATTCACAAGAAGTTACCGATTTTGAAGTCTATAAAAGATTTCGAAGATGACGATACGCCAACTTCTACCCGTACACATTTGCTTCGGGCAGAAGCTACACAGGTTCAGCTTCCAAACTTACAACAAGTGTACTTATGGCTTTATGAAGTGTGGTTAAAAGTTATTGAATTAATGTTGAGACTGTTTGTTATCTGATTTATAGGTACAACAAGTTGCAAGTAAGAAAACGGCTTCTGAGATCCCTATCCATGAATACCTTAGTGTGGATACATATGAACGGGATTACTCTCCTACATTCAATCAAACGCCATCTTATTTACGTGCAAGGGGAGGTGTGTGGATTACTGGGAAATGTTGATATTTTATTACTCGGTTGATGTTTTTATTTATTGATAGTACTGTAAAAACTGCAGTGCGGGCTGAGATTGGAGAGTTTGTAGAGTATGATCTTGACAATGAGGATGAAGATTGGCTTGAAGAGTTTAACAGGGAAAGAAATGTTCTTTCAGATGAAAAGTAAGTTCAAACATCCAAATTCAATTATTATGATTGCCATGCATTCAGATATACTTTAATAATGAACGGAATGTCTTTCTTTTTGCTTCGTTGTTGGTCTGTAATGTTTACTCTTTGAGATTATAAGGCTCCCTTGGTTTATTTTATGTTCATAAGTTTTTATATGTAGTAATGATTTTTTTTATTTATTCATATATTGGGTATTTAACCAACTAACTACGTGCTCGTAAGGTCTTTGGCATGATAATTGATAAAAAAGAATATCAATAACATCTATTATGTTTGAACCTGGAAAACTTAACTAAGTTTGTTTTCATTTGTTTTGCGGTCAAATGTAATATCAACTTTCTTTTCGAGTTGCGTTTATGGCTTTTTAATAAGATTCCCGAGAACTTTGAGATTATACGAAGAACAAAGTTTCTTACGACGTCAAATGATATTTCAACCATTCAATCATTACCTAGGTCTGAAAAAGTAAGTATTTCTAAACTGAAGTACAAAAAATGGATTTTCATGTTGATTTGATGATTGTGGCAGATTTGAGACTATTGTCTTCAAGTTGGAGGTATTAGATCATAAAGCTCGAGAAAGAGCAGGAGTCATAACTCCTACATTTGGTGCACCTATACCTGTACATTTGACATTTGATGCTGCTGTTGAGTTATTATGCTTTTACTGACACTTTTTTCTATAACTATGCTAGAAGAAATCCAATTAGCAGGGGAATATTGATCACTGATTACATCTTGTTTTGTCTATTTGATAGGCCCTTCAAGCGCTGAACATTAAGTATGGAGTGTTCCAATCCATTTACAATTACTGGAAAGAAAAGGTAAGCAACTTTGTACTACCAAATGATAGTAAAAGATAATCAACAAAAAGGGTGTTGGTGTATGATATGTTACAAAATATGGATGGTTTTTTTTACCAAAGATTGTGAATTACCGGTTGTTTCTACACATTCTTTTTAGTGCAATGTATTCCCTTTTTAGGTTATCATGGTTTTGGAATGTACTTCTGCTTTTAAGACATCGCTTATTGAGTTATTGTTATTGTGGTCAAAGTATACTGGCTACGAATAATCATTATTTTTTAGATGAAACTTATCTTGAATTTTCAGTTAACATAATAAAATTAGTAATGTATACTCTTGACATTTTTTTCCCTTTTTCTGTTAGCGGGAACGATGGCAAAAACCTGTTTTGCGACGTTTACAGGTTAGTATTTGCTTGTGGTTAAAAAATGGTTTTCATTTCAGTTGCTTAAATTTAGACCAAGGCTATTGTCTCTCTGTTCTTACCTTCAAGGGATTCTTCTTTCTAGACATACTGCAAAGGGAACATTTTTAACATCCTGAATTACCGGTGATGTGGTATTTGGATGTTAGGATGTTCGTTTTGAAAGTCATTATGTGATATATTAAATAAAGAGTCAGATATAATAAAGTCAGATATAAGAAAGTCATTATGTGAGCAGATCTTTGAGTGTTTGACAAATTCTTATTTATGTATAAAATGACCAAAAAGGACATCTTTTGCGAAATGGTAGTAGAGTTCCATACAATTAGGTTATAAGAAAGGGTTATAGAGGGAGTTTTAGTTTACCCTTAGAAAGTTAAGTGATCAGATTTCTTGCACCTGGGATAATATGGGTTCCTCAAAACTAATTATTATAAACCTGATTATTAAATAATGAAATGTATTAAGCTAATGTGTGTCTATTGATTTGGGTTACAGCCTCCACCGCCAGTTAACGATACCAATCCATACAATGTGTTTAGACCAAGGGAAAAAGCTCACCGACTTAATACAAGAAGAGTAAGTTTCTGACCCACTCATTCTTGGTTCGAATCTTTTCTTTAATGATCAGACTGTATTCTACTTTGATTCAATAACCCGTGTACTTTCTGGCTTCTTATTTTATATGCTCAGATGCAAAGACGGGAAAATAATGTGCAGTCATTTGAAAAGCTTCGTCAAGTAAGTAGTGCTACCACCTTACAACTTACGATCCAAATCCATATTCATATGTGTATATGCTTCATAACACATTCTGTTCATGTGTATAGAAGTACATACACTCCACACACACCCATGCCATTCGTATTCATCTCCTTTCATATTTTACTGTGAATAGTCTGCAAGAGTTTAACTGTGTAGGAAACTGGGCGGGTTGGGTAACGTGTGAAAATGGGTCATTCTTGTGCATGGTCAGAAACAGGTCGGGTTAGTTGGCTTGAAACATTTGTTCAAAAACCATTATTTGTTCCTTAACAATTTTTTTTTTTTATCGTAATAATATGGTATTCTGAATTTTAAAGCCAACAGTAGACACTGTATTTCTGCTATACGTATAGTCAACTTTGTCTCTCTACCTATGTACTGTCATACTCTGTGGTCTATGTGTATGCTCTAATTTTATATTTGTATTTCAATCTCCAGGTCAGACGCAACCTTGAGCAAGCGAAGAACTTACTTGAGGCTATAATCAAGGTACCATTGTTATCTGTCGCTAAACTTCTCTGTTTGGTTTCTGATTGTTTTCAGCTAACTATACTTATGAGTAAAATATTATTTTTGGTACAGAGAGAAGAGAAAAAGAGAGATGTCATTGACAGTGAAGTCACCCTTCAAAGGATCCAAATGAAGTACAAGGTAAAAATCATAGTAATTCTTAAAGGTGGCTATTTCGATCCATTTACTTACGAATAGGTTGATTTGGGTTGCATTCTTATTTTGTATGGTTCAAATTATGAAGTTTAACTAAAAGGGGGACTGGGACAAATGGGTTTAATGTGTCAAACAATTGAAAGGATAACAAAAGTGTTGACAACCTTTTAGATCATGAATTTACCAATATTATTTTTGTAACTGTATTCGTTAATTATACTATTTTCAAAAAGATGGACAAAAGGTGTTTGTGGGTCAACCCAACCTGACCCGGCATGTACTAAAATTGACCTGTTTCAATTTTACCCCGTAACTTCCTGGTTCGTCCACCTTGTAAGTTGTCACCACTATAATTCACTTTGAATACTCTTTGGGATGTGTAATTAATGGATTTCAATTTTTTTTTATTCTGGATTTTCAGAATGAAGCAGAGCTCCTTGAAGACAGTTTAGCCCTACCTGGACTGCCATCTTTTCTATCCAAGCTCGCTTCGAATGAGGATGAATTTGTAGAGTCAGATGATATCCAAAAACACAATCGTTTAGGTCATCATCCTTATGCTGTACAGAATCATGCTTTGATGGACTCGAGATTTGTTATGCCTTCTTCAGGAGCCATAAAGCGAGAGTTTCGACGTCCATCTGTCCCATATTCCTGGCTCCATAAAATGGTAAATTCTCATAACCTATCTTATTCACATTCTCATTGCTAGTGGTATATGTTGCAACTGTGACCTGTTTACTTATGTGAGCCGCTTGCGAATGTTTCTTTTTAATTTCAAACGGGTCAGCTCTAAAAGTGTAGCTAAAAGGGAAATGGGTTGAACGGAGTTTGTAGTATATACTATTGCATACATTTTTTTTACAAGTGTTATTGCATACAATTTTTTTGATCAGTATTATTGCGTACAATTTTTTTTTATCAGTATTATTGCATACAATTAATAACTTCTTAAATTGTTTTATTCAAGAATTTAGAGTATTATCGTAATATATTATATAACACGAATTACCGCTAAACTCATAGTTTTGTAGAAATTAAATTAAATTCCAATTAATGTTTCGGTATGCCTGCAAGATCCACTTGAGCCGATATTACTGTTCACAAAGCCGCTAGATCCGGCAAAGTTAGCGGCTGCAGGTATTGTACCACCACAAGCTACTTCTGTACCGAACACCACGTCATCACGCTCATATAATCCTCGTGGTAGGATTGGTAGAGGGGGAAGAATAATATTCGATAGGTGGAACCCACTTATGCATACCCCAATCGACTGTGGTGATTCATACACACCTCCTAAACCATGACCACTTTTAGTAGCTTGCCGATTAGAATATTAGATGACGAGCATCAGAATTCTATATTCCATTCAAGTTAGATCACAAAACACTAGCAATGGTTTGAAACTCGATGGATCATTTTGTGTTATTCTTCTAACAGTTCAACCATGAATTTATGTATATAACTGTCCTCTTTCTAAATGTAGCAAGTTGGATAAACGCTATATTGTCACTAGTTATTCACAAGAAAATGAAGCTTTTCTTTCACAGTAATCTGATTATCGCCGTTAGAAAGGTCATGTCGAGTAGCAAGCGTGTCATGTGACTTTCGAACTTTCGGTGAATCGAGCAACTTTCAGAACTATATAGTAAACAATTATTGGTATTGAAATCTTGCCTAAATTGGGAAAGTCTTTTTCATGTAACTAATAATCTTTCTAATTGAGTGTACGCAAGATCAATATCTACAAGAACTTTAAAGCCATAAGGATGCCTGCACTTTGCTCTTTGTGGCATTGATTACTTATTGTTAAAGAAACTCATAAAATTCAAACACCTTTTTATGGTGTGTATCACTAATTTTCTTAAAGTTGATTAATATAAAGGACGTGTCTGTGGTACTTTTAAAACATGAATTGTAAATGGTAATTATCACATCTATATAAGTAAAGTAATAATTAGTGGTTCTTTCTGTTCACCTATGTACCAGGATGATACCCTGTTTCTTTAGCTTAATTAAGTATAATATATTTAACAAAAAAAATATATGCAAATATTAAATAATGGGATAAGTGTTTGAGAATGCATTCAACTTGTAACTGATATCTATTGTATGTATCCAACTTCCGTTTGCTATTTTTAAAGAAATCTAACTTTCAAAAACTGGTGTTTTAATGCATTATATAGTACATTTGATGATATATCAATTTCTATGGATGTCAAGTGACATCTTAAATAGATGACACATAGCAAAATACATTAAAACACATTTTTTAAAAGTTGTATGCATTAACAATTGCAAATTTAAGTTGGATACACCAAATAAACATCGTTAGATTCATCCTAAACACTTATTTCTAAAATAATTCTTTTCATTTTATGTAGCAGTTGAATTTTTGTAACTACCAAAATATGCAAGTCGTGCAACCAAATATGTATTTTAGAGTTATTTTAAAGCTATAACATGTTTAATGAGATGCTTTGAAAAGTGAATTATTGGAATGATATCATCATTATACTAATTCAACTAAAATGAAAATGATAAACTAATTGTTAGGTAATCTATAACCTGCATAAATAAAGATTTAATGTGATTAAGACATAATTAAATTCGACACATGTTGTTCACATTCTCACACACACACACACACACATATATATATATATATATATATATATATATATATATATATATATAAACTTGAAGCAATGTTCAATATCAACAAGCAATGTTAGGATAAAAGTATACTTGCAAGGCATATTCTATATATATTTTTTGTATATAATATATATATATACTAATTAACATACATCCTTTTGTATAAAGAAATTGAAAAAACATCTTGTTTTGTACATTTAAACTTTCTCAATTTCAACAAAACGGATTTCAAGATATGAAGTTGAATGGGAGGACATTTGTGATCATATTGTTGCTCGTACAATGTTCTGCAATTCTAAGAATTGCTGCTAAAGACTTTGATTTCTTTTACTTTGTTCAACAGGTTTGTTTTCAATTTTAGCAATGGTTGATCATGTTGTTAAATGTAATAAGGTTCTCCTGCATAAAAAAAAGCGTTGTTATGAGTACTTTTGACATAATCTTGTTGACATGATACGATAAATCGATTAAATTTGTACATACGACGATTTTGCAGTGGCCAGCATCCTATTGTGACTCAAGGCGAGGCTGTTGCTACCCAAAAACCGGGAAGCCTGCAGAAGATTTCAGTATACATGGACTCTGGCCTAATTACGTTGATGGAACCTATCCATCCAACTGTGATTCTTCCAACCCTTTTGATGACTCAAAGGTGCTTTATCTGAGTGGTACATTTTATATGAAGTTTCTTATAAATCGTTACTGATAAAAAAAATGTGACACTGGTCGTTATGTCTATGTGTATAGGTTTCAAATCTTGAAAGTGACTTGCAAAAGCATTGGCCTACACTTGCATGCCCAAGTGGTGACGGCTTAAAATTTTGGCGTCACGAATGGGAAAAACACGGTACTTGTGCTGAATCTGTTTTCGATGAGCGTGGTTACTTTGAGTCCGCTATTGCGCTCAAGAGAAAGGCTAACCTTCTCCAAGCTCTCGTGACCGCAGGTACGACCATTTATGCACAATGTACAATCATATATGTAAAACATACCCTTATTATGTCGAGAGCAGAACAATACAACTAATGATGCATAGATTACAAGTATTCACTTGCACAAATACAACTATTTTATGGACAAGATACAGAACGTATTAATCCATCCCTTCCACTTATGTCCAACAAAAAAGTTCAATTAAACATTGATTAAATAAATGTCATTTTCACTAGTATATTCCAGACAAATTTGACTTGAAATATATAATTTTTTCGACAGATGAAATGTGAAATTTAAAACTGATTATTACTGAAAATTGGACCCAGGGAGTAACAATGTACAATTATTTATGAAGCGTACAACACAAGAATTATGAATTAAACCTAATATGTGAATATTGTATTCATTCTAAATGCAGGAATAAAACCTATCGATGGCAAATTTCACACAATGGGCCAAATTAAAGATGCAATTACAAAGGCAGTTGGTTATGCCCCTTTTATTGAGTGCAATGTGGACTCCTCAGGGAACCACCAATTATTCCAAGTCTACCAATGTGTCGATGAGTCGGCTTCTAAATTCATTGGATGCCCGGTTTTCCCTCATGGACGAGCTTGCGGAAATAAAGTCGAGTTTCCTTCATTTTCGTCTGCCTCGAGTCGTGACGAACTCTAGAAACCTTCAAATGTCTTTATTTTCATCATTCATTATTGGATAGATTCATATACTTTTTCATAATAAACTTGATAAGTGATTGTATATTTCTTAGTGCAAGTATTTTGTATTTTCATCATCTCATTAATCTATATTTTATTTTTAGAAGTAGATAATATTTTCGTGTAAATGGTAAGATAACAAACAATTTAAAAGAAATGAAATAAAACATTGAATGAGGCTAAAATCAGCAACAAAATTAAGAGTGTCATTGGGCTACTATTTTAAAATGAGTCGGCCCAGCCCGGTGACAGTGTAAAGTCATAAAAACAACATTTGTTAAATTGTTGGGTTGTCATGTTTCATAGATTCTAATCAACACTTTGTAATAAGATTGTTGGTGCATAATTAATAACATAAAATAATTTTAATGTTGCACGAATCATATTTTTGTAAACAAACTTTTTAGGTGTAACCACTTGTTGTTTATATAACTGTACAAGCTATAACAAGTAGTGCATGAACAAAATGTTATCATCTCCGAACAACGGTGAATTTAGAATTTTGGGTGACCTGTAGCATTGCATTCCAGAATCTGAAATACTTGGGGTTAATTATCGTATATTCTATAGACCATTTAAATGTTTTAGAGTATAGTATTCTAGACATTAAATGATAATCAGTATCTTAATCCTGGCCATCTATTTGAGAGGTGGTTGCCTCTATGAAGGGTGTGTAACTCATTCCACGAAACAATACTTTGGTACTTGTTGAAATAGTGACTGATCAACATGACTAAAAAGCTTCTAATTTTGTGTGTAAATTTGTTGCTCAGTTTCAAAACCTTTGTTGTTGATCATTTCTTCTTCCCCAATGGGCTTCCAAACCTGAGTACTAACTAATCAATTAAGTGATCATCTTCCTCATGAACTATATCTTCACTTCAATCAAGTTCCATGAACTTTTCTTTCCACTTTTCTACAAATGCAAGCACTTTCTTTAAAATATTTGAAGGGATTGGCTGCAATAAAAAAAAACATTGGTACTTTATGTGGGAAACTATACTTGACACGAAATCAACAAGACAAACTGTTAGTACAAGATGTACATTTTTGTGTCAGTTAACTTATGTTTGATTTTGTAAAAGTTTATTTTTGTCTAAGTCCTAGGTTGCGAAACTTGTAATTATGCGAAACTGATTTGTACTGCGAAACTTAGAGAGTTTCGCTAGTTGTGACTTGTCAAGGTTGCGAAACTTAGAAAGTTTCCCATGATGCGAAACTCCTTAGTTTCGCATGTCGAGTTTCGCATAGTATGTTTATATATATCCAAGTGATAGTCAGATTGTGTACGCGTTTTTCGAGAGCTATTAGTGTGCAATTATTTTGTAAACACTCAGAACGTTTTTTCTGTTGTAATTATCCGATCAATCAATACACAGAAAGTTGAATTAACTGTCTCTGTTTTGTTTCACGGTTTATTCATTCACGGTTTAAATCGAGTTTATTATTTCTGCTAATAGATTCGTGCAATTAGCTGCAGGTTAGGGAATTACAAGTGGTATCATAGCAGGAGTAGCTTGTTGATTGCATTTAGAACGTGAATTGCTTGAAGTTTGATTGGGTTTTTAGTTTCGGATAAAACAAGGGCTGTTTCTAGTGATTTAATTAGAAATTGTACGTTTTTTTTATTCATTTAGACCGCTTAGTAATTGCATAAGTAATTGCGAGTAGTTTGGAATCATAATTTGGGTGTTTGATCGAGTTTTGAGCAAGTTGGATCTTCTGCATATCTACTGGTGTGCGAAAGTTTCAGGAACTGTGAAACTTACCTAATAAACGTTTTATTGCGAAAGTTCATTCATATTGAAATGATAAGTGTTTGAAATTACACTCGTTTGGATTACTGTAAATTCAGCGTAGTCGTTATGGTTGCAAGCGTTTTAATTTGTTACAAGTATTAAGTGTATAATAATTGGTACATAGTATTTGGCTACATATTGCACTTCTAAAAAAAATATTATTGTTTCTTAAATAGACAAAAGATTTTGTTGAATAGAAAATGTAGTTTGACTTATAGGTTATTTCTAATTTTACATAGATAACTTTAAAAGAATATATATTCTCAAATTATATATCTTTTGACTTACAGTTTATTTCTATTTTTGTAATTGTTTAAATTAGCTGAGTGTAATTTAGTCATTTACGATCTTTAATTTTCTAAGATTACAAGGAAAAGGTATAAACAAATTATAAGGAGTATAGATAAAACTACGACTTACAACTTTAAAGTCTCACTTTACATTTATCAACTACCAACTATTAACTTGTAGCAACAATTCTTATATCAAACACATTTATACAAATAAATCTCAATTAGTTACCTCTCACCTTTGTCCCATAATATTTATTCAAATTGAGAGTAATATTGAAAATTTAATTATTAATCTATATTTATTCTTAGGTCAAATTTCAGAAAAAGAAACATAAATGTCAAAAAACTGAATAAATGGAACGTAAAATAATCTTGTACAATTTTTAGAGTTATATGTTATATTTTGTTATAAAAAAGAAACGTACGTTTATTTTGCATAACTAAAAAATTACATGTTCTCTAAAGAAATCATAACGTTAACGTGATATATCCTTTTATTGTGCAAAATTAACTTTATGTTCCTTTTTTTGTTACAAACTACAAATGATTACATTACATCTTGGATCGTTATTTCTAATGATGTTTCATGTGAGGACAAATTCCTAGCCGGCTATCTTAAGACTTTGACTTAAATTGTTGGGTTGTCATGTTTCATAGATTCTAATCAACACCTTGTAAGTTGTAACAAGAGTGTTGGTGTATAAAATAATTTAAATGGTGCACGAAAACATATACTTTTTAGGTGTAACCGCTTGTGTTTATCTAAATAATATATCATGAAAACAATTAATTAAGGTAGAAACAAGATAATACATGATCAATTATTGTATATCTAAAAATAAAATTTGACTGCAATTATATCAAAATGATACGTGTCGAATTTAAAATATGTTGGATTTGTTTTCAAGTAGACACTTCTTTTGAGACAAACAAAAATAGTAACGTAAACAATAAACTGAAACGAAAGAAGTATCGGTTTATAGTTACAACCGAAGTATGCAAATAACTTATACTTAATATCTATATCTATCTATATATATATTTGTTAAAATAAGTTGTTTTAACCCGTGCGTTGTATATGAAAAAATTATATGTGCGCGTGATCAAAATATATGTGCTTACATTTGAATATATCCAATTATTAATTCCATTGTATGTAAGTTTCTCACATTTGTATAGAATATTAAATAACCATATATATTGGTCACTTTTAAATTGAACAGGATAATACCAAGTTTATTATTATTATTATTATTATTATTATTATTATTATTATTATTAATTTTCACTTGTTAATTCGTCTCGTGATATTAGAGATGTTATTTTTGTCTTATTGACTCATTTAACGATAATAATGTAACTTGAAATTAACCTGTTTGTGATTTTATTAAAAAAAATATAATGATCAAACAAAATTTACACTTATGTTAAATAAAACATATTGTTAAATTGTATTTTTTTTTTTGTCAAATCGAGTTAAATGATTAATTAAAATACAACATGTCACACCCCGTCTATGGCGGAAACACGAGGTGCGACGGATGACTAGATCATAACACATTGATATAATAGAAAACACTAAATGCAATTCAACAACGTGTCACGATATCGCCCGACACAAATGACGACTTGTGCCGTGATCAATCATTACCACAAGTACATAGTCATAACTTCATAAGAATCAAATTGTCACATCACAAACCAAGTCTCAATATAGCCTAGAAGTCTCGCTAAAGACACTAAGTCTCAAGCTCCTTATTCTGATTACCTGAAAAGAAATGCTCAAAAAGGTCAACACAAAGGTTGGTGAATTTCGCAGGTTTAGTTTTGACTCACATAAACAGTTGTTGTGTAGTAAGTATGATAGTAGTAGGACAAATGAAATGAAATGGTACACATAAGTGAAATTGCACCATTTAAATCAGCATTTTTTTCTCTTTGATTAGATATCATACAAGGTATACTTTCGACGACTTTTTTTTTCTTCGTTTCGGTGGGTTTGTAAACAAATATCAAATGTAATACCAATGACTATCACATGTGATACTAATATTATACAATTAAAACTCATAAAAAAAATCGTCGAAAGTATATCATGTGAGATGTCTAATCGAAGAGAAAAAAACATTGAATCTTATGGTGCAATTTTAATAATTTTTCATTTTGCCGTTTTTGAAATATTTAATTTTTAAAAACGTGTGAGAAAGTTGGGTTTCATGAAAATGAATGACTGAGATTGATTCCTCCGTTCTCAGAAGAATATTCATTCTCATTTTAATCTTACTCTAAAATCATATGATAGCTTGTGAATTCGCGAATTATAAACTAGTTATGAAATTAAAAAAGTAGAACAAAAATTGCATGAATAATAATTTTAATGTTGCACGGATCACATTTATATATATGAAAATACTTTTAGTTCTAACTACTTGTTTATGTAAATGTACAAGCTAGAACAATATTGCATGAACATAGCTAAACTAATATATCATAAAAACTATTTTATGTTGTAAAAGTAAAGAGAAGAATGAACAAAGGAGAATAGAATTGTATTATTCATCTCATCAAGGAGGTATATATATAGATACAAATAGCTTAGCTTACAAGTAATCAATCTCCTACTAGAATACAAACTCTATCTAAAGATATGGACATTCATTTCATATTTATCCATAACACTCCCCCTTGGATGTCCACTGTATAAAGATTATGCCTCGTTAAAACCTTATCAGATAAAACCAGAAGGGACAAAAATCTAGTTAAGGAAAAAGAGTACATAATTCTTTCAATACGCTTGGGGATGTTGCCTCATTAAAAACCTTGCTAGAAAAACCTAATGGGACAAAATCGTAGTCAGGGAAAAAAGAGTGCAACGCGTATTTTCTCCCCCTGATGAGAACATCACTTAATCTCATCATTTGTAGAAACTTGTTCACGGATAATATCATCACATTTTACTCTTTCACAAGCCATGAGTATAATATAACTTTAGCAATGTAAGTTATAGCTCCATCACCGACAATTTATCATTCCTTAAGTTGGACAATGCGTTATGCATATTAAAGAACTTGAATGCCTTTCAAGTGAAAGGAATTATATCTCGCCAACAATTAGACATGAAATTTCAACGCCCAATGATAACGTAATACTATATTTCTTGACCAATAATTTATTGTCATCCTTCGGAGGTCGAAAGGAAACAAATAATCATACAACCATTGAAGTGTTTAGTGATATCCTTAGCCCATAAAATCTTATTAGCACTTCTTGTATAGAGTTCTAGGTACACAAAGACTATTATGCTTCAATTTATTTTCTAAGCATTTAATCGCCTTTGGAAGCTCCCAAATAGTTCAAATATATGTATTACAATGTATGTGCATTCGAACGTCTTTTCAAAATGTATGGGCAAACATATATCATTTTACATATCATAATTTGTCAAGAAATATTCAACGGGGCTATATTATCACTAGCCAATCAATATAAGGACTTACTCAATTTGATCAATTAGTGTTCTCGAGAACCTTTCTTTCTATCACAAGACCTTTTAATCATGAAACATTCTTTAAGCATTTCATATCGTTCACGGAGTTTTAATAGTAAATGAGCTCTAACAATATCCAACAGACGCGATTTAAGTTTCTCTTTTATTGCCAGACTTTCTAAGAAATCAATAAGTTTGTTGCATCCACCAATAAAAAAAATGTTTACTCATATATAAATCTCGGTCTTTTCAAATAATCTTTGGATCACCACTCTTGCCTTATATCTCATAGTTTCATAGTCATTAGGCTTTTGAAGACCGAATTATATATTACATATTTTACATGTTCATGTAGGGACTTATAGTCCAACTATCTCACATCGAGATATTTCACATTTTATAAACTTCTTGCGTCTTTTCATATTGGTCAATAATTTCTACCTTTGCACTTTTTGGTAGGAATATTTTCACGATCCTCATTCAAAATATATAGCACTATGTTATATACAAAAATATTAACGACGTCAATTTCATTTATTTTGATTTCACGCTTTTATAGATATGATATTATTGAGATCTTTTCACGTTTCGGGTACCCGAGGTTCTTCTAGAAACCTTCATGTCTAGTTTCACTTTGGGGTCTTTATTACCTCGATTTTGACCATATTATTTCTTGCTCCCTTTTTTATTTGGAATCGATTAATATACCATGTTCCACGTGTCATGAACTTATTACCATTCTTAATCGGAACATGAGAAGCTTATAAAGGTGACCTAGTCACTCAATTTCGGTCACTGAATATGTCTGACAACTATTAAATATGAATTATCATTTGAACTTTGAGTTCTTTCACTATGAGGATCAATATCAATAACTTAAAATGAAGTATTTTAAATAAAACTTCAACCAAAAGTTACACGATTAAATCGTTAACTAAAAACATAACTAATAATTATATACGACGTTACTCGTACACGCAATACATATACTCTTATAAGTATACAACGAAACAAACATAATAATAATGTCTTCGGGAATTATTATTACAAAACGTCACCAACGGGCCGTACACGTTTTCTAAAATCAAACGATAAACTTTGGACATAACTAGTTGAGTGGACAACTAGTATAGATGGTCTTTTGAGGCATCTACTTACATACAACCTTACGCGTTTAGGACGCTAGAAGGTTGCACTTGGGAAACACTTATTTGCTAATTGCAAACGCTTGCTTACAAGAGTCGGGTGAGTCTCATAGCCACCTTTACTGCTTTTTACCTTGGGGTGAGAATACACTGCTCTGTTTTTATATGAACACAAGTAACATGGAAAACTTACACTGAATTACATGAGTGATACTATAATCCACTAAAATTCCTCACATATTGTAGTTCGTTAATATCGTAAGCGTGAGTATTATTGAATAGATCTATTGGAGATTGACACTCCCGTCCGAGTTAGTCGCTCTAACTGGTCAACGGACGCTTTATACTTGACATGGCGAGTGTTCTGGATTTGGCATTCGCGGAGGCACCAACAAGGGTTAAGCTTCGAACTATGAGCTCATGATACATGGCACACATTTACATTAATTTGTATTCGTGCAACGCAAAGGAAATCTTGTGTTTCATACTTATGATTTTAACTGTTCAAACCTATGAACTCACCAACATTATTGTTGACCTAGGAACTTATGATTTAGCGTGTATTTCTCAGGTTCACAGACGCAATAGGAATGATTTGGAAGTATTAGCTAGAGTCGCATGGTTTTCTAAACTGCATTTATAAGGAGATTCAATAGCATTACTTTTTGTACACTAGTTATGTAATAGAATTTCCCGTTTTAAACGTGGACTCTAGGAACAATATTTTGGATTGTAAACACCGTGTTTCGACACATTTTATTTATGGAAACGTATTTATTTCCAAACGACGCATATAGAGGTCGTTCAATGTAACCTTGTGTAATGATTTCTGATTAGTCGCGCCCCGACCCGACTTCCACTGCACACGAAATTTGGGGGTGCGACACATATTGTGATAATTCAAGTTTATGCTGCTTATCCCCTCCCCATACATATTCCCAACATTCTTTCACATCTAGACTGTGTGCATTGTGGTGGAGCAACTAAAATATACATATCGCACAAAGAAATTAAACTCTTAAGATTGGATATATCTTTTCACATGATCAAAAATCAATTATCATGGGGAGAAATCATAATTTTGTTGGCCCGATGCGAATTCATAGTATTGCATGTATACTAACATGGCCTCAGTAATAGTTTTGCCATCATCATAGTCATACTTTTCCAATCAATTACATACTTTCGAGCGTTTCAACAAAAGCAATCTATGTTGGAACTAATAGATGTTCAACATTTATTACAATCAACTGAAGACGCTCAATATGTTTTCCAACATAATTTACATTCACCGATATTATCAAAATAAGTATGACAAAATACGTGCTCGCAATCTCATAACCGAGTCACTCAATCACGCCAACTCAAGTTGCGATTTTCATGACCATTTATACGATGCATCGATTTAAAACTCTAAATGGTCCGTTAGTGGATATATAGGCCTACATATATCCTCATTTTCCATATCCAAAATCTTATTCAACCTCACTTGTAGTCGGTGATGATTAACTTTGTTTGAGAGCATACAATATATGTAAAATTTTCACTCTTAAGAATCTCCCGGTTCTTATGTACCTTTCGCATCATCATTGACTCGGGATGGTCTAACCGGTCATGCCAAATTATATACAATAATCTAGGTCCATTAAACGTTAAGTTTATGACCATATATACATGCTTCAATTGCACTTGATCTTTTAGTACAAATCATATCATACAAGATAAATAATGCATGTATCATCACTTAACACTCTTCTTCCCCCGATACATGCATTATTAAAAAAAACAATATTTCACCATTTGCAATAAATCAAAAAAAATTATCAAGTCAAAGCAAACATATATGACAAATATTACATAGTCGGGCTGTACAAAATCACATTAAATACGTCTGTGATCAAGATCAAATGTTTAAGCTTTAGCATCAATATAGCATCGGAGTATAATGTCATAATTGTTTAATAGTGTCAAAATTACAAAGTCAAATCAAGTATACTCAAGTAATGCTTTTAAAATCACTTAAAAAATTAAGGAGTCATTTTTGTAGTTGCATAAAAAAAATATCAAGACAAACTATATCTCGTTATATAGTGCCATGAGGATCAAAATAAGTACTAGATGCTTAAAGGATTTTTTTTTTCAAATAATTATCAAATTCGTATATGAATAAATCCGACAAATTGAAAGTCATTACCATAGAACGTTTCTCATGCTTAAAATCAATCATCATTTTGCACAATGATATATATGCAAGAGTAAATGTGCAACACATAAACATAGTGGTACAATAATTTCCGTATATGAACCAAAATCCAACCAACATGTACTCGATCAAATAATGTACTCACTAACATCAATAGACATAAATAAAGATACTAGCATTATTATTTTATCGTATGATCAAATATGATGTGTGCAAATATAATGAGTATAAACCAAGTCTTATCCTCTATGTTCTTACTCATAAATAGATAAAATTTTGGTATAGAATATTACCAGTTTAGACATCTATAATTTCACGGTCTTTCATCATAAACACGTTATTTTACTCGGTGCCAAGAAATCACAAATTCAAAGCTTTTCTTAATGTACTTATCAAAACATTTCTCATAAATAACTATCTTTGCATATAAAGTAAGAAGTAATTACATGGCCACGTTAAACTCATCCAAAAATTTAATACTTGACAATCATATGTGATATAATCATGAAGAGCTTAAAATGATTATCTGTCTCATATATGCCTAACAGTAGATATGTTAATCACTTATATTGTAAACAAATCGCCTCTGTATCGATGATGACTAATTAATCTATTATTTGTATTAGAAAAAAAAAAATGTTCTCTTTAATCTCGTAGTCAAAAACTATTTTCATATATCGACCTTTGGCATCTACAATATAGTACATTGGTCCTTAAGCTCGTATAATAGCATAATGCAACACTAATTTTAAACCGTTACAGTTCTAAACAAAACATACTAACAAAATTTATTTAACGATTAACTTTGTAATGATTTATCTATTACTTTTATTCAAAATCAATTAATATAGCACACTCTATTTAACCGAATAGTGCCATTATACTGTTAACAAACCAATCAAAATATTCTAACTACAAGAAGTTTATATCGTATCATATAATTATATTAAATCAACTTCGTAAACTTACACAGAATGTCTTATATGCAAAAACGGTTTCTTTTTTAGTTATTAATGTCTAATGTCTATGACATGAATACATCACTTCAACTAGACTCTGTCTGAGTCCCTAAGAACATACCTCACAATTCCCATTTGTAGAGTTACTAATTGATACGGAGATTATATAATTACCGTTCAAGCGCACCGATTTTTTAACCTTTAATCGCACCTATTTTTAACCTTTTAATTGACTTTTCAAATTATTATATTTATAAGGGTTGTTAATCGAGCAACGAATAACTTCTATCTAATAAACATGAATTGTCCTATAACTCTTGTTTCTTTTACTAACAAAGCACTAACAAAAATCTTGGTAGTTTCCATCCGAATTTACTTCTCCATTCAAATTCAAATATATATGATTGATCCTAGATAGTGGTATAGAACTATCAATTAAGAATATTCAAAGAATATTCAAAGAATATTATATTAACTTAATGCAAACATTCTTGTTCCTCACAATAAGTTACGCTAGAGATTGTGATAATCCTTATGAAGAGAAGCTAAATCACGTACTCAATTACATTCGTCGTCTAATATTATCTGACCAACAATCATAAATATATTGATCAATAGATGTTCCAAAATGTAAGACATATATAATATATAAAATTAACTTAAGCATATACAGATTTTTATGCATAGATATAGGTATCAAACCAGTATCTCTAAATTTTACGAGCATTTTAGGTAAACATATTTTTCGAAGTTACATAGGATCATAAGCTTAAGATGTTTATATCATGACTAACATGTAGACTTAAACATAGCAAGCGAATAACACGTAAAAAATATGTCACGGTAAATATATTAATTATAATAACGTCCCAAAATTATTTTGGGTAAGTGAATAACATAATATTATAAATTGTGATGTGACTTATAAGGTAAGACCTGTGACTTATAAGGGAAGACCTAAGCCATCATCTGTTTCATTTAGAAACTAATCAAACGAATATATTATATAAAATCATGTCTACGCATAAAATGAAATATGTTTACTTCTTCAACTACAATTTTTTAATTTATCACAAAATAAAACAAAATAGCAATATGATGATTTTTTTTTAAACTACAAATCATAAACCAATATCGAAATCAAGAACAAGATTAAAAATTGCATTGTCAAAAAAAAAAAAAAAACAGTATACGAATAAAATAAGTTTTTAAAATCTTTGGATTAATCTTTGGTGAAGTATCATGATAACAATGATTAAACATGTAAATATTTATTAACTAAATCAATAACAAATAAATCATCCATGGGCACATAGAATTCACAGGACACTTTTTTTTTTGTTTTTTTTTTATTCCTAAGATTCCTAGTATGTTGCCACGTACGTATTCAATTATTAGTTTAAAACTTTAAATAACACCTTATGCAAGAAACATATATCATGCAATTGAATATAATAACAAGATCTAAGTTTACGAAAGTTTTTTTAGGCCGAACCTCAAATTAATTGCCTACTACGAACTCAATTTGGTAGAGACTCGTGCTGATAACGTGTTGTAAAAGTAAAGAGAAGAATAAACAAAGGAGAATAGAATTGTATTATTTATCTCATCAATGGGGTATATATAGATACAAATAGCTTAGCTTACAAGTAATCAATCTCCTATTATAATACAAACCCTATCTAAAGATATGGACATCCATTCCATATTTATCCATAACGTTTTATAAAAAAAAAAGAAAATAAAAACATATGATCAATTATGTTATATCTAAATTAAAATCTTATGTCAATTATGATATCATGTTTTCATTTTATTATCGTTATAATTAATAACTTACAACAACAGGGGCGAAGTTATGATTTAACAATTTGAAGTAAATATTTTCTTTTTTAACTATTTGATATTTTTAGGAAGTAAAACTTATAAAATATCATAAATATTCTTAAAAACATATCTTTTTACATGATTTGAAATTTTTTTAGAGGCAATTATCTCCTAATCCTTTTAGATCCACCTTTGCTTACAATTAAACGTGATGACAGATTATTTGTGAAAGTAGACAAATGACCGTTAAACATCATTTCAACTAGATCAATTTATTATCATTTAATAATTACAACAATTTAAACGTGATGATAGGTTCTTTGTTAAAGTATGCTGATAAAACTATCAGAGTTGATAATCATTTAATATAAAATTAATTATATGTGAACAAGTACGTAATCTACACTATATTTGGTTCTCAGTTATTTATATAAAAAAAAGTTCTAATAGGGTTAATAATGCTTTAATCATTTAAGTAGTTTGAATATTTTAACGCCATAACTTAGAATTTGACCAAAATTTAATCCCTTACCCTTTTGATAACCGGTGAAGTAGGTAACGTGAAAATAATTTACTTTGTCGCACCCCGCCGTGGTGGAATCACAGCGGAGCGCGGCTTTCACGGAAATCACAACAAAGTTACATCGAACGACCTCTATATTAGTCGTTTTGAATAAATACATTTCAAAATATACATTGTTTTGAGCATAACCAATTCAAAATAGTAGTGCAATGAAAAACTTCGGTAAAATGAAGTCGCAATAAGTGTGACCCTAGTATGATGCTCCAAAAGAAATCCGTGCTATATGCGACTTAAGGACCTGAGAATAACATGCTAAAACGAGTCAACATAAAGTTTGTGAGCTCATAGGTTTAAGCAGTTGAAAATGATAACATGAACAACAAGATTTATATAGTTGTTTGCACGAATGCAAAATAAAATATACTATTGCCATGAGCTCATGCATTCGAAACCTTAACAGATTCTGTTGGTGCCTCTTGTAAGTGTCTAATCCGGTACACTTAGTGGGTCAAATAATTATGCGTCCGTTTGACTAGTTAACGCGACTAACCCGGACGGGGGTGTCAACCCAAATAGATCTATTCACAACATTCACGTTTAAGTCCATAACTAACAAATCACGATATGAGAGGCCTTAGTGGATTAATATGTTACTCATGCAATACGTATATGTTTTTCATGTACTTGTGTTCATAAAAAGCCTGAGCATGTATTCTCACCCCAATAATACAAGTAAAAGGGGCTATGAGACTCACCTTAGTCGTGTGTGCTAGCGTTTCAAAAACAAATATGTGTTTTTCCCAAGGTAACCTCCTAGCGCCCTAAACACATAAGGTTATTCGTATAAGTAGATGGCTAATAGCCCATCTATGCCGATTGTTCACTCGAGTTGATATATATGTGTGGTCGCGTTTTCACATATTTATAAAAAAATTTCAAATGTATATGGGTGATCGCGTTTTCCCATATATAAAACGTTTTCTTAAAATGTGTACGACCCGTTGGTGATGTTTGTGAATAATAATATTTCTCAAAAATATAATTATTCTCGTTTTGTTTCACGTTTGTACTTAATATTTCTTACAAATATTATTATAGTCGTTTTGTCCTATTTTTAGTACTTAACGTTTCTCGGTAATACTAATAAAATTGTTTCGTCTTATAATTAGTACATAATATTTCTCGATAATACTAATATAATGGTTTCGTCTCATAATTAATATATAATGTTTCTTGATAATGTGACTAGTTCGTTATCAACATCCACGTTATATGTTCATAAAGTGTCCCATATCGTTTGCGTTAAAGTTTCGATAATTATATACTTAGATGTCCATTAGATCAACAGTCCTCGTCTTAACGGAAACTGTCCAGAATTTGTCCTTCCGTGTAAAGTGATTTTGACTAGTCAAACTTTAGTGTTTTGTCCCGAGATTTTTATCACATGTTAAAATATGTATTAGCTTTATTAAAAAGTAAATTTCATAATTTTTGTCCAAGTATAAGGTGTCCAAAATAATATATACATGCAAACTGGTACAACAGTAAATATTTTCAGATATGTGTCAAGAAACTTATTTGTTGACTGAGTTATACTTATTGTCACGAAATGAGATTATAGTACTTTTAAAGCTAACATAAAATGTGACTTTTAGGAAAAAAACCTTACATTATTTGGACTTATGTACAAAAAGTTATGGCCTCTCAAAGTTAAACTAAGAATCTGTCTCTCAAGAACAGATTTGACACTTCATCTTTAAAAATCGTTTTGAGGTATCAAATCTTATCCAAAAATCATGAAACTACTTGGGTTTGAAAGCTAACATTTTGAACTTATTTTTAGACTCAAGAATCGTCATTTTTGGTTATGTTTTTGTTGGGTTATCATGTATTGAAGTTGGACAAATTTTCTGTCCAGAAGGTGTTCTTCATTCAAAAGTGTGTTTTGTTGGTTTTTACCATTTAAAATCATGTTTTGACATATTTTTAGTCACGATCTTGAGTGAGTGAACTACTAGCATATTTAAATGTATAAAACTCATAGAGAAAGATTAAGAAAGTCGTGCTTACAAATCTTTTGGATGAAATGGAAGAAGAAGAAAAGAAGAACTTGAATCTTGAACTTGTTTCCTAGCTTTCTTGATATAAAATGGAGATGAGGATGAAGATGTCTTGAATGAAAGATGAAGATCAAGAAGGAGGTTGAGAGAGTTTGAGGGAGATGGAGTGGAGTGTGTCAATTGATGGAGTGTTGAAGTGAAACAAGTAAGGCATGGTGGTGATGTAAGAAAAATGGGCCAAGGAAGTCAAGGGGAAGGGCATGGTGAGTTGCTTGTTTTGTCCACCCTTCATTGTTAGCGTAAACGTTGATTAATTAAGTGCTAGTTGATTAGTTTAGTTAAGTTAACGATAATTAAAGTAACTAAATGTGAAATAGAATTTTGAACAATTAATTTCGTATTTCTAATTTGTTTGTTACGTTTAGTTTGCTCGTAAATGTTAAATCGCGAAATCTCGTTACATTTGTTACGTTTAATTCATGACGTGTAAACGTTAATTTAAACGTTTAAAATGTTAAGCTTTAAAATTCTAGCTTAATAATATAATGTAATAACTACTATTAATTTTCCGAATAGCTTTATGTTATTAATTAAAAATGTATCACTAACGTTTGTATTTTTGTCGGAAATCGTCCGATTGTTCTGCGTAATTCAAATTAATTACGTATGTGAAATGCGTCTAGTATTTAGCCTAAATACGTACTAAATACGAGCTAAGACGTTTTAATTAAAAGTAAACGTTAATCCTAAATTGTCGGTTGTCACAGACTTCATTTCTTAAATGGTTAATAATCGTTTAATCCTCAAACTTTTATTTTTATTTTTCATTTTAACCCTTAAATTTTTTCTTTAATGTTTTAACACCTTATCATATGAGTTTGACCAAAATCTAAACCCTTTAATTATGTATATGTTAATTGTTTGACTATTTTAACAAAATGTAGTATTTTTACAAAATATTTGTATTTTTGTACATATTAATCAAAATAATAAATGTAAATTTCGTAATAAACATAATATGTTGTATATATAATGTTATATCATGTATATATGATATAAATTAACTGCAACGTGTCCACAATTATTTTAATAATATTTTATTTTGACAACAATATATTCTATAATATTTCATGTATATTACTTCTAGTTATATGAAAAGCTATTTATAATGAAGTTATGCTACTATTTTATATAAAATGTGTTAAAAAATTTATTTTTTGATATGTGACATAATTATTATTTATATTAAATGTGGTTTGCAAAAATATTACAATTGAATATTGGCTTAAAAAAATTATTTTTAAATTTTAAAAATTTTAACATGTGATAACAGGCCGTAATGGTTTTTTTAACAGGTCGCGTAAAGTTAAAGTGTTAAAGCGTTAAAAAATGAGTGGTTAAAACGAAAAAAATTGAAAGTTTGAGGATTAAATCATTATTAACCTTTTGTAATATATATAAGTACATACATATGCCTTCCAAAATACATATTTATATACTTTTTTAAATGGATTATATACTATATGATATGATATTTCTAAAAGACATACACACATAGCATAGCATAGCATACACCCCTCATCCATCACCAATGTCACAAACACCACCAAAAGCTCGCTATTGAACTCTTATCTCACTTGGAGTTCAAATCCAATGTGTTTGACCTTGACTCGAAGTCAAAGTCTAAGTCATTCACATATTGACTATTCAAATCAAACCTTTTACTGCCTTTGTGTGATCTTTTACCTTGACAATTACCATCAGACATTGTACTCCCACTTCTTTTCCTTCCACTCCCAAGATGACTCATCCCACTCGTATCCGCAGGGTTCATATCCATCAATGACAAAACAAGATGATCGTTTTGATTTCTTCCGGAACTCTCGGATGATGTCAAAGAGCTTTCTAATGATGATTTTGTTTTCGGGGTTTCTTCATTATCTTTCTTTAAAGTTGAATCTTCTAATTCTGTTAGTACTGATAAAGAACTTGGACAACCATTGTCCACCATTGAAACTAAATGAGAAAGCTCGGCTCTTGCTACTTCCACTTCTATAGCCGATGAATTGTACCCTGCAAGCGTGTCTTGTGCTTTTCTTAATACCGATTGCAAATACTTCCCTTGAGCCTCAATTCTTAGTTGCAAATGTCTTTGCACCTGAAAACATGATCTTTAGTTTACTGCCTTTTTGACCAAAAAGTGTACTACAGTTAAAAAAGAACCTATCTTTTCGTTTTTGTTTTTTACTCTACAATAAAACTTAGGCTTGCCCATATCAAGATTTGTGCACCATATATGCATAATGTCAAATATAGTGACTTCCATTTAGGTCCGTACATATATCTGCAGTTAATTGTACCTCATGTATGCACATTAGTACTTTTTCTAGAAGTTTTTATGGTTTTCACCTCTATTTGTTCATGAAGTTTCCTCTGCACCTCCATTTGTATCTGCAGAGCCTGAGCAATCTTCAAGCTCCTGATATGATAAACACTACTATAAATTAGTCTTTTTAGACATTATCCGGAAAAAAAGATAGAAACTTTATAGTTAGAAAGTGTATTACTCGTTGATCTGATTTGGGGTTTCATCGTTGTGATCGATACTAGTGATATCACTCTTATGATCATCTACAAACTCTGCATCAAAAACATGAGTATGATTAAAATTTGCAACCAATATGTTAATATTTGCTAAAAAGAGTGATCGTTATAAAAAATCAAATGCATATTTACTCACCTTCTTGCATACTTCCACTACAAGCTGGTGATTGTTGAGTCTTTCCCAACCTATATTTCTTTATGAATATACAACAAAAAAAACTTAGTATAGACATAATATGTGTTAATTTTCCAACGAATTTTAATTAATGATAAAAGTACCTGCAAATGACTCTTTAAGTGGTACAAAGTAAGCCCATGAATGCCCATTACTCTCATTAAAGATTTTGGTGTTGCTTCTGTTCATGTACCAAAGTTAATAAAGATTCAAACTTTCTAAAAACCCAACATAAAGATTAACTAAAAATGATGTAAAAAAGTATAACCACTTACTCTCTGGGCCTCCAAGTTGAGTGATCGCATCGACGAATCTTTGGTGAAGCTCAGGAGTCCATTTGAGTCTAGGCTTAGCATCACTAGACAAAACCAAATTCAAATCTTGATTTTGAATATTCTCATGAGCCATTTTCCAGTTTTTGCAGAGGATAAAGAACACAAAGGTATATATTTATAGTTATATATATGTATGTGTTTGTTGATCAAACATAAAATAGAATTGGATTAATATGGGTTGATTCTCTCTTTAATACTTGCAAGATTTAATTTGTGCCTGAAATATGTGGCAGCTGAATGTTAGTCTTTATAATTGAAGGGGTTGATTGTTCTCACTCCATATCAGGAAACAAAAGTGGGGTAATGTAAGGTGAAGGAATATATGCTCTTATGAGCTGTGGCTCTACCTTTCTCTCAATTCACCATTTCACATACATCCACAAAATAAAGTAGAAAGAATAAAGTATTTTTTTTATATTCATTTTCCTTTGACTTGAATGGCATGAAGAGAATCTTTGATGGTGCAAAAACAAAGAAAGCAAACACATAGTTTCATTTGAGTCTTAAAAGCAGAGAAAAACTTAAAGTGCATCATTTGTTTTTATCTTCATGTTTCTCATTACCAACTCCTCAAGTCTCACAAAATGTAGATAATGTTTAAGTGGTACAAAAGATATTATGTGAAAGACAATGTTAAATACTGTACATAGTGACCCACTAAATACAGTGTCTGTTCATACCGACTCAATGACTAACTCCTTACATTTCATGATTTCATATCAACATTTGTGAATTATAATCCATCTATACTATACTTCTCATTGGTGGCCTTTACATTGGTATGATCTTAATTCTTTTATCTTACTTGATTTGTAATGAATTAAGTGAACCCTACCATGATGTTAATGGGATCAACTTTCTAAAATTGCAAAAAACTTTGAGAAAAAGAGGTTTATTACATTAGTGGGATGGGTGATTTTTGATGGATTTTTTTCTTTTGGAGATTGAAAGTGATGGCAAATGAGTTTTTTTCTTTTTCTTTTCTTTGATTTGGCTATTTTTGGTGGACTATGTGGTGGGATTGGCAGATTCCTTTTGTTGTTTGTAGGCTTAGGGGAATCAAAGAATCCAACAATAGATTTTAGGACAAATTTCTTGTTTTTATGCTATCAACAACTATTTATATTTAATTTAAATAAAAGAATAAATAATGATAAAGTGATCAAGGGAATAAACCAATTCATCAATGACTCATTAAAGAATCCTTTCTTAAGACCATGCCAACATGAATAAAATATACATACATGCACACATATCCCCAACCTCTATGGATGGTGAACGATCTTCACTATAAATTATTGTATAATAAAATAGGTGGATCGAATGACGTGTCAACACATATTCAAGATTTCAAGCCAAGATGAACGATAACTAGTATATATATATATATTTTTCCCTTCAATTAATATATGTATATATGTATATGTATATGTATGTACGTGTAACAAAGAGAAATGAATTATAATGTGAAAATTTTGTCATAATTAAATTGTCTAAGCCCAATTTCATATTTTATTATTTTAGTATACTAGATTTTAAACCCGTATATAAATACGGGATGTGGAAAAAGAATTAATCATCCAAATATAAGTAACATGTGTCGCTGTTAATATGCACTTGTTAGTTAAGTAAGCATTTTACTTTTAAAAATTAATAATATTAAAAGGTTAAATTGTTTGATTGATCCGTATTGATTATAAACCCTCTATGAACATGTACCATGTAAGAAGAATAAAATATTTAAATATCTAGCTAACATTTGTTGTTGTTAATATGAAATCGTTAGTTAACTAAACATTAATAGTATTAAAGGTTAAATTGTTAAATTGTATAGTATTAAATTATAAATACGTGCATACGTACACACATACCATGTAAGAGAATTAATTATTCAAATATAAATAACACTTAATGTTAAGCTCGTGTATACAAACGGATGTTTAATGAAAACTTAGCTTAATGAATTTGATTGATTGATTGGAAGTTAAATAAAATGAAAGATTTAAAGTATTTGATAGATTAATAGCTTTAAGTTTTTCTAAAAATTTCAATAACAAAGATTTTATTTTATTAACAAAAGTTGAATGACTTTTATTAGTTTTTAAAACTTGTGTGGTTCAAGAATAGTGGTCAGATGATCCAAGTTGCTAGTTAGAAGTAAATGAGCAATAGATTTGTAATTCTTCTGATTAATTCTAATTTCTTTGTATTTTGTATTAGTCCTTCTATTTTTATGAGTTGGTAGCTTTTTTAATGAAATTGCTTTTAAAAGAAAGATTTTTAAAACCCGTGTAACACGAACTATTAAATGTAAACATCACATTATGATACTTTTTAACATATTGAAAAATAGTTGTACTAACTAATTATACAATATTTCATTAAATTTAAATGTTGAGTAAAACTCGTGTTAATAATGTTTTTTATTTACGTACTTTTATTATGATATGTAGATTATTTAACTTATATATATATATATATATATATATATATATATATATATATTATACGTATATCAATTTACTTAACTTACAAAGTTAATTAGTTTAATAATACATATATAATAAAATCATAAATATAGAAAGTAGAATTTTTGGTATGCCTTAGAATAAAAGAAGTTGATTTCTTAATAAAATGATTGATATTTAGAAAGATATTAATTGAAATAAAATAACAACTAAATAAAATTTGTTTTGGATAAAGTTGAAATCGATTAACTAAAAACAGTTGTTTTAGTAATATATTAGCTTTTACACCCGTGTATTCACACGAGTCATTTACGTAAATAACATATGAGTACTATTTAATTAAACATTATTAAAAATGGTTGTAGGTTTAGTTCGCAAAATATAATTAATAAATTTAAAAATGAAGCAATAACGATTATAAACAACGTACAATTATAAAAAAAAAAAGAACTCCGATAAATTGTAAATCAACTTAAATATACCCGAGTATACACATGCGAATATATGAAATATGGTTTATAGTTTGGTAATATATCTAACTTTATACATTTTACTATTGTATGCATCAAACTTCGAAACCTCCTATAGTGCATATTCAAATTTTAAAATCATCTATTGTATGTTATTTTCATATTTTTGGCTACATAAAAATAGACGTGTTATTTGTAAGTTTTATACATATAATGATGAGTTAAATGCATATAAAAAACTTTTTTAAGGCTTGAATACATACAAAAGAAGTTTTCAAGAATGAATAAACACAACAGTAAAACGTGTAAAATTGCATAAACTTTCAAACTATAAATCATGTGAACTCTAAATATAATTGCTAATAAAAAAAATAACATTCATTAATAAGTACATCTATATAGTTGTGAGAATAATTAAATAAATAATAATAATAGTAAGGTTTAAATTGGGTAATCATTGAGAATATATATAATCGAATATAAATTCATAATAATATGTGTTAAACTTACGTATTACAAAATGATTATTCTACTATTAGAACAACTTTTTTTTCAATCATTACTCATACAAATTAGATAATTATATAATACTAATAATGCAAAATTATCTATATCTTTTAAAAATATAAAATAGAGAAATTGTTTGATTAAAAAACTAACTTCAATTTCGTAGGCATATCGAATTTTGTATCAAACGATTCGTTGTCTTCTATTTTTATTTTATGTTTGTTTTTATTTATTTAATACAATTAATATTATATGTTTTATTAAAATTGAAAAATTTTAGGGTTTTATTTTTAAATTTATGTGAAATTAAGGAACCTATTTGACTAATTAAAAAATTTTAATTAATGACATTATAAATATATTTTCTATATTATATTTATAAGATAAATCCTATATATGTACTCAAGGATTCATAATATAATAGAATAATTGATTAATTAAGTACTTATAAGCTTTTAGGATGTGAATTTTTTAGCAGAATAAATAATTAATAAATTAATTAATATACTAATTTATAGGAAAATAAACAAAGTTGATTGTTTAATTGAAAGTTTTGTGAAAGCTAGACATATGATTGGTTAATATATCTCAATTTTAACAAAAAATTTCATAGTGTTATCTTTTATGAATGAGGTTCAAATGAAAATGAGAATTTTTGTGAGAATAGAGGAACTAATAGAAATGCGCCACGTATCACAAAACACATTTTTTCCACGTTTTTAAAAATTAAATATCTCAAGAATCGCTCATTGAAAAATTATAAAAATTACACCATAAAAATCAGCATTTTCTCTTCGATTAGACATCTCACGTGATATACTGTTGATGACTTTTTTTATGGGTTTTAAAAAATTATACAATACTAGTATCACATGTGATACTCGTTGATATCACATGCGATAGTAGTTGGTATCACGTGTGATACTCGTTGTTATCATTAGTGATAGTCTTGGTATCATATGTGAAAGTCGTTTACAATACCCACCAAAAAATGAAAAAAAGTTCTTCGAAAGTATGTCCTGTGAGATGTCTAATTGAAGAGAAAAAAACGAATTTTATGGTGTAATTTTTATAATTTTTTGACTTACCGTTTGTGAGATATTTAAATTTCAAAAACGTGAGGGAAAGTGAATTTTTGTGACACGGGACGCATTCTTATTGGTTATTTCATTCTCACTAAATGTTGTTGTACTAATTTGAATCTCATTCTATCTTTTATTAATATTTAGATTAAATTAGATATTTCAAAATGAATTTGAAAAAACAAAAATTGTTTCATATAAGTTATATATTTTCACTTTCATATTCAATCGTAGTGAGGACCGAAGGGCATGCCAATTGAGGAACCTAGCTTGGTGCCTAATATTTGTATTATTATTTTGTATGCATATGTGTTTTAAGCTTAAACTTTAGTACTTTAGCATGTTTGGCCCTAAATTAAGAAGTAACTTATCCAAACAAATATTTAGTATATTTGTGTTATAGAGTAGTTGAGTTATATTTTTAGACATAATATTTTAATAACTAGATCATTTTGAGATTCGAAAAGAATCTTAACCAGAAAATAACAAAACGGAAAATGATTCATCTGTCTAAAATGTAGGCCTGATAAATTTTAAAATTTCAGTCAGTAAACATGTTAAACGGATATAATGGGAAAGAATAACTAGAGTTAATGTGTCAAACGTTTTATGCTTGCACAAGTTTAAACCTATATTTTTAGACTGATTTAACATTAATCTAATAAACTTAATTAAGTTCAACTTAATTAATAAAGTCACTATTGAATTTACTAATAAACCCATGAAACCAATGATGATTGTAGCTAGATATTCTTTCTTATGATAAAAGTAATCACATAGAAGAAATATGAAAAAGAAAAAGAAAAAGAAAAAGAAGAAAATAAAGCAAAACCCTACACATAATGCATAGAAGTCCTCGATCTAAAAATATATTATGCCCAAAGGAAACATGTTTTCTTTTCTTTTAACAAGTCCATATCCTATTCTTAGCTGGGAAACAAGCAATGTAAGGTTATATGTGTAACTTATATGACAAGATATGACATTTTATTTTATTATTATATAGTAAGAAAGAATGAATCACATTTCTATATAGGGTTAAGTATATGAAAATGTAATTGTTTATACTCTGACATTTACTGTATGCAACAAAATACTGGGGTTATATTGTGTGTAATGAACTTTCAGTTTGTTGTTATTGTATGTATTTTGGTGACATGTCAACTTGTGATGCTGTCACATGGGACACGTAAATAAAAGTACTAAAACTTACATACAATGGCGATGAATAACAAGTTTATTACACACAATGAAAGCTCAAATAGTTTAATACACACACTGAATATCAGACTATAAATAATTACATTTATGTGCACTTAACCCTTTTATATAATGCCAAACACAAGAATCATGATTTTTTGATTGATTAAATACCTAACACTCGATTTTTTGATCGATAAATAGCTAAAACGATTTTTCGATCGAGTATATGGTGAGCTTTGGGCTATACTAATTCAATTCCTAACCAACAACTAAAATCCAACTAGTTGAAAATGTCGACCTTTTTGGTTGGGTTGAAATGATCTTGGTCAATCTCAAAAGCCTAAATTCGAAGTTTGTAACTAAAAATTTAAAACCATTGACACAAATAGCAATTTACTCGCTCACTTACTCGCCACGAATTGTAAAGAATATTGTACATAATGGAAGGAATATAAGTATTTATGCGGATTTTAAAGATAATAATTTGTGGACCTAAAAATGTTGAGAAATCACAAGTAAAATGAGTGATTGAAGTACCTTTTTTTTCTTCTTAAATGACACCAAGTGATGTACTCTTGATTTGTGAATCCCCTTTTCTTGCTTTTTAATATTCTAAATGTGAATTACCTAAATTGTCCTTTTATTATCATGTTATTACAAATCGGTTATTTTGACTGATCATATACTATGGATGCAATTTTGACTAATTAGTATATGTTTTTATAACTCTTTGACTTAATTTAACTTCTAGACTTCCAGTCCTTATTCATTTGCTCTATCCATCAAAAACAACATCAAACAAACAAATTATGAACATTAAAAAATAGATAAGCTTATCTATAAGTAGTGGCAGATTCAAAATTTGAAGAGATTCGTAGTACGGGTATTTTAATTTTTGTGAATTGGTAGCACAAATAAGGAGTCTAACAAATAATGCAACTTTTTATAAGAAATTTACATTTCTTATAGAAAATGAACATGTAGTAACCACTACCTCTATCTTAAACGTGGCTTCATCCTCGTCTATAATCGTTGTATATATAGTAAAAAACTTTCTTCTAATCAAAGTTTTGGTTATCTCATCAATTATTATGGTGGTAAAGGGGCCCGTGAAATTAGAGAAAGATCTATATCAAATCCAAAAGCAATTAAAGGAGAAGATGTGAAGAATATGGGCTCTCAAGGAATCAACAAAAGTGGAACAAAAGGAACTATCACCATCTTTACAAAAGCCTTATTATCATCATCATCATTTATTATTCTTATATTAATTTAATTACCTCTATAATTACTTAATGACGTATGCCGTATGTCATTTTCTGGTTGATGAATTTGGAAAATATTCTTCCTATATCAAGGGTAGTTTCGTCCTTTTATATAAAATCCAATCTTGAACTCACCATGTTAAAGAACATTCCTAATTCATTCAACTTTATAAATTAAGTTTAACGAAGTAAAGTAGTGATCACAAATGCAATGTTGGTTACTTGGTTGCATACTTGCACTAAGAGAAAAACGAAAACTTAATTGCATGTTTTGTATGAATCTTTATAAGTGTTAATATGCAATCGCTACGAGTTTCATAAATTGCCATTACAAGTCAAGTTATTACGTATTGTAGTTGTTACGTACATTAATACATACAAAGTAATAGCGCCGCTGATGATTAGTTGATCCAAACCGTCACAAATAGTAAACAAGAATCTAAATGAGGAGCACATCATTTCAACAAACCCCGCGTGTTTAACGATGGAGACAAACGAATTATGTGAAAGATATTCATTATGTTTAATTTAGGTAAGTTTGTTTAGCATTGCTAATAAAGATTTAACCATGTTTTGATACTATTTATAATTGTGGATTAGTTAGCGAAAAGATAAAGATATGTTAAAGAAGATGTATGGGGTGATAGATGTGATAGATACCGAAAGAAAGCATAAAGATGTCTTGAATTTTACTCAAAGTTTGTATAAGGATCATGAAATGCTTTCATGTGATTGAGAAATAACGATTCTCGTTTCTTGATTGGAATCGAAAGAGGATAGAATTTGAGAAAATTGTTGGATGATTGATGTGTGGAAGAAATGGAATCGATTTGAATGAAGCCTTTCATGTCGAATATAAACAATGCTCAAGAATTGTCATTTTCTTTTGAAGAATCTATCTAAAATTTAAAGTTGCATTTGACATAAAGACTTGTCGGAAATAACCCAATTATCATAGAGGATGGAAATATGTCGGTTTTGTAACCCCATCTTGCTACTTTCCACCTTTTTATAAATATAACCAAGTATATATCTAATTTTACTTCGACTATCAAATCGAGATAAACGAAGAGTATTTTTACTTACATGCATGCAATTTAATAGGTTTCTCTGTGACCGTTTTTGACCTTTTCACTGGTAACTCAAAATGTGCAGGTAGTGAGATTTGAATCGAAAATCTATTCGGAAGATATCAGGACGCCAACCACTAAGCTATTAATTTACCTTTACTAACTTAAAATAATTATTATTAAAAATTGATGGAAGAAAAACCAACAAATCTTGAAAGTTAGCATGAAATAATAACTCAAATAAATCACACACGTGACCTCAAACTTTAAACTTGTTATTAACCGAATGAGCAAGAAAGAATGTACAAACTATGTTGGTTCCTGTTATCGGACCTAAATCGAATCAATCAAACAATTGAAAGCGCGGAATACAATCAATTGAACTATGCACGTTAACAATCACACAAAACTAGTCAATTAGCTTTATATATCAAATAATCAACGAATCAACCAATAACACAGAATTCCTCACACTAAGCTCTCAGTCTCTTTAGGTTCGTCCAACTTAAAACTGAACCCGAGAGCCTCTATTTATAACCAAAACCTAAACGACCTGCGACACAAGCCCTGTGTCGCAAGGCCGACATATGCGACACAAGCCTTGTGTCGCTATTGCGACACAAGCTCTGTGTCGCCTAAACAGTGACATCTATTTCAATTTCAAAACAAAATACGTTTATATCACTAATCAAAACATTACAAACGACTCAGACCTAGACCAACTGACAGACATACAAAACATGTATCAACAAACTCCCTCGTGTCTTCAGCTTGGTCTTTAAAATTTCTTCATTCAGCTCTGGTCTTCTAACACTTCCAATTAGCTGGGAAGTTTCCTCCAGCATGTACTCCTTGAGCTATACAAACATTGACAACCTTTTGAAATCACATCGCCTTAGTCTTGAACTCTTGATGATAATCAATCTTCTTGGCATGAAGAGCTTCAAGGTCTTTCTTGGTAAGGTTAATCAAACTCAAAGGATCGTACACTCTAATCTTTGAAGTTTTGGCTTTCCATAAATCTTCAGGCTCTGTATCCCGGATATAAAGAATTTCAGCTTCGCCTGTATAACCATCATATGTCCACACTTGTAGCCTACTCAAAAAATCAACTGGGATCTTCTACAGAGGAATGGATTTCAAAGTCTTTTGAGATTTGTATACAACTTTGATCCAGGGCTTGTTGGTAAGCGGATGTATCTTGTTCCTATAAATGTACCTCATCCTCAGATTCGGTCTCAAAAGATAGAACACTTTGGTGTTGACCTATTTCCTTAAAAATCTCTGTAGTTGATTCGCTAACTCACTATTGGTGGGATTTATGATATTCAATTGTGCCAAGTGCAGTATCTCACAATATGGTAGGGTGCTTAACACCTTGAAGTTCATAGTGAAATACTGCACCCCATCTTTTCTTTTAATAACGATCACTTTATTTAACTCGTCATACTTCCAGCTAATGATTTGACCCTTGTAACGTTTGCTGCTAATTTTGTAAAACTTGCAAGTCTTAGACATGTACGATTCAGCGGCAGTAGAAGTAGACGGTCCAACAGCATCTGGAGCAGAAGTGGAATCTTTAGACGGTTCAGGCTCAACAACCTCTTCAGTATCAGAGACCTCCATCTCCTCTCCCAAGTGCACTTCATCAGCATCCATATACTCTTCGTTTACGGTTTCCTATTCAACATCAACTTCTTGATCATCGGTCACAGACTCTTCATTAACCGTTTCTGTATTTTGCTCAACTTCATTTAATAGACTTTGTAAATACTCAAGGTTTGCTTCGGAGTAATCTACATTTAAGGCAGTTGGTTGTCCTGGGATTGGTGCAGAAGACGCAAAATAATCTAAAGTAATATTTTCATTGATAATATCATTATTTACATCATCATTGGGAGTCTTAGTCTTAGTTGGTGCAACAAGTTTGTCATGCAACTTGGAGTTTAGAAGTTGATTTTGTACTTAGCATTTTTTGTAAACTGATCTGCGAACTTAAGGTTAGTGCAAACTTGTCATGCGAACTTTATGCTAAGTTCGCAGACTTTGATAAGTTCGCTACTTAAGTTCGCATGAACAGTGTCTATATATATGTGAGTCAGTTTGAATGTAAGGACGCAGGAGAGAGAGAGGCAAGTGATTGTAAGTGCGAATTTGAGTCTGTAACCGTTTGTGATTGAAGTTAATAGAAGTGAGAAAGTTATTTACGTGTTTGTGTGATTCACCGTGAGTTTCGTACGTATACAATTGAATCAAAGCAGGTTATCGGAGATTCCGCATTCGTTAATATGTGATTGAATTTGAACGATCGAGTAATTGGAACCTACATTTGGTATCAGAGCTTCTGATTAGGTGAATTCAATCGATTCGTGGTTACGTGTTACGGGAGTGAATTTGAATTATGCGTGTTTCCGATTAATTGACGGTGATCTCTTTGATTAAACTTCAATTAGGTGTTGAATTTCAGTTATGTTCGATTAATTGAACGGAATCAGTGTTTTTGCGTTTGTTAGAATTTCTGCTGTGACGAATTTACGAGTTAGTGTTCGGATCATAGTTCTTGTGGTTATTTCATTAATTTTGTTACAGACGAAGGATTATTAGGTGTTGAATTTGAGTTTTCCACGGTTAGATTTCAGAGATTAATTCAAATTTCTGGTTTTGGATATTGATCAGTTGACGGAAATTCGTTTACTGCGAAGTTGTGATAATAACCGTTTTTGTGTGAACTTATCATCTGGTTAAGTTCGTAAGTGTTTGGGAATTGGATTATTTGAGGTTTGTTGGTTTAATTCACGGGAAAACGAGTGTTTGATTGTTAACTGATTTTCTGGAAAACTTGCGAACATATTCTCAAATAGCGAACTTGTTTAGCGAACTTGAATTTGACGAGTGTTCTTAATTTGACTGGTTTGACTCTTACGACTTTAATCTGCTGCGAACTTGTGTTAATGTTACTGTGAACTTGTCTTAAGTTCGCAAGATTAAGTACGCAAATTGTTTGGATTGCGAACTTGTTTTCTGTTGTTTGAAAGTGTGTATATTTTGGACAAGTTAAGGTTTTTCTGATAACATGGCTTACAATAATATGACTGCGATGATGAAGTTTGACAACGAAACGGGAACCGCTAATAAACCACCGAGGTTTACTCATCCGAATGATTATGCAAATTGGCGATTCCGATTTGAAAATCATATTGCTTACAATGATCCGAGTTTGTTGATGTGTTTGACCAAGAAATATGTTTCTCCGAGGATTGAAAGATCTGAAACAAATAAACCGTTGGACTTGCTGACTACGGAAGAAAAAGCTGCTTACGAGAAGGAAAGAAAAGCATATGCTTCTGTCACAATGAGTTTGCCTAGAGATATGTTGATGATGTTTAAAATGCATCTTACAACATTTGATCTATGGGAAGCTTTGGCTATGAGATATGGAGGAAACGAAGAATATAAACATAGTAGATAAGAACTTCTTAAAAAGCAATTTGACTTGTTTCGTAGTCTGCCAAACGAGTCATTTGATGCTTTGATTTCAAGGTTCTCTCTGTTAATTTGCGAATTGAGAGAAGTGAATATTACTCTTCCAAAGGTGCAAGTTAACAAGAAATTGCTGAAAGCACTACCTAAAAAGTACTGGGAAGTTAGAGCAATTATGCTTGCAGATAGTCAATATATTGTTGATTGCACTCTCGATTTACTTATTGGAAAACTTCAGGCATATGAACTTGAAAGAAAAACAGAAGCCTCAGAAACTTCTGGTTTACAAGATCCAAGTTTATACAGTGCTGTTTCTCCGCCAGAAACACCTCGAGTTGCTCTATTCTCAGGACCAAATCAATCTGGTGGAAATTCAGAGAATATGGTTGGAAGTGAAAATGATTGATGTTCATATGCTTACAATGCAAATCTCAACCAGTCTGGTTCTTCTAAAGCTGTGTCTGCGTTGCCTTCAAAGATTCCAGAAGATCATATTGCTTTATTCAATGCCTTCTTAAGTTCTTATGAGGGTTTTGTTTCTGGAAAGCTTTCTTCCATTAATCTTACTGATGAAGATTATGATCAAATCCATTCTGACGATTTGGAAGAAATGGATTTGCAATGGAATATGACAATGCTCACTAGGAGAGTTAAAAAGTTTTTGCAAAGAACTGGAAGATCAAAGATTGGGGGAACTCGTCAAGGACCTGGTTTTGACAAAAGTAAAGTTCGATGTTACAATTGTCAAAATTATGGTCACTTTGCACGAGAGTGTGAAAAAGCTAAGTAACCTGCATCTGGATTTACAAATCCAAATTTTCCTACACCCCAACAAACAAGGAATGTGCAGCATGGATCTGGTTCATCTGCGTTAGTATCAACTTCTAGTGGCGCGTATGACTGGAGTTCACAGGTGGAAGCTGCCGCCTATAATCATTCCCAAAATGCTTTCATGGCCAAAATATCAGAGGTTGATACTGATGCTTTTACCAAACCATGTGATACCTGCGTTGAATTGCAGGATAAGATCAAATTGTTTCAAGATCAAAGCTTGAGTATGAGAACTGATCTTGAGCAAGTCAAGCTTGCTAATCGTGTTTTAAAATCAAACGAAAAACTTTATGAAGAAAAATCAAAAGTTTTGACATCAACTAATCAGGAGTTGAAAATCACGATTTTAAATAAGCAGGCTGCAATAGACAATTATCTTACTCAACTTGATCAGTTGAAGAAACAACTTACTGAGGCTGAAAGTAAAATCTTGAATTTTGAAAGAAAATTTTCTAATCTTTCAGCCTCATCAGTTCTTCTGGATACAATTATTCATTCCCGAAACACTGACACCAAATCCAAATCTGGTATTGGATATCATGCGGTTCCTTCACCCATGATTTACACTCAAATGCCTGATTTGGATCCAATCAAGGATTGTGTGTCTCCAAGTGTTATGGATGAATTGAAAGAAAAGAATGTGGAGAGTTGTGAAGAAAAAGTTCTTCAAGGGTTTGTGAAGGGAAATAAAAAGGGTTGATGAGAACGTCAACACCGAAACTTCTTTCGGTGATGACAAAACTAAAAGAAATGATGAAAAAGTCGTGGAATCCAAAGAAGTTAAAACCAAAATATCTAAAAAAGAAAAATCTCCTTTGAAAGAAAAATCTAAAAAGAAAGAAAAGGCTTCAACTTCAAAAGGTAAAAATTCTTTAACTCTTTCATCTTCTGAAACACAAGAGAAAGAAGTAACAAATCTACAACAAGAAAAATCTTGTGATAAATCAAATGTAACATCCACTCTAAGGGCCTAGTAATCCGGGTAAATTTCTAACTTTAAATTTATTATTTAATGTGTTAGGAATATTTGATATGTTATGTTTATTTGATAATATTAGTCAAGAGATTAATTGAGTTATTGTGACTAATAAATAATTCATTGTTTTAAACCGAATTAGTTGACGGTAAAGTAGAATAATTGGTTTTCACAAAATGGTTTAGGTTCCCGATAATAAATTAAGAAGGGAACTAAAATTATAATGGTATTAAGTTAGATTAATATATATATGTATATACATACTTTCTCAATTCTTCTACACAAATATACACACTTCTTAAACATTCCTGCGAACCGACTTGAAATCCCAAAAATTGAAAGAAACCTTCTGTGAAATCTTAAAACAGTAGAATAATCACCCTCTTGTTACAAAAACGAATTCCAGTAACATCCTCATCATCACTCTGTTCCTGTAAGTATTTGATGTTTATAATTGTATTTTGATGAAATTAGCAAATTCTCGAATTGATATGAATTTTAAGCTTAAAAGATGTTATATGATGTTATTTGATGCATATAAGTTGTTAGAAAGCTTATTTGAATGATAGGAAGTCAAATTCGTGAGTTTTGAAAGAATTCAGTTCGAATTTCTGGGTTCAGCAGCGAACTTCGCAGCTTGAAGATGAACTCAGTTAGCAGAACTTGATTGTGAAGTAGTTTCCACTGTTTATGTAGTTAACACTGTTAGTTAAGAATTGAAGTAGTTTCCACTGTTTGTGTAATTAACACTGTTAGTTAAGAATTGAAGTAGTTTCCACTGTTTATGTAATTAACATTGTTAGTTAAGAATTGAAGTAGTTTCCACTGTTTATGTAATTAACATTGTTAGTTAAGAATTGAAGTAGTTTCCACTGTTTATGTAATTAACACTGTTAGTTAAGAATTGAAGTAGTTTCCACTGTTTATGTAATTAACACTGTTAGTTGAATTTATACTTAGACTTTCATAAATGAAGCAGTTACCATTGTTGGAAGTTAGTTTCCACTGAATGTTCAAATGTGGTAGCTAATACTGTTTATGACTTTGTGATAAGAATGAGTCTGTTATGGAAGTCTAACTCATTATTTGTTATATTCTCAGATCAGCAGAAGACTCAGTGATATTAGATTTCTGAGTTGTGGGACTGAGACCAACAGGTGAGTGGATCTGTGATCCTCAGTGTGATTCAGTTGTAACATGTTTGGTTACAACGGGTAATGTAATACTACTGTTGATAGACTGTTTAGTCTGGGTTGTTTATATTATCCATGATGATTATGGATTATGTGATTTTTGGCCATTGGGCATATGAGATATGTATATTCAGAGGTCAACACTGGTTGGGCTTAGTTACTATTGTTTGGCCAAACAGGGGTTCCTTATACACATAGTTGATAGGAACTGTTGTTGGTGAAGATAGTAACAAGCTATCGGTTAATCACTGTATTGGCCTGCAGTTGATTTTAAGTGTTCCTTGGAGGATACCTCAAGAACCACCGGTCCTCTTTGACGTTGTGTGTTTTTGATTATTCGCTGTAAACAAATTTGTTATTTCTGAGTTAGACTGTTGGTTACAGTTTTTCTCACTTAGCCATGTGCTAATCCCACCACCATACTTCTCGCAGGTTAATGTTTGATTAGGGGATGAGCAAGAAGCTTTTTGTTTAATGGGATGTTTGACGATCAGCTACTCTGATTTTATTTTGATACATAATGATGGGAATTGTACTGTATAACACCCAAACTGATGTATGTTTTATGTTTTTAAACGATATAACTTTAACATATATTGTAAAAGTATGTTTTGACCAGACGCTTCCGATATTTCGAATATAAAATGATATTTAGAGAACAGGGTGTAACATCAAATGCTTCAAAATCTCATTGTTGTGATAACTCTTGTTTACCTTCACAAGTTCCTAAAGTTTCAGCTGGTGTTAAGAAACACATTTCTTCATCACGTATGTTTGTTGAGAAAAGAACTTGTTTCTTTTGTCAACAACAAGGTCATATCGTTCGTGATTGTTTGGATTTTGAAAGACAACAAAGGATGAAATTTGATCGTACTAAACCAAAACAACACTTTGGTAGAAAACCATTTTCAAATTTGTTTACTAAAAAACGATCAAATTCTCCTACTGATGTCAAGTCAAAGGATTTGTTTAAAAATAAAAGTGTTTGGAAGAATGTTAAAGATGAGGGGATTGGGAAATCAAATGACACGTTTTCAATCAATCATGATTTCGAGAAACATTCGAAATTGATTGACGTGATCATTAGGGGTGATGATGGACAGCCCAAAGCCGTGAAGGCTTGGGTGTCCAAGTTTAACTAATCTTGTTCTTAAAATGTGCGTGAACAGGAACAGCGACCGGTGGACAACATTTGGTATGTTGACAGCGGGTGTTCACGTCACATGACCGGAAATATCTCTCTATTGTCCGACATCAAGCCGATCAATGGAGGATATGTTTATTTCGCTGGGGATAAAGGTGGACGAATAATAGGTGAAGGAACTGTGTCGAATGGGAAAATGAGTTTCGAGAAAGTGAACTTCTGTGAACAGCTTCAATATAATCTGTTACGTGTGTCACAAGTGTGCGACAAAAAGTACACGACTGCATTTACAGATACTAAATGCCTAATTCTGAAACCAGGGTTTACTATTCCGGAAGAATGGATTGTTATGCGTGCTCCTAGACGAAAGAACACTTATGTTTTGGATATGAGCACGATAACAACTTCAGACGAAAATCTGAATTGTTTCTTTTCAAAGGCTTCTGAACAAGACTCTATGCTATGGCATCGACTTTTGGGGCATATTCATTTTCGAAAGATGAATGAATTGGTGAAGAATGATTTGGTTGTTGGAATCCCGTGTCAGACTTTTGGCTTAAATGATTTCTGTGTCGCCTGTAAAAAGGGGAAACAGTTTAAAAAGTCGCATATGTCAAAAATAGTTAACACAATTCAGTCACCTCTACAGATGTTACACATGGATATGTTCGGTCCAGTGAATATTCGAAGTATTGGTGGACGATCGTATTGTCTTGTGGTCACAAATAATTATTCTCGATTTTCGTGGGTTTATTTTCTAGCGACAAAAGATGAAGCTCCAGAAATTCTGAAATTTCTCTTCTTGAAGTTAGAGAATCTTTGCAAAGCGAAAATCAAGATGCTTCGGAGTGATAATGGCACGGAATTCAAGAATCATACTTTAGAAATGTTTTGTTTACAAAATGGAATTCATTATCAGTTCAGCGCTCCAAGAACTCCACAACAAAATGGAGTTGCTGAAAGGAAAAACAGATCATTAATCGAAACAGCGTATACAATGCTTGCTGATTCCAAATTGCCAATAACTTTTTAGGCTGAGGCAATAAATACCGCTTGTTATGTTCTGAATAGAGTATTTACAGTTAAGAAACATAAAAAGACTTGTTATGAACTTTTAAATAACAGAAAACCAAACATAAAGTTCTCTAGAACCGTTTGGGTGCCCGTGTACAATTTTAAACACTAAAGATAGATTACCAAAATTTGGAGAGAAAACTATGGATGGCTATTTTCTTGGCTATTCTGTTAATTTTCCCAACAAAAGAGTGTTTAATAAATTGACACGTCAAGTTGAGGAACATCATGAAGTAGAATTTCTACGTCATACTGATTCCCAACAAGGTTTAGGACCTGACTGGTTCTTTGACTATAATACTCTATTCAAGTCATTCAATGTTTTTCCACCTGGTGATGAAGATATTTTGAACATGATTTATGGGGGAGATGATATCACACGAATCACTCACGTGAATCCTGTGGAATGTTCTCCTAATTTGAATCTTGCTGAACAACTACACAACAATATTGATGAGAGTGAAAATGATGCTGATGATTATCAAGACACTCCAACTGAATTTGTTAATGTATTGAATGAGGAAATGGAAGCCGGCACTAGTTGTACAACTATCGAAGAAGTAGTTAGTCCAGATCTCTCTAATTTGGACTCCACTATTGCTCAGGAAGAACAACCTACTCTGAGGATTCATGTAAATCATCCTCAAGATCAAATCTTGGGTGATCCTTCTGCTGGTGTAAGAACAAGGAGTCAGTTACAACACACTGAAGAGGTAGCGAATACAGCTTAGATGGAATCCTGTTTTCTGTCACAAATTGAGCCTAAAAAGGTGAATGAAGCATTACAAGACTCATCCTGGGTCGAAGCAATGCAAGAAGAGCTACAACAATTTGTAAAACTTCAGGTGTGGAGGCTAGTTCCGTTACCCAAGGGCGAACATCCTATTGGAACACGTTGGGTGTTTCGAAATAAAAAGGATGATCATGGGGTAGTTGTTCGAAACAAAGCGCGTTTGGTAGTTCAAGGGTTCACTCAAATCGAAGGATTGAACTATGATGAAATTTTTGCTCCGGTTGCGTGACTTGAATCAATTAGACTATTTCTTGCTTATGCAGCATTCAAACGATTCAAAGTCTTTCAACTGGATGTAAAAAGTGCTTTCTTGTATGGGACAGTTAATGAGGAGGTTTATATAAACTAACCACCGGGCTTTGAAGATCATCAACATCCTGATTATGTATATAAGCTTGACAAAGCCTTATACGGTCTTCATCAAGCTCCGCGGGCTTGGTATGAGACGTTGTCACAACATTTGCTAAATAACGGATTTATCCGAGGGCAAATTGACAGCACTCTTTTCATAAAGAAATCGGATGGAGACTTGTTGCTTGTCCAAATTTACGTTGACGACATTATATTCGGATCTACTAATGAAGACTTATGTAAAGATTTTGAGAAGATAATGAAATTCAAGTTTGAGATGAGCTCAATGGGTGAATTGGCATTCTTCTTGGGCTTATAAGTTCAGCAGAATGACAATGGAATTTTCATTCACCAAACCAAGTATGTTAATGATATCTTGAATCGATTCAAGATGCTTGACTGCAAGGTTTCTGGTACAACCATTGAAGTAAATCACAAACTTGGACCATCTGAAGATGAAGAAGATACCGATCAGAAAGAATATCGCTCGATTATTGGGTCTTTGATGTATCTTACTGCTTCTCGACCGGATATCATGTTTGCAGTTGCAATTTTCTCAAGATATCAAGCCGCTCCGAAGATTTCTCACCTCAAGGCGGTAAAAAGGATAATTTCATATCTGAAGGGTAAACCTAGTTTAGGCTTATGGTACCCTAAAGATGATAATTTTGACTTAACTGCCTACTCAGACTCTGACTATGGTGGTTGTAGTATGGATAAGAAATCCACAACTGGTGGATGTCAGTTTTTAGGAAATCGGTTAGTCTCGTGGCAATGTAAGAAACAAACTACTGTTTCTACGTCCTCTACTGAGGCCGAATACATTTCTGCCGCTAGTTGTTGCTCCCAGGTAATCTGGTTTCAGCATCAACTACGAGACTACGGATTGCTTATTACTGCTACTCCTATCCATATTGACAACACAGCCCCCGTACAACATTCGAAAGATCGTTTCGAGGAACTTATTTCTATGATTGGGATGAAATCTTTAAATCATATTTGAGTGACTAGAAATTTTTACTTTTATTGTTTTCTACAAAATTTCAAAAATCCAAAAACATTGAAAAATATTAAAAATCCAAAAACATTAAAAAATTTAAAAACTACAAAAACAATAGAAATACGAAAAATGGGGGAGATTTTTGTGTAAAAATAAGGGAAATGATAGTACATCAGCGGTGTATGTACATATAATTCAAATTTAATACTATTTTTTGATATGCTAGAAGGCTTAAAAATAGTTTTAAATCATAATTTCTAAGTAATAGACAACTTCATCATATAATGTATTGATAGGCAATCTACAGGATAGTTTCTAAAACAAATTATAAAAAATCTAACTTTATTATTTGGAGATACGTTTCTTGACATATGACTTTTTATAAGTCTTAAATCTTAAAAAAAAAATAATAAAAATAAAATAATTATCAAGAAATATACGAATTAGATCCTTTGCTGCATATAATGCTGATCTGGACTCTATTAGTATATTGGGTTATGTCATACTTATATACTTTGTTGTATGAAAATACAGACCTGTATGTAAGTGTGTCTAATATGTGTTTTTGAACAAGCTATTGATAACTATTGTTGTATGAAAATACAGACCTGTTGTCATTAGTTTATTCAAAGACATCCAAATTAGTGATTGTTAAAACTAATAATTACTTTGTTGTACTTAATACAGACCTGTAATTATGAGTTTTCTCAAAAATTAATTTGGGCCCAAACATAAATTCATAATAATCAAGAGTATGTCAAGATCTGGAGCTCACAAATAATATCAATAATAATAATAGCTCTTGTTTAAGAAACTCGAGTGTAGAATGTTTAGATGGACAATAATATCAATAATCGTCTTGGATTGTCTATATTTAGAAAAGATGTTTTAAAAACTATGTTTAAGTTAGTATTAAATAATACGAAATAGTCTTAAATATCCTAAAATGAGACATACATTTGCTGATATGATCCCTTGACACATTAATTTTCCTCACAAAAAGATTTTATGTTTATTGTGTATTTTTGTTTGTTTGTATATAATCAAAAATGAAAAATACAAAAAGATTTTAATTCTATGTTTATTTTATTCTAAGTCACTCTTATATGAAAAGTATCTAAAATCTCATGAGAAAATTGAACTAAATTGAAACTGTTTCAAAATGTTTAAATAAATTCGCACAGTAAGTTCGTAATCACTATTCATGCGAACTTGTTTATGCGAACTTGTTCACAAGTTCGCAGATAGTGTTTGTACCTATAAATAGTGAGCCTGCGAATTTATTCTCACAGTACACCTGCGAACTTACTTGCGAACTTATCAAACGAACGCGAACTTGTGCTTTTTCGATCCTCTATGATTTCAAACCGTTAGATCTGTGTTTTTCTGCTTGAATCGTGATCAATAACCTTAGATCTATCAACTGGTACGTTTACAGATCTTTAATCAAGGTTAATTAGTCTCGATGTCAAAAATGAAGTGACGGGTTAAATGGGTTTTTGAAGTTGGGTGTTAATCTGTGGGTAAAAGTGGTCGAAATTGTTATAGATATGCTTCTAAATGGTAAACCGGTCTAAATCATATGTTTGATTGGATTCTTACATCAAAATTGAAGGAAATCTGTATCTTGTTCGATCATCTGTTACTGTTCCTGCGAACTTATTACAAGTTCGCAGCTACAGTACAACCCGATATTTGTCTAAAATATTCAAGTGTTACTGCGAACTTATTAAACAAGTACGTATCAACAGTGCCAGCGTACTTATTTAAGTTCACATCCTTTAATACTTTAAACTATTAATTCAACTGTACATGCGAACTTATATTGAATACGCAGGAACTGTACATGCGAACTTAGCTTAAGTTCGTAGGTTTCAACAATTATACATATTTCTCTTATAGCTTTCAGATGGCTATTCCTGCTAATGCTATTAAGAAGAATTTTGATGGAAGGCATAACATCACAGCCTTTTTGGATGTATTTGTGGATTCTTCAGCTCCATTTTTATAGATGATTCAATTTCTTCAGAGATCAAGGATTTCTTTTGCTATTACTACTGATCTTGTGATAGGATGGGAACATATTATCCAATTCTGGGATAGTGTTAGATATGAGACGGTTGATGATGTTCCAACAATTTTCTCTGTGGTAATGGGACATGAAGTAAGGATAACCGAGGAAGTAATCCGAACTGTGCTTCAGTTTAATGATCATCCAGAAGATAGAACAATTTTCCCGAGTACGTTGATTAGTGGATTTTTCCAGAGGATAGGATATCCAGAGGTGTCTCCTGATCAGTACAGAAAAGCTAAGCTATGTGCAACCTGGAGGTTTATGATGCACACGTTAATTCATTGCTTGAGTTCAAGAAAAGGAGGTTATGATGGAATAAATCATCAGTTGGCGTCAGCAATGGTCGCCTTAACTTTGAACAAGCCATATAACTTCTCTGGCTATGTGTTTACTGGTATGGTGCATAATGTAACACATACGGCCACGAGATTTTACATGTATCCTCGATTTGTGCAACTTGTTTTGAATCATTTATTGCCAAATCTACAAGTGGTGGGAATTCCTCTTCGTCTTATTCCAATGACAAAGAGAATTTACAAAGACTGTTCAGTAGTAAAGGAACCGATTTCACAAATGGTTGAGTTATTTGGGCACATAGTAGACGAAGGATATGTGGCTCCTCCTGAGGACGGTTGGGTAGATGTAGACCAACCTGTCCAAGAACCATTAGTTCATGAAGATGAGTTTGAAGCTGAATTTTTATTTGAAGAACAGCCGATTGACCAAGAGGGTGATGGAGGTAATAATGAGGAAATTAATGAACAAGGTGAGATTGAGTCGGATTCAGAAACAACTACAAGTAAGACTGTTGGTGAATCCTCAAGCGACTCGGATACGATCTATGATCAGAGATCTCTTGCTATGATGCGAAAACGAGGAATAATTAATGAGCAACAAATGAGAAAGTATGAGAAAAGAATTGTTGATCAGAGGGAAAACCGAAAGAGGAGAAGAGAAGAAGGATCGGATAATGAATATGTTCCTCTGGAACAGCCAGCTCGTGTACGTTCGAGAATTTCAAAGATTAAATCTACAGCTGGTACATCTACATCACAAGAACAACCACAACCACAACCTCAACCGCAAATCCAACAACAACAACCAGAAGTTAGTTTGCCGTCTCTAATTTAAGGGTTAGAGAAACGGATTGATGAACAAGGAGCTTTAATTGAAAAACAATCCAAACAGCTTGAAGAGCAAAATCATACGATTTTGGCTCAAAATCAAAGGATTAACGACCTGGAGGCCCGTATTACAGACTTGGAATTAAATCAGGCCGATCTGGGGGAGAATATTCCATTTAATGATTTTGATGACGATAATGATGATAATGATGGTGATGATGATGGTAATGATGGTGATGATAGTGGTGATGATAATAATGATGGTGATGACGGTGGAGATAGAGATCAACCTGATTTGAATGATGAATCTGATGGTCAAGATTTTGTAGATACAAATCCATTGGCTATGGTTGTTTATGAAGGTCAAGCAGAAGCTGAACCGTTGCAAACGATAAATGAAGATGATTTATCAGGATTTCAACATATTCTTGAGTTAGGAAATGAGATTCCGGATCCAGAGTTTGATGAAAATCCGTTTGAAGAAGGTGTGTTTGAGCTATCAATTGATGAGGATATGGAATTTGTGAATATAAGAGAGGATGAAGATATAAGTGAAGAGATTTTTGATGAGAGAAATTTTTATGATAATGTTGGTCAAGAAGAAGAAGAAGAAGAAGAAGAGGTTATTGTGGAAGATTGGGTTGATTCTGATGTTGAAGATTTGGGTAAAGAGCAAGCTAGTACAAGCTCGAGTAGATTGGATACGAAGGAATGGTTTAAAGATCCAATAACGCCAGAGTCTCCACTGATAAAGAAGAAGTTTTACAAGATTAAAGACGACGAATGTGTTGGTCAAATAATCAGTTGGAAGTACGATGGTGACAATAAAGTAATTATCGTGAAAAAGACCGACGGGCTGCAATACTTCAAGCGAAGCTTCAAAGCATTCAGCACACTGCCGAAGGTTGAGATTAATAGATTGGCTTCGCTCCATTTGATTAATCATTCTGATGAGTACTTTGCTACGTGGTTCGAGAAGACATTGAGAAAGGAGGTCAGGCAGGGATTTAATCGGTTAAAACCAAGTCTTGGTAGACGAAAGATCTACAAGAAGATTAATCCTCTGACGGAAAAGCCATGGATTAAATTGATATATCCTCCTGTGAAGTGTTCGAAGAAGATTCCTCTGGAAAGACTTCCAATTAATTTTGCAAAGAAATTCAACTATTGGACTTTCAATGGAAGAACTCGGGAAGTTGAAATTGTTTGTTATGAAAAAGAAGAGATGAGGCATAGCATGTATCTTAAGTTGGTAACTACATTCGTCTTCGATCCTTTGAGTTTGATATAAAGAAGACTTAGAATGCTTAAACATTCACAAGCTTCTTTGCAATCAAGAAGATAAAGCTCAGGCGATCAAATATCAGAGAGTTGTAGAAGTTTGTTGTACACAGGAAGTTCATGCAGGCAGCAACCTTCCGAGGAATTGGACTTGAAGAATATTCAAATCATCCAAGCTACTGACAAGGGGGAGTTTGTTGGTGCAACAAGTTTGTCATGCAACTTGGAGTTTAGAAGTTGATTTTATACTTAGCATTTTTTGTAAACTGATCTGCGAACTTAAGGTTAGTGCGAACTTGTCATGCGAACTTATGCTAAGTTCGCAGACTTTGATAAATTCGCTACTTAAGTTCACATGAACAGTGTCTATATATATGTGAGTCAGTTTGAATGTAAGGACGCACGAGAGAGAGAGAGAGGCAAGTGATTGTATGTGCGAATTTGAGTCTGTAACCGTTTATGATTGAAGTTAATAGAAGTGAGAAAGTTATTTACGTGTTTGTGTGATTCACCGTGAGTTTCGTACATATACAATTGAATCAAAGCAGGTTATCGGAGATTCCGCATTCGTTAATCTGTGATTGAATTTGAACGATCGAGTAATTGGAACCTACATTAACATTAGCTAGGGCTTCCAATTCTAGTATTCTAGATTCTAATGCTGGAACCCTAGCAGCAGAGCTTTCCAACTCCGAGATCCGGGCAGCTTGAACGTCAATAATAGCAGCTTTAGACAATAAACATGTGTGCTCTGTGGATGAAACAGTACACATATCAAGAACGTACGTGTCCTTTGACCTTGGTGCTCTCATCAGCACCCATTCCTCGGGAATGACAAATCCCGGCTTAAGAATCAAGCACTCCACATCAGTAAATGTCGTTGTATACTTCTTGTCACAAACTTGAGAGACACTAAGCAAGTTATGATTCAATTGTTCAACGAAGTTTACTTTTTCAAAACTCACTTTCCCATTGGTGAGTGTCCCTTGACCTGTTATTTCACCTCATTTATCACCCGCAAACGCAACATACCCTCCATTTGTTGGCTTCACATCAGAAAGTAGGGCTAAGTTGCCAGTCATGTGCCGTGAGCAGCCGCTATCAACATACCATTTACTACTTTGAACTTCCTCGAACTGCTGCAGGTACAATATATAAGAAGGGATTAATTAGAAGTGGAGACCCAAGCCTTGACAGACTTGGGTCTTCCAAAGTCATCTACAATAACAACATCAGTCAAAATTTTATTTTTTAACAAAGCAGTTGTGTTTCCTAATGTGTTATTGTAGGAAGACAGGACATCAGTTGACCTTTTAATCTGTTAAACCTGTTTAGGTTTGGGTGGTTGCTTATCAATAGGATTGTGTTGTTTGACTGTAGGTTTGCTAGGCACAATCTTATTGACTTTCTTGACCGGTAGAAGAGATGATGAGCTATGCCTCGATTGAGATTTATTAAAAGAGTTTTTATATACAGAACTTCGTGGCATAGATCTCCCAAATCGTTATCTATAAAGCAACGGACAATCATTAATAAGATGACCTTGTTTCCTACAATAGAAACAAGATCGTCTTTCAACGAATGATTAAGGTTGAGGATACAGCACTGGAGGTTGATTAAAAGAAGCATTAACAGAACATGCACATTTATGTGTGCATGATGAGTTAGAGGCTTGTGAGGATGTTGATGAATTATCAGAAACATCAACAAGTTTAACAGATTTATAAGATTTTTCATTTGATTTGTCATTTTTATCATTCTTTAAAATCCGTTTTTGAGGTTCAACATTAGCTTTGCCTTTTCTTTGAAAAGCCACATCATTTAATTCAGTAGTTATGATATGATTTTCAGGCTTAACAGTATCATTTTTAATCTTTACCTCAACCTCATTAGTTATGTCCTCAATTTCAACTACCTCCTTAACACAAACTGGAGGTGTAATCTTGATCTTAACAAATTCAGGTTTCTTAACATACACAGGCTTATGTTCAGCAGGTTTCACATATTCATTAGCAGTAGTTTGTACAGATTCAGGCTCGACAATTTGCTTAGAATCATCAACTGGCTTATTAACAGATTTCGTGGCTTCCTTTAAAAAAGAAGGCACAAATTCTTTGGTTTCACCCCTTGAAGGCATAGGTAGATAGTTCATAGGAGGTGGTACTTGGTGATATCCAAGACCAGCCTTGCTCTTTGTATCATACCTTTGCCCTTGAAGAATTTCATCAAAGACAACTGAGGACGTAGAGAAATTTGAAAGTTTTCTTTTAAGATTAATTACTTCTGACTGAGAGTCAGCAAGTTCCTTTCTTAGATCAGCAATTAATTTTAGATAACTATCAATTTCGTCTTGCTGACTGAAAATCTTAGCTTTTAATTCTTTTCGGTCAGAAAACGCAGCATCCAGTTTCTTAACAAACACTTTTTCATTATCTTTCAAAATCTTATTAGCCTGAACAAGTTTTTCTAAATCGGTATTCAGACGTTGATTATCCTCAGCATATCTGTTAAGTTTACCAGTTAATTTAATGCAAGATATACAAGAAAATGGTTCTTCAATGGGTACCTCATGCACACTAGTGATTTCAGCCATAAGAGCTGTGTTCTGGTCCTCATCTGCGTCTTCGCTCCAATCATAACCTTCTTCATTTTGAAAAAGGAGAGCTTTGAGACAGGAGTTTTCTCTGGAGTCCTTGTAGATGGTCTTGTGTAAGCAGGCGGTTTTGAAAAGCCAGAAGCAGGATGCTTCACCTTCTCTCATTCCCTAGCGAAGTGCCCAAGGTTTTGGCAATTGTAGCACTTCACCTTACTCTTATCGAAACCCAGATCTGAATCACTATCATCATCCAGATTCTTTCTCCCTGTTTTCTTCAAGTATTTCTTTGCTCTCCTGGTTAACATAGCAAAGTTCCAACGAAGATCCATCCTCTCTAGATCATCAGGATCTATTTGTTCAAAGTCCTTCTCCGTAAGATCACTAGTGCTAGTCTTCTTTGAAAGGAAATTGTCATACGCACTCAGAAAAGCTTGAAAAACCGCAGCATTTTCTTCAGTATCAGGAGAAGCTGGAGTATTAGAAGAGTAGGATACTCTTCCAACTGAAGGAATAGCTGATTTGGTAGAAGATGCAGAAGATCCACTAGATAAGAATGCCACACCAGTAGTAGGAGAAGAACTACCATACAAGCTTGGATCTTGAATCTGTGTACTAGATTTTGTTTCTTTTCACTGCATATCTAGTGCATAAGCTTGTAATCTCCCAATAAGATCGTCTAACGAGAGCGTTATAACTCTCTCATCTTCTTCCATCATCATAACACGATGATTCCATTTCTTAGGCAAAGAGCCTAAGAGTTTCTTGTTTATATCCTCAGTAGCTAACACTACACCACCATCAGTCAACTCACTTACCAGATGTGAGTAGCGAGTGAACAAAGCATTAAGAGATTCATTTGGCAGTATGTCAAACAATTCATACTGTTTTTTAATGAGCTCAAGTTTACTCTTTTTGTATCTCTCATTACCACCACAACGTTGTTCAATGGCCTTCCACAGATCATAAGCAACATCATTATGTTTAAACATCTTCAGTACATCAGCGGACATGCTCATTGTGATTGCCGAGTGAACTTTTCTTTCCAAATCCCAAGCCTTTTTCTCATCTGGAGTCAATGATCTGATAGGTTTAGGTGGAGGTACATAACGCTCAAGCAAAGGAATCAGCATGTCAGGATCATTATATGAAATGAAAGCTTCAAATCGTTGCCTCCATTCCACATAATCAGTATTAGCAGTAAATAGCGGAGGTTTGTTGGTGCTTCCAACTTCATTACTGTGTTTCAAAAGTTGAGTAAAGCTTTGGAGAGACATTCTGATATCTGCACACTAGACAAAAACACAAAATTGTTTTTCAAGAATAAAATTGCGACACAGAGGTTGTGTCGCAGACAAATGGCGACACTAAGCTTAGTGTCGCTAACCTGCAAAAACAAGTTAGAATAGATGCGACAATAGTTATGTCGCAATTAGAATCAAATGGCGACACAAGGGTTGTGTCGCAATAAAAGCCAATGGCGACACTAGGATTGTGTCGCTAACAACAAATAATTAAATAAATCCAAATGCGACACGGAGGTGATATCGCTACCCAGTACCGCTGTCCAATGTCGCAAGTTGATGTCGCACCCAATGTCGCAATAGTAATGTCGCAGATTACCTTAACGCGACACAAAGTGACTATGTCGCACAAAATGCTAGTGTCGCTGAAACCTTATAGGCGACACAGAGGTTGTGTCGCTATATTGCGAGATCAGCCGCACCTAAACCCTAAAATTCGAATGTTTTCGAAACCCCATAGAAAATTGACGATCTGCAATCGAACGAACCTTCACAGATATTTCAGAAAATCTAGACTTCAAGCTTTTACAACTTCTAATCAAGAGTAATTGCCAAAAAGTATGTGATTTAACACGAAAAACGTACACAATCGATTCAATACCACAAAATCTCACGATTTTATCTCTGATACCACTTGTTGGTTCCTGTTACCGGACCTAAATCGAATCAATCAAACAATTGAAAGCGCGGAATACAATCAATTGAACTATGCACGTTAACAATCACACAAAACTAGTCGATTAGCTTTATATATCAAATGATCAACGAATCAACCAATTACACAGAATTCCTCACACTAAGCTCTCAGTCTCTCTAGGTTCGTCCAACTTCAAACTGAACCCGAGAGCCTCTATTTATAACCAAAACCTAAACGACCTGCGACACAATCCTTGTGTCGCAAGGCCGACATATGCGACACAAGCCTTGTGTCGCTATTGCGACACAAGCTCTGTGTCGCCTAAACAGTGACATCTATTTCAATTTCAAAACAAAATACGTTTATATCACTAATCAAAACATTACAAACGACTCAGACCTAGACTAACTGACAGACATACAAAACATGTATCAAGAAACTAGCATCCTCCTTCACCTTATTTTTGGGTGGGGGGTATGAATCTCTTTGTAATACATGGGGGGTATGAATCTCTTTGTAATACATCTTCCATAGAACTGCCTTTAAAAACCTTTGCTTGTCTTGTAAGTCAAGTAATTCTAGTTTAAGTCTAATCCTAATCTAGTTATCCTAATACTTACGACATTAGAGTTAAGTACAATATAAACTCCTATGCTAGACTAATTTACATCTAGATCCCTAAATATTACTATCAATCTACAATACTATAAATTTTGAGTCCTTGGTTTAATTATGATGCTTAATGATGATTAACCCTTACAATAAATGTTGATAAAAAATAAAAAATGAAATTGGAGCACTTTGTTTAATTGTGATTATTAACCCTTATATAAATGATGGTAAAAAGATAAAAAGTTTCGAGCTCTTTGTTTAATTGTCATGATTAACCCATATAATGGTTTAATTATGATGATTAACCCTTATAATAAATGTTGGTAAAAAGATAAATGAATAAAAAAGCCCTTTGTTTAATATAACCTAACTATAATTTTTATAAAACAGGAAGAATTTTAAAACATGAAGAATAATTTATAATATAATACTATATTTTTTTGAGTTTAGATAAAAAGCCCTTTGTTTAATATAACCTAACTATAATTTTTATTAAACAGGAAGAATTTTAAAACATGAAAAATAATTTATAATATAATACTATATTTTTTTTAGTTTAATAAATAGAGAATACTATAAATTTTGAGTCCTTGGTTTAATTATGATGCTTAATGATGATTAACCCTTACAATAAATGTTGATAAAAAGATAAAAAATAAAAAATAAAATTGGAGCACTTTGTTTAATTGTGATTATTAACCCTTATATAAATGATGGTAAAAAGATAAAAAGTTTTGAGCTCTTTGTTTAATTGTCATGATTAACCCTTATAATGGTTTAATTATGATGATTATCTTTATAATAAATGTTGGTAAAAAGATTAAAAAGAAAAAAAACCCTTTGTTTAATATAACCTAACTATAATTTTTATAAAACAGGAAGAATTTTAAAACATGAAGAATAATTTATAATATAATACTATATTTTTTTGAATTTAAAAAAAAACCCTTTGTTTAATATAACCTAACTATAATTTTTATAAAACAGGAAGAATTTTAAAACATGAAGAATAATTTATAATATAATACTATATTTTTTTGAATTTAAAAAAAAAAAACCCTTTGTTTAATATAACCTAACTATAATACTATATCTTAATTTTAGTTTTTACAATTGTTTGAAACTAAATTATTTATGATAGTATACATATATTAGGCAATCTAATTGGTAATCGTATATCGATTCCAAATAATAGATCTGGTCATTTAGTTAACAAAAAGAATCTGATAGAAGAAAATGTTGATAAAAAGAAAAAGAAAAAATTTGTGTCTTTAATTATAATTAACATATAAGAATGTTCTAATAGTGTTCTAATAGTTAAGTTGAGTTGTCAATTACTCAAATAATAATATATTAACTTTGAACTAATCTCAAAACTATATAGTCAACTTATTCGAATCATGTATCCTAGAGAATTCGTTGATAATTATGTTGTAAATTATTTTTTATTAAAATTGAAAAATTTGAGAGGTATTATTTTTAAATTTAAGTGAAATTAAGGGACTTAATTGAACAATTGAAAGTTAATTTAATTGATGACATTATAAAGGTGTTTCTTATATTATATTTAAGATGGTTTTTCTAAAATATTTACCGTCTTTAATTTATAATCGAATAAAGGCACATATCGTAAAAAAAACGTATTAACCACTTTATATGTTTATCAAATACTCTGCTTTCTCATAATAAAGTAACTGCTATTTTAAGTCTGATTCTAAACTAATAATTGTTCAATTGCTAAGATGAGGACGTATGCCTTGGCTAAGGAAGGTGATGACACTTCGAAAGTTTCCATGGGATGGAACAAAGGGTGTCATATCTAGAACAATAAGCGGTAGTACGTAGTTTAATAATTGAGAAATAGATATTTAGCACTGCCTTTACTTATCAGTTCACTGTGTATCTATTGTGTCAATGTCTCTAATTGACCATATATTTATGTGTCATGCAACGTTCCAACTTATTAGTTCGTTGATTCAAAGAATATGGTGTATCCTATATCCGTCAAGAATGAGTGAAACATGTGTATGTCTATGTATTTGATTCTCAAGGTGAATAAAGATTGACTAGAGGAAATGTAAGAGAAAAAAATAATAAAGCAAAACGAGAGATGTGTTATCATTAACTTTCAAAATGAAAAATCTCTTTAGTAGTAAAAGATATAGTTTTATGTTCATAAATGTATTGTTCTTATTTGTTACGTATTGATATTTTTATAATTTAATTTTAAACCTTGCGAAAATAAAATCTAAAGTAGAAGAAAATTGCAATATAAGTTTACACGGAGATCAACAAGGATCCGAGACAATATGTTAATAGTCTCAACATCGTGATGCCAAGAAGTGGTTAAAATAATGGGAGATGGTTAGTAATGAGAGGAGGAAATAAGCGGTTTTCTCGAACGGATGAGATACCTCTAATGAAAAGGTGAGAGATGAGACAATTGATACACGATCTTTTTGTTGTAATTCATGTAGGTAAAGAAGGAAAATAGATATAAATTTTATTTCATGACTACAATTAGATATATTTCAGTAAGCATTTTTATAACTTAACTTTTAGAATATTAAGGTGTCAAATATCATATGCATGATGTAATTACACATGATATATATAAAAAAATTTGAATTGCCAGACATTTTTATCTTAGATGTTTCTTAATAAAATACTTACACCTTCAATAAATCGATAAAGTTTAAAACTCGTGCATCGCACGGGCATGAAAAATCTAGTATATAACAAAGATCAAGTTAACTTGAAGATTAATTAAAAAGATTAATGTGTACATGTAATCAGGAGTCATGTGTTAGAGACTTTGTGGAATATGGCTTGAGAGAATAGAATGATGATTAATGAGAGTTGTGTTTTAACTCTCCATCCATTTATATATATACATCCATGGGAATATTGGAGATTCAATAATATCGAGAGCAATTTTGTCATTAAGATCTAGAGGAAAATAACAAAAATCGTTATTTATGATAGTCTTTTATAAACTTTAACTACGCCAATCTTTTTTTCTTTTGAAACTTGTTACGTTGATAGTCATTTATACTAACGATCGTTAACTACTCCTTTAAAAAGGAACACGTGAGATATTTTTTATTCTTTTAATTTATTCTCCTTTGAGAAAATCTATGATATGTATAGATATATTATTAGGTGTATAGAATATCATTTTCATCTTCTACATTTCACATGGCAAATTTATCTCCAAATTTGCTCCCTTCTCCACTTTAACATTAAATTGTATAGTCCAATAGTCCACCACCCAAATCCACCATCATTCTTATCCACCCGCCGATCCTCTATTACCAACAATCTTTTCTGGTCACGACTTGGTAGCCATCGCCGCTTCTCTTTTACATCTATTCCTTACTCGAAAGATATCTCAAATGAAAATCTTAGCTTCAAAGTAAAACGTTGTTGATAATTGCGAACCTTATATGTGGCTCGTAATCTTTAAGCCACAAATGTATGTTTGGATGTAAAAGATGGTGGTGGATTAGGATAGTTCACTAAAAATATTAATTTTTTAGTGGAGAAGGAGACCGGAGTTGGTGTTGAATTTGCTAAGTGAAATAGGAAAGACGAAAATGATATTTTGTGCACCTAATAATGTATCTATAAATATTCTATATTTTACATTTTACTCAAAGAAAATAAATTAAAAGTAAAAATTATCACACATGGTCCTTTTTAACAAAGTAGTTAGATAACATTAGTTCAAGGATTATTGACGTAATTAAAGTTCGTAAAAGATTATCAATAAAGTTTTGAGCAAACCAACCTAAAAAACGATTTATGTAATTTTCTCTATATGATCTATTTAGGTTGGGACTTGGGAGTGTATTTACAAGGTATTTAAGCATGTCTTACCAATATGTGATCGTCCAAAATTGGTTATTCAATCTTTAATTAACTAAACAATTAAAAGTAGAATTTTCTTATATACATTATACAGTTTCACATTGGATATAAACAACACTTGGGCCCATAATTTATAGTTGGGCCTAAATAACCAAATTCCAGGTGATAAATGGGAAGGGACCATATAGTAGCCGGGCTGCTATTACAAGTCTCAACTCTCAAGTATCCAAATTTAAATGTGGAGACAGTTTTCTCAAGAAGAGTCGAAGATTTTGAAAGCTGAGATCAAAATTGAAAGTTGTGATCGACGAGTGATTTTGAAAAGTCTTCACAATTAAGTACCATCAATCCATCATCATATTGTTTTGATACGTATTTTCTTGTTTCTAAAGTTACTACTATATTCGAGTTCTTATTGCACTTGTATACATATAGTACTTGGAACTTCATCAAATGGACGTTAAAACGACAATTTTTAAGTAGTGATAGTTGAAAAAGATTATGAATCAACCGAACTGTAAGTTGTAAGTCGTTTTAATCCTAGTTTTAGATTTTAGAATATACCAATAATAATGTTGTTTTTCTTTCATAATTGATGCATTAAATTAATTATCCATAAAAGAATTTAAGGCGAACGGAAAATGTTTTCAGGCGAACCCAGCTAATACCGGCCCAATTCGATAAGTACTGAAAAATGACCCATATCAATTCAACCCCAATTTGGCCCCATTATTCAGTTTCTTCCATCCGGCCATTTTGATTCTATCAGTTTGGAACTTTAAAAACTTTTTCTTTTTCTTTTTTTTTTTCTTGTAAGTTTGCTCTAATTTTTCTATAAAAACAAAGGGTAACTCGTTGATCAGTTCAAGGGGAACAAACAAAAAATATATTAATAACTTATTAAAAGGAGCCAAAAGTTCACCCTTTAGTTTAGGGTGAAGGATCAAAGCGAAAATGAGTTATACAATAGAAAGGAGGGGGAATAAATGGGCCATTTGATTGAAAATAGATGTAAGATCATGGCTAGAAATTGAAGTGACATTTTGATAACGAAAAAAATAAGGATAAATGTAATGAAAAAAATAGAATTAATTTTCACATGAACCTCCTTAACAATTGTTTTTCTCTTTTTCACCTTTTCCACTTTTTTCCCCTCTTCCTTGCTTTTTCTCCCCACCTCCACCTACCACGAGCTATTGCCACCGGCTGGCCGTCGGAGTTTAGCAGTCATCACCGGCCAGTCGGATTTCGACAGCCATGATAATTTTTATTTTTACCCTTTTTTTTTTACCTTTTTTTTGTATAATTTATTTTAACTTATCTTTTACCTTCTTAAGTATTTTTTTTTCATTTTTCCTCTTTTTTTGTTTTGATAAACCTTAAATGTATATTATTATTATTTCATTTAAACTTTTTTTTGTTATTTTTCTAACTATTTGCAACCAAATTATATATTTTTTAGAAAGTATGTTTTGATTCATCTTGTATTTTTTTAAATTGGACCTTATATATATTTTCAATATTTATATTTTCTTTTTTTACTATATCTTGTATGTTTATTTATGTATTGTCCTTTTTCTAGCATATTTTACTACATCATATTTTTTTTATACATTTTTTTTATACGTTGTCCTTTTTATACTGCATCTTGTGCATATTGTAATTTTGATTGTGTTATGTATTCATTGTTACTTCTTTTTTATATAAGTGTTATCACTTTTATAATGCATTTTGTATATATTTTTTACTGCATCATTTTCTTTGTATACATGTTAGTTTTTTTTTACTGCATCTTGTATATTATTGTTTTTTATTGTATTATATATACGTTTTACTTTATCTTGTATATATCTTGTACATATTTGTATATACCCAATCAACAAAATTAAGTACAAAAAGGATAATATGTGTAATACAAAATGCAGCACAAAAAAATAATATGTACTCTATATATATATATATATATATATATATATATATATATATATATATATATATATATATATATATATAAATATATAATTCAGTAAAAACAACAATATACAGTATAATTTTATATAAAATGCAATATAAAAAAGATAATATGTATTATTACAACATGCAGTATAAAACATATAATACGTACTAAAACTATATACACAAAATGTAGTAAAAATAACAATATGTAGTATAATTTTATACATAATACTGTACAAAATGATAATATATATAATACAAAAATGCAGTACAAAATAAATAAAATGTACTCAAAATATATATACACAATGCAGTAAAAATAAGAATATGCAGTATAATTTTATTCAAAATTATGACAAAAAAGGTTAATATATATAATATAAAAAATTTAAATTTTAAAAAAAGAAGTTTTTAAAAAAAATTTGATAAATTTTTTTTTCAGCCACCAGAATCCGACGACAGGCGGCGGCAGCTGACAGCAAAAGGTGGTGGATGGTAGTAGGGGGAGACTGTGGAAGAAAAAAGTTATAGTATTGATAATATGAGGAAGATGGAGGGTTAAAAATAACAAATTTGTGATAATGACATATAGAACATTGTGGTTGGTCTCATTCCTTCCCTCTATCTCCTAACCTTTCTCCTCTGAACTTTACTCAGAAGCAACGAGGATAGAATTACCAGGTCATACAATGGCATGTTAAGTGAGAAAAATATTCAATCAAGATTAGCTTATCAACCGAACAATGCATCTAAATGGAGATTTAATCATAATTCTAAATAAACATGTTAGGTTTATAAAGTCACATATACCCAGTGACATACGACTCAATTTAGGATTTAAGAAATCTAATGCGACCACCAAAATAAATGAAGTTCAGGTCTGAAACTAGCAACTAATACGTATATTTTCGATTTCATGTTTCAAAACCTGTATTAATCACTACATAATTAATGTGTCATAAGTTGACCTTGATTAATTTACAATTGATGTGTAGGACGACGAGCAATAGCGAATTTAGTATCAGAACTTAGGTGGTCCAATTTGACATTACTAAAACAATAATAAATGTTCACATATGGATAATTTTTTGAAAAAAGCGGACACATACCATTAGAATAAAACCGGGAACAAAGTCACAACACCAACTACAAACCAAACAAACAGTACAAACTAAAACAAAAATCTCAATATTACAAGGAGTACTAAAAGTGCAACATAGATGCTTCTATTTACAAATTAAAGATCTCCCGCCAATACCCTAGACTACAATATTATATATATTGGTCATTTCCCCTTCTATTGACATTCAGAAACTCGCCGTATCACAAATAAAACATACAAAATCAAATAATAGTTATAATTTCTTTACATATATCAACAAAAGAGATAAAATTAAAAACCCTTTTATTTATCATAGTTTACAAAATAATTACCAATCGGGGAAGGTATTCCTTTTAACTTCCGAGTTTCTAATGAATGGATGATTAGCGTTTGAGGATTGAAGGTAACTAGCAGACTTTTGGAAAAGCACGTGAGTTTCAAATTGAAAGAAAGGTGAATTGCAAAATTGGGCTTCTTTGATCAAGTAACTGGATGAAATTAATTTATTTTTTAAAAAAATTTTAAGAGTGCAAGGTGGATCCAAGTCCAATTCCAAAGGGGGTCCATATGTGTGCTCTATAACAATTTTTTTTTTTGTTTTTCTAACGGTGGTCTAATGACCCACCATAGTAAGCCGTAGGTTCGGCCCTGTGTGCGAGCTGAGGGAGAGTATGGCACGAAAATCTGTTGAGGTTGCTTGAAGATCAACCTTTTTGGAAGATAATATATATATATATATATATATATATATATATATATATATATATATATATATATATATATATTTAAGAGTTTTAAAACAATGATAGTACGATGCTACTTTTATTGATAGTATAAGTTTTAGTGAGGGTCATATATAGATATATTCTCCGTAGCACAATTGATTTCCATCGATTCTCCAGCCATACCATTTGATCTTCTAATGTTTCCCACTCGGAGTGAGAGAATCAGGATATATCATATCACATTTTATACTATTGTATTCTTCTACCCAACTGTGGAAAATGAAGGGAACCAGTACATCAACTTAATTCATGTATGTGTTGAAATATGGATTCGGTTCGATCCGGATCTAACCCGCCCATTAGCTAATTATTAAATGAATACTAATGAATATAATTAAGTTAGTAGTTAATGGAGACTATTCACTTGTTTGATAGTTACATATGGTAACTATACAAGTGAGAGTATTCTATATGCATAATAAGTTGACATAAAGATAATACACATCACACATATATGAGAGAAACCGAGAGACACGAGTTAGCACTCTCGGATTCGTGTATATACGTTCAGTGCAAACGGACATGAGAATCTTAGGTTGTAAACCATGAAAGCTTTCCGTTTCGTGATTGCTTTCCCAACCGGTGATCTAAACAAAAGGTTCATTGTTTCCACTTCGGCTATATGTATTCGGGTGCGTTCCAAATCGTTTATAACCAACAATTAGTGAGTGGCAAACACATCAGCTCCACCTAGCTCCTCCATTTAGCTTACACACACACGAAAAACAGATAAATAGTGGTATACCTTGACTTTTTATACGGTGATTACGCCTGCCTTCCAGAAAGAATAATTGACTTTTTCATGTGAGACCAAGTACACAGAAATCAAGTACAACTTTTTCATGTTTAATAACATGTATAATCATGAACTTACGAAGACAACAATTAATTAACCCACTGATAATTAATTAAGTAAAAGCCTACCTATATATCTTGTTAGTTTGCATTTCTTTTTGCATGGTTGCTTGTGATACATTTCTGATATCTTTTACTGATTTCATCTTCATTTTGAAAACTTTCAAAAGGTTTAAGAAATTGAGAAATGCAAGCATGTTTATCTTAATTCATATGAAGAGGCGGTTGCAAGAAATTGCATGTCAGTTATTAATGTCACGTTACTATTTATATATATTTATCCCAAAATAATTGTCCACTTGTATAAATATTAAAAATCATTAAACTCTCTAGTTTACCTTCATTTATTACTCTAAATCATTATATTAAATAAATGCACTCAAACTTGTCTTTGATATAATGACAAAACTAACTTTTACTCAACATATCTTAATTTCAACAAAAAAAAGTCGGTTTTTGTGGACGGAGAGAGTAAGTTGTATCATGTTATCCTATCTTTTTCACTATAAGGGATTGAAATTTACAGAATTGTAAACGTTAAATGTACAATATTCCTTTAAATTCGGTATCAATTAAACTTGTTTACTTAACAATTCTTTAGAGATGACAAATATGATGGATCAAGGAAAACTGAAAACTACTTGAGAACCATATATATAACCCAGCCTTGATCAAGTTTTCCTTGATATATTTTCATCACCTCTCAAAATATATATATGGTTAATAGAAAACAATTTTTACAAATTAAATATGAAACATAGTTGCAATTCAAACAATAATATATAACAACTTATTCATAAAATGATTACTTCGATCTGCTTCTTACAAGATTATTGACACATGAAATACACACACATGCACACAATCCATTGATCGAACCAAAAACCAGGTATGATGTCACCATAAAACTCCACCATTTAATTTGAAACCTATACTTCAAACCCTAGTCTTTGGAATCACTTTGATCTCAAATTACCATAATTATGTTATGAAAAAACACCCATAAATAATTAAAACCTTTAATCAATCTCAATCGCGTTGTGGCGGTTTTGGAGTGTGATTTTTGTTTGCACCTGGTCCCGGGTAGTCGGTTTTTTCCAAATCCATCCTTTCACTCATGAATTCATCTTCTAAAAATTCATTTTCTTCCATGTTCACCGTCTGTTCCATTTCAATTGAACAAAAATATTAAGTGCTGGAGATTTTAACTTCATTTGAAAACACCCATGCTTAAATACACGATTAAACACGCAATAATTTCATATAGGATGTACCTGGTCTTGGTTGTCCTCAGATGCCAATATATCTACTTTCTCATGCAACAAATGTCTATGAATCTTCCCTGCAATCAAGTACAAGCTTATATTAATGCATTCTACAATTATTATAAGTAGATATAGTAATAGTATGCATGCATCCAAAGGTGGTATAATGCAACAAAATGATGCATGTATCTTGGGATATAATTAACCATTCCTTAAAGATGAATTACCAGATGTTGAGATAGCATTAGTCATGAACAGAAGGTGAGATAAAGCAAGAAGAGTTACAATTAGGTGAAAACCATTAGCTGCCATTTGTGCACTTAGGGTTATAATACAAGTTCTGATCAATTCAGTCTCTATTTATAGATCAATAATGTTTATGGCACCTTTATGATTTGTGGGTGGAGACACAAACACACACCCAAGTGAGGGAGAAATCATTTAGAAGGTAGTGGTGGACACAAGAATATTATTATTTATAAATATACACTTTTAGGAAGACTTTGTGTATATGTTTGTTAGTTAATAACAAAACGGATTTAGTGAAACAGAATGATTAGGAATAACTTGAGTCGTTTGTAATCAACCCTACACAAACAATGTTAAGTTGTATAATTTGTTAACAATCATGAATCAAATATATATTTAATTAGTGTAGTATTAGCTCGTATAGTATAGTAGTGAAAGTAATTATATTATTATACTGTGACAATGATAATAATACAAATAATAATATATAAATGTCATTAATATAAATTGGTGAGGTTCAAATGAGAATAAAAATTTGTGTGAGAATGAGAGAATGAATCTCAGCCACTCATTTTCCCCATTTTCTAAAAAACTAAATATCTCACAAACGACAAGTCGAAAAATTAAAAAAATTGCACTATAAAATTCAGCGTTTTCTCCTCTGCAATTTAAGATCTCACAAGTTATACTTTCGATGAGTTTTTTTCATTTTTTGGTGGGTTTTACAAATTAGTAACACATGTGTTAGTGTTGCTAAACCCTAAACCCTAACGCTTTACAAAACCCTAAACCCTAAATCATACTAAACCCTGCTAAAACCTAAAGCCTAAACCCTGAACCCTGTTAAACCCTAAACCCTAAACCCTAAACCCTAACCCTAACCGCAAATCAAATATACAACTAGTCAGTAACGCATGTGTTACTAATTTGTAAAACCCACCAAAAAATGAAAAAAAAACTCGTCGAAAGTATAGCTTGTAGGATCTTAAATCGAAGAGAAGAAAACGCTGAATTTTATGGTGCAATTTTCATAATTTTTCGACTTGTCGTTTGTGAGATATTTAGGGTGTGTTTAGTTGTGGAAATTTTTTTACAATTTTTCATTTCTAATTTTCTAAGAAATGAAAAGAGCTTTTGTTTTCTAGAAAAGTGGTGAAATTTTGAAAAATGTGTTCAAAAGTTGATGTATTTTCCAATTTTGAAAAATGATGTTAAACGAAAGCTTTTGAAAAAGTTTAGAAAAATTGAGTAAGTAGTATAAAAGAAAAAAGTAGAAAACTTGAAATTCATATTTTCTAACTCCTAGTTAGAATATGAAAAAGTGAATTTTCTATTTTCATGAAAAACTTTTCTGAAAAATACCCATTTTGAACGCGTTTTCTAATTTTTCAATTTTCTTAGAAATTTTTTTTAGAAAACACCTATTTTTTTCCAACTAAATACACCTTTAGTTTTTAAAAAGATGGGACAAATAAGTATTTGATGAAAATGAGTGGTTGATATTGATTTTTTTATTCTCACACAAAGTTACTCTAATATAAATATCGAACCGAATTTAAAAAAGAAAAACAACAATACATAGGAAAAGGTAATTGTATAGTGAATCAAATGAAAAATAATATGTGCAAAAGGGAAAAGAAAGATGAAAAAAAAAACAATTATCAAAAAGTACGAGAAAAAACAAAACATATAAAGAAGAGTGAATCATAAGAAAAATAAGTTATAGATATTTTAGTGGGAAGAGATGAGTATTACCCCAAATGAATTACATGTATACTCATGCGTGACTTCTTTCTAATAAACAAATTCATCAAAGATTAATTAAAAAAAAATAATAATAATTCAATTAAAAGAATAACTATAAATAGCTTAGTGATAACTAAAAAATGATATGTTTAAACTTTAAATACATGCACGGCTAACACACATCTCTTATATATTTTTTCTAAATTTTTTTTTGAACGAAAAATGATTTTTTAAAATTAAGAAGTGACTTCTAATTAACAAGAAGTTATAGAAGAAATAGTTATTATTTGGAACAAGAAATTTTTTGGATTACAAATTCAATGGTTCCATTTAATATCATGTTTCTTTCCCCTACTAGAAATTCAAGTGAAAGAGAAAAGTTTGATAACGTCAAAAAGCACGTCCCTTTTTGAGGATGTAACGCCTCTCTCTTAGAAAGTTTTTTCTTTGTTTTAATGATAAGTGAAATCAATTTAATCGAGCTATTGATGAATCAAATAAGAATACAAATGAAAAACCAATCGATTATGATATTGAAATTCGTACGTGCAAAGATTAATGAGCTCAAAAATCTTATGATTGTTAGGGTTAGGGGACTTATTTATACTCTAACTATCTTACATGATTAATTATCAAAGTACTCTTAAACAAAGTTATAAGAAATAAAACATAAAGTAATAACGAATTAATCTATGAAAATCTTAATACAAAATATTATCGTTAACGATAAGCTTTATCATTCAATTTTTTTTTCATATTTGTTCCATTATCAATCCAATACACAACTATCATTTTACATCTATATACTTAGAAGACTTGATATCACTCAAGTCAAAATTAGCCTCATTGGATGGAAGTCTAAAAGGTTGAAAAGAAGGTGGAGGATTACCTAACAATATTCCCTCTTAAAATGGACATTTTGTCTCCACTTTTTGGTATTCTTTTGGACTTGATAAAATAATATTACCAAATGTACGATTATTGATCCAAGTAATAATGTTATAAAAATATGTCTAAAAGCCACAAATGGGAAATAGATTAAGATATATGGGGCATCTTTTATATGTGGCTTAAATCATATGCTATGTGCACACTTTAGCAAACATGCATTAATTAAGAGGTACCAGGGTTAGAGTAAGAAACAAGGTTCCTTTTTGGCACCGATGGTTTTCTTGTATCTTTTAATTATGTTTACAACTGGATAAAAAATCATTTTTACACTTGTTTACGTTTGATATTTTTACTATGTTGAACATACAACGTTTTAACGGTTTGCCAAATTGTGACAACGTTTTAATGGTTTGCCAAATTGAATCATATACATAATGGGCTGGTTTAGATCGATCCTAACCGGATGATTATGAATTACTTTTATTCGATAGAATAGAATAGGAAATAAAAAGAATTCATCATAGAAATAGAATATTAAAATGAAACTCGCCAGGGTTAATTTTAAATTATGAATTGAGGGAAAATCCAGGCTATTGTCATTCAACCGCTACAAGATCAATAATTCCATAAGCTTGGGCCTCTATTGCTGACATAAAAACATCTCTTTCCATGTCTTCGGATACAACCCATAAGGGTTTTCCCGTTCTTTGTACATAAACCCTTGTTAGGGTTTCACGTAGTTTCAGCAGTTCTCCCACTTCAGGATGAATTGTCCCGTTGCTACTTCAGAAAAAGAACCAGCAGGTTGATGGATCATTACCCTGATGATAACGATTAATCTAGCGATATAGAATTTCAATTTTTATTATTTAGTATTTGAAAAAAAAAAAGAATCGACCGTTCAAGTATTCAAAATTTCATGGAGAAATGAGTGCAAGAGTGATATTCCGAATCCTCATTACTAATGGAATCAAAATGATCTCTGGATTGATCAGAAGATCCTTTCAATTGGCTAGAATCCCTTACTCGGTGTCGGGGGTTCGAATCCCTCCTCACCCACAACCGGCCCAAAAGGGAAGGGCCTTAAATTAAAGATATGAACGGAGTGCCATTTGATGAGTAACTGAGAACAAAGGAGAGGGATATGGAAATCCCTTGTCTTTGTCACCTACCTATATCTAGAATAGCGCGATAGAGGCCCGGACCAATCAAAAGTTCATTTCTTTATCCTTTTTTCTGTTATTTCTTTCCTGTAACCTACCTTAGGTCTTCCTTGTTGAATCATCAACTGAAGTATCATCTAACCACCCGTCCCTGCAGATGATTTGACTGACCCTGCTCCTGCTACGACATTTGCACATTTAGATGCCCCTCTAAGCCCTGCGGTAATGATTCCTCTGGCATTACGACCTGTACCACAATGATGCTGTCATTGTGGGCGAAAGCCTGACGGAGCAATGCCGCGTAGAGGTAGAAGGCCCACGGGTCATGTGAACCTTCTTCCTACATGACTCGATCAATTCGATCGGGCACTCGCCATCTATAGTAGATAATAGCATAACATTTCCTATTCATAGATCCGCACTTGCCTTTATACAGTTAGATAATGGATTATGGGAGTGTGTGACTTGAACTATTGATTAGTCTGTGCAGATATGTGCTTTTATTTATCTGCCACATTTGGATTCACAATCAAATGTGTCTTTGTTCCAACCATCACGTAAGCCCATACAGCGAATAGGCTGGTTCGCTTAAAGAGAATCTTTTTTATGATCAGATACGAATCATGTTATACATGAGAAGGCTCCGTAAGATCTAGTTCACTTAACTTCAGATTGAATTGAATTTAATAGTATACAAATGCATTCATTTCCTCTGCATTGACGCAATCTAGGATACTATCGGAGTGAAAAAAGGGTCTAAAGAAGAACAGATATAACTATAGGGGGAGAAGTGATAACTAGCTAGACCATATTTACTTTTATATAGGCTCGACCTTAAAAGAGGGAGTAAAAACTAACTTACAGGGGTTGCCAGTCATAGCTATAGGAAGAGGGAATCCAACTATCGCAATTCAATCATAGGGCTAAACTGTGCTTGATTAGTACCGGCTTTCGTTGAACTGAACAAGCGAAATGAGAATGTCAGTCTAGTGCTATAACGAGCGAAACCCTCGTTTTGTGTTGCTGAGACATGCGCCTAAGGAGAAAGTCTTTGCAGCCGAAGTCAGCCGAGGAGCCGAGTGACGTGCCAGCGCTACTAATTGAGTGCCATCGCTACTAATTGAGTGCCAGCACGTAGCTGTGCTGTCAGTAAGAAGGTAGTCGGCGCCTTTCGAAGCCTAAGCCCTTTCTTTTCTAGTGTGCGCTTTAGTTTGATTGCAGCTAGCGCGCTTGACTAAGAAGATAGAAAGGGCTTTTCTCGCTTGGTTGGTAAAGTCAGGTGACGACGACGTCGAGTTGACGGCAGAGAAAGACTGGGCATTCAGGCGAGCCGCCCGGTGTTGTGGTACGTAGTGGGTTTAGTACGCCCGAAAAGCGGACGTGGGGCCTCGAGTCGGGGCGCAGCGTAATTAAGGGATTCCATTTAGGGCGAGACAAAATGGGCGGGCACGGGCGGTCTGGTGTCCGAGCCGATTGGTCAGACGACGACTACTTCACTTATTAGATTAGTATTAGCCGTCTGTCCCGGAATGGAATGGGATGGAATAGAAAAAACGAGAAGCGCTATCGGGTCGGTTTTTTTGGGAGGGATAAGCTTGTGAAGAAGGAAGCTTATCCCCGCCCCGACTGTCAGCTGCTGGCTCTCTCCATCTCTCCTAAACTTCCCCCGGGTTGGCAATGCCGCTTGTAAAGCTCTTTCGTCGAGTGCGCGATCATGACAAGACTCGATGACCTCAATGCTAATGGTTATCCCCGAGGTTCAACGAATGAATGAAGCTATGCTATGATCGTACCCGGATAGAGATGATAGTCTTCCTCTGATGTCTCCAAGCCGGCCATAATAGAATCGATAGGCGAAGCAGCCAATAGCAGTCTGTTCTCGCCTATCGATAGATAGCAGGTTGCTTCCAAGCTCAAACCATTTGAAACGGAATTGCTACTTTTTTCTTGTTATTGATAGAGTGGTATTCTCCGCCCCTGTCAAATAAAGTAGAGGGAGAGTCTTTCTCGTTGCGAAAACGAAATAAATAAACTTGACATACACTTGTACTAACTAATATTCTATTACGACATTAAACTACAAAAACGGATAAAGAAACGCATAAGAATGAAGATGCTGATCACTATAGCTAGCACAATCTTTAAAGTAGTTGTATTTAATTAATACTAGATATGGATCAGGGTTAATTAAGCCCTAATTTTGTGGGAAATAAGTCAAATTAATACATGATTATAGTGATGGTTCAAGAAGATTAATTAAAGTGGGAAGTCTAGACCTCCTAGACTCTAAGTGTGACAGTACTTGATTGATTATAATCCGATGTTATTTCTTAATTTAAATTTAAATTTAAATTAATATTTTTGAGGAACAATAGACCACTCTCAACCGTGACACAAACTGACGTATCAGTTGGTGTCAAATCAACATCACGTCAGCACTTCTCAAAACTAACACACAACTGATTTAACACTGACAATCGTGAACATCACTAACTTTTTTTGAACTCCACATTTACCGATATACATTTATTTCTACATACTAAACAAACAAAATGAAAAAAAATAATTTTTTAATCGTGTGGCCACACTTTTATCTTCAATTCTCCATTGGGAAACCGAAGCCGCCCAAGTAACTGACGTGAAAACTGAAGCTTGATGCGAGTGACTTTGGTCAAGTGAAGCAAAAAGTGACGAAAACCGAAGTGCCCGATCACTACAAGAAAAAAGGTCTATTGCAATGACAAAAGTCGTCTCAAAAAGACCAAATGTCATTGCAAAAGACTTTTTGCAACGACATGTCGTTGCAAAAGACTTTTTGCAACGACATGTCGTTGCAAAAGGGTCGTCTCAATGTCCCGTCCTTTTAAACCTTTTGCAACGACAGTTTGCGACGACAACCCGAGCCCACACTCTAATTTTCGTACATCTTAAGTAATTCAATAATAAATACTTTTAGCAACAACAAATGTAGTCTCCGAAAGTATTATTAGAAAAATAAAAGAAAAGAAAATTAAATACCTTTAGCAACGACACTTGTCGTCGCAGAAAGTGTGATATATTAAAAATTAGGCTGCTTTTTGCCCCGACATGTGTAGTCGCAAAAGACTAATTGTCGTTGCAAAAAGGTCTCTTTAATTTGGACAGTTTTTGCCATTTTTTCGATTTTTCCAAGTGTGTACATGTTTCATTTTTGCAGATTTCCTGCACTATTACCATAAATATTTTGTAGTTTTTGCATTCAAAACACACCAAACAAACAATTAAACATCCGGATAAATCATCAATTGTTGAAACAAACACACAAAAGATTTTCTAACGTACAACAAGTTTAAACACTTCAAATAGTTTAAACGAACCTTGTTTTGACAATCTCATAAACGACTAACAATTCACACTCGAATTTACTCATCATTCTCATCCTCGTCTTCTTCTTCATCATCATCACTATCTTCTACAATACCAGGTCCGATGGGATAAAATTTGTGAACGAGACTTTTTACCCTTTATTAACACCTTGTGTGGAGAAGTCATGAACTCATTTTGAGACTCAATTTGTTGTTGTTGAGACTTGAACATTCTCTTGAGGTCAATTACTAGATCACCTATAAATCAATCAACTAAATTAACAAAATTAAAAGTTCTATACATACATTCAATTCTATACATTCAAACATGTGTAAATTTTAACAAATTCATACCTTAACAATAACAAATTAACAATACAAATAAACTAAATTAACAATTTTAACAAATATACATACCTTAACTCTTCACAATTCAAACTTGTATAGTCTAACAAACTCATACAATTATATACATTCAATTCAACACTTTTACTCATACAACTAATACAATTCATACATTATAACAATACATACACTTTTATCAACTTCATACATTCTAACTATACATACAATTCTAACTAATTTATACAATTATATACATTCAATTCAAAACTGTAATTCATACAATTATAACAAATCTATAGAATACAGAACACTTTTAGTCAATATACTTAACAAATAAATACTTCATCTCATACACTTTAATAACTCTATATACTTTAATTATTCCATACAATCAACAACTCTAACTACTTTATGTTATAAAATACACTTTAACTTTATATACTTAATAATAACTAATTAGTAAATTTCAATTTAACAAATTAACATGTCTAACACTTTGATTGTATACAAATTAACAATGTCTAACAATTCTAAATCAACAAATTAACTCAAACAACATTTAAAACTATAATATTAACAATAACAAATTAACTCAAACAGCATTTTCAATCTACAAAATTAACAATACTAATCAACACTTTAAATCAACAAAACTTTAAATCAACAAATTAACTAAAAGAATACTTAGAATCAACACTAAATTAACAATTTTCAATCTATAAAGAGTTAAAAATTATATAACAATTATATAAAATTAACAATTATATATAAATAAATCATCACTTTATTCTAACTTTTGGTGGTGAAGTGGTGTAGTGGGTGGCCAGAAGTAAGTGTTGCGGTGTGGTGGTGCGGCGGTGGGAAAGGCAACAATAGGTGTGGCGGTGTGGTGTGGTGTGGTGGTGTGGTGTGGTGGTGAATCGTGAAGTGTGGTGGTGGGTTTGAAGTTATGGGGGCGGCTGGAGAGAAAAGAGAAGTGTAGGGTTTGAAGAAAAAAAAGTGGAGAAGAAAGGGAGTTGGCTGCCCTTTTGTTTTTTCTTTATGACTATTTGCGATGACACGTGACTTTCTGCGACGACATATGTCCTTGCAAAAAGTCAAGCGGGAATTTTCAATATTTTCGAGGTGATTTCAATCGTTTTTGGTGAAATGTTTCTAAGACGACAATGTCGTTGTAGAAACCCTTAATGTCATCGCTAAAGGATTTTTTTCCATATAATTGTTTAATTGTTTACCAAATAATCATATATTTAACATACAAATTAATTAAAGTATAATTTATTTTATATAATAACAAATAAAACTTTTTAAAATTCTTTTGTGTTTAAGAAATTCATATTAATAGTCTACGAATATATGTCCTATATAACTTTATTTAAAATTAGAACATGTTTAAAATAAATTGATTTTTATAACTAAAAACATATTCTATGTAATTTTTAAATTGTATTTTATGTAATTGAATTTTAAAAATAATACTTTATTTATTAATGAACTATTTCGAATGTGACGATAGTGTGAAAAAAAAACTATGGTTGATAAACCAACACACTGTACGACAATGTAAAACATCAAGTAAAACCTTTTTCTTATCAATATCTCACATAATTGGCGATTGATTGTAATGATTCCTCTTGATTGAATAGTAAGACACTTGCTCGATATGACTCATTTGTTTTAATGCGATTAACGTTACAATAATTTATAGCATCAAATAATCCTTATTTGATCAATATCTCACTGTCACCATTTCTATTTTCAATATCGAATAGGTACTCAACGTGTTTTTAACTTATGTATCTTCTATAAACTCGATTATATACTTGCAATCACAATTGCCAACACAGAGTCATCACTTTTTGTTTCTTTGCCCTTTCAATGATGTATAACAACACTCGCCAATTAAAGTTCATACTTTCTTCAGTAGTTACCAAGTTCGTTTTACAGCTTTCGCATATACTTGCCAATTAACATACTCGCAAACACATTCGCAAACATATATAAAGCTTTTGACATAAATAGTCTAAAGGCCTTAGGGTTCATGAACTTAAATGGTTTTTGAGGTCGACATAATTGGCGATGAAGTGCAATGATGCCTCTTGATTGAATAGAAAGACATGTGTTTCATATGAATCATTTGTTCGGATGTGATCAACGTTACGATGATGTATAGCAACAAGTGAACCAAGTTTGATCAACATCTCACCATCAACGTTTTTTTTTCCAATATTAGCTAACTACTCGATGTTACCGGTTCTATTTTCAAATTCTAATATGTGTGACATTTGTTTTATTTTCGTGATCAAAAATCAAATTCTCATAATGATGGTTCGTTAAAGAAACTGATTTATTTTACGATAATGCAAATCACCGAGTATACCCTATTACAACTTCTATATCTTATAGAAGCTCTTCAATATACTCGCAAACACCTTCGCAAAAATAAAGTCATTAGTTTTTTAAAAATGACGTATTGTTAACTAAGTCATTTCGCAACTACACAAATCGTATAACATGTAATATGTTAGAGTTAACTTTTACAATCCAATTAAAATGTAATTAAACTTAATTATAATATACTTTAACTTATATTTATTTCACAAGTTAATTAGTTTTTAAATATTTTATAATTTATTTAAATTATTATTATACTTTTTATTTGTAAATATGTGTAATTTTAATTAAAATAATATAGATAAATCACTTTTAGCTACGACATTGTCGTCGCTAAAAGTGACCCGGGAAATTTTTTCAAATTGGAGCCAAAAAGAAAAAGTCAAAAATAGAAATTAAACATTTAGCAACGACATTGTCGTTGCAAAAAGTAGCCCGGGAAATATTTTTCACCTTGGAGCCAAAACAAAAAAGTCAAAAATGAAAATAAAACTTTTAGCAACGACACTGTCGTCTCAAAAAGTAGTCTGGAAAACATTTTCTTTTTGAACCCAAACAAAAAATCAAAAAGAAAATAAAAATATCTTTAGGGACGACATATGTCGTTCCTGAAAGTAAAGTCAACAAAGTATTCGAGTCAAAGTTTAAAACAGTAAAAATTTTGTCGTTTAGCAACTTTTAGGGATGACATTTTATCGTTGCCAAATGCGTTGCGATAAGTTTTTTTTTCTTGCAGTGGATGGCAGGAGTCTTATAGCTAGTAGTCGGTTGACACGTTCTTTATGAATACTTGTAGAGGATAAACCCTAACATAATGGCGAAATAAACAATCATAAAATTTAGAGATTCAGGTACTTTGACTCTGTTGATCTTTTTTATTATTATGTTAACTTTTTATTAAGTTTGGTTGGTCGGCCATATATGAAAAAAGAAGGTGATTGTAATCATGACAATTCTGAAGAAATTGCAATTATTCGTTACACAATCAAATATCATGTCTTTAGCACCGCGAACATATGAACAAAATATATTACTAGTATTTTTTTGCTAGTTTCACTTGTACTACTCCTAACGTTGAACACAAATTGATGCGTCAATTTATGTCAAATCAGCGTCACGTCAGCACTTTACAAAACTGATATAAAATTGACACTACACTTCCAACAGTAACATCAGTTCAGTTGTTTTTGGACGCCACATCTACCAATATACCTTTATTTCTATACACAAAACAAATAAACAAAAACAAAAAAAAATTATTGAATCACGTGGCCCACACCACCACTTCACTTCTCCCGTCGAAAACCGAACCATAAAAAATGAAGGAAAAGTGACGTGATGGTGCCAATGGCATCACAGAACTGATGCTAAACTGATGGCAAAAGTGATGTGCCATTGACATGGATCTTAAACAATATCAATGGGCTTAACATGTATAGTGTTAGCAACATTCAAGTTAAACGCTATCAATCAGGTGTCAAAAGAAAATTTTAAACAATTATTTACGATTTTATCCTTCAACTTTGTAGACAATGATTTGTAGACAGTGATTTGTAGACAATGACAATTCTCATAACATGAGGTGGGTTCAACGTAGAATGTTAAAAAAGTGAATAATGAGAAAACCATTAGGATTACTACATTCCCTTTAATACCCAATTTCCACTTGTATCTTTAAAATTAAATATCTCACAAACGACATAACCAAAAATTACATATTCGAAATCAGCGTCTTTTTCTCTTGAATTAGAGATCAACAAGCTATACTTTCGACAAAAATTTTTTTTTCATTTTTATTGGATCGTAGAAAATGTGATTTATGAGTAAATATAAGTGATACACGACTATTCATCAATTGTGGATGTTAACTCACACATGCTTACAACTTATTATTCATTCATATAAACACATATAAATAAGATTTTAGGAATCGCATTCGTTTACGGTCAAAATCACATGTGATTATTGATTTGAGGTTTAATCACATGTGTTTTTCAAATGAATTATGTGATAATAACTAATAATTCACGTGTGATTTCACATTTATATTTATTTACATATATAATTATAAACAATCATTTGAAATTCGTATTTACTTACACTTTATTCACATGTGATTACTAATTTAATATTTAATCACATGTGATTATAACTAAATTTTTTTCTAAAAGTTTATTAAATTATCAAATAAATTAGTTTTATGTGATTTTAAACATATAATTTGTAAATTTGATTATTCACATGTGATTATAGATGGTGATTTAAAACTTATAATTCGATTGTAATATGTTCTTCATGTAGCATTCGAACCGAATGGCTCTATGAAATTACGTTGATACTTCCACATATTATGGGTAACGTAGGAGACAGGCGTGGCGATCAGTTGGACCTTTGATTAATTAACATCTCTTTTTTTTTATTAAATGTGAGTGTTAAATCACATTTGATTTATTATTACGAATTTCACATACTCATTAGAAAACGAACAAAAAAAGTTCGTCGAAAGTATGTCATGCCACTAATTAAAGATAAAAAGACGCTGATTTTAACGGTATAATTTTTATAATTTATGGATAAACGGTTTGTGAAATATTTAGATTTAGAACAAAAAAATATGAAAATGAGTAATTGAAATGGAGCAATCCTATTAGTTTCTTTATTCTACATTTTTTTAGCATTCTACATTAAACTTTCCTCTTCACAGTATTAATATTAGTTATAGTTACCGATAAGAAAATTAAGTCCAGTCTACGTCTATCTAAGTTGGTTTTTATAGAATTACTCTTTATCAAAACTTCTAGGGAGTATTATCCAAACGTTACAAGACGAAGACTATATAATTGGTTTCCTATTGGATTTGGATAACTATGTGGACTTTGTTGAGTTCATAGCAATTGAAAAAAGTGAGGCCCAAGTTGAGCCATCAACAACAAGTAATTTTCTTATATAAAATCACATGCGATTTATCTGAACATGCTTACTTTATACTTTATGAATTAGTTATAGATAGAAAAATAATATAAAATATGAAAAATGAACCTATTTATAGTTGCTCATGGGATTCTTGAATTTCTAGCTTTATTTGGTTTAGAATACACAAAAGTTATCCTAAATAGTAAGTGACGATTAAATTATATCATTAGATGCATGAATGTAATTCTTATTAGTTTGTTTGCTCATTTTTTAAAATTTAAAACATTAAAAGAACTTCATTTTTCATGCACTAAAAGTGTTCAGCGAAACAATTTTTGAATTAAATATTCACGCAAGTTTACTCAATAATGTAAAATAAGATCTGTTCAAGAATTAAAAATAGTCCAAGCAAACACTGTGAAAAACTTGGTATAAATTTCTAGCCACAAAATAATAAAAGTGAATATAAAATTCCAAGTGGGTCCAACGCCACTTAAACCCCATGAAAGCCACAAAAACTCGTGGCTAAAAATTACATATCCCATTTGTGCTCTGACCAGTGACCACTTGTCAAACACTCACCCTCTTCCTTTTTAACACAACGACAAACCAAAAAACACATACATTTTAAAAAAAAAAAAACACAAACCTCGATCGAGATATAAACAGTAATGTCGGAAGTGAAAGACCCCACGATGAAGCAGCTTTTAGGGAAGTCAAATCAGTCAACTGGTGAACAACAACGCAAGTATTACAAGGGGATCAAGGTATTTCTTGATCAATTTTCAAATTTGATACAAACCCTTTGTAAAAAATTTGATTTTGAGAAAAGGGTTGGTGCTTGATTTTGTATCCGTAAAGATTTTGTGTAGATTCTTGTTTTGGTGTATTCATGACTTTCGTAAAAAATAAATATAATTTGTAAATATATTCACATATTGCGGTGTTTTGGATCATATAGATTTGGGTTCAAATTGTATTATTCTAGATTTGATTGCTAAATAGGTTTTTCGATGAATTATTTTGGGATGTTTCAGGTTTAGAATTAAAAGTAGGAAGATGAAATTTAAGTCTAATATTGTGTTAATCTATCAACTTTATGCTTGTTTATGATCTTGAAGTTTAGGGGTTTATGATCTTGTTTATTTTATACATAATTAAACTGCTTTGATTAAATAGATTCTTTTGTCTTTTAGGTCTTACGATATGAAGGTGATGAAATTGAATTGGGAAAGAAAGCTATGTTCAATTTGAGAGCAAACCCTGCAGCCATGTCAAGATCAGTTAACTTCCATGAAAACTCATAGTTTCCAACTTTAAACAGGCTTCAACTCTGATGAATTCTTCACCGTTAATCAAATGTAACGTGCAAGTTTAATTATGGATTTGTGATAACTTTGAGTTGTAATCTAGTGACAAGTTTTGTTGTAGATAACCATGTAGAAATAAATGTAGTTGAACAATGGGGAGGGATAGAGAAAGAGTTCAGTTTCTTGAATGTATCAAAGTGAAATGGTGATGAGTAAATGAAATATGATTCGAAAATTGTCTATATCCTACTACTACTAAATGAATTTGTAATGTTTTTATGTCGATTTTTGTTTTTTGATCAAGCATTTCTAGGTGAAGGTCGATCGAATCAAGTTTATATTTAGTTCAAGCTTGATCCCAAACTTGTATCATAAAACCTTGTCTAGTTTGGTCTGCAACCGTGTTCACTAACTAACATTTAGGGGCTGTTTATTTTTGGATTAATGGGCTGAATGTCGTGGGGGGATTATTCGGTCAGCAATTTGGGTTGTTTACTTAGGACTTAAAATTTAATCCCAACTAAGCCAATGGATTACTCAAAATAGGTTGTTGTCCCCATCTAGTCCATTTCTTTCCATCATTACCCTTTCTTCTTCAAATTGCTACCCGAACAAATGACGGTTCCCCTGCAAACAAAATGATGGCCGACAATCTCTCTTGTTAACATCCCTTCTCCAACTTTTCAACGTGACCACCACTACTCTTGTCATCTCCGCCTCACCTTTGTTACAGGTAAGGATTTGTTTTTAGGTTTTAGATTTTTGGGGGTTTTGGTTCAAACAAAACTTTTCTTTTTGCTATTAATTTGGCAATGTTTGATTCGATTAGCAAAAGAAATAATCTGTTACTTTTTCTGGTTTAATTATTGATGTAGACAATAAATAATTTTTAAAATTTACGAGGACAAGTCAATTGCATGTTTGATATATAATTTTTATTTTCTTCTTTATAAAACGCAAATGGAAGTTTATACCATTTGATACGATCTTTATACTCTGCCCATTTTATTGTGGGATTTATAATTGTTTATGACCTAGAAATAATTGTTCATGATAGGTAGATGTAAGCATAAATAATAAACCATATATATATGGGCTCCAAATGGTCTTTTTGCTTCTGTCTCTATCTGAGAAAATATGTTCCAACATCACTTGAATACTTAAATACTCCAGTATAACATAAGTGATAGTCTTGTCCTTTATACTTGTAGGTGAAATATGGACATTGAAGATGAATTTATGATCTTACTTATTATGTATTGGTGTGTCAAACGAAGAAACTTATTAAGAGTAGAAAGGATAAGAGATATCACCTCGGCATTAACTGGACATGCGTACACACAAGAGTTGTTACGTGGATCCAACACACAATGTCACTAGCTATTGCGTCTCTCGCGCGATGCGTATGTTCTTTTATCCAACCTTTTTAAAATAAGAAATTGGTTGCAAGATAGTAAGCATATAAGTGTCGAGGAGAAGATTGCAATATTTTTAACCATTTTTCGACAAAATGATGGATTTAGAGAGATAAAATATAGATTTCAACACTCGTTATGAACTATTCATATATGTTTTCATGAAGTTCTACAAGGAATGATGGAATTTGCGAGAGAAGCCATAGGGCCGTCATCCGTTGATGCTAGACCAAACATGTCGGCTCGACATAGATATTTGAGAGAAGTGTTTTCGGTATGTTTTATTTCTTTATATATTGGATTTTATTAAAGTTATTAGTTTTTTATAGTTCTTTTTGCTTTAATTAAAGGGAGTGATAGGTGCACTAGACGGGAGTCTTGTACATGCGATTGTGCCTCTTAAGCAACAATCTGCTTATAGAGGGCGAGGTGGCGGTAGATGTTACCAGAATGTATTAGGGATATGTGACTTCAATATGGTATTTACATATGTTTGGGCTGGGTGGGAAGGTATAACACATGATTCTAGAATACTAAATGAAGTTGTATTCAATCCAACTTCTGGATTTCCAGTTCCTCCACCAAGTATGTATCATTCTCAATTATTTTATAAACTCTTATTGCTTATCATTACAGATAAATATTATTTATGTGATGCTGCATATGCGAGTGCTCGTGGATTCTTGGCTCCATATCGCAACACAAGATATTGGTTAGCAGATTTTCGACGTCGGCGTGCTTTAAATAGTCAAGAAAAATTTAATCATGGACATGCACAACTTAGAAATGTCATTGAACGTGCTTATGGAATCTTGAAAGCATGATTTCCAATCCTAAAAGAGATGGCCCCTTATTCATTTCTGGTACAAAGAAACGTGGTGATTACTTGTTTTGCAATTCATAATTATATAAGAAGGTGGAATATTCATGATGAGCTTTTCATGGAATGCGATGAAGAAGATGAAGAAGGTGGAGAAGAACCACAACCCGTGGAAGAAGAACCGGATGGACTATAATGGGACGCTCAAAGTACCCAATACATGGCAAATTTGCATGATAAAATTGCAAACAATTTATAAGTTAAGCATTTTGTGAAGGTGTGGACTTAAATATTTGGGTACACTACTTGTTTAGTGGATAGACAAATTATATATTGAAGAGATATCACAACACCGATGATTGTGTTTTGTTAATGTCTATGTATTAAGAGATTGATGTATAAAGCTTAAGATGATGGATGGTCATGTGCTTTAATAGTTTTCTCATTGGCCTTGTGATTTTTGTTCTCTCTTTGAGTTCTACTTTGAGTTCTAATTTGACTTCTAGATGGTGTTCAAATCGCTTGTTCGATATATACACTGATGTTTGTATTAAGAAAAAAAAAAAGATTAAAGATTATGAGAAAATTATACAAATCGTCCTTTAAGTTTACCACAAATTTCATTGACAGTCCTTTACAAAATTTACTTACACCAATGATCCTTTCTTTTGAAACTTGTTATGCTAACGGTTCTTTAGACTAACGATTGTTAACTCTCCGTTAAAAAGGACCACGAGTGATATATTTTTTATTCTTTTAATTTTTTGTGTAAAATATAAATTAGAAAAACTAAAATATATGTAGATACATTATTAGCTATAAAGAACATCATTTTCATTTTCCCCACTGAAACATTAAATTTTATAGTCTACCACCCAAATCCACCACCAAATCATACATTTGTGGCTTAAAAATTACGAGTCATATATTTGGTTCCTAGTTTTTACCGTCGTTTTACTTTGAAACTAGGGTTTTCGTTTGAGATATTTTTTAAGTAAGGGATGAATGCAAAAGAGAACATACAGTGGCTACCAAAGACATAACGAGATAAAATGAATGGGTGACGAATGGTCCCCAGGTGGTGAAAGATGGTTGTGGATTATAAAATTTGATGTTTCAGCGCATAAGAGGACCGAATTTTGATGATGAATTTTTGTTAATTGATACGGGGAAGATGAAAATGATGTTCTTTATAATTAATAATGTATATATACATATTTTAGATTTTATAATTTATATTTTACTCAAAAAATTGAAAGAACAAAAAAATATCATTTGTGGTCGTTTTTAAAAGAGAATTAACAATCGTTAGTCTAAAGGACTGTTAGCGTAACAAGTTTCAAAAGAAAGGATCATCGATGTAATTAAATTTTGTAAAGGACTGCCAGTAAAATTTAAGCTAAACTTAAAGGACGATTTGTGTAATTTTCTCAAAGATTATAGTTAATCAAATATAATTCACATGATTTGTGAATACAAAAATAGTTAGTATTTTTATTAATTGATGAGTTACAATCAAGTTTGTCACTGAAAAAAAATTATTTAGTCTAGGGGTAAAATAGTCATTTTCATCATTCAGGCTGTTTATTCAGCACAAAAAGTAAACAACACTATTCATTCACTGATTACTGCATATAGTCAATCTATATCCATACTGCCATCTATACCCATATACATATAGGACTTAATCAGTAAAAAAGTAAACAGCCCCTAAGTGTGTGTTTCTTATGCACTCATGGTTCTTCAAGCATAAGTGAGTCATTGATATCATCACTACTACAATCAGCTTGATCAAGACCGGCTTTGTAAGCAAAGAGACCGGTTTCGTCTCTTACCGGTCTATAGGAGGGGGTCTAGAATGCAATTATGTAGTAGTGCATAGAACACTAATTATATTAAGTTCTGGACGATGTTAGCGTATGAAATCTACGGTGGCAATTGATACGTATGAGTCGAATAAAGTGAAACACTGAGTAGCCATTGCATATGGTATGATGTTGGTAGTTTACAAAAAGGATATTGCGTCTTGCACGAGCTGGACAAATCTTTAGTTTAAAACATCCTTTTCCATACTCTCTTATATTCAATAAATACGTACATATGATTACACCTGGCTTCCAAAAAGATATAATTACCTTTCTCATGTGTTAGTTATGATCATTAAAATTAGAATATGCGTCTAGCTAGCTAGTCATCAATGTTACAATGTACGAAGATAACAACTAACCAACTGATGATTAAACAAAAGTCTAAAGGGGCTAACGAATTTGAGTTTTCATCTCCGTTTATATCTCAAAGTTATTACTCTTTTTTTATAAGTTTTCCTTTTCTTTCATAGTTATTTGTTCTATTTTATTTTCGGTGAATTTCCTAACTAATTTGTAGTTTGATTAAAAATTTAGATTACACAAATAGATTTTACAAATCTAAAAAAAAAATCTCAAAAGGTAATCAATCGTATGATTTAAATGACTTTGACATAAATTTACATAAATTGACAATACTATATCGATATCATGTAATGTTTTCTTAACACGCTATAGTTAACTTGCATTTAAGATCAAAAATAATTTGAAATATTTTTTTATTTTATTTTTATAAAATTATTGAACTATCATAATAAATGGAATATGAATTATTGTATTTAATACTTCCTCCATGTTAAAATAAATGTCCGCATTACTATTTATATTTGTCCCAAAATAATAATTCTCCACTTATTAAAAATCATTAAACTCCTAATTTTACCCTTATTTATTACTTTCAATCAGTTATTACTTAAATAAATTATGTCAAACTTACCTCCAATATAAGGGTAAAATTGACATTTACCCAAGTTATCTTAACTACAACAAAAAAAGTTGTGAGACAATTTTTGTGAGACGAAGGGAGTAGTTACTATAAAAGTCAATCATATTTTTTGCGAATTAAACTTGCAATCATGTAGGTTTGTTTACAGCCATTTTACATATGAGTTTTATTAACCAATTAATAAATCTTATTTTGTTTATCTATATCTTTTACAATTTATTTGTAACACCAAATACATTAATCTCTTCGATCACTAACTTACATTTAATATCTTTTAACTCTATTTTATGATATACTTCATGTACGACATTAAATTACTGACATGTTAGTCAAACAAAAACATTAATCTCTTACTTTTTTTTATCAAAATCAAAAAACCAGATGAATCACTAATTAAATTATCAAAGTCTTATCAAAAACTAAATGTTATCAAAGTCTTAACTAATTAAAAAGTAGTCTTATAGCTTTTAATTAACCAATTGAAAATCTTATTTTCCTTCAAATTATACTTTCGATCTATTAGTAAATAAATAATAGGAAACTTCATCTTTGAAGTTTAAATAAACCACCCATATACAAGTGACAAAATCGTTTAGTTTAGATATTTTTACTTTTTCTTTTCGTGATCATAATAAACCAAAAATATATACATTGTACATCTTAAAAGACAAATAAGTTTTATAAAAATAACTATTTTACCTTGCATAAATCGTGTTTTAAGGACTAGTCGTATATATATAACAGTGAGCTTCAAATATTGTATAGAAATTTATGAAGTCATTAAATATGGTTGGTCTTGCGATTGTAATGGTTTGTTATTTAAAAACACTAATGTCATTCTAAAATTAAGACATTATGTGATGTGTCAATTAAAGTTAGCAAGTTCATGATATTAGCTTAGGTGTTAAAAGGAGAAGCTTGACATATAGATAAAAAGGTTTATAGAAAAATAGTACGTAGTCACTAAAAAATATGATGTTCACAATTTCGTGATGAAAAAAAAAACATTTCTTTAAGAAATAAATAAATACAATATCACTATAGGTTTTACAATCTTACATATAGTTATAAAATAAAAATTCTTAGGACCGTTTAATTACGAAAAAATCCTTCATTTTTCTAGAAAATCTCTCTACGAAAACTAAAAAATTTGAAAACATGTTCAAATTCGAGTTTTCTAGAAAACTTTTCTAAGAAAAGAAAATTTATTATTTTCCTTTTTATAACTAATAAATTGAAAACTACTTTTTTAATTCTTTAATTTTTCATCTCTGACCCTTTTTGAAAAAGAAAAACTTCAATCTCTCACATTTGAACATGTTTTCTAAATTTTCATTGATTTTCTAGAGAAGTAAAACTCTCTCCTCTTCCTAGAAAAACGAAAATAGTAAATTTAAGACATTTTTTTCGTGATTAAATGCACCTTTAGTTTTTTATAATAGAGTACGGTAACAGGTACAAAGGCGTATAGTATGTATGAATGATAAAACAAAATTTAGACTCGATGAAATTGTGACAGCCACGATATAAATCCAAAGAAAAAGCCAAATAATACAAAAGCTTGTACAAAAACGTACAATTAGAACATGCACCATCATCAACTGATCATCTTCATCATGTATGTATATATACATGTCTCTATATTCAAACAATCGGGAAAATGAAAATACATCCCATAAATGTATAGTAATCGTTGAACCAACACTTTTGGACCACAATTTGATTACTTTGCTGCATGATAGTAAGGCGCCGGCATCTCTAACATGGGCTCTGCCCAATATATAAGGAGTAAAAAATATAAATGAGAGCTGTGGGATAGTAAGTTTTGATTGTACGTAAAGTTTGTATGCAGGCTTCATTAGTGTAACGAGATTTAATTGCCCGAATACATGTAAAGTGAATCTTCGAATCGTGGTAATTGGTAACATGAAATGATGGCAAACAACTGCACTTAATGTCATTATAAAGCAAGTCTGAACATGGTTGAAAACTCAAGCAACTGGTTCTAAACAATAAGAGCACATAACTTGCTGAGATGAACCGTAAAAATGACAAACTTACTCTTCCATGGCCTCTCCTCCCACTTCAACTACTTCAACCAGCTCCTTCAGTGGAGTAATCTTTGTAAGCAGAACTTCTGTAAACGTCAATTAAATCATAAAATGGAATAAAGACAACACATTAACGCAATATGTATTCTTTAATAAAATTACTAACCAGTCTTTTTGGAGAACGAATAGCCTTTTGAACTGATGTAAGTACGGGGATTTGGAGTCAGATGATTCCTCAAATATTCCTTATTACCCTGCAGAAAAAAGTATTATATCATGGTATCCACAACAGGGATCATCATCACTAATGAGAAGAACAAACATACCTTTGTTATCACACACACATCTACATTGCTCCCACTTCCCAGATCATTAAATATGCCAGAGCATATAGCCTTGGTTACCAAGTTCACTCCTTCGTCCCTCTGTAAAAAATATAAAGAAAATAAACACTCCTTCATTTTCAAGATGTTACAAATCACCATGCTAGGGACACAAAAAATAACGAGTCAACATATTTTCAAAGAAATCATCATAACGACAGAACTCACAGTAAGCCCTTCACGATACTCTGATTCAAAGATAGCCATGGCAGCAAGAGACCCAGAGCCCATAGTGGCAAATGGGAGAGTGTCTGTTGATCCATGAGGATAGATCTATACAAAATTGATTTGGAACCATTAGCACATTGTCTTACAAGTAAAAAGGATTTCTTAGATGCCTCAAAATTAAATTAACTCACTGTATGTAGATGTGGGCCCGTCACATCAACTCCGCCGAGAACCAAAGCAGCAGATACATGACCTTGGTATCTGGGTAAGCAAAAACAAAGTCAGGCATTCTAAAATGAAAGAGAAAACACTGACACTCATCACATTTAAACTTAAGCTTAATTACCGAAAAAGATGAGACTTCAAAAGTGTAAGTGCTGTTACAACCCTTGATTCACGACCAGTGTGATATCTGTGCAGCTTCAGTTGCGAGCTGATGTTGTCTACAAAAAGAGATATCTCCAATTAAGGCTTAATGGGTGGGTGATAATTTGCAAAATATGTGAATCGATTAAAACCTGTGACAGCTTCTGTATCAGCAGCAGTTCCAGCTCCACAGCAGTATATGTTGGGAGCCATATAATGAATCTTTTCACAGTTCTTGTCAGCAACAATGGGACCCTCCGTGGCTCTGGTATCTGCCCCAAGAATGACACCATTCTGAAGATGAAAATTATGAGTTAATACACAAATATTATGTTGATAAGTTAGTAAAAGTTCTGAGGGTTAAGGTGCTCTCACTGGTTGGTGTGGGTTCAAACCTCCCTTTAGTTACTTTTGTTTCTTTTTCTTCATATTAGATTACTAGCATTTTTCAAAGCTTAATTTAAAATATGATGCTAAGCAATAATATATGCAATACATTAATACAATATAATCAAATATAAATATATGAAAAATGTTAAACGTAGTTTATGGATTATGCAACACAATCATTTTGTAGTTAGTTATAAAGTTGTTGTTAACATTTATAACTAAGATATGTTTAGCAAACCCTGTACTATGTATACTAAAGGAGACAAGTCGGAGCATATAAAATTACTCACAAGCCAAACTAAAGATTTAAACACAAGTTACATATCAAACAAGCCGATCTGACCTAATTTAAACAAGTCGTAAGCAAAATAATCTTGGCCCCCCAAGAAAAGAGTTCAAGTTACGCCATTGTACATGACCTCATACTCATTATATTTTGTATCTTCAGTTGAGCCTCATGCTCCTGCTCATACATCCACTTAATTCACATAGCAGGTTACTCAACTCTAAAATTTTACACAATTTAACCCTCCAACCTCTTACTAAGAAAAATGAATGTTCTTGTGAATTATGAGCAAAGGTTAATCATGCTCTAGCAACTTCATTTAAGACAAAGTTTAGCAATTTTGAGGTTAATAATTGAAAACTTGTCAGATGTATTTCACCTCACATGGCAGCTCCTACTTCAATTCTTTCAAAGTCATCATATACTAATCTAGTCACGTTTTTACGTTCCAATCGAATACTATCCAACTCCTAATTCATTTACTTATACCATAATAGAGCTTCAACCGAATAGCCAATCTGTTAGACTCTTGATTCCTAATTCATTAACTTGAACTAATAAAACTGCTTGATCATAATCTAGTTATCTAACTACCATAATCTCACATCACCTAAACCTAATTTAAATTAAATACAATACAAAAAGGCTGTAAATCACAGAAATCAATCAATTAAACAAATAAAATAGAAGCATAACGCACCTCAAAGATTAAACCGACGATTGTAGTTCCTGTTTTAAGATATCCCGGTTGTTTTAAACCTTTTTTCGTCAGCATATCGTTTCTTCTACACAAATCGAAACTGAATCCGGTTTTCGGAACATCCATTGCTTCAATTGTCATCTTCAAATACCTAAATTAAAACAACAACCAACGAAACCATAACAATTGTAACCAAATTGAAAATTAAAAACTACATAACCTACAGAAAAATGTATATGTTGATCCTTACCTATAACTTAACTTACGACGTGAAGAGTGATCTTGATTTGTTGAAAATTTTAATCTGCAAGATGATTTGGGGGAAATAGTGAGCAAATCTTTAGTAGCAAGACAAATAATTAAATTACATATGGCCCCCTTGGGTTTAGATTTTGTTCAATTAAGGGACTTAACTTTTTAATCTGGTTCAAAAAGGCCAGAGATGTGAATAGTGAATAACTGAATACCAGCCTATCCAACACAAATAGAGACGTTACTTCTATATTTTTTTTCTAGTAATATATTTGTATTTATAAATCATATCAAAGCTATAGTTTTAGGGTTTTTTTTTAACCGAACCCATTTTGACATGTTTCGACCTGTTATCAAAACTGCTGCAGTGCCCTATGTGAACTTATCTTCTTGATTCACCTTTGTGTATAACATTTACTCAAATTAAAGTTTCAGATAACTTTATAATCATTACAATCAAGAAGGATCAAACAAAATCATGATGTCAAAGTGAACATTAATAAAATCGAAGCAACCACCATTTTCATCTGCAAATATGCAAACTTTTTAAGTACCCACGCATAATTATGGACCTGCGTTAAACACTTTGTACTTGAACCGACTTTTGCTTACAAATCGCCATCTTTGATCCACCTTTCGAGCTTAAACTTGAGACAATCTTTACCCCAAATACTCTCCATCCTAGTCATGCCATACATGGTGTAGATCACTCGTGAACCCTTTTTGATAGCGGTTCCATCAGGGAAAACATCATCTTCTCGTGGCTCTTTGTGGTCAAACGAGACAGGAGGAATACAAACGTAAGGATTCAGATATTGATGCGTGCAGATACACCATATTCTTTCGTATACTATGTTTTCTTGATTTTCCTTATTAGGGTTCTCTCTTTGTTGCAAGATTTGGTGGATTTCATCAAGGATTCGAGTTTCGACTGGTGGGTTTTCGGTCATCAACCAAAAAAACCATGATAGCCCCACTGAGGTGGTGTCCTTACCTGCTAAAATGAAAGTTATGCAGAAATCTTGAAGCAATTTATCAGTAAAAAATTCTTCAACCTTATCTTGTTCCATTATGATAAGCCTTGACAAGATATCACAATTATCATTCATATCCTGCTGTTCCTTGTAATCCAATTTTCAAATTCCCCAAATCAACACCAAACGCCACTGCACATGTATTGTCAAAAGTAAAATGAAGAAGCATATCTTGCAAATCAATTACACAATATGTAGTCCCTGTTGATGAACATTCAAAAACCTCGGTCAGTTTATTTAATACACGATATGTTTTGGGCTTCCTTTGTACCATTTTTAACCACTTCTAGTTCTAGCAAGTAGTAAATATTATAAAGCCCATCAAAAAACGAAGGATAGTGAAATACACTTAGCCCATTGGATCACAAATATAGGAACCCTGTTAGATTTAGCCCGTTTTACAAGAGAAGTTAAAGTTAACCCTAAAAAGTGAGAGCATATAGCGGCCGGTCAATGGGAGCAGTACTAAACTACTAACCTAAGCTACGTGTCCCGACATCTTTGTCTTTATTGAAGTTAATAAAATTATTTATTTTATTCTATGAACTTATACGAATATACGATAGTTAAAAAGATGGATCTTGGTTTAATTTGCCCTTGAGATTTGAGTCTTGACAACATGGATTAAATTGATGATGGAAATAAGTATCGTTTGACCATTCGCAATGGTAAATTGAACATCTCCTAATCCCACTTGATAGAAAAATATTTGATAAATCAACTTGAACAAGTCGAAGCAATTCAGAGTCTCAAGTCTATCAATGAACTAATAATACACGAACTCACAAATCGTGAAATACATTCAAGACTATTCAATCCACCATGGTGATGAATCAATAACTAATAAGAATGTCGACTCTTTTAATTCATGAGAACGACATTTTTTTTTTCTCCAGAAATCTTCGTTCTATATTTCTTAATTCCATATCAGCCCTTGCACTTTATCAACTTGACATTCTCAGTCCTCAAACGTCCAGCCTTTTATTCTACAGATCTTTAAGTTCCAGAAAGTCCTTTCCAGTCCTCCAACTTTAATCCAATATTCCAAGACCAAACAATTGTGATCCTGAAACTAACAAATATAGCAACAGTGATTATTGTAATGAACTACCATTATATATGCACGAGGGAATGAGAGATAGTGGTAATGCTGGTGATGTAAAAGAGCAATAAATATGACGAGATCCTTGTTTGGATCATACTTTAACCCAATAACACGTCTAACATAAAAGCATAGTTAAGGTTTCACTTTGAAAATAATTGGTGATAGAGGTAGTAACCCATTAACTTATCTGCAGATATGACTTTCCTTTAATTTTCAATGTGGGATTAGGTTTGCACCTAACAATAATCCCCTCAAACACAAGTCCATTGGGCCTCCCCTCCAACAATAGTCCTGATTCAACCTTATTCAGTACCGTCGAAAACTCAGAACTCCCGACCTGACCAGCGGCACATCAGGGAGACTTTTGGTACAAAGCTTCAGGATCGACTCATAGTTCGCTGAAGTCAAACTGAGGGCTCATGCTCCACTACGCCATCACGTTGTGTGTAACACATCCGGGCTACAACCGTAACTCTGATACCACTTGTTATGATCATACTTTAGCCCAACAACATGTCCAACAAAATAAGCCCAATTGACGTTCCACTATAAAGCTAAATGGTGATAAAGACAGTAGCTAATGAACTTATATGCATATATTACTTTCTTTTAATTTCTGATGTGGGATTGGGTATGCACCTTAATCACTTGTAAGTGTTTTAAAAATGTTTAATATATGTTTTGCTCAGGATGATTGTTTATATAATTAAAGTGAGAAATGCATGTTTGGTTAGAGATAAATTTGAACAACTTTATGAATGTTATTATTTAATTTTAATTTTAATATACATAGCAAAAAGTTAATTAAATTCAAATATTGGTACCAACTACTAAGTACTGTAAACCAGTGAATCTAGTAGGACAAATGCAACATGCCACGATTACAGAAAAATATTTTTATTGTTGAAAATATGGTTGGAAAATGAGAATTTGGGTCAAAGATTCTTCTTATTTGTGGGATTGAAGCATTCCACTATTCCCAAGTTACCTTTCACATCCGTCACCATATATAACTGATTTTGTTGACCATTTTTCACCAACGTCAAGGCACTAAATCCATTTGACCGGTTACTACATTGTACTTAAATATTAAATGTAACAAGTACATATGTATGTGACATTAATGAATCGAAGTTTTGTACGTGACATTAATGATTTATGGGGTGCTTAGGATTGCATTTTAAGATATTAGTGTATGATGATTTATGCGTTTGCAGAATACAATAATCGAAAGAAGAAAATAGTTTATCCCGAAAATAATTATATGCGTTTTACAATAGAGAAAATGTAGTTTTGAAAAAGACTAGCTAGTAATTGATACCTTACTTTTTCAAAACTCGGCTTTAAAAATGTAATTTTGTTTTGAAGACACCTGATTATGGATTTTCATAGCTTTTACTTTAGAAAACCTATATTGGAATTGACTTTAACAAGCATGAAGTCTCAAATCAGCAATTAATTTTTATTTTAGATATTATAATGTATAATGTATATACTATTTAAAATACTGGTCAAAGTAATAAAGCATTATTCCAAATGACAAAGTGACAAACAAAACAAGCTACCAATGCATGGTTGTACCACATGCCTTAAATATTGTACAATACGAAGCTCACAATTTTAAATAGCCGCCAACAAGCTTAACTTATGGTAAATGGTAATGTAGTCACCTTCCATTACTAATAAAAAGTCAAATTCATACAACTTCATACCTCGTAAAATCAAAAACATTTCAAACAAAAGAGTAAAGACACCTCATCACAACCTCACACCCAATGGCCCATCCAAGGGCAAAAACGTCATTAACCACTAACGGCGGGTGAAAAAAACCACCACTGCCCTTAAAACACAATCACAACTTACCAAACTTACTACTATGGGTAACCCTAAAATAACAAAATGACTAAAAAGACCTTTTCAAAACAAGCCTCTAGTCATTGTAGTACCTATTGTAGTAGCTAAAAAGTTACAATAGACCAATAGTGAATACTAGGAGACACACTAAAACCTACCACCCCTAACCAAGGGTAAAAATGTCTTTTTCATCGAAATTGGGCACCAGCAAAAGTCTGCCCAAAAGACCATCCAGCAGGAACAATATTGTTGGAGACCACAGTTCTACCATCACTTGTAGTAACCTTAAAAGACAAAGATTGACCATTTAGATAAGTGTTGGATTGCCAATTTTGCCCCCAATTTCTAGACATTTGTTGCCATCCAGTCCTTGAACCTTTAATGGCAACTGAATGCACATCACCAGCACCTCCCACATTTGTAATTAGTACCAAATTAAAGTAGGAATGACCATTAATTTGGAACCTAATTCCACCCCTTCTCACACATGATACCCTACAAAAACATAACAAAAATTTAAATAAATAGTTAAGGTTTAACGAAATTTACCAAAATACCCTTCAAGCAAATAAAGCCAAAACAAAAGTACTATTTTCTGAAAATTATTTTGTTCAATAAAATAACTAAACTACCCTAGAAAATATCATGTTTGAGTGCAATTACAAAAATACCCTTAAACCTAATAAAGTTATTTAAAATGAATAGTTTACCCTTGCTGGGGTGAGGGTGTTTTTGTAAATTCTCACCTTCTGTAAGCAACAGGTACAATTCCAGCTTTGTATTGAGCAATGTGTTGAAATACAGGCTGAGAGAGATCAAAATGGTGATTTGGGGGGTTGCACCAACCACCGTTGTTGCTAGGTAAGGCGGTGTTTGGTGGGCAGAAGTTGGTGGCAGTGATCAAAATGGAGCCCGGTAAACACCATTTACCATCATTAACACATTTAATTTCATAACAAGAACCACAACTTAAACCATTGTTAAACAGAGCAGTACTTAGTGCTGCTGTGTTTGTACCATACCCTTGACTATACAAATTTCCATACCCGCATGCTCCACCTGTTCATTTATAAAGAATACTTTAATAACAATAATAACAATAATCTAAAATGTTCACATATATATCAAATCAATTTTACAAGTCAGATAAGTGTAAATTAATTTACTTTACCACAAAAATAACAAAATGACATTTTTTCGACACGTACCCATAGTGCCGGAAGCATCACCACCGCCGTAGAAGGTGGCGTGAGCATTGACCCAACCGCCGTCACCGTTGACGGAGGAAGCTAAAGAGAGAAAACCCACAACAAAAAACCCTAAAATAGCCATGGATTTCATTTTTGATTTCAAGGAGAATGTGAGTGAGCGAGTGGGTGAAAGGTGGCTTATGAAACAATTGGCGAAAGTATGAAGCATATATATAGGAGTGTTTGTAGGGTAAAAGTGTACCCCACTTAGGAAAAATATTCAAAATTATGTCGCGGGCTGTCTGTATAATATTTCCGTAAGTAAATAGTATTCAATAAATGTATGTATGTGGTACTAAAATTCTATTTTGAAATTTTGTGTAACATAATTTACATTTACATGTATTATAATTATAATTAAAATTATAATCGTTATGTTATATTTTGATATAATAAATCAATTAGATTAAATTTTTGAACATTATAATCCTCTGACTAAACAAAAAAAAAGGGGGGGATTAACATCTATGTAGTTGACGACACAAGTGTTACATGTAGTTGAAGACATGGTTTTAAATAAAATTTACATTTTCATCCCTTAAAGTTTATCTATATTACAAGATTGGTTCTTCAACTTGCCCTAACTGCACGTAAGATCCATGATGTCCACTATTTTTTAATGAATGTTAATTTAGTCAAAAAGAAAGAAAAAAGAAGTATACAGTAGAATTCAATTTTAAATGTTTGGTGAGAATTGGGTCGATTGGAGGTTGAGTAAACAGTCAAAAACTAACTGACACAGTTGAAGGGTTGTTGTTTGATTTTGTGTAATTAATTATTTGGGCCACTCTCTGGCTTTTACTTTATGGCGCCATTCTAACAAGGCGCAACCCGTGCTAAAAATTCTTTACTTTAATGCGGAACCATATAGTTCTGAGTACTACTACTTTTATATCAATAATATATACTTCTGTATATATGATGATATAATAAATAATTAATATAAAACATTACAATAATCGTGAGAAAAAAAGTTGAATTGTAGTGTGAAGTAAGGTAGGTGAAGTATGTATATATATAGGAGTTATGATTGTAAAAAACTGAGTAATTTTTTTTTTTGAAAAAAACGGGTATATATCCGTTGAAAATCGAATATATATTTTTTAATTTTTTTTTTTTATAAATCACTAGCTATATTTTAAAAACATTTAAATTAAGGTGAGGTCATCCGAACCCCAAACTCTTTCGTCGCCAAACTGACGTATCGATCATGCCAACAGTGTCGGTTGGTCGACACTCGTTGGTGTCAAATCAACGAAGACCATTTGCAGTGATCCGATGACCAACATATAGAAAATATCTTGTACAATGGAAAAACATTTCATGCACATTTGAACCAAAATATAAATTAATTTAGCATTCTTTGATACAAAATTTTCTAAAATACACAGATTAAACCAAAGTGCGTGTTAATTTGATCGCTAACTTCAGGAAGATAATAAAAAAAACAGAAAATTTTACATTCTTTAGAAATGTGAATTGTTTGTTTTCAAGTAACAACATTCTTTTAGTAATATTAATTAGAATCGAAATTACTCTAGTTCAATCCATAACTATATGTCTATTCTTAGTTAGCTTCAATGTCTAGTTAAGCTTTTTAAATTTCTCACTTGCTATTTTGGATTTTGGATTGTCACAAGATCAGTGTCAATTAAGAAAAAAATTACTGGGTAAAGATAAAATATTATTAGAAGATAATGACATTTTTTTAAAACTATATAGGGTGGAGATCAAGAGGGAACTAAAAAATGGGGGAAGGAGGGAAACTATTCCTAGTCATACATTCTGATCAACTCAAAAGTCAACGCGGTGGCAAAATTGTAAATAACTCAAAAAATTTTCAGAATATTAATATTCATTTGGAAATAATGTTAATCAAAATTACAATTTAATATTTTTAAACATTCTTTTACGATAAATATTAACTAATATAAATTATTATACACTGATAAATGTTAAGTTATCTCGTTCAACAATGTATAAAAACATATATAAGATATGGCGAGGTTCAAAAGAGAATGACAAAAGTATTGAGAATAAGAGAACCAATAGAAATGCGCCACGTGTCACAAAATCCACTTTCCCACATCTTTTTAAAAACTAAATATCTCACAAACGACAAGTCAAAAAATTATAAAAATTGCACCATAAAATTCAGCGTTTTCTCCTCTTCGATTTAAAATCTCACAAACTATACTTTCGAAGAGTTTTTTTTTTTTCATTTTTTGGTGGGTTTTACAAATTAGTAACACATGTGTTAGTATTGCGTTTAGGGTTTAGGGTTTGGGATTTAGGATTTCGGGTGACATCTTAAGTATAGCTTGTGGGATCTTAAATCGAAGAGGAGAAAACACTAAATTTTATGGTGCAACTTTTATAATTTTTCGACTTGTCGTATGGGAAATGGGTATTTGATGAAAATGAGTGGTTAAGATTGATTCCCCTATTCTCACACAAAGTTGTTATACTCATTTAAACCCTACTCATATAAGATAATATTCATCATAAATTATTATTTATAAATATTAATTGTAATTTTGATCAACATTCAATCCAAATGAATGTTAATGTTCTAATTTTTTTTTTTGTGAAATTCGATGGTTAATGACGACTATAGTTAAATTAATTACTTGTTTGAAATTCATTTAATTTTATTGTATTCATTGGTGAATCAAATTTTCACAAAAACTCAAAAGTTATATTCAAATTTCTTAATATTTGATGAATATGAATTATGACGAATTGAAGATATGTATGAATGCCTTTGATGAATTTAAAATTTATAATGTTTTGATTGATTTATATATTTTAATTTTGAATTTTAAAAAAATTTGATGAAATGGGTATTGTATATGAGTTGGAGAAGATACAAGGAAATATGTGGTTGAGGTTTGCTTCCCTCCTTCCCTCAAATTTAAAGTTTCTCTCTTGATCCTTCCCCTATATATATATATATATATATATATATATATATATATATATATATATATATATATATATATATATATATATATACAACACTAAAGAAGTATAAAAAAAAGCTCAAGAATTTACCACGTAAGAACAAATAACACGTGTCAACATCTTAATTTTGTTAACAAATTATTTAATTAATACTATATTATTATTTAATTATTTTTTAATATTTAACAATTAATAAATATAAATACTAATATGCAAAGAAGGAGTCCTATATGAAAACAAACTCCTATAAATTATTTAATTAATATTATTATTTTATTATTAATAATAATTAATTAAAAATAAAATACCATTAAACAATTTGACATATATTTAATTACGATCTTATATTTAGTGTAATGACATGGACTTTGTTTATAATATTTATTATATTACAATGAACATCTCACAATGTAATAATAGTATGTACTAATCGCTTAGTAATTAATTTATTTGATTAAATTAATAGGAATAAAATTGTACGTTTTAAATTGTCGTGCATCGCACGGGCTTAAAACTACAATTATAAATATGGATATATTTATAATTTATTTTATTTTAATTTATGTTTAATTTATTTATTTAATTATTTTATAAATATGTTTAATAAAAATATGTTTAGGAATAATTTATTTAATTATTTTATAATAATTAATAAATAATAAATATAAATGCTGCATATATTATAATAATATGGAAAGATGAGTCACATAGGAAAACAAAGCCCTATAAATTATTTAATTAATATTATTTTATAAAATATGTACTACAACTATCATTTAATCACGTAATATCTAAAATAATTTTAATAAATTACCGTGCATTGTACGAGTCTTCCACCTAATATATATATATAATATATATATATATATATATAAATTAAGTATTTATTTTGAGACGTAAGAAGTATATCACCATCGTCATCCAAACTATTTACAATTCTTACTTACTAATATTATTAAAGTTTAAATTTATTCGCGACCAATACTTGAAAAATAGAAACATTAATTAGAGAAATGTCAAACTGAATAAAATTCTAATGTAAGCGTAATGTTATTTTTTTATTAATATTTTATAAATGAAATATAAGAGGTGGGTTCAATGTAGAATGTTAAAAAGGTAAAGAATGAGAAATCCAATAGGATTGTTCATATTTCTTTAAAACCAAATTTCCACTCGTATCTTTAAAATCAAATATCTCACAAACAGCATAGACAAAAATTATAAAAATTACATATTCGAAATCAGCGTCTTTTTCTCTTCGATTAGAGATCCCACAAGCTATATTTTTGACAAAAAAAATTTATTTTTATTTTTATTGGGTCGTAGAAAATGTGACTTATATAATCACATGTGATTTTATATATAATCACATGTGATTTATGAGTAAATATAACTGGTACACGACTATTTATCAATTGTGGATGTTAACTCACACATGATTAAAACTTATTATTCATTCATATAAACACATATAAATAAGATGTTAGGAATTGCATTCGTTTACGATCAAAATCACATGTGATTATTGATTTTAGGTTTAATCACATGTGTTTTTCAAATGAATTATGTGATAATAATTGATAATTCAAATGTGATTTCACATTTATATTTATTTACATATATAATTATAGAGTAGGGTTCAAATGAGTACAACAACTTTGTGTGTATATAGGTAAATCAATATCAACCACTCATTTTCATCAAATACCCATTTCCCCATATTTTTAGAAAGTAAATATCTCACAAACGACAAGTCGAAAAATTATAAAAATTGCACTATAAAATTCAGCGTTTTCTCCTCTTCGATTTAAGATCTCACAAGCTATACTTTCGACGAGTTTTTTTTTTTTTTCATTTTTTGGTGGGTTTTACAAATTAGTAACACATGTGTTACTCTTAGTTGTACATTTAATTTGCGGTTAGGGTTAAGGTTAGGGTTAAGGTTAGGGTTTAGGGTTTAGGGTTTAGGGTTTAGGATTAAGGGTTTAGCATGGTTTAGGGTTTAGCATGGTTTAGGATTTAGGATTAAGTATGATTTAGGGTTTAGGGGTTAGGGTTTAGGGTTTAGGGTTTAGGGTTTCGGGTTTAAATTGCAACACTAACACATGTGTTAATAATTTGTAAACCCACCAAAAAATGAAAAATAAAACTCGTCGAAAGTATAGCTTGTGAGATGTTAAATCGAAGTGGAGAAAATTTATAGTGCAATTTTCATAATTTTTCGACTTGTCATTTGTGAGATATTCCGTTTTTTAAAAAATGGTGGAAAGTGAGTTTTGTGACACGTTGCGCATTTTTATTGGTTCCATATTCTCAACACTTTTGTATTTCTCATTTGAACATCACACTATAATTATAAGCAATTATTTAAAATTCATATTTATTTACACTTTATTCACATGTAATTACTAATTTAATGTTTAATCAAATGTGATTATAACTAATTTTTTTTCTGAAGATTTATTAAACTATCAAATAAATTATTTTTATGTGATTTTAAACTTATAATTTATAAATTTGATTATTCACATGTGATGTATATAATGATTTAAAACTTATAATTTGATTGTAAATATATTCTAATGTGAGTGTTAAATCACATGTGATTTATTATTACGAATTTCACATACATATTAGAACGAAAAAAAAAGTTCATCGAAAGTATGTCATGTGATATCTCTAATTAAAGATAAAAAGACGCTGATTTTAACGGTTTAATTTTTATAATTTATGAATATACGGTTTGTGAGATATTTAGATTTAGAAAAAAAAGAGATGAAAATGTATAATTAGAATGGAGAATCTTGTTAATTTCTTCATTTTATATTTTTTTATCATTTTAAATTGAACTTTCCTCTGACACATAGAAGGGAGTTGAAAACGGAAGGTTTTTTGGATGGTTGTGAAGCGGGAAATCTGTTATAAATATTTGGTGGGTCCCCTTCAAGTACTATACCCACATGTGAATTCAACGACTTATTAACCACCGTTTGCCGCATCTGCCCCGGTTTACTTTCGTTTTTGTATTTTGAACCCAAAAAAATACGAAGAAGTAAATAAATAAAAATCGGTTTGAAATCTGAGAGTCAGGTATCTTCCGTAGCGCATCCAGAAAATCACATTATATTGGGGCAAAACTATTACCTTAAAAAAGATAAACATGTAATTATTAATTAACACTATATCATGGAAAAAATTATTAGAAAGTTCATAATATATAAAAAAATGGGCCATTTTAATGTTTTTCTATACAAGTTTTTTTATCTTTGGGGTCTTTATAATATTATACAAAATTTTCATCTTTGCGGGTCTTTATAATATTTGGGCTAAAATTATGATAAACATATATACATAATTTCATTACTATGTCCATTTGAGTGGGGCCAGTCACTCCAATGTATTGCATCCGTCTATGGGTATCTTAGAGGGTGAATGAGAGTTAAACAATCTAATACTTTGATATTTTTTTTTCTAATCTACGGTCTAGATTCACTGTATCATAAACATATTGGATCATAAACGTACATTGCATCATAATAACACTGCTTATTACCCTTAAAAGTTTTGTCGGAAATATAAATTTCAATTGCATTCAACCCCGTCAAACTGAATCCATAAAACTCCCGCTCACATTCATATATTATAAAATGAGTAAAGACTTTTCTATTTTGTAACAACACAATGAAATTACAGAACTCATTGTAAACACATAGACATAAGTTTTCAACTCCTCTACTAAAGTATCAAATCATAATTTGACTTTGATTATTTATTATATATTCTAGGTTAATAGCCATTTTTTATTAGACTGTGTTATTAATCCACCTTCCCTTAGTATATAAAGAACAAAAGTTATCTTAACCATTAAATCAAGTTTGTAAAATTAACGTCCCATATATCAATAAAGCCATAAAGGTCATGTCCATTGGATCTGGAAACCAATATTTGCTAGCTAGATAACATAAACATAAACCAAGTGATAGAAACAAGATCGATATTGATTATTGAGTTTTGTTATCGAATAGTATGGATGTTATTCGGTTAAATTATTCAAGTTTCAGAATATTCGAATTTTCAAGTAGATTATTTTATCCGTAATGCAATTCAAATTATAAGGTCGGATTACTCGAGTGCGGGACAAATTTGTGTAATATGTTAATATCTTAAGTTTTTGCATATTGAACAAAACTTAAACTTTACAAAGTAACACTAATCACTTCGTATAAATCACTATTCGTATAAATCACTCTAAGTAATGTATATGCATATCATATATAGATAGATTTCATATACTTCATAAAAAACTTAAACATATAGATATATTCGTATAAAAAGATACATTTTGCAGTGTATTTGAGTTATTTAAATTCTAAAATATCTATTTGTAACCCGATTCAAATAAGATTTGGGTTATTCGAATTCGGATTATTCGGATTCGGGTGATCGAATAAACTTCAAATTCAGGTTATTCATTTTCGGGCTCGGGTGAGTTATTCAGGTGCAGGTATTTATGATACCCCTATCATCAACAACCCTAATGGTACATAATGTGTTGAAAACCGGTTCAACCGGTCCGGTCTGAACGGCTGAACTGAGAAAATCAAAGTTTCGGTCCATTTAAAACCGGTTTTAAGCCATTATTGGAAATCAGTTGAACTTCCCGATTGAACCAGTTGAACCGGGTTGAACCGGGAATCGGACCAGGTTTTGAACCGGCTTACACTTCTTCTTTTTTCGTTCTAATGTTTTATTTATTTATTTATTTATTATAAGATTTTAAGAACAATACACATTTTAAATCACATATGTAGTCAAAAAGGTCAAAAACTAAACTTTTTGTATATAATTTATCAAATTGATTGAGCTGACGGTCCAACCGTTTCAACTTAAAAATCTGTTTTCAAAACATTAACTTTAACAACTAATCACCACTTGTAAAATTTCTCTAATCGTAAATGTACAACTGACTATGTGCATAAAAATCATCATTCAAGACAAATTCAACATGAGTGCCATTTTTATTAATTGTTTATTAACGGGTAGCTAGAGTATAAATCGACAATGTTTACAAACTATAAATTTAATGCTTTTTTTACCTTTGACTTTTGACTGGTCAAAATAAGTCAATTAACATCTACATATGAATTAGACAATAATTATTCATCAGACTTAGTGACAACAATGTTAGAGAGTTGACTAGCACGATCGTCCTAAACTCTTAAAAAGAGTGTCATGTTGGAACATGATTTGTGACAACAGATTTAGCTTGTAATAGTATTTTTGATAATTGTAATCAAGTTTGTAAATTGGTTTTGAATTGTAATGAAAAATATTGGTTGGTAAACATTTTAGAGTTAAATGTGAAATGCTGAAAAATGTTGACCAAGTTTGATCAGAGAGCTGCGATGCGAACCGAGTGAGTTCGCAGGGCAGATCTGCGAAGCGAGTCGAGTCGACTCGATGGGCCAAGCTGGGCTGCGAACTGAGTCGGTCCGCATAGCCCAGAACCTGCGAACCGAGATGGGTTTATATACAAATTAGGTTTTAAACCTAAATTTTTTTTGCCATAATACCCGAACGAATTTCTTTGTATTTCCAGAGCTTTCAAGACATTCTAACAACTAGGTATTGATTGATTAACACCCGTTCTAATCAATACAAAGCATATTAGTAATCGAACTCGCTAATTAATCGCGAAACAAACCGTTTACAATCCGTAAACTAGTATTAAGGGATTCCGCACCTTAATACCTTAGGTAACCACATTATCGATCCTAATATATATGGACTTACAATTGGTATCAGAGCCTACGGCTAGATACGCGTAGGTTCGAGGTTATTCGGGATAATAACGGTTGATTTAGGATTGTTTTTACGTGCATTAGTGCGTATTTGCGACCAAAATCAGTCTCTGGAAGCTTTTAGGTTCGTTTACGTTTGAAATCTTAGGGTTTAGACGTTCAAAAATCTAAAATTTTCGTTTTTGGGGTTTTCAGCCGATTCTGCGAACTGAGTTGCGAAGCGAAGTAAAGTTGTGAAGCGAAGTAAAGTTGCGAACCGAACTGAGAATTGCAAACCAAACTGAGTTTGGCGAACTGAGATTTGCGAACTGAGTTGAGTCCTGCGAACTGACTTCTTGCGAACTGAGTTCCTGTGAACTGAACCTTCTGACTTTTTGTGATTTTTTTAATTTCTGAGATTTGCAAAGATGACTGGCTTAAGTAGAATGATTGAGATGGAACACGAGGTCGGAAAGTCTAATGTTCCACCTAAATTGCTCCGACTTGAAGACTACTATGGATGGAAGGACAGGTTTGAATTCTACTGTCGCTTCCATGATCTGTCAATCTGGATGTGCATTAAGGATGACGAAGTTTTAAGAAGTCTCAGTTCAAGAATTATAATCTTTATAGAAAATTTAATAGAGAGTCTGGCTCTCAGCCACATGGATAGTTCAATGTGCTCATCGGCGCCTGACCCCAACATTTCCCACTTGTCCGACTGTTGCTGAGCAGTTTTTGGATATCAAACGGACCTCCCCGGATATACTGCACCTACAGCGGTTGTTGAGAATGTAACTTTGGCCATCCCTTATAACCGGATGAGTGATCAACAGAAAAGGGATATGAAATTGAGAATAAGTCTCATTCTTCAATAAAGACGAGTCTTCCAAAAGAGATCAATCATCAGTTAAAGTCTTTTCATATAGCTAGAGAGCTCTGGGTAGCTCTTGAGAAAAGATGTGAGGGAAGTCCACAAGTTAAGGCTGGCAAGAAGAATCTCCTAAAGAAGCAGTTTATTGTGTTTAAAACTTTGAGATGAGAAGATCTTGATGCTTACACCACTAAGTACTACCATCTTTTGAGTGAGCTAGATGACCATGAGATTGTCTATACTGATACGGAGAAAACCGACAAGTTTATTGAGGGTTTGCCTCCGAAATGGGAAATGCACGGAGTTATGCTCAAAGATAATGATGAACGTTATGCCACAATGACTTTGGAGCAGGCTATTGATAAGCTCCGTGGATATGATTTCACAAAGAAAACGAAAGATACAGATTCTGATCAGGTACAGGATCCTGGGCTATATAATGGAAAATCAACTCTCTCGAATGCATCATCCAGTTCGACCACTGCTTTACTAGTCGGTGATACTTGAGAAACTGGTGAATTGATATATGAGGATTTGTGCTTTATAACTTCATCTGGAAGTGAAACAAAAGGCAAAACTACTGGGAAGTCAACTCAGGAGCATCATAAGATGCCTATGAGTGTGAAATCTGCTGAACAGCAACTGTCTGTTCTTGCTTCTTTTGTTGCTTCATATGAGAACTACATTCAGGGAAAGATCAATGATCCAACTAAGTTTGATGAGGATTATGATCAAATCGACCCTAATGATTTGGAGGAAATGGATCTCCAGTGGCAACTTGCTATGGTGTCAAGGAGAGTGAAGAATTTCCTCAAGCGTACAAGTAGGAAGATAGTGGGAAATAAGCCGGGTTTGACAAATCTTAAGTGAAGTGTTATAACAGTCAAACATATGGACACTTTGCTAGGGAATGTCAAAGACCTAAAACTGAGCAATCTGCAAATCCCGGAAAGCAAGGTGCAACCTTAGCTTCAAAAGCTTTGGTGGTTCAGCAACTGGATGGGTCTTATGATTGGAGTGCTTTGTCTGAAGAAGCACTCATGGCTGAGATAGAAGATCAAGATAAGATTGCTGAAACTACATCCTACATGCCAACTGCGGAGGAGTATCAAGTGAAGGTACCGGAAACAAAGGTACCAGCAGTTGCGGATGATGTGCTGGATATGGATCAACTGCAAATCTATGTCCTGAAGACTTCGTGGCTCAAATGGCTGAACTACAAACCGATAAAAAACGGGTATGTCTTGATGATCTCACTCTTATTGATGTATGTCAATTAGTTTCTAGTTTGCAGTCCAAGTTAATGTATTTGCAGAATCACATAGGGCTTTGACATCTGACTAGAACTAGCTAAAAGTGATGTACGTAGGTTAAGTGAGGATAAGCTAGACCTGAAAGAAAAGATTAAGTCTAATATGGCGGATAAGACTGCTCTTAGAAACACTATTAATGAACAATCTATTACTATAGATGGGATGTATTTGAACTTAAGAGACTTAAATCAAAATATTTCTAGCAAAGACAAAGAGTTGGCTGAGTCTAAGTTAAGGTTAGTTGAGATGAATCGTAAGTTTGAAAGTTATAGAACATCTTATTTGACTTTAGATCATATTATTGGTTCTCAACGTAGTGTAAAGGATGTGACTGGTTTGGGTTATAACGAAGTTCCCCCTCCTTTTAGTTCAAATTACACTAATACTTCAATAGACTTAGAGATGACTGATGTGCCCGTTAATTCTGAAAATAACCTAAATAATAAGTCAGAGGTATTTGAGACAGAAAAGCGTGTTATTAAGGATCCACCATCTAACGAGTGTAAAATTGAATTAGATGCTAGGATAATTAAAGAACAGGAGAGTAAGCCTTTAGTGTCTCAGGAACATACTGACATTGAAAAGGCAAAAGAGGTTAAGTCTAGGAAGCAAATGTCGTGCTTCAAATGCCACAAAAAAGGGCACGTGGCTTCTTGTTGTCCTAATAAGAAGTCAGAAGCAATGCATAGACTGGTAAACAGAGACATGTCACCGGTTGCTTCTAAGATAAATGTAGACATGTCGAGTTCTAAACCTGGGTTGGGTAGTAAACCAATGACTAAACCTGTAAACATTTTGAAAAGGGAAGGAACACACAGTGTTTCTCCACCTAAACCTAAACGGATTTTAACTCAAAATGATAATTCTTTCAATTAACCTAGAGATAAAACACCGTCGAGATTTAGGACCACTAGTAGAAACCATAGTCATTATGAGATGGGTACTACTTCACGTACACATGGGATTAATTACGGGTATAACTATAATCGTAACCAAGGACAAAAATCCCAAGGTTATGTGTCAGGGAGGTTTGCATCTCATTCACCTCATAGACCCAAGACCACTGATCATCAACAAGCACAAACTTCTTCGAAAGTAATCAAGGCTCCTGATGGGAAACATGGTTACTTTAAAGAAGTAAAGTTTGTTGATGATGAGGGACAAACCAAGACCGCTATGGCTTGGGTCCCTCTTGATAACTAATTGTGTACAACTGTCATGTGCAGGGGCAGACTGTGAACGAGGATAGTTGGTGGTACGTAGATAGTGGATGCTCAAGACACATGACAGGAGATAGAAGTCTACTGAGAGACTTCAAAGGAGGATTGAAACAACAAGTGAATTTCGCTGGAGATAAAGGAGGAGTGATTACCGGAAAAGGAAAAGTTTCTAACGGAACTTTGACTCTTGAGAATGTGAACTATGTTGAACGACTGGTTCACAATCTAGTGAGTGTTTCCAAAGTCTGTGATAAAGGCCACCCAGTTCATTTCAATGAAAAAGAGGCCTTAGTCCTGAAGCTGGGTTTTGTTATTCCCGAAGAATGGATATTGATGAGGGCTTCAAGGAAGAAGAACATTCATGCCATCAACATGGGTGCTCCTGCCTCTTCAATGGCGTCGGCATGCTTGTTATCCATGGCTTCAGAAGCAGATTCTATCTTATGGCATAGGAGGATGGCACACTTGAACTTTCGAAAGATGAACTATATAACCAAGAATGGGTTAGTTTTGGGTGTACCACAAAAGAGCTTTGCATTTGAGGACAGGTGTGTTCCTTGTATGAAAGGAAAACAACACAAGAAACCACACAAGTCTAAAAGTGTAAACTCTATCTCCTTGCCATTTGAGTTGCTACATATGGATCTCTTCTGCCCCATAAGCAAGGGAAGAATAGGTGGCAATTGGTACTGTTTGGTTGTCACCGATGACTACTCTAGATTCTCATGGGTATTCTTTTTGGGATCTAAGGATGAAACTCCAGGAATTCTTATGGAGTTCTTAGATTTAGTAGAGAATGTCTATAAAACGAGAGTAAAGAGGATTCGTAGTGACAACGGAACTGAATTTAAAAACACGACACTTAATGTCTATTGCCTAAGCAAAGTAATTCAACATCAATTCAGTGCTCCTTATGAACCACAACAAAATGGTGTTGCTGTAAGGAAGAATAGGACATTGATCGAAGCTGCTAGAACAATGCTTGCAGATTCAAAGCTTCCAGTCTTCTTTTGGGCAGAAGCAGTGAATACAGCATGTCATGTTCTAAATAGGGTCTTAACTGTTATAAAGCATAACAAGACTTGTTATGAACTTTTGAACAAAAGGACACCTAATTTGAAGGGATTTGAACCCTTCGGTGTGTCGTGTACACTTTTGAAGACTAGTCATCAACCGAAGTTTGGTGAGAAGGCTGACGAATGATATTTCCTAGGTTATGTTCCTAATTCACAAAACAAGAGAGTATTCAACAAAGTCACGGGGCGTGTGGAGATTGTTTACAACATTGAAGTTACAAGATACACACATGACTCACATAAGGGATTAGATTGGCAATTTGATTATTCAGATCTCTTTAAGTCATTTAAAGTTCCCATCAGTGACTACACGGTTGATCCAGAAGTTACTGAATATTTATTGTCGGGTGATGGAGATATTGGCCTTACACCAACATCGAATGTTCCAAGGTCTCATTACAGGACCTCTAATTCTGATGAACCATCTGCTAGTGGATCTCAAAAACCTTCATTAGACAAACTTCAAGAGGACAAGGAGCTGTCAGAAGTTGAAAGAGAGTGATGGACACTATCTTTACTCCTACAAGACAATTAAGGGAACGAATTACTTCCGATAACTTGGATAGTTCTGATGAGGAATTGGTTGAATTGGAGGATATTGGCACTAATCTAGATGATGATATTCCACTTGAACCAATAACTGCAACACGTACTTGTAAAAATCATCCGGTTCAAAATATTATAGGTGATCCAAACGCACCTGTTCAAACGAGAGCTAATACTTCATCTGAGTACTCAAGCTTGTATGTTTTCAAACTTGAATCGGGAGAGATTCATCAGTGCATGTACTCTTGCTTTATCTCTCAAGAAGAGCCGAAAAATGTTCAAATGGCTTTGAAAGATAGCTCATGGGTAGAAGCAATGCAAGAGGAATTATCTCAATTCAAGAAACTGCAAGTGTGGGAGTTGGTTGACCTTCCAAAGGGTGAATATACAATTGGAACTAGATGGGTGTTTAAGTGCAAGAGAGACGATCGGGGAATCGTGACTCGCAATAAAGCTCGTCTGGTTGTTCGAGGTTTCAATCAACAGGAAGGGATTGATTACAATGAAGTGTTTGCACCAGTGGCTAGGCTTGAAGCAATTAGGCTTTTCTTGGAATTTGCGGCATCTAAACAAATGAAAGTTTTTCAGCTAGATGTTAAGTGTGCCTTTTTGTATGGGGAAGTCAAAGAAATGGTGTATGTTTCTCAACCACCCGATTTTACTGATCTCAATTATCCCGATAGAGTATATCGTCTCGATAAGGCTCTGTATGGATTACATCAAGCACCGAGAGCGTGGTATGAAACACTATCAACTTATCTTCTTGAGAATGGTTTTACAAAAGGAAGAATAGATAGTACACTTTTTGTGAAATGGAAAAAGAAAGACTTTCTATTTGTTCAAGTATATGTGGATGACATCATTTTTTGGTCATCTGACGAAAAGATGTGTAGTGAATTTGAACAAGTTATGAAGAACAAGTTTGAGATGTCTGCTATGGGAGAACTTACATTTTTCTTAGGATTGCAAGTTGATCAAAAGAAAGATGGGTATTTCATTCATCAAACAAAGTATACAAATGAGTTACTAGAACGATTCAAGATGGATGAAGCTAGAATTTACCACACTCCTATTCCGGAAGCTCATGGACTTGGTCCCGATACATCGAGTGATAAAGATGTGGATCCTACTCTTTATAGGGCCATGATCGGATCACTAATGTATCTTACTGCATCGAGGCCCGATATAATGTTTGCAGTTTGTGTCTGCGCAAGATATCAGGCTAACCCTAAAGAGTCTCACATGCAAGCAGTTAAACGAATTTTTCGTTACCTCAAAGGGAAGCCGAAGCTGGGACTTTGGTATCCCACTGATGGAGACTTGGATTTCGTTGCTTACACGGATTCTGATTATGGAGGTTGCAATCAGAATAGAAAGTCGACTATTGGTGGATGTCAATTCTTAGGAGGTAGACTTGTGTCCTGGCAGTGCAAGAAGCAAACCTCAGTCGCCATTTCTACATGTGAAGCTGAGTATGTTGCACCTGGCAGCTGTTGTTCTCAAGTATTATGGATACAACAACAACTGCGAGACTATGGATTAAATTTTACAAACACTCCGATGATGATTGACAATGAATCCACCATTTTAATCACAAACAATCCGGTGAAGCACAGCAAGACGAAGCACATTGATATTCGTCATCATTTCATTAGAGATTGTGCTGAGAAAAAGCTTATACAGTTAGTCAAAGTACCCTCAACTGATAACTTGGGAGACTTGTACACTAAAGCTTTTGATAGGGCGCGTTTTGAGACATAGGTTCAATTGAATGGAATGAGGAATCCGGAGTAACTCGTCTTCCAAAGGAGTATGTAATAGTTAGTAGTAAGTTTTATTTTTATGTCTTATATTAAAATAATAATAATAATAATAATAATAATAATAATAATAATAATAATAATAATAATAATAATAATAATAATAATAATAATAATAATAATAATAATAATAATAATAATAATAAACTTAAGTCCTAAATGCGATATGTTAGTAGATTCCTATAAGTCTCATTAAGATAATGACTTTTAACTAAGACGTTACTTATATTTATCTTATTATACACCTATATCCACTGATTATAACTTGTCTAGTTAGCTTCATCATATGATATACTGAGAGGCAAATTATGCTTAGATTTCCGAGCAGTTAAGAAATTCTAAATTTTCTAGTGTTTTATCTTTTGTGAACTGCTATATGATGTATGACATAAGTCTTAATTGTTGAATGACGGTATTGCCATGCACTGTTATCATAAATTTTCTTTTTAAAAAAACAAAAAAAAAGGGATACAAAGTATCTAAGTTTTAAGTGTATGTTATATGTTTCTAAAGAGCATCATTTAGTTACCTCTACCTTACATATGAAAGATACAAAGTATTTCATGGCAAGTGTATGTTTTATGTTTCTAAAGAACATCATTTAATAACCTCTACCTTACCAATAAAAGATAAAGTGTTATGTGCTTTACTTGATTTCTTCAGTATGTTGTATAGTGGAACACACTAGATTTGGTTCACATTAACAATCAAAGGTTTGCTCAGAAATCCGCGTATAATTTGTTTATGTGGATCATAATACCGGTAATCGTCTTGAACTGTCTATGACATATGAACGTTCACTTTTGTGAATAATAAGTTCTAAATAAATAATAAGTTATTTTTCTTTAAATGTTATATCGTGTGGATAAAGGTAAATAAGATATAATTTTATAAATATAAGTTCATTACTGGTTAAGTTGTAATTTTTCTGGTACTTATTTGCATTTTATGAGGTATGTATACAAACAATCGTCTTAGACTTATTAAAATCTAATAAGTATAGCTTATTCTTACTAGTATGATCCCTAAGTAGATAAACTCTTAATCATTCAAGAATATGTATTTTTAGCTTAGTTAGTTTAATTAGTACATTAGTTTGTTTAGTTTAGCTTATGTTTATTCTTATTTTGTAATTGTTCATTTTATGAATAAATACAGTTTTTATTTTTATAATTTTTATGATGTTATCCTTTGGAATTAAGTTAAACTGCAATTTATCGTTCCGTGTTGAATAAATGTGACAAAAACGCAATGGAAAGTTCAAAATTTTGACTTGTAAAAATATTAAAAAATTCAATTTATATTTAAAGCTAAATTCGCATTTTTGGTCAAAATTGCGAAATTGACCAGTCAAACTTGCGAATCGAGTATGGAATATAAAAGGAACAAGTCAACAAGTCCACATTTCACTTTCCATATTCCCTCTGCAAACTGAAATCCACCTTCTGCGAGACGAACTTTGGCGAAGCAAACCGAGTGTAGATTTCATTTGATTTACGATTATCAAGAACGAGGAACGGTTTTTCACTCCGTAGAACATTTACACCTTTCGATTATGCATCATTTGAAGTAAGTTTCACTCGATTTCACCGTGTAATTTGCGTTTAATCGATAGTTTTATGTTTTCGAATGTTTCGGTTTAGTTTTTCACGGATTTACTACGAATTAGTGAAAGATAAAACATGAAACTCTTAGGAGATGTTAATCGGTGTATAACGAATGTGTTCGATCATTGATTTTGAATTTGAAGTTGGTTCCAGACGCTCCTGCGAACTGAGATTCAATCTCAGTTCGCAGCTAGTCTCTGCGAAGTGAACAGGTTGACTCGTGTTGACCGAAGCGAAACCAAACACTTCGTTGACTCGTGTTGACCAAAGCGAAACCAAACACTCGTTGACTTTCATTAACCGAAGCGAGGTAAACTTAACTCGCAGTCGCTTTTTGCGAAGCGAGTTGAGATGTTTGATCTGCGTTGACCTTTGCGAAGCGAATCCAAATAGTTGACTTTTGTTGAATTTGCGAGGCGAATAAAAATTTTGATTTTTTAACTTGATTTGCGAACTGAACGTTTGACTTAGTCAATATTCAGTTTACGAATTTAAAATTTTAGACTTGTTTTCGATTTGCGAACTTTATGTTTACAAATAAATTACGAGTTGAGACTTGTTAATTATTTGTTATACATTTAGACTTAAGAACTTACGTTTATAAGTTAAATACGTATAATATACGAATTTTGAGTTATAGGTACTTTAAGTAGTTTATAACATATATGTGGAGTTCTGTTCTTACATATCGAAAGATTTCCGACTCATATGTAGTCGTGCGGCGTGTTCCGATTTTCTATCGGCGGTATGATGATTCAGATTCTCTACTATGACTTACAAACTGTATATAATTTAGAGAATATAATTGAAAATTAAGTTTCGTATACTTAATAGTTCAATTAAGTTTAGTAAATTAAGTTATTAATTAATAGTCAACTTGGATGTTTGGTGATCATTTTTGTTCACAATACATAAAAGTTGAAAATTAATTAATTTTCGATAAGTTTTACTATTCTATGATCTAATTGCCATTTGTGTAATTCTTATGATTACAGATATGGCTGCTCGATCTTTCGCTCCTGGTCACAATATATTGGTGAACTTGGATGTGAACGAGCGTGGTGTTGAGCGATTTACTAAGATCCCGACGTATTTAGCACGTTCGAGGATTCGATATGCCATTACATAGTCTCCACCATTGTCTAGCGATCTACTGGATCAGTTTTGGGCAAACATTGAGTATGATGGTGCTGCAAACCCTCCAGTTATTCGTACTAGGGTTAACCAACACCCCGTTGTCTTCTCTGCTGATGATCTGAGATAGATATTGCATCTAGGGGCAGTCGAGCAGGAAGCAGGTCCTACTGTATATTCCATGGACTTCAATGAGGGTGCTTTGGGTAGAATGGGATATTCTGGTCCAAAGAGAGGACGCCAGTTCGTGAAAGCGTTTGTTCTTGGACAATGGAGATTCCTATTCAACATTATTGTTACTATCTTAGGTAACAAGAAAGGAGGTTACGATGAGCTTAGCCCTGAGCTTTTATCTGGCTTACTGTCCCTGGTTTATAACAAACCATACAGTTTCTCTTCAAATATATTCAGCTCATTCATTGATCAGATCACTGGAGCAGTTAGATCAAAGTTTATGATCTATCCGCGATTTTGCATGCTTATCATTCGTCACTGCATTCCTGACTTTCCGAATATTCAACCAGATTTGCATGTAGATCGGATTGGACTGCGAGGTTACAACGCATGTTTTCTTCATTCTTCTAGGCGTCCAGATCAGCTTAAGCCGGAAGCATGTGATCTTTTCGGTCATCTTATTGACGAAAACTACGTCGCTCCACCAAATAACGGGTGAATGGATGCCAGAGCTCAACCTCAACCTCAGCCAGCAGTTGTGGCTCCAAACCCTGAGCCGCAAGAGCTTATCGAGGATGTTTTACATCAGGCTGCTCAACCTGACATTGCTGCTCAAGTTTTGCATGAGGTTCTAGTACAGAATGATGATGCCAATGATCCGATCATAAACGAGATAGATCAATTTCAGGTATTTTTGGTATTATTATCATTCACTTTGAGTGTATTTGATATACTTGCTTATCATCCATTGTAAATCATCATGAATAGGATCATGAAGCTGTAAACCCAGAGGTCATTCGACCTGAGGGTGAACGGGATCAGGGTGGTGCTGGTATGTCTGGTGCTTCTCGCAAGGACGGTGCCACTGCATCCGACTCGGATTCTGATGACACGGATGATGATATTTTGGATCCTATGCTAGAGGAAAGCGTAGGTTAGTGGATGTATCTTCTAATGAAGAGGTTCAACCTCTTGAGACTTCACGCCGTAAGCGTATCAGAACTGCTACTCCACAACTGAAGATTGGCGATTTGTCTCGGCCAGGTAAATTTCTATACTTATGAATATTTACTATGGTGCGAATCCTGTATGAGAAACTGAGATAGATATTTCTATGACAGTCGCTCAGGATAGACAGCCGTCTCAGGCTAGAGCTACAATGCATCGTCCAACTGCTTGGATATCTAAAACCTTGGAGAAGGTTAGAGATATGAGTTTTTTAATGTTGTCATACTTAATCAAAGATTGAGACAGATTCCTCTGTAACTATTACTGATATAAGTTGTCTAATAGGAACCTGCTGTTGATGTTCTTGTTGTTTTTAAGACTACAAAGGCTAGTAATTGTTGCTAGCTTACTTTTGAAAGATGTAGCCACACAGATAGAACAACGAAGTGTTCAATCTGAGACAGCACCTGCTTCACAGCCTTCTACTCCTATTAGAGCTTCTGAGAAGATTTCCAATTTGGAATTTCGAGTTCGGGTTTTGGAAACTTAGAATGCTACTCTTGCAAAGGAACTCACGACTCAAGGCGAAGCTTACACTCACCTGATGAAGTCTCACAAGCTTTCAATTAGAGATGCAGAGGATCAACATAGACAGCTTGATTGATTGGAAAGACTTGTTTCTAATTTGTTGAAGGACAAGCCGTCTCAGGGGGAGATTTTGCTAAATCATGAGACCTGCAAAAAAGATGAACTTCTAAAGAAGAGACGACATGATACAGATGATGATCCCAATGCACAGAAAGATAGAGAGCCGACTGGTCCTTCAACGACTGGTGAGCTAGCTATGATTCAGGGGGAGTCTGCTGGTGCCAGTGGAAGTGGTGCTGGTAATAAAGATGTTGGTGCTAGTAATGTTGGTGAGAAACTGACTAAGTGATAATTTTAGATGTGTATTCTTAGATTGGTTGTAATAATATTTATATCAATGAAAGGCTTACATTAAAAATTATTTGTTTTGTGTTAGTATTATTGGTTATATACATGATTGAAATGATAAAGAAATTCTTAGATGGATTATCTATTTCGATAAAAGAATTTATATTATTTACATTTGATTCATGTCATGTTTATCACTTGTAGATATGAATGTTGAAAGTGACTCTGATACTAAAATTCTTAATGAGGTTGAAGAAGAAATTGATTAGGATCTAGAGGAAGGAGAGTTTGTAACTCCTGAAGATTGGACTTTTATTCCTGATGTTGGGGTAGAAGAAGGTGTAGATCCTGATGCCAATATAGAAGAACACATAGTGAGCCCATCAAAGACAAAAGTTGTTATTCAGGATGAAGATGGAGAAAGAGTTGTTGATTTAGATGAAGATCTAGATGAGTCAACTGATTCTGATTCCGAAGATGACCTTCCTGATAAACTTAAAGATAATCCGATGTTTAGACCTCTGAAGAAAAGGAAAAAGACTGTGATTAGTGAATTGATATCACGGGAAAGAGTGTACCAAGAAGAGGTATTATTGGATGGTATTACGACGCAGATTTGAAGCTCTTTGCTATAAAGAGATTTGACGGAGTTCAATATTTTGAGAAGAAGCTGGCTGTCTTCAGTTCTTTGCCTAGGTTTGAGATTCGAGACTTGGCTAGATTGGAGTTGAAGAACCCCAATAATGATCCTTTTGGTAGATATGTCGAAAAGATTATCAAGACTGAGGGTTGGTCAATGAAATTTGAGAGAATTAAGCCAAGAGTCGGAAAGACTATCAAACTTGATGAGAGAACTCAAAGAACAGGAAGGCTTCGGAGGAAGAACGTATATCCAGCTGCGAAATGCATACAACAGATTCCATTAAAGCCTATGCCTCAAGATATCTTAGGTAAGTTGAAGAGATGACAAGTGGATTCTGTGACTGGTGAAGCCGTTATGATTGAAGCTGATGATGAAGTTGAAAATAAAGAAAAAGAGATTTTGAGCATTTATGATCGGAGACATATGATGAACTTATCAAAGTCTGACCTATTGATGTTACACAAGAATAGGATCTATGCAATTGAAGGGTGGAAAGATGTTGCTCGAGATTATCAGTCTATGGTAAACACATGCATGAAGCTGGAGATATATGCGGGTAGCAAATTTACAAGTAATTACCAAAGACAACTTGAAGACAAAGACGCTAGAGCTATTGTCAAGGGGGAGTCTGTTGGGACATGTTTTGTAACAACAAATCTAGCTTGTAATAGTATTTTTGATAATTGTAATCAAGTTTGTAAATTGGTTTTGAATTGTAATGAAAAATATTGGTTGGTAAACATTTTAGAGTTAAATGTGAAATGCTGAAAAATGTTGACCAAGTTTGATCAGAGAGCTGCGATGCGAACCGAGTGGGTTCGCAGGGCAGATCTGCGAAGCGAGTCGAGTCGACTCGATGGGCCAAGCTGGGCTGCGAACTGAATCGGTCCGCAGAGCCCAGAACCTGCGAACCGAGATGGGTTTATATACAAATTAGGTTTTAAACCTAAAAAATTTTGATCATAATACCCGAACGAATTTCTTAGTATTTCTAGAGCTTTCAATACATTCTAACGGCTAGGTACTGATTGATCAACACCCGTTCTAATCAATACAAAGCATATTAGTAATCGAACTCGCTAATTAATTGAGAAACAAACCGTTTACAATCCGTAAACTTGTATTAAGAGATTCCGCACCTTAATACCTTAGATAACCTCGTTATCGATCCTAATATATACGGACTTACATGCCACATTGGCTTCTTCCGGCTTATTGAAAGAAGAAACGAATACGCTTCCTCTTTGAATTCACCACACACAAACTTAATTCTCAATGGCAATTACTGTTTAAAATTAACCTTAACGTCTCCATAAGATAGCTAACTTATCCCATCTCACACTTAGAGAAAAAGCCCACGAATTCTCATTTTTAGTTAAAGCTTATAATGCACTTATTACAACATATACGTATGTTGATATTTATTATTCATAGTTAAAGTTAAATAGTTTAGAGGTTAATTGTAGTTTAGTTAAAGTTTAATCAAGTAGGATTATGATAGCTTAAGATTTAATTTTACTTGTGATGTAAGTAAATTTGAAGAGGTGATAGTTGTTAGGATTATATTACTTGGGCTTCAAGTAATGGATTTTTAGGGGATTTCCTAAATCCAAATCAACTCTAATTAGGGAATTCACCCCCTCGCATATATAAAGGGTGAGAAGGTGGGGCTAAATCTTTGTACCATCTTTCTTTTCCATTTTCTTTTTAAACGGTAAAGAATTACATTAAGACCCCAAAAGAAGAGGGGAAAGATATAACTAAAATGGCATCCAAGATAGAAGCCTAACACAAAACCGGCGATCTAAATAAATATACAAAAGACCAACCCCTCAACACCCAACAACTAAACACAAGAACTAAACTAAACTCTGCCTGTAATACAAACACTTGGGTCAGACACCCAACTCGACCATATACGAGATCCCAAATGGGCTCTGTTAAAAATCCAAAGTAGAGAAAATCGTTGTAACTGGGAGAAAACATCCTCCCCAAGAATCTTCATTCTGAGGTCTTCATTCGCATGAACATATCGACTTCTCCACTTCCAAATTAACCGAATAAGAATAAGAAAAAAGACATTAAAAGCTTTTGATATAAGTTTATTAGCAGCTATATTTGAGCATCCAATGCAATGTCACCAATGTTTCGAGAAGGAGCAATCAAAGAATCGGTGAGAGACACTTTCCACATCAAATCTACACAAGGGACAAAGGGTGGAAGTGACCGAGATACTTCTATTGGCCAGATTAGGAAGGGATGGCAACCTGTCCAAAACAGCCCTCCATATACAAACATTGACCTTAATAATTTTTGACAAACACTCATTTTGATGAGTTAATAAATGATTTTGAATGAAATACTTGAGACGATTAACACTGAATATGCCATTAGCATCGAGCCTCCAAAAACTACTTATCGGGAGAATTCGAAGATAATCGGATATGCCTCACATCATAAACTAATTTATCGATCTCACATATGGTCTTTCCTCTTGGATGAGATCTCCAATTCCATTGCACAGAATCCCCAACAAGACGATCTTTAACTTTGACATCCTTGTTAGACTCGAGAGCAAACAGTCTAGGATACTGACATTTAAAAGGAGCCCCGGGAGCAGCCCAAGTGTCTCCCCAGAAGCTTGTTGATGCCCCATCCGACACCTTTCTAACAAGGGAATTACCGAAGCCAAACCCAAGATTATCGATAGCTTTAGAAGACCTAATAATACCATCCCACATATTGCATTATTCCCAACACGCATATTGCTAGAAAAACCTCCATCGGATTCATATAAGGAATGAATCACCTTTCTCCATAAACAATCTTTTTCGATAAGAAATCGCCATCTCAATTTTCCCAATAGACTATAATTCATTGCTTGAAAAGAACCCACACCTAAATCACCAGAGCCTTTCTTTTCCATTGCTCATTAATAAAACGTTACGTTTGAGCATCTTGTGTGATTTTCTTTGTATCTTTATTCCGCGCTAGCTTTAAGATTTGTTGGATTCCTTCAAACAATTTAGTTTAAATGATTTTTATAAGCTAAGATCTTAGTGGAGGAGTTTCATTCTTTCTATGATCTCATTCCTAGTATGAAAAGTGTTAATATGAAAAGTGTTTAGCTTAGAGATCATATGAAAATATGTTTAGAATTGTACTACTAGGAAGGATTTATTTGAATTTTCTTTACATTTATATCCGTATAATTTTGATGTATAAAAAATAATAATTGTAACGATTCATCCCCGTTGGGTGTCCATCGTAGATAAACCATCAAAGAAAAAGTTACGTTAAATTTCTTTTAAACTTCTTTTTCATATAACACGTTCATCTCATAATCAAAAATTATAAAATCAATCTCATAATATTTTAGTATCATTATCAATATCATCGAGTATGTATTTGTGTATTTGTCCTATACTCGTTAAAATATAGCTCGCTGTCAAATTTAATAATAGCATATCGGATTATCATAAAAGTTAAATGCAAAAATTTGAAAACGACACCTAAACGTCATTAAATTGCAAATGAACTATTAAAAAGGCAAGTTACCGCACAACTTCACAATCATGGATTGAGAGGACGAAACTTGCAGGACGAAGGTCCTTATCGCTTGATACTGATGCAGGTTTGTTGTCACAATATCCTTATCATTTGATACTGATGTTGGTTTGTTGTGATGATGAGTAATTACTATTGTGTTTGTCTAACATGCGTTCTAAATGCAAATGTTAAATATTAGCTCTTTTTTAGAAGAAAAAAAACAAAATATTTTTTTTAGTATATGTAAACATTTTAAGAGTATAAAATCAAATTTTATGTAAATTTGAGTTAATTGCACGCGTCGTTAGGAGACATGTTATAACCTCTCATTAGCATTAGCAATATATATAACTATTCGTATATGATACATGATACACACTCATTGTTCAAATTAAATATATAAGTAGACTAAATTTTGCTCGTGTATATTTATTGATTTTGTAACAATTTGAACAATGAGTGTATTATTAAAGTTACAAATTGTGAGTTTATATCGTATTTGATAAGACCGGTTATATACCTCATCACGAAGCCAACACATAAGCTCAATTAGTTCATATTCTAAAAGATTAAAACTAAATGAGGATAATTTGAGTCGTCTATTAAGAATTTCAGCCTTTATCTTCAATGAAAATGAATATTATCACCGTCACAATACGAGTGTCCACTTAAAAATGCAAAAAAAATATGCAAGTATGACATTTATGAGTTGCACTAGGTATCTCATATGATACATGATATGATATACTATGCGCATAAGAGATTATATCTTTTGTATTTTGAAAAACACAATAAAAAGATTTATTGTTATTTAATTTACTTTAATCTTTTGAAAACAAAAACAAAAAAATATTGTATGTTAACGGGCAACGTGCAATTGGCGGTCGGCATCATGCGGTCACTTTTGATAGTAACGGATCAACGGTTTAAAAGATTTAATCCTAGCCATCCGTTTAGTAAAAGACAAAAAGGTTAGTTGTTCAGACATAACAGCCGGGATTTTTCATATTCTTTGCTTCTTCAAATAAACAACTTTTACTTTTGGCAAAAGATTTACTGTTTGCTTGCCCTTGAATTTTTTTTTTTTTTTTCAAAGATCATGTTTTTTAATAATTAAATATTCATTTCCAGAAGGCATTATTTGGTGTATTGATTTTAGATTGACGGTGGTGATTGATGAAATTACGATCACTCAAGGAATATTATTAGGGTAAATTTGTTAGTGGTGATAACAAGGAAGAAAAGTAAAATGGTCATTTCTCATGACTTAATGACTTAAATGTTGTAAAACTTTAGATTTTACGTCCACCATGGGGACGGGAATTGCAATAAAGGAAGTTGGAGGATGTAAAATTACTAATTGAAGACCGCTTGGACAATTTCTGTAATTTACCACTTCAATAAATTGGCATTAAGTACAGTTTTGTGTATTTATCGAAAATAGTAGTTATATATTACTTTTACATGTTTTTCAATTTCTCAGTTCATGCTATATCTACTTTTCTGTAATACTTAACAATAAAAATATTGAAAACCTTTTTTACCCTTAAATTAATCAACTTAGATGACATCTTTAAGGCACACAGGGTCGAAGTGTTCCCAACAAAATTTATGTTCGAGAACGCCATCAGACGGCGTTCTGCACACATTCCAAGATATAATATTCCTAAACAAACATTAGTGGACACTCTAACGATCTCTAAATGAACATGCAAAGTACAATATTCCAAGATATTAACAAGGCCAAAAAATTTAACCGGCATTAGTAAGTCAAACTCAAACACATCAAACTCTTCTCGTACAACTCACATGGAGACCTATAAACAAATTGAAAGGACATAGACGAGTTTTGTCCATGTTTGCTCGTTTAGCTTTAATTGCTTAACAAACTGTTCATAAAAATTCTACGAAACAAAAATTGTATTCTATGTTCGCCCATTACAAAAACCTATTTTTTTTTATTATTTAGTAAATGGAGACATTGAAATGGGTGCATCATTAGAGTCAAAAGAAGTCATGATGATATTTTAAAAGACGATATAAAAGTTAATCATATCTTTGGATCTTCAATAGGTACAAAAAGCTCATATTAATTGGGTAGAATGAACTTCTATGCCATGTCTCATTCGACTGTTTTAATAAGCAATTCGTATCTTGTATTCATTTTCCTCTAGCGGCTTGCTAGAGTATTGGTTTATATGAATTCTGGTCCGATGTTAGAAAATATAATAATAAACCGAAATAGCTTGAATGAATTTTCCGTTGAATGATAGCGTAAAGGTTGATATTCATTCTTATTGATATTCATATATAAACTGTACAGATCATCCGTGCAACAAAACTAATATGAAGGACCAATCTTAAAAATGTTAATAAACTTGGGTGGTTAGAAGCGTAACTTTTATTTAAAAATTTGTCTTCAAGAGCACTTACACAGTCAACTACACATATGTTAACCTTGTAATTGTTTCACAATTTCATCTCAAATTTGGTCATGTATATACATTAAAATACATATGTAAAATACTATAGTGTCTGAGTACGATCCTTTTCTCGATCTGATTTCATAATATCAATCTTTCATGTACAAAAACAATCTCAGATAAGATCTCGATATTAAAAAACCTTTGATTGGCTATTTTATTTTTTGGATTGAAAAGGTTATGTGTGTAATGGCCATAATCAGTGGAAGCTTTGCTTTGTAAAAAAGTTAGCGTGGAATGAAATCTTTGTAGGTAGATTGTGTTTTGATTTTAAAAGTCTTCTCACAACCTTGATCTCCATGCTCTAGGTGACCTACCCACAAAAAGATATACGATGTGTTGATAGAACTTTAGATCTAATCTTTACACAAAAAGAAAATAATCAAATACCATAAGGTTTAATGTCATACTGCATAGATATAATTAATATTAAAAGAAAAATAATAACGACAGTCTTAAGAGATTTCAATAAGATTTTTAAAACACGCATTAATATGCGTACTTATACCATAATAAACTCTCTGACTTCTGAATTTTAGTTGACCTTCATAAATATCAATTAAAGTACAACTAATGCATATACGTAATTAATAAAGACATGATTAACAATACCCGTAAAAAAAGTTGTTGTTGATTGACTTGATTGCTTAATCAATGGAGAATCCATTGCCAGAAGACTCCAATTTTAATTTCATTGCATTCCAATTCATAATTACAAGAAGATTGAGACTTTTTAAAAGCTTCTCCCCACTAATTCCAATGGTCTTTGTTGTATTTTTTTCTACCACTTTTTCTAGTTTTAATATGGGTATTGTTAATGAACAATCTTTTTTTATATATAATAATTGTGATGTGATAACGAAGGGTGAGCAAGTTATCAAAATTAATTTTAAGACGTAAGTTTATGTATTTATCTTAAACTCAGATCACTACCTAAAACAACCTTTTTTGTTTATCTTAAAGTTCCAAGATCACTACCAACAAGACCGTCTTCCAACCATCTTTGGAGCGTCTTAGAATGCAAACATTGGCACATAGCTAGTCTTTGGAGCGTCTTTCTTAGACCCGTCAGAATAATGACGGCGGAAGACGGAATCTTTGTGAACCATTTTTCTTTTTTGTTTTTTTCTTTTCTTGTTTTAGGTGTATAAATGATGTATTATTGGTAGATGAGGGGCCCTAAAGTTTATTTCTTCAGTCACCATTAGCAGTGTCACTTATTTCTTCAATCTTTTTGAGGAAGTAATGACGTGACAGTTCAGTTATTCAGTTTCTCGATCTACCATTGGATAGCGATACAATCTTATCTCAAATAGAGTTTGATTCTAAAAATTGAAGTCATTAATTTGTTTTTAAAACTAAAAAATTCAATATTTTGGTACTTATATAAATTACTATAACTATTTAACGAAAATCTACATTAGTATACCGCCTTTATTTATACAACTGTGAACAATGCCATACAACATTTGATCATAGATTATAAGTTTAGGATATGGTTACTTTCGTATTAAACATATAATACTATTCATGACCAAAAATACGACCATACAAACTTTAATTAGTGTTACATTTGGGCGGTGCCGGGGTACGATTTTATTATTTGAAACGTTTGATATGATATTTTGTGTAATCAGTACATGAAAAGCTTCTGTTCAAATTTTAGTACAAGGTATGCGATCGCGTAAGGGGTACGCGATCGCGTATCCACAACATAAAAGCTTCTATTTCATTTTCTTTACTAGGTACGCGATCGCGTGACCCTTACGCGATTGCGTACTGGGTCCTGTACAAAACATTCTGCACACTTCAAGTTTGTGATCCAATTTGATACGCGCATAACTTTTGACTCGTTTATAATCAAGACATGAAATTTTGCAGACATGTTTCATATGACATAATAAAGGTTTCCCAATTGGCACTTTTCCAAAATTCACACAAATGACGGTTTTGGACTTAAATTCGAAAAATGACTATTTGGGTACTTTTTGAACTAATTCTTGGCATCAATTTGATTCAATTATTACTAACACTTTACAATCACTCTTTTTGTATATCTCAACGTAACTATACATGCCAAAATGTCCAAACCATCACTTCGCCTAGTTTTAACAACATGACCTATTTCGACCCCTTTAAAGAACTTCAACCATTTAACATGATCAACATTTAGAAAGTGGTTATTTCAACCCAAATATACTTCCAACATCATTCTTTACATAGTGTATATCATTACAAAAGTCGAACATATACAATAAGTAACGACTACATGATTTGGGCGTTTCTATGCATCAAGAGAACGATTCAAAAGGATTACTTACTACAAGATGTAGCAAGTCCACCACTACTCTCGCTTAGGCTTCTTTCCCAAATCACCCCTTGCCCCACTTTGTTCACCTACATACATAAACAACATAACTATAAGCAACATACTTAGTAAGTAAAGGAAATCATACATTAACATTAACATTAACATAACAACATAACATGAATTAAGGATCCTCAATTCTTTACATGTTGACTCAAGGAGTCCATACCATGGTGTTAAGGCATAACATTTGAGGTTTCTCAAGTCTCAAGTCACCCTTGAATTCCACCATTTAGTGTGATCATTGAATACTCTTGTATCTCAATGATCACACTTCATCCACAACATACCAAAGAGCAAATACTTGACTACTCAATGTAATCCAAGCATTGCAATATAAATCATACTTATCCATTACTTACCTTTAGCTTGATGATCAATTGGGCACAAACAAATCTTTCACTCTTTAACCACCTATACATATTAATACACATACATGAGTTACTTACAATTCATTTAAGCTAGACTTAGCTCACTAACATCTAATTAGCTAGGATTTAAGTATGCTACACCACACACTCAAATCACCAACTAATTACCCATACACTTTGCTTATAGATGATTAAGTTGTTATTCATCAACAATAACAAACTATATTCACCATCATCAACTAATTTACCTACCTACATACTTGGTGAAATTTCAATAATCACACTTAACTTATTTGCTCACTTTTAACAACGAAAATCACCATTTTAAACTCATAACAACTCAACAATGATCATACAACCTCCCCATATCCTTAAATCCACCATTCCCTAAATTTTCATATTTAGGGTTCATACTTAACTTAATTATATCATGAAATCAAAGGTTAGGAGGTGTTATTCGTACCTTAATAAGCTTGAATTAGAGTTTAACACCTTCAATTTATCAAAACCTAGCTTCAATTTCGAATTCCTTTTGCCCTCTCCCTCTTGTTCGTACGGTTTAAGACACACACATATACTTCTAACATTTCCCAGATTTTGGAAGAAGGAATGAGTTATATTTGTATATTTTCACTTTCTACCCTCCACTTACACACTTAACACTTTTAGCCCCTCAACTAGTAACTCTTTTATATTTCTCACCCATAAACTATATTTGTATTTAACACCGAATACAATTTAAATTACTTCGTAACATAGTTTTATATAATTATAAAACTTACAAATTTTTGGGGTGTTACATCATAGAGGATCACATGCTTTATGTACGTGATCGCGTACTGTCACCAGGATCGGGTACTTAAAGCATGACGGTCAGATTTTGGAAACTACTATATACTATTTTTAAAGGTTTTTAACCAAACTTTTGATATTCTAAACTTGGGGCTACGAATGTTTGAGCACTTTTTGGAGTTTTCATCATTCTTGGAGATCTTGCAAGTGTGTTAATCACTCGGTTACGAAGAACGATCATCACTCGATTGTAATCCTTCCGTTAACATTCTTTATCAATATAATTATGTTTTCTTTGATTTCAATTATTAATTGTGATAGTTCTAGTTTAATTATGAGTAGCTAAATAGCCTAACACTTGTTTGGATGAAATAACTAGTGATCAGGGGTGTTATCCATTGAGTTTATGAAATTTAATTTACGTTTAATCGAACCCTTGTGTACTTGAATGTTAATTAATTGTTGAAGCTTGTTGGTGAATTGATTAGTGATTATAGCAAATGTTTTTCACATAATTAATTCATTATAATTATATGTCCATGTATGATTGTTAATTGATCGCGAACGCGGATTTTAAATAAGTTAGACAACGAAACTCAAACGTGTAAGATAGTGAATTTTGACGAACGTCTTTTACGAGTTTAAATTGTAAGTTAGTGAATTGAAATAAAGGTGTAGGGTATAGCGAACATTAATCCTAGCTTAATTAGATTTACCATTGCAACTTTGATAAACTGGTTTTAATAAACACCCCGAAGTCACTAGTAAAATAATCCAAGTAAGTGCATTTTTAATATCTGATAAAGTTAACTTCTCAATCGATTCTTCTTAATCCACTTTTTCTAGTTAAAATTAGTAGTTTAATAAGCAAAGCAACTACTCGGTTGCAACCCCCCCCCCCCCCAATTTACATTTCTAGTTAGATAAGTTACATTTTTACATTACTCTTAAATACACATTCCATGTAAAACGAACCGGACTTACTGTAGCTATACTATACACGATAGGATACACTTACCTAGTTGTGTAATAGATATTTATAGGAGTTATTGAGGTTATTTATTTCCTATATAAATAGAGGTGTTAGGGTTACATAATTTGTGTGGAGAGAAAAACTTTTGAGAGAAAATTTGTGAGGGTATAGAAGATTGTTGGGAGTTGAGTTTCTCCATTCTTATAATCGGAAACTTTTAGTGGAGTTTTTGTTGTGAATTAACGTTGAGTAGGTGAACCACTTAATCGTTTTGTTTTTGCTTTTTCTGTTTCGTTTATTTATTGGTTGTATTAGTTGTGTGATCTCTTGTTGAGTAATCGATCCTAACAAGCTAATGGCGATAAGGTAGTTAATTACGACGTAACAATATATGATCATCATCACATGGGCTTGATTGCTTAAATTTATGGTTTTAATGTTGAAAGTTGAAGAGACAGAATTATAGTTGAATACGTCTTTACGATAAAGGGTTAAATCCAATATCGAGGTTTAAATTTCATAATTCGAACTAAATTGTGCACTTCAATCAATATATAATTATGTAAAATGATTAAAAGGTACTCCCTATTATACATTTGAAAAAGGTAGAACGACACTATCCCTAAACATTTGATATTTGTCTACTTTAATTAATAGATAAACATAAGTTTTCTAACATATATATGAGTAAGTGTTACTTAGTAATAGGTATATAATCTATAAACTGGCGTTTTAATAAGTCTAATTAATTTAGTACTGGTAATAATACATAAAAAATAATTGGACAAAATAAAGGTGCGGATCACGAGGGAAGACCTCAAATGAGGTGAACAAGAGGTAGACCGAATTTGCTACGAATTAAAACAAATTTGTTTGTGATATACGCTCAAATTCACTGCATCTTATTAACAACATCTCATCCTAAAAAATTTGTTCGAAAATGTAGCAAATTCAATTTGGCTCTCGTGACCCTATTTTGAGACCTCCCCTCACAACCTTAACCCAAAATAAATGCATATAAGACCACTTGGTACACGACATTCTCAACAAGCGTGGAGACACCACCACGCCACGGCGCCGGTAGTGGGTGGCTCGGTGAGTTGGCGTCGTGGTGGTTTCAACGGGGCGTGGAGGAGTATTGATGAGGCACATGAGTATATAACACAAAAAATATATTTTTTTAAAAAAAAATGATTTTTGACCGTTAAAAACAAAACAAACTAAAAAATAATAATAAAAAAAGTATGCGTTGATTTCCAACGGCTACATCAATTTTTTTTAAAAAATATTTATTTTTAAAATATTTTTGCTACTATAAACACGACACTATATTTGCTCTATAACAATTACCAAAGGTAATTGTTACTATTCACAACTTATTTCAACTTACTAAACACTATAGTAACTCAAAGTAAAAAATAATGTAATATAAAATGAATGAAGTGATAGTATGGATATTTAAAATACCAAAAGCATAACTAAATATAATGGGTAAATACTATTAATACATAAGAAAATAAAAATAAAACACAATCATATATATTTTAAATAAGAAAACAAAAATAAAACACAATCATAAATATCTAATAACATTTAAAAAGAATGCTAACTTTTTAATATGTAATTTTCATTTTTACATGATAAGATAATGAATTTAAAAATTAATCAAAAGAGTATTAGATATAACATATAGTTATTATTTTAATTACATTGTTATTGTTATAAATATTATAAATTATAATAGAGTAAAAATATAAATTGTGTCATATGTAAAATAAATGGATTTTTTAAACAAATCAATATAAGTGTTAAAATACTATTAAAAAAAATATAAATATGTGATTATAAGGTATGCGAAAAACTAAATCGATAAAAACATTTTAGAATATTAAACTTAGTTCTAAAACTTTATAATTATCATATGTTGAGTGTTTTTCGTTTCAAGTTTACTAAATCAACCTAAAGAGCTAAAACTGATTGTAGGTCAACTTAGGGAAAAAACCGATTAAAAGTACGATACATATTTAAAATGGTTATCTAATTGGGTATATAATTTTAACAAAATAGAACAATCCAGTCCCGTCGACTTAGAAAAATCAACACTCGCTACTATAGTACATGGAAAATGAAGTTCTTTTACGTTTTAAGCTACATAAAATGAGCAAACAAACTAAAGAAGAATTAAATTTATGTGTTTAAAATTATACATTTTCTACGCTCCGCCGCAACGTGCGGGTTAAACAAACTCGTTATTCACATTTCACACAACAAAAAACTATCAATTTATATACATTCTCACAAATTCAGCTAAGAAAAAGGCGGCCGACACTTTTACCTGAAATTAAAAGATTCGGACCGCTTTGGCAGGAGTCCAATTTCTTACTATTAATACCGCTCAAGTCGAGAATGATCGCGGCGTAAGACGTCTCGTAAGACGTCTCAACAAGATGAGAAATTCGTCCGAAAAGAGTTCAATGAATTCATTGGTCTTTCGGACGATGAAGATGAAGCTCAAGACGAAGGTGGAAACGAAGACGAAGGTGCAAGCAAATATGACGAGTAGTTTATTTATTATTAGGATCGCACATTTTAATTTGTAGTAGTCGAATCGAGAACTTTCAATTATTGTAATTTTTATTTTTAGAATTTTACGTTTTTTCAATTATTATATTGTATGTTTTTTTAATTAATGAAGTAATTTTTATTTTGAAAATGTGTGTTTTATTTAAATAACTCATTGTTTTAATTAACTAATATTATTTATTTGTTTTATTAATCAAAAACATGAAAAATAAAATAAAATAGTGGGGTTAAGGCTTAGTGAAATTCCCCACTCCATGATATTATCCCACCACCTCATATGATAGTGACGTAATACCCACCGTACCCCACCAAACCGATTAGCACTGCAAGCGGTCTAAAGTTACTACGATACGGTAAATAGCACATACGTACAATGGATAATTTATTTAAGATAAATAAGTGTGGGCCTACTAGGCTTTAAGGAAATAATAATGTTTTGCTTGTGTCCACTTCAACAGATTTGTAAATAGATTTTGTTGTTGTCTTCTGCAACAGCAAAAATAAATGAATGTTGGAGTTATTGTTGTTTTGTTTTCACTTATGGGAAGAGACATTAAACATTTTTTGGGTGATTTCTTTGTGGAACAAGTATCCCCACTTTTAATTAATGTACTTATTTACTCTACAATATATGACTATTTTCTTACATTTTCACGTAGTACTTGTTTTTTTTTTGAAAAAACAGGCAACCAACCTGAAAAATATATTAGACTATCAAGACATTACAATGTACAAAGGATATACGACATGAATTATACTACAACTCGTTATATAACTACTCCCTCCGTCCCAATTTATTAGTTAAGTTATAGTTGTATCTCTCTGTACCTTTTTTGTAAATGTTAACTATTTTTACTATTTTTGTTATTATTTCTACGTTGCAGTGAACTATGATCATGTATTATTGACTATGCATATCAATTTTTAAGGTGCGATTCATCATGTAAATTCAAAGAATATATGTACCTGGTGATCACAACCGCGATCGGTCATCCTATACATTCATTTTCAAATACTTTTCTAGATAGATCATCTTATTGTCATTTAATTGATTGAGTTGGCATATATATTGGATTTCTAGCAAGTGTTAACAGTTTATGTGTGTAAACATCGGCTTGCGACAAAAACTCCCAAGTCGCAACATCTCTACCTGTTACACAAAAAAGTTACAATTTCTCTTTTACATTTTTCTTCACACACACTACTTCTATTGGTGCATTAGGTACTTGTACAAAATAACGGTTTATAACAATAAGCCAGCATCATATGGTCAACCTATCAAAGTAAAACAAAGTCAGGTTTGCAATTACCAAATAGACTTCCCAGTTCCCATACTAGCCAACCCACTGTTCTTGAGAGTCGTCCTACTCGATGCTGAAGCTACTCTGACTTTCGAAACCCAAAAAGAAAGCCGGGTTCAGAACAAGAACTTCATCTATAAGCTTGACGCGAAACGAACACAAGTGGCTTCCAAATTGAAAAATAACATCTACCACACCACCAAAGAACCAGATAGCTACACAAAATATTTTCAGAAGCCAAAAAAATATAGCTACACAAAACATTCACAATTTTCACAGAAGGCGTTTGAAGTTTAAACCATTTACTTGACATCAAAAAGACATTAGAGCGAACCTAGATATTATATAAGCCTACAACCTTCATATGTTATGTAATAGGCAAACTAACGATTAACACCTTCACACACTCGTCATTGCACCATCACCACTTCACCATGCGAACCTGCAAAACATGTTGAAACAACCGGTCAGTACTACATTCAGTACATAGTGTGGGTCCAGATCCATTTGAGAGGGATGTGGAATGTTACATCTCTCATAAATCTCTTTGGCTAGATGCAGGAAAGCTTCAGCTTCTTCAGCCATTCTGGAGACCCTTTCGACTTCTTTGACAGCTTCAGCTGCAACAAACGACTTGTTTTCTGCTTCAGCAACTTTATAAGCAGCAGCAACTGCAGCCTCTTCTAATGTTTCACCAAGATGACTGTTGATCGGGGATATCCTAGGGCGGATCTCTTTGGGTTTCGGGATTGGACCCTTGGTTCCATTCTGTACCTCATTTGGAAGTCGATAGCAGTTCTGAACCTAATAATCCAGAAACGTCGCTCATTGTCAGATGCAGAATCATAATAAACAATGTTTCCAGGTCCAAAGACAAATACTTGAAGAGCATTCAGTATACAAGAGGTGGCAAAAAAAGTGTGTGGGACAATGCCACAAGGGGCTGCTATGGGTTGGGTCGACCCAATACACTTTCTGTCCAAAAAACTTAGCTTATTTTTTCTTTTAATAAATACGGAGCAGTAGATTAATTATAATGACCAAACAATAATATTTTAAATAAGATACGATATTTTTTAGATAACATTAAATAGGCTATTATATGCATTAAAAACACGAACTTTCTACATATTTGACCCACTTAAAGTTTGACACCTGAAAACATTCAAAAAAGCTCACCTTCTCAAGTTTATCTTGAGCAACAAGCCTTCTTAACCTTGAAGTTAATAACCTCCTAAAATTGGTGGGCACCTCGTGCCTTTTCTGTGTATCACAAAGATTACGATATCATCAGTTAGAATCATTGTAAACTAGTATTGCTAACAACACTCGTTTAAAATCGAATCTTTAAGACGATTCCCATTATAAATATAACTTTAAGAATCATCTGATATTTACCTCAATGAAACTAACAATTGCACTAGTATCTGATCCATTTGGATCCTTCAGGGTTGACAATGCTTCATAAATCATTGCATTATACCTGCACAATAATTCACTAATGTTAACAATCAACCATAAGCTTTGCATAAAACAAATTACAGTTCACAATTTGATAGAATAACATACTTGGAAGCGGTCTTGCCATCAAGTAAGCATTTTGAAGCATCATCCATATGCACATCAGTAGATGATGGATCAACTACAACTGCCAGTGAGGATCCAGGAGTCTGTGCAATGGCCATAGGTGTTGCAGGAGCATCTGTGTTAATTTTTGGTTTCGGTGTTCTTGATTTCTCCCTTGGACCTTGACCATTCGCACTTACACTCATGTTCCTCCATTTATCCTATAACAAGATAAACACCGTCACACGAGTAATTATATATTTATATGACATAGTTAAAAAAACAACTTTCTTGTCTTAATTATAATGGCCTACATATACATATATAATAACACTTTTAAAATCATAAGTATAAACAAATTTACAAAGTTGGCATTCTATTATCTGAAATATACATACATACATACATACATAGATGTATGTTCATATAAGTTGAAAACTGTAAATGCACATGAATAAAAAGTTGTAATTTTTTTTACATTAAACCTTACTAAAAACTTGAATATAATACTGGTTAAATAAAGCATCAACTACATTGATCAAAAGTTGTGATTTTTTATTTTTTTACATTGCTGTATATTCATATAAAAAAGAAATTATAAATTGTGGAAACATAAAGTATCCAAAAATAATAAGACAAGAATGCATAAACATATGTAATTATGTATCATATTCGTGAATTAAGGATCTTTTTATAAGTATTTGCAAAGAAGAACCTTGAGATCGATATTGGAACGAGAATATAGTAAGTGGTTGAATTCAGGATCTTTTTGGATGTTTTTCCATTTACCGGTGCCGTGTTTAGCGATGCCGGCGCGTAGGGCTTCTTCTTCCTCCGCCGTCCACTTCTGCTTTGGATTCCCCATTGCCAATTTTATTTTTCTTAAACCCTAGAAAAAATTGGAGATGATGAATTGATGATGATACAGAGAAGACTGGACTAGACTTCTATTCAGATATTGACAATTTTATCCTTTATTTATGCTTTTATTGACGCTTTTACCCCTTATTTCTTTTCTTTCTTTTATTATTACGGACTATCGTTTTAAGACCACTAGTTAAAGAATCCAATCTTCAAATCCACATTTATAAAGCTAATTCACCCAGAATAGATTGCAGATAATAATAATCATAAACAATTATAAATAAAATAAACAATTGTAAACCTACAATTTCAACAAAATATATGATATAAAAAGTGCAAGTTTAACTAAAAGAATGATTACAATAAAAAGGTAACTAATTCAACACTAAAAAGGAAACAAGCTAACAAATTACACTTTATAGTTGTCTCCGACGTTCACTTAGAAGATGGAAACGATCAATTATATCAAGTGCTTCTTTCTCTACAAAACAAACAAAGTAATATTGAAATAATTATCTCACATTCGATTACATATTGTGTCTTCACAAGCTTCATTTAAGAAAAACACATTTCAACATTCGTGGTTAAAATGGGCAAAACCAAAGTAAATTTCAATAAGTGATAGACCATGCGAAAAGAAAGATGCATTTTCGTTTCCATCATCAAACGAGCAAGGTCAGCTATACTATTCAAGTTAGCAAACTTGTCACTACTACTCATAATCTGATAACAAACCTCAATTTGAGACATAAGAGATAGCATGTAATTGTAACGAAAATCATTTGGATACATCTCACTAAGCTTTACTATCTTTGATGCATCAAAGTTGGAGAATGAATCACGTGAACTTAAGGCCATCATATTTTCTAGCAATTCAGAATTTACCTCACTAAAATGATCACCAAACTCTTGAATTTGCATATCCAAAACCGTGTTAAACATCTCAACCTCAAAATGGTATTGATCAGCGATTTTGATCCTTCAATTTCTTGGAGCAACATACATGTCTCTCATTTCAACCATTGGAAGATCATGTTTTTGACAACAAGAACACGTTTTTTCACAAAAATAATGCAAATCCGGTTGTTCTAAACTCTTGCAATGCTCCTTTAGTTCCTCTTACGAATGAAGTTGCTTGCAATATTAGGAGGATTATAGTAACTACTTCTCGAATAGCAATCATCAGTATACTACATGGAAATTATAGTTAGTCAACAAGCATGAAAACGGTCTGTAGAGACATCAAACCAACTTACCAACCCAGAAAATGCAAACCGTACACTAACTAATTCCTTTATCACAGTTAACGAACACCTACTGTATTCGTATTCGGCGGTCGATATTGAAGATTGAAGGAAGAAAAATGAAAATGGTGGTGGGTGAAGAAGACTGTAGGGTGTGAGACGAAGATGCCTATAGAGACAGCATCTTAGAAGACAGACACCATTTTCCGTACACTCTTCTCACCAGACTAAAACCCTAATTTCATCGTCACTGCTTCTAGGGACGGTTCAATCACCTCATACTCTTTATCATCTCTAATCTCATCACTCGAATGTTAATATGTTATCACATCTCACTGCCTTTCACTTTAATTTCATACTAATTGAATTGCTGCTGCTTTTTAGTTATTCGTCTATGTATGTATGTACTAGGAAAGTTTAAAGGTTGTGGATAGCACAACCCATGATATTTAAAGTTGTTTTTTAAGTTAATACTTTGTGTAATAGAATTAGAATTATAAATTATTTCAACTTACTGTTGATTCTCTAAAAGAATATTTGTAAGTTATTTGAAAAGTTACACCATTTTAAATTAAATATTATCAAATTATTGATGGCATTGACTTGAAAAAGTGTAGTAAGTGAATGCCAAAACTCCAAGTATATCGGCTGGATAAAACAGATTAAGTTGACTAGGTTTTCTTTGTTAGGGGATTTTGAAGTTAATTGTGCTCATGCGTGGAGACTTTAATTTGGTTGTTTGTTATTTCTTAATTTTGAATGCAATTTATCTTAGAGAATAGAGAAAGATAAATAATTTACCCGGAAATTAACTACGTGTCGAATGGTACCAATGGCTACGTAACAATTTATGAAATGACTAATTATGATTATTTTGAAAATATAAATATGAAATCCGTTTTATTGTAATTGAATTTTCAGTTAAAACTTAAAATATATATATGAAAGAAACATCAAGTCGTCGTGATTTAATCATTCTCATAAAGACATGTAAATACCATGTACACAAATTTGGATTGAATACATTATTATTATTTATTTATTTGGAAAAAGAAAAAAAAAACACCAAAAGAAAGAGTGTGATAAGAAATCCACAATTTCCTACCTAGTCAAATATCAGCCCATGCCCCTATGTCTAACCACTCTAACACCTCATACCTTTATACTTCTCCTTCAACAAACACTATACTACAAAGATAATCCCTATACTTAGACCCTTTACCCTGCAACAAACGCTAATACGAATTTAATAAATGAGGCAAAATACATACGGACTAAATACTTTATTAACAATATAAGAATAAGAATAAGAAAGTAATATATAAATTACATACAATAATTATAAATATATTGCAAATGCCAAGTATTTAATAAAGTTTTTAGATGATTCATGCATTTTATTTCCCAGTCTCTTCTTTTTTCACTTTGAAAGTATTTTTCACAAATAAACTATCATAACCTCGATGCTTTTAGCCGCCTACCCGTTGTGCTCATTTATATTTCTTAACCATGCATGTGTTAAAGATATATTTAATTAAACATAAAAATGATAATTTGAAATTTTGTCAAGTCTCACTTAAAGAAACTGATTATGAGATCCTTTATCTTTAAACGATTCACTACAACAAAATTTACAAAACATGATTTACATGGTTGCTGTCAAATCTACAAACAAATCTCTATACTCAATCTACCATATATGTATACAAAATGAAGGACAATAACTTATAGTTTAAGAAAAAATATGTTCCTTGTACTAAAGATCTAAACAAAGAGCTTTTTAATGCAAAGACACATTGAAGAATGGAATTACGAAAACATACATTTACTTGAACATTACCGTATTCAACAAGTTTTCAGAAGTATGAGATGTAGTCATGTTACGGACTTGAAGGTAAGATTTTGTTTGATTTTCCACGGGTCCTTTTTTAAACAAGTAAGTTCTTCAGGATCATCTTCTACTCCTTCAAACAAAACTCACTCTTCAAATCTGAACCTAGCACAAAAATGATTCAACCAGAAGGTCCAAAATATGATACCAGTAAAGTAGAGATGTGAAAAAAGAAAGAAAAAAGAATTAGCTCATTTTCCTACCTAAGTTCCAAATCAAAAAATGCCCCACATTTCTTTTTATGTTTTTTGCTTCACCACCAACTTCAAATCCCGAACTGACCTCAACACGATATGCATGACGCACGAGCTTTACTTCATACCTCCATCATCATCATCATCGTCATCGTCGTCATCGCGTCATCATCGTCATCGTCTTCGTCGTCGTCATCATCGTCGTCGTCCTCCTCCTCCTCCTCCTCATCACCATCACCATCACCATCACCATCACCATCATCATCACTGCCATGTACAACATTTTGAGGATGAAAAATAAGAAAACCGCATTTAAGGTGTACTTTAACATAGTTGTGTTTGAATAAAGTATTATGGTGTATGGAGAGTTAAACAAAAGACACACACACATAAACTTACAAGTAGTAGGATGTGTTTGCTTCGAAAGGTGTTGCTGATGCATGTAAAATCTCTGTATGAGCACGTAAATTTCGTAGTGTTGATCGGGTTTGTTTACGTAAATTTCGTAGTGTTGATCGGGTTTGTTTGCGGACAAGTTGAAGAAAGTATTTGCAAGGAAACTGGAAAAGGAATATGGGGAGAGAATTATTAAGCTATCATTACTCTATTAGTGAGTGTGGGACTATGGGTACCAATTGTGTAGGTTTTCACCAAAAAGTGGGGTGAATAGTATGACACTATTCAAGTCCACGTGGCTTTATTTGAGAAGCCGAATAGTATTTAGTGCCTATCTTTTATATAATAGGTAGATATGTATATGTAATGTAATTTTGCTTTTGTTTTCTGTGCAGCCGGTAGGTTCTATGGCTCAAAAGTAAGTAGCTTTTAAATGGGTATGCGGTAAACTATATATTTTGATTACTCACTAGATTATAACTCGCAACATTTGCGGGCTACCATATAGTTTTACTACTAAATTTTTGTTTGTTTGCTTTTCCTAAAATGATTGTCTTTATAAATTTGCATACTTTTGTGGTTTATATTGTACAATATATAGATAGATTCCAACATAACATGTATACACATTTTTTGAATCTAAAGAACTAAAGAAGTATAGTGAGAATCAAAAAATATTTACGTGAGACGTTTCTTATGAAAAAATGAAAATCAAATGTTAGTGAATATTGATTTTAGTATGTTACTATTTTATTATGAGTGGGACTGCAATAATGAGATACATTGTATTAAGTGTCATATTACATAAAACCTAGATTTTGAAAAGAATTATAGTTTTCCATAACACTCTCAACTTTATGTACATTATTAAGTGATAGTGTGAGGAAAGTTCAATAAAAAATGTCAAAAAATATAAAATGGATGAACCAATATGATTACTCCATTTAAATTATTCATTTTCATTTTTTTTTTTAAATCTAAATATCTCACAAATCGTATATCTATAAATTATAAAAATTACACCGTTAAAATCAACGTCTTTTTATCTTTAATTATAGATCTCACATGACATAATTCCGACGATTTTATTTATTCCGTTTTCTAATGGGTATGTGAAATTCGTAATGTTAAATCACATGTGAATATATTTACAATCAAATTATAAGTTTTAAATCACTAGCTATAATCACATGTGAATAATCAAAGTTACAAATTATAAGTTTAAAATCACATAAAATAATTTATTTGATAATTTAATAAACTTTCAGAATTTCTTTTAGTTATAATCACATGTGATTAAACATTAAATTAGTAATCACATGTGAATAAAGTGTAAATAAATACGAATTTCAAATAATTTTTTATAATTATACATGTAAATAAATATAAAGGTGAAATCACATGTGAATTATCGGTTATTATCATATACTTTATTTGAAAAACACATGTGATTAAACCTCAAATCAATAATCATATGTGATTTTGGCCGTAAACGAATGCAATTCCTAAATCTTATTTATAGTTATTTATGTGAATGAATATTAAGTTGTAATCATGTGTGAGTTAACATCCACCATTCATAAATAATTGTGTACCAATATTATATTTTTATTATAAATCACATATAATTATACTTGAAATCATTATATTAAGTAGTAATGTGTAACCCCGTGGATGATTGATGATTATGTAATCGTTCTTCCAAGTGTTAGTTGTCATGGAAGATTTAAAAGATTTGCTAATGTCTGTGTCTTTTAGTTGTGGTGATGATGGTCGAATTCGGGGATGGAACTTGGAAGTGGATGGATGTTATGAATGCTGATCAGGATAGTTTGTCAAAAGGTTGTCGATTCGTTATGAATGTGTGGAATATTGAGTTACATTTTATGAAATATGATATATTCATCTTCTGACAGATTTTCATATACTACTTTTGTTACACTTTATTTGAAGCCGCAACTTGACTTGGCAAATCCTTAACATAAGTGAGTCGCATAAAAGTAAAACTATGATAAGATACGGATGTATTTTTTTGCTATCATGTAGTGAAATACTTCTTTATACTCTCCGTTTGATGACGTGTGGTGCGTCTGGATTATCTGCAATTTATTCCTCAATGAATTACCCTTAAAGATGTAGATTTGAAGATGGAATTTTAACTGCGAAAACATATTGCTGTATGTGAAATGTGGTTTATGATCTACGATTTTGGATAAAAGATTTAGAGACAATTGCACGGATCATCCATGTATTATGGCAATTCTACTCCAGTCGTCCCTGTCAGTTATTTTAAACTCCAGCGGTCCTTGTATTTTTCATTTCTTTCATCGTCTTTCCATCTCCTTTACGACGTTAGCGTCCAACCGTTAAATGGGCCTACGTGATATGCACACGAGGGCATTTCTGTCTTTGCCAATTTATCTCCCCTTCCCTATTTAATTTCCCCACATACACCTCAAACCACAAACACACTCTTCTTCATCTAAGAAACACTTCATTTCTCAAAAAAAAAACTTCCCCATTTGTCTCAAAAATTGAAAAATGGTTGTAATTTGTGCATGTGGAAAACCTGGAATTGTTAAAACTTCATGGACTTTACTGAATCCGGGCCGTAGATTTTATAGTTGCTCTCAAAGGGTGAGCTTTTTGAAACCCTTAAATTCTTAAAAATAGTGGTTTATTTGAGTTAGTAAACCTAATATTTGCTTGTAGGTTCATAATTGTGGTTTCGTAGATTGGTTCGATCCACCAATGTGTGCACGGGCGGTTCAAATAATCCCTGGATTACTTGAGTCAAGGAACAATCTTGAAGCCACTGTTCAAGCAAGAGAAAAAGAAGTTAAGAGGATGAAAATGTACCTGATTTGCAGTTGGATCTATTTTGTAATTTCTGTGTTTTTCATGTAAAATGGTTGTTTATGTTTTTGTAGTGTTTGGAAATATAATGAATAGATCCACTTTCTTGATTCATGAAATAAAATGGTTGACTACTTTTGGTCTGTTTGTTTATGCTGGAAAAAGAAATTGCAATACAATGCAAATTGTAAAATGCAATACTTGATTTGCAAAATGGTTAATAAGCACCAGCAACACCTTGACTCCCATGTTGAATTCCAGCAACACTTTGACTTCCACCAGCAATACTTACACCATGTTGACTTCCACTAGCACACCAGTTTGACTTCCTTCTATTGCTTGACTTTCACGACCACATGATCTTGCGTTGTGACCCTTCTGCTTGCATTTAGCACATCTCTTTGGTATACCAGCTCTTGATATTTTTCCAGATGTAACAAATGAGGTTGCAGGTTGACTAAGTCTTTCATCTACAGACCTTTTTCGTTTGTTGTTGGCCCTACCAATTTGTTTGTGGTGCAAAGGTGGTAGGAGGGTAGTAGGACAGTTACTTTTGAGCCAATGGGCTGATCCATTACATGGGTTGATCTTGAATGCATAAACTTCTTTCCATGTGTGAAGCCAATATGCAGGATGGACCCACTCCTCAGGAACACCAACTTGTATACGATTTAGAGACATGTCCCAAATAGTAGTAACAACATGCTTATAAGGAAACCCGATTAGTTCCCATTTCTACCATATCAACCACACACTGCTCATTTTCTAAGCCATTACACTGATACTTGTTATCTCCATTCCACAAAATAGTAAGTTTTTCTTCCACTTTTTTAATTGACTCAAAAATAGTAGTTGTTGTAGGAGTTAAAGGACCATTAGCATTATTTGCAACTTTCTGCACTATCACTATCCTTTTCATAATGTACTCTTTGATGTATTCCAGACAGGTGATGATTGGTTGATCTCTCCTATCAACCAATCAACTATTAAAAGACTCACAAAGGTTGTTTAGGAGGACATCACACTTTCCCCTACCCGTATATAATTAAAATATAAGCCAACACATACACTTGTACACAATTCAATTAATCATAATATAAGCAGTTGAATACCTGTGAAATGGGCTCTGGACCAGTGATGTGATGGAATGTCTTTTAACCATTGATAGCATCCCTTATTTAATTGCTTATGTCATCCATGGCTTTGTCAAATTCTAAGATAGTTGTCCTAGTAGCATTTTTCCAAAGGAGTTGTTTAAAGGTCGTTCCTTTATAAGTTGAATTCATATTTTGATATATATGTCTTACACAAAATCTGTGTTCAGCACAAGGATACAACTTTGCAATAGCAGGTAGTATCCCTACATATTTAATACATATAATTATAATTTAATCCATTTCACATCTTGATCTGTATATCTTTTGAAGTCTCTCATGTCAAACTCAACTTCAACTACCCTATTGTGCTCATCTTCCTCAAATTCATAGTCATTATCATCACTTTCACCACCTTCGTCACTTTCATCTCCTTCATCACCATCATCACCTTCACCATCATCACCTTCATCATTATCATTGCTCACTATCCCTTTTCTTTTCATGTTGTTGACATTTTGTGCATTTGCATCCCCACCATTCTCTTCTGTTGTAGCAACAAAAGTTGTATTTTCATCCTCTTTTTGATTGTTGTCAGCAAATTCTCCTAATATAGTATCCAGACCATCACAAGGGTTGTCAAAAGGATCAAATGAGGTATTTGTTGACACTTTAGGAAGTGCTTCATCATCAGGTTTTCTATAATGAAAATACATCTGTAGATTTTCATCATATCCTAACTATCCAACAATTGTAGTTATCTCATGCACAGAAAACTCATCACAATCTATCATATCAACATGTGTCATTGTCCCACCCACATACCGCCTACCCGAAAAATTGTTAAAACAACCACCATGGTGAAGTTTATGGGTGAAAAAAGTTTCACTTTTTTCTATCAATATCAATACATATCAGGAACATAACACAACCTACAAATCATTTTTGAAAAGAAAAAGAAAAGGTTGAGAATTTCTTACCATACAAATCTTTAGCTTCTGAAGATCAATGTAGTTTTCATCTCGAATAATATACGGTATCTTCATAACTGAAGACATTTTCGATTCTTCTCGTGCACTTTTTCAAGATCAATAGTTTGTTTGAGAGATTTGAAGGGTAAATGAAGGGTTTTGAAATGGTTTTGTTTTTGGTCTGATGTGTAAATGTATAATGGGGGAAAATTAAATGGGGAAGGGGAGATGAATTGGCAAGGACATAAATGCCCTCGTGTGCATATCATGTACGCCCATTTAACGGTTGGACACTAACGTCGTAAAGGAGAAGGACGGATGATGAAAGAAACAAAAAATACAAGGACCGTTGGAGTTTAAAATAACCGACAGGGATGGCTGGAGTAGAATTGCCATGATATAGGGACGATCCGTGCAATTTTCTCAAAGATTTAATAGTTTAGGATTGTGATATATGTTTTTTATTTGGTTCTTGCTTTATTATTCCATTGACCACTGGTTGGTTCTTTTTAACGCCTATTGTTTTCTCTCAGGGGTCCTTGGGGTGCTCTTTCCCCTATCCCCGAAACTAATGCTATTGCTGTTGATACTGAGGTATGAAAATTATTGCCTATCTCATTTGATTCATACTAATTAATTATTAATCTACATCGATGCCCTATTAATATATCGATTTCACAACTAATAGAACTTGTTGCATATATAAACTTATATGTTGTATCTGATTATAATCTACTAGAGGGTGGTTCTATATATTCAGCTGCTGGTGATTCATGTTTGTATTGTTGGGATGTGGTATGTATCGCCTGAAGGTGATCAAACAATCAACTACAGAGATCCTCATACATATATATCACCATGTCTTGTTAAAGGAAGCTCCATTTTTATCCAATATAATTTCAGGAGAAATCTAAAGTAAAATTGACTTTCAAAGGGCATGATGGTTATCTACATTCTGTCGTTGCCCGAAATTCGTGTAAGCAGGTATTTTATGTTTGATCCTTTTTTTGAATGTGTTCTTAGTTAGTTTACTTTGCGACCGTACCAAATAGTCGTATAAGTTAATCTTGTTTTTACTCTGCTCTATTTGTAGATTATAACTGGCTCAGAAGATGTAACATCCAGAATTTGGGGCAAGTACTCTTTAATCTTAACTTATTAGTGATATGAGGGAATGTTTCAACAAATAAACTGAATTGTGGTTTTCTATTATATTGAAATTGTCCTTCAATGATAATACAATGGCTCTATTTATACATGAGAACCTATGAGCTATATATGGAAAACAATAATGTCATTGGCTGGAATTGGTTTGCTTGGTCCATAATTCTCTCGTCCATTTATGTGTTGATATCTTCTAATTGGGGAAATGATGTTTGACTGATCCCACAATATTTTCCATTCTAACACTCCCCCTCAAGTTGAATGGTGGGATTACCAAAATTCAACTTGCTCAAGCAATTTTGCAGAATTCCTATACCAACTGATTTAGTGAGGATATCAGCCACTTGTTCTTGAGACTTGACAAATGGTAATTCAATAACTCCGGCCTCCAGCTTTTCTTTAATGAAATGTCTGTCGATCTCTACATGTTTGGTTCTGTCATGCTGTACAGGATTTTCAGAGATTTGAATTGCAGCTTCATTGTCACACATGACACGAGTAGTTTCTTTCGGGGGAAACCCAACTTCGGTCAAGAGTTTTCTGATCCAAAGTACTTCTGCAATTCCCTTAGCTATTCCTCTGAATTCTGCTTCGGCACTTGATAATGACACTACCTTCTGTTTTTTACTTTTCCATGTAACCAGGTTATCTCCTACCAAAGAGAAGTATCCTGACGTTGATCTCCTGTCTCCTTTGTCACCTGCCCAATCAGCATCCGTGTATATTTGAATATTCAAATGTCCATTTGGTTTGAACAACACTCCATGGCCTGGAGTTCCTTTGAGATATTCAATGATTCTTTCTACTGCATCCATGTGGGCTTTTTGAGGTTGGTGCATAAATCGACTTACAACTCCCACAGCGTATGCTATGTCTGGACGAGTATGTGAGAGATATATCAGCTTGCCGACCATTCGTTGATACCTGTCTTTGTCTGCCAGTTCAGCTTCAAGCTCCATGTATAACCTTTGATTAGCAATCATTGGTGTCTCAGCCGGTTTACAATCCATCATGCCTGTTTCTGCAAGAAGATCTAGTATATATTTTTTCTGACAAATAAAGATCCCATGTTGTGACCTGAGCACTTCAATGCCAAGAAAATATTTTAGTCTTCCTAGATCCTTCATCTCGAATTCTTTAAATAATTCTGTTTTGAGCTTCTTTATTTCAGCTTCGTCATTTCCGGTGATAATCATATCATCCACATATATAATTAGACATGTTACTCTGTCTCTGTTGCGTTTGAGAAACAGGGTGTGGTCTGAGTTACTTTGTTTGAACCTGTATTTCTTCATTGCTAGCGTAAATCTGCCGAACCATGCTCTGGGAGACTGTTTTAATCCATATAGGGACTTTTTCAACCGACAAACTTCTCCTGGCTTGAAATCATGGGAGAATCCGGGGGGAGCTTCCATGTAGACTTCTTCTTTTAATTCTCCATGTAAAAAGGCATTTTTTACATCGAATTGGTAGAGTGGCCAATCTTTGTTTGCAGCGATTGAGAACAGGATTCTTATTGTATCCATGTTTGCAACTGGTGAGAACGTCTCAGAGTAATCAATTCCATACGTTTGAGTGTAACCTTTGGCGACCAATCGAGCTTTATACCTTTCTATCTCCCCATCTGGTTTGTATTTTACTGTGAAGAGCCATCGACATCCCACAGGTTTCTTGCCTTGCGGTAGGGTACATTTATCCCACGTTTCATTTCTGATTAATGCATCCATCTCAGCATCCATAGCATCCTTCCATTCTTCTGATTCTAAGGCTTGCTGTACATTTGAGGGAACATTTTCTGAGTAGAGACTTGCAGTGAAGGCCTTTGCTTCTTTGGATAGGTTTCCTTCAGCCAGATTAGCTATAGGATACTTTGAGCTTCTGGATATCTTCTCTGGGGAAAACCTCTTCGCTGGAATTCCTCTGTTTTCTCTTGGTGGAAGGGTGTATTTGTTCGGTACCTCTTCAAGTACTGGTTCTGTATGATCCTGAGAGCTTTGATTTGTGGTTTCTTGTTGTTCTGGTTCTGCATTACTTTCAACCAATTCGTGAGAGTTATTATTTTCAGAATTTTCAGAATCAATCGGTTGGGAACTAGTTACCTTGGATACCAGATTGGGGGAGATAGTTTGGGAATCAATCGGTTGGGAACTAGTTACCTTGGATACCAGATTGGGGGAGATAGTTTGGGTGGCACTGATAGAACTTGGACTATATTGACTGCTGGCTTCTGGAGTTGTAGTACTGTGAGTAGGGCAGCCTTCTGTATATGTCAACCAATCCAGTGCGTCACATGGTTCCTCCCCCTGACTGCTGTGTTGGTTGGTGTAAAAGAATCTGGTTTCAAGGAAGTCACAGTTCATTGTGGTGAACATTCGGTGTGTTTTCGGATTGTAACACCTGTAACCCTTTTGGTTCACACCGTATCCCAAAAACACACATTTCTCTGCACATGGATCAAGTTTATCTCTATATGTCTTGGGTATGTGAACAAAGACCGTACACCCAAATACCTTGGGTGGGAGGGTGAGCGTTGGAGGTATTTCAGTGGATTTTTCAAGGGTTTCCAATGGGGTTTTTAGTTTGAGAATTTTAGTAGGGAGACGGTTTAGAAGGTACGTGGCGGTAGCCAAGGCTTCTGGCCAAAAAAACTTTGGAACATGTGATTCGATTATGAGTGCCCTGGTTATTTCGAGCAAAATTCGGTTTTTTCTTTCGGCAACTCCATTCTGTTCAGGGGTGTGGGAACAAGTGGTTTGGTGGATTATACCTTTTGATTGAAGAAATGATTTCATTTGGGAATTCACATATTCTCCACCATTATCGGTTCGAACAATTTGGATTGATTTTTTGAATTGGGTGTGGACCATGGTGTAGAAAGAAGTGAATTTGCCAAAAACTTCACTTTTATTTTTCAAAAAATAGATCCATGTCATTCGTGTACAATCATCGACAAAGATAACATAAAATCTAAATTGCTGCCCCCCAATTACAGGGGCTGGCCCCCAAACATCTGAATGAACTAACGAAAAAGGAGTTTCAACACGAGTATTATTATGTTTAAACGATTGTCTATGGCTTTTAGCTAAAATGCAAGTTTCACAAGAAAGTGATTTATTCGACGGAAAAAGTGCAGGGAATAAAATGTGTAAATAACTTGCAGACGGGTGGCCCAACCTTCTATGCCATAGCCATGCTTCCCTCTCTATTGTTCCATGTGCCAACATCACAGTACCGACTTGAATAACTTCATCAACGTAATATAGTCCATATTTTTCAGTGCCACGTCCAATTATCCGTCCCGTCCTGATATCCTGTAAGATACAGAAAGTTGGATGCATAAGTACCGAACAATTTAATTCTTTCGTCACATGGCTTACAGACAATAATTTATGTGACAAGGAGGGAACATATAAGCAATTTGGGAGTTTGATATTTGAAGAGATTTCAATTGTTCCGCCTGCCTTTACATCCATTTTCCCTTGGTTTGCAGCTTGGATGTGGGTTTTACTCGGTTTTGACATTTCCGAAAAATCAGATATATCATAAGTCATCGTATCAGTTGCTCCGCAATCAAATATCCATGGCTCATTTGTGGTTTTTTGGCTGCTGTGGGCTGAAAGAGCCGATCCATTTACTGGGTCATGAGGAGTTTTAATAGTCGGCCCATTTAGGGCAGGCCCATGAGGGTTTGACCCACTCTTATTATTATCCTTAATATACATATAATTATTATACATATAAGGAAATGATTTATACATATCCGTAAAAAAGGAATTAAAAGATTGAGTGGGATATTCATGAGAGAGAAACTCTCCTTCTCTCTCCCTGTTACCTGTCACGACAAACTCCTCCCCCTTTTCTCCATTTCCGGCCGCCGCCAGTGCCGCGAGACCACCAAAGCCTTTTCCGGTCTCTTCTTTGTTGCTGGCTTGTGCGGTAGGAGCTCCGATCTTTTCCTTCTCCGATTTAGGGTTTCGTGTACCCCTTTTGTGGCCATCATTCCACCAATCGGGGTAACCAACGATCCTGAAACATTGGGATTTTGTATGTCCAATCATCTTACATTCTTCACACTTAAGGTGTGACTTATCTTCTTTGGTGAACGGCTTCTTTCCACGATAGCCCTTAATCGTTAAACCGACCCCTTCGAGTTCGCCTGACCCGACATGAAACCCGGCTGCGATTCCTTGATTCTCACTGTTAGTTGCTCCCAGAATACTCTGGTGAGCGGCTTCTTTGCGTACGGTAGCATACGCGGTTTCTACGGATGGGAGGGGATCGAGTCGAAGGATTTCACGTTTGATTGGATCGAATTTCCGATCTAATCCGTGAAGGAACTGAAAGAGCTTTTGTTCGGATCGAACTTTGGAATACTTTTTGATATCTTCGGCGCATGACATAGGGTTGGGATCGATTCTGTCGATCTCTCCCCATACGCCTTGAAGTGCGATCCAAAATTCTTCAAGGGATTTTTCATTCTGTTTGAGTTCGTTTGCTTTTACATGGAGGTTGAAAACTTGTAGCTTGTCTCTTCCGCTACTATACGTTGTTGTCAAGGCATCCCACAACGTTTTTGCCGTGGGATATTCGGTAAGATTGCCTGCTATTGTTGGTTCTATGTTTTGTATAAGCCATGAGAAGACGATTAGGTCGTCTTGCTCCCAAGTCTCAAACAATTCGTTTGTTTCTTCTGGTGGTTCTGTGGTTAAATGGGTTAACAGTTTTTTTGATTTTCCCCCAATGGCAACCCGAATCATACGGGTCCATAGAGCATAGTTTTGATTGTTTAACTTGAGATTTATTTGGAGATTGTCGGATAATTTCGGGTTTTGTGGCTGTTGGTTTATGTTGGTTTTCAACATGTTTGCTAATTGAATAGCAAGTTCTGACCCAGAACTGCCGTCTCCGGACATGGCGGTTCAAGGTGGTTGTTGGTTATACGAGGGATGGCTAAATGGTAGATGATGAGGTCGAACCTGGCTCTGATACCATGTTTCAACAAATAAACTGAATTGTGGTTTTCTATTATATTGAAATTGTCCTTCAATGATAATACAATGGCTCTATTTATACATGAGAACCTATGAGCTATATATGGAAAACAATAATGTCATTGGCTGGAATTGGTTTGCTTGGTCCATAATTCTCTCGTCCATTTATGTGTTGATATCTTCTAATTGGGGAAATGATGTTTGACTGATCCCACAATATTTTCCATTCTAACAGGGAATGCTTTAATAAATGACAAATGTTGTTCCTTCCACCTCTTTTACAATCTTTATAGGTTAGTTTACACCATTACATGTAGATGTAGTTATATTACTCATCGTTTGATTTGGTTTACATTCTTTTTCTTCAACGGAATCAAATTGGTAAAATCAATTATGTTAAAAGAAACCAAACAATTCGTTACTTATGTATATTTTATAAAGAAAAGAAAAGAAAATCTCCGGTCAACTTGCACGACCAAACAAAACAATTACTCGTTTTGACCGTTACTACTGCCCTTTTTGCCACCTCTGATTACACGTCTTAATCTTTCTCGTCTTTCATTTGGTGGTTTATTGTAGATTGTAGAAGTGAAAAGGTGTATTTAATGTTATTGAGTCAGGGACTGATAAGAAATCTGCGTATGTCAGTTGTCTTGCCCATGATGCTAATGAAAAGTGGTTGGTAAGGGTTCTAGCAATGAAAAACTTTTAAATGCTGGCCATCATAGAAATCTTTTGACATCATAGACTGCAGTTAGAGGTGATAAGTGGGTTGGTTCGGGTTTACAGTTTAGGTTTGATCTGTAACGGGTCAAAGTGCCCGAGGCCCGAGGGGTATTATAAATGCATAAAATCGTCATAATCGTTTATTCATAACTTCAGGATATTGAAATAATATTTTTGTTATCATTTTTAACACGCTAAGTTTTTAAAATAAATTAGCATTTGGAACATGAGTATGCTGGTGAAACTAATGTATGGCTAAGCAGATATGTTTCAGTTTGATGCAAAAGCATGCCATTACACCGCACGTGTTCATATTTTAATGCACTTTATAGCAATGGGCAACAAAGTGATCTTTGTTGTTGTTGTTGTTGCAACTCCAATAAGGAAGGATTAACTTTTTGACTTTACAGGTCTTAGTGTCTTACATATATTACGAAACTTAGACATTTTTAAAAACGAATTCAAACTTTACAACATAACTAGAAAAATTTCAACTTCCTACTAGAAAGTCACGTGGTTTGACCACTAAAGTCAAAATTTACATTTTCATTCTCGTATCAATATTCATGTCATCTGGTTTAGGTCACGTGTGTTGCTGGTTACGGTGGTGTAGTAGATGTTATTTCTCAATTTGGAAGCCACTTGTGTTCGTTTCGCTGTCAGGCATTTATGAATTTCTTGTTCCGAATGCGGCCCTTAATAGTAGTCGGTTGGCTGGTATGGGAAGTGTATTTGGTAATTGCCAACCTGACTTTGTTTTACTTTGCTAGGTTGGCCAAATGAGGATGTCTTAATGTTATAAACCATTATTCTATGCAACTACCTTATGCATCAATTGTAGTATTGTGTGTGAAGAAATGTAAGAGATATTGTAACATCTTTGTGTAACATGTTGAGATGTGGGGACTTGGAGTAAGGATGCCAACTGATCGGATAAGGATCGGGTGGAGTCATATTCACATCCAATTATTATGGCACAACTACCTAATGCACCAATAGTAGCACGGGTGACCAGTCAATTAAGCAGTCATAGTGTAAAATTATTTGAAAAATTGTTGTATCTGTAAGAGTGCTATTGGCCAATTTTTTGTCCGTTTTAAGATTGAGTTGCTAGCCAAAAATTCAAGTCAGTTTCATGGTTTGGTTTGGGACTGAACTTGTTCTAACCCATTGATGATACCGAACCAGTACTGTTTGGAACGGTTGTTATATTCTCTCACGGTTTCAATACAACACTACCATTTGGTTTTGTGCTATCACCCGATCCAATGCTCCTTCAATTGTGTACTCATTACTCATTATGAAGTGGTCAGTGGTGTTTACAACTCTTTATACAAAAATTGTAATTCTATCTTTTACATATTTCACAACTTCTACAATCCGTCAATAAGGTTCATTGGAACCTAACCTAGCAATGTCAAGTGACTCTAGCCCACTTAAGACAAATGTGCATATAAGTGGTGATAATGTGTGAATATTGCCATTAAAAGAACTAATCCCAATAAGCTTCTGCAGACCTAGAGCATCCACACTAAAGGCTTATTACAAAGTTTTTTTTTTGGTAAAATAGTGTAAAAGGTTTTCTGTAAAAAGCTTTAGAAAAAGTTTTGACTCCAACAAGGAAAAACTTTTCTTACACAAAAACTATTAAATTTGATTAAAATAAAGATGAAAGAGATTACAAAAGCTTGAGAAATGTAAAACTTTTACACTATCTTTCCTGTGTATTATACTAACTTTTAATGGTTCTGTGTAAGAAAAACTTTTCATTGTTGGGCACAACACTTAAGTAGTATGAGTACTTTTTTCTTCTTTTTTTTGGGATTTGGGGTGTAACTAAGACCAAATCCAATAGTGACTGAAACTGACTAAAATCGATTGACTACATCAGTGTCACGTCAGCTTTTTTTAAAACTGACGTACCCCCGCCATCATGACACCGTCACTTTAATTTTTGGGTCCCACATTTACCAATGTACCTTTAGTTAGATACACACAAAAAGAAAAAGAAAAAATAAAAACCGACACTCTGTCGTATCTTACGAAGCCAACCAACATGGACTAAACGTTGGGCGGTAACATTGGTGTCGGTGGAACCGAAGCTCGTTGGTTCCAATCTGACGGAACCAATATGACAGGTCTAAGAATTCAGGCCAAATTGCTAAGGAAATTAACTCACCATATCAATTTTTTAACAATATGCCTAATTTCTCACTTATCAAAAAGGGTTGTAGTTCATTTTTTTTTTCAAAGAAACGGTATAAAAATCTAATTTTATATAATTATCATAATGCAAGCCTAATTTTTGAAACATAATTCACATCTTCCTGTAACATCGAATGTAATAACCCGTCCCACATCGGAAAGAGATAAGAAATTGGAGTCCCTTATAAGTCTAAAGTTGTGGCTAACAGATACCTTCCACCATGATTTTTTAATTGAAACCTGAAGGTATCCGGTTAGTCATGACTTTAGACTTATAATGGATTCCAATTTCTTATCTCTTTCCGATGTGAGACGGGTTGTTACAAACTCCCTCACTTAAACACTTGACGTCCTCGTCAGACCGAAATATAACCAATAACCAGGATCCATACCCCAGGAGATGCCGAGTTGCGTGCCCGTCACACCCCGAGAGGCTATAACTCTAATACCATATGTAAAGCCCCCGCAAAGCCGAAAACAATGACTAACTGGATACCTTCAGGTTTCAACTAAAAACCATGGTGGAAGATATCTGTTCGCCACAACTTTAGACTTATAAGGGACTCCAATTTCTTATCTCTTTCCGATGTGGGATGGGTTGTTACATCGAAACTAGTTTAACACTCGTAAAATGTGTGGGATGACACATTAATTTATTTTATAGGGATATAATAAGTGTTTTTGTGCTTGTGTACTAAGAATGTATAAGAGTTATAAGATGTATTTAATAAAATGATTAAAAAACATAAAAACGCAAATAGAAAAACATTTCAATTAAAATAGATAAGGGACAAGTATTTACCGTGATTAAATCGTAGTCATGACATTCTTGAATTACAAATCGTGACTCCGAAAAGCACTCCAAGATATTACAAACCTTGCTCTCGTTACTAACTAATTACTAAGCTAAGTACATAATTTCTACAAAGAGATTTTAGAGAGAGAAAGTTGGAAATGGAAAATGGGATGGGATGGAGTGGTATTTTGAAAATGGATGAATTTGGTAGCCATTTATAGTTGAGTTTTGACCTGTATTCGCAAATGAATCGACCCGAACTGACCTGACCTGATTAAAAACTAGATATCCATCCTTGAACATGGTCGAGTCGAATTTGTGATGGCTGGGTAAAGCTCGATCATTGGCCCCGTTACCTAGGTCGATTGGCCCGGAAAACCTAGCCATGACCAAGTCAGGCTTGGTCACGGTCGGGTACAAAGGCATGGCTAGGGTGGCTTGGTCGCGTGGACGGGCTAGCATGTGGGTGGCTGAGGATTTCACGGACACTGCTTGGTCACGATCGATTTTCCTCGGTCATGTATCCGGGCTGTGGCTCAGTTATAGTTGGGTCGTGCTCGGCTGCATGCCTCGGTCACGACTAGGCCATAGCCGAGTAATTTGCTCAGCCACCGGTCTTAAAATTCCAGATCATGTGGTCCAAATTTCCAGTTGTGTGATCTTTTATTTCATTAAGATTATATTAACCTCTAATTCATCAATTACCTTAAAAATATGACTAAATAAAATTCATGTTATTGAAAGTAAAAATCTCAAAAAGACGTGGCTATAATGCTATTTCTGAAGATCAGTCCAATGGGTTATGCAGCAAGAATACAAATTAAAAGACTTGGTATTGAAGGGAAGAATATTTCAGGTAGTCACGTCAGTAACATAATCTATTTTTAAATAATCCCCTTAATGTCATTCGATAAGACGATTTCGTTCAAGTTTAATCGAAGATTAATGTGGCGGTATGTTTTACAATGACAATAAAAAAAAGTTAATGACAACGGTTGTCAACCACAAGATTGTATTTACAACGACCGAGTTCCTAACGCGTTTAATGTCTTGTACAATAAAAATAACTGACCCCTAATAAAATTAATATTTAACTACCATGTATAATACTTTTAAGCATATTAACGACAGCCTAAAAGACTATGTTTAGAAAAATCGTTATACGTATTATAATTATAATTATAATTATTTTTAAACATATAAACTGAAAGTGTGTAAAGGAGGTTAGACGTCGTAACTAAAAGGAGGTTAGACGTCATAATTAAAACTAAAAGGGCAATAAATGTAAAAACAAATGGAGTAACGGTGTCCCTTTTTCAGTGCTCAAAAACCCTACTATCAAAAATTGAAAACCAACTGTAGCTCCTCACACACATACCGTGCTCAAACTCTACACGCAGTAAGCATTCTTATTGATTTTAATTTGATTATATATCACGCAGTTTGTATTTAATTTCGAACATTTGATCGGTGTATTAAACTTGAATCGATTGTTATGCTTGCAATTTGATATTTTGAGTCGATTATATGTATTGATTGAGATAATACTGTAGTAATTTATTCATCCATAATCATGCTGTTACCATGTTTTAGTTTGTGAATTTGAACTCTCAAATTTGGAAGTGAAGGAACTAATAAGATTGTATGTTGTATAGTTTTGTTAAAATGTGTACATTTTGATTGTTGACATACTTAGTTAGTAAGTAGGAATCATCATTGATGGGAGAACAAGTAGGTTTGGCGATGCCGTACTTTAACTTCACGTTTTACGCCTTCAAGAAAACTTTTTGAGTTTTATTTTGTTGTTGTTGTTGTTGTAATCCCTGCCTGTATTCAAACAAACCAATAGCAATGTGAATGTTGATTTCGTACAAAAACTTGTGCTTTTTTCTTGTGTTTTTAATGAAAAGAAATCAACTTTCAAAGTCAAAATCTAGTGGATTAATTATCTATTTTATACGAAATCACCCTTAAGATCAAATTTAGTTTTTTTGTACTCCGTGCAGCTATTGTTGTTGAATGTAGGCATAGCAAAAACAGAAGTTTTTTTTTAAGATGTGAAACATGAATATGTGATGTTAAAGTTCTTTGTCACCGAATGTCCTTGTTCTCACCCAACACTTGGTGTGTGTGTGTGTGTTTTAAACAAGAGTTCATTACTTTGAAGGTGGGATTAATGAGTGAATTTGGAGTTTGGTAACTTATAGCAACTCTTAGGATGGTAAAAAACGCATGTCTTTTTATTGTTCTTGGAGAGTGCCGAGAGGAGGGAGATGCAACAATTAGGGAACGCTCGAGTTTGATAAATTTAAGCCATGAACGTGTTTTACTTATGACACTAGAAGACTCTTGGATTCAGCATTCACAATTTATAATTAAATTGACTTCAACAAAACAGAATAGATCTGCAGATTTTTCCTTGCCTCTAACAATTGCACAATTGCCCCTCTGACCTGAAGAAATTCCCAATCGGAATTTTTGCTTGAATTCATCTTCAACCCAACTGACCCGTGAAAAACCCTGTATGTCTCGATAACCATTAAATCCCCTATCCAAAGTGAAGACTAATTCAATTTACTCCTCAAAATTTAATGATAATTACTTCTTGAACAGCAATCATCATTTTATCAGTAAACTATCAAGAATTTAAAGTTAGATAACAAGCTTCAAAATGGGCTGCAGAGACATCAAACCAACTTACCAACCCAGAAAAATACAAATCGCACAGTAAGAAATCCCTTTAACACACTATCCCCAAGTAACAAGTAGCCCAAATATGAGTTCTCGAGCAAAATCAAGAATGATCCTAGCTTATAGTTCTGATTTGTTACATGATTTATGTACTTACTCTTTAAGCAAACTGTGATCGATCTAAGATTAATCCTATCAAATTTGAGAGATGTATCCATTGGGAGATAAAACGATATGGAGTTGTAGTGTGTGTGCCTTTGATTTGTGAAAACTAATTCTGTTAATTATGTTTCTTTTTTTTTTTTTTTTTTTTTGTGTGTGGACTTTCAGTTTGAGTGATTGGTCATAGTATTTTCTGCCAATGGCTGGCCAGAAGAACGACTATGGAAGAACAAATCCTGCTGATGAGAGGGAGTCACATGGTATTGGACCCGAAGATACGGTGTACAGATACTTGTGCCCTGCCAGAAAGATTGGAAGTATTATTGGCAGGGGCGGAGAAATCGTGAAGCAAATGAGATCAGACACTCAGGCAAAGATTCGAATCACTGAAAGTGTGCCTGGTTGTGATGAACGAGTTGTCATAATATATAGTTCATGTGAGGAAACTAATAGTTTTGGAGATAACGATGATGATCTTGTTTCACCTGCATTGGATGCTCTGTTTAAGGTGCATGATAGGGTTATTGCCGAAGAAACACCTATTGATGATGAATTTGACGATGTTCAACAAGTTGTTACTGTAAGAATGCTTGTGGCTTCTGATCAGATTGGGTGTGTGATCGGGAAAGGTGGACAAGTTGTCCAAAACATACGTAATGAAACACGGGCTCAAATTCGTATTCTGAACAGTGATCACTTACCTTACTGTGCATTGAGTTCTGATGAGCTTCTCCAGGTATTCTTGCTGTTTTTTTTTTTTTTTTTTTTTTTTTGTCATCCGGTGTATAGGTGCTATATAGTTGATAGAGATATTGAAACATGGCTTATAGAAATAACTAATGGGGTGTTTGTATTTTTGTTTGAAACTGATTATTGCGTATAATTAGTTTTTTAGTAATTGGTGCCAAATAATCAGTTTCATACAGCTGCAAGAAAACTGATTATCAGAGAGTAAAATAGAGTTACCTGAATTGCCCATTCTGTTAAGATAATGCTAGTGACTTTTACTCCCATTTTATACTCTTTTCTACACAAAGATGTTTTTTCATCATGTTTTTTTGTAAAAGATTATCTCATATAATGAGACTTCGCCAAACACTCAATTCACTGATAACTGATATTGATTTTTACATCTTCACTCGCAAAAACACATTTCAAACACTATTTCCTACAGCTTGTTTAATTATAGCTGATTATCTGATTTCGATGATTTTAAATCACGGAATCACTTTCAATTAGCACATCCAAAAATCCCTGAAGTTCACTTCTCCTGATTTGTTTTTTCATGAATATTAAGCAATTATATAGTTTATAGATGTATCTTACAGTTATGTTTGTTTCTTGATATGTGGTACCATAAAAGTCACCAAGTTGCCAAATATAAATGTACTTTCATTTGGGACACCAAGTTTTGGCTGGAACTTGGAAAATTAGAATTTAGTATTGAACATATTGTCTGATATGGCCAGAGCACAGAATAGTGAGAATGCTAAACATGGTGGATGTGCATAAATCATTTAGTATACTGAGATAATCTATAATAGTTTTCAATACTTCAACTATTTGTATTCTAGTTGTTGATCTACTTCAGCACCAATGATGCAATATCTGGTCATAGATGATTAATTGGTTGTGCTAAAGTTTTTAACTTCTACGATTTTCTAGATAAGTGGTGACACTACAATTGTGAGGAAAGCTCTTTATCAACTGGCATCTCGCCTTCATGAAAATCCATCAAGATCCCAGCATCTACTTTTGTCTGCTTCCAATCTCCATAGAGCTGGTGGTGGCTACATGGGCCCAAACCCTGGTGCACCTTTCACGGGTGTAGGCTCTTTAATGGGTCCTTACGGGACTTACAACAATGATGGGGGCGATTGGGAAGCATTTGCAAAGGATTTTTCACTTCGTTTTGTTTGTCCAACTGAGAATATCGGGGCTGTGATCGGCAAAGGTGGTGTAATTATTAAACAAATACGGCAAGAATCTGGTGCATCAATCAAAGTTGATAGCTCTGTTGCTGAAGGAGATGATTGTCTTATAACTGTATCTGCAAAAGAGGTATCCATAATTCTATCCAGACCCCAGAGGTAGCAAAATGGGTGGGCTGGGTAACAGGTGAAAACAGCTTCTTTTGTTTTTTGTTTTTTTGGGTACGGTTTACAACAGGCTGGGCCTGGTTGGGTTGGCCTGAAACATTTTCTTTTCCAGATATTGATTTTATAGAATAAGTTTGTGGGTTAAATATGATTTCAATAATAATCTAATTGGTTACATACGCGATGTTATTAGGTTGTATGCGTTTAAAATACATTTTTGGGCGATGTTTCACCTTTTTGACCTCTTTAGCCCATTTTGACCCGTATCGCTTTTTGGCTATTTTTTATCTACCCATTTTACCAGCTAGAGATTAAACATAACCCAAGTCGACTCGGTAAATCGTTTGAAATATGCCACCTCTAGTTCTATCAGATCATAAACGTTTGGATAATCAAATATTAAGATACTTATTCACAACATTAACCCATATATTATTTGTCTAATAATAACAGGTGTTTGAAGATCCATCACCAACGATTGATGCAGCACTGCGTTTGCAACCACGATGCAGTGAGAAGAGTGAAAAGGATTCTGGAGTTTTTGTAGTCACTACCCGTTTGCTAGTTCCAAGCTCACAAATAGGATGTTTAATTGGTAAAGGTGGGGCGATTATTTCTGAGATGAGAAGCCTAACGAGAGCAAACATCCGTATAATAACCATGGAAAATCTCCCCAAAGTTGCTTCTGAAGATGAAGATATGGTCCAGGTACTTTGTCTATTTCAGAACGTGCAAACTGCAACTTTCTTTAAATTCCTCCTGTCACATACATGTATGGATGCCAACTTCTGAAAAACATCATGGTATTAACATTAGATGTGGCAATGTTGACCCATTTGACTTATCTTATGATCTCTAACGGGCTGAAGGTGTAAAACTGTAATAAAAAAAGCTTACCTAAAAAGGATCGGAAGTCGGCCAAAGTGTATTCTTACTATATAAAACCCTACCGTACCAAAAGTACCCATTCTGACCCTAACCCAACCAAAAGACACCCATTTTCCACCTCTAAACAATAGTACTTATGTTTTCCAGATCAGTGGAGACATCAATGCTGCTAGCGGTGCTCTTTTACGAGTAACAACACGGTTAAGAGCCAATGTATTTGAGATGGAGGGAAGTAGAGCGGCTATCCCATATCATCCCATGTCCATGGACATGCCGTATGCATCAAGACATGGAAACCGTGACGGTAATTCGCGTGGGCGTGGAAGTGGTCGTGGGCGTGGACGTGGACGTGGACATTCTTCTCACTCTGGCCGATATGATTCTGAGTTGCCTCCGGCTGATGGTTACGGTGGTTCCCAGGTAACAACTGAATTGAATTAAATATATTTAAGATCAACTAATTATATAGTGTTCATTTATGTTTGATCACCATTCCTGTGTTTTTAGATCCCGGAGAGTGGGTATGGTGCATATGATGTCTACTCGGAGCGCCCTGCTGGTGGCGGGTAAAGATCTGTCTTCATTTATTTGTACTTAACTTATAATGTGGTTTATGTCTCATCATAGTTGTTTGTGTTGTATTTTCCGTTATTCGTTTCCTTAAATGATCAAACTTTATTTGGATTCTAATTAACTCTCATGTTACCAGGTTATCTAGTCCTATTTCACATGGGAAAAATCATGGCTATTAAGGTACATAATTGTTTCCTCTTGTTTTGCCTATTTCTCATTCTGACTCGAGTTTTTTAAGGTGTGATTAATGAATAGAAGGGACAATTTTGATCCATGGGTCAATTCGAAATTCGGGTTAGTTATTATCTCTAACGGGTCAAACATGTATAAGAAGCTAAGAAGGGTACATGTTGAAAGTCGCCCAAAGTGAAAATTCAATACCTAAAACCTCGTAAATCATTTTATTCGAATTAATGAAATTATTATTGTATTAAATGTAATTTTTGTAATCATACTGGAACACTGATAGTAGTTAACGCAGCCCACTTGAGGAACCAAAGGCAAAAACTGAGCCATTTCAACCCAATCCCCGTTTTAACATAATTTAACTTGGGACCATTTGTCTTCATATCTTAACTCGAATCATGTATTTATATCTAAAGCTCTTTCCTTTTTTCATCCCTTTTCCGTTTGTACCAGCTATGAACACCCACTTTTCCTTTGACGATGCGTCCAGCCTAAACAAGAAGAGCAGACGAAAAGGACATATGTGTAATTATGTTTTGTTGCTTAATTAGGGGACATCTTTAGCTTGACAAAACTTATCGTCTGCTACCTAGATGCTGTGATCTCAGAACTTCATGCTTGTCTAAACCATCATTACCTGGATGACATATGTTCTATAGGAAAATAATCATTTTCTTTGTAAATACCATTACAGCAATCATCGTTTTTTGCTTCATCTCACCCTAGCAAGTAGTCAAAATTCTGCTTTATCTTAATTATTGCCATTGGTATGAGTATGTACATCTAACCTTGTAGCTGCGGTTGTAGCGTGGCCCAGCTATTATGTAACTCATGCTTTGATTCTGCGTAATCTTCAACGGACTGTAGTAAAAATATGAAGAATTCAAGTTTGGAGAGAAAATGAAGTGTAGGTTAGGAGAGAAATGAACCAGAATGTAACACCGAAATTTCAAAAGGCAAAAACGGAGCTCACATTAACAATATACAATAAGAGTAAATTCCAATTTATTTATTTATTATTTATTATTTATTAATTTATTAATAAAGAAATCTTAATAAAGTCTCCCAAAGCAATTTCATTTACCAAGTTCGCATATTAATTCTTTCAATAGAAATACCAATATGGAGTAAAATTACATAAAGCCGTGTGAACTAACTTTTTTTGCAACTCGAATTCTTGCTCTCAACTTCTTCATCTTTTATCAATCAATCATCTACTACATAGAAAGAAAATGTGAATATAAGGTGAGCCAAATGCCCAGTACGTAGATACAAAAGAATTGAAACAATAACAAAAGATGTTTACGATGAACAAAACAAATACAAATATTATCAATATTCAAGCTTCCAAAGCGAAAAAAGCGGTACATGGAACTGCACATCCAAGTGTATCAACAAAGAAGAATGAGCGTTAGGTACTACACCTCCTTCGAAAGTAAATAGTTATTGACGTGCGAGCGTGGGCTATCATTTTTTGTTTCACCCGGCGTTTAGTTAGTGCAATACATGTTCAAACATTTTGATTCATTTCTTTTGTGTCTTCTAGATGCCTCCTAAATTTAACACTCGAAGTAAAACTCGTAAAAGTCGTAAAATTGATGAGATAAACTGAGGGTGTTGTTGACCCCAATACGTTGGCTTCGGTAAACCAAGTGTTGTCAAGTATGTTTCCTACCATAGCAGCGCAAACTCTTGAAGCAATTCGTCAACAACTAACTTCTATAAGGGATGAACCACTTGAGCACATACAACGGTGTATCTAATTCATGTTCACAACCAGATGATATTCATGTAGATTAGAAGCAAAACCTACCAATCTTTAACTCTGCTCTGACCCCAATTGATGCAGAAAATTAGAGTCCTTAAATAGACAAACTATTTGATGTTTTGGGTGACGGTGAGAACCATTATGTGAAATTGGCAACCTATAAGTTGGAAGGTGATGTTGAAAGATAGTGGAAGACATCAAGCAGGCCAATGACGTAAAGGTGGATGACGGTGCATATGTTCGAGAATATTCAAATATTCGTTAGCATAATGACGAATCAAAAATTGAATTCATGGCAGGATTTATCAATCTGGTTGGATCTTTAGAGGCGGCTGTTGGAATACCACAGAGCACGCTGATAAATTAGATGAGCGGTAAAGTACCAGATTTGAGAGAAGATTGTAATTTTGAATTTGCTGATGTCACACAGTCAACAAATGCCGCCAAGAATATTGAAATGGAGAAGCTCGACTATCATGCATTAAGGGGGAAAATAACAAGAAGAGGAACATAGATAACCTAGATGGAGTTACACAACACAACCAATATGTTTGGCAGGAACAAAAGAATCGTTACCCGAAATGTAATACCTGTGAGAAACACATATGCCTAATAGTCCAACTTCTCCATTTCAATATTCTTAGTGGCATTTGTTGCCTGTGCTACATCAACAATTTCAAAACTTACAATCTTCTCACGAACTTGATACTTTACCAAGCTTGCTCTGTCAGAGTTTTTGCTGTCAACCCTAAAAATCCGACCATTCTCATAATTCTTGCCTCGAATTCAGTAGTTGATGTGTCATCATGCTAACGAATATTTGAATATTTTCGAGCATACGCATTGGTATTCGCTGTTGAGAAATATGTTGGTAATACAATTCACATAAGTCGCTCCATGAAAGTTTCTCGACAAAAGCATCACCATCCTTGGCATGCTTGATTCCTTTCCGCTATCTTTGATCATCAACTTCCAACTTGCAGGTTGACAATTTCTCCTTATGGTTGCCACCACAACCCAAAACATTGAAGAGTTTGTCCATATGAGCAATCTAATTTTCTATATCAATTTGGGTTGGAGTTGAGATAAAATATTGTGGATTATGCTTCCGAAATCTCTCTAACAATACGTGAATATCACCTGACTGTGAACTTGAATTAAAACAACCATTTGTATTGTTTCGAGTGGTCCATCCCATTTGGAAGTTAGTTTTTGAATTGTTTCACAATGGTTGACAACATATTCGACAACACTTGATTTACTGCTGCGAATGTATTGGGGTCAATGACATCCTCAATTGATCTCTCATTAGTTCACGAGTTTGTCTTCGAGTGTTACATGTAGGAGGCATCTAGCATACACAAAAGAAACGAATCAAGACGGATACTAGGCAGAAATAAACAAACATTATCAAATGACTGGCATAATGTTAGCCCAACGTCACATGACAATACTTATTTTGTTTCCAAATGAGAGACGTGTCTAATCCAACACCTCATTCACCGTTGTTAGTATAGTTGAATCTGCAGGCCATGTACCCCTATCTTTTGTTTTAGAAGATCGGATTGACATACCATGTTTGACTCTTTGTATTTTTATTATAATCTCATTGATAATTCTTTGCAAATGTGTTGCTCATCGTAAACATCTTTTGTTATTACTTCGATCTTTGTATACTAGACTTTTGGTTCAACTGAATTTTCTTTCTATGCCGCAGCTGATCAATTGGCATGAATGGAGTTATTGCAAGAATAGTTAGTTTCACATGGCTTTAAGTAATTTTAGTCTATTTTGGTATTTCAGTACGAAAAATTTGTAATGATTTTGCTTTACGAGACTTTTGTTGAGATTTTTTGTATTGTAAAATTTATAAAATGAGATCAAATTAAATTTCTAGGTATGTATATATCATAAAGGCTTATTTGTCTTAAAATACAATCTAATTTTCATTCCCTCATATATATGAAAATTAATGAACTACTCCGGATCATATTTGTACTATTAAACCTCATCCCATTTTAGTTATCACAAATGTTTTCAAAACAGTTTCAACCTGTCCGGTCCGACCGATTGAACTTGAATAATCAAGTTTACCGGTCCATTGTAAACCGATTTTGGGCTACTTTTGAAATTTGGTCGAATCGAGAATCGAACCGGGTTTTGAAATAGTTTACAACTTTTTTTTAATTCTTTTTCTTTTCTTTTTTTTTTTTTGGTTTTTTTGTTTTATATTTTTTTTCTTATAATTCGTTTATTATAAGATTCTATCAATAATACACACCTTAAATTGCACAGCAACCAAAAAGGTCAAAATTGAATCAAAAACTATATTTTTTGTACATAATATATTAACCCGGTTGAACTTACACCCCAACCGGTTCAATCAGAACTGAATGCCTATCCGGTTCAACTTAAAAAGCGATTTAAAACATTGGTTATCGCTGCTCAACTATTGCTTGTCACTTACATGTTGACGAATTCATCCAAAACAAAAACATACGTTGATACTTTTAAATAGGCCCGTGCATGGTCCAAGTATCATCGTTTTGATTCGGGTCGGTTCCCGTACGGTTCAGATCGGTTCTTTCTAAAGAACCGGACCGAAATGATTGTTATTTTAACATGGTTATTTTGTTGGTCTTACACAATTTTAAAGTCATTAGTTGGAGATTCATACATAAGTTTTTATTATAGTTGAAACATGAGTTTACAGGATGATGAAAGTGTTGATCTTTAAGTTGAGATATATATGAATTTTTGTATAACAGCAAATTTTGGTTTAGACTTATAATATTAAATATCATCTAAGCTACTGATGATTTTAATAAAACACTATCACACTGTTAACATATTTAAATAACTATCGTTGATTTGTCAAAATCCAGTCATTATTTCAAAGACTAAAAGTGACAAATTAATAACAAGATTGCGTGTTTATAAATGATTCAGAAAGATTAAATCTATACTCACAGTAACCATTAGATGACACAATAACATCATATTAGACACATTTAATAATAGTTTGACCATAAGAAAAAGTTCAACATGTTAACAAGAAAAATGTTTAGACAAGAACATAGGCTTCTAACGGATTAACGTTAATTTATGTAATTGTGTTATTTGACGGTTAGTTGAAAAAAATTTGTTAGTATTAATAGGTAACAAAGATTAGGATGACATGTGGTTTTTCTTACGACATATAAGGAATTGATATGCTCTAACTAAGTAATGTATATAGTAATTTCGGTTCGGTCCATTTTTACTTTTTTTTCGAGTATGGTCCGTCCCGTACCGAGCTCCAAAAAATTGAAAAAATATGAACTACGGACCGGACCAATTATACTCGGGCATTTCGGTTTCGATCCGGTTCCTCCTCGATCTTCGAATTTTCTCGATTCTTCTCGTAAAATTGCACAACCCTACTTTTAAATAGTGAAATGAAAAATAAGTTTACCCGTAAATAAAAATTAGATAAATAAAAAATAAAAATACAATGATTAGAACTAAAAATAGGCCCGTCCCACTGGAATGTGTAAAGACGATGAGGATGCGGCGGGAGACGGTGAATTTGGCCAACGTTTCATTCAGTTTGGCCCTACTCAAAAGATACTCATCATCAATAAAATCGCGTGGGCCCATTTCAGGCTCATTAGATGACAATTTATTGGGCCCACTCTATTTTTCCGGTCGGCCAGAAACGATTCATTAATTATTTATAAAGAAGATTACGTTCCAGTAATAATATGTACGACCATCATGAAATTTTCTGACCAATGGGGTAAATTGATAACATGTTTATTAAATTTTACAAGTTAGTTGCATAAATGTGATAACATTTTTACCTTGCACATATCATGATATCAACAACCAGGGAAACAGTTGTAATTGTAATATTTATATATGTTTGAACATTGAACGTGTGTATATATATATATATATATATATATATATATATATATATATATATATATATATATATATATATATATATAAAATAATTAAATCAAATATTCATTACTTTACACTCTATTACTCCGTTTTTTTTTTTCAAGATGGACAACCCTACAAGATAACCTACCCCCCACATTATACGTACATCACATTAAAATATATATATAATAGGTGAAAGACCCGTGCAATGCACGGTAATTTATTAGAATTATTTTAGATATATTCATATCGATTTTGGTTTTTCTGCATCATATTTTGATATTACGTGATTAAATGATAATTGTAGTACATATTTTATAAAATAATTTATAAAATAATATTAATTAAATAATTTATAGGACTTTGTTTTCGTATGTGACTTCTCTTTCCATATTAATATAATATATATAGCATTTATATTTATTACTTATTAATTATTATAAAATAATAAAATAATAAAATAATATTAATTAAATAATTTGTTAACTGGAGTTAAGAAATTAACACGTGACATTCATGCTTACGTGGTAAATTATGGAGCTTTCTTTTATACTCCTTTAGTATATTATATATATATATATATATATATATATATATATATACATATATATATATATATACATATATATATATGCCAATGGTTCAAACGAGAACTACAAAAAGGTACTGAACTGCGATAACTTTTAAATTATAGTGATTTTAACATGTTTAAAGATTCAATCACATGTGAACATTGATTTAGATTAAGGTTAAAAGCAAAATGGTTTGAGAAAATATCAAAATAACCTTTAAAATCAAGTTTATATTTTTCGTTCATATGTGTACATTTTATCACGAGGGTTGAACCCACAACCTCTTCATTTCTTACATATCGCTAGACCAAAGATCATTTTCATAAATAAACGTAAATTGTACATTGCGTTGTTGTATGATTTCTAAATTCTTATTCTATCGTCTTGATTATGTTTTTATTTAATGTTTAAAAATGACTTATTAATAGTTAAATCACTTTTGAGGGTCATTGTACTGGGGCATTTGTAGTTTTGTACCTCATCATAATTGTTGGTTTATGATAAAAGTCACGTGGAACGGTGGAAGTGTAAATAAATAAATAAAGTTAGACTATTTTGTACTAATATATATACTTATTAAGAGGGTACCCTTAACTCCCGTATTATATGCCAATTGAACGTGTCCGCTTCATCTGTAAAGATCATCAACGCCGGACAAATCATATGCTCACATATGTTGAGGCACATATTCGAACCTCTGAAATGTCAATCACACATGTGAAGTATAGACATTTGCGGTGACAGTACCATTCAGGTAATGCCCATTTGGTTAAATATAGATATTTATATCATTACAGTTTGACATTTTGTGAATCATCAACAAAAAATAATTAATGCTTGTCAATTGTTCTAAAGGAGAGGTTAAATGCGATGAAATAAATCAAATTATTAAAATCATACTCAAAATAATATTTTGTTGAATGATATTAAAGTTAAGATAATATTTAACTCTTTCTACTTCTTTGAATATGTGCTAGATTAATAACCCACGTATTACGTGGGACTACGTTTTAATAAATATTTTGTCCTTAATGAGTACTTTAAAATGAAATATATGAATGATCAATGATATTTCCACCATCCAAAATGATAGATCCACTATTACGTACAACTATTTATGCATATATTACAACTGCTTATTGCACAGTTTTGATGGATTTATCATTTTAAATGGTGAAAATATCACTGCCCTATATGAATAGGTCAATAGATTATATTTATGTTAATATTCTCTAACATACTTCATCGAAAAACTCGTAGTAAAAACACATTAAACAAAATGTTATAGTCTTAGGTAAAAATACATTTTTTAATATGTAATAATGTTAAAAATACAATCATTGAACGCCTTTATAAAGAACACATTTTTTTAGTTAGTAGAGACATCACGTAAGATGAAGGTTTACATTGATAAAAGGTTAAGATGAAGATGTGAAATGATTAAGATATATATTGGAATATACTTGATAATATAAGAGTTGTATTTAAAAAATAAATAAATGAAAAATGCTTAACTACTTTAACTCTTTAAGAATTCGTAGGTTAAAGAACCATGTGTATTTAGGAGGGAAAATGAGATTTTAAGTTAACGAGACTTGTCCATTTATGTAGTCTTTTAAGTAATTAATTAATATAGATAGATAAACTAGGTCTTGAGCCCGTGCGATGCACGACCAATTATAAAATATAATTATATTGATTTATAAGTTTAATTTTGTTAATTAAAAGATATAATTATCATTGAAAATAAAAATGATTAGTAAAATAAATCAAACTATAATGAATGAACTTTTATTTATTTTTCAGCATTTAATACATCAAGTATGATGTAGTATCCTCTTTCCTTAGAAGCTATTAGAATTTGGGCATTTGCTCACCTCTCATAGTAACACTCATCTTGTCACCATGTGAATGACAAAAGTAACAACCGTCAGTTTCAAAATTATGTTAAATTTTAATACATTTGTTGAGCCCTTGCGATGCACGGTACTTCAAAAAATAAAATTAATCATGTGTTTTTTTTAAGTTTTCAATTGTATTAATATTGTTAAAATTTTATTATCGAAACTCAATAGCAACATATACCAAAAGGTAAAAAAAATAATCAATTTCATATATTTTATCAAAACTAATTTCCTTAATACATTATAGATGATGATGAAAATATTAGATAATTGCAATGTATGAGATATTAGCAAGAAAAATTAATTTATTTTATATGTAGGAAAAAAATTCGTTATTTATTAAATGTAATGCAAAAAATTTAAAAAGCTATTACAATAAAGTATAATAAAATTGAATTAAGGCTTTTCACAAAATAGAATGTAATAGTTTGTTAGGAATTTACAATTTTGAAAACCTTTAAGATGTGTCTATTAGGAATTATGAAGATTTTTAAGAAAAAACGAATTTGATGATGTGACATAATTAGAAGACTATTAGGAAAATGTAAGTAGATGATGTGACATTACTAATTTAAGATGCAAGAGAAAATAATTAATTTAATGGTGTTTCATAATTAGGAGGCTATTAGGAAAAGGTAAGTAAATGATGTGACATTGTTAAGATGTACGGAAAAATCTTTGTTATATATATATATATATAGGGCTAGGTTCAAACGAGAACCACAAAAAGGTACAAAACTGCGAGAACTTTTAAATTACATTATTTTTATACACGTAAACACAACAAATTACATATAAATTTAATTTAATGTTCATATTATTAACAAACAAAAGTTAAAAATCACAAAATGCACATTAAATTATGAAACATATGAAATGTTCACATATGCACAGATCATATGTGCACATGTGAACGAAAAAATAAATTTGATTTTAAAGTTCATTTTGAGGTTTTTTCAAACTATTTTGTTTTGAACCTTAATCTACATCAATGTTCACATGTGATTGAATCATTAAACATGTTTAAATCCCTATAATTTAAAAGTTCTCGCAGTTCTGTACCTTTTTGTGGTTCTCATTTGAACTTTTGGCTATATATATAAATATAAATAGATGAGTAGGGTCCAAATGAGTACAAGACTTTAAGTTGAGAATGAGGGAATGAACGTGAGCCATCAGATCTAGCAAATCAAGGGTCCAGATTAATACCCCATTTATTAATTAAAAACGTCAATTTAAATCAGATTTTGAGCGGAGGGGCATAATCGTAATTTCACCATCTAATTAATTATTTTTTCACTTTATTTCAAAAAAAAATAAAACATTCACTCTCTCTCTCTCCCGTTCTTTCTCTTCTCTCTGCTATTCAACTCCCAAAACCCTAGCTCTCAAAACCCTTCCAATTAATCAGCAAATATGTGTTGTTTGTTGCTAAAATCGATATTTCCTGCATCTACAATTTTCGATTAATCTTTCTAACGGTTTAGTTTTCACCGAAATCCATTTTTGTGAAACCCTAATTCTCGAACATCGGTTAAAAATCATCATTAACGCTTACTAATTTGTAATAATGGATGTTCATGACGAGAGAACATCATCAAGAGCAATTGTTGCTAGGCCTTTTCGATCCGTTCCATTTCCGTAAGTTATTTCGAAGTTTTATGTTTAGCTTTTAGTGTTAAATATGTGATATTCGTTTTGAGTTGGTTTTGATCTTGTATGATAGTCTGTTATATGTGTTTTTGTTTGAATTTAGGGTTTAGTAACACATGTGTTAGCTACGTTTAGTATTTTTTGGTAGAGTATAATTACATTGAGTATGCATATCATGTTTATGATTATGATATATGTGTGATCAAAGTGAAATTTGTGTATTTGGAATATTTAAAGAAAACTTGCATATAAGGTGTTCGATGAAATGTCTTAATGAAATACGAATTAACTGTTGTCGTCGTAGTGATTGATTAGCATGAAAATTTAACATCTAGAACTGCAAAAATGTAGATTCTAAAGAGCTGGCTGAACACAAAGATTGATAGTACTTACTGTCAAATGTGGTACTGTACTGTATCACATGTGTTACTACACTGTTATTTACATTTGTACTTTGTTGTATATATTCTTCACAATATCACATGTGTAACTATATTGTATTGGTACCTCATAGATTGAGATAATAGTTATTTTTTGATAGTATATCTATTCATCTTTATCTATTTATGTACATATATTCATGTTTTATCTATTTATGTATATGTATTCATGTTTATCTATTCATAGTTTTACTTTGAGTATGTTGCTGTATATTGTTCATTGTTAATATGGAGTGTAATACTCAACTAGGATCATTTTTGTTAAAGTAGTTTTTAGTTGGCATTTGTTTTAGGTCAAATATGTTAGATATTAGTAGTTGTTAGTTTATTTTTTAGTTCATATTTAGTTACTTTGTTTATGCTGAAATTAATATATGAGTCTGATAATATACCGCGATATAATACAGTACCACGTGTGTTACTACCTAAATCAGTACCATATGTGATACAAAATGTGTTTGCTTTTTATATAGTTTTCACTAAATTACTTTATGCACATGTTTTCTTTCATGTCATTGTTTCAACTCATTTCTTTGTGCTGCTCTTCCATCTCAAGAAGAAAACATTCCACATAATCGATAACATCGCGGAGAAAGTTGACTATGATGTCAAGTATAAGAGACTTTGTGAATTGGTTGTAAGTACCATCACTTAGTATTCAAATTTTTTTACTTCATTACCATTAATGTTTTTCTAAAAGAACATATTTGTTTTTTTTATTGTAGCAATCTTTGTTTGTGAAGTATTTGACTGCGTTTGGGCACTCTGCGTCTCAGAAACTTAGGAAAATAGAGATGGCAGCGGTGATGGGTTTTAAGTGGAAGACGCATGAAAAAGGTCAGGATTGTGGTGTGTTTGCAATGATGCAAATGGAACAGTACACCGATCAGCCTCCTAATAAATGAGATTGTGGTCTGGATATCGAGGGGCGTGTGCAACGAATGCAACTTAGCTGTTTGCAGATAAAGTTTGTTGTGAAGATTATTCTGCATGAGTTCAACATTCACAAAGAGAATGTCCATGCCTTGTTGATGAGTTTTTGCGTGCACACACCGATGAACGGATAAAGAAGATGGTAAAGTTTGCAATCAAGAACCACAAACGGAGGTTTGAAGACCCTGATCAAAAGAATAAGGTAGAAGTTACTGCGAAGATTTTGTTGAACAGTAGGATGTAGTTCAAATATCACATATGTTACTTAGATTGTGTTGAACAGTAAGATCTTGTTGAACAATCTTTGAAAATAGTTTCCTTAGATCATTTGTAATGATGTACAATATTTTTTTAGCTGATGTTTTTTAATGTTTTTTGAAATGTTTATGTTTATTACTTTTAATGTAAGCTTACTTATAATTTCAGTATGTTTTTAATTTTAGAATTGTTTTTTAGTAACACTTGTATTAGCAACATGTGGTACTAAACAAGTAACACATGTGTTACCAACCAGTAACACATGTTATATGAAACATACAATATTTTTTTGGTTATATTTAGTGTCTTTTTGGTTTAAATCCAAATTTAGATTTTGCTAAATCGCTGTAAGTTGGTTCTCATTAGATCATGTTTGTGCTGATGTATAATCCTGCGCTGTTTACTAACACCTCTATCACAAGTGATTGAAATTTACTAACATATATGATACTTTAAAGTAGTATCCATGCAATAGCAACCAGTAACTTGATCTTAATACACATACAAAGTAAAATTCATAATTATAGTTGTAAATAACAAAGCACAAACAAATATTATATATCACATATTAAGTAACATATTTTGATAGTGATACTGAACAATTAACACATGTATTAGTAATAAGTAATACATGTGATACCAAACAAGTAACACATGTGTTACTAAACCAGTAACAAATGTTGTATGAAACATGTTATATTTTTAAAGATATCAAACAGTTTCATTATATTAAGTTAATAAAAATGTACAATCTTGCACCGTTTCTACTAATACTTGTGATAGTAACCGGTATCACAAGTGAAAGAAATAGTATAACATGTGGTAGTAACCAATATAGGTTGATTTTAACACACATACAAATTAAAATTTTAACACTACATATATAAATAATAGAGCACAAACAAGTATTACATATCACATATTAATAGTAACATATTTTGATAGTGATACTGAACAAGTAACACATGTGTTACCAAACAAGTAACACATGTGTTACTTATGTATTACCAAACAAGTAACACATGTTGTATGAAAAATGTTATATTTTTTAAAGATATCAACAAGTAACACATGTGTTAGCCACATATGTGTTAGCAACCAGTAACACATGCTGTATGAAATATGCTATATTTATAAAATATCAAATCAATTTGATTATATCAAGTTTCGAAAAAAAAAGTATTCAACAAGCAGTATCACATGTGGTACTAAACAATTAACACATGTGTTATCAACTAGTAACACATGTATTACAACAAGTAAAACATGTATGAAACATGCTATATTTATAAAATATCAAATAAGTTTGATTATATCAAGATTCTGAAAAATAAAAATAGTATTCAGCAAGCCATATCACATGTGATACTAAATAAGTAACACATGTGTTAGCAACCAGTAACACATGTGTTAGCAACCAGTAACATATGTTGTATGAAAGATATTTTTAAAATATCAAATCAATTTGAGTATATCAAGTTGAAGAAAAAAAATAGTATTCAGCAAGTAATATCACATGTAACTGAAAGTTAAACAACTATTAAATGTTTTCAACTTGTATAATGTAGTATCACATGTGATACATGAAATATCATATGTGATATTTAATATCAAAAGCAATCATTATCCTTTTTCCCTTGCTTGTTCTTCTGCTATCTTCCTCGACTCTGCTTCCACTTTCTCCCTTACTTTTGATCACACTAGCGACTGTTATGACCCTTACAAAATCGGCCATAAACTCCATATCTTATATAATACATGTATGCGTCTTGAAGCTTATCAAAGACTTGTCCTACATATGTTGTTATTTCATCGGGGATGTCCGGTATCCAATGTAAAGTCCCACTTGGTGTTTCAATCTCATTTGATACAATGGAATGGTATTTGGTGTGAGTGTTGAACTTGTAAAAAATTATAAAAATATAAGATTGTACACTAACACATGTGGTAGTATAAAGTAACACATGTGATATTAACAAGTATCACATCTCACATTATGATATTATATAGTAACACATGTGTTGTTAACCAGTACCACATGTGATAGTATCAGAAAGATAAAAACACTTATTAGCTAGTAACACATGTGTTAGTAACCAGTATCATATGTGTTAGTAATAACTATAAAAATGTGTTACAATGAAAGGAAAAAAAATAAAAGAACTTATTACCTGCAACATTTACTTGAATATGTTGCTCCACATCGTTTATCTTACATTCTTCTATTACTACCATTTTAGTGATCTGCACCATAAATGTTTTTGTATTATTTAAGTAACACATGTGTTACTAAATAGAAAATCATGACATGTAAGGTTTTTTTCCAGCTGATTTTTATGATTTTTAACAGCTCAACTGAAACACACGAATTACAGAGAGAACTAAATCTTCAATTGATTATACTAACACATATGATACCAAAGTAATTTTAAAAGTGGTTCAATTTAACAGATTTTCATCATCGTCGTACGAGTTGCGCGTGTTTTGATTTTGCGTTTTTTAAATTGATTGATGAATCAGTAGTAATCAGTTTACAAATGCGTTTTCGTTAACCAAATCGTAAATATCAGAAGATAATAACGTGAAAATCGCACAAAATACGATCACTGTAACTCGCATAAACATAAAACCTAATCGAATCACATGTATAGCACAAATCGAACGTTCGTTCAATGAATTGAGGAATTTTGAGTCGGATTAACGTTATCTGTACCTTCGATTTGATGTTCGTGCGATCAATTTTGAAAAAACCCTGCAATTTGCTGTGTTACGTACGTGCTTGTATGTATCTGTATATATCTGTATGTGTAATAATATTAGATTTAATATTATTTTCTTATTTCTTTTTAATTTTGTTTTTGTTTAGTTAGAATTAAATAAAATGTATAATGACTAAAGTGACCCTCCACCCCTAATGAAAATGGAGCATTCTCATTGGTTTCCTTATTCTCAAGAGTTTTGTCATTCTCATTTGAACCTTACCCATAAATAGATAAATAGATTGATAGATTGTGCAAATTCTTTAAATGTTTTTGATTTTATGTATTGTTTGATAAACTTTAAAAGTAAATTTATATATCATACTTTTTCAATACTAAAATGAGCGTTTTCTTAGTCAGTAACATCACTTTCTTTATTTGTAAGCTTTTTCCACTTTTATTTACCTTTTAATTGAAAAAGTCAAAACTCATATAAACGAATCCAAAGAGAATAACAAATTAATCTCAGTATATACATACTTAAATAAAATAAACTACCCATTACACCCTAATGGGTATGAAATCTCGTGAGATTATAAATAGGTAGAAGATAGTAAGAGAAGGGGTTATACGAGGGGAAGGAGGAGAAGTATACTATTCACTATCAATTATTCATTTTAATGGTTTAGATTATGCCATATAAATGCGAGGAGTATTTGGTAATTTTTTTTAAACGAGGAACTTAAAATGTAAGTTGTATTAAAAGAGAGATAAAAAAGTCTTTCACATTTTATTTTTTCATCTCCGACATTTCATTTTTTCCTATACAAATTTTTCTCCACCTTCTCTCTACAATTTTCGCCTTCTCTCTAAAACACTCACGACCACCTCTACCACCACTCCACCACCACATATTACCACCACCATCACCATCACCTTGACCTTGACCCACCACCGTTGAAAGCAAAAAAAAAAAAAAATTGAAAGCAAAAAAAAATCGACTACATTTTACACTACTGCATTTTACACTACTGCATTTTACGTTCATGTCGTCGGAATCTGGTAAATGGTGGCGGTAGCTGGTAGTGGCTGAAGGTGGTGGGTGATGGTGGGTATGAGAAATGTGAATGAGTAAAGTATGAGGGGATGACATATAATATTAAAAAAGTGAAGAGATAGAAATAAAATATTATAGTGACACATGACGCGTTTTATTAATCAATTATCGTCATCTCCCTTCCCATTATATGTTATTTTCTCATCTGAACCTCACCATGCAATGATAATATATGATAATATGGTCAAAATAAAGTGAAACCACTAATATGAGATATCACGAGAATAGTATTAAAATACCATCAAAAAATGCCTAACTAATTTTGTCAATTGATTATAAGAGTTAATGACAGGTTGAAACTTAACTTAAGAAAATCAATGTTACATGTATATATTTATTTTAAGAAGACGTATATGTTAACATTTTTATTTCTTATTTGTATGTTATTTGTTAAATATATAATTTAGTTTTAAAAATAAAAAGAAGATTCAAATTCAAACAATTTATTCAGCATCACTAAATTTGAAATTCTTGCAGTTTTATATGAAAATCTAATACGTACGGTGGAGTATATTTTTTTACATGGTATAAACTTTTTTCACTTCACAAAATAAATACATACATGTAATGATTGTTTTTATATTCCTAAATATATATAGTTTATGTTTCTTTTACATCTAGAAATCTACTTTTACATTATAGTAATCTCAAAAAGAATTGGGCAAAAACCAATAATCGACATAGGAATAAAATAAAAACAATATTTTCTTTCAACGTCTAACATTTCCTCCAATTATGTCATTCCTTGCCCAATCACTATTTTTTTCTTCTTTTCCTTTTATCTAATTTGCCGATCATTTCTAATTTGTCATGTTTTTTGAAGAAATATTATTTACGTAGCTTAAGAAGTACCAAATTTAGTTGGACGTTTAATCTAAAACGAAAATACATACATACCACAAACCAATTAAATTCCAACAAAATCATGTTATCCAACGAAAACTTTGAAATGACAAAAAAGTGGATAAAAGATTGAACAATCCCATAAAGTGGATGAGGAAGGCCATAATGCGACCTCCTTCAACTTGCAAAATATTATGGGACCCTTCACATGTCATACCATCCATATAACCATCACCCTAATCATTTTCTTTTAAAGGCAAGTACTCGTGCACCGCATCAACTCGAATATATACATTAATCCACAAATATATACAATTGTGATTGGAAGGGCCAATGACCCTTTGGTACCATAATCGTTTATATGTGTAACAAACCATAATGCTTATAATCCTTCTTCCCATATTTTTTTTCCCTGCCCCAAATTGTACAAAGAAAGTTAATGACCTTTGCCACATTTAGATATCAAGTCCCACATTGGATTCTTCCTCTTCCTTCTCACCATTCCATAATTGGAATGAATCCTATTACATTCATCCAAGTTCTTGCATGTGATGACAAGATATGTGTAGTGCAGCCAAGGATGACTTGCCGGCAACATTAATCTTAGTTCTTCGATCGTTATCCGTCATTTAGTTTCATTCGTTCATTTTTCTCAAAACCACAAAAATCGCACTCAAAAGGCGATACTTTTGTCACATGTTTAATCTTGCTACTCGTGTTATTTAACTTTCTTCATGAATGTTCATAGATTAAAAAAGAAAACATAATGTGTATTTATCGGCGAGTTGCCCTTGGCTACATGATCTATCCGGTACTCACATGCTAGAACCATGATGAGTAGTTCTCCAAGTTTGAAGAATAAAGTTTGAGGATTGCACATGTATTTGAAGCATCTTTTATGGTAAGTATCCTTTTTAATATTATTATGTAATTTTAAAACTATATTGGTAGAATTGAAATTAGAATTCCGGTTTGTTTACTGGTGTTTATAAGATATAACAGTCAGTTTCATATTGTTATTGCAATATGATTTCTTAATATGATAATTGAACATAAACCCTAGCTAGTTGATTATGGATTTGTAATTATTAAACTAGTATCTCTTATTTATATATATATATATATATATATATATATATATATATATATATATATATATATATATATATATATATATTTATATGTGACCAACGGGTCTTTGACCTAGTGTTATGAAAGTGATCCACCAACCAAGAGGATAAGAGTTATTGGAAGCGGGTCGTTTTATGTTTTCGAACTTTCGTAAATTTTGTTTGAAGCTTACATGATTTACTACTTTTTTAACCTATAATGGTTGTTGGAAGATGATTTTTATTTTAACTTTTGAAACTTTCAAATTCAGGGGCGGAACTAGGAATTATGGTTGGGGGGCTTTAAAGCACCGACGGACCCAAAAATTTTTGTCACCCATGTCACCAAAATATTGAAGCTTATTCCACTGGGATGTTTATTAAGTTTATTTAAACAGTAAGGTGCATCGCCTAAATACGAGTAGTAGCATACTTAAAGAACCAATAACTTTTCAACTAATTTTACACCAAGTTGGTTTAATTGACTGGTGTCACGTAGCTGACTATAACGTACGTCCGCCCCTGACTTAAAGTATTGCGAAATAAAAATAAAAATATTATATTCAAAAAACATAAAAGAAGTTTCATAACGTAGGAGAACAGGAAAAATGATACATTATTTTGAATGTACGCAAAACTTACATGTTAATAATAACTTCTGTATATTTTTTTCATTCAAACATTAAATGCATTTAAATTTTATGTGATCTTTTACCAACCATCATCCTTAATAGTCTATATGTTAAATTAGCATGAGACTTGAACATGTAGTTTACTTTAAAATATATTGATATTTTAGCTTTTTTTAAAAGTTATATTTATTTACATGTTTGAGAATGGAGTTTAATTAACATACTATTAAGTTGATAGTCTAAAATGAAATATAAAGTATTAATTGAGGGGTCCTAGATGAAGAAGTTAAAAAAGGTCATCTCCTTCCCCAAATTTACCTGCAACCTCACATGCAACTTAAAAATTAGAAAGCTAATTGAAATTTTTTCCCATTAAAACGCAATTATAGACTGAATGCACAACCACAGGTAGGGAGGCTGAGCACCCTCTAGCCCCCTACTAGCTCCGTCTCTGTTCAAATTACTTTTAGATTCACGTTGAAGTGTTGGTTGTTAAAAGGCTCCCGTTTTGCTACATTAGGTTATGTATTTGTGTTACTTTGCCGTCTTTTGGTTCTTTCTATATTTTATGTGAATTAGTTGAAAAAGAAAATAGTTGAAAAACACTATTTATATGAGCAAACGATAACTATGATCAAATGATGTGTCTACGAACATAAAATGCTATTTTAAGTGATTAAGAAGTACAAAATCAGAGTTGGTCATCATATATTAATGCAAGTATATCTAATTTTATAGAAGTCTAGCTACTACTTTTAACACACAAAAACTCACGTTTTTAGTACCCTAATTAAATCAAATTTCAAACGTACTTATTGCTTGTATTATGATATAACTAATGCATATGACTTTGTGTCATTACCACATAACACAGTACAAAGCAACATTATTTATCTTTGATTTTTGTCGAATATAAGATACGTACACATGGCTTCACTAGTATACTATTCGAGATAAGAAATTTGATTGTTAAAGACATAATTAAATTTTTTATTTTTTTTATTTAGAAAGGCAACCCTATAAGCTAACATAACCCGCATAATATATACATCACAGAAATATATACATATCTACTATGAGGTTTGAACTCACAACCTCTTAGTTGAAGAGTTCTCCGAATACCATTAGGGTGAAGACGCTCCGTTTTAATTTTTCTATTACAAACATACAATCTTGATTAAGTTTTAGTTATAATTTTCGTAACCTCATCAATTGCAATACACTTTGTTTGATAACCATAGGATTGATACACATATAGAAATATTGATAAACATTATCGCTTAGTGTTATCTTCTTTTTAAATATAAAAGAAGCACATATTTATGTTAGAGAATGCAATACAAAAGTAGTATTTCAACTCTAATCTATATATGTTTTTAATATGTACCATTGCATAACACAAGTAATACGCTAGAATTTAAAGTTTTAAAAGATGTCGATGCATATAGTTAACTTTTGCATAAACGTATATGTTGTGAGTGAAACTATTTCAAATTTTTTTTAGAAAGACAATGAAGTCACACACCCCAAGACAAATATTTATACAATTTTTCAACGATATACACATATGTTCACCTCTAGACTCATCCACAACCTCATAGTTGGAGGGTTACCTCGATACCGCTAGGCCAGTGGCTTTTTGGTGAAACTATTCCAGTTATTCGCGCCTCATTGTATAAGCTTCCTTATAGTAATTCTCAATTTCACAATAATTTCATTGAGAGATTATGTGAACCATTGCTAAAAATATATTATCATATGAGTAATGATGATATATCACCTACCCAGTCCTCCTACTAATTATCCTAACTATAAAATCGCATTTATCAAAATTAAGGGTACTGCTGAGATGTGAGAATCAATAGATTCCACGTATATTAAATTTACTAGTTTAGAACTTACGATACTTTGTTAGGATGAAAAATCATTTTTCTTACTATAATGACCTTTATTTTGCTTTATAGCTCTAAAAATAAAAATATGTAACATTAAGAACCTTTATAGATATTTTAAAACAAAATAAAAAAGATTTCTAATACGATTAAAAAAATTTAAAAGAAAATAAAAGCTATTAGAAAAGAGGAAAATACATGTCCACATATCCATATCACAACTTTAAATATAAAATTGAAGGTAGGAATAAATCTAAATTATAAGATCAAAAGGGAAAAGAGACTAATGAAGAGTAGAGATTGGTCAATGTTATCATCTTTTATTTATAGTCTTTTATTTATATAGAATGATAGATTTTTTTCATTAATAATCCGTTAAAATTACTACAAGATAAAACCCTAATAATCAAACTGGCGTACAATTAACGTTGAGGGTTAACAATTACGTACGTAATACTCCACAATACTTTCTTAATAACGTTATTTATCACATCTTAAAAGAATACCAAACAATATAAAGTTCACGTACAATACACATGACTTCATAGTTTCTTTGACTTTTGAAAGTCCAACTATTTTAGTTACAATTCTGTACCAAACATATTTTTGTGGCACTTTTTGCAAATCTGCAAAAAATGGGGCTTCTCGATCTTGATAAACATTTTGCATTCTATGCAGCTTATCATAGCAACCCAATTAACATAGCAATCCATATGCTATTTGTTTGGCCAATCTTTTTCACTGCTGTTCTTCTTTTTAATTTCGTACCAGCTCCATTTAATTTCCCACATATTGATTTTTCTTTATTTGGGAATGATTTTGTCTTGATTTTTAATTTTGGGTTTTTGTTTACTTTAATCTATGCTGTGTTCTATGTATGTTTTGATTATAAAGCTGGTTCCTTGGCTGCTTTACTCTGTATCTTTTGTTGGGTTGCTAGTAGTGTTCTTGCAAGAGTTCTAGGGTTTCAATTGGCATGGAAGGTAAAATTTTTAACTAATTAACATTGAATTGTATTGGGTTTTTCTTATTTCTTAATTGTTTTTGTGATGAAAGATTATAGATCATAAAAAGTTAAAGATACTGTTTTGGGTTGGGCTTATATCATGATTGATGATGATTATGAATCATAAGTTATAATCTTTACAATGAATTTGAGTTAGGCATCATGTTATTTTGTTTGACATGATTGATTTAAATTAAGATAAGTTAATGCTAATTAAGATATCAAGTTTCGTTAGTGTATGACCTTATTGATGAACTATATAGGTGTAGGTTGTGTTATTCGATTGACAGAAATATTTTCGTTTTAGCATAGTCTAACAAATTTGTTTGGTATTGGTCATCAATGCATCGTTACAAAATATTGTTATTATTGCTTATAGTCCACAAATAGGCAATAGCTCTATGCTGACATTGTTGAGGGGTTGTTTAAATACTTGGTCATGGTTATTGCAGGTTGTTCTTGTTGTGCAACTAGTTTCGTGGACGGCACAGTTTATAGGACATGGGCTATTTGAGGTTAGTCTGGTTTCGTTTCATCATATGCAAGATACAATATTTAACTTGACACATATTAGTTCATTGATCTGCAAAGTTCTTATAATTGTACCTTTCACTGAACGTTAGTCAAGTGAAATGTGTAATTTCATGTGATCGACGGATTATATATGTTGGTATCATGAAATACATATCCTTCTGATTGAACAAAATTTGCAGGGAAGAGCACCAGCTCTCGTTGACAACATTTTGCAAGCCTTCTTGATGGCCCCATTCTTTGTTTTGTTTGAGGTAAATTCTATACTTTCCACGAAGGTGGTTGGATTTACGTTTTGAAACTGACTATTTATTAACGCTCGATAAATATATTCTCGTTCTGATTTAGTAGCTTTTAGGAGTCAGATAATCAAATTGGAATAATCAGTTTCATACCAGCTGCAATGAAACTATTCTTCATGGGAAAATAAACTTACCTAATTACCATGTACTATGAACTAGTTAGAGACTTCACTCTCATTTAACAATTGATTTTTTATTTTTATCACACAACTCTCATTCTGGTCATTGTAGAGCTGTATCTATTAATTCATGAGATTAATAATTGTCAAACACTCAAACATGTAGTTATTAGTACTTTAAACTACAAAAGCAGATCCAAACACTATTTGTTATTCAATATCGGTATATCACATCATTACGTTTGAAACCTGTGCCCAAACCCCCAACATATGATTTGTAGAAAACTGACATCTTATTAGACAATGTTTTTCCTAATTCAGGCACTTCAGATTCTTTTTGGGTATGAACCATATCCTGGATTTCATGTTCGTGTTACAGCAATTGTAGATGCTGAAACAGAAGATTGGAGGAACAAGAAAGAGAAATTACTGACATAGTATGATCAAAATGTCATGCGGAAAAATGTATATTTTAAAGAAATCGAGTGGAGACTTATGAACGTGTTGAAACTTTAATCTTTAATCCATTTGCCATTGACAGAATTGTCATCATTCTGTACTGCACCACATGCCCTTTAACCAATTCAAACTTGAAAAACCTACACAAAATTGCAAGCGCCATCTTCATTTGCAGGTACGCTGAGTCTTTGCCTAGGCATATTCGTGGGCCCGCCTGTTATCAAGAAAATTGTCAGTCAAATTTAAGTTGGCAACAATGGGTCAAGATGGGTCATTTGGCAAGTTTCAGGTGAGTTGTGTTGACTTGAAACACTTTTTGTCCAAATTTTTTTATAAAAATTTTGTGTCTAATATGGTACAAAAAATATATATTGTTAGAGTAATAAGCTACTTTTTAGTGATTTAGTAGAATGCAAGGATTAAAAAAATACATATTGATGATTTTCTATTCATCCAATACATTTCCCTTTTAGCTACCTTTTGACCCGTTAGAGGTGAAACATAACTTGAATGAACACATTTACAAATAAATGTGTCAAAATTGTCACATACTCATATATACTCAAAATCATGTTTTTTAATTCGTTCTTTGGCATAGACTCGTCAAAATTGTCACATACTCATATATACTCATAATCGTGTTTTTTGAATCATTCTTTGGCATTTCTTAGTTCATATTTCTCACCTGGAATGCAGTGAACTTGAACGGGGATGCGTTTTGAAAGAAACCATCTTTAAGCCATCTTTCTGGCTTAAATTCATTTGCATCAGGACCCCAGTTATACTCCATTCGTCCCATTGAGTAAGGTACGTATGTCACCATACCTCCTGCCTTTACTTTCGTTCCATCAGGCAAAATATCATCATTCAAGATTCCTTTCGGGTCCTTTATCAAAAAAAGATCAAATCTTTAGTAACTTCAGCTACTTTCCAGCAAACCCTTATAGTTTCTTAAAGTAACGATTTACCTGAGGTACAGCTGGATACAACCGAAGTGTTTCGGTGATGACAGCATGCAAATAATACAATTTTCCCAACGAATCGTAACTCATAAGTTCAGCAAATTGCTTTGTTCTTAGGTCAAAAGATTCAGGATCTTGTGTTTCACACGGTTTTAAAGATACATTTTCTTCTTCTGCACGGTCTTGCTCAAAAGATTTGAGTTCTGCATACAGTTTCTCTGCAACATGATCGTGAACCATGATCATGTAAATGGCCCACGAAAGAGTCGTTGCTGTCGTGTCTCGTCCAGCAATCACAAAGTTCAATACAACGTCTCTTAGACTCTTGTCGTTAATATTGTTTTCAGGGTCTTTTCCTAACTCGATAAATCTTGATAATATATCATGCTTTATCTGATAAATACATAAAATAAGAGCACAGTTAGTTACATCTAGCTAAATAGGTTCGGACTGGGATACGTTGCTAACACTTCTGGTGCATTTTCTAAGCGACACTTCTGGTGCATTTTCTAAAGAAGATTCGGTGAAGAACTGCTGTATTGAAGTTGGTAGATAGATTAGAAATCCGTTTAAATAAATTGATTTAGAACGTTGTAAACATTTAAATGTACATTTCTTGATCCGTTGACTTACTTGACCCGTTATATTTTTAACTAATTTTTTTGTATTTTGTACCCGTTTGACCCGTATCAATCAAATACAGCCCATATTGACCTATATAAACAGAATTAAATAAATAATGCCATTAGTATAGTAGTTGTAATCACCTTACTACTACTAGGAACCTTTTGAGCTTCTTCTATCTCTTTCTTTCTTCTACGGATGACTGAATATGTAAAATCATCAATGATCTTGATGCTCTGGTCAAGAACGGCTTCAGAACCCACTCTTAAAAATTTCTTTATTTTCCATAGCGGATCAATGAACCGAAGAGTTACTATTATGTTTGCAGCATCAAACGCTTTTACAAATTGATTATCGGGTAAGTTAGGAGCTAATGTCCCTATCTCTACTCCAAATCCCACTTTACATATAGAGTCCAAAGTCATCCTCATTAACAATTCCTGAAACAAAAACATAAAAGTTTTCGCAAAACCCAACAAACACACACTTGCGTGCACAAAGATAATTCGGATTTGCTGACTTACTGGTTACCTGAATGTCTAGTTGTTGATGCTTGAATGCTGCTTGAGTTAGTATAGAAGAGAGCTTGAGGCTATACTCTCTGAACACCACAGTACTAAAGTCCCTTAAGTTCTTAGAAGCAAACTCAAAACTTGAAGTTTTTCTTTGTTTCCTCCAATTCTCACCATCTGAATTGAAGATGCCATCACCAAGCAAAACCTCCATATATGAATGATACACGTCACCCTTCAAAAACCCAAAAACAAACCAGAAAAACTTTATGCCAATATCAAAATGATTAATATCTTGGCAGCAATAAAGATCTTATACCCATATTACATTAAATAAAGTATTGAAAGCCAATACCTTTGGGTAGTTTGCAAAGTTGGTTTTAAGAACATGTTCAACATTGGATGGATCGGCTATGTAAGTGTAAGTGGTAAACGGCATTGGAACCACAACCGTTTTCGACTTGGATAGGTAGTTGACTAACCAATCGTGCATCTGATCGTAGTTCATTAGTTGCTCAATAGCGGCTCCAACAAGTGGCCAGGTTTTCGGACCTTTGTTGGCTCGTTGGTTCCATCGGTGAAGGAAGATCCATGTGAAGATTGAACATGCCACAATCAAGAGTCCTATATCCATTATTGAGGTTTAAAAAGATTGTAAATGTATAAATGCTCTTCAAATTTCTATGTTATGCAACAGAGGTAAGTTCTTATAAGGGAAATTAGGAGCAAACAGACTAAAATTATCTAAGTTGTTGTAATATTGGTTACTAATGAGTTATCTATACTTTTGTCAACGATCTTTGTATGCCATTTAGGTATTACAAATGGTTTCACAATCTTGGTGCCTTTAACCTAAATATTTCCACGTTTTGAAGTGGTTGTTGACTTTTTGTACAACAAATTTATTGTTTATTTTTCCCTTGTATTTTCCGTTTTCTTTAAAACTTTTTTTTTGTTCTCTTACGATTTTTTAAATTATATAAACTTTTTTTGTTATCAATAGATAAAAGTTATGTTTGAATACTATTAAATTATTTAAAAACTTAAAATGAGATACATATACGTTTATTAAGTGTATTTTCATTATGATCAATATTCTTAAGTGTTTGTTGAAACATTTAGTAAATTCTTAAAAATAAATTTACCGTGATAATTGAAAGATTGAGTAAGCACAACAGAATAGTAAACATCAAAGTACGTAATAATAATATAATAGGCGGATCAATTGAAATTAGTGTTTCTATACAAACTATATGAAACTATTATCTAGTAAACAGTTTGATAATGGCTTCATTGTATGCGTGGAAACGTATGGGTCACCTGACGGTTAAGTATGTAAAAGTATGCTACTCAATCACATTCACAAATAGATAATAAATCACGGAGGTAAAGATTATGACATTCACAAATAGATAGGAAAACATACTAACCAAATAAGATATTTTATCTATTGATAACAAAATAATCGATTTTATCTCCGATATGTGTGCAAATTTGAATTTTGAAATTTGAATACATAATTTTATACGTGTTGTACGGTCAGACCTAAAAAAATTAAGTATGAGCTATACACTATATCTATTAATATTGTATGTTGATTATTTTATTAAGTATGTGCTATAATACTTGTTGAGTCAACATGAAATATTTGCATATATTTAATTTGAGTTGACATATACTACATATCAAATTATAAAATAAGGATTTTGTTTTAACTTTTTCATTGTAGACAGGGATGATAATGGGTGAGAAAACACGGACAACACGTGGGTATCCACTGATTGTGGGTGGTAAACCCGTGAAATTTTACCCGCGAGTATGAGAATGTGTATGAACTTTTTACCGTTGACGGATCGCGAGCAAGTGATGTGTACGAAGTTTTACCCGCAGATAAACCCTACCTGCGAACCTACAAAACACATTATAGTTACCAACAAATGGTTTGTATAATTTATCACATATATATATGTATAAATAATTTTTTATTTTAGTAATATATTATGAAACTACTCATATAGAGAATAAAAAAGTATAGCATTCATGTTTTAAATAGCAAAATTGTAGAATGATGAAAAAAAAAATTCAATTAAATTGATAGTTATCGAACTGTTAATTCGTATGTCTTAAATTTTAACAATTTAATTTGTTTAAATCTACGACATTGATTTGAACATGTTTAAAAACACTTTTTTAATTAAAATTATATAAATCTTTTGATTATTTGATAAAATATTTGTATTATTTAAAATCCGCGGGTTTACCCGTGACTTGCGGTATTTGCGGGTCGTGAGCGCAGGTGTAAAAATAAACCCGCTAACAAATACCCGCGGATTTACGGGTTGAAAAAAACCCCACGGGGGTCGTGGGTTGGTATATCCTACCCGCATCCTGCGGGTGCCATCGATAATTGTAGGCGATCAATATTATTTGCCGTATTACATTTTACAAATCTGTTACTTACCAACTATTTTTATTAAATATTATCGATATCATTTTTAATTTAATTCAGCCATTATTTATATATACAAGAATTGTGGATGGATTCAAATTATATAATTAAACTAAGAGAGCATTTATCTACCAAAATTTCAGAACATGAAGATGTATTCTGTCGTATTATGATGTAATGGTTGATTTGAATATTAATTAATTAATTAAATTAAAAAACATTGATAATTAGTTTCAAAATGTAAAGGCATATTAAACTTTTTGTAGTCCACTAATTGCTATTAATTAGGTAAACAAAGATCTGATTTTGAATCAAGGGTTCTAATACAAAGTACTTAAGAATTGAATGATATAGATTATTTATTAGGGTTAATTTAGTAAGTTTACATAAATATAGTTTTCTTTTAATATATAAGAGAGAAGAGAGATGTTCTATAAGATATGTTGATGCTTATTGGTATCTAATTTTTATATATCTGCAAGTGTTATGACTCGTACGAGTTGAAAATTATGTTTTCGAGTCACGAGTCAGTCGCGAGTTAACTACTATGATTGTTTATACTTGATAAATCGATACAAGAGTGATCAAATTATTTGTAGAGCTAACAACATATAAGTTAAACTAAAAGTGAATGTTTATCTATACTACTTTATAATACATTTGAACTAAAATCTTAAAAGAAGAGATATTAATTTACTTCTACTTCTTTAATCTTAAATATATCATAATCAATGCAATATTTAACACTTAAATAAATGCAGTTAATTATTATATTTAATATATCATAAATTATTTCAGTTTCAGAGTTGTGTAACCCTAAAATATTTGATTCTCCTATATATAACTTATAAACATATATATTAATATCTATTAAAATATCGGTTACATACATATGTATAATATATTGATGAAAAATCTGACATTATTTACAAATTGAAACCGTCTTTAATTTTATATTAATATATAAAAAGTTGAATATATATATATATATCTTAAAAATGTAATATTATAAATTTTTTTAGTATCAAGTTAAGTGTGAATTAATTACATTCGAGTAATTATAAAGTTATTTGCATTGCACGGGCAACATAATACGTAGTATTTAAAAAAATAGAAAGATATAAAAATGTAAAAGAAAATATTTATTACATGCTTGATTGATCAGTTGAATATATCAGTTACGCTGTTATTTCATATCCAATCTGAAAATGAAATCTGTTCACTACTGGTTATTGGTTAAACCAAGCTATGTAAACTTTAGAAGCATGCATACAATAATTTAACAAAGCAAGGGATGCAGCAATTATCGGTAGTTAACATTTATATTTAAATAAAGCTATGCATAAAGTAATTTAAAAAATGAGCTGTATATTGTGTTATTTTTGCTGAACGGGCCCTGCATATAAAAATATACAATACTGAAGTAAAAAAAATTGATTAGAGTACTTTTTTGGGACACTTCAATTTGAATCTATATGTGGAGCCCACAATAAGTACTACGTAGATGCTTTAACTTTTTAACAGTAATTGATTAAGTTTTAAAAAACAACACTCACGGCACAACGAGTGGTTAACATTATATTCGGTGAACATGTGTACGATTTTTAAAAGAGTGGTTCAATGTTCAAATAAGTTAAAAAAATGTGTTTAACCAATCAAATAAAATGATAAGGGAAAAGAAAAAAGAAAAAGCAAAAAAGTCTTGAACGCACCTACAACCAACATTCTAGGCTGAACATTGACCTTGAATGTTGTACTTAAACGCCGGTCTGATATGGTGAACACCGGATCCCGGCGTTCAAGTTGGTGAACGGCGAGAATTTGCGCTTCCCCACTCCCCTTGCTTTTATAATATCAGAGTAAGGTTCAAATAAGTTGAACAATTAAGGAACCAAATAAGAATGCGTCACGTGTTTCAATACTCACTTTTCCCAACGTTTTTAAATATTAAATATCTCACAAACGGTAAATCGAAAAATTATAAAAATTACACCATAAAAATCAACGTTTTTTTCTCTTCGATTAGACATCTCACAAGGTATACTTTTGACGATTTTTTTCTTCGTTTTTGGTGAATTTTGTAAACAATTATCAAATGTGATATCAATTACTATCGCATGTGATACCAACGATTATCACATGTAATACTAATATTGTACAATTTGTAAAATTAATAAAAAAAATCGTCGAAAGTATATCATGTGAGATTTCTAATCGAAGTGAAACAAATGTTGATTCTTATGGTGCATTTTTTTATTATTTTCAATGAACCATTTTTGAGATATATGTGAAGAAAGTAGATTTTGTGACACGTGACACATTTTTATTGGTTCCTATGAAGTTTTATTATGTCGTTATCAAGTTTTAATATGTCGTTATCAAAGTATACATTTATCAATACTTTTTTGTTTATTTAATGGAGGATCAGTGATAACTAAATGGATTATTGTTTGATTATACGCTCAACTTTGCACTCATTACTATTATATGAGCCCAACTTTCATACACTTTAATGTATGAGGTGAACATTCTAAAAACTCTATTGTATGCTCACAATTTTTATAATTTTTTAATGCTTCCGGCCCCACTCCTTCCGTCAGTTGCACGTCGCAAGACCGAAGAAAAAAAGGGACGCGTTCAAGTGAAGTGGTTGTGCCAATGACTTTAGTTTACCGAAGCTCGTCACTTCCCAACCCATGCTCTACTGAACAATGGATGGCACCCCCTCTAATACTTTTATCAAAACTCGCGCCATATTTTGTGTGTGGTTTGTCAATTAAGGGTCAAAGTTGGTATCGATTCATGCTTACAGTTTGTATATCTATCATCATCGTCTTCATGTCATATTCAAAATACTTTTATCTGCTCCTCTTGATTTCAAAACACACTTCACATCAATACATCATCCAACTAAAACACCATTTACTTTCAGATTAGTTTTGTTTTTTATATATATATAAAATGTGTTTTATAACGATCAAAGTGTTGATCCGCCACAATGGATCGATTTGTTAGATCAATAATTGGATTAATTGATCAATTTTTTTATCAAGTAAGACATATAATTGGATCGGATTGGATTATATCTGGATCATGATCCGATCCATTGTCAGACCTATTACACTGTACTGCAGATTATATATATTTTAAAAAAAAATCAACATCCATTATTTAATTACATACATATTTTGCACAATTATATGTTTGCAACTTAGTTTCAAGATAGGTTTATTTAATAAGACTAATTCAAGATGAAAATATAATTAAGAAAATACGGATCATATCAAATGAGAAAAGTAGGAAGAAAACGATGAAATGTTCTTATTTGAACTTGCTTTTTATTGGTACAAGAAATCAAGCTCTTGGTACAAAAAGTGAAGCTCTTGTACACCCTTAATAGCCTCACAATCACCCTATGAACGAATTAAAGTTACCATTCTAAAGCTACATTTTTTTTTGTTCATACAAATTTATCACAACTTAAAATAGTCTTGATCAAAATTATTGCAAATATCCTTAGAAAATAGATGAAAGTGAGGAATTGTTCCCCAATTTATCAAGAATACGACTCCAATAATTGTTGTTGTCGTCAAAATCACCGAATAAAGAGTGTGTAAGCACTTCCATTGTGTCGTTGTCTTGATAGAAGATGTCATTGATTTGAAGCTTGCGTTGATCGTCTTTTGGAATGCCGTCAATAATGTTAAACGGTTCTTTCAAGACTTCCCAATCATTCATGCAATCTATAGTAGACGATTGCTTAGTATTCTTAATTTGCATCGATTGATTTTGTATGTTGGAAAGTGATGCTAAAGCCTTTTCAAAGTAGTTTAAGGTGCAATAAGGAGTTTGTGACGTTTTTAAATGTGACTCTTTATTAAAAATAATGTTTTGCCATACTTGAAGAACATCAAGGCATAGTGGTTGTGGTTGTGATAAAGGTTGATGAACCAAGTAATCATCCTTTTGAATTCGTTGGTAAGATTTAGGGATAAGTTTAGAATTGCGAACAAGTCTGGCCTCTGCTTCAAGACGAGCGTTCTCCCATTGAGTCATGTGGTTCAAGTTGGAAGCGGCTGCTATTCTCGACTTGTGAGTGATTGGGTCGATACCCATTTTGGTCAATCGTTTTTTGAGATTTGTGTTCCAGTAATTCTTGATTTCGTTGTCCGTCCTTTTAGGTAAGTGAGCCGCAATAGCTGACCATCTGAAAATTGTGTATATAACCCATATCAACACTTATTATTGCAGATGTAAATAGAATGAGTGATGATCTATACACCACTAAATTAGTGTTATCGAGAATCTTACATATAACATAAAAACATGAGCAATGTATTTATAATGGTATAATCGTCAAAAACTATTAATTTAGTGGTGTATATATAACTAAAGTTGGTGAGTCACATATCATCCCTCAAATACAAATTGTATTGTAATTTTATGTTTTTATTATATACAATGATTTTGTTTGTTGTCTCCATCTTGGTTTCACATATTTCTCTTTCCATATTTGATATTTGATATAAAGGAAGTGCCTACTTCTTCAAGACATTCTATTTCTATTAAATTAACATATATACCCCACACATTTTCATCCCCACAACATAAACACTAATAAGAGAGAAAAATGGAAAATAGCTTTGTAAAAGAATGTCTTTTGACCACAAATGTACAATATGAATATAGTAGTACTACTCTTGTTTTTTTTTTTAATGTGGTACAAGTATTCCATGTCATATTTATGTAATCGCTACTACTATTTGTTAATATAAAACAGTTAACCTTTTTTTTTTTTTTTTCCTTTTTCTTTTTCTTGTATTGAAGATGTTCACAATAACAATATATGGTTAAAAAAAAAAAAAAAAGAATACACACTAGTGAAACATTCAATATATATTGCAATTACCTATTCCCGAGAAGTGCATGGAGTTGAATGATGCTTCGTTCTTCTTGCAAACTAAACTTTCCTCTTTTGATATCGGATCTCAAATAGTTTATCCACCTCAGTCTACAACTCTTTCCGCATCTTTGTAACCCTACATTCTTTACATAAATGAGATTCACATAACTAAAACCAAGTAATAATATATGTACATGTCTACGCACCCGCTTTAAGAGGTAGTGTGCGCCAACTTCCATGACCATGTTGTTCAATGTAGGCGATGAGCTTTCGATCTTCTTCAGAAGTCCATGGCCCTTTCTTTAACCCCATTTCGAAACTTGTTGGCTTCCCCATTTTTATGTAATAATCTAATTAATGTTTTATATTCTCTATCTTACAAAAAATAGGTGTGGTTGAGGGTGGGGTTGTATTTGAAAAGGAAAGTGAGATATAGTATATAAGATATATGGAGATGTGGAAGTGGCATGAGCTAGGGTTAGAGCAAGCTGGGTCAATTAAATGAGTTATGTTTTGTACTATTGTTTCACAGTTTAATGACTGGCTATATCTATGAATGATATAGATCCCACATTTTCAGAAAAAAAAGTTATTGTTCAAGAAAAATGTGCTACAAATATTAATTTACTTATGTATATAGTACTTGATGATATAAGGATTAATTATCTCCTATTTGGGAGTTGGGACCATTAATGGTTAATTAGTGTACGTGCATGCATCTGTGGATATTGTTACTTAATACGAAGTTTTATAAGCTATATAATTTACTAAGGTTGCATGAAATTCGTTATGCGATAATTTAAGAAAATATTCAAATTTTTTAAATCAAAACTTGAATTCATATGTTTCTGAGTAGCAAAGAGGTGTATGATATTATGCTTATTTAGTTCCAACAAATATGGAAGTTATAAATGCTTAGAGACGTCCCAAATACTGTTCCTAGAAGTCAAGGGAGGGAGATTACATGGCGATTACCAAACTCAGACTCGAACTAATCAATCAGACTCAGAACGAGCAAAATTGTCATACTCAAACCAAGCAAATGCGGTCAGACTTATACTAACCAACTAGTCAAACTCGACTAATCAGCTTCACTATATATACTTGGGCATTTTTTGTTGTTCTTTTAGGGCGCTGCCTCAAACCATATAAAGGTGTTGCCTCTTGACCCCACCCGTTAAATGGTCAGTGGAACCCCACCGAGGGCTATGTACCTTGAACCCTGCTAAGGGCGTTGCCCTTAAAATCTCACAAATGGGCGCAACTCTTTTGACATCTACAGTACTGGTTGAGCTGGAACTGGAAGATAGTAATTTAGGCAAGTATGCATTTCGTATCACTTAACATGTATTTACTAATCCACTATTATATTAAAATATACAACAATTGATCGATCGATCTCATGGTTAGTTAGTGTATTGTACGTAATTGCTTCATCAAGAAACTTGTCTTCAAGCGATACTTATCTTTCAAAAATATCATAATTATCATGATAATTATGTAGAAAAGTTACTATTTTAAGTTTTTAGGAAAGTATATACATCTTAAGAGTCAAATGTTAACTATATATAAAGCATCTTCCACTTTGTCGATTCAACAATAATTAAAGTTCAAAAATTTATTAATTATCTCGCTTTTTCCAGACAAACCACTAACTATAAATTTTAACCCATCAATTTAAACTTTGTATAATATAAACTTAATTTTTAGCATATTATGTATTAAATTATTTGGAACTTTCTACATTGTTGGTCTCCTTCGGTTTGTTGTGACAATGTAACAATAAAATATATTTTCTTTATCATCATAACTAGAAAATAATGATAAAATATAGTATACTGTATATTCAGGATGCTATGCGCGCGTAAACTGCTAGTTTTTATATATCCTATAAGAAAAGCGGTACCGCCGAAAAAAAACATGCAACATATATACCAACTTAACGTTTATTTTCATGAAAGTTGATATCAATTATCAATTACTATATATATAAAAAAAACAATATCTTAGAAATAAATGATTTACAATGTAAAGTCATTTTCAATCTAATATTGTAGCATCGTAGTTTCCTACGGTTTGCTGAAAACAATAGGTTTTCTGTTTATTATACTAAATTATAAATAAAATATTTAGAAGATCGAGTATTATTTGGTCTTTGAAGTTATATATCTCAAACATATGAATATATCTCTATCTAACTAATTAATTCCATGCATTTATATATATGCATGCATGTACTTGTAAGAGAGATAGAAATGTAACGAAAGAATTTGTACTAAAATAACGATTTATCATGGTATGATACGTTGTTTTCTTTCAATTAAAATTCGTTAGTATATATGGTTCATAAGTCATTTATTATGATGTTTCCCTTCAATTAATTTGTTTATTTTCTTATTTATTTATTTATATAATAATATAATTAATAAAAATTGTCTTTATGTGTTGAGTAGTTCGTAGTGAGACTGTATATGCATTTGTGGTACTTTTTTTTTAGTAGGTATGCAATTGAAGCATCAGTAAATCGAGTTAAAAGCACCAACATAGCACAGCATCTCAATAAATATGTCTTTATCTTTTCAAGATTCTCTTTCTATAAATTAAAAGTTGTGTTGCTACATATATGGAAATAAAATGTTAAGTGACACGAGTATTACTTAAAATCATAGTTGTGAACTCGAAACTCGACTCACGACTTAGAATTATTGTTTTCAACTCGTGACTCATCATCTCGTCACTCGACTCATAAATAATAACACATATACATATATAAAAATCATATACCGATAAATATCAATGTATCTTATAAATTTTAAGAAATATATTAAATTTATAATATTTTAAGTAAACCATAATAAACTAATAGAAATACATTACTAACTTTCGTTTTTCCGTTGGTATATTGACCCAAAAAATGTACGTACGATTTCAATGAACACGTCTTCTCCCACTCAGCCCACTCCCACTATATGAATTTAAACAATAACCACGACTCTTTATGAAGATTCTAGTTCATAATACCCGACAGTTGCAAGAAAACTGATGTGTAAAATCTAGTTATAAAATAAACTTAGAAATATCGCAATTATCTATTACACAACTAGATAAATGTACCCTATCGTGTATAGTATAATTACAGTAAGTCGGGTTCGATCCACAGGAAATGTGAAATTAAGAGTTATGTGAAATGTAATTAAACTAAACAAATAAGTAATGTGGGGGGTTTTTCAATCCAATTGTTGCTTTGCAATTAAACTACTAGAAATGTAATGGACGTGGATTCTGAAGAATCAATTTAGAAAAACTTTATCTTATGTTTAATACGACACTTACTTAGACTAGCTTACTCATTATTTCAGGGTGTTCGTTAAAACCAGTTTACCTACGTTGAATTTGCAAATCTAATTAAGTCAGGATTAGAGTCCACTTCTCCTACACCTTAAGTTCAATTTCCTAGCTTATGATTTAATCCAGTAAAAAACTTCCGTCAACTAATTCGCACGTTCAAGTCTAAATGATTATCCTATTTAATATTTGCGTCCGCAATCAATCAACAACTATTCACAGACAAACAAATGTAACAAATTACTAATATGAAAAAACTTCCACTTAATTGATCACATAATAACTTATCGACAAGACAATTCAATTGGAATTAAACTTGAATACACAAAGGTTTTGATTAAACATAAATTATTCAACATAAACTCATAAGATTAATACCTCTAATCAATAGTTTACATCATCCAAGCAAGTTAAAGGGAAATTAGCTCATCATTACAATAGAAAGAACAAGATTCATAATTAAAATCAAAGTAAATATTATTTATGGATTGAAAGAATGTAAACCGAGTAATTCAAACGTAACGCTGATCAATCTTCGTGACTGGATGGTTAGGTAGATGGAATAATCTTCAAGAATGATGAAAAACTCACCAGGAAAACCCAAAATTCCTCTCTCAAATAGCAGGAACAATATATATCAAGTTTAGAGTTTTATTTTCGTATTTATACCCAACATTAAAATTTTCCCATCTCACACTAGTACCTGGTGGGTAAGTAAGTGTACTTGGCGGGTACTCAATAAACTTACCTGGATCAGCTTTTGGCTACCCAGTGTGTTCTTTGCGCATATTTGGGAGGTACCCGGCGGCTACAAGGCTACCCGGTGGCTAAGTCGTATTTAGACCATTTTCTGTTCAAAATCTAGAAAAGTTACCGGTTTGCATAAGGTAGTACCCGGTGGGTACTCTACCGGGTAAGCTCATTTTCTGCTCAAAATTTGATCTCTTCTCAAACTTGCTCCAAATCTTCACCAAATGCGATCCTTTCACCGTTTCTTCAACAATTATACTTAAATTCAATTCCAAACTCAATAAGTACTAAAAGTTCATAGAATTTACTACAAATAAGGTATAAAAGTAACGATGTCGCGTGAGATAAACGTGTATAAAATGAGCGAAATCAAAAACTTACCATTGGATAGTAAAAACTCGAAGAGCCAAATGCTCTAGTGTTATCCGGAATCCGCATACTAAAATTGTAGAAGCTAGAGATCCACTAATCGCACAACTGCCTCAAAACTCCAACTAGTTGCCAAACTCCGACTACCTTCACTACCTCCCTCGGTTACCAAACTCCTAAGAGTTCCCGACACTCTCAACAATAGTTGAAAGCTCAAACATTAGGACTTACAAGATTAGCCGCCTCTAACCCACATGAAGAAGAAAAAAACGTAATAAATTCCTCCAGAAGATTCGCTATATCGTTGAACCAAAACATCAATCAATACCCGAGCCCAGTCGAACGCGTTCTATCCGACATCTTCTACAACCAATATCTTCAATTATAGGAGCTCTAACTTGGCTAATCATCCAAATATATGGAATACCCGAACAAAAACATGGTCTCATGTTTCAACCCGCAAGCGATAACAAACTCCCTTTGACACCCGTCACTGTCGATTACCAAAACGGATGTGGTACCATTTATTACCTATCTACCCAACCGAGAAAACCATCCTCTTGAGCACCCATAACAAACTTCACATCTTGAATAATCCAGTACGTATCAATGGAGTTGCCGAGACATCACATACCTACACTCGCAACATCAAACCCCTAGGTTTGGTAACATTAATCTATTCTTTTGCACGGGATCGAAAAGAATAATGAACACGAATGCATAACCCGGATCTCAAAACTCTCTCGGCAACCAAATCACCATCGACTCTAATCAGCTACTTCGTCCTACCGCGACCGAACACAGCCTCAACGCACCGACCTCCTGTCGTGTCGTCGTGTCGCGACCAACCACCATACCGGATCAAAAAACGTATACCATAATCGTGTCGCGATTATATCACCGATCCAAACTTGATTTTCCTGTTGCAAACAAATCCTTTGCCGTGTCGTTCCAATTGTTCCCTAATTATTTACTTCTTCTGGATCAAGATCTATCTCAAATCTCTATCTTCCTGAAACAGAAACCCTAACCATCAGGACCTAATTTTGATCATGCATACATCCCCTATTGTTCCCAAATCTTCAAAACCCTGAAGCTCTTATACTAGTTGTTAGGAATTACACGCCGAAACAAACAACCAACAACGAGATTAGTTGATGACTCTAATGGCTGTTGTTGATAATTAACCAACCCAAACAACACTCGTGTAATCGAGGTTACACCCACAAACAATAAACAGATTATATAACAAGAAATCAAGATAACGAAATAATAATGACACGAAGATTTAACGTGGTTATGTCCAATCACTAACTTGGAGATTGGTTTAGTCCACGGGGCCAAACTGAGAGATTTTTACTATTAATTTTGTACCACTGGAGTTTATAATAGTAGAGGTTACAATATGTAGATGTACCAAACTTGCACAAAATGAAGTTTCCAAAACAACTGTGGCTGGCCAAGTACTCGCCGAGTAGGGTATGGTACCCGCGGGTACCTACTTCTTGCCCAAAACTCATCGTTCGCAATCCTTCAATGATACCCGTCGGGTACTTGCGCTGCATCACATTTTCTTCTTCCATTGCAAGTTTAATCTCCACACATCCCAATAGGGTAACCTTTCACTCTTACACCCAAAATAAAGGTTTCCATGTTGTTGTTAGGATGTTATGTTCAAAATAGCGAGATAGAGTAAGAAAACAACTTGCAAAATAGATCTGCATAAGATGGAATATTACAGGTTGTTCGCCGTTTCTTCATCAAGACCATGAATATGAAGAATGTCATTACCAACTAGCTTGAAGTATGGTACCGGTATTTACAATCTCTACTGGTATTTACAATTCGTGGTTGTTGAGTTAATTCTATTTAAACAATATATAAGTAAAAAGTAATGCCTAAAATATAGAAGGACTAATCCGTTAATGTTAACAATCTGAGACATGAGAATATTCATTTACCTAGCGGTCAAATTAACAACACAATTGCTCTGCAGCAAAAGAAGTCGCAACTTATTAATTCAAACCAAAATAATACTGGGTCGGATTAAGGTCGTGCAATCCTATGATGGTGGATCGAGATCGTATATAAATATGCATCCAGTTCTATGGAAGATCGACATTGTTAATCAAGATCGTACGTAAAATCATAAGATCTTAATATTCTAATCTACATCTTAGCAACCTTGTTCGGCTTAATCGGATTCCTAAACAATTAAAGTGTATAAACGATCCAAAAAAATTTCAAATTATCAGATTCAATTAACCAAATAAGCCAATCCTATGGATCGAATGTAGTTCGGATAAGTTGGATTATTAGATTTTGATTATTTTTAGCATTCCTATCAGACTGGGCTTAAATATGCAGCGTAAAGCAGACCCATTAAAGCCCATCTCACAAAACTGAAACAACGTTATTAAATTAGAAATTTAGAATTATACTATGTAATTCATAATAGAGATTTTTACGCTTATATCCTTTGAAACCCTTTAAATTACGCCTATATCCTTGTAAACTCTAAAATTAAATCAATATCCTTTGAAACCATCAAAATTCTCGTTCATATCCAAATATATATTTTAACAATATTTAAATAATTTTGAAAAATAAAACTTTAATTAAATACCATATAATAAATTGATTGACTCTTTTACCCCTCCCACCCTAATCAAAATCTAATCTATAATATTTAGTTATATATCACGTACGTATCACCACGATCGGATCCTTCTTTTTCCTCGCGATTTCCTGCAGCTTGATAACGGCTTCAATTATGTTAATCTAATCCATCTAAAATTAGGGATTAATTCTTGTTTTGTTATCTTTTTCTCAATTGCATTTCACGTACAAGGATTCATATCCCAAATTTTCCATGCAAATGTAGATGAATGCGCCAAAATAGATATACCTAAGAGTTTACTGAATCTCCCCAAACTTATTGTTATTTTTTACGTTGCATTTGGTTTTGTATCAATTTGAAATAGGTAAGGGAAAATTAGTATGTTCTGTTTTTTTGGCACCAATTTACTGGATAATAATGGATTTCTTAGGATCCCTTATACAACGAAATGGGTTCAATAAACGATTGAGTGAGATGGTTCCAAACGAGTTAAAGAATCGGGTGCATTATCAACTGTTTTGTATAGACTTCAAATGCAACTGTTTTGCATACAGTACCATCCATGAATTAATATAACTTAATCAGTGAAAATTCAGAACAATCCATGACAAATCAAAAATGCAGTTGACATATTTGGACCAAATAAAAATCTCAACAACTACTCATGATTTTCTTTATAATAATAACTTTTTGTGACAAAATCAAATCCCAGCAATAACTCTTGCTAACTGTGTTGACTTGACTTTGAGTTCCTACTTCCACGAGCTTTGGTGTGATTTCCTCGTTTCCTGATATCAAACAATTAGCATTTAAGAAAGCTTTTTAAAAATAAAAAACTAAAGAAACATTTAGTTGAGAACCGATTACCTTTTACTACTAGATGCTGAACTTAGATTAGAACTTTCAGACGTGCTTGGAATAGATGCCGAATTCTTGCAAGTCTTTTCATGGTGTCCATAACCACCACATCGCTTACATCTATGTCTTCTCTTAGGCTCGTCAGCTGGTACGATTCTATTCTTTTTGGGTCGTCGAAGAGGGCGTTTGATGATCGGTGGGTGTATCTTTTCTGTTGTTTCTAAGTGCATCCATTCATCTCTTCCAAGCATGGGGAAATTTCTAAAGAGTAAGTTTCTTTATATTTCTCGATTGTAAAAAATGGATCAACATATTTGGCCCAGTTAGTATCCCCTATGGATGCAATGAAAGCTGCAACATGTACATATGGAAGACCTTTGACTTGCTAAAATCGACAACTGCATTCTTTCACATCTAATATAACATCCCAACGCCTTCCCTTGCCCTTTACTTCAGATACTTCAACCAGATTGTCATACATCTACTAACATGAAATTCCCCCAAATTCTGCATGAAAATTAGAAAACAGGGAATATAAAATGTTATTAAAGATTTATTTATCTAATTCTAGTTTTATATTATATATAGCTCATTCAACTTGCCTTAGAAATTCTGTTGAGATACTTCCTAGCAGTGGGAACTATTGTACCCTTCCATTTTTTTACAATCCTTTTTTTCTCGTCAAAACGTAGCATGAGCTTTTCTCGAATGTCATCAAGAAGATCAAGTCGACTTCGCAGAGTACCTACCTATGAGTTAAAATTTTCCGAAATATTGTTTGTGATGTTATCACACTTGGCCAAGGTGCCAAACTTACTCTTACTCCATATCTTTTTATGATTATCATTAAGATAACTAATAACATCTCCACGTGCACTAGCAATTTCCATTAAGAACTTGTCATGCTCACTAACTATGTAGGTATTTGCAGCAGCCCATAGGTTAGACTTGAAAAATTCGCCACGAAAATGTCTCTTGAAGTTGCTATAAAAGTGTCTAATGCATTCTCGATGCTCAGCGTTGGGATAAACTTGTGTGATCGCAACTTCCAACCCCTTCTGCATGTCTGATGATATAACAAGACCATTGGGTGTCCCAATTGCGTTTTTTAGTGACTCAAGAAACCATGTCCATGATTTTGTATTCTCCGATTCAAGCACACCATAGGCTACTGGAAACAAACCATTGTTACCATCAATACTTGTGGCAGCAGCTAGTACTCCATTGAACTTCCCATATAAATGACAACCATCAAGACCAATATAAGGACGACAACCTGCAAGAAACCCCCTTGAGCAATTCTCTCAAAGTCAATGTCAACTACACTTCATATGTTTCTACTTCGTAGTTCCTCTTTAAAGTCATCCATCTTTATGAAAGAGTCATCCCAACATCCATACAAATCTGTGAATGCTTGTTCTTTACCTCTAAAAACTCTCGAATACGGTACTTGAACATTATAATTTACCATAAGCCACTTCTTAAGCTCGGAATGAGAGACATCCCCGTCAGATTTTACCTTATCGGATATTACATCAGCAATCCATCCTTGAGTGGCACGCTTATTACCACTTTTGTTGCTTCGAGTACAAGTATGAGTTTCTACAAATTTCCTAACCTACACAATTGTAAGATAGACAAAAATCAGTTAATAAAACCAACATGACAAAACCGTAAGACTTCTAAAGCTATACACTTCAAATGTAACTCGATCTTCCATAAGAGAAGCATGAATTCTCCAGGTGCACATTTTGTCTTCACAACATGCCGAGAATCGTGTCAAATCACTTTTTTCAATGTCATACTCGAATTCATTTGTTATTGCATAATGGTTTAAAGCTCTTCTAAAAGCAATCACGTTTGGGAACTTCGAATTCAGTTTCATGGTTGTACTTTTCTTGCTCGGTTCACCTTTATAATTTACATTCTCATATTCATTATCACCAAGACTATGATAACTTTCTTCACTCTGACAATATGAGTCTGAATCATTTTTTTCACTATTTGGTTCATCGAATTCTTTTTGAGAACTGTATAGAAAAACTACATGAATCCGGTTGAGGATTTTATACTACTGGTCTAACATATAAGTCGTAAATCTAATGAATTATACCTTTGATGTAAATTGTTATCCTTCGTCACATAAATTGTTACTTCTTTCTCCGTATCATACATGTTAAGCATCCGTGTAAAGTTCTCATCGGAATCGAGCTTGATAAAAGATTGATTAACTGTATACTTGTCAATAAAAAGAATTGTCAAGTCGGTCTTTGATGGGTAATGCTTCATTATGTCCCCAATTAGTTGATTAAAATCATATAAGAATGCATCCATGTAGATACTTTTTCGAGAGCCAAAACAATATACTTTCCTGGATGAGTTTCTGGCTAACCGAAAGTGGCCTCCATATTTGAGTTTAATCTCGTACTTGGAAGACACTTGTCTGAAAGTAACAAAGAATCATGTAATGTATACAATAAACTTTTCGGCCATGCATATAAAAAATCTTGCAATTTGTATCATATATAACACTGTTTGCACATATAAAATGTATAAAACGTTTCTAACAAAACCATAAGTTTTCACACTAACAAAGTCATACAAACTTATCAACTACAAGGGATTCAACTAAGTTCTCCCATCTTGGTGGTGAGGAGTCACCGGTAGTAATATCAACATTATCATCCATCTTTAACCAAACTTCAGCAACTTATTCCTGACACAAAATGTGATTTCAGCAAATATACAATGGATCATAAAGGACTCATTGATAAGTTGCGATCAAGAGAAAAAGATAACAAAAAAGAATACCTAATTTTAGATGGATTAGATTAACCTAATTGAGCCGTTATCAAGCCGTAGAAATCGCGGGGAAAAAGAAGAAGAATCCAATCGTGATATGTACGTGATATACAACTAATATAATAGATTAGATTTTGATTAGGGTGGGAGGGTAAAAGAGTCAATCAAATTATTATTTGGTATTTAATTAGAGTTTTATTTTTCAAAATCATTTAAATATTGTTAAAATATATATTTGGATATGAACGAGAATTTTGATGGTTTTAAAAGATATTGACGTAATTTTAGAGTTTACAAGGATATAGGCGTATATTGACGTAATTTTAGAGTTTACAAGGATATAGGCGTAATTACGCCTATATCCTTGTAAACTCTAAAATTACGTCAACATCCTTTAAACTCTAATCTGTAAATCGTTGTATTAACTTACGTATATTATTATTAGTCGCGATGTATTTTAAAACTATTGTAATATATAAGTGTGGTGCAATCGGAGGAGTAATTACAATTGCCTAAATAATAAGCGGGGTAAACATTTAGGTGGTATAACTTAAAATAAATAAGACCAGAAAGGGCAGGAATATAAATACCATTTAAAACATTGTTTAATCAAATTAAAACACAAATACACACATACGTATGGAGAGATCGAGAGAGAGCAGAGAAAATATCCGAGAGATTCTAGAGAGAGAGAGAGATATAGCGTGGGAAAGAGAGAGAGGAGGAGGAATCAAGCTTTCATCATCAAATTAAACATCAAATTAAACCCAGAGAAGTTGAATTCAAGTGTTATTAACCATTCCTAACCTAAGGTGCTAAGGACTTGGCGAATTCTGTCGGTGAAAAATTGTGTTTAAACCATAAAGGTGAGTGTTATGGGGGTTAAATGGGTCAAGTGATTATATGACTCCGCATTACATCCGTGTAAGAGCTTTCATATAATCGTGTTGTGATTGTGAATGTACGTTGATTACTAGTCATGTATATCGTAGAGATTTCTAGCGTTGTGCTAATTATAGTTGTTATGTGAATATGCAGTTGAATACGGATCCGTTAAAGTGGTGCATTTATCTCTACGTTTGCTAGTTGTTTAGTTGTCTGCTCATTTAATTCCGGTAAACTCAGTAAGCATTGTGCTTACTTTTAGTTGCATCATGTTGTAGGTACCAGTGGCTCAAGGGTTAAGCACGAACACAAGGAGAGCAAGGGGGTTATGAAGAGTTGATGTGAATAGGTTTTGCAAGTGTATCTTTTGAATTACCGAATTGTAACTTGCTGTAAATCGCCCAAAGCATCTTTTGGTCAAAGTCTAATATGTCGTTTTGGGTCATTTGCGAATTTGTCGTAATAATGGGTTTTGGTTAACTTATGTTGTGGTGTTAAACATGTTGGTTACTTTGAAGTTAAAATGCAAGTTGTTAAGTTATATGAATGTGTGGTTCAAAAATGTTGCAAAAACAGGAGGTTTGGTAATTTGGGCAAAAGCTGAAAAACCACTTTCGGTGATCTTTGAGTATCTATAACTTTTTGTGTATGTTATTCTGGCAAAAACTGAAGTTCTTTAATTTAATATAAGTTTTTTTGAAAACGGATATATCTAGGTAGATTAATAGTTGGTCGCAAATCAGGCCCTTGGTGCTGTTTGCTGAATTTTTAGCAGCAAGAAAATGACTTTTTGCATTTTCGAAGGGTTATAACTTGGCGTGTATTATGTTTTATAAAAAAGGTAAAAGTTTTGCATTAAAGTATGTTGTAATACCTTCGTAATGATATAATATGTCTATTTTGTAAAGTTTAGAAAGTCCGAAAGTAGTGTCCAAAACAACTGGTTGGGACTATTGTAAAATGTACCATCAGCAATAGGTAATCGTTTTCTTTTTAAATTGAGTTGTCCAATTGTTTTTAGGCATCGTGTTAAGGGATGTAATATGTTGGGCCGAGTCATATATGTATGTATTCATTCGAAAACATGTATATATGGTATTTGAATTATAAAAAGAAAAAAAATTGGGCGTAACAATTAGCATCAGAATTCCAAGCATCATTATGCACACTTTAGATATTGTGACGTGGTACATATATTAAACACTACGTGCACATAAATTTAGAAGATCAAAATTGCATGAAATAAGTTAATGCATCCAACGTTAAGATAAATAAAATTTTAATATTAAATTATTAATTATCTATCTTCAAATAGGTTACAAATTAAAATATCACGACAAGTACGTTGTCAATCTTGTCATTGTGGGGTTCGGGCAAGAGAGAAGGGCTTAAGATTGATGACACGAGTAATTAAATACACTATGCTCAGGGATGAATGTAGAAGGGGAAGGAGGAAGAAGCGCCCTTTAAAATAATATTTACGTAAAATAATTATATCAGAGACGTCTAAATTAAACATATTTAAGTTTAATCTCGATCTAACAGTAGACAAAAATGTATTTCAAGTTCGTCATCCAAATTCGTCCTATGATTTTAACTTCACCATCGCTGCTACTACGTGTCTTGATTCATTAATTTAGCATTTTAATATATCATATTTCTTCCGTCTCAATTTACTCATCCAATAGACAATTGCACATAGTTAAAGAAAAGTACAATATAAACTGTTAACCACTAAGATTTCATTCTTACTCATTTAAACATTTCTTATTATTAGATATTGAGAGTGCACAATTATTTTGTGATGTCCAAAAAATGAATATGAACTATAATTTGGGACGGATAGAATATTTCCAATAAATCAAACTCTAAAATGCTAAAACACAAACAACATATGTAATTCTTAGTACACAATTTACCCTGTTTTCCTTAATACTATATATATATATATATATATACTAGTTATATGTAATCACGTACTAATTACCAACATAAAATGTGAAATTCACCATAATCAAATCGATGAAAAAAAGTACACATTAAAAATACAGGTAGTTTAATCTCATTTATTTTTATTTAACGAGTTTGCTCGACGTATATTGACAACTTTATGGACATGGACAGTCGCGCTTTTAACTCCAAATTGTGGTGTTTTAAAGTGCATACCTACTTATGCAAAGTACCATAAACGTAGCCCACCTTTACCCACCACAACCGTGAAGTCGTATAAATTTAATTTAATTATTTTTTTTCCTGCCAAGTTTGGCTTAGTTTTTCAAGTATCACGGTTTTTGTATGACAATCTTTCGTTATACAGTTCACATTGTAGCATAACAATATTGACCACTATTTGTATTGTAACACCCCACTTTTTAAATATCATTTTATATTCGAAATATCGGAAATGTTATGCTAAAGTAATATCGTTTAAAAAAACATAAAACATACATCAGTTTGGGTGTTATACAGTACAAATCCCACCATTATGTATCAAAATAAAATCAGAGTAGCTGGTCGTCAAACATCCCATTAAACCAAAAGCTTCTTGATCATTCCCTAATCAAACATTAACCTGCAAGAAGTAGGGTGGTGGGATTAGCACACGGCTAAGTGAGAAGAACTGTAACCAACAGTCTAACTCAGAAATAACAAATCTGTTTACAGTGAATAATCGTAAACACACAACGTCAAAGAGGACCGGTGGTTCCTGAGGTATCCTCCAAGGAACACTTAAAATCAAATGCAGGCCAATACAGTGATTAACCGATAGCTTGTTACTATCTTCACCAATAACAGTTCCTATCAACTATGTGTATAAGAAACCCCTGTTTGGCCAAACAATAGTAACTAAGCCCAACCAGTGTTGACCTCTGAATATACATATCACATATGCCCAATGGCCAAATATCACATAATCCATAATCATCATGGATAATATAAACAACCCAGACTAAACACCTGTAGCTAAAGTAGTATTACATTACCCGTTGTAACCAAACATGTTACAACTAAATCACACTGAGGATCACAGATCCACTCACCTGTCAGTCTCAGTCCAACAACTCAGAAGTCTAATGTTACTGAGTCTTCTGCTGATCTGAGAATACAACAAATAATGAGTTAGTAACTCATTTCATAATCATATAACATATTTAAACGAACAAGCAAATCTCTGAAGTCTAAGAAACAAAAGTTCAATCCGAAGTGAAACCAGAAAATCCCGAAACGAGGTTTAAAAACTGAAAAATGCCATTTTCGACCCCAAGATGACCCCGAAAAGCCAAAAACTGCCTAGGCTCTTAAAATAGAGCCTTGATTATTGGGTCGTTTCCAAGTGACCATGTGAATTTCAACCCAATCCGAGTTAGTCAAATTTGTCACTCAGTTGCTACCATGAAAACACTTGCGCAATTTCAAAATTTGCAAAACAAAATCTTAAAAATCTCAGTTCGCAACAATCTCGGTTCGCTTCGCAATAAATCTCAGTTCGCAAGGTTCAGTTCGCAAGGTTCAGTTCGCAAGGTTCAGTTCGCAAGGTTCAGTTCGCGAATCTCAGTTCGCTTCGCAGCAAACTCAGTTCGCAGCCCAACTCGGTTCGCAGGGCAAGAACTCAGTTCGCTTCGCAGCAACTCAGTTCGCAGCCCAACTCGGTTCGCAGCACAGCATCTCAGTTCGCATAACAACTCAGTTCGCAGGTCAACTCAGTTCGCTTCGCAGTCAAGCATTGCGAACTGAGTTCATCTTCTGCAAACTCGCGAACCGAACTTGCTGTTACCAGGAAACCCGAACGTTCATCTTCCAAAACTCACAAATTCGACTTCCTATCATTCTAACAAGCTTTCTAACACTTCATGTGTATCAAATAACATCAAATAACATCTTTCAAGCCTTTATTTCACAACAATTTTATGATTTGGCTAATTTTCATAAAAAACGAGTTTTAACACTAAATTACTTACAGGAACAAGATGATGATGAAGAAATGAAATTCGTTTCAAACAAGCTGATGATACTACAGAAGATTTAATTCTTCACAGAAAGTTTTTCAAGTGCTATTCTCAACTTTGGTTTCGGTTAGCAGGATGTAGAAACTGTGTAGAAACTTTCAGAACTTACATGGATATGTATATATATATACATATAATCTAACCTCATACCGATACAATTTTAGTTCCCTTCTTAACCTATTGTCTGGAACCTAAAACCATTTTGCGAAACCAACTATTTTATTTTACCGTCAACTAAATTAATTTAAAACAATGAATTATGTATTAGTCACAATAACTCATTTATCCTTTTGACTAATTTTATCAAATAACATGATAATATTAAAATATTCCTAACACATTAAATAATAAATTTAAAGTTTAGGAAATTACCCAAATAATACTAGGCCCTTAGGGTGGATGTTACATATATAGTACAAACGTTTTATAAAAAGCATTTGATTCTAGTCCATTTATACAACTGGGTTGAACCATACATTCCTAAACTAAGATAATATACTTGATTATTCTCACATTGTGGAGAAAACAAATGCATGAATTGAAAAATAAGTATACAATAAATAACAATAATACGGGGTGGGGAGGATGACATGAGCTTTTGATGCAGTTTTGATGAACTTTATGTTCGTGTTCGGATGAATCTTCATTTCATAGTTTGTATGATTTTTTTGGATCCTTTATTATTTATGTTTGTTTAAATAATTAATTAGAAATGATTTCCTAATTAAAGTAGGACTCTATATATTAAGAATTTAGATAGATGTTTTTCTCTTCATTATAGAGTGAATATTATAATTTTAGGTTTTATTGTTAGTCTATGTTTTGTTAATGTATATGAGTTAAAGAAGAATTATCTATCAGTAATTTGCTCATTGGTTCTTTCCTATACTTTTGTGTATGTATGACCATTTAATCATATAGATCCTTCATCATTTGGTATGAGAACCTCTAGTTACAAATGGACGAGCAGATTCCCCGCGGACGGGGAAAAGATCGTCGTTTTGTTAATTGTAGATTCATCGGACGAGGCAATGATACAAATGATCATGACCTGCGTGATATAGAGATTGAACGCCTGCAATGACGAATACGAGAGCTCAAGATCCAACTACTGGGCTCGCCGACAAAAGAGACAGAGTTGAACCGAGCGTCTGGGATGATGGTGAAGAAGAAGTCAATCCTTTTGACGAATTTTATCAAGGATTTTATCAACAATTTCATTCGGACAAAACTGAATCTAAACCTAGCTTCTGGGACGAAGATGAGAAGGAAGAGAAGTATCCTTTTAATGACTAGCTATCATGAAGCTTTTCATGGTTATTACGGTGTTAACAATAAGGCGACGAATTAAGAGATTTATGAGCTTGTGAAAGAATATATCAGGCCAGTTTATGACGCATATGGAGATGATGAACCTTTGAGAGTAAAGATCGAGATCGATGATCACATGAAGGTTCGTGTTATTCAACTTCTTCTCAAGGAGGCAAATTATGAGCAATTTGTGAAGAGTAGTTCATTGTTAAGCATCAAGGAAAAATATATGGATAAACAATATCTTATTCGTATTCAACCATTATTAAAGATGTCTCATTCTTTGAGTGGTAGCGATGATAAACTCGACTCGATGAAGAGTCTTTTTTAATAAGAGGATGATGATGCAGGGAAGCCTTGTGATGAACTATAATTTCGTGTTGAAATTGGATAAATCTTCACTCCATATTTTCTATGATTTTTTAGATATTTTACTTTTTTGTGTTTGTTTAAATAATTAATTAGGAATGATTTCTTAATTAAACGAGGACTCTATCTATTAGGAGTAGATGTCTTCTTAATTAAACATGAAGCTTTGTCTTCATTCTTTCTCTATCTTGACATTAATGAGATTTTTCATTAATTTTGTAGGAGAGTTAGCAGACGGCGGGTCGACATCCACGGGATCAAGATGACGCTTTCCTACAGATGTGTCTGCATTGGCGGTTGGAGTGGTGGTTGTCAGGTCGACCATTGGCACATTCTCACTAGCAATTGGGATTGTGTCCTTCAATTATAACCCGTAACAAAAATAAAATAGTGGAATATAAGGGATGAAAATGTAGTTGTAATACTTGATTTATTTAAAATTATAATATTTAGTTTTACCTCAGAGGATACTTGACCAACAGGTAGGCCTTCATTAACAAGAACTTCATCATCGTCTGGCTGATTTTCCTGTAATTTGGTTTGCAATGTATTTTCTTTAAAAAGGGACAGAAACTCATTCAAAGTAAGGGGACATGTATGGAAATACCAAATCAAGGCCATTTGTAATACAGAATCGCTTGATCATATCCGAGTTGTTGGTGACATTCTTAACCGTATAGACATGATAATTGTGCTTGATGTTATAAGCAAATACCGACACTTTGAACTGAAGCTTCATGCCAATTAGCAAGTTAACTTCCTCAGGGAAAGCTTCATTTGTAGCAGAATGCCTCTTTTGGAGCTCGTGGCAAGAAATTTTGAGTAGCCTATGCACATCACGGTCAAAAATAGTGAATGACACTGATCCCGAATCATTGAAAACACGAACTTGAACCTTGTATCTGGATTTGAATAAAATATATCATTTACTGATGAACTATATGCAATATCAGTTAATGAAAGTTATTAGAAATGATGTATACCTTGAAAACAATATCGGTGGCTTGGGGTAACAATCGTCACACCTAAGTCCATCTGGCATGCCTTCAATTTCATCACCTTCATCTAAACGCCTGACACCTTTGTTGCATTTGCGGCATGCTGTGTACCACCAGCCTTCTTCGTAATGTATGTTGTCGATTGTAGCATACGTTACATAACATGCAACATGTATATTGGTATATAGGGAACATTACGTTAGTGCTATCATTAATTATTACCATGAAATGGGAGTAATAAATAAAGTTCTAACAATCAAAAAGTTTTGTTAATACCAAATCCAAATACTTTAATACGTACCATTACATGATCAGTGATCTCGTTAACGTTAATGATTTCACAGTCAGTAAAAATTTCATTGAGCGATCGTGTAGGAGGAGCCAAAGTAGTAACAGTAGGAATTTCAAGGCCACTTGCATTCAGACTGTAGATAGGTGCAAATTGCTTCATATATTAATGTATTACTGAAATACAATGTTGAATTAATCATATAAAAACGGATAAGGGTTTGACCTTTTTCTATAATTCTCAATTTCACTGATGTTATCATTGACAACGAACTTAGTACCATTATAAGCATTGCTAATACTCAAAGTACCTAAAGAAAATGGAAAACGTTCAATATGAATGGAGTATGAAAATAAGTTAGTATTTACAAAATTTCACGGGTAACATCGCAACACAAAAATTGATACCTTGGAAAACACTTATTTTCCCAAACTAAACGATTAGAACGGGTGGATGTTCAACTGCGGGTGCACAAAGTAAGGAGTTGAGATCTTCAGCATAATCTCCAAAAACAGTGCATTTCATCCTATGTTATCTATAATGAAAAGGGAAAAATATTCAAATGTAACTGAGTTCACGGGAAAAGACAAAATACAATACACATAAATCAGGTATAATGAAATCTGTTATATACTCACTCTAGGTCCATCAACTCTAATGTCGATCTCTTCTTTGGTACCTCATTTTTTAAGTAAGGAACTACATCACCCTTTGAAACAACAAATCCAATAATATCTGAAAAATATACAATAGGCAATGTATTAGTAACATAAATGATGTTGGGTAGAGAAATACACATTAATCTATAGCGATGCATACCAACTGTATCATTTTCAGCGTAGTTTTTTGGAGTAACATCCGAGAATGATACAAAGTGGAATCCGTGTAATGGACCACCAAAGTCAGGTACATTTTTAATGACAATGTTATCCATAAAAATCAACTTCTTTTTGATGAATGATAAAGTAGCATATCCCATTTTACGACCTCTAAATTGTTTCCAAACTAGCAATTACCAATATTGCCCCATTGTGCAGCTAAAATATACGGCCGAAGTGATATGTTGTTCCCCACCAGAAAATTACGAATCATAACTGTGGACTGAGGTAACAACATGTTTTGTACGCTATCCAACAACCTAAGTTTGACAGATGCTTGAATCCGATCACCCTGCAAATAAGCATTCAATTAATGAAACAAATATAAGCATATATACAAACTATAGATGAAGACATTGTAAAAATAGTTTGTGTATGTGACAACCTCTTCATCCAAGAAGATATACTCCATTGTTTTTTCATTCCTACCTCAAGGTGGTCGACGCCAACTTTGGAGCACCCTTACTTTGATAGACTGATTACGAATTCTTGGGTTAATGTTCCTGATGTTGGTAATCGTCATTGAGTGTAAGAAGCGGAATTGAGAAAGAATTTTGGCAAATGATAATGGTAATGGGTGTTTGTGTTGTCTATTCTATAATGGGTGTTTGTGTTGTCTATTCTATCTCCTATTATATAGTATGTAGAAAAATATTTTAGAATTTGATTCATTCTAAAGTCATTAAAGGCCTGTTAATTAAATTAAATCTAAAAATAATTAACATACTTGTAACTGATATGGTGTGGTAACTCAACGTGGTTGTAACTGAAAATGCAAAGATTGTACCGGGCATATCATCGAACACCTGGTGTCCTTCAAGAAAATCTAGCGTCTCCCTATGGACCATTAAAAAGAACATTTAGATTCATCATATACAAAATTAAAGAAACGATTTAAAGCTTTTAATTAGAAAGATGATGATCATTTTTGCATATACAATAAGGAAAAGTGGAAAGTACCAACTGAATTTATATGCTACAATTAAAGGATGAGATACAGTCACAATTCACAATTGATAAACCTGATGATACGGACAAAAGAAAACAGAGGGTCGACAATTAAAAGCCATAATAACTTGTAACTGATGTGTAATAATAATAACTCAAAGAAAAGATTGTGAGAACAATTTAACTTACTCAAAGATCATTGAATTTGGAGAAAGGTTGTATACATGCAATAAGAATAATGAGGTGGAGTGCTAGATTATTTTCTTACATACAGAGATAAAACTGAGTGATGACGCGTAGGATGAACATTGAGATGATAAGATGAGAAGCTTCCAAATAAGCTTGGAGGATTCCCAGTTAGTATAACAGTATAAGTTTCATTTGACAAGTACGCCTTAAAAAATATAATAAATTGGTCCTTAAAGTTTACACTAATCCTCGACTTTTTTTTGCGTTTTCAATCCACTAATTGAACCTTCATTTCATAAATTTTCTCTCATCGACTTAAAAAATGACTGACATACCCCTTTATCTCATTTTTCTTTCAATGTATTTGACGATGCATATTAGGGTATTTTAGTCATATTAGGTTGATGATGGATTATTTACGAGACAAAAGTGAACTTTTTCAATTAATAATACGTAAAAATAAAAGTTGTTAGAAGATTTCAATAAATCTCCGTAAGCCACAAGAACCATTCGTGTAATTTACTCTAAAATATATTGTCAAGTGTGGTTGTAGATCAATTGATCACGTCGATCAAGTCCAACCACGTTATATCATTTAGTTCTTTGATTCTCTATTTATTTTATCTTTTCACATACGTTTGATGCAGGGAAGAGCTACAAAATAATATTAGTAGGGTCATTATCATTTATAAAACTTATGTTGAAAAAAGAGCACACTCCAAAAGGTTAAAAATTGTATTCTCTTTTTCTGTAATATTAAGTGGTGTCAATCTTCAATACCAAAAAGGGTCATTTGAAAAATGTCCTTGATATCAATACGATAAAAACTAAATTAATTAGCTAGTTAGAGGTTCCGTTGACACCTCTCGGGTAAATATCCCTGCATCACTGGTTTAATGTTATAATCAAGGGTTTAAGCGTACAAATTAGTCAAGTCTACGCATCTTTTAAGTGAAAAAACTTTGGATCAAATCTACATGCCTTGTGAGGTATTCACTACTAGAAAACTGTCAATTTCTTGCAGAATTTTCTCACGTGACATATCCGTGAGAGATTTATCACGAATTTCCACGAATTCCTGACAGATTGTCGTTTAATTCAGCATTAGAAGTTATCACACGGATTTCTCACGGTTTACTTATGGTATTATAATCCGTGGGAAATCCGTCGAAACTTCTCACGGATCCCATGGAACTTCAAAGTCCGTAGCAAATCTGTAGGCGGCGTAGTTATATTTGGTTTTTAATTAAAATTTTATAAATATGTGAGAAATCCGTGGGAAAACCGAGGATAATGTTCACCATTTCTTATGGATTTTCCCGGATCATTTTATTATTATGTATTTATAATTGTTTTTAACCATGGGAAATCCGTGAAAAAATTATAATCGTGACGAATTTTCCATGTATCAAAATTCATCAAACTTTAGGTCTTGGAGGTTCCGTGGAAAATTTAAATTTGTCCGTAGGAAGCAAATTCATACTGTGCGAAATCACAAAATTTACGGATTTGAGATTCCGTAGGAAATGCGTAAAAACATATAGTTTTAAATTGAAAATACACACGTACACACATACACATGTACATAAACATATATAGTTATATATACATACATTATACACATAATAGACACCGTTTGAAATACTAGTAAATGGAAAAATGTATCAGTCGTGAACAAACAAAACCGGGTCGTGTCAGAAGATGGGGAGACACCGACTCATTCAGGTGGATCACGTAGCATGCTTCGTACGCAATTGAAGATGGTAACCTATTATTAAATCTTCAACATGTTTTGATGATCAATTGTGTTTTTATATAACTGTTAAGTACGAATTTTGTAGGAAAAAGGAAAAGGGAGTCCGATGTCGTTTATTAATGTTTAAGATGGGTATTTTACCAAGAAAGGGAAGACGTCTGAGCAGCCTTCACAGTTTACGACACTGAGAGCTGTAAAAATTGGGGTAAATTCATTTTTCCTTTGTGATTTGCTAAGTACTTATTTACTGATTCTAATTGTCATTATTGAGTAATTACTATTTATTATAGGGTAAGTATAGGAGACTTTCATAGGAAAAGTTTGGGTCGATTCCAATGAACGTCGATGGAGATATGGGAGCAGGCATGTGGAGGAAAGAAAAAGGGAAAACTGTTCGGGGCAACCAAAGATATTTTGCACTTATTTTCATCGCGTATGTCAGGTGTTAGTTCATCTACGAATCGTGTGACTAGGGATGAGGAGGTTAGTTTATTCTCGATCACATGGATTGAGATGAGTTGTTGTTTATTACTTTATTTGGGCTGTTACTTGAGACTTGAATGTTTACCCTGAATGCAAAACCTTTTTCGTATTTTGCTAGGAAGGAATCTAGATCTATTTAAGCTTGTTCACTTGTTAGTACAATTAAAAATAAAATGATGTCATTAAAAGTAGATACTATTTAAGATCTTGAATAGTATCTTATCACTTTGGTTGAGTTTGATGTTTATATGTTTATGTGTGTATATATGTAAATGTATGCATGTGTATATATTATAGATGTATGTATATAGGTTTTGGCAGCTGCGTTTTAGTCGGACTGGGGGTCGGGTCAGGCTATTATTGGGTCGGGTCAGACTATTTTTGGGTTGGGTCACGTTGGGCAGTTGGGATGTTACTTATTCGGGTTGTGTTCTTTGTATATGTTTATCGTTTCTCTACTAATGAGGTTTCAATTTATTCATCAGGGGTCACATGTATTAATTATGTGTATGTATTTCACTTTGTAAGTTTAAAAGTTAAAAGAACAACTTTTCGAAAGTCAAGAGCGAGAACGGGCGAGAGAAGCGGATTTGACATGTGTGCAAGAACAAGTTGCAATATTAACGAAGGCTTGGAATGAAAAGTTCCCACCATCACCGCCTAGCTAGTGTTCATTCTGCCAACCGGGTTATTTTAGAACAACAAATACAATATATGCCAAGTAACTTCTAACTAGTATTTGGTACTTAACGAACTCTGATATTTGGTGTATCAATTAGGATGGTTGACGAACTCTGATATTTAGTGTATCAATTAGGATGGTTGACCCAAGTAGATGTATGTATTGAAACACGTTTGAATCTTTACCATGTGTTGCAATATTGTATCATATTGAGCGGGTACTAATATTAAATATGAAAAGTTGCAGGTTTGAACATCTCGTGGGAAATCTATAGGAAAATTTTCCACGGGAAATTCGTGTTAAACATATATTGTGAGAAATCCATGGGAAAACTATTCCGTGGGGAATCCGTGAAAACCTATTGCTTGAGAATCCCGTAGTAAATTTATCCGTGAAAAATACATGAAAATTTTCATATATCCCACGGACTATTGCAAAAGTCTTCAAATCAATGATCCCACCGTTTATTAATGGATAATTCCATGAGTGAGTCGAATTATTTACCCATGCTACTATTTACTTCGGACCAATTCAATGGGAAATCCGTAGCAGATCACATTTTACCACGGGTTTCCTATAAATTTGACCATGGAGAATCCACTGTTTTCTTGTAGTGATGAAGTGTCCGGGTTATGTTACGACTAAGACTTGACAACGAGTGCCTGTCAAAGAAAGGTAGCTAACATTTAAACTAGCTAGATTAAATTGTTATCTAACTATTATGACACACAATGCCTAGCTAAGTTAGCCCAAATAGCTAAAATTATTTCACAACTTAATAGCATGTCGTGAATTCGAATTTATGAAAATAAAATATTTTATATGTTCCCTTGTATAGTTACAACAGTGGTACTAGTACTATATACCCGCATATGTAAATGCAAAAGATTCCATTTTCAATGCATAGAGAGTGTACATATCTAAAGCAATTGATGCATTTAGAATCCATATTATGTAATGCACACCAACCATTTCATAAAATTGATGCATTCCCCCATCCAATCCACGAATGGACATTTACACTTGCAAATAATTAAAAGGTCAATACTTCCACGTAAGCACATATATATTTCTTCCATAATAAATTCTCTCTGAAAATTGGGTATTTCCATCATTGATGCAAATAGAGAGTCATTACACCCTGAAAACAATAGTACCCAACATGTCTGATTTACTCATTTATGGCCCTTGTTCATTTGTCTAACCCAAGCTTAACCTCGTGCTCATATTCATATTATTATATTGATGATATTATAAATTATAACCTCACATACTTCCATTATATATAGTTACTTGCATTCATTTAAGTGAAACCAACTCTTCATCATATATACTTGTTAAAAATAGTAAGTTTTATAAGTTATAGAAGAAGAATGGGGAGATCACCTAGTTTTGAAAAGGGTTTGAAGAAAGGTCCATGGACATCAGAAGAAGATCGAAAACTGGTGGCGTACATCGAAGAATATGGTCATGGAAGTTGGCGTGCTTTGCCTGTTAAAGCTGGTACGCAAACACACACGAACTCACACGCTCTTAATCTTAGGAAACAAAGTAGTTTAGACCTTAGGGGGTGTTTGTGTTAGCTTATTTGACAACTTTTTTAGCTTATTGCATTAACATATAGTTAAAAAGCACTTTAAAGTGTTTAACCGGCCTACATATCTGAGCCGACTTAAAGATTGTCTGAAAATTTGAATCCCTACATCTGAGGCTTAGCATAGCTTATCCTTAGGTCTTAAGCCCTTTTGGAAAAACTTAATTAGTCACACACGGCCTTTATATAAATGTTACGTGTTTTATTAACGCTTGTTAAAAATCCATGCAGGGTTACAAAGATGTGGAAAGAGTTGTAGACTGAGATGGACAAACTATTTGAGACCCGATATCAAAAGAGGAAAGTTTAGTTTACAAGAAGAACAAACCATCATTCAACTCCATGCCCTTCTTGGCAATAGGTAAGCCATTTTCTTTATATTTTCATCGTAAACTATAACCAACATAATCGGATGACTATTTCGGTTGTCATTGCACATAAATGAATAATGCAGGACTTACCATACATTAGAACTATATATTTGGGTTGTCACTTAAAAGGCTTCGTATTGTTTTGACGTTACAACGTAAAAATAACTGTTTGCGTATGCTTTTGTTTGTTTTTAAAACATAATATAATGATTTAGTACATTCTTCTTCTATGATTTTTATGTTTTTTTTGGTGGACCGGTTGATTCTGTTGTTTAAATGGAGATTTGGGCTTCATGCTGTATATGTTGTATTACTGAAATAGAATGTCTTTAAAGAAGCGAAAAGGGAAGTGGGCAGTGGGCACTCACATTTTAAATATATGTATTGCCTTTATTACTTGCATATACTTTAACCAATTTTGGTACACAAGTTTTCTTGGTTTCTTTTTTCCTATTACTATTATTTTAGAGGTAAGAGTTCTAAGCATGATTGAAATATATTTACATATGTTATTTTACATGATTCAGGTGGTCTGCAATTGCAACTCATTTACCCAAAAGAACCGATAATGAGATAAAAAATTACTGGAACACACATCTTAAAAAACGATTAACCAAAATGGGTATTGACCCGATCACCCACAAGTCAAGAACGGCGGTCAGCACCAACTTGAGTCATATGACACAATGGGAGAACGCTCGTCTTGAAGCAGAGGCTAGGCTTGTTCGTCGATCTAGAGTTGTTTCTGACTTTTACCAACGAATTCATTGTGGTTTGACTCCTCTGATCAACAAGTCATCGCCTTCGCTACCACAACCATTATGCCTTGATGTGCTTAAAGCATGGCAAGGTACTAGTTTATGTAAGCTCTCTAATGCAAGTGAGCTCGAGACTACTCCTAACGATCAAATCGTCCCAATCGTGAACCACGAAAATGTTGAACCAACAACTTTGAGCAATATTGATGGCCCAAATGATAAAGGAACTCAAAACACACTTGAAGGAAGTAATGAGATGGTATATCAAGACAACTATTTGATGGAGGCTTTTACAAATAACTTGGTCAACGATGCAAATAATCAAAGCTATCATGTTGACTTTGAAGATGATAACAATTACTGGAGTAACATTCTTGATAAATTAGGGAATAATTCATCAATCTCGTCTATTTTCTAAAAAACCATATCCATCAAGATGATTAGACTTAGAATACAAATGCAACGCATTTGGTGGATATCTCATCTTTAATGTGGCATGATAAGCTGTAACCGAATTTAATAAGTAATAAAGATTTAATATTATCTAATTAGTTCATGTTCATTTTAATGTACGGCCTTATTATTCATTTGAATTTATTACTTTACAGAGGAGAATTATTCATGTCAATAACATTAGCTAAAAATAAAGGGGTGATTTGCATACTATTATTTTTTTAATCATACACTGCTAACGATGTTTTATAGTATTATATCATAAAGCACAATTAATGATGTGGTAAAAAAATAGTAGTATATGAATCATCACCCAAAAATAAAATCGTAGTGTCTAGAACAAATAAAATAATCTTTAATATTGAATAAATAGAATAAAGTAGAAATAGAAAGGATATGTGCATCACTAGTATCTACATCAAGAACTATTATAACTCTAAGTTGTGTATCAATAGATATCACAATCAAAAAGTGTATAATTGTCTTCTACCATTTAGAGATATTTAATGATCTTTACTTATAATTCAAACATAAAACTTAAACATGAAAAATGATACGGAGACTTGAATTGGTAAGTTTAAAAGGAAACTTAAAAATGTGATTGATTAATGTGAAAAAATGATAGGAAATTAACAAATAGAAAATGCATAAATGATGTGTCAAATAATGAATGAATTAGATTTATTTTTATATCTATATGTTTACGTCTACTTATCATTACCAATGAAATACGTTACGTACTCGTATTAAGACTTTCAAATATGTATCAATACATATACTCAAATCATAAAAAATTTAATTAATGTCTTCCACTGAATAGTTGCCCTTTAAAATTTAAATATTGATTGTAGTAGAACAATTTTTACATGTAAATTTAGAGAAATGCTATATTCAATTTTTACAAAAAGTAATCTACATGATGATTTGTGGCAATAATTTTAGGATGTAGATGAAAGAGAAAAAAAATAATTGAATTTGATTAGTATCCTTTTAAGTCCCCATCATTCTATAGAGTACTTTTTGTAAAAATTATGTGTATGTAATATTTCTCTTTAAGTTTAATTATGACAACTAGAGATGAACAAAAACCGGGTTGGCCCCAACCCGACCCGACCCGGAAACCCGACCCGGTTTTTAGTCAACAAAGAGAAATCGGGTTTTGACCAAATCCGACCCGAACCCGACCCGATTTTAAACCTAAAAAACCCTACCCGATCCAACCCGGGTTGAAACCGGTTTGAAACCGGTTCGGGTTGAAAACCCGGTTCCAACCCGGTTTTTTATAAAAATGTATATTTTTTCGATCGTTGAGCGTTTTAGGGAAAAACAATTTATTTTTTGATTTTTTTTCATTGAATTCATAAAACATTAGTAATGGAAACATAATTGATCAATAACTTAACCAAAAGGCTTCTAAATCTTCTTAAAAATATTATTGAATCCAAAAACTCTATATAATTCAATTTTTTTCGAGCGTTAAGCGTTTTAGGGAAAAACAACGTTTGGGCCAAATTTTTTTCATTGAATTCATAAAACATTAATAATGTAAACATAATTGATCAATAACTTAAACAAAGGTCTTCTAAGTCTTCTTAAAAATATTATTGAATCCAAAAACTCTATATAATTCAATTTTTTTCGAGCGTTAAGCGTTTTAGGGAAAAACAACGTTTGGGCCAAATTTTTTTCATTGAATTCATAAAACATTAGTAATGAAAACATAATTGAACAATAACTTAAACAAAGGTCTTCTAAGTCTTCTTAAAAATATTATCGAATCCAAAAACTCTTCATAATTCTTCATATTCTTTATAAGTCTTCATAAGTCTTCATAATCTTCAACTTATATTAATCTTCAATTCTTCAAAAGTCGAAATCTTCTTCAGAGGTAGCCTCGCGCGAAGCTTGATCAAGAGCAATTTCTTCGTCGGAAAGTGATATTACCATGCCCTCTTCCACCTCGATATTATGTATATCTCCTTCGTATTCCATTTCACCTTCAAGACTTGAAACATTTTGTATACGTTCAACGGCGTCTAAGTGATCCTTCAAGCAAATACACATCTCTAAGGAGGCCGGCGTGAGTCTTGTTCTTCGTATAGATAATACCCTGCCACTAAGAGAAAATGCGGATTCCGAAGCTACCGTAGAAGCTTGGACGGTTAGTAAATCTCGGGCCATGATGGCTAGAACGGGAAATTGAGATTCCCTCTCTTTCCACCAAGCCAAAATATCAAATTGTTCGAACTCATTAGGTAGAATAGTGGACAAAAAATCCGTTGAGGTATACCTCCCATATTCGCTAGTCGTTTGGTTACCTTCACCCCTTGCCCGTTTATGGTTTTCTTGTCTTAAACTATTATATAAGTTAAGCATTGCATTGTTGGAAGAAGATGAACTAAACGTTGTGGAAATCGAACTAACCGGCACATTTATTGTTGAACTATAATTTTGAAAATATACGCCAAATAAATCTTGTAAAGAACTCTTAAAAAACGCTTTTGTATTATCGGAAAACATTGGGTTCTCTTCATCCAAATCCAAATTGTGACAAATATTATCGATAAGCATTTCCACCCCGGTGGTGTTCAAACACGGGTTCATTGCGGCGGAACAAGTAATTACCGGTGGCATTTCTCGAAAATATTTTTTTAGTTTTTCTTTCATGGGAGCCACCATCTTTTCAAATAAAGCACCTTCATATTCGTATTCGTTTAATTTTGAAGTCAACAACCAAATTTGATTAAGTACCAAATGACTAGTGGGATAATAAACACCCGATAATAAAGTAGTCGCGGTTTTGAAAACTTTGAGCAATTCGGTTAACTTTTTAATAACCTCCCAAAATTCTATGGGAAATGGTGTTGCAAGACCTTTTTGAACAAGGTTATCATGAAAAACTTGTAATGTATCACGTTGGCGTAAACCACATACAAACATATAGTAGGTCGAATTCCATCTAACGGGCATGTCCCAATTAGGGGTTAAAAAAATGGAATCCGTTTCCTTACACAATCTCATATAAGCTTTGTATCTAATTTTACCCTTTTGAAATATGTCTTGTAACATAGTTTTATACGCCAATTTTACGGCGTCTATTTCTTCAACCGCTAGTCCCGCTTGCACAATCAAGTTAATGATGTGTGCAACACATCGACTATGATAAAAGATGCCCTTCAAAGGTGGTCCGTATTTTAGTATTAATTTTGAAACGGCGAGTGTATTATTACTCGCGTTATCAAAGGATATTGAAAAAACCTTTTCTTGTAATTTAAACGTTTTAATTACATATCGTAACATGTAAAATAAGTTTTGACCCGTGTGAGGATATTCAAAGTCTTCAAAAGCAATGGTACGTTTCATCATTTGCCAAGTTACGGGATCAACCCAATGTGCGGTAACACAAAGGTACGAACCGGGCAAACCATGAGGAGCCGACCAAACGTCGGTTGTTAATGATACACTTGTATTTAAGTTTTCAAAACCGATTATTAGTTGTTTTTTAGCTTCTTTCCACAATTTAAGGGCATCACGTTTAAGAGTAATACGACTTACATGATTATATCGCGGTTGAAGGGTATTTTGAATCACCCTAGTAAGTCGAGGGTTGTCGAAGTGGTTGAACGGCAAAGCTTCTTGAATCACAAAACCCGCAAAAGCTTCTCGACACCGTTCCGCTTCGTATGAAAATATAGCTCCATCTCGTGACATAGAAGCTTGACCACTTGCTTCCGGATTGGTTTTGAGTCCCACACAATACTTTTCTTTATGATGTTTCAACGTTGTGTTGGAGTCGGCTTTTAAAAATTTCCCACATCGTTTACAATGTGCCTTAGTCGTACCATCCGACAACAACACTTTGTCGTATAAATCCCACACCTCCGGATTTCTTTTGTTAACCAATTTTCGAACAATCGTTGGTGAACTTGAAGAACCAACACCGAAGGAAGAGGAAGAAGATTGATTTGCCATTTGAGAAATGAGAATTTTGTATGCGTTTTGAGAGCGTTTTGAGTTTGTATGAGTGTTTGAATGTTGTGATTGAACCTAAACTCAAGGTTTGTATATATAGTAAACTTGGAATGGCAAAATGGTAAAAAAAAACAAAAAAAAACGGTCAAAAAACGGCTAGAAAACGGCTAGGAAAAAAAACCGGGTTGAAAACCGGGTTGAAAACCGGTTTTTGAAACCGGGTTGGAAAAAACCGGTTCGGAACCGGGTTGTAACGGATAAATCGCAAACCGGTTTGTACCCGGCGGGTTCCAGAAAACCCGAACCGGGTTGGGTCAAACCCGGGTTTGACCGGGTCGGGTTTTCGGGTTTTTTTCGGGTTGAGTTTCGAACCCGGTTTTTTTGTGCATCTCTAATGACAACCCACCTTAATAAAATTTATTAATCTATTGTATTGGCTTAAATACAAAAGAAAAAATAATTAAAAATATAAAAAGTCAATAAAAGCGTGTCAAGTATCTGCACGTCTTAATTTATTTTTTATAAAAATCCCATTACCCTCATATCTCCATCCTCTATTCCTCTCCACCTATTTTCCTCCCACCCGTTCTCATAATATATTTATAATTTTTCTAAGAACATTTCGAATCTTCATACAAGAAAATTTGAAGCTTAAAGTTGAAATAGCAGAAAAAATGAAGATTGATTTGCACTATAATATTATATTTATATTTATATATAGTTACTATAGTAAAATATAGTTCTCAACCTTTGTTTTTGCATAACCATCCTTCCAACATATTTGATGAACAATGTCCACGATGTTGGAGTCTACAGTCACATATTTGAACTTTGCAAAGCCTTATGTCAAGATGTCCCCCACGAAAAATTAACACTCGTCAAAATGGGGCCATGGCGGTCCCTTTTAGATCAACCCTGGACGTTGTGATACGTCTTGATAATGAGAATGGTTCACTAGAATGATGTTAAGGAAATGATCGAATTGAGCATTGCAAGTATAGAGCGAGATGTTAAGGTGCGACGATTATATTTTTGATGTAGTGGTTCATGGTTGTTGTATTTGAAGTGCCTAAGGTTTTGAGCAATACCTTCCCTCCATTTGTATGGCTGACATGTATAACGATAGTTTAGAAACTTGTACTATATGTTAGGAAGTCGGGTGGTATTCATTGACCGAGAACTCTATTTACACTCTAGCCTTTGGATTGATCTAAGTTTACAGTCTCTAAAATTATATTGCACTTGAATAAATATCAAATTTACTTCTGTTTCGATTATATGTTATCTGAATATCAGATCGACACATCATCAATCACCGTGGGCCCTGACCTCTTGCGGGAGTGTCCTCATGTAACATTTATTATATGATTTTTCTTTACTTAGAGTACGTCCTATAATAGTGTTTGGTTAGGTAAGGGTTTCTGAGTTTTGTATGTTAACCATCAACCCTTTTTTAGCAATCTTATGCACTTATTGATCATGAAAATCAACAAGAAATTTTTTAAAAATTAATCAATAGTATAATTGTATTTATTATTATTATGAGACACAAAGTATAATCAATAGTAAAAGGGTATTGATATATACAACGAACTTTTTGATGTATACATTAAAGATATGTATTGCAATATTGTACAGTACTGCATTAAAATGCATACAAGTTATTGTATGAATCAAAAAGTTTGTTGTATTTATTACCGGTCATAGGAAAATTAATCAATAGTATTATATATAAAATAAAAGTAATATGGATAAAAGAAAGTGAACAAAATGAGACAAAGATCTCAAAAATCTGACACGGAGCCCGTGAACTTACTAAATCATGGGAAAAAGAAAAGCAAATAAAGTACGTGGAAGGTAGGTTAATGTTAAAAAGGTGAATAATAAGAGAACCAACATAATTTTTCTATTTCCTTTAAAGCTCAACTTTCACTCGCATTTTTTAAAATCAAATATTTCACAAACGTTAATAAAAATTATATATTCGAAATCAACGTCTTTTTCTCTTCGATTGGAGATCCCATGTGTTATACTTTTCACAAAACAAATTCCTTTTTGTCGGTCTTAGAAAATGCGACTTATATAATCACGTGTAATTTTAAATATAATCCCATGTGATTTATGACAGAAATATAACATTGGTACACGATTATTCATCAATGGTGGATATTAACTCATACATGATTACAATTTAATATTCTTTCACATAAAAAACTATATATAAGATTTTAACAATTGCATTCGTTTATAGTCAAAATCACATGTGATTATTGATTTGAGGTTTAATCACATGTCTTTTTCAAATAAAATATATAATAATAACTGATAATTAACATGTGATTTCACCTTTATATTTATTTACATGTATAATTATAGAAAATTATTTGAAATCCGTATTTATTTACACTTTAATCACATGTGATTACTAATTTAATGTTTAATCACATGTGATTACAACTATTTTTTAGTAGGTTTATTAAATTATCAAATAAAATTATTTTCATGTGATTTTAAACTTATAATTTGTAAATTTGATTATTTACATGTGATTATAGCTAATGATTTAAATCTTATAATTTGGTTCTAAATATAATCACATGTGAGTGTTAAATCCTACACCCATTAAAAAACGGAAAAAAAATATTAATTCTAACGGTGTAATTTTTATAATTTATAGATATACGATTTGTGAGATATTTAGATTTTTTTTTTAAATGTGAAAATGGGTAGTTGAAATAAAGCAATTCTATTGGTTCATCCATTCTTCATTTTTGTAGCATTCATTATTGAATTTTTCTCTAAAGTAAGATATAAAAACTTTTAACTAAATATAATACGAAGTAAATTACATGAATGGTCCATGTGGTTTAAACACATACTCATCGTTAGTCCATATACTTTGTTTGTTCCATGGACAGTTTAAAAAATCAAAAATTGTTGCACGCTCAGTCCATCTTCTACCAAAAATGACTAAAATGCCCTTCTCTCACTGAGCAAAATAAATCTATTGAGCGCGCATCGTCAAGGGTATTTCTGTCATTTTACGTAAATGAGGGCCTAAGCATGCAACAATTTTGGAGTTATTGTACTGTTTATTCAAAAAAACACATGTTATATAACGATTAAAATGTGTGTAAATCACAGAGACCATTCATTCAGTTTACTCAGTAATAAGAGTACTTTCTATCAAATTATCTTAAATATAATATAGAAAACCCTTGATGATGTCATCAAAAATTCAATTGTCCAATAGAATTACTCAATTTTGTTAAATTGACTATATTTAAGGAGATGCTGACATCATAAATTATGATCTAAAAAAAACTATTATAAAATCAAAATTTGATATCCTAACCAATTAAAACTATTAATTTCAAGAGATAAAAAAGTTAATGATATAATTTAATATTATTATTTTATCAAAAAAATTTACAACTAATAATTTATTAGTTATCCCAAGGTAAAGGAAAAGGTAATCCCGATCGAATAGTAGTTTATTTTAATTTTGATCATGTAGTTTTCGTAAAAACTAATAGAAATTATGTTTTAGTAGTTCCATCTTTTCTTATTAAAACATATATGACATGCGATATGATGGTTTTATTAGCAAAACTAATAGAAATTTGTTTAATTTTTCTAGATTTAGTATTGAAATTATAGGAAAGTTTATCTTATTAGGACTGTAAGTAGTATATAAACTTCGGCATTTCAGCATTACAAATATTAAATTTACTGACGCGTCGTTCAACGATCGCATTTTTCAACGACAGAATCGATACCGACCGCTGACCTCACGTCATGAACCATTAGGATTGCAGGTTGAATTTTTAAATTTGGATGGCTCGTATGATTATTTTTTACTAATATACTAAGCAATATAACCGTTATTTTCTATTACAATTTTAGTACTGTATGATATTGTCACAATTTTATATTTGTTTTTCTTATCGTTTATAGTTTATGAGTGCATGCAATTTTACATCTTTTACTATTGTATGTATTTATCTTTGAAACCTTTTATGGTATGGATTCAAGTTTTAAACCGTCTTTGTTATGTAAGCTTACTATTTTATGTATAAAAGTTACATAAAACACGTCCATTTAAATTTTTGAATACATATAATAAGAGGTTTTGAAGTTGGATACATTACTAAACTATACATACAATAGGTAAAGTTCGATACATTACTAAACTATAAACCTTTTTTTATTTATTTAAAATTTCAATTTCTTATATATTTTTGTGGTATTTTCTTTGTTTTCCTTGCAAGAAATACTTCTATATAGCAGCTACTTAATACTTAATATAAAGGTTGATATTTCTTTTTTTCTTTTTTGTCGATAAGATCTTTATAATTTAAGGAAATATATTTTAGTAACAAATGTTTCAATTAAGCAAGTAGATCCCTTTATTTTATATAATTTTAAATAATAAAAGCTCATACTTTGAATTATTTAAAGATAATATATTTTACTTATACAATATCTATTAGGAATCCTAATACTTTTACTATTTGTTACAAATAGTACGATATCTATTAGGAATCATAATACGTTTGCAATTTATTACAAATAACATACAATTCACAATCAATCTATGTAATCGTGCCCTTAAAACAAATTCATTTAATCATGATAGATTTTAAATAATAAATATTGTACTACGTATATATTATTTAGGTTAAGATACTTAGTACTCCATTTAATTTAGTTAATTACTTTTTTGTAAAGGTTTATCAATTTAAGTGTTTCGTGCTTATGGCACATGTAGGTGTAAAAGTAAGATGATTGAGTAACTTTACAAATATCATTTGGTCTTTCGTTAGCACCAAAAGAATACGATATTTTATTTTATTCTTTTATCTTATTTGAAAGTATAAAATAATTAAACATGACAAACATCAAACTTATCTAAAAATTTGGTAATATAAAATAACTTAACAAATAAATAAAATAAAAGGTTTAAACTTACAACTTAAAATAGACATACCTTAAGATCCATACTATTAACAATTCGGTTAAATAAATACAAAGAATAATAGATTTTATACTTCAAAGTACATGAAATTTTACACATTATACTTATTGTAGTATTGTGTATTCAACTTCGAAATTTCCTAATGTATATATTCAAGTTGAAAGACGTATATTTGTATATTTTTGCTACATATATAGATATGTATTTGTAAACTTTATACATAGAATAGTAAGTTGAATATATATATATATATATATATATATATATATATATATATATATATATATATATATATATATATATATATATATAATAGATCACTTTAAAACATGAATGCATACAACAATAACTTTATAGTCTCTTCTTACGTTTGAGTTTAAGCCTTCTTGAAAAATGAAGATACATTTTATCACACTTTTATAATAACATTATTATGCGATATAGTAAAGCTTAACTTTTATAATTTAATTTCAAAACTCGACGTATATATTTCAAAATATAATATCACACTCTTTTTTCAAGAAAAACAAAAAAGTAATATTTAAAAAAATCAAAAAAAATCCACTTGAACTACATATTGGCATAATGCAAATGCAATACCAAGTACAACATTTGAATTCTTTTATCGATCTTTTGAAGTTTATAAAAATCTTATACATAATGTCCATACATTAAAAAAATTGCTAATAAAATGTTCTAAATAAATAAAAAAATTTAATCTTTTATTTCATTAAGATTATATTAACCTCTAATTCATTATACAACTTAAAAATATGGCTAAATAAAATTCATGTTATCGAAAAAAAAATTCTCAAAAAGGCGTGGCTATAATGCTACTTCTAAAGATTGATCAGTCCAATGGGTTATGCAACAAGAATATAAATTAAAAGATTTAGTATTGAAGAGAAGAATATTTCAGGTAGTCACGTCAGTAGTATAATTTATATCTCAATAATGCGCTTAATGCCATTTGATAAAACGATTATTGTTCAAGTTTAATCGAAGATAATATCATGTGGCGGTATGATTCGCAATGACAATTAAAAAAAAAAAAGACAAGGACAATGGTTGTCAACCACAAGATTGTATTTACAACGACCGTATTCATCATTGACAGTTTTATGTTGTTATCTCATGTGTTAAAACAAATAAGGACCTAAAAGTTTTTCTTTATGACAACGATGGTCTCCAAACAAAAAACACGACAAAGTAGTGTATAGTGAGTTTTTACAAAGAATATAAATGTTCCTATGTGTTACAACTTTAACATTATGATTGCAAATTTATTAAATTTCTTTGAACTTTTGATTTAGATATGTATAATAAGAATCCTTTATAGTTCTATATATTGTTTGACTTACATAGTATGCTTCTATTTACCAATTTACTATTTACACACTCGAATTCATATACAAAAAGTAAGACACCAACTATATGTTTTACTACCTTAAATCATTAATTTTGAGATTAAAATGTGTATTTTTCAAGTCATATAAAATGTATATAATTTTATCATACATATTACTTAAATACTTATATAAAATTAATAAAAGTTGAACGGTGCGTGTATATATATGAATTTGAGTTCCAGTGATAAAAGTAAAAGAATGATATCTCAAAATCATCTCCCGTTTCTTCAAACCTACATCTTAAACCAAACGTTCTCAACTATCAAACTCATACCATAAAAACCAAACACTCAAAACAAATGCTGCTTAGTTTTTTATCGTTTTATGACACCAAATATTTATTTGGATTCGTGCGACACTAATGTCTATGTCACCATAAAGAAGAAAGTAGCTTCAAAGTCAAAATAAATATTAAACTGTAAATTGGTAGCGTCATTATAATGTTATACGCCAGTAAAGTGGTCCATACAGCATTTACTATTATTATTATTATTATTATTATTATTATTATTATTATTATTATTATTATTATTATTATAGAATAGTTGCACGTGTTTGTGTTACTTAGACATGAAACATATATTATTGTGCCATTATCAAATTTTTTAATTTTTTTAAAATTAATTCTATTTTTATGTCTCGTGTGTCCATCGAGGATGGTGAATCATACACATCATTTTTTTTCTTCATACATCATTAGCTATGTTTTATAGTGTTATACGATAAAAAAAAATGATAGTATACGAATCACTCCAATTAATCAAGGATTAGTAGATTACCAAACAAGGAAGTATGTTAACTAGGACAAAAAGTGTACGCACATATAATTTCAAAGTATACGTAAATATCAAGTTAGAAGTGTAGAGGTTGTATTGTAGAAATATCTCAAAAAAACCCAATTGATTATAGGCCAGATATGTGTGGATTTATTATGATACAGACAAGGCTTGAGTACTACATGGCCCCATTTAATGGTTATGTGGAAACCCATCATAAGGCCTAAGCCCGGGTCCCTTCATTTTTCCTATCCTATTCAAGTTCAATTTTTATTTTTTTTAAATTAAGTTCATTACTTCAATTTATTTAGTATTAGTATAAACATTAAAACATACTTATACTACCTATAAAATTAAGTAACAAGCACAAATTAAAAGTACGAAATATCGTCTCATAAAATGCTTATAGAGTATATTGACCACACAAATTCGTCGGTTTTTTGGACATAATGTATATCGTTCCATACTTTTTGAGCTACAAGTCTTTGAGGAGTACAAAATCAGTCTAGAAGAAGTTTTAACCGATGATTAGTAAGATTCTACTACAATGGTTTTGGAGGACAAACTGTACAGAAAACAAAATGCTTGGTTCAAGTTTGACAAGCATCGCCCCGGCCTCTTCAATAAGTCGTGTGTAAGGCGTTGTACACTTGTACCGGTTACTACATCACTATAATTATTTATTTCAAACGTTGTGGTTGGTTTAAAGTGATGGTTTATGCCTGATGTACTGAGATCTTTTACTGAAAAAAGTAAAGCGGTGGTTTTTGGTAGAATATATCGCGTCGGTTGGATTAAAAAGGATTGTTAGATAATGAAAACCCCGACGATTACAATGTATTATTAAGCGAACATTTATAGAGTACAAGAGAATAATAAACCTTGACTATAAACATAATGGATCTCGGCCCATCTACATAATCGGGTTAAGCCCTAATACTATAATCTACTAAGAATAGCTTACGTGGTTATGTTTGACAACAAACTAGTTGAAGAGACGGTGACTCAAATAAGCTTGTATTTCCAAGGATTTTAGGCAATCCTTTTTTTCTTCCAACAAGCTCGATCCATTTTCTTGCGGCGAACATGGAGCTTATTCAATTATGGGCTAAAGATTATTAAAACTATAAACTCATACCCCTATAATCCCCATCAACCCTTACAATCGTGTATGCCAAATACATCCATGTTTTAACGTTTATTATGCCTATGTGAAAATCACGTCTTAGGATGGATACATTTTATAGCAATAGAACTCAAGGAAAAATCGAATACGCTTATGGTTCAAGAATGTGTCTACAGTCCTTTGCATGTTTAACGTTTATTATGCATAAGTTAGAATTAACGAAAATGGCACTTCTGAATCCAGAAGCACACATTTCTTGAGTTCATGAGAGACTCGTATAACATAACTCTAAACGAGCAAATGCCAGTTTTAACCCGAGTCCTAAATAGCTGGGTTCTTATAGTCTGGTTGTGACCATGCATGTCTAACCGTGTCTCGATCTTTAGCTAAGTAAATATAATTTCACAACGATTCATACACCAATATTTAAAAGAATTAAACCATAAATTACAAACACAAAAGAGAAATAATACATGGACATTGTTTCGCGAAGTGAAACATCCTTTCACATCCAATATAGATCTCGCCAACTATCAACAATTCTTGCATTATAATCACACAACTGTACAATTCATTTGCATATTAGATATTATTAATATGATTTTATCTTATCTGAATCCCACGATGACCGCACAAAGAACGACATTTTACCATTTTGACTTGAAACTGACTTATCTGATATGTTAACCCGAAAGTGACATACTACCTTGTTGACATACTTTTATAAGGTTAGGTAGTTGACGGTTAGGGCTTTGAATGAATCAATCTACGTGTGAGATATTCGAGCTCGGCTCGTTAAAACTCGATTCTAGCTCGAGTTTGTTATATTGAGATCCAATAAGGTCGTGGGTCTACTATTTGTATACAATTAAAAATGTTATATAATATACTTCGTTTATAGTTTTAATTACAAAATTATATTATATTATAATTATGATTATAGAAAAATAATAAATAATATATGTAAAAAACTAATCGATTTCGAGTTGAGTTCGAGCTTATAAACTAGCTTATAAACTATCCTACTATACGAGCTCGAAATTTACATTTAGGCTCGAAACAAGTCAAACTTGTGCTCTATAAATTTAATGATCCAGCACAACTTGTTACACCCCTCTTTTTTTTTATAAAATAAATACATTCACATATTTAAACATCAAACTTTGTGATACAAAATACTTAATGTACATAAACTTTTACTCGTCTTCGTTTTCAGAGCATGATTTATGAGATATATTAACTTACTATATGAATATAGTAAGTTCCACCACTAGCAGCCTTTGGGTTGCTTGCCCGTACTTTCACCCTTAATCCCGCTTGATGTACCTATCAATACGGCACACATTTTTACATAACCTCAACGATTAGTAAATAATGGAAATGTAAAGCAATATTAAGACATTTTCAGACGTCACATCTCAATTAATTTCACATGGCTCCTCTAGCCTAACTCTTCAAATTTAGTAAATTTACTCGATGACTACTCAAGCCTGGCATCTCAAGCCTCGATAAATAAGTGCTCAATCGTTCACTCGGTCAATTGGCACATTCAACAAATCAACATACACTTAGTGGCTCAATTGTTCACTCAGTCAATTGGCACATTCAACAAATCAACATACACTTAGTGGCTCAATTGTTCACTCAGTCAATTGGCACATTCAACAAATCAACATACATTCAGGATAACAATTACTTAACCACACACGTGATCTAAGTAAACGTTGTTTCAATGGAACCTCTCCATACAAATAATTAATCAAATCAAATTAAATAATTAAGCTCTTATCTCTCCTTCCTATTACTTACCTCGAGTACGACGTCTAGTTATTTCTGACCTGCTACGAGAAATACCTGTCGAGGTATATGTATGTAGTTAACTCTACTTATAAATAAAAATATTGCATTTTTGATTTAACCCATGCGACACTCCCCCTTAGTGTCGCTACACATAAAGGCAACACTCATATAAGTGTTCTCAATGTTTCTGGTTGCAACACTCATATAAGTGTCGCTTTGTTTCTACTTACTCCTAGTGTCGCTAAAACAGCAGTTGTAATTAGCAGTAGAAACAAAGCGACACAATCAACAGTATTAATATGCGACACCTACTGCGACACTAGATCTTAGTGTCGCAATAACAACAAACAGTAGTAACACGAACAGTAGAATCACATCGCTGCAACCCTAACTGCGACACTAAGTCTTAGTGTCGTAATGACGAACAGAACGGCAGTAACCTTTCAAAATTGACAGGTTTCTGGGTAAATCTCTAGTTCTCTAACTCATGTATGTTTTTGTCCATAATTATAACACCGATTTTACTTGAAACTTAACCAAAACTCACTCCAATACATAAAAACCCCTTTTTCCCAAATTCCTCCACAATTAAAAACTTAATTAGGATTTCATCTTTCATTAATTAGCATGTATATTAATCTCAATTTAACCAGAGGTTTAATTCCTTACCTTGAGTACAAGAAATCACCTTCAAGAATTCGAATTTTAAGCTTACTTCTTGATTTCTCCTTCATTTACTCTTCTTTCTCTCACTAAAACACTCACAATACACACACGCAATGTTCTCAATGTTTCTGGTTGTTCTCGAAGTATTTAGAATACTAATTGGGGTTTTAATACCTCAATTTACACTTTTAACCCTTGCAAATCGCCATCTCAACCGTTAGTGCGACACTACCACTAGTGTCGCACCAGGCGTAGTGTCGCTACCTGCGACACTACCGCTAGTGTCGCAATTCAGAAAATTAAGTTTTCAATTTTTAAAGTTTTGGAGATTTTGGGGTGTTACATTACGGGTTAAGGTTGAGATACCTACTCGTTTATTTAATCACTCCGGGTTCAGGTTAATTTATTTTTGATCCCCCAACTAGGGATGTTAACGAACCGAGTCGATTCTAATATCCTGATATTTGACTCGACTCGTTCAACAATTAATCAGTTCGAGCTCGATTCTAACTCGATTAAATTTTTAAAAGTATGTTCGAGTTTGAGTTCGAGTTTGAGTTCGAGTTCGAGTTCGAATAATAAACTAGTGTTTGAGCTCGATACTCATTTAAGTTTTCGACAATTTACTAAAAAAACTAGTTTTTGAGATCAAAATGCTTGTTTAGAAGCTCAAGCTTTATAGACTCGTTTATAAGATCAAATAAGCTCATTAAAAATATATAAATTATTTTATTAAATTTGAAATAAAGTTTATAAAATACATTCTTCAATTAATTAAAATTAAAGTATTATTGATCAGGGGCGGAGACAAGACGGGGGCAGCATAGGCAGCCTCCCCCACAAAAAATTTCAAATTACGTAAAATAAAAATTTAAGGTATTAACTACCTATTTGAATAACTCGCCTCCACGCAGTATAAAAGGAACAAAAAATAATTTTTTTCACCCCACAAAAATGTAAAAGAAACAAAGAATACTTTTTTTCATCTCCACCAGTTAAATTTTCTGACTCCTCCCCTGATTATGGTATTTATAATGTTCTAATCTTATCCTATTAGTTTTACACATCTAATGCGGGATGCAAAAGAAAAAAAAAGTTTATCCCACATAGGAGAAAAGAAACAAAGTTAAAGAAATAAAAATTATATAAAAAGGAAATCCGGTAGATGAGAAAGTAAAACCAACTTATGTGTTGTTGATGAAGAATTTATTGGACAAATATACATGATTAGTCCACATCCTCCATATTAGGATTAGATTAGGGTTTTCTATTAATTAATTAGTTTAATAATTAGTTAAGGAGTCTTTAGTAGATTAGGATTATTATTTATCTATTTAATAATTAGTTTTCTAATAGGTTCAGGATAGGATTTATGTAGTATAAATAGAGGATAGTGGTTTAGGATTTTATTTATGCTTCTGCTGCCGTGGTGTTTATTTGTCGTCTGATAATGCGATAGTTATTCCCATCATGTTTAACAATACGTAATTGTATAATTCTGTAGCCCTTGTGCTACATCAATTCTAGACACTATACATATGGGTGTTAGACTCTTAGTACAATATTTGTGTTTATAAATATAGTATTAAGTAAAAATTTTATCACAAACATGTTTAAGTTTTAAAATATATAATTATTATGATGATAGATATGTTCGTTTAGCTCGTTCGACTTGACATGCCCGACTAACTCGTTCGGCTCGTGAAATTAATTACGTAGTATTTTATATTCGAACTCGACTCGAGCTCGAATAGTATTATGCTTAAGTTCAAGATAAACGAACATAAACTCGAATAGTTCGTTAACTGTTCAGTTCGTTAACATCCCTGCCCCTGACTCGTAAATCTTAACTCGGCCAAAAATGATTCAACTCAAACTGACATTTCTGCGGTCTTGCGCAAAGATAGGATAAAAATAAATATAACAATAGTTAGAGGGACCATTCATGCAACTCTCTACCTTCATCTAATTTGACCCATATTTTTCGCCTTCCAAGACTTGCATCCCCGTGAAGATCGAACCAACACAAAAATATCGATTGAAATCTCATTGACTCTTCTTAGTAACCCACCTTCCGTTCCCAATTCTTCAAAGTTTCCAACTTTCATCAGATCCCCAAAATTTAGGTGGAAATCACATCATTCAAACAGATCAATCAAGATTTATTATACTATTACAAGTCAATAATGAAGATTCAGAAAGTTGCAATCTTTATTATGATAATGATAGGGGTTTTATCAACAAGTGTAGAATCAATACGTTTTGAGCTTGAATCAGGTCATACTAAATGTATAGCTGAAGATATCAAAAGCAATTCAATGACTGTTGGTCATTACTCCATTGTTAACCCTAATGAAGGACAACCGTTACCTGAATCTCATAAAATCACTCTCAAGGTTAACTACTTTATTAGTAGTTATATTTCAATTTTAATTGCAATTGCTAATTGTTAATCGTATTATTAATTGATAATCTAGGGTCTTTTTTGTTATGCATGTTTCGTTTTTGTAACCCTAATGGAATTGTATTCAAGTTAGTATGAGTAGTTTGCTTTGGATTGTAGATGTGAATATTTAATGTTTTTGTAAATTGAAGTTTGGGATTTTGAATTATACTATTACAGTAGTACTAATTTAGAATGAAGTTTTTATATCAACGATGTGTTTTAAAAAATATTTTAGTTTGAAATCTAAGTTTCGGTTGTGCATTTTTGTTTTCATTTGTTGTTTTAGTATGAATTTTGCTTGAAATGGTGGCTCTGCCCATTTGGAACTTTTGATTGGGAAATAGGGATTTTGACTATTGTTTTGTTTCTTGTCTTGGATTTTATGTGTTTTATTTTTGGCACATGGATATGATTTTTTAGACCTTATTTATTTGGATTATGTTGGAAAGTTGGATTTAAGTGTCAAATCAGTTGTTGTGTTGATGTAATGCAGGTGACTTCGGCATTCGGGAACAGCTATCACTCGTCTGAAAATGTGCAGTCAGGGCAATTTGCTTTTCAGGCTGTTGAGGAAGGAGATTATATGGCTTGCTTTTTCGCTATTGAACACCAACCGCCACTTAAGATCCCGATTGAATTCGATTGGAGGTCTGGTGTAGCTGCTAAGGATTGGTCCAATGTCGCCAAGAAAAATTCAGTTGACGTAAGCTTATCTGTTCATCGTCCTTGCCACATATTTTAATGCATGTGTTTTTGTTTTATGCTGTGATTTCTCTTTCAGCATTTAGATGTTCTAGTATGAAAGTGAACATATATGTGGGCATCTTATAGTCAAGAAGCCCTGAATCTTTAAGATTAATGTAACTGCATGATACCAAAGTCTATTATTATTTAATGTGATGTGTATGTAACTTGGTCATGTCCCATTAAATTAGACTTAGGGATATTAGTCAAACATTTTTATTAAACCAGATGTCGAATCAAATTTTTTTTTAATTGTTTATTTTATTTTTGTGGGGATGGAGGGTGTAGATCGTATTCTTCAGCTTGAAAATATTTTTCCGAAATAAAGGTTTGGGTTTAGCATTCCGAAAAATGGTAAACATCAGGTGTTTTTGCATCTAAAATTAGATCGTTAACAACATAAATCATATTAGTATTTTAATTCATAGCAAAGAAATCCATTAAACTATTAAGTATTAACTATAGTTGTTAGACTCTTACGATTCGAGTCAAATCGCCCAAAAACGAGGCGACTCGGACCCCGACTCTTAAATGACCTTGACTCTTACGAGTCATTCACCGACTCTTCCGAGTCGTATCGACTCGTGACTCTTACGAGTCATATAATTAGGCAAATTTTAATATCAATAAGAAATGGAGAAAGTAGAAAAACAAATTACTAGAATTTGTTTTGAACTAACTGGTTGTGTTTATTGCCAGTTCGTGACTTCACTATCGACTTTCACCCACTCATTTACACATATCTAATCCCAAACATAAGTGTAAATAATAAATACAATACATTATTATTAGTTTATTACAGTATATGTTATTAGTCTAAATTTCATAAATTTAATCCATTTACTTACGATTTTAAAATTATGTAAACTTGTATCTTTAAGTTTTTGAAGATTTATGATTAATAAGATATGTTATTTCTAGTTATCGGTGTCTATTTTTATATGTGTGTGCGTGTTATGAGTCTTACGAGTCGTGTCACAAGTTCAAATTTATGATTTCAAGTTGCTAGTCGACAACTATGAGTATCTACGATTGAACCTTACTCCCGATATTCCTAGACAAATACAAGTTTTAGTAGACAAAGTTCACTGTAGGAATTTGACTATTAATCATCATATATACTAAGAATAAGAGAATAGAAGATCTCTGTGAAATAGATATATTTTTCTTACAAGTTTTCCGTTTGGCTACTTTGTTTTTTTTCCAGATGATGGAATTGGAGCTGAAGAAGCTGGCGGATACCATCACTTCAATCCACGAGGAGATGTTTTATCTAAGAGAAAGGTTGGTAAATAATCTTCTTATAATGTACTCTGTTTCTTACGCGGGCAAAATGGTGCATCTCTGATTTTGATATCAAAAGTTGAAACTCAATGTTGATCATTCTTTTAAAAAACTTATAAGTCGTTTTCTTATAGTACTACCTACCATTAAAGTTTCTAGTTCGTTTTTAAGCTTAGTTACATATTATCATTGAGGAATGTCATGCGTACAATTTTTTTTCAAAAAGTTCACGTGAGATGATGTGGCAGCCGGCAGGTAGGCCTATTATATTTCTAATTAACTAAATAAAAATCTCTCTTATTCCCCTGATCCTCTCTCATCGTCTTTGAATGCCATCAGTTTGTATGATTGTTTTGTAAAAAATTTGTAAGTCTAGCATTTCTCATTATTTTTACTAAAGAACCCGATAATATTGATTTGGGTCATGATTCTCCTGAATTCTATGATTAATAGTCAAACAGTTTTTTAAACTACATGAAACGTCAAGTATCGAATATTATTGACTGTAGCCTGTAGAGGGGACTTTGTATCTTGTTCTTATGAAAATATATTGGCTGTAGCTGCATTTTGCAAGAATCAGTATGTTGAAATAAAAATCTCAAGCATCATTTTTTTATGCATTTCGAGTCCCATAATTCGTCTTTGTTCTTATATGACTCTCATAAGAAACAAGATGTTCTTCCAGTCAAATTAAAACATAAAGTCTGCATTTTGAGATAAAAAATGCATTTTGATATAAAAAACGAGATAAACTTTTCATTCGTATGCTTGTTACAGGGAACGAGAGATGCAAGAACTTAACGTCGTCACAAACTCCAGAATGGCGTGGTTGAGTTTTCTTTCACTCTTTGTATGCTTATCAGTCGCCGGTTTGCAGCTTTGGCACATGAAATCCTTCTTCGAAAAGAAGAAGCTCATTTGAGATCCATCCATCTTCTCATCACTCATATTACGGATTCTAGTTTAAATATTTGTAGCATCTCGGCTCCTGTTGTTTGTTAGGATCGAAAATACACGACAGATTTCCAAATTTGAGAAATTTAAGTAACTGTGATATTTATGTTTATTAATGGTTGTTATTAGGATTCTTGCTTAGTATTGTACTATGTGAATTCAGTTTTTTTTTTTTTTTGGTCAAAGTTGAATATGTGAAAAAAGGAGGCCTAATAATGGCAAACTTGTAATTTGTCAACTGCTGGGCCCATGCTTGGGCTTTTCATAACTTCCAAAACTTGGTCTTACAAGCTGGCAATATGACCCATTAAAATGTCCCATTTTCGTTCATGACTCATTCATGAAATGCTTGTGAACATTAATTTATGTATTTATGATGTCAAAGATTCAACATCAACGAATAAGTCAATGCTTTCAAGATAATATATAAAATAAATTCCTTTGTCTAAAATAAATTTGATAAATATGAATTGTTTTTGTTTTAAATAATAAATAAGCTTTTATATCTTTTAAATCCAAAACCATTTATTGATACCTTCTTTTATCAATTATTGATGCAAATGTATCAACAATTGTCACATGTGAACATAAAATTACACTTTAGTTAAAATAATGCAATTATTACACTATTTATCAATTAAATATCACATTTATCATTACAAAATAGAATTATGTACATTTCAAGTGTAACGGAGAGTGTAATAAAGTATCCATGAATATTACACATGTTATTTTTTAGGTAACGAAAAGATATGATTGTAGGTATATGTTGCACAAACATATGTATATGTATACACGCAAACTTGTACATATATGCATTATTAAATTAAATAATTGAAAATGATATATTATTTTTAATTAATTAGTTAATTAATATATTAATATATATATATACAATAATAATACAGGTATGGACGTATGGTCCAACTTAATGAAAGATACCTATCACTTTAAAATTAAAATAGTCCATAAAAATAATTATAATTTAATTATTAAAAATAAAACAAGAGGGTAATTATAATTTACAACTAAGATCTTGTGTTGTCCTCTTGTTGGTAACCAATTAAACAAAATCATAAAATACACCCCTTATCAACAATACACATTCTTCATTTAAGTATTTTAATCAATAATTTCATTTTTAAATTTATAAAAACATAACCCAATTAAAATATAATCGTCATCTATTGTTCACGCCTACACCTTATCACAGCTGCAACGAAACTCTCATTTTTTATTTTATTTTACAACCACATGATTATTTTTTAGAGTAACACTCAAAATCTTTCAAATATGTCACATACTAAAAAAAGAAAGAATGAGAAACTAGATAAATGCTATAATTTCAATAAGATACATGTTTTTTCCATACAAAATTAAAAATTGTAACTTCATTTAATCACAACGAGTGTACTTGGAGAAACAAGTAAATTTGAATTTTAATAAGTTCCAAAAATTTCTAAAAGCTACTTTTTTTTATAAAAGGGATTAAATTAAAATAGTTTTTACAAATTTAATTTAATCCATAGAGTTATTTTAACGCATCTTATAAAAAAAGAAATAGGAAAAAGAAAAAAAACTTAACTGAAAAATCAAAAGGGAATATTTTCTTTAAAATTAAAATATTTAAAAAAGGAGGGAAGACACCCATCACCATTTGATTTCATTTAATTTCATAATAATATTAGTCAACGCTTATAACATACATTCCCCCAAAACCGTCACCAATAATGCAACATTTTCAACTCATTCACCATCATCTTTAACAAATTAATTTCTCCGGCCACCATTTTTCTCTCTGCATGGATGGCCGCCGCCGTCACCACCACCGTAATCCTCCTCCTTCTTACCGTCATCGCCACCACCTTCGCGGCCCCAATCTCCACCGGCTTCATCACACCTAACTTCACTGCTTCCCACTTCCAATTCATCGACACTTTCGGCGACTTCCTCCAATCACCTAACCACACTTACACCGCCGCACTCTTCAACCCACAATCCTCATCACAGTCGTCGTTTTACCTTATCATATACCACACCGATTCCCACACCGTCGTTTGGACCGCCAACCGCAACACCCCAATCTCAAATTCCGGTGAATTCCATCTTTCCTTCACCGGAATCACCATCAATAACGATTCCGGCCAAATCGTTTGGTCAACACCAACAATAAAGTCAACTGTTAATTCATTACAATTACTTGATTCCGGGAATTTTGCTTTATTAGATCGTTTTAACAACACGTTATGGCAGTCTTTTGATTACCCGACCGATACCGTCGTTTTGGGACAACAGTTTCGGGTCGGGCAATTGTTAGTCGCGTCAAAAAGTCCGGCAGATGTATCCGCCGGAGATTATAGTTTTACGGTCACCTCCGGTGATGGTATACTGCAATGGCGAAACGTAGCGTATTATAGATTGTTAATGGATTCAAAATCTATTAAAAATTCGAACAGACCGGTTTCGTATGTTATGGTAAACGGGTCGGGCTTTTACTTGTTCGGAGACACGGGGCCGGAAGTGGTGATACAAGTATTGATAGACACACCGGCTGATGATGATGAATCGGGTTATCGGATTTTAAAGATTACAAATGATGGTTATTTAGTTGTTATGAGATACGTAAATAATAATTGGGTGACAGATTTTAGTACTCCGGCAGACGGTTGCCGGAATCCGTACCGGTGTGGGAAGCTGGGGCTTTGTTCCGCTAATGTGTGTTCGTGCCCATCGGGGTTTCGAAGCGATTCGAAAACTAATTTCGGATGTTCCTTCTCAGATCCGACGTTGTCTTGGCCGGAGTCTCCGGAATCTTGTTCCCGGCGTGGTAACTTATCGGAGAATTATGCTTATGTTCAACTTGGTGATAGAATGAAATATTTTGAAATTGACTATTTGAATCCGGTCAAAAGTGGTTTGACTTTATCAAAATGTGAAGATTTGTGTAGTGGGAATTGTACTTGTTTAGGCTTTTTTCATGGGAATCAATCCGGGTCATGTTACTTGATTGAAAATAATTTGGGTTCAATTATTTCAAGCTACAACAGTGATCCTGATTATAAATTAGGGTTTATCAAAGCCGTGACTCCGTCATCTTTATCTCCATATCAAGGCGGAAATTCGAGTAACGATTTTCCAATTGTTGGGTTAGTACTACTTCCAACTTCGGGTGTTCTACTAATCATGATTTGCGCCCTTTGGATGAATAGAAGATCACGAAATGCTCATAAAATGAGAGCGAGTGCGAAAAAATTGGTGGAGAATTCATTTTCGGATGAGCTTGAAATGTTCTCGATTGCGGGTTTGCCCGTGCGGTTTAATCATCAAGATATTGTGCTGGCCACAGCGAATTTTAGTACACGAATTGGGTCGGGTGGGTTTGGGACCGTTTACAAAGGCATACTCCGGGATAAGACAGTGGTTGCGGTAAAGAAGATCACGGCGTTAGGTGCTCAAGGGAAGAAAGAATTTGGTACGGAAATCGCTATCATCGGCAACATTCATCATGTAAATCTAGTAAAGCTTAGGGGCTTTTGTTCTTATGGAAGAGAAAGGTTCTTAGTTTATGAGTACATGAGCCGGGGATCCTTGGATCGAACCATTTTTGGAAGTGGACCGCCTTTGGAATGGCAAGAGCGGTTTGAGATTGCCGTTGGGACCGCTCGTGGTCTTGCATACTTGCATAACGGGTGCGAGCACAAGATCATACATTGTGACGTTAAGCCCGAAAATATTCTTTTAAGTGAAAGTATGCAGGTCAAGATTTCTGATTTCGGGTTGTCTAAACTACTAAGCCCCGAGCAATCGGGTTTGTTTACAACCATGAGAGGGACTCGAGGGTACCTAGCACCCGAATGGCTTACAAACGCGGCTATTTCAGATAAAACCGATGTTTATAGCTACGGTATGGTTTTATTGGAGTTGATTCAAGGGAGAAAAAATTGTGTGCAAGCGCAAACCCATGTCCCGGCAAGCCCAAACGCAAGTAGTAGCACCGATGAAAGGTCCTCGGGCTCATCAGGTTTCCAAGCCCGTTCCCGTACTCGAGCATATTATTTCCCACTACACGCATTGGAGATGCACGAAGCAGGTAGGTATTTGGACCTAGTGGATCCAAGATTAGCGGGCCGGGTAACAAATGAAGAGGCCGAGAAGCTAGTCAAGGTAGCATTGTGTTGCTTACACGAAGACCCTTTATTGCGACCCACGATGGCTAATGTGGTTGCAATGTTAGAAGGAACGTTGCCCGTGGGTGAACCGCGGTTAGAGTTGTTGAACTTTTTGAGGTTTTATGGAAGGCGGTTCATCGAGCCATCAAATGCTGAAACTGGAGTCGAAGTTGAACTACCGAGTGGCTTCATGGTTCCGAACATTGATAGTAGTAGTTCGAGTGTGTCCCAGAACTCGTTTTCGTATATGTCTTCGCACCAAGTTTCCGGTCCTAGATGACATTGATAAATATTGTTCTGATTGATGAAATATTGTGATAGTTTATTTTCGTGATTTTAAAAGTATAATGTTACGAAACTAAACAAACAGAATATATATATATATATATATATATATATATATATATATATATATATATATATATATATGTAATGTAGTTGAGGGTTTGTATTTTAAATTTTTTGGAATTGTTACTATGTAAATCGTTACCATATAAGAAATATAATTTTATGAACAAAGACATAAGTGTCGATTAAAAGGATTGTATTTTGGCTCGGTAATTCTTGTGTTTTACTTATTTAGTTTGTGGTGAATTTTTATTTACATTTGGATATCAAGTTAATAATTAGCAAAATTACAGTCGTGTTATAGTTCTTATGAAGATTGTTCTTTTATTTATTGTATAATATAATAAATATTAGTATCATTTTTTATTTTAAGAGACGTGAGATAGAACATGCGGGCATGGAATTGTTCGTTCATTGGTTATTACATTAAAATAAAAATCCACTTGATTATGATTGGTTAGTTTAAATATTTGTCTTTTACATAAAATAATTAAGAATAATATGTCAATCTTGTTTTACGTTTGTAGAAATCAAGTAGATCACAAGCCCATTATATTAAACGTTAAGCTACGAGGCTAACAAGTACACAAGCCCAATATGCTAAGAGAAAGTTTAAGACAGTATTGTGCAGGGGCCGCGCGAACGCAGGCCCCCACTGCCACAAATTATGACGTAGGCTCGACCACTTGGGCCGACCTTAGACTGGCACCCCTCCAAAGTGCAATGGAAGTCACCAACCTAGGCCATGGACCTTCTTGATCACCCATTGACCTCGTCCAGGTAAGTGAGTAATCCGATAGCCTTGCTCTCTTTTTATACTACCCACTTCCCCTCTACCTTCTCTCTTCTCACCGATGTGGGATACCCTCAATTCCCTAATTCAGCGTCTTGTTTTTCTTCAATATTCACCCAAACTTTTATACATTAACATTAACATTAACGTTAGTATACGTGTGATAATCAATTTTTGTAAAGCCAAAATAAGTGTTATCATTTTGTTAGATGTAAGATGATATAAGTGGGAACTGAATTGTCGTCCTTTTTGTCATATTAAAAAATCCCAACAGGATGATTTAACAAGCTCGGTAAAGAGAGAGCCCTGAGAAACCTTGATTGAGAAACTCGAAGAACCCCAACTCAAAACACAAGCCAGACAACGTTGAATTGAATGATTGAAAGAACAAGAAAACAAAAACGTAGCTGAAACCAACCCGGAAAACCCCTCTCAATCTTCTAGATCTTGCTTTGCCACCGATAAAAAGGAACACCGCAAAGTTTATCAAACACCTTGAATACTTACTTTCGAGAAAGATGGCAGAAAGTAAGTCAATTGTTGAAGGCAACGAAACAGGATAACGGAATCGATGAACAAAACTAAAGCGTCCAGGGTTAACAAGGATGAAGAAATCAAAGAAATGGTTTACGAATGTTTACTTTGAATCTTAACTTCAAGACGAAGTCAGAGTTGCACAATCAGAAGTTATCGTTTAGTTTAATTAACAATATTGATTGCTGAAATTGAATTGAATGTTAAGTTTGATAAATCAAAATAACAGACATTTAGACTACTAGCATTGCTACCCATTTAGTTGACATATATACTCGTACAAGATAAGAATAGTGATACTTTCCTGTAGAAGAACCATATACAACTAAACTTCACTTCCAATCAACACTACGTTTCCATTTAACCATGTCTATCAGAATCTGAGATGTTATTTTCAAGCAACGTACATTACGTATATTATATATGTTTTCCAGGTCTTAAAAAAAAAGAATCCACACAAGGAAACAGATGCATTGCTGTTTATGGTGAACGATGTATAATCAATGATCAATTTTGTTTATAAATACATGGCATGTACTATCTATAAGTTGTTATATACAGTAATATATATACTTATGTACGATATGACATCTTGAGTGAACTTTTTCACATGAAATCCTCCTGGTCTTCAAGGGAGCGCTTCTTTGCACTTAAGTTAAGCTTAAGGCTGTCTGGTAAAGGGGGTGTTCTTCCTCTTCGGAACAAAACAGCAAGCGCCCTCATCTTCTGGCACATATCAAATACCTGCAATTTTGAAATATGTATAACTAGTATATATGCATATATATACGTACACAATAAATGCCAACCCATATCATAACTTTTTGAAGTCTTCAAATCCTTGTAACCTTCGCAACATGCAAATTCATTTACATACTTATGTTATCATTAGTGTTTATTATATTTCTTTTCCATATTTATGCTAACGAGATATTCCTTTTGCATAACTTTTTGGCTGATTTGACCACCGTTTTTCATCAAAAACATAAAGTTAACGTGTAATGGGAAGTAAATTTAAGGTTCATACCGATGAGGCTTCAACCTCTGCTACCCCTTCACAACCTTGACCTCCTCCTTGCAACAGATCACAGTATTTTGCTGCTTCGGTCTCGTCTTCAAATACCTATAAAATATTATACTTGATGTCAAGTATCACAAGTTTAATTCAAGAGAGTTTATCATCATGAATAAAAAGTACTACTAGGAGGCATGTGAGTGATATGACTTACAAGCACTCCATCCCTGACATCCTCAACAAGCATCTGGAACTTATCAGTCACAGTTGTTTTTTTCGTCTGATTTCTTAACTTACGTCCTTTGGAAAACAACATCCCAAGTTCCCTTTCAACTTCACTGTAATTCAAACCAGAATTGTAAGAACTGAATAGATGTTATGAAACAAAAGATGAAAAACTGAATGTGTAAAAAATAGATGGGGATGGTTAACAGATTCGGGTCGAAACATGACTCAGAGTGGGTTGACCCATAACACACCGTCTTACTTTTTATAAACGATGAGGATGTTAAATATTGATTAACACAAACTATATTATTTCAAAAATGATCCATTTTTTAAAATAAAGCGGCGATTTAGGAAGGATGATGCATTAGACAATACATTTTAACAGGCTTTCGGCCAATTTGCCACTTCCCTTTTAGCTACTTTTGTGCTCTACCCATTTCACCCCTTAAAGAAAAACATAACTGGTAATCAGTAAATGAGTCAAAATTGACACTTCTCTGGAAAGGTGTAGAATGCAACTTTTTCTTTTACCTTGTTCTAAGAAATTTAGAGGGAGACTGCATTTATATATTGTTTCGTCTATTGCAGAAGAGACGACAGAGCAAAAGAATACGTTAAGCAAGCAATACTGAAAGTACAAAAGGATACTCTTGGACTTACAAAAAATTAGCTTTCATGTTCCTACTTGTAAAGAAACTTTGGGAATAACTATTCCCAAATTTTAATTATTTCTTTTTATCATCTCTTGCTAAAAGAACACTTATAAACAAGTTAATATTTGGGATTCATTCGTAAATAATCAGAAGACAAACCTGCGATTCATTCGGGTTTTCATTGTGCACAGCTCGTTTTCCCTGCGGGTTAATACATACACTGGTTTTGAATCTTCTCTCCAAGGGTTGGCTTCCAATACTAAATCAATACATCATAAATATGAGCGAGTCATTACAGAATTACAGACAGTTGACAATACATTGAAAAGTAACTTGATATGATATCACCAGATCACAAGGTCACAGTTTGACCTTCAAAAACATTTGAACCCATAGCTATATAATTCAAATATATAGTAAAAACATCCCAAATGTAGATTTAAACCACTATCTACAGTCAAAGAAGTAAGGTTGGAGCAACTAGCAAGAATGTTCTAATAGGACAACTGGATTTCAAAAAAAGGGCTAATTACAGAGAGATGAATTAAACTTACTTGTATGTATTGACAAATTAGACTAGAGTGTTTCCTAATGTTTAACTTATGATTATTAATCAATTAAAAAGAAAGTGATAAAAGGAGTATTAAAATACCATCATAACTGCTGCTATCAAAAGTTTGTTGAAGATGACGACGCATGTCGTAAGCACGTGATGATACTTGTTGAACAAATTCATTAGACGAACCAGGTATCGTTCCGTCTAATCGTAACGCCTTATCAACCTCCTCATCCTCATCTCCTTTATCATCATCTCCACCGTTATTATTTTCATCCTGTTTTTTAATGGCGTTTAATTTCCAAACCGTGACGTCAATTCTGCTTCCATGCGGTTTTAACCTAGGGTTTGAAGAAGTCGCGAAGGATGAAATTGAACGGCAACGATGACGGTGATCAGGATGAAGGCATGAGATTCTCCGGCGGTGGTGGTGGTGGACGGCGGTTCCCGGAGGTAGGACGAGTGACGTAGATACGGTAGATAGTGATTCCATCATATAAGTTACTGCGTGTATGTGTGTGTACAGTTTGTGTTGAATGATTGTTGAGAGCGTGAACGAGTAAAAGACCACCGGAGAAATGAAATGAAGTTATGGGTTTCGTTACTTGAATGAATGAAATTGTAGAGATTCTATTGGTGCAGATTTTTTTGTTGACCAGTCAAACTTTGAGCTAATACCCCAGAATGAACACTATAAAGTACTTGGTATAAGCTTAAACTAAAACTATAAAAATGAAGAGTCAACTAGAATAGTAAAATAACCAATATAGTCTTCTGTAAATCTGCAGTTAATTTGAAAGTGTTGAGGATCAGTTACTCAGTTAGTGTATTTTCAGTCAATAGGATCATACTATTTCTGCATGTATCATTATTAAAAAAGGTAAATAACGATAAGAACACGAGATTTAGATAGTCAGGTCGATTCAACTGCGTCAACAGCCAATGGGCAGGAAGGAAAATTCAATTCTTATTTACAACCCGGTCTCAGAGTACAACCGGAAACCTAACCACAGATTCGTTATAGCTCCAACTGTAACTAGTTTGTGACTTTGTGCAGAACTTTAGAGTAAACTTCCACTGCACTTCGCATTGCCAAGTATCCTGTTGAGTCAAGCCGTGAAGATCGATTTGGTTCACAAACAATATTAAGTCACGCTTAAAAACTGTATTACTTGGATAGCCAAGCATATCGTAGAGTATATGGTGCAAAACCCATCCTCAATAAAGTATTATGGTGAAGGGGAATAAGAAGAAATTAAACTTCGTATTAATTTTACAACAAAGCTTCCAACAAAAGATGATGTCTAAATGGACAAACAGGGTTTATAAAAACATATGTACATCCAATATGATCAATGTTTAGATGTGCTTTGCTAATGAGAAAGCTTGAAATACAAAATAAAGATAATTGCAAGCACAAGGGCTCCAATCAAGGAACCAAGGATCCACTTGTTCTTTGACATCCTTCTTGACATGGATGTCAACACTTTCTTGCTCTTATCAATTGCATCATCCACACCATGAAGCTGCCAAAATGAGTATTAAAGTAACATTAATATATGAATAATTGAAAACAAACTAATAACTAAATTATATGCAACTGGTTGTCGTTCGGTACTAACTGACTCTCTTGAACTAGCAATCATGGCTTCAAAACTTCATATATTTTTTCAAAGTAATTCACCGTTGAGTTAACACTTGAAATATGCCCATGAAATAGTATGTTTTTTTCACTAAAACGAGAAGAATCACAATCAAGTTCACAAATTTTAGTCAACATTATTTTTCCGTAAATATGCAAACATTCTCAAACATGGTTTTATCTTGTCAAGTTTTCCAATTTTCTTTACAACAAATACTTTAAATATTTAAAAAAACCTTGTCTTAACATCGTCCAAATTAATCATGATTGTGAGTTTGTGACTATCAAATGGTCTATTGAAAGTGTTTTTGTCTTATATAGACTCCATTTGATGCAATACCCTCTTTACTGGCATAGAAGAGGAAATATGCAGCCGTAAAATACCTTTGAGTGAGAATTTAGAAGAGTTTCTCGTTGTTGATGCAAATCTTCAAGAATTGAGATGCCAAGCTCCTCTGTTTCAAACACAGCTCTCCTGCTATCTTTGATTCTCTCGCTAGATTGATTTAGCCTCTCAGTTGACATTTCCAGACGTTCTCGTTGACCTGCAGAAGCCTGTAAAATTATCCATCAGTGAAAATATCTAGCATTGAATATATTTGAACGAAACAAGTTTCTCCTGAAATTTCAATAATTCTCCTTCCACTAGAACATGTTTCTTCAATTACTCAGAACAAAAAAGGACTATTTATTTCATAGTTCCCGTGAACACTATACAAAGAACGTAAACTTAGATAACTTATATTTCAGGGGAGATAAAAAGCACCCAACGGGTACCACCTAACAGATTCTTCAAATGAAACATAAAATAAAAAGAAACAAAACATACAGCAAATTGCGAAAGATAGGCACGCAAAAACATTGAAGAGTAGAAGGAGCAAATTTGACACATTTACATTTATCATATGAGTGGACAGTCATCCCAAGTGTACTTCAAGTGCTTACATCCTCCTAAATCCTTTTTTATTTCAAAACTTCAGATTAGTGTAACAGCGTAATTTTTGTTGGTATATATTTAACGTGTTAACCATGGATAAAAATTACCCAAAGCGACCTGTTTTGACCCATTAACCTGCCCCGTGTGGCCACCACTAGGGAGGAGCAAAAGTTTGGCAAAGAAGTAGCAAGAATGCCAATTTACCATATGCGCATTGGCCATTCCAGAATCCAGCAACTCATCATGTGAGGTTTGACTGGATTTAGCTGAAGCAAGTTTTTTAACTTCCCTTTTCAACTTGGTCAAATCAGATTTGTATTCTCGAAGCTTGGCAAGCAGCATTGCCTTCACACCTGGCTGCAAACTTCTTGCCTCAAGATCCATTTTTCGTATCTGACAAATTTTCCCATACATACCTTACAAAGCAAAACCATGGAAAGCTTTACAGTAAACAAAGATAAAGGGCTACTTATTACCAGAACATCAGCCTCGTCTAACCCAGATTGTAGTTCGGAGATTTCTTTGCTTTTTTGCTCTTCATATCATGATATTAGAAGTAATATATCAGTTGTCAATATAAAGTATATATGCAATCTATCACAGATTCCAGCAATACATTTATTTCCTTGTTGTTTAAATTGCAAATGAGAGTGAGTGAGCAATATAACATCATCATACACCCAAGCTCAGCATTCCGACATCACATATCTTAGTTAATGGCATATAGAACTTCATACAGAAGACTACTCACAGAAAACAGAAAGTATATACTAATTGCGACCATAATACCTACATGCATATTTCAGGAAGAATTTGATTATAAATCAAGTGTCTCATACAGAAAACAGAAAGTATATACTAATTGCAACCATAATATTTACATGCATATTTCAGGAAGAATTTGGTTATAAATCAAGTGTCTCATATACCATTGGGACGAGTTTATTAACCAATAAAGCGGTTGAGCGGGGTTTCTGTTGTTACACACACACACAAAGGTTGCTGCTAGATCAGGCTATTTAATCCAGCTTAATATGGCTGATAGCTGAAGAATTGTTAAGCCATATCACGAAACTGAAAGCGATTCAGAAGCAGCAAAAATAGAATAGAATGGCACCAAAAAAAGTGTTACTTTAACTCGATTTTTGCAAGATTGAAGTAAATCTTGTGGAAAAATTACAAATCACATACACTCGTAAGGCGCCAAACAGGTATGAGGTAAGTAGCTAAGCATAGCTTAATAGTTGGCCAAATATGCCAAATATGTTCCCAATTAGTAATAATGGACATTATATGAAGGGTCAATATATGGTACATGAAACACTTCATTCACCAGTATAATACGAACATAGAACACATACATATACAGAAATTTTAAACTTATTAGAAACTAAAATGGCAATGATAATATGTGTATTCAAACAGATCAAACAATAATATTATACCTTCATCAATAACAGAAGCAGCTGCACTACATTTTCTAGACAAATTTGTCGACAGCTCACAATACTGTCTCTCGTATCCTTCAAACACCTCACTCATCTTCTCAACAAATATATACAGTTGAATCACAACCTGATTCAAATTCAAATCGAAACATATAATCAGAAACTACAACGCAATCACATAATATTACTCATAAATAGCCCTAATTAATCAAATCGAACAGAAGGGATCCGTCAAAATTGTAAAACCCTAATTTGTGATCTGGTCAATGATAGAGAAGCAATAGATCGTGATTACGTGTAAAATGGTTGATGTAGAATATGTGCTATTATAATTATAATTTTATAAATTAAACATTAATTGAAATTGAAATTATAACGAGAGACTGAAATTGTAGATTGATAGATTGATTACCTCACGGAGACGAAAATTGTATTTGTATGTTGAGGATGAAATGAAAATAGAAAACGTCAGTTGTAGTTGAGTAGTAATGCCGTAATGGTACCTTTGCTACTTTGGGAGGTGGGCCCGTGTTTTAGTGTCCGCAGGCTTCACGAATGCCGGTAAATATGTAAACTTTACACGATTGCGTTTTTGGTCCCGTGTAAAAATAATGTTTGCGTAAATTTTAGTAGTGTTCAAGATAATTCGAAACCGAAAAATTGAATCTAAAAATCCTTCAATCGTAACGAATTTCAGGAACGGATATTTCGGTTTTGATTCACAATTTCGAGACCAACGGTTAATCAAAAAATCGAAAATTTTGGATTACTATTTTTAGTATATGTATATATATAGAGAGAGAGATATAAATAAATAGTATTAAGCATCTTCTATTTTAGAATAGGGCTATTATATTTTTATGTTTATGTTAGTTCGAATATCCATATTATAGCAAGCTTAGTACTTAAAATTTTAGTTTGGTGACTAACTTGACTCGGTGTTCATGCATTTGTGTTTTGTGTCAAACTAAAAATGTTTTAAAATTGTTGTTAGAATAATCGACGTGTTTAAATATAACAAATATTTATCAATGAATATTTATTTGTGTGTTAATATTTACTTTATAAATTATTAGTAAATAAGAAACAGTTAATTGGTTAACTGTACGATCGAACTGAAAAACTCGATTAACCAGATATCGGTTAACCGAACTTTTCAGTTTCGATTTAAGTTCCAAATAATTATGAGCTGAGGATTCAGTTACCTAGTTTTTGGTTAACCGAATTTTTGATTAACCATCGACCACCCATAGTAAGTTTAACGAAAAAAGGAATTTGAAATCTTTAATTTTATCAATTATCATAAATAGTATTTGGTGGAGTATTAGTTAGGCATGTTAATTTTCGGATATCCAAACTTTCGTATAACACCACAATTTTTAAATAAAGTTAGTATTCTTAGAAATTGATATTTGTTATGACAAATAATATGTCTCACCCCCAAATTTCGTATGCAGCGGAAGTCGGATCAAGACGCGACTAATTAGAAATCAATACTCAAGTTACAACGAACGACCTCTACAAGAGTCGTTTTTGAAATAAAGCCATTTTCATAAATAAACTGTTTTGAAGTAAATTGTTTACAATCCTCAAAAGTACAATACCTAGAGTCCTCGTATATATAACGAGAGATTCTATTGCATAACCAAGATACAAAAGTAATGCGACTGAATCTCCTCTAATGCAATTTTGAAAACCATGCGACTCTAGTTATAACATCCAGGGGAAACCCTACTGCGTCTGTGAACCTGAGAATACATGCTAAACGGTCAACAATAATGTTGGTGAACTCATAGGTTTAACAGTTAGAAATGGAAGTATGAACCGCAAGATTTCCATATTCGTTTGTAAAGCAAAGCTGAAATAAGTAAAAGTTATACAGTTTCCATGAGCTCATAGTCGATGCTTAACAGTGAGAAATGTGTCTCCGCGAGTGCCTAATCCAGAACACCATTAGATACAAATACTAATACGTCCGTTTTTACGTAATAGTTCGTGATAACGCTACTACCCCGGACGGGGATTGTTAGTCCCAAATGGATCCATTTACTAATATTCGCGCTTAAGTCGATAACTAACGAAGCTATGATATGAGAGGCCTTCAGTGGATTATAAGTTATTCATGGAGTTAGTATAAGTGTTTATCGGTACTTTCATTCATGTAAAACAAAGCAATGTATTCTCACCCCAAAGTAAAAACAGTAAAAGTGGGGCTATGAGACTCACCTGAGTCTTGTAAGCAAGCGTTTGCAATTTAGCAAATATGTGTTTCCCAAAGAGTAACATTTTAGCGCCCTAAACGCATAAGGTTATAAGTAAGTAGATGTCTCAAAAAACCATCTATGCTAGTTGTCCACTCAACTAGTTATGTCCAAAGTTTATCGTTTGATTTTTGAAAACGTATACGGCCCGTTGGTGACGTTTTGCAATAACAATTCCCGAAGACATTATTATTATGTTTGTTTTGTTGTATACTTATAAAAGTATATGTATTACGTGTACGAGTAACGTTGCATGTGATTATTTGTCATTTGTGGTTACGAGTATTTAATACCTTGTGATAACATAGTTTTGATTAAACTGTTTTATGCGACACTTAGAGTTAGTGTCGCAGACTACTGCAACACTTGCCATGGTTGCGACACTTGAGTTAGTGTCGCAGGTTATTGCGAAACTTGTAATAGCTGCGACACTGGGGTTAGTGTCGCAGGTGGTTGCGAAACTTAGTAGTTATAAATGTTGCGACACTTGGCTGAGTGTCATAGGTTGCGACACTCAGGGTCTGATGTGGTTTCGTGTTCGGGAACTTGGTCAAGCGTGCTCGGTTTGACCCGAAACTTTTACTCAACTCTTAAATATGTTTTTAGAGCTTATAAAAATTAGAGTTACGTTTTATGGTTAACCCGAAAGTGTCGTTTCTAATTTAATACCAAAACAGTCCATGGGTTTGTTTCTTCAAAATTTATACGTTTTTCGTGGTTCGTTTTGACTAGTCAAAGTGTCAAGATAAAATCCGAGAAAATTCCCAGTTGTTCCCCTATGTCTTGGCTACTTACAGTAATTTTTCTAGAATTTTTGAGTAAGTCTAAGTATTTTTAATAATTTCAATTGTCCTCTGAGGTCCAACCGTGACCAATCTGGATACACACACATTGTTTTAATTACTGAGATAAATGTACAAAACTTTAGAGAGTGTAATTATACTAATTTTAAAGCTAACAAAATTTGTGAGATTTAGGAAAAAGCCTCATGTCTTTTGGAGTTGTGTAGCTCGAGTTATGGACTTGAGAAGTTAGTACAAAAATCTGCCATCTGAGACAGAATGGCGACATGTTTTTGTAAAATCGTTTTCGGGTATCAAACGGTGTCAAAAAATTACGAAACCACTTGGAAATGAAAGCTAACTTCTTAAACATAAGTTTTGTCTTTTGAATCGTCCATTTTCGTTAAGTTTTGAGTACGAAAAGTCTCCTTGAAGATGGGTTAAGTTTCTGCCCAGAAAGCTGTTGCCGCTTTTGTGTTTTCAAAACGTTTTTCGACTTTGTTTTTGGACAAAATCTTTGATGGGTTTTCTATTCCCTTTCTAGATTAACATACAATGCGGAAATAACAATTAATCTAGGGTATGAAAGAAACTAAACCCTAAAGGATCTTAACTTAATAATAATACGCAACAAAACAAAATAAATAGATAAATAAGAAAATACTAACCTTTGAGAAAATCGGATTTCTCACACGCAGACCAACTAAGCAGACCTTCTTGACTTGGAGGCGAGTACTCAAAATAGAGCACCTCTAATGGTTCACACCCACGAACCAAAGAGAAAATTTCAACTCCTAAGGTCCCGATTAAATCGTGAAACTCTTACAAGGAATCGAAATGAGAAAGAGAGAATGATGTACTTTGAAATCATGGCATGCACCCTATTTATAAGGGAATAGGGAGGCTAGGGGTTTGTACTTTGGCCGATGTGTGATATCTTATTTTCGGGCTCCAACCGCCGGTTGGAATATCCAGCCGCCGGTTGGACTCACGCGTTCCATCGCCTTAGTACCTTTGGACTCCAGCCGCCGGTTGAATATTCCAGCCGGCGGTTAGATTTGGTTTTCAGAATTTCTTATAGTTTCTAATTAATTTATCAATTAATAAACTAAATAATTAACTATAATATTAATTCCAATTAATATTATTTCTCATTTATTTCTCTTTAACTGTTCGATGAGGGCGACCCAAAAAGGACTCTACTTTTAATGATATACTTACCAATTAGTTATGCACTTGGACACTATATCCAACAATCTTGTTAAGTGGACATTATAACATGAAAATAAATATGTTCCAAGTAAAACACAAGAGAGGTGAAGTTTCTTACAATGGAGATGATGAGAAGAAGAAGAAATGGAAGTCGTGAGCTCGTTATCTCGCGTTTTCTTGCAATACGAAGTGGCGGTGCTATGGTGGTTTGTGGTGGTGATTGTGGTGGTCTTGGGGGGTTTGTGGTAGGGGTTTGGGCTGCTGGAATCTCAGGGAGTAGAGAGAAGAGAGGGAGAGATTGAGTGTGTGAAATTGTTTGTGTGTGAAATGAAGTAATGAGGTAAGGGGGTGTGGGCTATGGCATGAGAAGGGAGGTATGGGGGGATTGTCTTGAGCATGGTTGCAGAATTTGTGGGCCCCACATGGGTGTGGGTGGTTTAAATCTTGTTCCCCAAGTTTACGTTACGTGCGGTGCTCGTTTATCCGTTCGTTTCGTCGTTCGTTTAAACGTTAAACATTTATTATTTATGTTGTTCGTTAACAATTTAATTGTGTAATTTTTGATTGAAGTTTTATTTAAAATACTTCGTTTTAAGTTATTGAAATATAATTCGAGTTTCTTTTAGTTGTCGGGCGCGATTCGCGCGTTTTCGTCACGTACGGTACGTTTTACACAAAACGTATAACGTTTAATATATTATCGTAATAATATATGTTAAATAACGATTATTTAATATACTTACGTTATTTAAGAAAATGTTTTTCACCAACGTCCGTATTTATAGTGTCGGATTCCATCCGATTGAAATCGCGTAACTAAAATTAATTACGTACGTGTGTATATAAATATACAAATGTTACCGTACTTAGCCCTATTTCAATCTAAATACAAGTAATGACGCTATGATTCAATACAATTGACGGCCTAATTTGCCGGGTGTCACACAATATGTGTGTGTAAGAGTCTATGCTATATGTGTAAACTGTAAATTTTATGTTTATAATGTGCAAGTTAAATCATAAATATGGTTCCTTAATAATTTAAATAGAATTTTAAAGGCACAACATAGTCTATATGAATTACAAGTTTGGAGCCTTAGAGCACACAGAGTGGTAACGGTGAGTCGTGGGATGACTAGCTCTCACATCAGCCACGACTAATCGTCATAGACGACTAGTGGAAGTGGAGAGTCCAACGATTAAACCACTTGATTGTGTTACTGCATTAGGGAGTTTTACTCTTTGCATTATTAATAATAACAAAGGTCGAAAACAAAAGGAAAAAATAAAAGAAGGTGGACCTCGCTTACACTCTCATCCTCTCTTGTTGCCTAGACCACAAATATCTCAGGACGAGCCGCCACTCCCTCCGTCCTTCCCGTCGTCGAGTTGCACAGGCTCAGCATGGAGGCACTCCGTGTGGTCTTATATGTATGATTTATTATGTTTAGATGGCCAATTAAATATATTTAGTTAAATTCCTTATCTTTAAGGTTGGTGTACAATTATGTACGTAGAGCACATGTAAAGCATATACTTGATGTAATTTATGATGATATTGGATATTTATAATCCATAAAAATGCTTTTGTCATGTTGTAAGTGCCACCTAGTGTGTTTATTTTAAGGACACCTAAGTTACTCTATAGTGCAATGGTAGATGTAATATAACTTAAACTAATGACTATGTACTTTTAGAGCTTTATACATTTTACATGGTAGACTAAAGTGGCATGTCTGGTCTAGATTAGATAAATGACTAATTACATTTGAAATCTGAAGAATTCTCCAATTTGAATCAAGTCTATTAGAGTCCGGATAAGAAAGTTATAATTAAAACCGTGAAGCCTCGCAGATAATTCAGTATTTAACTTCTTTTCTTTATTTCTTTCAGATTTCGTTTCTTTTTGCATTAATTTTCCAATTTGAACCTATAAAGTAAATATAAAGCAGTTAAACACAAAATATAATATATTTTTATCGTAAATTAAAGCATAAATGGATACCGAAAACATGTACAATTTAACACTTACCAATTACACTAATTACAAAAAAAAAAAAAAAAAAAAAAAAAAAAAAAAAACATTACAGTAGTTAAAATAACACACTAAAATTAAATACTAGTCTAGTCTTCGTTGGAGAACCCGTTTTGTCGCGAACTCGAACCAAACAATGTAAGGAAATATGATTGATACTTTTTAACCACATTCTCCCTAGCTTCTTCGAGACATTTAAGTTCAGTTTCTTTTAAACCCGTCGGTATTGCTTTTTGGAGAAAAATCCAACCTTTGAAAACCATATTTTGCTTCGTAGCCTCTTTAATAGTTTGCAAAGTTTCTTTTTGGATTCTTGTAGTGCAAAACTGACGCACGATTCTACTTTGTCAAGACATTCGAACGACGAAACTGGTCTCGTAATCGGGTTGACATTCAAGTTGAGATTTGGGATTCCTTCATTTTCGGATAAATTGATCGGTTCCGGGTCGTCTAGGAATAACCGTTTGTTGTTCATGACACCAAAATCATAAATGAACTTTGGGTAATCTTTAAGTACGAGTCACACTTGCTCGTAAATGAAGTTCCTTTCAATTTGTTGCTTTAACTGTGTAGGGGCCGCCCTCAAAATGTCTTCGGCTCTAAGCCCCGCCTTGACGTCATTTCGAATTTTGTTCCATTTGCCGGTTAATTGATGTTTATTATGTTTCTCATCCACTAATGAGTCGTAGGCCTTTCCTATGGTTTTCAAAAAACTTGCTTCCGTTTGTGAATTTCCTTAAACACTATTTTGGGAAGCGTCAACCCATAGTTCGGCCAATACTTTGCACTCATTTTCGGTCCATTTAACTTGTCTTCTTTTTTGCTTCAGGTTAGCATCGGGTTCGACCTCGTCTTGCCTTCGTCTTCCTCATTTTCGACAACAGGGTGGTGGTGTTTGAATGTTTTGGTATTCATTTTGGTTAAATGGTGTTTGTGGGTATTGTGAGAATTATTGGGATGGGTATGGTGAGAATTGTGGGTGTTGTTGATACGGGTATTGCGAGTATTATTGGTTTTGTTGAGGTTGTTGATACCATTATTGGGTTTAGTATATGGATCGTGGGTAGTTGGGTGCAATTACAAATAGACTATCAATAAATTGATGTGAATTGCGCATAACCATGTTACTTGGTGAAGGGTCGCTTGAATGAGGTACAGAAGACGGATGTCCCGGTGAATTGGGATCTGACATAAGTGTGTTATGTAAATTTTGGAAAAAACTGTCGGGTCTTGGTTGGGAAATTGTGGTGTTGTTTGAGCATTTTTCAAAGAGTTGTGTGTATATATAAAGATGTGTTTGAAGTTGTAGATGTGTGAATGATATGTGTTTGAAGTATATATATGTGTGTGTGTGTGTGTGTGTGTGATGATTCACGGGGAAGCACTCTTTGGGAGGAAGGGGAAAGTGTAATATTAATCACGGAGCATCTTAACTTCGTCAATACAAATGTAAGAAATAAAAAGTGAAATTTAATAAATGTTGATCAGAATCGATGCTATGAATATTAAGTTTCATTGATAGATTATTTTTGTAGGCTGTAACATCAATTGATGAATATTATATCCAAAATCGTTAATATTTATCGCAGTGAATGTTAAAATTAAAAATATTTGTCAAAATGTTATGTTTTAACATTCATCTGATGAATGTTAGTTAACATTCATTGCGATGAATGTTAACAATTTATTAAATAAATATCTATCAACTAATGTTATGATTTAAAAATGAAAGTCATACGTGAATATATTCTTTATAGCGTCGATTTTGATTATTATTTACTGGTAAACATAATTTTTTGTTGACATTTTGATTGATAAAGATAAGATGATTCCTGGTAAATATTAACATTTTCTTCTTCCCCCAAAAAAATGATTATATCTTGAACGCTTATATATATATATATATATATATATATATATATAACGGACAAAGGGAAAGAATTAACTTAAAATGGAACTGGGCCCCATACCTTGTGTCTCTCATCTCGTCGTCGCTTGTAACACCCCAAATTTTCATAAGTATCTATTTTATATTAAATGAGCTATTTAAATTATTACTTGTAGTTGGTATAATACAATTAATAAGTTTGGGGTCAAAACATATATGGGAAACAAGTTGTGTGGTTAGAGTGTGAGTTTTAAAGTCTTGAGGGACTAAGATGTAAACAAAAAAAAATGTTATGAGGGACTATGTGTTAAATAAGAGAGTATTGGAAACTAAATAATAAATAAAATAAAGTTTTATTCTTTTAATTATATGGAAATAAAATCTGGAAGAAACTAGATGTTTTTGTGTGTGTGTGCGAGGAAACAAGAGAGCGAGAGAGGGAAGAGGAGAACAAGAAGAAAATCACAAATTGAGGCTAAAATTGTGTGTATTCAAGCTTTTAATCAATTAATCATCCATCTTTAAGGTAAGAACCAACCTCTAGCTTCTTTAATTTGAGTTATTTGATGACTTTAGTGATGAACCCTAATTGGGGTTTTGAGGAAAAGAGGGTTTATGAGTGTATAACTGTTAGATGATTGTTGTTGAAGCATAAATGAGCATATTTGAGTGATTTGAATATAAAAGTGGATGTAATGAGATTGTTGTTGTTGAACGAGGAGATTAAACTCTTAAAATTATATGTGTTTGCATAAAGAAAAGATTTATACTAAATGAGTAATAATCATGAGAGCATTGAGTTGTAAACATGGTTGAATTGGATGTTTAATCTTGTTAAAATCAGTCTTTAAGGTGTTAGTTAAGTTGGACTTTATCAATTAAAGTGTTGTAAATAATCTTGAGTCAATTTGACATGGTTTTAATGGAAACCCGTAATGGTTGCTGCACTTAGTGCAGAAAGTTGGCTGTTTTCGGAAAATTATTGTAAATTAACTGTAACTCGTATTTTGGTGTGGTCGAAGTCGTTGTAAAGGTATGAAAGTCTACTTTCTAGTAAAATTTATCTCAAGATCTGAATTTCAGTTTAAGTGGGTCAAATAATGAAATTGCTACACGCTGTCCATAATTTGAAGATAACTATTGTAACACCCACTTTAAGGGCCTAGTGGTATTCCGGTAATTTCTTAGACTTTAAATTATTATTTAATGTGTTAGGAATATTTAAGTATTATTATGTTACTTGATAACATTGTCAAAAGGATAAATGAATTATTATGACTAATGAATAATTCATTGATTTAAACCGAACTAGATGACGGTAAAATAAAATAGTTGGTTTTCGCAAATGGTTTTAGGTTCCCGACAATAGATTAAGAAGGGAACTAAAACGTAATGGTATTGGGTAAGATTAATATATATATACACATTTATACATACATATTCTCAATACTTCTATACAATTCTCAAAGTTTCCATACACCCTGCGAACCGAAACCAAAATTGAGAAAAACAAAACCAAAGAAAGCTTTCTCTGAGATTGTAATCTTCTGTATTATCATCTTCTTGATTCAGAAACGAGTTTCATTTCATTATCATCATCTTGTTCATGTGAGTAATTCAGTGTTTATAAACTCATTTTTATGAAATTAGCAAATTCATGAAATTGTTGTGAAATAATGACTTGAAATATGTTATATGATGATATTTGATGTATATGAAGTGTTAGAATGATTGTTAGTATGTTAGAAAGTCGAATTGTGAGTTTTGCAAGTAGAAAGTTCGGGTTTTTCAGTAACAGCAAGTTCGGTTCGCGAGTTTGAAGAAGATGAACTCAGTTCGCAGTGCTTGACTGCGAAGCGAACTGAGTTGACCTGCGAACTGAGTTATCCTGCGAACCGAGATGTGCTGCGAACTGAACCTTGCGAACTGAGTTGACCTGCGAACCGAGTTGCGCTGCGAACTGAGCTGCGAAGCGAACCGAGTTATGGTTCTGCGAACTGAGTTTGCTGCGAATTGAGTTTGCTGCGAAGCGAACCGAGGTCCCTGCGAACTGAGATCACTGCGAACTGAGATTTTTAAAATTTTATTTTGCAAATTTTGAAATTGCGTAAGTGTTTCAGGTAGCGACTAAGTGACAATTTCACTAACACGGATTGGGCCGAAATTCGCATGGTCACTCGAAAACGACCCAATAATCAAGGCTCTATTTTATGAGCCTAGGCAGTTTTTGGCCTTTCGGGGTCATCTTGGGGTCGAAAATGGCATTTTTCAATTTTAAGCATCATTTCGGGACTTTCTGGTTTCGCTTCGGATTGAACGATTGTTTTCTTAGACTTCAGGAATTTACCTGTTTGTTTAAATATGTTATATGATTATGGAATGAGTTACTAACTCATTATTTGTTGTATTCTCAGATCAGCAGAAGACTCAGTAATATAAGACTTCTGAGTTGTTGGACTGAGACTGGCAGGTGAGTGGATCTGGAACTCACATGTTTGATTTAGTTGTAACGATTTGGTTGCAACAAGTAAACGTAGATATAATTGATAGACTGTTTAGTCTGATATGCTGATTATGAATCTACGTGCAATGTGGCCTCTGGGCATTGATTGCTAGTAAAGAGGTCAACAGATTGTTGGACTTGATGATTTACAAGATTACAGATATGGGGTGTCGTACATGTGTTGTATTAAACCCATATTGTGTAGTGGTAATATCAAGTTATCGGTATATTGTATTAAACCCATTTGATAAATAATGAAAGTTGAATTTTGTAACCCCCGTATTTGTACGATGTTTTGAACATTATATGTATTTACCTTTTGTAAATATTGTTAATATAATATATTTTGACCTACGCTTCCGAATTAAAGAGTATTTTATAATATACTAAGAGAGGGGTGTTACAACTATTTTGAAAGAAAAAGAGTTAGAGTTGACTTAGTATTGAATGATTGTGTTGTATGTGACTTTTTATATGTGATTGTTTGATTAGGTGATAAAAGAGTTGGAAAAGTTTCTAATCATTTCATAAATCGAGTTCGAGGTAAGTAATGGTTAACTTGAGTTGATATTAATGTTTATCTTATGTATGATAATAACGAGAAAATAAAAGAAATTAATTGATGAGTATAGTCGAGTAGTGTCATTCAGACACATGAGAGTGTTCAATGTGCACATCTTAAATAGTGAAATTCAAGGGCGACATTGAGACTTGAGAAACCTCAATGATTATGTCTTGACACCATGAGGTTTGACTTTTGAGTCAATAAATTGAGTAATTTAGCCAAGTAGTGCCATTGAGATAATGTGCACTAGCTTGATGATTAATGAGATAGATTTAACGAGCATAGCCATAATGTGCACTAACTTGATGATTAATGAGGTTGATTAATGAATATAGTCAAGTAGTGCCATTGAGATAATGCGCACTAGTTTGATGATAAAATGGTTGAAACGATTATTAAAGAGTTGATGTCATTATTGTTGTTATTAAATTGTTGATGATATTGTTGCTGAGTTATTTATTGATGTTGTTAATTTTGAGTGATGATATTAGAGTGATCATATAGTTGTTGTTGCTAGAGTTGTTAATACTAATGTTTTTGATGTTGTTATAGTTGTTCATGAGATGATTAAAGAGGTGGAAATATGAGGTTGTTGTTATTGTAGATTATTTTCATTACTTACTAAGCATTTAACTTACCTCATTGTTGTTGATGTTGTTTTATAGGTCCAAGTGGGTCATGGGGTAAATTGGGTAAAGAACCGAAGGTCGACTAGTGGTGGGATTTGCTATTGTGATAGTAAGTTAATCCTTTTTGTTAAATCGTGCTCATGATACATATTGAAGCCCCATTTTGTGAAGACTAATGATCGTTTGAGTATGATCATATTTCGTTGTTAAAATTTGTTCTATTGATAATATTGTGGATTATACAAGTTGATGTAAATTTGGGTCGTTTTGGTTAAATGGTCAAAATGGGTCGTTTTTCTAGGAACTAATCGAAATAATAGTTTGGAAAACTTTGTTGTACGTCATTATATCAAAACAAGTAATTGCAATTGATGCGTGTTAAGTTGTCGTTAAAAATAACAAGTTTTAATTGATTGGAAATACTAAAGTTAACTTAAACACAACCAGACAAGAATATATGTTCGTATTATAGTAAAGCTTTGGTAAGACCGAGTCGAACCACAGGGAATCGGAGTAAATTAAAATAATTAATTAAACCTAAAATTACAAATTACAATTAAATAGGGGTTGCGTTTTAGTTCTGTACGAACAATTTTTAATAAGAAAACTAAATAAAAACAATTAAAAACAATTATAAGTTATAAAGTAACTTGAAAGTAATCTTAGATTACTGATTTCTCGATTCAGGTTTCGGATATGTTTGTTGATCATTTATTATGGTGATTTCAACTAAAATGGATAGCCTTCTGTTAAGGTTAACTGATCCCTAATAAATCTTACCTTAATACTAGATTCTCTTGAATACACTGAGGCGTGTTATCAACATAAGATTTATGCTATTAAAACTATCAATAGATCATTGAGATTCATTCAGTGACTTTGTTTTAACGTAAGTCTATAATTATTGGTTTTCTAATTATCACACCAATTAAGTTGTAATAATTGCTATTGGTCTTAACCTATTACCGGTTACAGTCTCAAGCCACAATTAACTAATAAATCACTTAATTGCAGATAATCAATCAACTCATATAAACGTTAGTTCTAGCATAAGTCTTTTGACCACATTAAGTAACAATTAATAAACACACAATCAATATGGATCTTTCAAACAAACTCAATAACCATTCATAACTCAGATCAACATAAACATATAATAAAACCTTTATCTAAAAACCATTCATCTAAGCAAATACAATAAAAAATTAGTTCATAATTAAAGTAAGATAGATCAAATCTAAAAACAAGTTGTTACACATTGCAAATAGAAAAGAATAAGAATCAAACCCAATAACCGAACCAAATCTTCGTTAGGGTTGAAAACCTTCAAACCTTAGCCTCTTAGCCTCATGACCGCCCATAAAGTCGACCTTTAAACACTAAAACCGAATTAAGGGTTACTTAATTCGTATTGTGATTGTATGGTATATGGGTTGGTAATGGCCATATTTATAGATTTCTGACTCGCGAATCCAACCGCCGGTTGGATTCTTCAGCCGCCGGCTGGATCAGAATTTTACCCGTTAACCCGAATTTTGACCTGCGCGCTCGACCGACTTCCTGATTTAGGGTCAACCGCCGGTTGAAAGCTTCAACCGCCGGCTGAATGCGCGTACCAGAATATTCCACTTGCCGGGCTGGGCTTCTTCTTGGGTCTCCATCCTTTATTCTAATCCGAATTTTCTTCTTTATTTTGGCCCAATTCCTCATATCTTTTGGGTTCTTCTTCTTTCCAAGCCCAATCTTTTTGGGTCTTTAATATTTTCTTCATTTTCTTCAGTCTTGAGTCCATTTTCGTTCCTTTTCTTCATTTATTTATTTTAAATACCTTTCTGCAAATATAAACAAAATCAATAGTATATATAATTAAATTGTACTCAAAAGGCTTAAAAATAAGGAAATATTATTATATAAATATGACATTATTTAATGTTATCACAATTGCTGAAAAGTGGTTAGAGTGAATGAGTTGAAATTGTTGTAAGTGTGACTCCAAATAGTGTTCAAATGGTCACTTTTCGGATTCAAGTCCAAAACCGTCATTAGTGTGAATTTTGGAAAAATGTCAATTGAGAAACATTCATTATGTTATATGAAACGTGTCTGCAAAATTTGGTGGGTTGATTCCTAACGAGTTCAAAGTTACACCCGTTTGAATTTGGGTCCAAAAACTGAGTTTGATGCACTTTTCAGAAATTCAGCACATGTACGTGATCGCGTACCCTCACTAGGATCGCGTACCTTGTGCTAAATTCAGGTCAGAAACGTCCCACGTTGTTAGTACGCAATCGCGTACCATCACCGGGATCGCGTACTAAACTTCAGCAGGATCGCGTACAATAAAAGACAAAAAAAATCCAAAGTGTTTCATCGCTTAACCGATCTAAGGCAACTGATACACCGAACCGAGGCGTCGGTGCCATCGGTATCGGTGTCAGTCAACCCGACATACGTCGGTCCCAAACCAATACACCAATAAGAGTGGTATAATTAAAACATTAACATAAGTCTTAGTTGTTGGTATAATTAATTAAATTTTTCTGGGGAATTTAAGAGTCTTATATGGTGACTCATGGAGTTTAATGGTTTCAATTGTTGATTAGTGTATTTAAAAATAGATTTTAATGTTTTAAAAGGTAGTTAATTTATTAATGATGTGTAGTATGTATTCATGTTGGTTTCATGATCATCTAGTCGTGACCAAAAAATCCGGTTCGGAACCCGAAATCGATTGAAAAATTGAAACCCGAAACCAGTCAAAACCGGTTCGGTTTTTGTAAAAATTGGCGGTTTGGTAACCGGTTTTGATATATCCGTTTGCGAACCGGGTTGGAACCGGTTTTACCCGAACAGGTTTGGAAAACCGTTTAGAAAAACCGGTTTGAAACCAATTTTTGAGCTGTTCGAGAAACTAGCTGTTTTTTGAGTTTTTGACCTTTTTTTAGGGGTTTTTTTTTTACCGTTTTGCCATCCTAAAATTAGTATAAATAGATACATTGGGTATGGTTTAGTCACAACACTCAATCTTGCTCATTCTAGTCTTTAAACACTCAAAACGCTTACGATTTACGTACGAAACTCTCAAAACGCTCTCTAACCGATCTCAAAACGCTCTCAAAATGGCAACTCAATCTTTTTCAACTTCCGCCGGTGTTGGTTCTTCAAATGCACCAACTGTTGTTCAAGTTTTGGTAACCAAACGAAATCCGGAGACTTGGTGTAATTACGACAAAGTGTTGTTGTCGGATGGTTCGACTAAGGCATTTTGTAAACGTTGCGGGAAATTTTTGAAAGCCGACTCCAACTCAACGTTGAAATCACATGCTACAAAGTATTGTGATGGAGTCAAAAGTAATCCGGAGTAGGGTCAAGCAACCATGTCACGGGATGGGGGTATTTTTGCATACGAAGCGAAGCGGTGTCGAGAAGCATTTGCCGGCTTTGTGATTCAAAAAGCTTTGCCGTTCAACCACTTCGACAACCCTCGGCTTACTAGGGTCATTCAAAATACTCTTTAACCGCGATATAATCATGTAAGTCGTCTTACTCTTGGACATGATGCTCTTAAATTGTGGAAAAATGCTAAAAGTCAACTAATAATCGGTTTTGAAAACTTAAATACAAATGTATCTTTAACAACCGATATTTGGTCGGCTCCTCATGGTTTGCCCGATTCGTACTTTTGTGTTACCGCGCATTGGGTTGATCCCGCAACTTGGCAAATAATGAAACGTACCATTGCTTTTGAAAACTTTGACTATCCTCAAACGGGTAAAAACTTATTTGACATGTTACGAGATGTAATGAAAATGTTTAAAATAGAACAAAAGGTTTTTTCAATCTCGTTTGATAACGCGACTAATAATACAAACGCCTTTCAAAGATTAATACTAAAATATGAACCACCTTTGAAAGGCATTTTCTACCATAGTAGATGTGTTGCACACATCATTAACTTGGTTTTGCAAGACGGACTAGCGGTTGAACAAATAAGCGTAGTAAAAAACGCGTATAAAACTATGTTACAAGATATATTTTGTTCGGGTAAGGCTCGATACAAACATTATATGAGATTGTGTAAGGAAACGGATTCCATTTTTTAACCCCTAATTGGGACATGCCCGTAAGATGGAATTCGACTTAGAACATGTCTGTGTGTGGTTTACGCCAACGCGACACTTTATACGTTTTTCATGATCAACTTGTTCAAAAAGATCTTGCAACACCATTTTCCTCTGAATGTTGGGGGGTTATTCAAAAGATAACCGAATTGCTCAAAATTTTTAAAACCGCAACTACTTTATTATCGGGTGTTTATTATCTCACGAGTCATTTGGTACTTAATCAAATATTTTTAATGAGTTTAAAACTAAGCGAATACGAATGTATATGCAATAATGGTGGCTCCCATGAAAGCAAAACTACGAAAATATTTTAAAGAGATTCCACCGGTAATTACTTGTGCCGCCACATTAAACCCATGTTTGAACATTTCCGGGATGGAATTGCTTATCGATAACATTTGTAACGATTTGAATTTGAATGATGAGAACCCATTTTTTGCACAAAATACAAAAGAATCTTTTAACAAATCTTCTAAAGATTTATTTGGCCATTATTTTCAAAAATATAGTTCAACAACAATGGTTTCTTCTAGTTCGGCTTCTACAATGTTTGGTTCATCTTCTTCCCGAGATCCAATGATTAATTTATATAATAGTCTAAGACAAGAAAATCATAAACGGGCAAGGGGTGATGGTAACCAAAATGCCACTAGAGAATATGGGAGATATACCGAAACGGATTTTTTAGCTTCAATGGGACCCGAAGAATTCGCACATTTTAATATTTTGGCTTGGTGGAAAGGGAGGGAATCTCAATTTCCCATTCTAACCATCATGGCCCGAGATTTACTAACCGTCCAAGCTTCTACGGTAGCTTTGGAATCCGCTTTTTCTCTTAGTGGCAGGGTATTATCTATACGAAGAACAAGACTCACACCGGCCTCATTAGAGATGTGTATTTGCTTGAAGGATCACTTAGACGCCGCGGAACGTATACAAAACGTTTCAAGTCTCGAAGGTGAATTGGAATACGAAAGAGATATACACGATATCGAGGTGGAAGCGGGTATGGCAATATCACTTTCAGATGAAGAAATTGCTCTCGATGAAGCTTTGCGAGAGGCTACCTCCGAAGAAGATTTTGACTTTTGAAGACTACACAAATTGAAGATGTTAGAAGAATTGAAGATTAATAAAAGTTGAAGATTTTGAAGATTATGAATAATTATGAAGACTTATTTGTTTCAAGAATATTTTTATGAAGATTTAAAAGACTTTGTTTTAAGTTATTGTTAAGATATGTTTCCATTCCTAATGTACTAGCATTCTAACAAAATTTTTTTGAGGATTACGTTGTTTTTCTCTAAAACGCTTAACGCTCGAAGAAAATTGAATTATATAGAATTATTGGTTTAAATAATATTTTTATGAAGATTTAGAAGACTTTGTTAAAAGTTATTGTTAAGTTATGTTTTCATACCTAATGTACTAACATTCTATCGGATTTTTTTTGAATAATACGTTGGTTTTCCCTAAAACGCTTAACGCTCGAAGAAGATTGAATTATATAGAATTATTGATTTAAATAATATATCTATGAAGATCTAGAAGACTTTGTTAAAAGTTATTGTTAAGTTATGTTTCCATACCTAATGTACTAACATTCTATCGAAATTTTTTTGAAGAATACGTTGTTTTTCCCCTAAAACGCTCAACGATCGAAAAAAAACCGAATTATATAGGTAAACCGGTTACAACCCAGTTTTTGAACCCGAACCAGTTCCAAACCGGTTACAATCGGTTATGGTTTTTTACCCTCCAAAACCGGTTCGGTTCCAAACCGGCTTTTGGAAAAACCGGTTATTGACTATAGACTAAAAACCGGTTCGGTTTTTCAACCCGAACCGATTTTCCTAAAAACCGAGTTTTGTTCATCCCTATGATCATCCATAATCCAATTTCATGACTATTTATCGCACCTATCTATTTACGAATTTCATAATTTTATTTGGCGAAACACTCATTTTGGTGCTATTGTTTTCCAATATTTTTTATATCGTAGGAAATAATTAATATTCTTCTTCAAAGTGTGGATTTTGTTTTGACTTTGTTTATTCTTCTTTTTATCGTGATTGTCTAATTCATTTTTTGTTTATATAATTTTCATTATTTGAGCTCCCCTTTATAACACCCACGGACAGTAATCAACGGTGCCATGTATAGCTCATTTTGAGTTTATACGTATAACTTATCTTGACCGTATAGCATGGAATACATTATTTTGCCAACACGTAATCAATTTATTTTTAAATAAATATTCGGTTTATTAACTTTCACATATTTTACATTTACATATCATTGCTTTTGATGAATGTTGTAATTATACTCATGTATTTTATATCTACTACGAGTATTGGTATTGACAAGTTTTGATCAATCTGGCCTGTTAAATTAGTTGTTAAGACAGTTCTTCGTTTAACATTATCATTATCATGTGAAATATGTGATAATTAAGTTGTCGTGTAGCGCAAGAGTTCAACAAAAGCTATTTATATGTGTCCACACAAGAACCCTCCACGATATATAATACTACTTCTACATGAGCACCTTTAGTTATATAGTTCTCATGGAATCAGCAATACGTGTCGATGATCCCCAAAACGCTTGTGTATGATAAGGAGAATATTCAAAATCAAGTTTTAGGTTTACGTACATGTATTTTAAATCAACTTACGATGTGGAAACTCAATAGACATAATACAATTACAATTCCAGATAAACGAGCCGTTTTTTAAAAAGGTTTAGAATGTTAGAATCTTAATCATTTGCAAAATTTCCAAATGATGTAGTTAACTTCAAAATAAGTTGCCACCCTTTATTTGAGTTATATGCACCCCATGGATTCTAATAGATTAAACAGTCATGAAGTTTGACAAGTCAAGCATAGATGAAAATTATTTCCTTTGTTTCGAAACTGACCTTTAGAACACAGTTTAGCAAGGCTCTAATTGCTTCAAATACGACTTGCAACTAATTACATATTACTGTAGAATGATCAAAACTTCTTGATGTATGAATAAATCGATAATGCAACAAAAATATGGATTCAAAGCCATGCAATTTCTTGACGTTTGATTGTTTTCGTTATGATCCTACTGATGTGTTGCCAAGTTACTTAGGCAATTTATATTCACACATGTAGGTTTGGCTTGAGCCAAAACGCATAAAATATGTTTTCTTAAAGCTTTAGCAAAGCTAAAACACACTTGACAGATGTTGTAATAACATAGAAACTTACCAATGGAATCTTAGTTATATACTTTCATGACCGTATCTTTTACGTTCTTTTACTTGGTACTAATTGGCCATTGCACAAACTTAATACATGATATTTACGAGCACAGAGAGAATTGGCCATTTTGGTTTAACAGTTCAAAGTGAAAGTGAAATATTGAAGGCAAAAAAAAAAAAGAAGAAGCTGAATTAGTAATTTAAGGGTATCCCACATCGATGGGAACAAAAAAGCTAAAAGGGTAGTGGGCTGTATAAAAAGAGAGCAAGGCTAATGCAGTACTCACTTACCTGGACGAGGTCAATGGATGATCAAGAAGGTCCATGGCCTAGGTTGGTGACTTCCATTGCACTTTGGAGGGGTGCCAGTCTAAGGTCGGCCCAAGTGGTCGAGCCTACGTCATAATTTGTGGCAGTGGGGGCCTGCGTTCGCGCGGCCCCTGCACAATACTCCAGTCCTAGATTTTCTGTTGGGCTTTTTTCAGTGTTTGTGTTTATGGATGAGCTGTTGGCTAATATTCTTCAGTTGGCATCACTGATGAGTTAAAAGTGAATACTTCCAAGAATTTTAACTTGGATACAGAAACTGAAATTAAGATTAAAGTTTAACAAAATAATCCTTATTGTAAATTTGGCCATCCAATTATGTCACTCGTATCGATTTTACAGATCCAAGTAAAGCTATTGTATTAACTGAAAATCAACCAAGTTGATTGCATAATCACACAATTTAACATAAAATTATTTATTGGGTAAATAGTAGATGGATTTTTTTTATTAATTTTTAAAAACCTAGCAATTAGGTAATTTATTAGGAACGAATTGCAAGATTAGGTCATAAGTTGTGTGTTAGTTTTAACTTCTAATCATATACACTAACTAAGGATGTGGTTGTCTTTATAGTTTAATAACCTCGATTAATCATTTTTTTAATTTTTCAAAAATGGAGAACAAATTAATAATTTATAACCTATAACCCTTATAAAGTATTTCCTCCTCTTCCTTGCTAACTTGCATTTGTCATATTGGAATTGACTAATTTACCTCTTTCATTCATTTACAATTTGATATTAACATTAACATTATAAAATTAAAAATTAAATTTATTAACAATTATATGGTAAAAATAATAGAAGTCAATTAATTACATAAATTAATCTAATTATTAAACTACATCAAATTAATTAAAAATAATATCAGTTAGTTGTAAATCAAGACTCATTATTAAAAAAAAAAAAAAAATTCCTAAACAAGAAATGATTATCAAGGCTCACCACCTCAAATTTTACATAAATTAATTCCAAACAAATATTTTATGTTAACTCAAACATAACTATAAATATTAACTTCATTACTAACACCAACAAAAATATGTAATTTCTAAGCACCTGTCATTTCAATTTCAATATAAATCAAAACACTTGCAACAACAACGGTGACTCTTATTAATTCATATAAATAATTCAGTACTCACGATTACAATCATCACATATTAACTATCAAACATAAGTTTAACATAAGTTTTATCACTCAATACTATAAACTAACACCATCTTTTACGTATAAGGTGTCGTACTACCTGCGGTTAACTTAGTATTTTTAATAACATAAATAGACAAATTTTGTAAGTTTCTTTTTATTTATTTTCAAACTAACAAAAGACCCATAAATAACCATCCCATGCCAATCCCCATCACCATTATTATTGTTGTCCACAAAGATGCCACCTTCCACAAAGTTGAAGTTTTTGAAATGAATGATTGTAAAAGTCCAAATTAAGTTGCAAATATCAGTGGACAAAAGTCAAAAACTTCAATCAACTTCAATACTTTTATACATCTAAACTCTACAAACTAAACCTGTAAGTTTTGAACCTAAGAATCCAAATCCCAAATATAGCTGCTAGCTCGAAAAGGAAGCTGACGTCGTGATCTTGTCCTTTTCGTTGGTTCATGAGGTGTTTCAACTCAGATCTACCATCGTTGCCGATAAGACATTTCTATATCTGATAACATGTTTAAATTCATTCGACAAAATTTGAGTAGTTAACAAACTAAATACTAATCGTTCACTGTTTTTTAAAGACAATTACTCACACAAACTATTGAAAAATATATTTAATATAGTGTCAAGCGGAATCAAATAATTGAAAGGTTATTTTGGCATACTAGTTCAACGAACATGTGATACAAATAGTCAATTTTAACAGTTATAAGTTTCTAAATTCAATTTTTCAGCTTATTTCTTATACCTTGTGCTTACTTTTACACCTACTCTTGTCACAACAATATGCCACTTTCATCTAAAAGGTTTAACCAATATTTACATAATTTTAGAATTAACAATGATAATTAAGTTTAATAAATTAATTTCAATGTGGCTATATTATATTATTCATATATATTATATAATATTAATATTAATATTATATTTCATTTTCATTTTCAGATCACAGGTCATCAAACAATTTTCTCGAAAACATAACAAGTGAAATTTATAGCGTCCATGAATTAATTAATTTATGCTTATTATAGAAAAATAAAAATAATAAAACAATTAGTTGGACGTTAAAACTAACGGTTAAATCAAGAATAATGTTCGCAACATAACCGCTAGGTTGTTTGAGCTATATTTTCAAACGGCATCTATTTTCATACGTCACATGTAGAGTAAGTCAACAACACGTTGCTTTACAATTTCTCCTACCTACTTTCTTCCGATTTCCTCCCTTTGACCGCCGGTAATCCTCAATTCCGGCACCACCACCACAACCTATCGGTCAAGGAAGTCAAAGTTCAAAACGCATATCAGAATTTAAACATTTACGTATGTGATATAATTTTATAAACTATTTACGGAGTATATTTTATTTATGATGCTAGCAAATAAGTCTCGCTAGCTCTGGACGTTACGCTAGGTATGATTTCTAACTAAATTATGTTATCTTACTAAATTATGACTATACCTAGTAATATTTTACTCATGATGTCAATTGTAAAATTAACTGAGTCCTGTTATGCTCGATTCAGTTCTCACTAATTGATTGCTGATTCTATCTGTTTGTTACTTAATCAGTTTGTGCAATGGTTGATCATGCTATCTAATTGAGTTTAACAATTTAACAGGCACTCGAGATCGAATTTTTATGTAATTGGTGCATGTTTTGTTCGATTTAGTTCTCACTTATTCACTGTTAATTCTGTATGTTTGTTTATAAGTTTGTGAAATTGTTTATCATGATAAAGAAAATCAATTTTTAATTTAATGGTGAATGTTTTGTTCAATCTAACTAGTAACTAGCACTGATGATCATTGATTATGTCTGTTCATTACTTAATCCATTAGTGAAATAGTTCTTTATGAAATCTGATTATGTTTTAAGGTTTTCAAGATCGATTTATACTCTACTGGTGTATGTTATGTTTGATTTAATTCATGATGATTGATTGTTGGTTCTGTCTGTTTGTTAGGTATATAGTTTGTGAAATTGTTCATCATGATATCTGATTGCGTTTAGCAAGGACTCGAGATCGATTTCTAATCTACTACTGCCTGTTTTGTTCGATTCGTTTCTCACTTACTGATTGTTGATTCTATCTGTTTGTTACTTAAGTTTTTTGTGAAATTGTTCATCATGAAATCTAATTGAGATAATTTGTAATTATAAGTTAGAGTTGTCAAACCATCTGAATTACTTATCCTATGCTTCTGTAGTAGGAGTAGATAATTAGTCAACACCACAAGTTGTTACTGAGACTAAAATCCTTTTTATTTTTTTTTTATTTTAAAGATTAGCGCACTTGTTTATTGTATGGGAGGTGATAAATATAACACCCAAATTGATTCATACACAACGGTGTTTAACAGTTAAAGGTCACACTACAAGTATACAATAGCAGAACTTTGGTTGATGAATCAATTTATTTGGTGTGTTTATCACCTCGTATCGGAGCACTAATATTTACATTTGTAATCTGTATGCAGATCTGTTGTTGATTATCAATAATTAGTGAGTTTCTCCAGCCAAAGGTTGCGGTTATCAAATGATTGTCTCTGGTCTTCTAACGTCTGTCGGAATCAATTTTGCACTTTGTATAATATTCTTCACTTTGTATTCGGTTTTGAGAAAACAACCTGGAAATTATAAAGTATATGCTCCACGTTTACTTGCTGAGGGGAAAGCGCACCGACCGAGCCGCTTCCATTTAAATAGGCTGTTACCTACTCCTGGTTGGATAAAGAATGCATGGATGCCTTCAGAAGATCAACTACTATCGTATTCAGGACTTGATGCTGTTGTGTTCATACGAATAATCATTTTCAGGTGATTACATCTCTCAGTTGCCATTTCAGTTTCATAAGCGCAAGAAATAATAAAAAGTCATAAGAACTGCTTATAGTTGTCGAAATTAAAGGTTCACACTTGTAAGTGTGAGAAACATAGAATTTCCGAATTTCAATATGTGTTTACCTAACTTACACACGGAGAAATCCCATTTTACACCCAATTTACTCATGATTCTTATTGCACGTGGAAATTAGGAGTAGCAATTGGATCTCGACACTGTTAAGTGTAAACAAAACATGTTGTGAAAATGCCGAGGACTTATTTCTGTGTTTATAAACGACTAAACGTGAACATTTTTGTATTCGTTTATAAGTGAACAGCTTGACAAAAATTTAGGCATTTATATAAGTCATACAACAAAGTTTGTGCCAATAAAATCCCAATTTGTCTGTAGTACTCACCTAAAGTTTTGATTTCCGCCTTTCATACTGTTCATATGACGCATCTTTTTGTGTTTGGTTCCAGCTTAAAAGTATTCAGTATCGCGGGGTTTATTGGAATTTTTATTCTAATTCCTGTGAATTGCTCGGGAAATCAGCTGCATGATATGGACTATGTAAACATATCAAACAATTCATTGGAAGTATTTAGCATTTCAAATGTAAACAATGGCTCAAGTAGGTAAGTTGTGGTGACTTGACATCATATATGCATTCAGATGTGTTAATTGTACTACTCTGTGAAGGGTAGGAAAATAAGAATTCTGACATTTGAGTTGGAATCCTCTTGCAGTTTATGGATACATTTAGGTGCCGTATATGTTGTTAGCATTATTGTGTGCTATCTTCTCTATACGGTAAGTTTAACTATTCCTGTTACCTTCTACTGTTAGTTAACACACAGTAGTACAGGATACCATATTTATAGTTTTAATTTATAACCTTACTGAGACAATATGATCGAAAAATGACTACAAAGGGATACCTATCTCAAAGGCTATATGGATACTATATTCTGGTGCTGAACAATAATATGTCGAAATATGAAATGTGTTGAATAAATTTACCTTACTTATGTTATTAGTATATTGTCTCAAAAAACTAAATTGGTCATTCAAAATATACGTCATGTACTTGCATACTTTGATTTCAGAGGTACAGAACGAAAACAGATTTCAAAATATATATACTTTATAAATTTACATTAAAAATGATATAATTTGGTGGATAATTTTTAATTGTTTTGTGGAATGTACATCATTTTTGTTGTATATCAAACTATTCCCAATGAAGTCAATCTATTGCATTTCCATGTCTTATATTGGCTTTGTTGTATAAATGCACAAAATTATTTGATTTACCAAAAATATAATTTTCTTGCTGACTGTATTCGACAGTTCAAGCTTTTTGATCTTGCTTGGTGTTCAATAAAAATATAAATAATAAAATTGTACTTTAATGCTTGATTTAGCTTAATGATCTTACTTTGAATCCTTCAGGAATACAGATATATAGCTTCAAAGAGGATTAATTATTTCTGCTCCTTAAAACCTCAACCTCATCAATACACTGTCTTAGTTAGCAATATACCTGTTTCAAAAGGAAGTAGTGTTGGCAACAGCGTTGAAAACTTCTTCACCGAAAATCATCCCGCCACATATTTATCTCATGTGGTGGTTCACCGAAAGCGAAAAGTTTGGACTCTAGCTGTAAGTTACACTTATATTCCTAGACTTCTTCAGTCCTTGCGATGTGCTAGTAGTTTCTATCATTTTTAAAACAATATTATGCAGAATGCTGTGAGGAATTACTACAAAATGATTATCAATCACAGAAAAGTAAAGAAATTAGATGATGCGGAGGTGAATCTGAATGTGAATGTGAGAATTGACAAATCAAGAGAGGTAGATCCCAACTACTACTTTTTTATTTTTATGAAATAGAGATGAACAAAACGGGCCTTTGCCTGACAGGAATCCAGGGCCGGGCCCGAAAAGTGCAGTTAAAATCTATCATCAAATCTTGGATGACATCCTGTTTACAACCATGTCCTTTCAAAAAAGAACGCAGTCCCTAGGGCCCAAACAGCTATTTTCAACATTTGTATTTCTGTTTTTATTTTTAAACTTTTACCTTTTTAAGCATTGTGGAATGACAACTTTACGTCTCCCACCCCCACTCCCCAACAGCTATTTAACGGTTATTCTGCTAGTTCCTTTTCTATAGATAGGAGTATAGGACCAAAAGTTGGTTGGTTTTCTAATTTTTTCTACTCCTGATTCCTAAATCCCTGATATTCTTGCAAGTATCAGACTTCTACTTTTTGTGTTAGTTGAATTACCCAAGGCTACAAAATATTTGTGCACTTTTCATGAATGATGCCGCTGTGTTTTGTTTATGTCACTATGTTGTATTGATCTCTGTATGTTTCATTCAGTAACATCTTTTTAATTCTTTTTTTTATTGATAAGAAAGGAAGTCCAAGCTGCCTTTGTGTCATTTAAGACCCGTTACGGTGCTGCAATTGCTCTTCACATGCTACAAGCAAATAATCCCACTCAATGGCTAACTGAGCAAGCCCCTGAGCCACAGGATGTTTATTGGCCATTCTTTTCTTCAACATTTATGGGAAGATGGATTTCTAAATTGTTGGTCATCGTCTCGTGTACTCTTGTTACAATTCTGTTCCTTATTCCAGTTTTTATAGTGCAAGGACTTACAAACCTTGAACAGTTGGAATTTTACTTTCCCTTTCTCACAAACATCCTTACCATGTAAGTGGTTTCTACAACTCACTTTGTTCTTAGAACTTTTATGCAATATGAATCTGAGATTGGATATTTGTTTTGGAAGTGATTATGTGATATTGAATAATCAGAATCAGATAATTGACTGTAATATAATGTCTTGTAAGAGATAGTGTTTGGACGTGCTTTTGTTGTTTTAAGTTGTAACTGTTAAATAATGAGTGTTTTGCAAATTCTGCTTTTACGGAATAAATACATATGATGACCAAAAGAACATTCATGTGAAGATATAATATACGTCGTGTGAGATGGGTGTATAAGTCTCTCAACGTAGGTTAAAATATTAGGAAATTTTGGTGTTGATAATCATTTTTGTCGCACCAGTATGAAACTGATTATCCAAAACTAATTATGTCAAATAATTAGAAGTAGATTATGTTTATCCACACACTAAAAACTGATTATTGCAACTACAAATGGCAATAATCTGATAATAACTCCCCAGTTTCAAAATGAAATCCAAACACTTCCCAGATCCAAATCAATATAAAAATATCTGGAAGTTGTGTATGATTAGGATCTATGTAATCACTGAATTCTCATCCATTATGCAGGTCTATTGTAAGTCAAGTAATTACAGGATACCTTCCGAATCTCATCCTTCAGGTATCACTAAAGATAGTTCCTCCAATAATGAAAGTTATATCTTCTCAACAAGGATATATTTCCGTTAGTGAGATTGAAAGGAGTGCTTGTCACAAAGTTATTTGGTTTACTGTGTGGAATGTTTTTTTCGCCAATGTTCTATCTGCCTCGGCTTTCAGTCTACTATTCATTTTTCTCGAGTTCAAGGATATTCCGTCCAAGCTTGCTGTCTCTGTCCCTGCTCAGGTAAAACAATTTTCCGTATTCATAAATCCTTAAATACATAAGCATCAAGTAAAGTCAGAAACTGGCCTGTAACATAACCACATTCAGTAGAAGTCCCAAAATCAACAATACAATAATGTATTGCATTCATAGGGGGTGTTTTAAATTTCAATTTAGAGCTGATAATTTGGTCATTGGGACTTGTGATTGAGATAGTCAGTTTTTAATGTTTGGGGTAACAGCTTCTGATTATCAAAGGGTAGAATTCTTCTACCCCTTCTATTAATCTAATTCGAGCTAACTTTTTTTCATTAAAAAAATCATCAAACTTTTTTAGCAGATATTATTTTTAGTCATTTCATCTGTTAATATTATACTTGCAATTACCTAACTCTCAGGACATCCGATTAATGCAATTTCAAACAGCAGAGTTTTAGCACATCCAAAAAATCCTTCATGGTGATTCCAAAAGTGATTTGCTAGTCCTGTGGTACTAGTTGACCGTTTTCTACAATCAGCGTTATTACAATTAATAAGATTTTTGTTATTCAATATCCAAACACCCAGAAAGTTTATCGCATCCAACTAAGCTATGTGTGATAAATGAATTAATTCCTTGATCTAATGATTGTATTCAAATCATTGATTTACATCTTTGGTAAAAGTTGGTGTTGAGACTTTCTTCACATGTTTTGCAGGCATCATTTTTCATTGCTTACGTTGTCACATTAGGATGGACCAGCACCTCGTCAGAACTCTTTCGTGTGATACCCTTTGTAGGAAGCCTATTATGTAAACCTTTTTCCAGGAATTCTGACGATAACTTCACAGTTCCATCTTTTCCTTATCATCAAGACATTCCAAAGATTCTTTTCTTTGGACTTTTGGGATTTACATACTTCTTCTTGGCTCCTTTGATCATTCCCTTTCTCTTGGGTTACTTTTCTCTTGCATACATCATTTATCGTAACCAGGTTAGTTTTAATTTTCTAGTCATAGTTTTCATGAATGAAGATACAGTTTCTATAAGTTAAATGCACTTTGTTTGAATTTTTCGCAATACTAGATTTCACTCTATGACATGTAAATCTATTATGCAATACTTGTGTTAAATTATGGTCATATGCAAGACACACCAACATACTTGTACAAGTTCTTCCAAAAAACGATGTACTTTTATTTTTATCCTATTAATAGCTTTGTGCCTTCGTACTTCAGTTAATTTACTCATTATAGCAATCATTGGTTAAATAATATTTTCTTTCGTAATAAAGATAATAAATATTTACATCCGTATCCATGTCGACTGTGACATGATTAAAACCGGTGTCACATTATCAGATTCAGATTATCAGGTCATCCATTGCTATAATGGGTAAACTGTAAGTTTGGAAGAACATTGCTTTAATGAGGTACCAAGTGAAAGTGCATTGCAATTTCCTGCATATACCCCTCAATTTTGAAGTTATGATTATTTTTATCATCGAGATGGGGATTTTCACTTAAATACAATTCAGGATACGAGCCTTCATGATAGTTGTTACTGACTTAATAACATCATTGACTATGTTTTATCGCTGATTTGCTAACATCCTTTGAAGTAATGTTAAGAAAACTGTTATACTTGTCTTCTAGATAGCGATGCTAAGAATGAATTTTATTAAGTTGATAAGTAGTTCATTTGCATGTAGCTTTTGAATGTATATGCACCCAAGTATGAATCTGGTGGAAAGTTCTGGCCAGCTGTTCATGATACCACTATTTTTTCTCTTGTTCTGATGCAATTCATAGCATTTGGAATCTTTACTTTAAAGAAGCTTCCTCATGCCACCTCTGTAACTTTTCCTCTTCCGATCTTCACACTTCTCTTCAATGAATATTGTCGAAAGCGCTTTCTACCCATTTTTATGGCCTATTCAACCGAGGTATGTCATTTACTTATTTATGAATTGATAGATTTCAGTTATTTTAACCTCGAACAGATAACATTTATATTTATATTTAAATAAAGGAATGGATCAAATGGACCGAGCTAGTCAATAGGTTGAGCGTCGCCTGATATGAATTTATAAATAAGTATATCCTCCTAAATCGTTTTATTCAAAATATATAGATTATTTTTATTGTATTAATTTTGTAGTAATATTCAATGCATATTCATACTGTAAAGACTTAATTATTTCTTACACGGCCCTATTTTGAGCAGGACTAAAGTAATATGTTTCGACCAAGACCCGTTTTGATCTGTATTACTAATGAAATTCTGGAGTATAATATAGACCAAGTATCAAACATGGATGTAATATAACTAATTGGACCACATATATACTTTTCTCAAACCTTTTTTGTTTCCTACGATTAACTATTAAGTATGTCATACCAAAACGGGGTTTGAATGGAGGTATCATCATTGTAGAAGATTGTACAATACGAAAAATAGGTGGGTTGAGTATGGGTTAAAAATGGTTAGGTTCAAACGGGTCATGTTGGGTCTAGCACTCTAGCCCCTAAAAATTCTCGTTATCCATATTTATAAAATTGATGTTTTATGTATGATTAAAAAACTGTACTATTACTTTAATTCTAATAAAACTACTTGGGAGGTATTATGAACATTTTTTAATACACTTCAAGTTACATTCAAAGCGTTCCAAATGATCATAAATGCACTTGTGATCAATGCTGGATGGATATTGAAGCTAGGGTTCTTGGATCACAACTGCCACTTGCATAAGTTTCGTACTGTTAGTTTTATTTACCTGATGTTGCCGTTATATTTTGTATATGTAGACTATACTAAAGAAGGATAAAGAAGATCAAAATCATCCAGACATGCCTCAGTTTCTGGACCAACTTCGTGAAGCCTATGAGCACCCAGCACTCGTGCCGGCGTCATATTCTTCAAATTCAGACAGTCTTCTTGAACCACTTATCCCTACTGCAGAAGTTAGAGGCTAAAAAAAAGTTAGTGCTGCATAACCTGTATTTATTAATCATGATACGTGTGTGAGATCCCCTACTCATTGAGACTAAAAAATAGATTAAACCAAACGATACAAGCCCTTCATACAAATTCCATGTACAGTACACACGCTTATGCTGCCTGTTAGGTGCATAGATTGTTCACATGTAGACGATGCTTGATTTGTAAATTTTTATTTATTTTGTTTAAATATGTTTGTGTTGATTGTATTTTGTTCTCCTTCTGTATTAGTGTCAAATAGGTCCAGACGATTTTGTTGAATCACATTATGGTTGAGCGAGTCTCTAAAAGTCTTAAAAGGACATTTTAGGTTTGTATTCGGTCTCCAACTTTGAACTTTGTATCTGATGTAGATGTGGTAAAATCTTACTGTTAAGAGTATTTGTGCTCGATAAATTCAGATTTTCACCTTTTAGGGACTAGTAGATAACACCTTCATATATTGCAATGTTAGATTCAAGTCATTTTGACAAAATATTGGATTGGATTGATTAGCAGATTAAAATTTGGATTTCTGAGTTTGAATTTGAATTAATATCGGCTCACTAATATATGATGACTGCAGGGACTGAGCACTCCTGTATAGAATTAACTCCTGTTGTAACTGTATACAACAAAGATGGTTCACTGCCATTAAACAGAGTCGAAATACCGAGATCCATATTTTTTATTTGATTACACGATTTACTCATTCACACGCACACATACATACGTGTCTTAAAATTTCAAATCGAGCCAACTTCAATATGTTGTTTGCATTATCAACATCTCGAGTCTTTTCCAACACATTAGGCGGGTCGGACCCATCCCTGGTGTGTCGGATTATTTAACCTAACTCTCGTTGTTGATGTTTCATAAGGATAACCAGTTCCATCCACAAAAGGTTACATTGGGTTTGATTTAATCCAACAGATCATAAAGCTATAACTGCATATTCTAAGATAGCTACTAATGGGTTCAAGACTGTTTGCCAAAACAAGAAAAAATGGGTTTAATTGTCAATATTCAATGGCTTTGACTTGCCTTTTTCATGGTGGGGTTGGTATGATGGTTATGATTAATTCTAGTCAAATTTTGACTAGACCATCATCATTGGGATTTCTGTGTCACGAGTCAGCCTTCCAATGTCTCTATATCTTGGGTTTAAACCATAAGTATATTTATTTATTTATTTATTTATGCTAAAAGTGCGTTACATATTATATTACTTAAGTTAATAATAATTCATCATCGTGATTAAATAAATCACCTTATAACTAAATGTTAATCTATTATGTTTTTAAGACAAATAAAATTAGTAGTTCTACATCAGTGGGCTTGACCCTAAAAGCTAGAGTGCTACAGCCCAAACCAAAAATGCTAGTATGCTACATTTGCTACGTACTAAAAAGGCCTATTTGTTTGAAAACCCCATTTTTATTGCTACGTACTAAAGAATTGTAAATAAAATGCGAGGTTATGTTAATTCATTTTGAATAAAATAATCCATATGTATAATATGAGTAATCTAAACTCTGTAAATGAGGCGAGTTAGCTCGCGAACTACTCGAATTCGACTCGTTAAAAGCTCGATTCGAGCCGAGCTTAAACGAGCTCGAACTCGAGCCGAGCTTAAACGAGCTCGAACTCGAGCTCGAGCTTGAACATATTTTGGAACTCGTTTAGCAAACGAGCCCAAGCTCGAGCTTCTAATATCGAGCTCGAACAGACTCGCGAGCCTAATCGAGTCTATAATTTATATACAATAATAATTTTTATATGTAATATATATACTATATATTTACATCATAAAAATTTTTATATATAATATAGAAAATTATAATAGTAAAATCTTATTTTATATATATTTAAAAATCACTTAAAATAGAAAAACTATTATATATAGATAAAAATATAATTAAATAATTAATATTCTATAATAAACGAGCAGAGCCCAAGTCGAGCTCGAGCTTGCAAAATATGAAACGAGCCGAGTTTGAGCTTTGTATATTAAGCTCGAAACGAGCCGAGCTCGAGCCCTTTGAAATAAAAACGAGTCGAGCCGAGCCGATCTGAGCTTCTCGGTTGTTAGTAACGACTCAGACAGAGCAGCTTACTCAGCTTGGCTCGACTCGACTCGTTTAACCCTAAATTCTAAACCACATATTCTTACATAAGCTTTTGAGTGGCTACAATACAAATCCATCGAGAATGAACCCCTTGAGAAAGAATAAATATATGATATTTGATTCAATTTTATATAGTAGTGTTGAATATGTCCGGTAGTTTTCAAAATTTTGAGTATTCTTGAAATTAAGTTAACTTAAGAAGGAAGCTACTGTAGTTGCATGTAAAATATAGAACTTATTTGCTAGGATTTGACGAGGAGGTTGAGAAAAAGAGAGTGCGTATCCCTTGTAGTAGTTCCGTTATTGAAATTTACCGTGAGAGTGGTATGAAGATATTCAAGAGTTTGTGTGTTTTATTTTTCTATTTCGTGCGTGTTTATTATTTACTTATATATAATTGTGTGATTTCTTGTTGTGATTATCAATCCCAACAAGATAAATCATGTGACAAGGGTCCATGTTAATTTAATCATAATTAGTGATTTTAAGTTATATAGAGAAAAATTTGCTTTGGACGATTCTCCTTCTCTTGAGATTGACAAGGTAAAAAAAAAAAAAAAAGGCTACAAAATTTCAGTAAAACAGTTATAAATCACAAATATGATTTATTTCTTGTTTATATCTTATAAATACTATTTTATAGTTCAAGAAACAAAAACAAGAAAACGTAAATATTGCCAAACACAATAGAAGCCAAAATAACATTTGGATGTTGTAAATCTTGGTTTATCCTAAATTGTTTTGTATTAATCCTTTAAAACAAAGCTTCAACATATGAATCAATAAAGTCAGAATTGATTCCCTAACTACTCAAGAAACCATCGCACATCCCTTTTGTTAAACATTGATTACTCCAAATAACATTGTTTTAGTACAATGAGTTAACAATGTAAAAAAGGTTACCGTGTAATTAAATGGATAAAACTATAAATTAACAATGTACTCATCTTCTGTATTGAAGTGACTAAAGGGTAATTTAGAATGTACCCCTGACCCCCGTACCATATTTCAATAGTATGCATTCGCTCCATCAGCATCAACGTCATACAAATCACTTTCTACAAATCAAATTAAAAAAATGGTCTTTTAGGAACCCTAATTTTTCCCACAACTTGTCTTTTGCATTTGAAATCACATGAAAATTAGGGTTCCAAATGAATTTCATCAAAAAGATAAAGTTTAAGTACAATAAATAAATCTTATGTGTCATGTCACGTCATTAAAAAATATACAGGTTAGCGACATGTCAGAAATGGTGATAACTAAACGGTGACGAAAATACCATGTTACTAAGATTGACACAAAACTTAAGAGTTGGTTACTCACATTAGTGATAAAATGAGTATTGTTACTCACTTCGGTATTTAACTCTATATTAAAAGTATTATTTAATCATTATTAAATTTGAATGATCAGTGATCTCATTTGTTATAAGCATGTATACTTCGTATATAGATAATTTAAATGTAAGTTTAAAATCGTACCTTAAAAACACGATTGGCGATACCCATATTTTTTTAACTATGAACTATGCAATTTCTCATGAAACTAGTCGGTGATAAATCGTCAAATAGCCAGTTTTACTTTTTTCACATTTACATGTGTGTTTATTCTCTCTAAATATATTACTACGTACTATTACATTTAATTATTACAAAGTGCATTGCGTTTCTAAAATAAAATGCACTTTCTCAAAGGGAATATTATCTTCTAGTGTAGTGAAATTTAATGCAGTTTGGTTTATGAGTTGTCGCCTTTTACAATGAAAGCCAGTGAAAAACTATGTGACATTTATAATATATTATTATTTTACTCCGTGTCATTTTTCTATCGTATATATTGAGGTCCTTCGAGTTGTATATATATGTATCCGTTTATTTATCGTAGTACCCGTGCAATATGACGGTAAAAGGGTTAGCGGTGATAATGACAATAGTGACGTAAGAGTGAAGAAAGATTGAGTGTAGAAGTATATTTCTACGTGTTTTGTGTTGATTATTTATTTAATTTACATACGGTAGTGTAATGAAATAGTAGGATTCAAAATATTACTGTATATTAGAAAAAGGTCATAAAGATTTAATAGAATCATTAACCATAATCAGTTAATAATCACATTATAACTTATTTTTATATTTTCAAACAAGTGTTTAAATGATGTAAAATGAGACTATGACTCTCATAAAAGTATGAAATAACATGGAAAATGATAATAATAAGTTATCTTTAGAAGGACCCATGATCTAGTACCATTAACATTCAAGATGTCCATAAAAGATGAGGCAAAATGGTGGCTCAAATTAGTGGGAACATGCAATGGGGTCAACAACTCAACATATCAAAACCTAAAAGTATAAAATATAAAAAATACTTTTATTTCGGTTGCGTATAACTTATAATATATTCATCATCAATTTCAATAAATTTATAAAAGTTATGCATTAACAACACATAAACGATGCATATATAACTTTGATAGATTGATAGTGAGAACGGATAAAAATGAGATAACGCTGAGAACAGATAAAAATGAGATATGTTCATTTTTTTCGAAGTGGTCAGATGACCACTTTTCATGCTCTTAGAAATCGTCAACTTTCTTGTTTTATAACTCAAATAAAAAATGTAACCTGTATTTTTTAACATTGTCCTCGCCTGCAATAAATAAAATTAGTTTATTACTATTATTAAAAATCGCTATTTTAGTAATGCATTAATATAAAATATATTATCTGGTTCAAAGTAATATATTTTTAATAAGTCGTTCAGAAATTATATAATAAAATATTTATCGTGGTCTAGTAATATGCAGAAAAGCTATAGAGTTAATGTTTTGAAATGATAATTTAATATAAAACTTTTGTTGTCATGAAATAATTAAATAAATCACGTCACAATATAAATGATTACTTTTTAATGGCACTTTCTTGATTATCTCATTTTTTTTTTAAGTTTAAATAGTAACACTTTTTATGGTGAGAACGGTATGAATACATATTTTTATTTTTAAATTTAAAATTATTTAATAGAAAAATATAATATAAGAAACACCTTATGATGTCATCAATTATAAAATTTTTAATAAATCAATTTAGTCCCTCAATTTCACTTGATATAAAAATAAAATCCCTAACATATTCCAAATTTGATGATAGAATATAAATAAACAATACTACAGGTCGTTTACAAAAAATTTAGGACTTTTTATTACCTATTTGTGTGCTAAGGAAACTTACACTAAACAAACTCTAACTAAAATACACAACAATATTAAAATTAAATTACATCACAATATAAGTGGTTACTTTTTATGGCACTTTATTGATTATCTCCTTCTATAAAGTTCAAATAAGAACACTTTTTGTGGTGGAACGATAAGAACATATATTTTTATTTTTAATTTTAAGATTACCTAATTTTTTTGATAAAAAAATTATATCAAAATTATTTGAATTTTATGCTGTTTAAGATGAGAATAATTTTTTTCTAAAAACTATGATACACATTATAAAAAATTTAGTGTGTATCACGATATCACACTAAAAAGTTGTGATACACAACTTTAAATTATGTATCATATATATATATATATATGTATATATATATATATTTTATGTTTAAATCAATTTTATATTTAAAAGAATTAAATTTTGAATGATATTGTTATTATTTATTTTATAAAAGGTATACATATGATGAAATTAAAAATGAAAAAGATCACCCATAAAAAATGATTATGCGATAACCCTCACTGTCTAAACAATATAAACTAAGTGGATGACGGAAATAATGATGCATAATCATATTCACATGTATAAATAATGACACACATACGATACAATTATTTTAATTTGGATTTATTATAATGAGACACACATATGATACAATTATTTTAATTTGAATTTATTTAAATCTTAAATAAATATAATATAGAAAGTGTATGATGATGTCATCAAATATTTAATTAGTCAATCAAATTATTTAATTTTATCAAATCAACTAAAGTTTAAGAAATTATGACATCATAAATAATCGTTAATATGATAATAATAATAAAAATCCTTACTATCATCAACTAACGTAAATATTATGAGATAGAGGTTTTAAATTAAATAATAATTATTTTTCAAGAATTCCTAAATTCATTATTAAATCTCTAATCTTACATATATTTATTTTAATAATATTCATTGGATATATGAGTTTACGTTGATTTCCATTTTCGAATTATAGAATTATAAATGATATTTCATGTTTACATTTTACATATCTATAAAAATTATTTTAAACATATATTTTTTAACATATATTATTTTACATATATTATTTTAAACATATATTTTTTAACATATATTATTTTACATATAATTATTTTACTTGAGTAATAATTGTGTATCTTCATCTTAAACATGTATTTAAACAATTTTATTTATTTTGTCTCATAAACGTAATTTATAACGTTTATTTTTATTTTAACTGAGTAATAATTGCTTATCACAAACATATTTGTTTTTTCAAAAAAAAAAAAAAAAAAAAAACGTATTTAAAACATTTTTTATTACTCATAACCATATTTTTTAACAAACTTATTTTACTTGAGTAATAATTGTCTATCATCATCATAAATATATATTTAAACAATTTTATTTAATTTGTCACGTAAACATATTTTATATCATTTATATTTATTTTACATGAGTAATGATTGCAGATCATAAACATGTTTTCTTTTAAAAATGTTGTTTGTTTTGTCGCATAAACATATTTGTTCACATCTATATTTTTATTCTACCTGAATAACAATTGCATATCATAATCATATTTTTAAACATTTTTGTTTACTTTTATCCGATCAGTACCTTAAATATATTGTTGATGGTAACAACCTGGTATAAAAGATATACAAGTTATATGATTTATTTATTCTATTAGTAATGTCAAAATATTCAATCATGTATTACAGTTCAATTGATGATATACATTAAAATTTATGACAAACAGAATTATATATTATACGACATGTATATATACACGAGTTTCAAAACTGGTATAATATATAATGTACGTCTTTATTCAAATAATAATAATATATAATATAACTAAAATAAAACAAGAAACCAACCCAAAAGACACCTACAACAAACAACTTCAAGAAAATTACAAACACCCCAACCTATTTACATCAACCCATCGAAAGAAAAACTCAAAAAAATAAAAAAAAATTGCACTTGTGTTTGAGCTCCACGAGTTCCAACAGAACCTCAACCTATTCTTTTTAGATCTATTTTAATCTTTGTATAAGCTTCAAAAATAAATGCTTATTGGAGAAGATTTTTTCGTTTCCGGCCCTCTAAACCAACCAACACGTAGACTTAAACACGGCATAAAAAATCCATTTGTGATCAATATACATTTTTTTGCTTTTTCACCCGGAGGGTTGGCCAAATCATAAGAACCTATAAATTACCGTGTTACTTTGCATGTAATTAACTTATAATCTTGATCAACGGTTTAATTGGAAACCTTGTAAAAGTTTTTTTTGGAAGAAATAGACATATATTACCCAAAAACAAAGTAGATACATGAGTCCAAACGAAATAATAAAACACACCCAACTACAAAAAGTAATTGAGCCATCAGACCACAACAACCCAACAACGGCAGGAGCAAATGGACCCCACCTAAAACAGACTTACCAGACTAACGGATCCAAGTCAACCCATCCAACTGCATTATAAACCACAACATTAGAAAGAGCATTACAGATGATTCTTTCAATCCTTCCATGTATGAAAATCCTTTAACTCTAGTCGAAAGCCATCCATATGACCATAACTTTCATCAAAAGATCAACCCCAACTGCGCCTGAGCTCCTGAAATTCTTATTATTTCGCTTAGTTCAAATTACATATAGAGCTGTCCAAATAGTACACATCCACGCTTTTTTCTTTGAACTAGAAAACGAACCACTACTTTGGTGCTTGATAAGTTCCTCCACCGAGTTCACATCCAACCTTCTTAATCCCCACCACTTAAAAATCTCTGTCCATGATTCTCTAACATAATCACATTTTAAGAAACAATGATCTACCGTTTCAACCTCACCATCACAAAACGGGCACAACACACTGTGCAAATCAATACCTATATTATCAAGCACTACCCTAACCGGAACTCTATTATTCCTAACCCTCCGTATAAAGATATTCACCTTTTTTGGAACACTCCTACATCGTAAAGTTTCTTTTCGATTCCCATTCACCCTTAGTTTTTTACTCTCCACTAACACCCAGGCTCTTTTACTAGAAAACTTGCCATCTTTACTTAAAATCCACTTTTAAAACTTGCAAATAATGAATTTATGTGTTACAAGTATGATATTATATCATATCGGAAAGAAAGACCTTATTGTTAACTTCGTTTTATGTCTCGTAAAGTTACTCTTACGATTTAGAAACTAGCAATATAAAAGTTGACTAATTACGTTAAAGTATTTAGAGCGGAGTTTATTTATATACCACAACTTTTTCTACATTTACCATTAAACATATTTAATTATAATGTAAAGCATGATGAGACGTGTTTAACGATGAAATTAGCAAAAATGATGATAAATATAAAAATGGTCACCGTATTTAGAGCAATACTTAATCTTAGGGGAGATGTTTTATGAAATCCATTTTTTTCGTAGTGTGTTTGACGTGTAAAATAATTTATAAATTCAAGAAATGTTCAAAGGTATTTTTGTTTTTCTTTTTAGTTCTAAAGTTACTAATACTAGTAAAATAACGATTTTATACTTTCTGTAAAATAAGACAATCTGTTTTACAAAAACAGAAACAGATTACGATTCAATTCAACATTTTGTTCGTTTGGGTTTGATTGTGTCATAGCTCTATAATTCGGATTAAGTTTATCGTTGTATGAACTGCATGCTGATATTGACCCCAAAAAAGAAACGATAGGTACAGTTAGGCCGTGAACAACCAACCATCGCACGGTAAAAATTGGATAGATTCGATCTATGGTCATTGAGACCTCCTAAAAAGATATACTAAATTCATCGAGTTGTTCCAAAGAATCAAAACGGCCGGTGATTAATGGAATTCCTTGTCGGTTCTCTGTGAAATACTCGTTTGGCCGAGACATCGTAAGCTAAACCAGTGTTGTGCTATACTGCTATGCCAAAAAAAAAAAAAAAAAAAAAAAAGAAAATTAGGTGAAAATGTTTATAAATCATTACTTAAATCACCAACCAACTCGGTAGTTAAAAAAAGAGTGAATCAATTTTAATGTTTTCAAAATTCTAAAATATTAAATTAGTAAAGATACTCTAACTACGAGTATTTTTTTATAAATCATTTGTCAAACTAACCTTTTGTCATTAAACAACGAATATACCAAACAAAAAATAGATTTTTCGACGCCCACCAAACCGACGTCAAAGTGATGTCATGGTGCTAACGGCTTCACTAAACTGATGGTGAAACCGGCGGTCACTAAAGTGGCTGTTGGCAGAGGTTTAACAAGTATGCATATAATTTGATAATTTAACTCAATTTAATACAATTTTGACCCACCCGAAAAAAGAAATTAGATTGATGGATTTGAACAACTTAATGTCTTAAAATTGGTTACTTTTTATCTTTAGTAATGTTATCTTTAAATCATTCGCAACATTCATAAAAGCGAATTTTGGTCAACTATCAACTTGATAGTTGGAGCATCATACTATAACATAACGACCTTCAAACAAACAAGAAGCCAAAACTAGTAAACATATACACATTTTTGACAATTATACAACGTTGAGTACCAAGTTTTATAAACTTTTATAAATGACATGGATGAAAAATGTAACCTTTTACTCAAAATAAAATAATTTTAAAAAATGCAAAAGGTCGCTAAACAATACAAATATCAAAAAAGATCACATTTACCTTTTTTCTCTACAAGGAGATTACACCATTAACATCTCTCTTCTCTCTTTATATCTCTCTCTCTCTCTCTCTCTCTCACTGCAATAACTGCAGTTAGTTTCCTTCTACTACTATTCCTAGTTCCCTTCTGTTTTCACAGACAAAAACTCATTTGCCCTTTACATCTCCATATTACCTACATATATACCCATCCAGCCTTTCATGCAAAACCTGCACCTTTTTGCTCTCTCATCACAATCACACCATGGAACAAAGAGACAAGAAAAATTTCCCACCAAAAACAAAGACTTTTACACCAAAAACAACACTTCATAATTATCATCATCGTCATCATCTTTTTCATCTTAATTATCCACACTATGTTAATCTTTTTCATCATTCAAGCACAAATTTCGGTTTTTTTAATTACCCATCTCCTTCACTTTCTCCACCACTTCTTCCACTGCCGCCACCTTACTCCGCCCTATCTCCGCCGCTAAATCATGCTTTTACACCAAAACCCCATTTTCACAAACCTCAATGGAAGCAAAATCATCATCAAAATCCACCACTTGTTGCTTCTGATCAAACAGGTGATAAAACCCTTTCTTTTTATGTATATATTTTTAACTTAATTAAATTATTTGATTATTATTTTTTTACTAACTTTTAAGCATTTGTCTGTAAATATGTTTTTGGGCTTTTAATCAATTTTCCCAATGGGCTCTGTTTTTGTTGTTGTTTATCTTTAATTTTATGTTATTTTATGAAACCCCAGACAAGGATTTTGATTGATTTGTCAAGCATTGTTCAAGATTCCATTTTTTTTTACTAGAATTCTTGTTTTCAAATACAAAAAATCTTGTTTTTTTCAAGAATCTTTGGGTAAAAAGTGACAGAATCTTATCTCTTGCATTCATGTCTTTTTTCTTGTTGAATGTTAATTTTTTTTGTCCCATCAGATATCATTATTTTGATGTAGTTTGTCTCTTTTGTATGATTTTTTTTTCTTTTGATTTTTTTGTAATTAAATGTGACCCATAATGTTGTAGTAATTTGTTTATAATCAAAACAGCTCTGGAGGTGATTCCAAGAATAATTAATTCATCAATGGGACTAAAAAAAGATGAACTAAAACAAGTTAAGAACTCATCACCACCACCGCTGTTTTCACCACCGTTAACGGTGGCAAGAAGACCAGATACCGGTGGGTCGGAAGGAACAAAAATCTCACTTTTAGCTAATCATTTTCTAGTTGAATTTGACCCATCACAACAAATTTACCACTACGATGTAGAAATCTCCCCAAAACCCTCAAAAGACGTTGCCAGATTAATCAAACAAAAATTAGTTGATCAAAATCCCACCATTTTTTCCGGCGGAAACCCGAGTTACGACGGCCGGAGAAATCTTTTTAGCTCAGTAGAATTCCAAAAAGATAGACTAGAACTCTTTATTAACATCCCAATTCAAATGGGTAATCATTCAATTCCCCCAAATTGCAAAGAAAATGAAGAAAGATTGAAGCCTTTTAGGGTTAACATCAAGATTGTGTCGAAACTTAATGGGAAAGATTTGAGTAAATACTTGAGTAAAGAACATGAAGATTCAACCCCACTTCCACAAGACTATTTACAAGCTTTAGATGTTGTTTTACGCGAAAACCCGTTGTCCGAATGCACCCCGTTAGGGCGGTCGCTTTACTCGACCGCCATGGGCGGAGCTAAAGATATTGGTGGCGGAGCGATTGGGCTTCGAGGTTTTTTTCAAAGTCTCAGGCCAACACAACAGGGTTTAGCACTTAATGTAGACTTAACGGTTACTGCATTTCATGAAAGTATAGGTGTGATCCCCTATTTAGCGAAAAGATTATCATTTTTGAACGATCTTTCTGAACGAAAAACGAGGGGGTTAACGGTTGATGAAAAGAAAGAAGTCGAAAAAGCGTTGAAGAATGTTAAAGTGTTTGTTTGTCACAGGGATACAGTGCAAAGATATAAAGTTCATTGCTTGACTGATGAATCGACTGAAAATCTTTGTTTTCGAGATCGAAGTGGGGAGAATTTGTGTGTTTTGAGTTACTTTAAAGAACAGTATAACTATGAGATACAATATAGGAATTTGCCGTGTTTGCAGACAAGTAGAAGACGTCCATGTTATCTTCCAATGGAGCTTTGTGTCGTTTGTGAAGGTCAAAAGTTTCTTGGAAAACTTTCTGATGATCAAACGGCGAAAATCCTTAAAATGGGTTGTCAAAAACCACGAGAACGGAAGGCGATCATTGATGGAGTCATGGCTGGACCCTTTGGTCCATCAAGGTATCATCCTTTTTGTTATTACATTCTTAGCAATTGTTTGATATTTTGTAGTTACAATATGACCCTTTTTACTTATTAACGGGCTCGGTTAGTTTGGGTTGTGTTTATCTCAACCGGGTCAAATAGATGAGACAGGAAAATTACCATGTATTATGTACAGGCCAAATGAGACAAACACGTCAAATAGAAAGTTGACCGTACTCTAAGTTTGATGTGTCCAAATGAGACAAACATTCCAATTGATCATATTTACCAGTTACGATTTCTTAACAAAGTATGCATTTTGTTGCACAAAACTAAATCTCAATCATATTTCAAGTAAGTTACCGAGTATTTTATTTTACATTTTGTACCTTTTAAATTTTCCATATATACGTAGGTCTTTATTTTTAACCTGACATTACATAAGTTTTGTGCTATTAGCGCACAAATAATTTCCGGCAAGAAAAATATGTTGCATTTATTTGGCTATCAAAAAATTAAATAATAAACAGAAAAGTGATATGCAGGTCAATCCAATCTATTTCGACTAAAATGACACATTACAGAGCATATTGCCACCCCTAATATTTTAATATTTTCGATCATTGCAACAGTGGACATCAAGCAGGAGAATTCAACCTTCGTGTTATAAAGGAGATGACAAAATTAAATGGACGAATTCTCCGACCACCAAAGCTTAAACTTGGAGACGGTGGTGAGGTAACGAATCTGTTCCCCTCTCGTCATGATCGACAATGGAACTTTTCTGGCAGCCAAGTTTTTGAAGGGAGCCGAATCGGAAGATGGGCTTTAATTAGTTTCGGTGGCACAAATGAACAAAAATCGATAATCCCAAAATTCATCGATCAGTTAACTCAAAGATGTGAACAATTAGGGATCTTTCTCAACAAAAACACAGTCATTAAGCCGCAATTCGAATCAATGCATGTTCTTAACAACGTATATCATCTTGAGTCAAAGATCAAGAAGATTCAAAAAGCTGCAAATGATAATCTACAACTCTTGATTTGTGTTATGGAGAAGAAACACAAAGGGTATGCAGATTTGAAGCGAATTAGCGAAACGAGCATCGGGGTAATGAGCCAGTGTTGCTTGTATCAGAATCTTTCGAGATTGAGCTCGCAGTTTCTCGCAAACTTGGCACTTAAAATTAACGCAAAAATCGGTGGGTGCACGGTTGCATTGTACACGTCATTACCAGCACACATTCCACGGCTTTTGACACTCGATGAGCCGGTGATGTTTTTGGGTGCGGACGTAACGCACCCACATCCCTTAGACGATTTCAGCCCATCGGTTGCTGCAGTTGTGGGGTCGGTGAACTGGCCTGCAGCTAATAAGTACGTTTCAAAAATGCGGTCACAGACTCACCGGCAAGAAATAATTCAAGATTTAAGTTCAATGGTTGAAGAGATACTTCATGATTTCGTTCGGGAGCTTTCGAAGCTCCCTAAACGATTGATTTTCTTCCGCGATGGTGTAAGTGAAACTCAGTTTCAAAAGGTCCTTCATGATGAATTACAAGCTATTCGTGACGCGTGTTCACGGTTCACTGGATACAACCCACCTATCACATTTTCCGTAGTTCAGAAACGACACCACACGAGACTGTTCCCAGCAGAGTCTAATAATGGTCGAAATGTGTTTTCCGATGAGAATGTGCCGCCAGGGACAGTGGTGGATTCTGTCATCACTCACCCGAAAGAATTCGATTTCTATCTGTGCAGCCATTGGGGTGTCAAGGGTACGAGCCGGCCCACTCATTATCACATTTTATGGGATGAAAATGAGTTCACTTCTGATGAATTACAAAAACTGGTTTATAATCTTTGCTTTACATTTGTAAGGTGTACTAAACCTGTTTCATTGGTGCCACCATGTTATTATGCTCATTTGGCTGCTTATAGAGGCCGGTTATACCTTGAACGCACCGGTGGCTCGTTGGGGTTAACTAGACGTGGCCCACCGAAGATCGCCCCACTCCCAAAAGTTCTTGAGAATGTCAAGAATCTAATGTTTTATTGTTGATCGATATATATATATATATATGTATAGTAGATCTTGAACCATGCTATTGAGTGGTTGTTTGTTCTTGTATTGCTGTAAATGAACAAACTTAGGTTTATTGAATGAATTTAACATCTTAACGTTCGCCATTGAGTTTTGTTTGGGTGCGTATTAACAGGAAGGGTCTGTGGTGGGCTGGTGGCAACGTTGACGATTGCTCCCTATACAAAATATCGAAAATCCTTTTTATAAATAAGGTAATTTTGATAATTGACCGTTTAAGAAAAATGCCCCTTCATAAATTAAAAAGAAAAAGAAAAGAAAAGAAGTTGAAGAAAAGAAAAATATAATTAGATTATTAAAAAAGTTAATAAACAAATAAGTTACTCTACTTTGTGAAAATGTTCAACTAAGTTACTTGACTATTAATTTGTTCGATTGAATTACTAAACTTAATAAAACATGATATGTATAAATTATAAACACTAAGATCATTTTACTTAAGTTTTGATTCAAGTAAGTTACTTAACTTATAAATATTACAATGCAAAAAAGTCTAATTTAGATATGAAAATAGTTTAGTAATTCAATTGAACAAATTAATAGTACAGTAACCTACTTGAACATTTTGGCAAAGTACACTAATATATTTGTCTATTAACCTTATTGAAAATACTAGTTGTGTCTTCTAATTAACGCAACACACACACACACATATATATATGCTTTTACCATAAAATAACTAGATAAAGCAACATAATATATTCTTAAAATACAATAAATTCGGTATGTCAATCATTCTTCTCGTTTGAGCCCTTTCCAAAGATCTTACCCAAATAACTATATGGATAAGTTGTTACTTTGAGTTCTCAGACTGTTATTTTATTTTTTGTACGCCCCAATGAAGGCCAATTTATAGGTTGTACAAGTTATGGATCACTTCACTGTGATATATATATATATTTACTGAAAGTGAAATTAGTTGTGCATGTGCAAGTATTATGTTGTCTACGTAAATGCATGTTCATTTTCACAGCCTGCAACAAGCATGTTCACCCACAACTATTCAAATAGTGTGTAGCACTATCCAAAAGTACATCAACTCATAACAAGGAACTAATGCACGGTATTCCTACACGGGACACTAATTCGTATACCACTTACTATACCACTAAATATGACTAATATTGTTGTACCGTACGACAGTATAAATTATATATTTGATGGTGCACATATGAAAAATAGTAGTATACGTATCATCAACCCAACATAAAAGGTTGTATCAATATTATTTTTATTTATAGAAAAGCAAAGATTCGTTAAAAGCTTAAAACGACAAGATATACAAATGGAGGGCTTCAAGACGAGCCCGAACGAAACACTATATCAGTTTTTTAACTTATTAAACTTGATAAGTTGTTGAAAGAGCTAGAAAATGCTGAAGTAAATGGATTTTACATCAATAATTTTAGTTTATACGTCAAACAATCTTTTGGGCTATTATATACGGAATAATAATTTTTTATATGTAGATTTAAAGAGATTAGAGACAGAAAAGCGTCGGAGAATGTACGTACGTAATATAAAAATACAAAATAACGTGTGTGTGTGTTTGTGTGTGTACGTGTATACCACAATGAATGAATGAATGAATTAGTAGTGCGTAGATAACTGTATCCCTATTTGTGTCATGCATGCAGAAGCAGAAGCAGAAGCAGAACAATGCCTGCTAGTCAATATATTGCTCCATCCCCATTCCATTTCCCGGCCCACATCCTATGAACGATCAACTATGAACTCGATCAACACGCGCACTAGTTTAGCTAGGTATCAAATACGGAGTATTTTTCTTTTATGAATTATTATTTAATTAAAAATAATAAATACATCTCGAATGAGACCTTTTCCTTAAGAATATTTGTGTAATTAATAAATATTTGTTTTGAAAAGACTTTACTGTTATTAATTAATTAAAAAGTGAAAAAATAGAGAAAAAAGATAATACAATTCATGTGTCAAAACATAAGTTTTTTTAAGATGTATGTTTTAAGTCTATTTAAGATTTTTTTTTAGTCCAATTCTAAGTGTCTTGGTTTTCATTTTTGGAATTGTCGAAAAATAAATAAAGGTTTTTAAAAAGTAAAAATGATTTTTTATTGGATAAATGGTAATAATGACTGAATTTTTCTTAAGCTATATGCATTCGATCTCAAGAAATGAACGGGGACGAAGAGAGTATTGTTAAACGAATAACATAAGGTGTAATTACTTTTTAACCCAAACATGTGTGTTAAAATTTCAGATAAATACACTCGTTTAATACAACTCACACACTATTTACAATTACAATAAATATATACATTTATAGTTTCAAGTGAAGTCAAGTTAAACTTGAATCCACTACTTCTCGAATTTTTCTCGTACCGTTAAGTAAAAAGCTCTTTGATATATTGTATCGCACTTTCTATTAGTTTTGTAAGAAACCTCCATTAACAAGCCCTTAACATTTTTAACTTAGCAAACTATTTATTTTTTGACAAATATAAACGTATCTTTTATTTTGTACGTACTAGAGTAACGTAAAATACAAAAGGGTAGATAAATTAAAGAAATAAATTGGATGTTAGGACGGCGAGAGTAATATAATTTGTGTCAGTCTGTTAAGTCACAATCAAAGTCAGAACAAGGACCAAAGTTGTTCCTTTTGTTCTGCCGAAACGTCACATCATTAACCTTTTTCCATTATTATTTTAATAATTTATTTAATTAATTAATTTCGTTGCCAAAATCCTATGCGGTCTCGATTGTGCCCTATCTGATAGTCCGAAGAGTCAAAAGGCTGTCCAGCCGTTGGACCACAATTTCTGAACGCTTCAAATTTAATAATAAAAAATTAAAATACTTTTTATTTTGTTTTTGTTTTTATTCAGAAAAGAAATTAAAACTGTTTGATGGAACACGGTAGGCCTTCCGTACGCCCTCATGCATAAGATTCCTGCGGAGTTTTTTTTAACTTAACTTGATGCTGACGTCAAAAGTTATGAAAATGTAAGACCTACTTGAACAAAAAAAACTAAACGTGTGTGGATCATTTGATATGAAAACACGAATATGAAATTAAAAGGAAGCATTCGTTTATATTTCGTGTTATTTCGATTACTAAAAAGAGCAATACCAAAAATTTGAGAATGAATATGTGATTTAAAAGAAGAATATAATTTCCTATTTTGTAACAAATGTGTCGTGTTAGAAGTTGAATGAAATCGAAATCGAAATCAGTACTAATTTAATTCTAAAATACATGGTAAGTTGGTAACCATGCAGTGAATCTAGACAGTTGATCGAAAAAATAATTACTGATATATGAGGATTGGATGTCCCTCATACCTCTCAAATATGGGTCTTTTCTCTGAACTTTACTCTTAAAACAAAGCCAAGTTAACTAATTAATATAATACGCTAACAATTGTTTAGAATGGCATGTGTGTAACGAGAATTTGTTTTAGTAAAGGCATTCAGGGTTTGTAAGATATATCGTAAGATCTAACAACAAATTTACCGCTTAGAATAGGGATGTAGTTCGTGGGGCAAGCTTGAAAGGAGAGATAGATAAAATAACTGCATTTTAAGATAAATTGTAATGGTAAAATGTAATAATGTTAAGATGTAGCATTTTTAAAATAGTGATGTTAATATGCAGTAAATTTGACCCCTAGTTTCAAAAATTTTAAAAATAAGGGATGAGATTTTGTGCTCCTTTAATCTCAAAAATTAGCATAGAAGTTAAAAATAAAAATAATTGTTTAGTGGAGAGTTATTGTAGAATAATTTTTTATTGTAGAAATCTTAGAAACGACCTTTTTCATTTTTAATATTAACATATGTACACATTTTGCAAAAAAAAATAATAATGCCAAAATTATTAAAATTTTATCATCTTTAATATTGGATAGATTTTAACAAATATATATATATATATATATATATATATATATATATATATATATATATATATATATATATATAATACACAAATTAACGTTGTGTTTCACAACTTTTACGTGTAATACTATGATACACACTAAATTTTTTATGATGTGTATCACATATTTTAATTTTTTTTAATCTCATATCAAAGTACATAAAATTCTAATAATTTTGATATAATTTTAAAATAAAAAAAGTTCAAATAGTATAGAACTTCAAATATGAGACTAAAGATTGAACATCAAAGTATCAATCACATGATACTAAAGAGTAATAAATATAAATTTCAAATCATTTACAATAATTATACAATTCAATAAAAATAGTTGAAATCATATAGAAATTATTATATATCGATAAATTGCTCATCAATTCTTAATTTTTAATTGAAATCATATGTGATTTTATACAAGATCACATGTGATTTAATATAAAATTAGTCATCACATGTAATTTTTGATAAAAACAAATGTAATTATAAATTTTTTATTTATAATTATTAATGTGAATGAATAATAACTTGTAATAACGTGTTAATTAATATATATTATGAATGAATACATGTACAGATTTGAACTTTTTTTTTTATCATAAAATCAAATATGATTATATTAAAACCCGAAAAAAAAGTTTGTCAGAAGTATAGGTTGTGGGATCTCTAATTAAAGATACAAGAACGTTAATTTCAAATATGTAATTTTTATAATTTAGTGACGTATCGTTTATGAGATATTTAATTTTAATAGTGAAAGTGAAATTGAATTTTATAATGAAATGAAATAATTTTATTGATTCTCATGTTATTTAATTTTTTATTTGAACACACTTCTTACGTGGTTGGTATTTTTTTATTATTATATTTTTACCACATCCCATTCACCGCATCTCATAAGTCATATCAACAACTTTTGAGGGATTGGGTTCTATCTTTCGGGCTTTGAATTGGGTCAAGTAATGGGCTCACTAAAAGCCCATTAGTGCATTAAGTTGGTATGTCTCATATTTCTTTCTCTTCAATGAATAAAATAGTTTCAATAAATTGTACATAACCTCAAAATAATTGTGCATAACCTCAAAATAACTTCGGCTGATTCTAAGGTCATAAAATAAAAATATAACATATAGCTACCGATTTAATATCATATGCTAAAAGTTACCAAGCTATAAAGTTTAATACTGCACACAAAATTTGTTATCCTTTTGTATACCAAATCAATTCTTGCAACACAATGCTATCTATCAACTGAAGAAGCAAAAGACATAGATACATTTTCTAAAAGCGGTTTACATTCATTCGAGCCTTCCAAACTATACAGCTTACAACTAAAGTAAAAAACCGTACTCATCATAAAATCGACAAGCACCAAGAAGCTATACACGATCACCAAAACGAGCCCTTCCCACATTCTTAAACCCCCGTCTCCATAACTTAAACTTTTCGCTCTATGCTCAAATAGTCCCTTCACAATCGCCATCCCAATTGTCGATCCAAGATATATCATCAACCCAACTTGAGTTTGACCCTTAATTAGCACACTTGACCTCAACAATGCTTGAGGCCCCAAAACATCTTCCAATATAGAAATCACCATAGAAAGATCACAAATGATAAATGTGCGCGCCAAGAACAACGAAGAAAACAAAACGATTAGAATGGCAATGTTAAAAATTGTATTGGGCAAAAAACCGAATACATAAAACAAATTGCTTACACAAATGGTAAGCATCACAGATAAAGTAATGCAACCGATAGTCACAACACAAATCAGGACATAAGTTGAGATAATTCGTCTCCAAGTTGTTCTTATAATCACGTAAAATTTGTATAAATCAAACTTCTTTCGTGTATATGTGCATTCAATTGAGTACACAACAGCCGCTTTCGAAATTAATAAGAATGTGATGTAGAAAGGGAAACAAACTATGCTCGAAATCGCAGTTTCTGAAAATTTATTGCAAGTTTGCTTCACAAATGGATTCAATGGAAGCCCACTTGATTTGGCAATCAATAAAAGTTGTAAAGTAAATCTTTTAACAATTGATTGATCGAGTACTACGTTCGATAAATGAATAGCTGAAACAGGGAAAATCAGTAGTGTCACGATGGCTATAAACACAATTGGATTATAAATCAAGATTCTAACTGTTTCTGTAACGATTTCTAACGTGCCCGTGTATCGATACAAGTGATCGGATCGAAGAACATTTTGAGATTCCATGAATTCGGTGCAATTAGACTAATTCGTGATTGAAAACAGGGCTGAATGGTGATATTGACTCGTGATATATGTAATTGTTGATATATAAAAAGATGCATTAAAAATGTGAAGATACATAAAAGGAGATGAAAAGGTGGTGAGTGATATGGGAAATGAAAAGATGGAGGAATGGCTAATTTCATGGGAGAATTATTTTATCTTAAAATATAATATAAGATTGATCCGAATGACATTGTCATTTCAAATTAAAATTCAATTGATCAATTAAGTCTTTTTACTTTACTTAATTAAAAATAAAACACCCTACTTTAAATTATTAAACATAATTTTTACAATAATTATATTTAATCAACATGTTATAATCTTGAATTTAGAAAAAACCTTTTTCTACTATACCCTATCTAATACATACCGACTTATAACCTATATATATATATATATATATATATATATATATATATATATATATATATATATATATATATATTAAACTACAATTATAAAATATAACACATTTCATTATAATGATAATTTATTTTTTAAAATAACATTCAAATAAATAAAATGACTTCAAATATTTTCACGTGCATCTAATCCACATGTAAAATCTAATATTTAAATTAATGAATTATCATTTAAATATTTTATTTATTTTTTTAAGTAATAATGTAGTGTATTGTAATACTCCGTATAACATTTACAAAGTATATCCCATATATATACACGGGTTTAGACACTGTAATTTTATATATACATGTACGTATGTATTTATAATTTATTTATTAAACATATGTGTGATTAACCTTATTTGTTATTTCTCTAAATACAAATGTTTAGTATTTAGGGAAATTACATATTTTCCCTAAAAAAACTACCTAAATTACATATTTTCTCAAAATACAAGTTTTCAATGCATAATGTACAATGATTTTAATGGATGTTTGGGAAAATATGTAATTTAGATGGTATGTGAGGGGAAAATATGTAATTGACCCGTATTGTACTTAATACGACCTTTTAAGTTTAGGAAAATATTTCTAATCTAATAGTAATAAAGTGAATTTTAAAATGGAATTGTACAAGTTTTGAGTAATCTTGAAAGATAATACAGAGTGTAAAGAGTACTACTTTAACCATCAATTCATGGCCTTTTTCACATAATACTCGATAATCACATGTTATATAGGTTTTGTTTACAATATTAAGTCATGTCTTAATGATGGTTGGTTACTTTGAATAAAAAGTTTATATAACTAACCATATTCTTAGTGAAGATTTTGTTAGAAGGGATTTGCTAAACCTAAGGGCATTAGTTAAGCATGAATTATATACGGAATGTTTATGATTATTAATGCTCAAATCTATACATGAAATGCTTAACCAATGCCCTTAGGGTATTTTTTAGCAAATCCCTTTTGCTTAAGCGAAAAAAATAATCCTTTTTTTATATTTAAACTTTTGTGAATAATATTGAAAAACAGTTTCTTACTTGAGTTTAATCCACATGCTTTTAACAAAATCAACAGATTTGATGTGCATATTCGTTTTACAAAATCTCGTGGTATGCACTTGGGCTTCTTATGGCTAGATAGGAATTCATCATACACAAGCTAGCTCATGCGGCCCAGGACTAGTCCAATTAATAATCAGGCCCAATACGTACAATTTAACACGTGTCCTAATCTGCTTGTAAGGTTTTTTTTCAACATTTTTCATACATTTTTTCACTTCTTAGCTCTTACATTAAATTTAACATGTGTCATAATCTACTTATAAGGTTTTTTTTAAGTTGATTTAATTAAACCTATTTATTATAATTATTATTTCATGATAATTGGCATTACTTTAAAATTAAAGCATCCGAGGTTTATAGTGTATATTTGCACTGTTTACTAGTTGTAAAGCCATGTAATAATAATTTTTTGGGCTAGCTTAATCAAAAACATTACAATGTGGGCTTTAACCATTGCAAGTACTCTCTTGAGTGGTTCCATTGATGGCGCACGGGCCATATCGAGATCAGTGTGACATGGGGCTACGGAGATCGGTATGGTTACACCTGAATGTTGTTTATGAACCACACCGAAAATCTACCTCCGTACCATGTTCTCTAAGCTACAAATTAAACGTACATGTCTACATTAGGTTGCAATTAAATTAAACTACAAGTTAAAGAAAATACAAAAGTTGGATGAGGGGGACATGTAGTCCATCTACTCCATATTTAATTGTCTTCATTTGAATTGTCTATAATCTATAATCTTTAGCTATCTATTAAAATAATTAAAAATATATAATCTTAAACTATTAAATAATTTTATATAATAATAAAAATAAAATAATAGTAAATAGAAATTGTTCCAAACAAGGTTGGCAGCTAGCCTGGCTGGATTTGGCAATTGGCACCCATTCCTTACCAAAGACAAAGACTTGGTTTATACATGAGGTCGTGGATGGATGCATGTGTTTTATATATGTCCAGAAACATATAAACAAATACATTAAAATATGAGAAAGTGGTTGTATAAAATTATCACTTTTTATATATCGTTTTATTTAAATATATTGCACCTAAGACTAAGATTGTTAGCCGTGGGACATAAATAATGTCTAAAATGTTACATAATTTGATATATGTTTCACTAAATTTCTTTCGGTATTCGTCAAATGAGATTACATGTATATAGATGTGTGCATACCTTGGATGTATAATAATGTGATAATATTCACAAGTATAAATTTATTAAAATTAAATATTAGTAAATAAATAAATTAAAGGATATATAAATAGAAGGTAGTTAACAACGCGTTTGTAGGGAAAACTAGAAACAGTGGTGCTTCCCCATAGCCCCCCCGGTGCCAGCTGGTGCGCCTCCTACCAACCTCACCTTCCCGAACACACGGGACCAAGATCGTAGTGAGTATCCGATTAAAGAGCGAGACCGAAGGAAATTTTTTTTAATCAAACATTTAATTAGATTAAAATCTCTAATTTTAAAAAAATTTAAAAAATTGACCGAGTTTGACTTTGCCCGAGTTTGACCGACTTTTTTCGAGTCTTTCTGAGTTTTTTGGGTTGACCGAAATTGACCGAGTTTTCAATCCGAGTTAGACCGAATCGCCTCGAACCACCCCGAGTCACGAATACTCGCCGATCAAGAGGTCATTGAATATACATACTTGGAATAATTTCGATGTATATCTTAATATTATACAATGGTAGTCATGTAATATAGAGTTGATGGAATTACGTGTATATACCCTTCCACTACGAGTGATGAGGTGGCATTCAATGCTATTTAGTAAGAGGCAATGCAATGACAAATCTATCAAGAAATTCATCAAAAAATATATGCATCATAATGCACAATTTTAGTAGTATTAAAAAGTTTGATGAAAGTATCACCGTCATTTACCAAACGATGGCATCGAGCTTACAAATACTCTTAAATTAATCATACTTTTATATATTACAAAAGTTGAACGATAACGTTATATGAAAAATGAGATGATAATGTGATAATACATTGAATTGTGTAGTGTGTTAGTGTTGTATGGATTATATTAGTGTTGTAAGGAATTAAAAACATTTGTACGTACTAAATGTGACATTAATTTTAAGAAAATCTATGAACAATAATTACATTTGTTTGTCAATTATTCCATCTTTTGGTTTTCTCTCATCGAGTATAACATATAGATTAGTACTATGATTTTGCAAGACAAATGTAGTATTGGCTTCAAAGAAATACACACACAAGCAGGGCCATCTTTGAGGGTGTACGAGGTGGTTGAGCGTTTAGGGCCTTGGAATTATAGGGGTCTCAAAATATGTGTGTTTGTGTATATTTATGTGTGTATATTTATATGTGTATATACATACAATTTGATTGTTAATAGTAAGAAGAAAAATATGTCCTAGTTGTTTCAAAGTTGATTGAACCGCAACAAAAAGAATAAGAAAAATATTTTATAGCTCAATATATGGCCTCATTTCAGCTTATTCATGTTTTAACCCGGTCGAACTCCAAAAACTCAAAGACGACCTTGCACACAAGTTCATGTATTAGTTTTTGTAAGTTTAATAGCTTTATTATATTCACATTCAAGAATTAATGATTTTGATCTAGATAGGAAAAAACATTTGAGTCATCTATTACAAAAACAAATTTGAACTAAATACTGTATTAAGTAATCAAACTCATTTTATAATTTTTATACCCACCAATCGAACACTTCATGATGTTGTTTGAAGTTAGCAATTTTCTGTAATTCATTTTTTCTTACTTTTTATATTTTATTATGGGGTATTCTCAAGGGGAAATTGTTAACTACTCATGATATTTAAATGTCGCACTTGTTTACTATTAACTTGACCAAAATGCGGGATATATATAATAAAAAAATGATTGAAAATTAAAAGTATTCATGATATAATAGTTTTGGAAAAGTAAAAGAAACAATAAAATACTAGGAATTTATAATCCTAGCGGTTGAATAAGTTTTATTTTACTTTATTTTATTTGGTTGATTAAAATTAAAATAAAATATTAAAATATATTTATCATATAAATAACAAACATTTTTAAGCCACGTGTTGTACCGGTAGTTTTCTAAAAAAACTTGATTTTAGTATGAAATAAAATCTTTAAGAGTTATGATATATAGTAAATTGTGAATCATAACTTACTTTAATAGTAACATATAACATTTATTCTAACAATTTAAGAAATAATTAAATTAAATAGTAAATTTTTCTTCAACTTATATTTCATATTTTAATATGGTTGTTTTTCATTTTCAAGTAATATTTTTCTTTACATAAAGTTTATGACATAAACAAAAAAGTATATAATATTTAAGGTGAGATTTGATTTCATATTATCAATATCGCAATTAATAACAACACATCTTTAATTTGTAAAAAAAATGATAAAATAATGACACTTATAATTTTAAGAAAAACCTACTGATGTTATGTTTATGATTCTCTTTTACACCGAATGAAATATTTAAAATGCTAAAACAACGCATGTAATAATGAGTTGTTTGAAACTTTATATAAGATAAATATATATGAATTTTTAAAAATATATAATTCTATAACAATAACTAAAATATATCAACCTACAATACCTAATTTTGAATACATATTTAATTGAAATGATCTTTTTCAATGTATATGAATTTTATTTATAATTAAACACACTTAAAAAAGTAAAAAGCCTATTATATTATATATATATATGACACTATTGCACAAATAATATGAAACCCACTATCCAAAATATTTGTTGAGATTTTTGTCAATTGGCACAAATGGACATCCTTATTCTTTGTTTGGTACTCTTCATCCACCCCATCTATTTAATCGTTTTTCATTCTAAATACTTTAATGTCTTTTCAAATTTTAACATGTATGATTATATTAAGTTTACAATAATATTAAAAAGATTTTTGAATTTGCATAAAATTAAATTAAATGATTCATGTCAAGTTCTATTACGAGTTAGGAGATATAGAGAATAAACATAAGTTTGAAATCAAATAAAATCTTAATTGTGCGCTAAATTGAACCAATATCTTTTTTTTGCCAAACATTGTTTTATTTTTTCTTTTCCGGGAATCTAGCTCACACACTATCTATATATCTATATACACTTAGTGTCTCAAGTGAATGTCTCAAGTGAATCTTTAATCTTTAGTATCTTGTTTGATGAGTTTCTCTTGTAATGTTATACTAAGTCAAAGACCCTCATAATAATATTAAGTTGTGTATTATGTTCTATTAAAACAAACAATCATTAGTACGTCGTAGAATTCTTGTATATTAATCGGTCTTCACTCTAATTATTTGTCGAGACACATATCTTAGATGGGTATCATATATACATACATAGTAAATAGTAAATATACTACGGAGTAGTACATAATCGCATCAACAATGTTCAAAGTATTATAGAAATTACCAATAAATAATGTTTTCTTGACGATATTAATGTTTGGTTTGGGATCATAGGAGCATGCCTCTTAAAGAGGGCAGGAGGGGCAGACAATTTGAGCACTTGATTTTTTTATCTATGACCCAGATTTACTGCATTTTAACATCACTACGTCTTAAAAGCGCTGCATATTAACATCACTACATTTTACCCTTATAAATTTACCTTAAGATGTAGTTTCCAGCTCTGCCTTCTGAACTGGATCCGTAATGTTTAACCATTCAATAGTTAAAGGTACCACATAATTTGATGAAAATAATCAATTATAAACATATAATGAAAATGATTGCCTTTAGGTTTTAATCATGGATTAAAATATGTGGTTTGCGGCCTGCGGGCCTCAAAAGCCTATTCAAAAATTGACCATTGGACCTCGTGACTCACACTTTAACCACCATTGGATGATTATGGTTTATATATATAAAAAAAGTTATTAAGAAGTTCTTACTAAATCATGAAAAGAAGAATTAAAATTAACCAAAAAAAAAAAGTGGTTAATACGGTGATGCATCTTGATACCATATCATTTTGTACAATGTTGCTTTTTATATTTTTCTTAACATAAGATTTAGTTTGCATTCTTGGAGCTATACCCGCTTTCCGAAAAGAAAGAGATTTGTCTAGTTTACGTGGAAGGGTGACGCTTTGCATAAATTCTATGAAATAATGACCCATTAAAGATGATGTCTAACACCATAACCTTTTATTAGTTTGCATTGCTTTTATTAGTGTACGTTTTGATTATTATTAAAGCATTATATAATGTCTTTTAAATTCTTATTTTTTTCATTTTAATAAATATTTGTGACTTTGGCGGAAATTCCACCACCAAATTAATTTGTAATATTAATTAATAATTTTGTTGTTAGGGTTGTTTATAGTTCTGAATAAACGTGAATGTGGACAAAAGAATCTCATTCAAATGATTGGTTTTCTTTTTGATTGTGGGTGGTATTGTGGTAGACTTGTAGTTGCTATGTGTCCCTTTCAATCTCTTTTGTTTTTTAATAAGCTTTTGATAAAGACCCTTTTTTACTCATCTTCCCGTTTATTGCATACTAACTCTTTGTTTTATTGTTTTTTTATATTTTCGTATTGGACTTTGTATTGTGGGATTTTTTCAACGTGTGCTCTTTAGGTACACGATAAAGGTGTTTAATGATCTCGAATTTTTCTTAAATATTAAAATTTGTATTGATGATATGTATAAAAAGCTAAATATTATATTGAGTTAATGAGTAATAATTACAAATTCTAATATTTAGAAAATTTTCAAATTAATTAAATGCACCCTGTCGTGTACACGGGACACGTATTAGCATTAACCTGATAAAGTTACTTAATGATCAAATCATTGGATTTAACGTCTTTGAGTCATTATTAATCCATTGTGCTATGTCACTAACATTATTGACACACACACACGTATATATATATATATATATATATATAGTGATCAAAGATATTTAATCAAGACAAATAGAATGGTTAAACACTTGAACATTGCGGAGTTCACAAAAATGGAGTTGCACCATTAAAAACCTGTACCAATATTTTCATGACTTATGTTAACATGAGTCGGCCGATCGAGTTGTGCATCGATGAATGAGAACATGGGAAATAAGAATTGAAGATGAATCACTTTCAAATGCCATACTTTTTAGTATCGTAGGAGTTTACGGGATCCGCAAGTATCTTACGCAAAGATCTAATGGAGGACTAGGGTAGCATTATAGCAACCGAGTCAGTTTGCTCGAGCTGGACGGGACGGTCGACTAGCTTACAGCCCTATAAACAACATACAGTGAACTTTGAAAGTTAGAGGTGTAGTCTCAAATAAAATTCCAACATCTTGTAACTTGGAAACTATAATACTATACCTTTACTTATTTATTTATTTGTTCTTTATCTTTAAAACGCGTATCTAGAAATTGTATAACTTCCATTTAGGTAAGAGAAATAAAATGTTAACATGGACCCTTTCTTCGTCAAAACATGATAGTTGACAAACATGACCAAAAATATCATCTGGGGTATGATTTTAAATTATTATAAATGTTTTTTTTAAGTAGTTATAGTACCTGAAAAACACCCTTTTGAATTTGATATTATGTATGTGGGTGGTTGTATGGTTTATGGACAAAATGAGTTGTCAAAAGTAGTTTAGTAGGTCTAGTTTCCTATATCATCACCATATAAATTCTTCCCACAAACTTTCATCGACATTATGATCAACAAGTCATATTCTTCACAAATTTGTTCCAATCCATGATTCATAGTCTTAGAATCTTGCATCCTTTTTCGGGTTTCATGATCAAGATTTCGAAGAAATTAAACTCCCGTTTTGATAAACTCGTTAGGAATCTTAATTGGAATGTTTCGTGTTTGCATAAGTTAACTCTTTTGTGAAGTTACGCAGATAGATATCGTGTTGTAATATATCATGGGTGGATGCGCTTCTAGGCCTAACAAGAAATCAAGAACGAAAAGTTACTTCTTTTGTTCGGGAAAATGGCAAAGAAGGGTTTCATCTTCTGCCCCGGGTAGGCCCTTGGAACAACTTAAAGACGATATTGGTGAGTTTTACTAATGGTTTTCTGAAGGGGTTGATTACTACTTTCATGATTACTTCGTTCTAGGATTAATGCTAATTACGTTACATGTTTTCTCAAATAGCATCAGTTTGTCAAGAGGAGATGTGGTTCGATTCCATGAGTATGTTGGGATCAGATTCAGATGATGACTTTATCAGTGTACATGGAGGTAATGGAGTATTAATTTAAGTATTACACATTTAGACTTGCCAACTTTTATACAACCTTAAAAATTATGTTTTTTGTTATTTCTAGATTTGTGCCAAGATAGTACCGAAAATGACAAGCTTTACATCAGAAATGCATATAAAGACTCAAAGGGGTGTTCGGTTTTTGATAAAAATATTCTAGAAAACGATATGTCTTGTTTAAGGACCGTTATAGTCCTTTCTGTGAACCAGAAACCTTCAGATGGAGATGAAAAAACCGAATTTCGTAAGTATATAAATAATTAACTAGTCTTTTTTATTTAGTTTAGTCTAGATTATTTATGCCACATCTTGCATTGCTAATTAGTATTTCAAATTACAGACCAGTCACAAAGATTTGTGTTTCGTCCCCGAGCAGGACTAATGATACCTAGATCATTGAATGAAAAGCCGACTCCAGGATGTTGGTCGTTTGTTTCACCGTCAGTTTTTAAGCTTCGGAGTGAAAGTTTCTTTAGGTATGTTGGAAATCTCGGCCCTATATTCTTTTGAATAATTGGCCAGTTTGGACTTTCAGTTATGTTTTGCCTCTAATGAGTGAATTGGCTAACAAGATTTAGCATAAAAGACCAGCACGTTAAAGGTTAACACCTCTTTAACCATTTTTATTCAAAACATTTATAGTATCATCAAAAGAGGTCAACACACAGTTATAAGCACGATCCCAACCATTTCGCTCTACCAAAATATTACAGAGTTTGATTTGTTGACTCGCTGAGTATTTTTTATGCTAAGGTTTTCTTATTATGAAAATCGAGAACTAAAATAGTTACCAATCCTGCAGAGATAAGCGAAAGGACTCGGCTCCAAATTATAGCCCGTATGTTCCAATTGGCATCGATTTGTTTATTTGTCCTAGAAAGATTGATCATATTGCTCAGCACATTGAACTTCCTTGTGTTGATGCTCATAAAAAAGTACCTTCATTGCTGATTGTTAATGTACAGGTATTAGTTTATCCTTTTATTTTATTTGCAGTTGTTCCATGTGTCACACTAAAGTTAAGTTTGGCCCTGTTTGGTTTGGAAAGAGTTGAGGTGGTTTGATTGATTCATGGCTTGGTTTTACTAAATAGATCATTATAATTTTTAAATGACAGCTGCCAACATATCCGGCCACACTATTTCTCGGTGAAACTGATGGCGAAGGGATCAGTCTTGTTTTATATTTCAAAATATCTGAAAGCTTTGATGAAGAAGTATCTTCTCATTTTTGCGAAAGCATTCAGGTATAATTTAGTCAATTCTTGGTGACAACTGGTCAGAGTTGGCAGATTTGGGTTGGGTAACAAGCGAAACCATTATGGTTGGTGTTTTGTTGAATGATATAATCCATCTTTTCGTGGCTAATTGTTCTTAATCATATATTTAACAGAGATTGGTCATGGATGAGATGGAAGTAGTGAAAGGTTTTGCCAAAGAATCTTTGGTTCCTTATCGAGAAAGACTCAAACTATTGGCGGGTGTTGTTAACCCCGAGGATCTTCAGTTATGTTCTGCTGAGAAGAAGCTTCTGAACGCTTATAACGACAAACCAGTGCTGACACGCCCTCAACACGCTTTCTATCGGGTTGGCACATACTACTATCATTCTCTTTTATGTTAAAGGCTGTCCCCATGTACTAAAAAGAATACTTGAAGGTCTAGTTAGCCCGTTAGGTAAGTTGGATTAGGTTGACCTGATATACTTGTCGAAAGTTGTTACTTATTGCGTGTCGGTAAGAATAATTATAATTATTTTAGAATAAAACAATGTAGATGGTCGTATATCCTAAAAAAATACAATATGAACGCCTTTCATCCTGTTTGAACTATTTGACCATTTTTGTTGAGACTTTTTACTATTTTGACCCGTTAGAGATAAAACCCAACCTACATATGTTTAAGTGTATTAACATGTTTAAATCTCATTCTGGCTTTTTGCAATCTTTCTGCAGGGACATAATTACTTTGAAATAGACCTTGACATACACCGATTCAGCTACATTTCACGGAAAGCACTTGATGCTTTTCGCGAGCGATTGAAAGATGGGATACTCGATGTTGGTTTGACAATTCAGGTAAAGCAGTTTATGCACAATAGGGAAATTAAGACTTTTGTTATGTGATTTCTTTCAAGTCACAAACTGAAATCTATTTGTTTTTGGTTTTTAGGCACAACATCCTGAAGAACTACCAGAGCAAGTTTTATGCTGTGTTAGACTTAACAAGATTGATTTTACTGATCATGATAATATTCCCAGAATTTTAATCCACAACAGTGATTAGTTTCTATGATTTCATTACTTTGCTACCAATCTTTTGATCTTTAGGCTGAAGATCGAGCTTCGAATCAACGAGTAAATTTATTCTTTTAAAGTGATCAACTTTTTGAACCATAATTATTGGTTTTTGGTTATGATCATTACACGAATTATGATCATGTTTCTTCTTGTGAATATGGTAAAAAAAAATCACTATAATGGATGATATTGGATAAATTATGTAAATGTAGATAAATAAATAAAATTAAAAACATTTCACTTTTGATACTTTGTCTTGAATTGTGCGTTAATTTTGCATAAAACTAAAAAAGTGCCGTAAGGAAAAAAGAACGTGCTTTATAAGAAGCCCATTACATGTTGGGTAACCTGAGTTCATTTGATGGAAATGAGGTTATGTCGAATTTGATACATTTTAATATAAAACTATAGGAAATGAATTATTGTTAAAATGTAATCAAATTTATAGGTGTAAAATGCAGTAAAATACAGTGTTGTTAAAATGCAACAGTCGTCATAAATTTTAAAAATTTATCTAAAAATGTAGCAAATTCGGGATTTGCTCCTAAGATCCTCCACCTTAGGCTTACATGTTTGCAACAAACACCGATTACAAATTCACAATAATTAAAAAGTCAAAAAGAAAATACGCAAACTGAATTTAAAGAAATTTCATAGATTTGTGTCATAGAAACTAAAGATAATTGGCATCATACATAATTTATCTCATGTTATTCATAATCCCAACAACATAAACAGTAGATTGGTGATGATGTATATATGTCCCGGACTTATGAACCGAAAGATTGTACAGTGTAAGTTTAGCATAATATGGCCGAGACCATATTATACTAAACTGGGGGACATGATAACGTATTCCAGCGGTCCCTTAGTTGTATCCAAAGATACACTTTATTACCCAAGTGAGGTCCTATAAATACGACTTACCTCCTCACTCTTTAGGAGAACCTTCTTGCTCACTTTCTCTTACTACTAACTCTCTCTCTCTTCACATTTACTCTCGACAACCTTGATATGAAGGAGGTTCCCGGCTTCGTGGCGTACAAACCGTATCTACCTATAACGTAGTACGGGTACCAATCGGGAATCGCCAGCCGATAAGCTTTGAAGCTCCGGCCCGGGTACCTCTCCTAACCTTATATTTGATGTTTGCAGCCAAGCTCAAGCTCGGGTGGACGAGAAGCGGCTCATGAGGATCGTCCAGACAAATCCGACGGATTTTTGGTGCAACAATTGGCACAAAAATTTAATAAATAAACATATTGTACAGAAACAATTACAAATCATTAAAAAAGAGAAAAAATTGTTTTTACGAGTAATACAAAATTCAGGCCCAAGGCCCACATAACACTACTTCAATATAGCCATTGTTTCCAACTAACTGGTCCTTAAATCAGGCCCGCCCCAATTAGTAAAAATAGTTTAAAACCCTAGCTATAGCACTCAATGAACTACTTGATGATAAGCTGCCATTAACGACACAGTTTTTCAAAATGGAAGAAGAAATCATAGAAACAAAGAGACAAATTCCGATTAAGAGAGACATAAGACGTTATAGTTGCGATTACTGTGGTATTGTTCGTTCGAAGAAAACTATCATTACTGCTCACATTCAATCTCATCATCAGGTTTGTGTATATATATGTATATAATTATTATATGAACTTCAGTGTGTGTAGATTTTGTTTTATGCTAGTGTTTGTTGTGTGATTTTATGTAATAGATGTGGAATCTATTCAGTTTTGATGGTATGGGATCTGATTTAAATATTAGGATATGATTGATTATACATGTTATAATATTTGTTATGAAATATTGTAGTGCATTTGCTCAAACTTGTGTGTTGATTTTGAAAAAAGTGGCTACATCTTTGATTGGATATGAAGGCATGTTAGAGGCTATGTGTATGTTTGTTGATTAATGTAGGGTAGATTGCGTGATTTGTGTTAATGAGGATGAATTGTTGAAATTTAATGCTCAGTTAGTTTTTTAGTGTTGTCTATTACTGGATGTTTGAGGATTTATTGTTAAAATAAATGTGATAATTTAGGATGAAATGAAGGAGAAAGAAGGTGAAAAAACTGGTGCGGAGACGAATGTATGTGAGGAATGCGGTGTTTCGTTTCGGAAACCTGCTTACTTGAGGCAACATATGCAAAGCCATTCATTTGAGGTATATTTGAAACATTGATATTATGTGTTTTGAAAATATTTGAAACTAGGAGTAGAGGAGGATATCAAATTACTGAACAAAAAAACCCTTTTTAACCCAAACCTGTTTTGACATGTAGGAAGCCTGCCTTCATGAACAATGATCTGTATTTGTTTGTCATAGATTAGGATTAACCTTTTAGGTTTTTATCCAGTTGATGTTGACATGTACTTGATCTTTTATTGTTTCCATTTCTTACGTTGAACATCCAATTTAGTTTTTAACAGATGTGTGCATGACAATCTTATATGCTTGAAGGACGCCTATATGTGAATCCTTAAGCAATCATTTCATTAAAAATAGAAGCCGCTTAAACTTTTTGGTGTTGATAACCCATGCATTTATTTATACTCTAGATTTGTTAGTCCTTTTTTATTTGATTTTTATTTATTAATCTTTCAGCATCAAACCTTATGCAGGGTATTAAAGTTCTGTTGGCGTTCTGATTTGTTTTTGTGAAAAAATGGATGTTGTTGCGTGATGCATTGGATCCCATACAGAGAACTCCAAAATGCCAGAACTTGATTGGATTAGTATCAGGTAGGGAGACCTCTTGAGAAGATCCATCAAGTTATCTTCAATCACGCGAATGATGTATGAGTTACAAAGACTCTTTGATCTATGGATGACTAATAAAATTTAGCTTCTCTGAAGTAAAGTTAATGGGAAATATATTTATCATTCTGCAGAGGCCTTTTACTTGTTCTATAGAGGACTGCAACTCTAGTTACCGCAGGAAAGATCACTTGGCTCGCCATCTTCTTCTACATGAAGGTAAACTATTTAATTGCCCTATCGGAAACTGCAGTAGAAAGTTTTCAATTCAAGGCAACATGACAAGACATGTGAGGGAAATTCATGATGATCTGGGGTCTATCTCTGATGATATAAACGGTCTGAAGCAGTATGCCTGTAAGGAACCTGGGTGTGGAAAAGTTTTCAAATTTGCATCAAAGTTGGCAAAGCACGACGACTCTCATGGTTAGTTAATGGCTTTAGTCTTTGAAGCTGGTCATATATAGGCAGAAGTAGCAAATTGGGTGAACGAGCGGGTTTGGTAATTGGCTTGCAAACACTTTATTTAAGTGATAAATTGTAATGTACTAAATAAGATCATAAAAACTTTATTGCTTAAATATAAGGATTTAGCTGTTTTGAAGCATTTGAATGCATTTTAAAGACTTTTAACATGTGTGACGCTTATTTTATAGCTAATCTGGACTATTATACCCATTTGGTTGATTTGTTATCGATAATATTGAATCAGAAATGAACTGTTTTATACCAAAGATTTGGAAGTGATGCCCATACTTATAAAATGCATTTATCTATTGACATTTACAGTCAGGTTGGAAACAGTGGAGGCATTCTGTGCAGAACCAGGATGTATGAAATATTTTACCAATGAGCAGTGTCTAAAGGCTCACCTTCATTCTTGCCATCAGCACGTTAGCTGTGAGATCTGTGGGAGTAAACAACTGAAGAAAAATATCAAGCGTCACCTTCGCACCCACAGCAAAATGCTTCCAAAGGAGAGGATCAAATGCAGCTTTGATGGATGCCACCTAACATTCTCAAACGTAAGAAAGACATGCTTCTTTAATATATAAATTTATTGAATCATCTTGTGTGAAATAAGTATTCCTGTAAAGAAGATAACATTTCTCAGTTTTATCTGTTTGAAATTTCAGAGTTCAAATCTTCGACAGCATGTAAAATCTGCCCATTTTCAGCAAAAGCCATATGCATGCAGCTTTTCTGGCTGTGGAATGAGGTTTTCTCTCAAACATGTGAGAGATAACCATGAGAAATCTGGACGCCATATTTACACACTGGTAAGAAAAGTGTGTTTACTTGTATTATATGTGGTAACCTTAGCAGAATTATTGTGGTAGGTAATGGGTCAAACTGGCTAGACATTGCTGCGGGCTGGGTTGGATTGACATGCTACACATTTTACTAATTTTTAATTAGTCTCTCAAATAAGATTACAAAAAGTGTACTATTTCAGTATAATCCAATTTGTTCTGAAAAAAATGATTTAGGAGAATTATGGTTAAAATTTTATTTCTGTGACCTTTGATCTGTTTGACCTGATTTCTATTTTTATTTATTTGATTTTACTTATTTGAGATAAATCATATCCCGAATTGGCCCATTTGCCGTCTTTTCAAATGATACTATGAATCACTCATCTATTTGATTGGTCTTTTTAGGGAGATTTTGTGGAGAGTGATGAGCAGTTTCAAATAAGGTCAAGGGGTGGTATGAACAGGAAGTTACCAGCCGCAATAGAGACTCTAATGAGGAAGAGAGTACGGCCACTTAGCGAATCTGACCGACTGCAAGGCACCGACTACATCTCTAGGTTTCTTTCGGCTGTTGATGAAGATTAACCAGTATATTCTACTTATCTAACAAGATGTATATTCCTAAGCTGTGATAGTATGTAGTTTGTAGATGTATGTAGTTTGTAGATTAATCTGTTGTATCGTAATTATGTCTAGTGATGTCTTGTGGCATGGTCCATCATTCAAATGAAATATGCTGTTAACGTTTTAATAAAATGCAATGCACTCAAAGTTTCCAATTAAATTTAAATATTCATTTAATAGCCTCATTACGCCGGCACAAGTTAGCCGTTAGCCAAACCCTAAGCTTGTAAGTCTTGCTCGAAATATATATCGTAATATATGATCGGTGATATTGTTTCATATACTCCGTATAATTTTGTTGTTCTTGGATAGGCAATCTTTCATGGGAGAGGGACGAGCGAGTGCTTTTATTATAACGATTTAAGCTTTTTGAATCATGTTTGAACTATTTTTGATTGTGTAGGACCAAAGGGAAACTTGTATTATCATGTACGGTACCTTTTTTCTCAAGGGGGTTCTATTAACTAGAATCAAAATGAAAGGACTAAATGTGACATTTGTCAATTTAAGTTCCTCAGACGCAATTCATGGCATATATATGTATGTATATATATACTGTAGTATATACAGTAGTTTATTTATACATCCTAAAATTACAACAATAGATAAGTCCGAAACATGCTTCTCACTTGGAATTTGATCAAATTCTTGCCAGCTCATAACTAGGTATGTAAATGATTATTCTTTTATCATTTCCCCCCGATTTTCATCTGAAAAACTTGATTCAATCGGTGTGTTCACTCACCTTAATCTACTTGATTGATTATTTGTTATTATTAGTTTTTTTTAATCCACATTACTTGATTGATTAATTTTTGGCGTGTCTTAATTATAAAATTGACTTCAAGTTCCCTAACACAAATCAAGCTAGGGCTCTAAATGCCAATAATTAAATTGGGTATTTTTAGATTTTTTTTTTTTTTTTTTCTTTTTTGGGGATTTTGCATCAGCGAGTAACTACATATATAATCGGTTTAGTTGATAATGTTCCGACTATGCAGTTTTCAATATTTGTTTTTGGAAAGTAGGGTTTGACTTTTCTGAGTCAATGCAAGTGATCTGCAACTTTAAACTTGAGAAAGTATTGCTTAGTTTAATCATATAAAAGTTGATAATCTCATCAAATTCTATAATTAATTGTGATCGAAAGTTGTGATCTTGATCTCCATACCTATTTTATAACAATTTTACCTATTTTATAACAATTTTAGATTTAGAAAGTAAAAGGTTTGAACACAAAAAGGTCAAAACTAGCATTTGAAAGCATACAAGAATGCCACTAGTATAGTAGGTTATACTTGGAAGAGAAATAGAAAGTAGGTTATATAATGTTGTTTTTCTACAAATAACTCGAAACCAAACTTTAGTTTTCTTGTAGTGTATTTGTTTTCGAATGTTGCGAAATAAAAGTTTCATTAGCTTGTACCATATGTATTGGTATTCTATGATCTCAAGTGTTAGTTAGTCCTCTTAGTAGATCCATAATCTTTTGGTGGACATATGACTTGTTATTCAAATTGGTTAACCATCTTTGTTTTTGTTAGTCAGATAATTAACCACCTCAATTTATTTCTTGTTTTTCAGATGTGATTATTTCTTCAACTTTATCGTTTTCATACAAATATACAATACAAAGCCAAGATGGAGGAAGAGATGATTTCTCTATCAAACATCATGCCTGTGGAGCTTGCAATTAAAAGGGAGCTAGAATATCGCAAGAAGATGGAATCATTAAATAATCTAGGTCAAAATGATTTGAAGCCTCTCGTGCTCGGACAGGTAACTCATATAAAACGACCATATCTATTTTTATATTAAAACACAGTCAATTAATTGTCTCTTTGGTAGTTATTGTTGATTTAATTGGTTGCTAATGATATTGTGTTTTATGAAAAACATTTGCATGCATGTGTTTGTCTAGCCAAGTAGCCAGAACATGTTCAAACTAAATCTACCTTACGTATTAATATATATACCCTAATCCTGTGAGTTTGGATACTGTTTCTCTTGTATGTGTGTTTGTGCGTGCGTGCGTGTGTGTTTTCAAAATAAGCCGTCTTCGAAATTTAGGTTTCAAATTCAACACATCATGTTCGATACGTTACTCCATTTTAAGTATTGAGTTTCCCTATAGTTTTAGGTAGCGTTTGATTTACCTTATTAGTTATTTTAAAGTTTCAAGACCAATTCGTAAATGCTTTATAATTAGTTAGAGATTATAGATATATGATTTAATAGAAGACATAACCACACAAGAAATTAATCTCTTTCTCCCAGTCGCTCCATTGCCGTCATGTCTATTGCTTGCCGCTCTCCCCACCACTTTATTGCCATAGTTGATATATTGTGATTATATTTTGTTCATTATTTTATTAGAATTAAGATTAAGATTAGAAAGAACTTCAAAATTGGAGAGGAAAATTGGCTTGCCATAGGAAATTTATAGTTTTTACAACAACTCCTTGCTTGCTTTTCCAAAATTATTTTGACCCTAGAAATCCACGTTGTAGGGCCCACCAACTCAAGCCTGGAAAGATGATACCGAGTTGACTCCAAGTGGCTCTCAAAAGCTTCTTCCGACGCTGCAGTTTTCTTCGAGCTGCCAAAGCTTTCAAGAAAAAGTTGCATTTTCTTGCAAGGCTTGTCAGTTGACTTTTGCCACCATTTTTCACCTTAGCAGTCACATTGTAAGTCAAGAGCACAATGTCAAAATATCTCAGATGAAGAAGAGGAGAGTGGCGATTAGCAACCCGATTTGGTGTGAACCATGTAGATCTTCATGTTCAAGTTTGGACGAAATGGAACGTCATCTTAAGGGGTCAAGGCATAGTTCAATGGGCACGGATTGGACCACAAATCGTAAACGGAAAAAAAATTAATGACAAGTTCATGGAACCCAAGATGCGTCACAATTAATTTAGTTTACACATGTTATTCTTCGTATATCATTAAGTTTTTGAGATCTTGATGCAAATTGCTAGTTTCTTTGATGAAGATTTTATGAAAATGATTATCAAGTCTATTTATTCTGTATTTGTAGTTCGATATAACGACCCATTTGGTTTGTTTTTATTTTATTTTTTTTTTTTTTTAATTTAGAGATTTTTTTCAATTTAATTGTATTTAGTGTTTGACGCGACTCGTGTGAAAGTAGAGAATGTCAGTATATTAGTCATGATTTTGAATTTCAGATAAATTAAAGTGATTCGATTGCTGGGTATCATTTCTTGTTTCAAATTGCTATTTCTTTTATATAGGTGTCGTTAACTGAAAGTCAAACAGTGGTTGACCGTAAGCGAAAAATACAACCCTGCAATGCACAAGGCTCTCGGATGCTGCAGTCTTCCACAAGGTTCGTTTGTGTGATCTGTCGTGTAGCCTTTGCTACTGTGTTCCATCTAAGGATGCATGGTGAAACCTCTGCGCATAGAACCAAATTTGACCAGTCAAGGAATGCAGGCGAGAACATAAGTAACCCATTTTTATGTGAACTTTGTGATATTATGTGTTCGAGCGGTAGGGTAATGGAGTATCATGTTTCTGGATTAAAGCATGCTACATATCTTCGAGAATTTGAAGAAGCAAAAAGGGCAAGAATTCAGCTAAATCTGGCTTCAAATCACTGAAGATTAATTTGGGCCGGGCTGTATTTCTCTTCATCTAGTTAAATGAACTGTTAAAGGTATGCTCTTTTTTGTATAGTAGGCACTAGGCAGTGCCCATTTTGCCTGTTGGATAAATGGTTCGGGTACACTCATGCCATAATGACTTGTAACTTATCTATCAAATATCGTACCTTGTTATGGGTTGGTGTTGGTCTTTTGTTATGACTTTTTGATTGGAAAATGATGACTGCGTTTTCCTTTGTGTTAAGTCATACTTGAGAGGTAAAACATTAATCTTACATTCTTAGGTAAACAATTTCATGTAATCACTTAATAACGAAAGTATTACCCAATCTACAAAAAGTACAACTACATCAGAAAACTCTCATTCTATTCCGGCCTTCTTTTTCAATGCCGCGATGAACTCATCCTTTTCTTGTGGTGTCATCCCTTCAGCCGAGCAGTCACCAACTCCCCATTCTGCTCCTCGTATGCAATACTTGTCTTGAATCGCTTGTTTGTTCCTGAATATATCTCACGAAAACTATTCACAAAAAATTCCAAGAAAATGCGACATACAAAATACAAATTTGAGTTTGTTCACATGTAAATAAATCATGCTTTAACATGAATCTCATTAATTATTTAGAAGTTATGTTTGATGAGACCTAAATAAATAGGGACTTACTTTTCTTTGTTCAATCTGGATCGCTCAAGCAACTCCTTAAGCAAGGGAGACTCTTTGAATCTTGCATCATTTTCTGCATACCGTTTTTGATTTTCTTCTGAAATCAAGCAAGTTAAAATTTGCATCAAGTAATGTGACTAAACATTTGATGTGAATAATTAAGTAAGAGATTATAATATATACAATACCATTGAAGCGAGCGAGGGAATCGATCTTAGGTAGTTCAGGACCAGGGACTGATTCCAGCCCTGGGAATCCAGAAAGTATTCCGGCATGGGCTATAACCATCATCACCAAAATGATTAGTCACACATTCAGAATTTCCTTCAACTCATAAACAAAGTCGATAGAGCTCGACATACTGTCCTATTGTATACTTTTATCGAGTGACGATACTACTCCACATGATTATGTGCAAATAGGCAAGTTTCGAGTAAAATTCTATTGATAGGATGTCAAATGCGTAAAACCAATAATCTTAATCTATGTCTAATATAATAATAAAGTAACATGTGAAATTGGAAATGTAAATTTTTTGCTTAAGAAATGGGAAAAGCATGTTTTACTAGACTGGCAAATACATACACATCACAATTCACAAACCACATGTTATGCAACTATTGATTGTATACAATCTTAGGTTACTCACATATTGCGAGACCAAAGTATCTTTGGTCTGACAAGTCAATCTTTGTCAAGGAAAAATGTATTTACCTGGGTACGGGGAGAGAAGAAGAGTCACTGAAGCAGCTAGAGGAAGAAGAGACTTGTCAAACCAGTTTCTTTTTTGGAATATGAATGGTGGTGGTGATGATGATGAATGTGAAATATGATTAAAAGGGTGTCTGGCCGCGCCGGTGGTGGTGGAGAAGCAACTGTGGAATGGGAATCCTAATGAAGAAGAAGAAACCATGGTTGCTTCTTCTCTTCAATTTGTTAAGGAGTGAAATGGAAGGATATATACATTTTAGTGGTGGATCTTCAAACTAGATAATGAAGCACAGGGAAATCATTGGCTCTTATTGAAATATGAGGTGGCTTGTTTGCTTTGGTTGATTTTAAACCTACATTTTTTTATTTATTTTTGTGCGTGTGTGTACATATTATTATTATTATTATTATTTTTAAGCAATGTAGAAATGCAACTAAAACTATACAAAATCCTACGCAGGTAGGCAAATGGAAATCATTTCTTACAAAAACACTGTCCAACTTTTATTTTGGTGCCTATGAATATGAATAATAATTGTTCACTTTCATATATAAAATTCATTTACTGATTTTTAATTATGCTCTAAGTAAACCTAATCAGCAAATGACAATTCTTATCCGAAATGTACCATGGTAAAGTGGTCCAGGGAAGTAAGCTTATATCATCACAAATTCATTCCTACTTGTTGTGATGACATCATCAATCATTCATTCATCCTCAATTTTGGTGATTTTAATTTCGGAGTCGAACTGGGCCGAAATTCACATGGTCACTCAAAAACGTCCCAACGATCAAAGCTCTTGCTTTGCTATAAGCCATGACAGTTTTCGGTCTTTCGGGTTTTTTTAGGGCCCGGAAATGCCATTTTAATTATTTACGTACCTTATTCTGGACTCATTATTTGTTTGGACTTTGTTGCCTTGAGTCGTTTTAAATGGGCTTTCGTTGAACTTCCTTCCCAAGATATTTAAACACTTTTGGGATTAGGGTTTACGCAGTTTTAGATTATTGAATAATATTCTATTTCGTGAATACATAATTGGATTCCGAATTTGTTAGTTCTCACTTCGTGTTTGATCTGCAAAGTCATTCAATCATATCGCCTTGACATTACCATCAAATAATCAGAAACTGCAGTACCTGTGCATATTTCAGATAACATATTTGAGATCGTTCGTCATTTATTTATCGTCAACTATTCTGAGACGAATGAAGTATTTCCTGTAATACAATTCTGGTCTCAAATAATGATAGCTGTACATAGTTATTAAGGTTATAAAATCTAGTACAATCTGATAAAACAGAAAACAGGACACAATCACATTGCAAGTGAAGAGGTTGGTAATTAATTTACCCATGATGAATACCTATTCTTTGGTACAACTAGCATATGCAAAATCCCACTCATTTTATGCATTTTGGAGTTGTACATCATGGTTGTAGGAAACAGGGCGCTCCAAAGGGGTGACCTGAGAACACAAATGGTAGAAACGCTTCACAAAGAAAAGTATGTGCATGAAGATGTGCACTGTACAACATGCCAATGCATATCTTATTCCACCATATGTGTTCTAAGTTTCACTCCTGTGGGGATTTGCACCTGTTGAGGGGTTTGTTTGTATGAAATTTGTGAAGCATGTAAAGAGTTATTTATGGTGGTGCAGGTACTTGTAAAATGTCACTATGTCCTCATCACTAGACATAATGTTGTCATCTTTTTTGTTAATTCTAGGAAAAAAAAGATTTCATCTCGTCACCTAAATCTTTATCTGAGCAATGTGCACAAAGATGGGATCATGTTCCTATCTTAAGCTTCTAATTTAGATCTCGTGTTAGTTTGGACGGTTGGACCAGACTTGGTTATGGAAAACAAATTTGATTCAGGCCAAATGGTCTCAACGTGGTTACATTATAATATGAAACTTCAGAAATAATAACAATTGGGTCCATAGCTCAGTGGTAGAGCAATTGACTGCAGATCAATAGGTCACCGGTTCGAACCCGGTTGGGCCCTTAAATTTTTTAATTTGCACCTATACCAAAAAAAAGACACTACTCTTAGTACAACTGGAGTGTGTTTGAACTTGATTCTATGCACAACTCTTGATAACACATTATCCCAAAATATATTTCACAGAAACAAAAGCATAATTAATAGCTACAATTAACATTTTTAATTTGAACTATTTGTTTTCATCCACACACCTGAAGATATTTCCAAACAATGGTTTTAAAGGAAAATAGTAAGTGTCCTAAAATGTTATTTTATGGGACCTTTTAATTAATAGAATCAAATTCTAAACGTCTCATATAAATGCGTTGTAATAGGTATTAGGCGTCCCAATATAAATTATGAAACATTTTGATCGGTCCTATAAAATGTTTAATACAACACACGTGTTGTCCTAACAAACCACATAATAAGACGTTTTTTGGTGTTTTAAATTCTTATACTTCGTATGTCCCAATTCAATTGTCCACTTCAAATATCCACACAATTTAAGAAAAGTACAATTATTACATTGCCAACCAATAAGATTTCACAATTTTCCATTTAAAAACTTTCGGATTGGTTGAAAGTGAAAAGGTCAATATAGTAATTCAGCATAACATTCTTAATTTTAAAAGATTTCAAACATGTGCGCGTATATACATGTATATGTATGTATATTCATTTCAAATATAATAAGACTCCAATCGACATAACGAATTCACATAAGCACATAAACTGAATCAAAAAGTAGAATGCAATATCAGATCGCAAGCGTTTAATTTTTATTTGTGGTTTTAAGTATAAGAAAAAGAAATTAGTAGTACATGAGTATGTATGTATGTGTATATTAGTTAAACTCGTTTTAATATGACATTGATACACAAGCGTCCGATAAAAGCTAACGTAATGTGACACGTATATCAAGTGTCATATTTGGTTCAATCGTAATTGAATCCTAATATATAAACGTCCTAAAAAACTTGATGTAATAGGACATGCATGATAAATATCATATTAGATCATATCATAATAAAACCTTAGCAGATAAGCGTCCTATTAAACTCGATGTATTATAAATCGTGTACCAGGAAAAGGTCCTAATAACTGCATTTTGAAAATGTAGTATAAAATGAAGAAGAAATTACATAAACATTTCCATTAATTAATAAGTATATTATATTTATAAGCTATCAACATAATCTTAAAAAGAGGTGGCTAATAATGTCATTTATCACTACATTCTACCCTTCCATATAATACAAAACCACCAAAGTGAAAGCTTACTTAACCACCTAAACTGTGGGTGATTAACAAAAACTTAAAAGTTACGATTTAGGACGAGAAACCGGTCCAGCATTCGACCGAAAACCACCCGCAACCACATGATCATAAACACAAAAATGAAACCCCGCCTTCTTCCCTTGCTTCTCTGCTTTCGTACAATCCTCACACAACGCTCGATTCAAACACACCTCCTCAAAACGAGCATTTAACGGCATACAATAATAATAATAAACCCGATTCCAATTCATGTAATTCTGAAACGGTAATCCACTCACCAGTTTATTATTCATAACTTTATTTTTACGACGATCTCTTCGAGACCGTTTTATAACCACAAGAAAGTAACAATCCTTTTCTCCAATTAAATCGGGAAATTTTACTTTCCCAGTAATCAAATTTTTTCGACGTTCAACCGAACTCTTGTTGTCGACTAAATACGTCGTTAGATTGTTATACGAAATACCGATTGTTTCCTTTAACATGATTTGAAACTTCTTGAAATTGAGATTTTGATGAATCGCAATGTTACCTACATTAATCTCACGTTCACCGTCATACAACACCAACGGAACCATCACCGATTCGGTTTCGTGTTCTAATTCCTCGGTCATTTTATTTGTATCAAGGTTTTTGATAAATGTTTAAAGAGAGAGTTCTTTCTGGAAAAAGGTTTGAGCTGAAACAGGGGATGTGTGTATATTGTAAGAGTTTTATTTATTTATTTAAGGTTTTGGATTAAGGCGGTTAGAGGGTATAATGGTAAATTGAATGATCGTAGGGTAGGTTCGAGATTGTGTTTTGTGGAGGTTGCTTGGGGAACAGGTTTTGGGATATGTGTTATTTGGGTCGGTCACAAACAAGCTGGATTCTGTTTTGCGGTTGTTTCTGTGAATAAAATGCTCGAGTTTATCTTTTGTGTTTGACCAGTGGAAAGACGATTTTGTCCCTGGGTTGTGTGAACATTGATGCGGCCATTTGCCTTTTGACTAGGAAAAACAAAATTGATAAAATGTTGTAATGATATATTATATGCATCACAAGGAAAAATAAATAATTAGTGATTAAGATTATTTCAAAGATGTACGTATTAATTTTGACGGAATAAAAATTGCATTTTTTTTTATAAATCAATGGCCGAAAGTGAAAATGGAGAAAGATATACGATAATAGTGTATGTGAAATTCCGCTCTAAAATTAATTGGTGATGAACGGAATAACTTACATGAAGTTCCGCTCTAAAAATAACAGGTGATAAATAAAGTAGCCTGTGAACTTACATACATATTTTGAGTAGCCTATGAACTTACATACATATTTTGAATTCTTTATATGTTTGATGTGAGACTTGGTTGACACCCCAACAATTTGTAGATTGTTTTTAAGATTTACAGTGTTGGTAGCTTCAGTGTAACTGCGACTTATCAAGAATTTACAATCAAAGTTACCTTGAAATTGCAACATAAACCGGGGGTCAAGGAGATGTAGCCCCATAAGGGGACCTACGGGGCTAAGCCTCTTGGTAGCTGCTAGGTGCGGAGACATTACTTGCATAGACATGGTGAATCAAGGATATATGTAGTCGGAGGATAGAAGGCTCCTTTTGTTCTTTTCTCATATTTGAAGGCTCCTCTGCGTATAAATTCCTTGGTACAATAACCGCATAACGAACAGGTATTGTTCGATCATTATAAGTTGTGTTTCTAGTCAAAACTCATTTTCTTGATTTCCTAACAGGTATTTCCATCCACCGATAACATTGTGGACATATCAAAATCGTTTGGTCTCGGTACAACACACAAAGACATTACGTAATCTCTTCATTTTGCTTTAAATTCTTTGTCAAGATTATAAGTGATTTTTTTTTCTTCTTATTATCCCACTTCACGTTATATGGCTTTAGTTTCATGATACTTGGGCTTCAACGAATGTCCAGTTTTTATTCTTACATTTGCAATTTTAGGTTAGCATTTAAGGTGTCGGTTGGTTTCAAATATAATAATTTTGGGAATATGGTCTTCTTTTTTCAAACGGGACATGTGAAACTGTAATTGTTGCTGATTATCAATGTCTTAAGAAGATAATAATTAGGCTTAAATCTTTATGATTAGGTCAAAGAAGGATGAGGGGTACATTTACACATTTATGTAAAGCCTAGTTGCATTATTTTTAAGTAAAACCATAAGACTTGTCCCAATGGTTAGTCACTTGCACCGACAGAACCGATGCCATTGGCACGATACGTCAGTTTGGGGCCGTCGATTGATTCGGTCGGATATCTGACAAAGTATAGGGACGCGTCGGTTTTTTTTGTTTTGTTTCCTGTTTAGTGTATAATTATAATATAGAGATATATTGGTAAATGTGGGCCCAAAAATTCAAGTGACAGTGACATTGTTGACAGTTGTTAGTCAATTTTGAGAAAAGCTGGCACCAACCGACCAGTCGGAGTCCGTTGTTGGGAGTGGTGTAAATTTGAAACCCCCCCTAGTAGTATTACACTAGGTTGCTTCCTGTAACCAAAAGGGTGTTTGGAATTGGATGTATAAAGTAGTTAAGTATTTCACACAATTTTTGCGAAACTGTTTATTTTAGAGTTGGTAAGTGTCTTAAAATCAGCATGTTAGACTAAACATCAGCAATATTTTCTCTCTTTTGGAATAACACTAAAAATAAAACAGTAGCTTCTTATTATTATTGGCTTGTTTCTGCCAACATAAGGTGCTATTTGCCTATTGCATTTGAAACAAGTACAAAGATCACACATTCATACATATATAGATTGACTAATTTCTTCAAATCCAGATTCAATGAAACAAAAAACAGAGGGGAGTCGATAACAAAACGTTTACAAAATATAGTTCGATTGCAGAAGTGGGCACTATACCATATAAGATCATGAAGGTATCTTAACATATGAACACGATCGTCATTCATACATACTGTTATACCAACATCAAAAATTTCAACAAACCCAAAACAAAAATTATTAACTGAAATGAAGCTCTATCTACACTGAACAAACATATCAAGAGAAAGCAACAAATTAAACCTCCTGCTGTTTTTATCATCGACCATCAGCTGATGTAAACGAATCAGCAAATCCAGTAGGTCGCGCAGGAATACTACTTTTACTATCATCGAGATCCACATAACTGCTATAATCCTTACCTTCTGCTTCTTGCCATCCTTTGACCATTTGAGTTAACGGAAGACTGTAATCAATCCCACAATACTCTTCAGCTTCATTCTCCATGGGTTTCCATTTCTCCACAAGTGGGGACAACACGTTAACTGCATGCCCCATATCAGGCCGCTGACTAGGCTCTCTAGCTGTACAATGGCCAGCCAGGTCAGCGATCACGGATATGGTTTCGAATGTTTCTTCATTTGCATTAAGAGCAGGGTCAACTGCACCCAATAGTTTCTCTTTGTTTGATCTAATGCTCCAAAACCATGCTGCTAAGTACTGGCTTTCCTCAGGTCGGTCCTCATCTAATGCCATTAAACCGGTTAATAGCTCCATTAGGACAACACCATAACTGAAAACATCCGCCTTTGTGGTGATTTTACCTGTCACTGAAAACATATGAAAAAGTATCAATTAGACTTTGTATGTATATTTTAAAATTTTGTATTGCATTTGTAAGACTAAAGATTGTTTATGCAACTGAGAGCTGATACAACACATAAAAATTTGCTTCAAAAGGAACATGTCCAATTGCTAGGAAGGTTCTCAAAAGAAACTTATAAAAGCTCATAGAATCATAACAATAATACAACTTCTGTAATAGCTGAAAGTATTGATGATGTGGCAATACAACTATATTGGTAGGACATTTCAGTTATGGTGTAATAGTCGACAATATAACTAAATTGCCAGTGTATAATTGTATGGATACATCAACAACACTCTCAATGGTACGTAATCATTCCTAAACATACGTAATTTATGTTAAAACAATTTGTTAGAAAGATTTGACCTCTTACCACCCGCCACATTTATTACTTACAATTAGATATATAAAGGAAAAAATGAAAGAATCGTTACCCGCATATTCAGGAGCAAGGTATCCGAATGTCCCGGCTAGTCGAGTAATTACCGACTTCTCCCCATCAGGAGCAAGTTTGACCAATCCAAAGTCCGAAACTTTAGCTCGATAATCATCACCCAATAGTATATTAGATGATTTAAGGTCTCGATGTATGAAGCTCTGATGAGCCAGCGTGTGAAGATACTCCATTCCTCTAGCCACGTCCAATGCAATATTTAACCTCCTCTTCCATGACAGAGGTTCCAACTTGAAGTTTTTCCAGTGAAAAAGATGCCTACTTAACGCTCCTTGAGGCATATACTCATAAACAAGTATTCTTTCGGGCCCTTCTGTCGAATACCCTAAAAGTGACACCAAATGTCTGTGACGAACTTTTGAAAGAACTGCGATCTCCGCCTGAAACTCATCTAAAGCTTTGTTGCTAATCACACCAGATTCCATTCTTTTCACTGCAATTTTTGTCCCATCATCCAATTGGCCCTTGTACACAACTCCAAATCCACCACGACCCAACTCATTTTCGTGTGCAAAGTTTTTGGTCACGTTTCTTAAAACTTGAACCGAAATGATCAGGTTCCCAGACTCTATTACATGTGATTCACCTGTCCTCCCACTTACTGTTTGACTGCCAGAACCACTGCCAACACTTGTAAGTGTATCGTTAGCTATTGCTATCTTGAACATGTTGTCTGAATCAGAAGGGTCCCGTGGGTGAATCACGAGCGAGCTTGTTGGTTGACTTGAGTTGACTTTCTTCTTTTTACATAAGTAGATACATAAAGGCACAACTAAAACAATTAAACAAATAAAAACCGCAACAGGAGCTATGATTGCAACTATATTAAACTTCTTTGATCGTTTATTACTGATAGGTGCACCACCATCACCAGAAACGATATTATCGGGATGTTTACTAGTACTAGGACGATTACTGCCCGTGTCTGATGGAATTGAAGATTGGTGGCTGTCAGTTGGTGAACTGGTATTAGGCGACGAATTTGATTCCAACAACGGATTTCCACTTAAAACAAGTTTCATGGTAGGACTGAAATCTGGTTTTGGAGGGGAAAGATCATTGTTGCTCAAATCCAACAAAGTCAAAGATTTCAAGATTGTCCAGTTTGATGGAATCACACCAGTCAACTTATTTGACCCGAGATCAATCCGAGTTAGCGAATCAAGATTTGCAATTGCGGGGCTTAGAGTTCCAGAAAGATTGTATCTTGCCAAATGAATTGAACTCACCTTTTGGTTACTGCAAGTCAAACCCAACCAAGGACCTTCACATGGATCGTTACCAGACCAAGTGGAAACAAGCCGCGACGGGTAATTCAAATCGTTTAAAAATTCCAAAAGTGCGGTTACTTCTGGAGCACAAGGAACTCCTGGATCCGGTTGACAAAATTTGTTCGCCGAGTAAGTAAAGTTGACTGCTTTGAATTTAGGTACAGGACCCATGAACTGATTATTGTTCAAATCCAGATTATCCAAACTAAGATCAGCTAAACCATCAGGAATCATTCCCACAAGATCATTCTTGTTGACATTAAAATCTTTAAGTTGGGTCAAACCACCAATATTTTCAGGAATTTTACCCGAAAAATGATTCCCATGTAGCCATAAACTAGTGAGTGAAGTCATACTTGCGATAACATCAATACTACCAGTCATACCACTTCCAGATTGACCATTTAACCAAAGAATCCTAATAACAGATTCATTAAAACTCAACGGAATCCCACCCATTATTCGATTCATAGATAACTTCAAAACCCCTAAAGATGACATGCTTCCTAAAAACTCAGGCAAAGGTCCAGCCAAATTACAACTCATCAATGATAAATTCTGTAACTGAACAGAATTCTGTAAATCAACAGGAATTGACCAACCAGTAGTTGCATTAAGTGGATTACTATCAAGTGCCATAACTTCTAAACTATCAAGCCCATGAAAGAAATCATAAGGTATTTCATCAAACAAATTGAAATCCAAATAAGCCCATCTTAATTCTTTCAAACCACTCAAAGATGGTAAAGATCCAGTAAACTGATTCTTTTGCAATCCTAAGTTACTAAGCATTGATAACTGATTCAAATTACTTGGTAAAGTTCCTTTTAAATTCATACCTTGAACTTGAATTTGAGTAACTCTTGATTGTGAACAAAATACATGAGGCCAACTTGGGGGCCCACATGGATCATTTCCATTGTCAGGCCATTTTAACAGCTCTGAGTTTGCTAATCCTTTTTTAAACTGGTTTAAAACTTCTAAATCACCAGGATCTGTGGCACTATAAACAAGAAAAGGGTACAATAAGGTGACTACAATCAATAAAATCTTGATCATGTGATGATACTGATAATGATAATGATAATGAGTCTTCATTAGCATTGAGGATTAAAAGTGACATACGAAGGAATTCATGTGAGATTTTGATTTTGGGAATTTTGATGATGATTTTGGGGTTACAAGTGGTGAGTGTTTGTTGACATGAGTTTAGTTTAGTGTTGAAGAAGAGATATGGATGTGAGCACAGGACAGAGGTGGTGGAATTATTATTTTATTATTATTATAAATTTAACTAGTAAAAAAGTATAATACGTGTAATGTAGTGGAATTTTGAAAAAATGTGAGTCATATTTAATGTTTTTATGATTATTTCTGACAGTGTAGTAAAACCACTCCCATTGATTATTATAAAAATGACACTCAAATTTAATGTTTATTTATATCTAAAAAAATAAGTAGCTGACTGTATTATTGTAGTTTTTAACATGAAGAGGCTAGTGGTTGAGGTTTATAAATTTCTAGTAGAATTTAGAAAGTTCTTAAACTTATAGCTAATTGGTTTTTAAATTTTACTACAAGTATATTGCAAGTTTCTAAGTATTGGCTTTTTGCATTTTGTTTTTAAGATGTAACGTCTTAAGTCTTAACCATTTGTTATTATCGATTATTAACATTTTAGAAATACATATATAATATAAGGTTTATTATGTCAAATAAATAATCTTATTTAAATAGTCATTTCATCAAATGGTCATTAAATAAACGTATCAAAATAACCCGATAACTTTGAAGTTGTAAGTTCATATTCTAGAGTGGGACCATTTATAAATATTTATATTAAAAGTGTATGAGTATTTATTTTCTCTAAAAAAAATAGTCACAGTCATTGCATTTAAAGAATAATCTTTTCATTTATAAAAAGTAACAAAATTTATTTCATCACCAATGTATGAAGTGACTCTATGCCACCACGTCATCAGAAGTTGATGATATTGAATGTCAATCACATGGTAACAAACAATATACAAGTTTGTTACACTACAAAAATAAAGCTAAATTAATCTAAGCATATATATTAACGAAAATTCGATAACATTTTATCATATTTATATACATTTTAAAATAAAAATAAATAATATAATATACTACGTTTTTAAAAGCTACATATCGCATCAATATCAAAAGATGTATAAGATCTTTGACCTAAATTCTCAAAAGCTAAAACACTGGATTTTTGTATAAAATAATAAATAAAGTTTGGTAAAGGCTTTTAATTTAATACAATAAAATAACTAAAATAAATAAAATATTGGCGGTGCGTGATACAGAAAAGTGTCACTAGCAAAACCGAATGGTCCACATTTCTGTATTCCGTGACTGGTGGGAATTGTGTATGTGACGTACCGCATATTCCAAATCTGTTTGGATCCTTGATTTTGATTTTCTAATTTATTACTAATTACAAAAATAATTAAAACATAATGATTAACACTTTTTGGACACTTTCATTTTGTTTTGATCATATAAACTAAAAATTTTGATTAGTTTTTCGGTGCACATAAATGCCTTTTTTTATTATTATTGATTATAGATAAGATATAGAAAGCAACAATTTTTAATTTATATGTAAGTAAGTATGATCAAATTGTTTTTTAGTCTTATTAAGAAACTAGATTGAATTGGTCCTTAACAAATTATTAATCAAAACTGGTATAAAATGTGATTAACTAAGATATATTTTTCGGTGAGTTTTACATTAAAAGTGTTAAAAAGAAAATGTGACGTCTTGACAATTAACAATATTTATAAATTTGTATAATATTCTAAAGATTTAAGTGGAAGAATTAACACGATCCTCATCCCATTATCTAGTTGGGGATTAATAATAGTTATGAAATTAGTGTGATCTTTGCCAACCAAAGTAAATCCCATAAATGATGCTGAACTAATATCCATTAGCCCATCTCCATCGTGCCACTTTAAGCATTCTTTTATTAAAGAAGGCCCACTGTTACAAAGTTACGACTAAATATATAATTTTAAAACAATATTTAACAATGTCTATGTAATATCCCATCGTTCTAATTTATCTACAAATTATTTGGTTTGATTTCAAAATATTTACAACTACGTATTATTATTTATGAGAGAAACGATGATGACGACTCTAATTAGGGGAGGGAGCTCAGGTTCGAGTCTCTCCTCCTCCCTCACTCTTTTAAGTTTTAATCATTATCAAGATGATCTAGTGGATGAATAAGAGGTTTCAGCTTCAAACTTCACTAGGTGCCCATCTTAGATACTCCGATTAGACCGGGTACACCTAAGTAATTACTCGCCTTCGTCGAGTATCCTAAAGAGGGAAAAACTCATATATTCACCCGTTTATGATGACTACTCTAACGGCTGTTAATAAATATGATTTTCATCGTATACTCCTTATATTTACGGTTAAATATTATTATCATTAGTATTTTATATGGCTTGTAGTTCTATACCACTATAAGAATTGTAATTAATAAACCCCTATTTCTAAATAATGTAAATAATTGGTTAAAAACTTTTAAAATTAGATTTGTTTTGATAACATCATTTTCCAGAGTTTTATATTGGGAAAAAGGCTTTAGCTCCATCCATAAATTCGTGGTCATGAGATTCATGAGAGGGTTGATGATAAAATTGAATGGAACAGATCGAAAGACAAATAGGTAGGCTCACTAACCCATACCCATGTGGCTTCTATTCATAACCATTTCTTCTTGTTACGAGTACAAGACACGAAATACATATACATATTTTATTTATTATTTCTAAAAAAATGAGAAATGATCTATCAAATTGTTATTATGACGTCAATTCATAAAAGCTAAAAACGATCAGAAATAACTTTTTAAAAGTTATATGACGACAATTGGGATACGATGTATGTCAAAAGAATAAGCTCATATATGCACGTGACACGTCGTATATGTGCCACGCATGAACAATACGTACAAATATAAAACATACCACGTGTAACATATTCTAGGTTCGTGAAAGTGGTTTGCAGGCCGTCTAACTTCATTTTAATCTACATAGTACTTTATTTTATTATTATTACTAAACTTCATAGTCGTGTATACACAATGCGTTGAATATCTATTTGATATATATATATATATATATATTGCGCAAAATGTATATAAAACATATTGTTAGTATCATATTAATGTTAGTTTATGTATACGAATGTGAGTAGGTAGCGATTATATTTGCAACGGTAAACATTTAACGTAAGTCAAACGACACTAAGATGATTGTCTAGATATTAAACATTCAATTCATCAACACAAAACTATAGAATCAACTTGCTAAAAAAGACATCTAAAAGGGTTTAACAACTGTGACTTCTTATAGAAATTCAAGGAGAAAGAGAACCCTCTTCAAACTTCACTATACAAAGTAGATATGAATTGAAAGTAGTGGAATCAAGAATTCAAACCAACCTCTTTTCGGTATCTCCAAGTTTTTATTTTTCAAAATGTGTAACAATCTTTCAACCATGAACAATCATAATCGCAGAAGATATGAATAGTTGAAGTGTCGATTGTAGTTGAACCTATAAATCATTTCATTTAGAGTAAAAGTCAAATAGGAAGGACTGTTAGGGAGTTGAAGGAGTTCCTACTTTTAATCACATTCAGTTCCATAATAAGTAATTCTTAATCAAAATTAGAAAAAATAGCATGAACAAATGCCATTAGCATTACAACGACATTTGCTTGATTAGTGAGATAGGTTGAATTATATTCACAATCAAACAGTGAAATAATTCAAATACAATATGATAAATTATAAGATAATACTAAAATAACTCATAACCATAAAAATGCATCCAACTCAACTATAAGTCTATAACCAAATATAAATTAAAACAATTGTACAAACTGACAACACAATTTGAAACTATATACAATTTTACATTTATACATAGGACACAAACACAATTGGAAGTACGTACAATAATTAATGAAACACACTATCCGTTTTACTATCAATCAAAAGTAAACATTCATGATGATAATGTCTCTGTTTCATGATGAATAGCTGAAACCCAAACAATTATACACATGGGTTAAGTATTGATGAAAAAATAGGGAACGGTTTTGTTTATTGTACGATCATAAACTATTGTTAATAACAAACATAAAAGGTATTAAATTTTAAATTTAGATAAAGAAAAGATGTAGTCGTTTAATAAACTATTGTTAATAACAAAAATAGAGAATTTTTTGGTACAAGATGGTGTCAGACATCTTGGATTAAGATTCTCACATATTGATCTTCATGATTTTGTAATGTTTGTAATAACACTTAGACGTTTTTGTAATCTGTAATGCGCACTTGTTCATGTGTGCGTACTTAATAAGTGCGCATGACTAGTTCTGCGCACTTATGACAAATACGCAGGAACAATGGCAAACGTGTATATATAGATGTCTAGTGTTCAGTTTGTAAAAGGGTGTTAGAGAGTGAACGTATGTACGTGTAAAAGTCTGAAGTCAATCTTTTGTATCATTCTACTCTGTTTGAGCTTATAATAGAAAATTTTTATTTACAATGTGTGTTCATTCGTGTGTTCAATTTATCGAATTCGACTGTTATATCGAGATTCCGCTAGATATAATTGTTAAGATCGAATACTTTAGAGATCCGAAAGGATTCACATAATTAAATTTTTAAATTTAGATAAAGATATAATCTTTTTGTTATATAGCTTATCTAAAATCTATTTGTAACATATATTTGAATTTAATTTAAATTAATTGATTATTTAAATTAGTATTTATGAGTCATCAAATCTTTAATTTTAGTCAATTTGATAAAATTAAGTAATTTTATTAGTTAATTAAATTTTTGATGAAATCATTAATTGTTTTTTATATGATATTTAAGATTATTATTATTATTATTACTTGAATTTTTGGTCATTTGAAGTCACAAATGAAAGTGAAGTTTGACTTAAAAAGGCCACGCGTGTAAATGATGATGAGGCACTTGGTCAATCTCCTATTGTTAGTATGACAATTAATATTACATTCTATACTTTTGTTTGTACGAATATGGATAAATATGTCAAATTTTAGACCTAAACTTTGTCTAGTACTCAATACAATAATTTATATATCTTTATATTAATATTAATTTTCTTTGTAGTTTTTACCAACAATTTAATATGTGTTTCAATAAATTTTAGATATGTCAAGAGTTTTATATATAATTAATACTTGTAGTAAAATAAAATAAAAAAATTAAAATAAGTAATGAAAAATTAGATCCGACCCGAGAAAATCAGTGGATGCACGGATAGAGTTGATACTGTCGGTGTGAAAATTTGGTGACCCAATAATGATACCGTTTTTGTCAAATGTAGACCACATCATACCAACTTTAATCGACTCTTTTGGATTGTATCCAATTTTGTTTTTCCTTTTATTTGGTCCACCGACTGCTAATCTTAATCCTCAATGCCATTTTTAGATTCCACGAAATGTGGATATATATATAATTATTTAAGAAATATTTTGCATTTATATATTTACTTGTTTATTGAAAATATAAGTATTGTTAAAATTGACATAAAAATGCAATAAAATTTCCTTTATTATTTGATAAATAAATGTCATATATATATAACACCTTTAAAGGGAAACTATATATGAAAAATAAAGTTCCCAAAAAGAGTAGTTATAAATTACCCTTAATCGATGAGCAACAAGTAGCCTTCCGGATGTAAGTTAATAAATCTTAGGTTCTATTAATACAAAAGCACATTTGTTTATTAATACAGTGACGGGTCTAGAATGAATAATGGCTCATATCGCAATTTTTTTAACCCATAGCACTTACAAAGGATAAAATCATCTACTTTCTTATAGCTTAGCCGACGCAGAGCGTAAACTGATCTTTTTCCAAATAGGTATTTAATGGGATCTTGTCTAATATTTCTAGCATTAAGTAAATGTAATAATAATACAATGACTTGTTATTAAAATCAAGGTCTTAATCCTATATGTGTTTTTAAGAATAAGAATGACAACATTATGATTTATTTATACACATGCTAAGGAATAATTTAAGAAGTCAATTGTGTGTCAAAAATAGAAGTCATTCTATGTCATCCTTCCTATTAAGGTTGTAAAGATAGGTAGATCTCATTTTAGATTATTTTTACCATCGTAAGATCGGAATCGGAATCGTAAGCTTAATCAAATGTTCATAATCCAAACATTTAACAAGAGAAAATCAAAAGAAATTTGCTTTAGATCTGGTCCCCGCCAAATTTCTAAAATTTGATGTCATAGGCATTGTACATGTCACAATAAATGTTCTTTTAATAGACCTAACCAAATGTCAAACAAAAAGTTACTCTCACTACAAAAGTGTACCTCCCCTTCATTTATTACTTGCGTCAAATGTTTGTATTTCAAGTGAAGTAAACCCATAAAAATAGTAGTAGTATTTAACTCATGAATACAAACTCAAAATGTTATGATGCATTGGCCTTCTTTCACAAGTATATTAGCACAAACATGACTCATGACCAAATTCAGACCCATTCTTTTCTGACTGAGAACAGACTATGGGCTTCTATAAAAGGACTTGTACCAAAATCTCTTTTAACATATACTTTCTTTATAAAAAGTGCATCAACCAATTACTTTTGACCAAGCTCAACTGTATTCACCAAAAGAAGCAACAACTAACATTAAGTTTTACTCCTGTAAAGTAAAAAAAACCCAAAGAAAACACCACATAACATTATTTTAGCCAGACAAAAAGTAAACAACAATCTTTAAGACAACATCATATTAGGTTTACATTAATTATTGCTAGCCACCAAAGCTGGAACGCGAGGTTCAACAACCGTGAGGGCACCCGTTGCTAATCTCCGGGTTAGATCTTCCGGCCCAAGTTTCATCACATCCTTTCTCATACCAATATCAGCAGCATAACGACTAGCACAATACACACTAACAGCTGTCGCTGCCATCCCATAAACATTTGTTGTCACGAGCCTAAGTGGCGTTGACAGAACGGCTGCAAGTGGCCCACCAATGATGGAAACCGCCTGTCCACTTTGACCCATCGTCCTTTGGTCAACAACAAGAAGACCCGTCTTGCAGTAGATTGCGAAATCTTCACAGTTATTCTTGAACACATTGTAGCAACCAAAGCCGTTGTCAAGAAGGTATTTTGCTCGGTGGACAACTATCTCAGGTTGGTCTGATACTGCGAGAGTGCAGGTCCCACCACGAGCTTTTGCAAGAAAGACGGCTGGGCTGACTGAGTACTCGAAGCGATAGAGAATACCACCAGCAAGGAAACAGTCAAGACAAGAGGATACAACTCCATTGGTGGCATCAGTATCATTGATGTGGGTGCAGGTAGTGCAGGGGACTAGAGACCGTCGCGGACCTGAGCTAACCAAGAGGACATCGAGAACGGTTCCGGTTCCTACCTCTTGACCACGTCTAGTGAAATGAACAACTTTGTTATCACCAACAAATATACCTGTCGACAGTATTCAAACACATAGAACCGTTGTTAACGAAAGCCACCTCCATATTGTTTTTTCGAGTAAATTACATTGCCCGTCCCTGTAGTTTACCCTATGTTACAGACCCCGTCCCCGGGTCGGGTATTGTACGGGTCCAGTCCCCTGACCCGGAAATCTGTATCGCTGCCAGTCCCTACTCTTAACGAGTGTTAAAAAACCCCGTTATCTCACAACACGTGCGGCGCACGTGAGGGCAAAATTGACTCACAGGGTAAACCACAGGGACGGGCAATGTAATTTACTCAAAAGCGGGGGAAAGGAGAAGTCAATTTTGCCCTCACGTGCGTCGCACGTGTTGTGAGATAACGGGTTTTTTTAACACTCGTTAAGAGTAGGGACTGACAGCGATACATTTTTCCGGGTCAAGGGACTGGACCCGTACAATACCCGACCCGGGGACGGGGTCTGTAATATAGGGTAAACCACAGGGACGGACAATGTAATTTACTCTTGTTTTTCCGAGGGAGTGTTATTAAACATGCACTCTAAAACCGAATATGTGATTACATGATTAGAATCAGATCATAAAAATAATAAGGGGAAATTCCAGAAAACGATAACAAACTTTCCAGAAACGCTCAATTTAGGTCACTTTAAAGCTATTGTAAGTTTAATTCTGTTCCTAAAAACTCGATCTACGTAACCAAATTTAAGAATTTTATCATGCGATTTTGTTGATAAAAACGGAACTTTCACTCCTTAATAGCAAAAGTTAACTTACAGTCCTATTAATGAGCAAAATTGAACTAACATCCTCTGCATTAAGCTTTTTGAAACTTACGTTACCGTTTTTAACATTTGTCCTAATGATAATACTAGGTCGTAAGAAAAAGTGTTATAGAATGTGCATAATTATATAGTGTTTAGATATTCTTTAAAGTTGCAATAATCAACAGAAGCTAGCCTGATGATGCACCACATACTTATCAAATCTAAAGGCACATTTTCAAACCCTAATTTGAAAACTACCGAAATTCATCCACAAACTTATTAACATCTATATAGTTTATCCCTAATTTCAAACCCTACATAAATTATAGGCGCCCAAGTACAAAAACACACATACATATTACATAATAAATAATGCAAACCAGGGTTTACAACCACACGAATATCAACAGATAATCATAAAATTTAAATGAAATAAATAAATATAAATAATCTCAGTAATAGATGGATTACCGTGATGCGCATAGATATAAGCAGTACGCCATGAATATATATGATCACCAGGTTTCAAACTGCCTCTATCTATTCTGCATTTCCCCATTCAATTCAAGTGCCCACAAAATCAAATCAATTCAATCATCCAAACAACAATCACACAAATTCATATCAACTAAAAATAATTCGAAAAAACAAAATCACCTGTTGGAGAGCAGCCCCATCAATTCTTCCGAAAACGACGACGACGACGATGATGACCAGCCCCTTTTCACGTTTGTTTGGATTTTTCAGAAGAATTTTACGAAAGGAAAAGTAACGCAACCGCTTCGATTTTGAAGAAATTGGTAGAATTTAGTATGATTTATTAAATGACAATTTTACCCTGATACTCGTTTTCTTGGTTATTAAGCAAAGGAGATGCGATATAACGGTGGTGACGCGGACACGTATTCTACGCTTCTTCGTAATGGGCTGCTTCAAAATAGTGGGCCAGTAAAAATCATGAAGCCCATTACAAGTTATTGGGCTAGTTTATAAGGAGAAAATGAAAATTAGTACTGCAGTACTTTCACCGGTGTCGATGAACACAAACTAATCATATTTTGTCAAATCAGCGTCACATCACCAGTTTATAAAATTAATACAAAACTGACACTACATTGTCAACAGTAACATCACTTCAGTTTTTTCTTAACCCCACACATTATTTACTTTAATTATTTAAAATACAAAATTAAATAAAACACTTTCATTAAAATTAAAAACCAATTAATTTAAAGTGTATTTTATCATAAACTGACGACCAAAACCAAACTGACGACCAAATTGATGTGTCCCTTCTCCGTCGCCAAACTGACGACCAAAACTGATGGCGGCAGCTGACGGTTTGCTGCCAATGGTGTCGGTTTAACCGACGGTGCTGTTGGGAGTGGTCTTACAATCAAATGGGCTATGGTAAACAAGTTTTACGTCTTGTTCAAAACATTATAAACTTGGTAATAATATATTCATCTTTAACTCTAAAATAGAAATCTCATTTTTACTAAATTTAATAAAGATCAAAATTTCACAACAATATAAATATTTGTTGCGGTATATACATTTTGGACACTAAATTCAAACACATGTTAGAACTTAGAACGGGTATGATGCATTTGGTATGTCTTATTACATGTTTTGCAACTTGATATACGTTAGGGATTTTGATTGTTAGGATACTGTGGCAAGATTTAGATGTGTCCCTATGTTTTTCTATCATGGTGTAACAAATGCTGAATATTAGTTAGGGTAACTGACCCGTAACGACCTTCATCTTCCGATTTTACAGGCAACATTAGGTGAGGTAAATTAATCACAAGCCTTTAGTGAAAAAATGACTGCGAATAACAACAGTCTCAAGGTCATTTGATAATGAATGGTACTTGTGATTTGTCATAATTTTTAGTTACTTTATTACAATACGAATCCAAAAACAAACCCATCTGATGTGATACAGACACAAACTAATTAATTAATCTATATATATTTATAATAATAATAGTATAATATATGTTATTATTATACCCCACTATATATGCACTTCCATCGTCCATGGTGACATTTAAAATGGTATATATGTTAGACAAATACAAACAAAGTTTGGGCATCCCCTTTTTACCTAATTCTAATCTTGGTCCTTGACAACCAACATTCAATTATTCTAATATTTAATTAATTAATAAATCCACACAGAATATTCTAAAAGTGCATCAAAATCTGAGTTCTGCCATCAGGGTTATTTTTATCAATATTTTATATGTATTCATAATTTGCTCTTTAATTATGCTTTACCATCCCATAATTGTATTGGATTACTAATGGCTTATTGCATGCGTATGTCATATATGACTTATTGCACCCAATCATTGTATTGAATAATGTCACGTTTACTTCAACCTGATGGGCGGCACCATGAATTAACCATATAAGAAACTTTATCAAAGGATCCAATTAGAAGTACCATTATATATGTACAAATCATTTGTTTAATGAATTGAGAATACTTAACTAGAATTACTTTTGAACGGTCTCTATAGACTCAAAAGGAGTTCCACCATGCTTTCACGAAATAGACGACTAGTAGAACGTGTGAAAAGCGAATAGGGGTATGAATATATGTGTATCTTGATGACTAGAGAAGCTTTGAAAATATGCTTACACAATCGTTAGTGATTTAATAATTACCGAAAGTAGAAATATAAAAGGATAAATGTAAGTGTCACTCATATTCTTAACACATGTTTTAAAAAGTGTTTGTTAAGTTGTTCACGCTTATAAATAATACGTAGAAATTGTTAACATTTTTAAGTATGGTAATTAAGAAAATGATCATGTCACATCCGAGTCATGCATTAACCCGATGCTAGAGAAAATTAAAAAGACATGTGATAGATGACTAGACATATAATATGGGAAACCACAAGGACAATGTACGTACGTACTTTCCTTTTGATTTAATAATCAAACCACCGAAAAAGTGTCATTATGTTGCTCAAAAGCTTTATGATCACCAATATTGAAACTCCATTCTCAAATTCGCCCATAATTAAAGTTATTCACAGAATCACAGTGACCTAGTTTTTTGATGACAACATGCTTGTACTTGCATGATTGCATGATAAGACCATACACGTTTTAGTTCCGCCTCCTTGCGTCCTCCTTCCTTTTTTTTTTCGTTCCATTTTAGGATGTTCGTCACCCCCATCGTCCCAGTTGGGAGACTTCGTTTTGGAGTGAAAGGTAGGACCGCATGTTTTTCAGTTTCTTTTATAAGGTGTGTATCTTGTGGAACCCAAAAGGTTGGGAGTGAAAAATGACAAAAGTCTTGAATGATATATGGTGCATATGTGACATCCAAAATTTGTGTCATTTAAGTCTATCGATAGTATGTGGTTTAAGAGAGACAGCCATAATTGACGGATTCATTTGCGTTTAACTATATGCATGGTAAGAGCAGTGTCATTTTATGCATCGATCACCTCATTAAGCTCAAATGTGAACAATCGATCATATAAGCATAATGTGTTAGTAAAATACAAATGAATTGAAGAAGCCAAGTTGTATTAAGCAAATAAATATTACGTACGGGCTCAACAGTGGAATACATGCACCATCTTCCACTTTCTCTATTTTTTGTCTCTGGGACAGTAACAACTTTTTTAGTTAATACTTTTGTTTATCGTTGGTAGAATTTAATCCATGCATATAGTAAAGCCTATGACATATATGAAATGACCAAATTCTAATAAAATAACTGTGACAACCCTTCACTTTGATATTTAAACAATCTTCACGTATATAAGTGTAAAAAGTTTTACACGTTGAAAAATCTAAAATTATCCATACTTACGGGTGTCAACTTTAATTTGTAACACTCAATTTATTATCCACACTAGTTCCTCTTGTGTGAAAGAATCATGTGTCACAAAATTAATTTCACACTTTTAAGTGTTGACAAATTGTAATTTCTTCACACTTATAAATGTGAACTTCTTTTTGTTACATATATATGTGTGGAATATCATTTTTTTTTAAAAAAGTTTTACACACTTTCTAAAAGCGTGGAGAAATAGTGTGGTAAAATGACATTTTTTTTTTAGTGAAAGCGATCGTAAATGACATAAAATAATTAAAAAAAAACCTCAAAATCGGTTTAGTTATTTATGCAATTACAATATCCTTAAACTCTATAACTTTTAAAAGCTCATTCACGTAACTTATTTTTTTTAGCTTATTTTTACAATAAACTCGTACAATAGTTTCCAAAATACTCATACCAAGTGGACAAATTATGTCACCTCTATCAGGAAGTACTGAGTTATTTTCACTTCTTTTCGCCCCTACACGGACATGCATCTATTGCACTACAATGGCGAGCTTTTTAATCCCTCACGTTAGACATTGTTTCCATGGTAGTCAGTATTCCGCACCGATCATCATTGAACAGGCTAGGTATATATATTTTTACTTGTAGAGTGTAAATTCAACTCACATGTACATGGACACATGATGATCGCATCAAAATACGCATTTAATTTCTGATGCAGGGACTACGACTATTGTAATTGCCATGTTAGACTTGACGAGATGATCAAGCTAGCTATTTACGGCAACACGCAGCGGTGTATCTAGGAGAGGGCCGTTGACCCTCAAGAAATATATATAAAAAAAGTCAAATTAATAAGTGGCATTTAATTTTTTGACCCTTTCAAAAGGATAGTAAAGAAAAAAATTTATGATTTTGCCCCCATATATCTAGCTCTGCCCCTGGCAGCACTTATGAATTATCCAATAATCAATGTTTGTTGGATAGATCATTGTGAAATCTATTAATATTACATTTTTCAGTGTTGAGATTATATTAACGTAGTAGCTTCTAATTAATTTTTGTTTTAGTTAATATAAATAAACAATTAGCGAGGGTTCTTTTCTTCAGGAAGGAAAAATCAACCACTACGCTTATAAAAGTAATTACCCTTATAATCAATTTGCAAACAAAAGTTGCAATTTAGAAAAAATTCGATTTGATTCTTATACTTTTTTACTATAATTAACTTGTGTATCACTACTAACATGGTTAGTTTTCTCTTACATAAAAACTTTAATGAAACTTTATTATTATAATTTTAAGATTGTGTTAACATTTGTTTTGTCTAAGTCTATACATTTGTACAAAAGAGAACCGATCGTGTAAAGGTCATCATCGACCGATTCATGACTAACATAAACGAGATAAATTATTACATAACTCATGGTTAAAGTCATATAAGGATGAGATTTAAAACTATAACCGGATAACAAATCTAAGTAAATATGAGTTAAATGTGAAACAAAAATCAATGTTATCCGGTAACGAAGTCAAGGGCAATTAAAATCTCGTTTAATACAAATGGGGATATGAAGGCCCTAAATATGAACCTTAAATATGATACTCATGAAAGTATCAAATATAAATAAATATAAAGTACTAAAACACAATAATATTGTAAATCTTGCATCCCATGAACCGTTCAAATTCATGAACACTCCTTGCCTTATATATATCTCACCAAATTCATTTCACATTAAAACCTCTATTTCATCTTCACCTCTTTCTTTACCTATCCATGGAGATTACCTTCAAGCCTTCATTTTTGAAAATGAGAGGTCACGTGATTGTCCATTTTATAAAGAGAATAAAAAATCTTGGAAGAGATGATCCACGAAGAATTGTGCACTCGTTTAAGGTGGCATTAGCAATCACATTGGTCTCCATGGTTTATTATCTTAGGCCATTATATAAAGGAATAGGTGATGCAGGCACTTGGGCTATCTTGACCGTTGTGGTAGTCTTCGAGTACACAGCCGGTGAGTTCTTATATTATTTCATTTCAAGTTTTTTCATATACGCTTCCTGCAATTTCCTAAATGTTATTGTTCCATTTTGATACTAGGTGCCACATTAAGCAAGGGTATGAATAGAGGTTTAGCCACTTTACTCGCTGGCGTGTTAGGCGTTGGGACTAAATACTTGGCTGGTCTATTTGGACCAAAGGTTGAACCCGTTGTTCTTGGATGTCTTGTCTTTCTTCTAGGTATTTATTTCATAAATTTTCAAATTTTTGCGTCGTGTAACCATATGACTCTAATTTTGACTTTTCTGATTTGTAGTTTCGGCTGCCACTTTTTCAAGATTTGTTCCTCATATAAAAAGGAGGTACGATTATGGGGTGCTGATATTTATCCTCACATTTAGTTTGGTAGCTGTGTCAAGTTATCGTGTCGACAAGATCATAGAACTGGCACACCAACGTTTGTCAACAATCATCTTAGGTGGTGTAACATGTATTTTAATCTCGTTATGTGTTTGCCCGATATGGGCGGGGGAAGATCTTCATAGTCTTATCGTTTCAAATTTGGAAAAGCTTGCAAGCTTCTTTGAAGGTACATTCATATATAAATACAATTGAGTTGTACCATCATACTATCTTTTTTTATCTTAATCTAAAATCATAAATCATAAGACGTACTATATCTCACCAAAATATTTTATTTATCAATGTTTACTTCCCATCAAATATGCAGGATTTGGAGGAGTAATTTCTGTATTTCCATTGGAAGGAGATAGAGAAGACGGATTGAAAAGAAGTGAGAAATCATTTCTTGTAGCTTACAAAAGTGTTCTTAATTCAAAAACTATTGAGGAAACTCTGGTGAGTTTAGTAGTCACTACCATTCAATAAAACTATATACAGCATACGTATGCATAGATAGAGACTTACATGATTTGATATGTGGAAGCAGGCAAATTTTGCATGGTGGGAACCTGCACATGGCAAATTTCGGTTTAATCATCCGTGGAAACAATATTTGAAGATTGGTGTTCTTACAAGGCAATGTGCATATCATATTGAAACTCTAAATGGATATCTTGATTCCAAATTTCAGGTACGAATCACGTAACTTTTATTTCTTACTTGATCGTACTTTATTAAAAATTTAACTTGGAACCCGATGTGGATATAGAGGGAGAAAACAATGTATAAAGATCTAGAACTAGAGGTTAATAGGTTATATATAAACTCTACACACACTTAAACATTTACGTATGAAAGAGGAATAAAAGATATCATATTTACTGTCTATGAATGACTAACTACTTTATTTCCTAGATATTTTACAGGCACCTTCGGAGTTTCAAAAAAGAGTTCAAGAACCATGCACCAAAATAAGCTATGAGGCCGGAAAAGCTTTGACAGAATTAACACTATCATTAAAGTCATTCGCATATCCTTCAAGTTCTGCTATCCATCTTCAAACATGTAAAAAAGCGGTAGTAGAAGTTAATACAGCATTGCAAACTCCAATGGTAGGAGAATGGAGCGTTCTTGAAACAATTCCACTTATCACGGTTGCTTCAATACTAATTGACATTGTTAAATGTGTTGATACAATCTTTCTCGCCGTTGAAGAACTTTCGGAACATGCCCACTTCAAGAAGTCATCATATGAAAGTGAAAAAGTACACCTTCATAATGGTGGAATGATAACACATATTGGTAAGGAAGAACACGATAAAGGATTTGTTACTGTAGTTATACAAGAGATCGCTACAGAGTCACCGGCCAATGGGGATCACTGCAGATAATAACTATGAAGACATAAGTTAGCATCTGTATATCTTAAAATTTTGGTATACGGAAGGTTAATAATTAATAGGAGATGATACCCGACTAGTTAGTATGCTATATTTTGGGTTGGTCACCTGATTTGAAATCACTATAATTGTTTTTAAAATATTGTAGAGTGTTTTCTTAATACGTCCGACCCTAAATGCCATATGTAGAACACGTCAACCTCATATATTCAAAGTATAGGAATTTTTAATAATAATAAGAAACAACACTTTTTGAGACTTAAACGTCAACGAATATCCGAAAATGGTGTTCATAAATGACTTGGATTATGACAGTGAGGCCGTTTCAAATAGGTGTAGTAGTGAAAATTTGATTGATACACTTTCTTATTTCTCCATCCGATTTGACTATATGTGTGGCAAGTAACCAACAAGAAATTGTAATAGAAGCGGTCTTGCATAGGCCAAACCCAACCCGCTTTCTACAGGAGTAGTTTTAGTTCACCCAAACATGCCCTTAATTTCGTAAGTTGGGTTAGCCTTGTACTCCCTGTTTCTTTTTATAATACATGTCAAGATATTATATACATTGAAACTAGGAGATTTAATTAAAAAATATATTTATAAGCGGAAGCATGAACCATAACCCTTAGCAGGATTAACCATGATCAATCAACTTCTTAAAACTTGGAACATGCTGGGCAAACCCCAAAGAAAAAAATTCACACAAAATAACCGGATCTAATCTCATAGATTTCTGAATTACTCCAATAAACCCACAACAAAGATACTAAAAATACAATTGTTTTAAACTAAAACAATCTGAAGTAAGTGAATGCCTGAAAGATACTATTATCTTTGCCCAAACAAAGCATCTGATCATTCCCTCCCAGACTGATCACTGATGTATTCTGAACTTTTAGAATCCATCATTTCCACGTAACCGATTCAAATATCCCACCTCTTTTTGACACGGAACATCAAGGCTGACGATCTTATATCATCTTGTGGCACTTGGAGCATCACTTGCACCTTCGTCTTCATCGGTGCTGTTTTTGCTTTCCCATCTTCATCACCAACCTAGATTACATTGTAAAGCCACAACTTCTTACAACCAAATGGATTTAAATTACATAGTAAAGGATTCACATGAAATTGGATTTTAAAAGCAGAAAACAATTATTTTTGCTCACATATTCATGAAAGAATCTGATAATATTGTTAACTTACTATTCGCTAGATTATATTTTTGTGAAATACTCGTTACTAAATACTATAGGTACAAAAGATTGCTTCCTACTACCCTCAAATAACATATTTCTCCATGTATGGGTGTGTGGGTGTGGGTGTGGGTGTGCGTGCGTGTGTGTGTGAGTGTGTGTGACAATCCGGAGATAAGCTAATTGTGTGTGAGAATCTCTGATTAACAATTTTACAATCTAAACAAATTCAAAACTTTGTGAAAAGTTTAATTCGTAGTTTTGGCACACATATACCGGAGTATAATCTTCTTTATTTCTCGGGTGATTTCTAAGAATATCAAGGGGCATTAACTGAGTGTGCACAGCAAACTTTGAAGTGGGGACTTTCCCAGCCAACTTTGAAATTGTAATTACAAAATATTCAAGGGACATTAACTGAGTGTGCACAGCAAAGAAAATGAAAATATCAAAAAGTCTTGAAAAATTCATGGTTATCGGACTAATTAAACAAGAAATCGGTAGAGATTGCAAGCAATAAAAAAAGATTCATTTACAAGACAGGTCCAAATTAGAGGAGAAAATCAAGGTAATTATCGCACTCCTAAATTTTAGAGTAACGATATTTGAATATTCAAAATGGAGTTCATATTGTGTTTATTATAGTCAAGGGTAAAAGATAGTGATGGTGTAAACATATTCGAGAATAAGAAAGATACACAAAAGGTGTTCGATGAATGTCAAGGGTAAAGGATTGTTATCTTCTATAAGGTTTAAAGTCGATAAAACTGAAGGACAACAAACGGTTGGTGGTCCTGAATCCTGATAAGTTCAAAGGTGATAGAAGTGATGAAATTTTTGGTGTTGAAGAATGGCTGCATGGGATAACATCTTACATATGGACATAGGAAGTATCGCAATATTGTACATAAGCCAACTATCAAAATGCCAATAGAGAAGAACATTGTGAAGACTAATAATCTTAAGAGTGGTCCAAATAAGGAAGGATGAGGAGGTGAGGAAGATAAAAAGATGGGTTCACAAAAGATATTGGTGAGTTGCCTAAGCGGACTGTATATAGTATTCCAATAGATGTTTTCGGGTTATAAAACTGCGAGTTCTTATGATAACCTTGCCAATATAGACTATGGAAGTTGCTTTAATAAATTATAAAGCTTGACTACTAATAAAGCTTGACTAATGATAATGGCCCAAAAGGAAAAGGACATATATATATATATGTGTGTGTGTGTGTGTGTGTGTATATATATATATATATATATATATATATATATATATATATATATATTGGAGACAAACTGCAAATTCAACAACCGATCTTAATTCTAGGCTTACACAAGGAGGGCTCATAGACTATTGTGATGGAGACATGGGTACATAGTGGGAAATTGATTGATTGTATATGATATACAACTTTCTTGGATTACAAAGCTTACCAAAAAACCACAACAAGAAAGATCTTTATATTGTGTGAAACTTTTCTTGAAGCTTGTGTCTCTGCCTCTTTCAGCTCCAGCCACATGACGTTCATGTGGGAGCAGTTGGGTGTATCTATATCTGCTCGTAGTGCTGTAGTGGCTACACAAAGCAATGATGATAATTTGCATGATCACTACATGATCAGATAGATACAGAGAGGCTAAGCTTCCTAAAAGTATTGTTAATGAGCTACTAATATAGAATGTGTCATGGAATAAGAGGGTACATGTATAACATGAAACTCATGTACAGGCAAAAACTGTTGCCAACTTGTTCCGTGAAAATGGCTTAATGCCTTCATCCAAAAGGGCAATGCATGATGGCGGTTAGTGGTTTCTCTGAGCTGAATAATATTGAAGACAAATACAAAAGTGGTATTGTAGCAGATTATGTTATCAACAATTCTTCACGTAGCGTTGAAATTGGTTATGATGAGTTGTACTGGAAAAATAGGTGTTTGAAAGCGAGGAAGCAAAACGAGGAGAGTTATCATATAAATATTGGAACAGGGACATGGAAAAGCTTTTAAAGTTAGTCAAATGAAATATAAGGAAGATTCAGTGAAGGAAATTAGATCTTTTTTACCTTTACAAATTAACAGTGGGTCAGTGGCTTCAAGAATGACTCAAAGAGACATGCAATCTGGGAAGTATTACTCATGGCCTCATGGAGAGCAGATCTATATCCACAGAAGGAAAAGAAAGGATGTAGATATGAAGTGTGTGTTAGAGAATTCAGGAAAGGTTACATATCTGAAGTTTGATACATGAAAATGGTCATCACGAATCCACGGATAAACTCAAGTGCCTATCATAGAAAAAAATTAAGTCAAGAAGAGTTTGAGGAAGACGGAGCAACGAATATGTGTTTTTATTGGAAACCATATCCACATATCACAAGTTTTTTCTTTAATGATTGGTACCGAGGTCTAATGGAACTGACAAAAACGTTACTGCAAAGTACATTAAAGTATGACGTGAGACCTACCATCATATCCCAAAGGATCTCCAAACATCCGGAAGAATATATTAAGCCTAAAACCTTACTATCATACTTCATAGAGCTTCACTAAAATCTAGCAGCATCAGTTTGGTTTTACATATAAACCTCTACGGTAGTATCGAAGAGCTATCAAAATTCCAAACATTTAAGGCACCAACAAACTACTTTCCACTCTTACCATCCTTTCAAGAAAATCAAGGCTTTGGTAAGAAGATTATCTTCCCAACATTAATTCTTTTTTCTAAAGATTATTTACAGTTCTAGATAAGGGGCCCCTATCTTCATTCTCATGAAAATGAGGATTTCACTACAGAAATATCTAATGAAACTAAAAGAAAAAGGGTAATGGGTAATAGTAATATCAAGAAAATGAAAGAATAGACAATCCAGTTAATAACGAGGAATAATCACTACATCCTTTGAAAATGGTTACTTGAAGACCTATCACAGTCGAGAGCGTTCATTATAGGAGAGTCAGATGTAGCTTACCCACATAGATGCCCAACCTAATCGTACTTCTGAGTCATAACCAGCTTTGACTTTGTATTCCTTGCCAACTGTGTGCTTATAGACGGCACTCCAATAATTTGTATCAAAGTTGTACAAATAGCTGGAAAAGAAATATCAGAGATATCAAAGTTGTACTAATAATAAGCAGAACTCTAGAATGGCATACAGAAATTGTACAGATTGAGCACAGATAATAGGCTTGTATTATGAAAAACTAAGCAGCAATACATGAGTAGTCCATAATATTTATTTCTGTCAACCAATAAGCAGCCTATGCAATAATCTGTAAATCTAACCTAAAGTGTTTTCTAAAGAGTAAATTATTTAACCATCAAGGTTTAGGCTCTGCAACTCAACAGAACTCAAAATCATTCTCAACTAATAGACTAGTGGAATGAAGTATAATGCATATGCTTCATGTATCAATTGCTGCTGCTTCATATAATGAATAACTGGAAGTTTTAAAACAAGAGACATGCATTAACTTTGCAGAATACCAAAGTATAAATTAAAGTATACTAAACAAATTAGCAGCAGAACTTTATCCAAAAAGCATCCAATTCAATAAATAAAGCCAATATTACAGCATATCCATCATCACATATTTGCAACTTCCCATTAGTTATATTATTTGGGCTTAATGAGAGAAGCATATCAACAAGAACATTTTACAGCTATGGGCTCACCTCAACTTATCAGACGGACCAAAACGACGCTTAAATGCGAAGGATAACGCATTTGAAGGCAGAGAAATGCTTGGGATGAAGGTCGTATATTGATCCTGTAACAATTTAATTCATACAAAATATAACTTGATGCGGCATGGAACAAAAGGCTTTAAAATATTTTTGAGTTATAAAGAGAGAACACAATAAAAGACAACAATACTGGAATAAGTAAGTACCTTGTAGGAGTATCTCAAATTCAAATTATCATCCCTGTATTGAGCATTGCAAATTCCATTAAGAAGTTGACCTTTAAATATTCCACTAACTGACAGCTTGGGAACTGCATCCTCCTCTTCCTCCTCATTTTCCTCTAACGACACTTCACCAAAGGGAAATCTTAAGGTTGCTTTTGGCTGAAAGGAAATACACAACTTCAGGGTTTAAGTATGGTCGACAAGAGTAATGTGTTTGCACAGCATACTCACCAAACCAACAGATGGAAGGGGAGAAGTCAACTCGAGTTTGCAAGCAGGAGCAAGATCAGCAACCATCGACACTTCTCCTAGTTGTGCCTGCAAAAACAATTGGAATCCATCGATACAAAAACAAACTAAAAAATTAAAAAGAGCTAGGGACAAAGAAGTACCTTAACATCATGAGCGGCAGTGAGCTGCAAACCAGGTGCAATCTCGAAAGAGCCATTGAGGAGAGCATTGTGTTCATGGAGGTCGTAGTGACAGGATAGGTGTTTAGAGGTGAAGGCTAATTGAGGTTCAGATAGATGTCCTCTATTGTCGTTCTGGAAACACAACTTGATCTTGGCCAAATTGTCCAATAACTTGCATGATACCTTGTGGAAGAAAACAGATGTATCGCTATCGAACTCGGTCGTTACCCTGATAGACGGGAACCCTCGACCAGCGGATGATTTTGTTTCGGCAGCATTATATGAAAGAGTATTTACAGAAATAGGGTTCGATGATGATTCTACCATCTCCCTCTTAATAATATCGCTTTCCTGTTACTAGGATAATGAACCTGATGACGATTTTTACGAAGCTTCTACAATTCCACTCTCATTATTATGGAATCACCACAAGTTAACCCCTTTTTTATTACTAAATCTGTTTAATTGTGTAGTGAAGCATGAAGATTGAGGAACATTAGCAGTTCAAATAATAAGAACATGAGAAGTGGAAACAAGAATAAAATAATATAAAGAAATAAGAGGAAAAGTGGAGAAGGACATACTTTTGTTAATTACGGTGGCTGAAACGAAGAGCAATTGGGGAGGAGGAGCTCACCTAAATCACAGAGAAGCTAGGGCAAGTTTAGGGAGATGAAATCAAGTAAGATAAGAATTATGTGTAGAAATATGAAATCGGTGAGAAATGAAATGATGTTACGGCAATTTTGTTGGTTTTCACTTTCAAATCGAAGCAGTAATAAACTAATAACTAATAAGTAATAGTAACTACTAGTCTACTAGTGAGGTTCATTACAAAAAATAATTTTTATTTCACGATTTAATTTAATTTAATTATACATATTTGTTATGTTTAAAAATAATTGTTCACTTGTAGCCATTAAATATTTCGGTAGTGAATAATTAAATTATAGGATAGGTTAAAGACTTAAACACTATGTTCTTGGGTTAAGAAATGAGAAAAAAAGAAAAGAAAGTAAGATAAGAGAAAAGAAATGAAGGAAAAAAGAAAGGAAACTAAGATCGATGTCAATGGCTTTCTTCAGTTGGCAATCGATGAAGGTCGGCGAACCGATGCCATTGGCACGGCTTCGTCGGTCGTGCCTCTTCGATTTGGCGACGAAAGAAACGGAGTAGTTGTAGGGTCCACATGCAAAAAATTTAAAATCTCGCCGTTGTAAATTAATAAATATATCCGTTTTTTGAAAAAAAAAAATTTAATTCTTTTATTCAATCCCAAACACAATATAAATAAACACACTATAAATAAACGCACAACTAAACTTCAGTTCACACACACTTTTATCTTACATTATCTCACTCAAATACATTATTCCACCCAATTATTCTATACAATTCAACACTTTTATTTATCAGTTTTTCACTTCCAATTCATCTAACCCCAATAACAACGATTTTTATCAAAATTTACTCAACAATTCCATTTACCCCAATTCACCGGCTAACTCATTTTCGGCAACTACCTCCAACAATTCACTAACCGATTTCGCATCATATCATTTCCAACCCCAACCATGATATCCCCAACAACCACAACCACAATACGGCTACCAACCATACCAACAACCACAAAACGACCACCAACCACCACCACAATACGACTTTTATGCATACTCTCAACCACAATCCGGTCAACACTCACACTCACACTCACAACCCGAAACTCCTTTTCAAACACAACCTGAAACCCAAAATGACGTAGTATCCGAAGACGAAGATGAGCACGAGGTTAATGTAAAGGGTGAAAAAAAAGAGAGCACAAACTAGATGGACGGACTATGAAGTCAAAACATTGACCGAGCGACAGGTCAACAATTCCCAAAACCATGTCGAAGGAAATTCGCAAGCCGATTCACAATTTTGGAACAAAATAGTCCAAGACTACAATCGGTTAGTTGATGTGAAACGCACAAAAAGTCAACTAACAGGTAAATGAAATAAAGTTAGAATCGACGTCAAGAAATTTATCGGCATCTACAAAAAATACAACGAGCCTCGGCCAAGCGGGTACCAAGACGAGGACGTTAATAGGGTGGCAAAAGAACACTTCAAACAACAAGTGGAAAGGAGCTTTATTTACGAGCAAGCGTTCCACGTAGTCAAAGATATCCTGAAGTTCTATGCCGATCACGGTATTACGTACAATAAACGTGCGTTCCAAGAAGACGACGTACCACTTAATCTAGCCGAGGACGATACCACCGATAATCCGAACCCGGACGACGTTGCGACCAATATGCAACGATTATTTCAAAACGACCAGATTCGTCGATCGTGACACAAGTCGGAAAAGTCAACGAAGTTCTGGTTCTTCGGATGCAACATCTTCAAGAAATTCGAGCATCGCGACCTATGAGGCCATTTTAGAATCCGCAAGAATCCAACAACAAACTTTGAAAACTATTCAAGAAGCAACGCAATAAAAAATGAAGTTTGATAAGAAAAAAATGGTGTTGAAACAGTGAAAATCTATCCAAAGGCCTATACCATCGCACTGGGGACAATACGAAATTGCATTATTTGAAGAAACTAGGAAAAATGTGATAAAGAAATATTAAGAAGATTTCAAAACAATGTTCGGAAAGGATACGCGACAAAGTGGGTTCTCTGACAGCGACTAGATTCGTAATTGATGTTATTTTATCGTAATGTTTTTTTTAATTAGTGTAATATTTTTTATTTATTTATTGTAATGTTTTTATTTTAATTAATGTAATATTCTTTTAATTTTAATGAAAGAGTTTTAATTTAATTTGTGTTTTAAAACTTAAATTAATAGTCAGTGGGTCTTAGAAATCAAACTGATGAAATGATGTCTTTCATCAGTTTTGGATGTGCTGACGTGACGTTGAGCTGACAAAAATGAAGAAAGAAGTAAATAAATGATGGTTGGTAGTGGTCTAAATAATTTAGTTGTGTTCTTGAGTTAGAAAGAAAAGAAAAGAAGATAAAAACAAGAAAGACAAGTCATTTACATTTATGCCCTTTTTTAAAATAAAGTTTAGTAAAAAGAGAGGGGCATGATAGTTATTCTCCAATATACGTATTGATTGTATTGTGTTTTTTTTCCCTTTCAAACAAGTTCAAATCAGTTCAAAAATGGGACGAAATGATTTAACTTAAAATCTTTAAAATCTTCCATCCACTTCCCTCAAACAAAAAATTTAAGAACATATTTTTTATTTTGTTCCCCCCCATTTCCTTCTTTTCCATCCATAAATAAACTTGAGATCACAGTAAAGTAATCTCGTTCAAAAAAAATTATGTTAAAGTAGTGTTGGGAGGCAAGGGGGAACGAGGAATGATTAGAGTATGATTTGTTTACAATTATCCGAGAAATTGATATCATGTGTTATTATTCTATCAAATAAAAGCTTTTGAATTATTTGTATTACATTTAATGACATTTATAGTTATTTAAACTCTTACGGCAATAAGCTTAGTGATTAAATAATAAAATTATTTGAATTACAAAAACTAATTAATAACTCTTAGGACATGTTTACTTTCTTTTTTCCATTAAGTTATATATGGATAATAGATGATAGAACATGTGTTGATTGGCTGTGTTCGGGGATTCCGCACCTGAATACGGTTCATAACCTTGTTATCGATCCAGATTATTGTGGAATTACAATTAGTATCAGAGCATATTATCCTTGGAGATTTGGTTCGGGGTTAAAAATCGACAAAAACAACTCGGTTTTGCATTACTATACGTTAAAGCTTTGAGTTTTAGTGTTAAATATTGTTTCTGGACAGTTAGGATCTTCAATCGTTCGTATCTTAGGGTTTGGACGAAGTTTTGATCGTAAAGTGTTGAACTTAGGGGTTAACATCGTGTTTAGCGAACATTAGGGTTTTTGGGCGAACTTTGCACAAGTTCGCTAATCTGAGTGTTCGGGCGAACCACCTGCGAATTTGTAAGCGAACTTATCTCAAGTTCGCTAAGTCTCCTTTGCCAACTTAACTAAGCGAACATTCCCTGTGTTCGTTGACTATAAGTTCGGACGAAGATTCTCGATTGACTACTATTCGGCGATCATCTCTTGTGTTCGGGCGAACTTACTATTGTTCGGGTTGTTTTTAGTTCGGCGATCATTCCTTTTGTTCGGGCGAACTTTCAACCTGTTCGGCAAACATTTTTTGTGTTCGCCCAGCTCACTGTTTAATCAATTTTTGTTGCGTTTCTTAAATTTTATTTTATTTGTCTTTGGCTACTAACAATGTCTTCTTTGAGTAGGATGATCGAAATAGATCATGAGGTGGGCAAAGCGAACTCACCTCCTAAGATGCTGAAAATTGAAGATTACTATTGGTGGAAAGATAGATTTGAGTCCTTCTGTCGGTTCCATGACATAAAGATGTGGATCTGTATCATTGATGGATATGTTCCACTTACTCAGGAAGTGGACGGAAGAAACAGAGTCTACTCCTATTCGCAGATGAAAGAGGAAGATAAACGCATGTATGAAGCTGAAAACAAAGCGTTATCGAGTATCAAAATGTGTTTGCCTCAGGAAATCCTTCATACTTTCAGGAGCTATAAGACCTCAAAGGAGCTCTGGGAAGCCTTGGAGAGGAGATATGAGGGAAATCCTCAAGCAACAATTTGCCGTATTCAAACATACTAAAGGTGAAACCTTAGAGGATACCATCACTAGGTATTACCATTTAATGACTGAGCTGGAAAATCATGAGGTGGGGTACACTGATACGGAGAAAGCAGATAAGATTTTAGAGGCTTTACCTCAGAAGTGGGAATACTATTGTCTCTTGATTAAAAATGATGAGACAAAATATCTAGCGTTGACACTTGAGGAAGTTATTGACAAGCTTAGAGCTTATAACTTTCAACAGAAGAAGAAGGAGATGGCAACTGAACAGGTTCAAGATCCTGGAGTATATTATGGAAAAACATCAACTTCTCGTTCTAATTCAAGTGACACAACTGCATTCTTCTCAGGAGAATCTAGTGATGAACATTTGTTGAACTCTGAATGCACTGGGTTTATTGCAACAGGTGGGGGAGACAAAGGTAAAAGTCCCCAATTAGTGAAGTCCACTCAGGAACACAAGAAAATGCCAATGAGTGTGAAATCTACAGAGGAACAACTGGTTGTTCTTGCCTCGTTTGTAGCTTCATATGAAAACTACATTCAAGGTAAGATAAACGATCCTGCTCTCTGGGATGAAGATTATGATCAACTGGATCATGATGATCTAGAAGAGATGGATCTTCAATGGCAGCTAGCTACGGTGTCCAAAAGAGTGAAGAGATTCATGCTTAGGACTGATAGGAAGCTGGTTGGAGGTAGAACCGGTTTTGACAAATCAAAAGTAAAATGTTATAACTGTCAAGGTTTTGGACATTTTGCTCGTGAATGTCAGAAGCTGAAAATGGATCAGAATAATACTCCAAGTCGTCAAAACTTTCAAAGTAACCAAGGGTCTGGGAGCAGCTTAAGTTCAAAGGCCTTGGTAGTTCAACAGGTGGATGGAACATATGACTGGAGTGCACATTCTGATAAATCTGGACAACAGGCTTTCATGGCAACAATTGATAAAGATGGGAATACAGAGGTGGATGATAAGGAGACTAAGGATGATCAGCAAACTGAGGATGGTAAGAAATCTGGAGTTGATGTGCTGAATCTGGAACATATAGGGAGAATCAACACTGAGGATTTCATTGCACACATGGCTGATCTTCAAACAAATAAGCAAAAGGTGTGTCTTGACTTACTTACTATTAAAAATGTTTGTTGTTTGTATACAGACCTGAAGAAACAATTAACAGTTCAGGTAGAATCAAATACCTCTGGATTAGCTCAAATTAAAAAGTTTAAAGAAGAAGTTAGAGCCTTAAATGAGAGTAAATCAGACCTAATTAGTAAAATTAAATCTGACGCTCAAGATATACAAATCCTGAAAAATACTGTAAATGAACAATCTTTGAAGATTGATCTCTTATATGAGCATAAAGAAGATTTGACTAAAGAGGTTACAGATAAAGATAAAGAATTGGGAGATGCAAAAGTTAAAATGGTCGAGTTAAATCGAAAATTTGAACGGTATCGTAACTCTTCTTTGACTTTATCAAACATCTTGGGCTCTCAGAGAAGTGCTAAGGATGTGACGGGGTTGGGATACTGTGAAGTACCCCCTCCTTTTAATAATAACTATTCTTCTATACCTAGTGAACTGATTAATGATGTTGATTCTACCTTGACTAAATCGAGTGAACTTTCTGAGACTTCCGAATCAGAGAAAGTTGAATCGATTAAATCTGATAAGACAAGTGAGTCAAACGAACCCACACAAGAGAAAACACCTCCACAGTTTCAAAAACCTGTACGGTTCGTGACTAGTGGAGGTGTTCAAGGAGAGGCCAAGGATGAGTCAAATGTGACAGATAATAAAAAATTAAAAGATAATCAAACGGAACACAATTTGACTCAAAACCAATCAGTTCCAAAGGCTTCTCCAAAGAAAGCGATTGGAAGGATGTCATGCTTTAAATGTCATGAAAAAGGGCATGTATCCTCTTGCTGTCCAAATAAGAAAGCTGCATCAAAATCTAAACAGTAAAGAGAAATCAGTCACCCGTAGGATCTAAACCAGGATTGGGTAGTAGATCAAGGAGCAATTCTCCAAGAATGAATAGCTCAAATGATAAAACTACAAACATCCAATATGGTAACATACATCAAACTCCAAGTAGAACTCAAAATTGGTTTAAAATTGGGTCTACTTCTCACAGTCAAGGGGTAAATTATAGGAATTCACAGAATTCGAATAGTCAATTCATAGTTCAACCGAACTCATGGAATCAACCCCGACGGTCCGTGTTTGAGAGGGTTTCTCACAACTCTCTGAATAAGAGACACTGTAGAAACACACATCAACATGTAAAACCAATTCTTAGAGAAATCAAGTCACCTGAAAGGAGAGATGGATATCTGAAAGAATTTACTTTTGTTGATGAAAAAGGACAATCCAAGACGGTAACGGCTTGGGTCCCCCTTAATAATTAATTTTGTTTTTAAGTTTGTGTTTGTACATGAGCGGTTTAAAGGATGCTCTAGGCACGTGTTAAAAACGAGGAGTTTGTTGATGAATTAATTTATGTTAAAGCTTTTGACAGATCAAGTTTGAGTTCTTAGTTCAACTTAAACAGGATGAGAAATATTGAATAACTATGTCTTTCATAAATATATATGTATATATATATATATTATCTTAAAAGAAAAATAAACAAAACGAGAGTCATCGAGGCTTACGACAAGATGACGATAATTTAGTTGGTTAAGGCCTATGCATACTTAAGAAATAATTAAGCATAAGTGATAAACAGCTTCATCATATGATATATTGATAGGCAATTCACACAAGTGTTTTTGAGCATTTAATAAGAAATTCTAATATATGGGTCTTATTTTGGGGGGAACACTCTATGACGTATGATATTAAAGTCTTAATTTCTGATCTATAGCATGTCCTAATCCATGGTTATGAGTCTTTATATAAAATCATTGGGGGATATACTAAATGTTTCCTCTGTTGTACGAAAGTACAGACATGGACGCATATAGTATATCTAATTGGCAATACCAATAAAAAGTATATCAATATTATAAGATTCCAATCTTAGTCAAATTATGTCACTCTGTTGTACGAAAGTACAGACCTGTCACCTCTGATTTGACTAGAAACAGTTTAACTACTCGAGTCAAGTTGCGTCGCTTTGTTGTACGAAAGTGCAGACCTGTCACCAATGTCTTGACTCTAAAAATGATATTTTGTATATTCACTCAATCCATTGATTAGGTGCATGTCTGGAATTCAGGGGTATGTCATAGGTGGGAACTACAAAATAATATGCATAATATCAATAATAAGTGTTGCTCAGAAACTCGAGTGTAGATTGTTTAAGTGGACAACAATATCAATAATCATTTTGAAATGGTTATCACGTCTCATAATAACTAAGGAATGAAAATTTCCTTGTGTGCAAGGTGGTCTTAGACGCTACCAGATTGTTGCTCGATGAATCTCACAAAAATATTAAAATTACACTTAGTTGCTAAATATTCTATACTTACTTTTCAAGTGTATATAAATATTAAATTTTGTCATTGTATTTTTTATATGGAAGAAAGTTATTCTTGTATTAGTCATCCTTGTTGGAGAAACAATTGATCTAATTTGTCAAATTATAAGCTATTTGCAAAGTGTTGAAAACATGATGGGTGACCTTGGACCTCCTTCATTTTTTGAGTGGGCTATTTTGGACTAAACTAATATATATCTTGGACTCAAATGGACATAGTAGAAAACATGAATGGTAAATTGGGCTCAAACTAATATACATTACAAAACACACGGTCGCTTCTCAGTTCTCACTCCTCACAATTATCAAATCACAAACAATCTTAAATCCATCCTCCGGCCACCATTCGCCCGGCCACTGTTCGTCCGGCCACCGTTCGTACGGCCACCGTCCTCTGGCCCCTTTTCCCCGCCGTCCTCCGACCAACGTTCTCCGTCCTCTGCCTGCCATCTGTTTATCGTGTCCGACGTGAAAGGTATGGCGTGATGTTTTTTTCTCTTAAATAACTTTGCATCCAATTAGTTATTTCACTTAATTTGTATATCAGATTGCGATTCAATTTCTGGACTTCTTTACGATTAAATTTTTGCTTTTATACAAACCCTAAAATTGTCATATTATGAATTGGATTTTAGCAAACACTTTTGTGGAAATTTTCAGTTGTAAGCCTGATGAATATGTTAAAAAGAAGGAATAAAGTTGGATAAGAATACAGAGAGGAATGAACTTACTGTTGTAGCCTTGTAGGTATATGAATCAGAATTTAAGGTAGGTATAACAGAATTGGAATTATGAATTGGAATGAAGAAATGTACAAGATTTGCCATAAAATATATTTGTTAAATATTTTATAAAATAGATTAATCCTACTGGGGTCCTCGTTTGCACATCCATACTTCTGTTTTCCAAAAAAAAAAAAAAAAAGGAAGATACTGGTTGTTGGTATGCAAGTATATGTGTATGTATATAAAAATGAAATTACAATAGGTGTATAAATAGGATAGAAGTTACAATCTTATACCCTATAATATTATTAAAAGCATCAATTGCAAAGGATCATAAAACAAAGTAGGATTAAAAGTAGCTCATAATCTTACATACTTATTGTTTTGTTTTTGTAGATAACATAAATAGTTGGTAAAGATGTCGGAACAGCAAAGTATCGACGAGGAGATTGAAGATGATGTTTGTTCATCAACATCAAACAAAGAGCGTTCTGATGTATGGAAATATTTTGAAAAGTCATTTAAGCCCGATGGAACTAGATGGGCGGTTTGTACCGCTTGTAATAAAGTGTTAAGTGCCAAAGTTAATTCGGGAACATCTAAATTGAAGCGACATCTCCCCAAGTGTTTTGACCTTAGCGTGTCTGGTCCACATCAAAAACGTGCCCCTTTGGATCAAACCATGTACAGAGAGAAAATGGCAGTGGCGGTCATTAAGCATAACTACCCGTTTAGCTATGCTGAACACGAAGCAATGAGAGACTTGCATAAGTTTCTACATCGAGATGCGAATCCCATATCAAGAAACACGGCAAAGGCGGATATTTTAAAAATATATGAGAGAGAGAAGATGATTCTGAAAACAAAGTTGGCGAAGGTAACGAGTAGAGTATGTTTGACGGCTGATTTGTGGAGTTCGATCACGACCGATGGATATATGGCATTGACGGCTCATTATGTTGATGAAAACTGGATATTAAGAAAAAAAGTCTTGAACTTTAGATTTATTCCTCCTCCTCGTTCTGGTTCTACATTGGCAGAGTACGTGATAAACTTTTTAGTCGATTAGGGCATTGAAAAGAAGGTTTTCACTATCACGTTGGATAATGCAAGATATAACGAGGGTTTGGTAGATACTCTAGGACTTCATTTGTCTTTAAATGGTGGGTCAGTTTGTATGGGAGAATTTATACATGTGCGTTGTGGAGCACATGTATTAAATCTAATTGTTCAAGCCGGATTAAAAGTAATTGATGAAGCTATTCGAAAGGTTCGGGATTCAGTAAAGTATATTAGAGGAAGTGTTGCAAGAAAATTTAAGTTTGCTGAATGTATTCAACAACTTAATCTGCAATGTGAAAGACTTGTGTATCAAGATTGTCCAACTAGGTGGAATTCTACATATGTTATGCTTGATTGTGCACTAGTTTACATGCAAGCTTATTCTCGGTTAGAACTTGTTGATAAATACTTCCTGACTTGTCCGTCAGAAGAAGAATGGACAAGGATAAAAGAAATCACAAAGTTTTTGAAGCCTTTCTATGATATTACAACTTTGTTTTCTGGTAGCTCTTATCCAACTTCTAACTTGTATTTTCACAAAGTATGGGAAATTCAACGTAATATTGAAAGGAAGATCAACAGCTTGGATCCCGTTATTCAGAAAATGGCAAAGTACATGAAAAAGAAGTTTGTTGGGAAAATTATTGTATAGTTTAGGTTAAGATTATCGAGTATTGTTTTTCAAAACTTAACCTTGAGGAAACAATACGTGAAAAGAAAGTGAAAGTGATTATTGAGGGCTTTTATAGGCTATATAATGAGTACGAGATTCAAACCGAGATGACACCTGATTATTTAACAACTGGGAGTTCAAGTGTTGGTGAAGGTGATGCGGATGAAGAGGATGAATTGGATGGATTTGAGGCATTTCCAAGTAAATATCAAAGGGTTGATACTAGTGACAAGTCAGAAGTAACTAAGTATTTGGAAGAACCTTAAATTAGCATAACACTAAAGATTGACGTTTTACAATATTGAAAAGATAATCAAGGGCGGTATCCACGATTGACTCAAATGGCTCGTGACATATTAAGCATCCCAATCACTACTGTTGCCTCTGAATCGTCATTTAGTTTCGGTGGTCGGATCATAAGCAAGTATAGAAGTTCCCTATCATCGTCAAATGCTGAGGCATTGTTATGCACTCGTGATTGGTTATTTGGTGTAGAAGGTACTAAGCCCCAATCACTATTGTTATCACTTTCCATTTTGTAACTTAAATAGTATACTTTATTTTTATTTTGTAATATATGATACTAATCTTAGGTCATTTTACTTTTAGATGAGGATGAAATGGAAGGGCTTGAAGAAGATATTGAAGCCTTGATTCCGAGTATCTCTAGTATGATTTTTTAGATTTTCTTTATTTAGGTATGACATTGAGAAACTTGTTTATGTTTTGAGGCCTCCAATCTAGTACTTGTTGTGAAAAGGTGATGGCTTTTGTGCATATTTTGATCACAAAATATGAGATGAAGAATTTGGTTTTTGGCATATGTAGTGTTTTGCATCTAATCTATAAGACTTTGGTTAAAGATTTAAAAAATGAATCTTTCTGTATTTCTAATATCTAGAGTTTAATCTTTTTAGATTTTTTTCTTTCAAATTTTGCCCGATTGAACCCGAGTCCGTTTAGACCCGTGCCCGTTCAGACCCGCGCCCATTTATACCCGCGCCCGTTTAGACCCGTGCCCGTTTATACCCGGGCCCGTTTAGACCCGGCTGTCCGAACCCGCCCACCCGCCCGTTTTGCCGGTACTAAACACTAGTATTGAATAAGATAGTGAGTATATAGCTCAAAAATCAAATTAGCAAACATGATATTAATGCATAAAAACCCGTTGCATGTATATTCAGTATGACAGATCCTTGATCAAATTCTTGAAAGAGCTAGTGGTACATATCATGAAGAGTTGATACTATTGTATGTACCTCAATAGAACTTCGACAGAGAATAAAAAGGAAAGATGACCAACTCCACACCATTATCAATGTAACCTATTCAAACTCAAAAAACATTATATTAACTTAATGATAAATTAACATCTCACATATTTCGTTAATGCCTAGCTTTTTTCTCTTTTCTCTTTACTTTTTTTTCTTTTCCTTTTAATTTACCTTTTAATTAAATGATCTTTTTTGCTATGTAGTGTAACAAAATTAAATTTGAGTTTCACTTAAGAATCGAGAAACAATCTAACTCAAAGATCCGTCAGTTACTAAAGTAAAATATACAGAGTACTTTTTACACACAAAACTAGATGATTCAATTCGAAATCGATGAGTCAATTTTGGCGATTAATCAAGTTGCTAGGTTGTCAAACATTACACAATATTTACACTTTTGCAAGTATAACTAACCGACCGACCTAAAGAAGTACGACTCTCGAGCATCTAAATATATATATTTTTAAAACTTGTCGCAACATGCAGGTAAAAAAAACTCGTTTATCCTAATATACAATTATAACATTAACCAAAAATAAATGTTTGCTATTCATCAAATACTAAGGTAGCAAACATCGAAGAAAAGTCACCATCATACATATTCCCCCTTACATGAACATAAATGTTAATAAAATAGAGTCAATCGAAGTACTACCAGTTAGAATTGGTAGGATGTATTCACTAAATCGGCATTCTACCAAAAAAATGAAGTACACCATTCTATGAAATGAAAGATACATACTAATTTATATTTATTTATATTACTTAATAAAGGGCACAACATTACTTATTTATCACTTTATTTGGATAAGCGTTTGCATAAATTTTAAAAATTCAAAGATATCTACAACAAAATAATATGTATGGACATGTTATCAAACATTGACATATTAAACAATTACGTTTGTTAAAACCAAAACTCCCAAAATCAAAACCTGGAAACCCCTTATATGTGTATGAAAAGGTGAGGCGGAGAGGACGAGATGAAGGTCAAGCAGGTGAAAACGCTGAGGAGTCGGTTAATCGAGAAACTCCGCTCCCTTCTTTCTTCATGTATCCGAATTTTTAGAAGATATGGCATAATTTAGAGTTTAGCTACTTAACGGGATAAGGCCTAACATGTGAAAGAAATTGGCCAAACGAGACAACATCACTTTAGTGGTTGACACAATAATCCTTGGGCAAAGTTGGCTTTAAAAAATAAGTCCCAGAAAAACACTACAAAAAACTTACGGAATAATCTTTTTAGTCAACATGGCTAATTTATTGATATCTAAGTAAACACCCCCAAGTGTCGAGGACACTTGCACTTAGAAATATGAATCGTTTAATTAGTTGTTACTGGGCTTAGGCTTAGTGTCTGGAATGCAACTAACTAAGGCCGAATATTTATTGTGTGTACCCAACTTAAGTTTGCTATTTTTAATGAATCAAATTTTCAAAAAGTGTGTTTTAGTGTATTTTGGTGATGTTTTGATGATGTGTCAAACTCTCCGGATGCCACGTGGCACCTTAAACGAACGACACATCAACAAAATAAATTAAAACACTCTTTTTGAAAGTTTGATGCATTAAAAATAGCAAACCTAAGTTGGGTACACACAATAGATATCGGGTACATGTTAGTTGCATTCCCAGGCACTAAGCCCAATTAGTTGTATGACAACAAACTGTTTGTCTTGTTAATTGCACGTTGCCAATCCAATCTCAATCTCATGCATAATCTAGGGCTCGTAACTCTAAATATTTTTCATACATTTGATTTCACTATTATCATTTATTTGTTTTATTTACCTTATTTACTTTAACTACTATATGTTATAAACACTTTTCTTAGGCGTCTGTCGTTAGAAGAAACAATTCTTAAATCTCAATCTTTTACTCGCTTTCAATAATAAAGGTTAGTTATTAACGCATTTATCCTCAAAGTACATTTATCTATCCTCGAGAGAATGATACATGAATTTACCATAGTTATACTTTCATATTTCGGTAGTAGTCCTTATATCCTTGTCATGGATAATACGAATATTAAATTTCAATATGAAGTACAACACTATACACACTAAAACCACGAGTGCTAGGATCATGTACGTTGTTGAAAACATTACTCATTAGCACACACTTCACTCACCTAGTCTCCTTTGTCACAATTTAGTGAATTTAGGGGGTCATCGTAATTTTTCGAGTATCTTTGTGTCCTTGAGTTTTAGTATACTGGTTTTCAACAGGTTCATCAATAGAAATGTTACCTAGTCTCTTGCGTGTCCCATCTTGTGATTTTTTTTTTAAATAGTGGAAAACAAATGAAAAAAACTTAGGTGTGAGATCTTTATAATTCTTAAAAAGGCAAAAAAAATATCTATATCAATGCAAACAGCGGAAAATATAATTTTGAAAAATGTATTGTCATTAAAAAAAATTTGAAATGCAATACATTTATTGAAAAATATAAAGGAAGCACTTTACATTAACTATACATAAACTTAACCGAACTCTCAAAACTTAACCACAAGGAGGGAAGGAGCTCTGAAAAAAAATTTGCTAGAAAAAGATAAAGTAAGTTAACCCGTGACCAATTTGAGTAGACCTTCCAAACGTACTAGTTCTCGAGCAACATAAACTTATACATGAATATTACCATGCAATCTCTGGACTTGTACACTATATTTGCCATGTAGCTTTTAAATCTTTTGCTCTATGTTTCCCCCAAAAGAAAGTTAAAACTTGAACCTCCGCACATAGATAAGTATGACATACTTTTTTATCTTTATAGATAGTGTTATTTCGACCGATCCAAATCAAGTATGCCGCACTCCAAATAACCGCTTGCCATAAAATGTTTTGTTTACTTGAAAATGTAGGATGTCCATCATGTCAATAGAGCCTCCAGCATACTTCCATCTACTTGACCCATATTCCACCATTTAAAGATCTTCGTCCAACCCACTTCAACCCATTTACATCGTGTGATACAATGTTCGACCGTTTCTACCATATCTTGACAACATGGACAAAGGACGGAATCTAAGTCCATGCTAATATGGTCCAACACGGCTCTAACCGGAAGCCTACCTTGATGTAACCTTCAAACGAAAATGTTGACTTTTTTTGTAAGACTTTGTTCCACTTTGTGTCCACCAATGTGTGCTTTGATCCGTAAGGACCTTCTCATCTACCATACATCTTAAACTTTTCACGTGAAGTCACCATCCTCATCTAAGAACCACCACCATTTATCACTAGCTTGCCGGTTCGATAAATTCCATTGATGAGACCCATCATTTCTTCTAAGTCACTACAAGCTCTTCCGCGTAAATCTCTTACCCATCCCCAAACCCACTTCCATCTTTCTTCATTCCATGTGCATCTTTCCTTCACCGTCACCTTTTTATAACTTTCAAGATAGTATAATCTTTTAAACTTATCGCATAGTCTAAAGTTCTCAACCCACTTATCTAACTAAACATTGTAGTTGCCCCATCTCCTATCTTCCTTCCAAATGATCCCGCGAAAGAAATATTTATTTTATCTAGATCCCTCCCAACCCTTATAATGTCACCCATGTCTCAATACATGTTATACGTAAGCATGTATTAGCATATAAAACATCAAAAAGTGTCATATTTTCTAGTTTGTTACGATACCATTGGTGTTGTATTAGATATATTATGCGACATTGACAAAAGTGTTCTATAATGTATATTAGGACGCCTCACTTATTATGAGCTCTTATATGAGACGCTTTTATTATTGGTCATATTAGATAAAAGGTCCTCTAAAGTAGCCTATTAGGACATTAATCAGCATCCTATAAAGCCAGTTTTGTTATAGTGTCCTCACTTCTTTTAGTCCTTCATCTTCCCCATATATACTTTTTATAGTTCTAACCCACAATGAACCCGGTTCCAATCTAAACCTCCACCACCACTTTCCGAGTAAACCAAAGTTCGAAGCTTTAAGACTACCACTATTTAACCCTTCCAAATCAAAATCATTTAATACTTTATCCCATCTAATCCAAGACATTTTCCTATTTTCTTCGTTCCCGCCCTAAAAAAATATTCTCCTCACACTTTCAAGACTATTTAAGACGATAGATGGGGCACGGAATAATGAGAAGAAAAATAAGGACAAACTACCAAAAATTGATCGAACCAAAGTAAGCCTCCCACCAAAAGAAATTGTTTTCGCTTTCCATTCCAAGAGATTATTTTTAAACTTTCGACAATCATTTTCCAATTGTCACACCTCCTCATGTTCATGCAAATTGGTAGCCCAAGATAGGTGAACGGGAGTTTTCCCCATGAACATCCAATTCCATATGCTAATTGATCCACTTATGTCATACTTACACCAATACCAAACACTTTAGTTTTATTTTTATTTATCTTCAAACCCGATGCTTGATCTAGACATTGCATGATCCTCATTAAATATTTAGCATTCCACATACTCCATTCTCCAAAGAAAAGTGTGTCATCCGCATATTGTAGATACGACAATGCCACTTCATTATCACCAATGTTGATTGCTTTAATTAATTATTTTTGAATAGCCTCGTTTATAACTACACTGAGAGCCTCCACTACAATCATAAATAGAAAAGGAGATAACGGGTCGCTTTGTCTTACTCCTCTTTCCATACGAAACTCTTGTGTTGGGGAGCCATTTACTAGAATCGAGATTGTAGATGATTCCAAGCAAGAATTGATCCATTTACACCTTTTTTCACCAAAACCCATTTGCTTCATTGTGTTTTGTAGGAATTTCCAATTGACCTTATCATATGCCTTTTCGAAATCAAACCATGCATCTTGCTTTAGATTTTTTAATGTAGTCAATCGTTTCATTTGTGACTAGGACACCATCAAGAATGAATATTTCGCTTAGAAATGCATTTGGGGACTCTCCTATCACCTTCCCAATCACCTTTTTTAGTCTTCCAGCCAACACCTTTGTGATAATTTTATAGTAGCATCCGATAAGACTTATGGGTCGAAAATCCTCTAGACCTATAACATCCTTTGTATTTGGATTAAGTGTTACAAATGACGAGTTACACCCATTTGATATATTTCCGGTCCTCCAAAAATATTCCACCACTCTCACCAAATCATCTTTCAATATACGCCAACACTTTTTTAAGAAGTTAAAGTTATTATTGGGTCTATTCTTGAAATCTAACGACATATATCAACTACTTGAAATTTATGTTAAACTTGTAATTCGGAGTATATCTATTCAGATGTAAATTTTATGTTTATACAATAACAATCAGTGTATGAATGAGCAACCTAACTTGACTGAGTTTTAAACCTTTAAAATTGTTTGTTTGCAAAATTTAGTAATGGGCACTTTTCAATCGTCTCGTTTAGAGCATCAAAAATCTCAAGACTGGTCCTTGTTGTAACACATCATCATCAATGTTCAACCACATGCCTATGTCCTCCCCTTACCGCCGGGTGCACTAGGTGTCCAATAACTCTGTAGAACATTGATCAACACAAAAAAAGATATTCAAAATCATTGTGCCATGTGAAGTCATAAAGAAACAATAGTAAATAAACAAATTAGAGTGTTTCACAGGGAGCTGAAGGCGAAATATGATCTTCGGTATATGATATGAGACATTGAGAAGAGCTCCTAGGCTAACAAGGTGTAACAATGCTTCAATCGGTCGTTTTCCAGATAGTCACAAAGTGCAACCATGATAAGTGAACAAAGGTCAACTTTAGTGAGGTTTTTTCCATCTTAAGAATTTTCTGATAATTAACATTAAAGAAAACTGACACTATCAAACACAACCGTTTAACATTACATAAGAACTACAAAATTGAAGATCTTTATTACTTCACGATGATCAAAATATAAAATAATTAGCCAAAAAACATGCATATACTTATGTAACAACAACAACAACAGTATCAAATCCCGCATATGCGGGGTATGGGGAGGTAAGATGTATAATGTATACAATCGTTCCTCTACCCGATTATACGTAGGGTCGTTCCTCTACCCGAGGGTAAAGAAAGTCGTCTCACTACCCGGGATAAAGAGACTGCTTTTAAGAGGATCTCCGACCAACACCAAAGAAAATAAAAGAGTGAAAATAAGAATTTTACCTATATACTAACTAGCTTGCCCCTTATCTTATGTGTAGTTCTCTCCTTAACTACATCCAATGTGACATTCTTATATTCCATCATCTAATTTGTCATGCCAAGTGGAATTATTTTTTATATTTTCAAAGTAATAATAATAATAAATGAAATAATAAATTTTAATTTAATTCAATAATAAATGCGGAATAACCAAAAATATAACTAATAGTGAAAAGAATTTGAATGGATGCACATTATCGAATAATTAATGTAGTGTTACTATTAAATGTTATAAATATATATATGAAGAGATAATGAAACAATTAAATTAAATACTGATATGAGGTTGTAAGTTAACACTTTTACAAATTTAAAAGTGAAGAATCGTGCAACTGAGTTACTAGAAACGATATAATCCTCCATTTTTTTAGTTATAAACATATACGTCTTTTGAATGTTAATGGAGTATTATCTTTTAAACATAGTAGACCAACTTATATTATTTACTCAATTATTAAAATATATAATCTATTTTTATTAACCTGTCAAGTGTATGATATGTTTTTTATTCAGTTTTAAGTGGTTTATTTTGTTGTTGAAAAACATTACAGTTTTCTTCATTAAGTTTAAGATTCTTATTTTAAGTTTTAGTTATGTGATTCAAACATATTTGCTTCTTTCTTCAATGGTAGTCATCTCTGTATGTTACTTGAAGATTTTTTTTCCCGATAATGTAACATATTGTTTGACCTTCAATTCTCATATTAGTTGTTTGTTGTGGTTCATGTTGCTAATTGTGTTATAATTTAATTAGTCATCTTCTCATGTTCTAAGGTGATCCATAGTAATTTAGCTAAAAATAATTTACTCCACCGTTCTCACTTAAATTGTCCAGTTTATCATTTTGCTTATCTCATTATAAGTGTCAACTTTCGTATTTAATCAATCAAAAAACACTTTACTGAGAAGAGATGATATTTGATTGGTGAAAAGTGTAGTTCGTGGACATTTCTAAACTTGTGTGCATAGTCAAAATGGACATTTTGACTGGTACAGAGGGAGTACGATTATTTTTAATTGGTGAGATCAAGTACAATTTTTGGTGAGATAAGGTGTCTTAAAAATATTACTTATATTTCTATGTAATAATAATATATGAACATATACAAGTTATAGATGCTAAAGAAGAATTATATTTTTGAATAATTCCTTTGTTTAAGTGAGCTGATGAACTTACACCGCTGACTCATTTATTGATATATTTAATTAATAGATTTTTATTAACTTATAAGTAATTCTCTAATCTAATCTAATCTAATATCTAATGACATTATAGTAATATTGTGGTGTATCAGTATGAGTTTTACATTAGTATATTATATCTTACGAAAGCCGTCCATTAAGCGGGATTTACACTAGTATATATATAAGCGAATAAATATTGTTACATCCAAGTATGCATACTATACAATAAATATATATGGTGTATATATATATATATAGGTTCAAACGAGAACCACAAAAGGTAAAGAACTGCAAAAACTTTTAAATTGCATTATTTTTTATATATGTAAACGCAACAAATTACATAGAAATGTTATTTAATATTCATATTATTGACAAACAAAAGTTAAAAACAACAAAATACATGTTAACTATAAAATATATGAAGTGTTCATGTGTACATGTGAACGAAAAATATAAATTTGATTTTAAAGGTTATTTTGATGTTTTCTCAAACTATTTTGCTTTTAACCTTAATCTACATCAATGTTCACTTGTGATTGAATCATTAAACATGTTAAAATCTTTATAATTTAAAAGTTTTCGCTGTACTTTTTTGTGATTCTCATTTGAACCTTTGTAGCTATAATATAAAAATAGGTATAACATATAATATATATACATACAAATATAATAAAATATATAAATACATGAAATTGTTATATGAAACTATAATATATATACATACAAATCTGATAAGGTGTATCGCCTCGATCGAAGAACGTCCCGGCATAAAACCAAATTGGTTCTCCGACACCTTTGTCTCACGTCGAAGTCTTGTCTCAATCACTCTCTCCCAAAGCTTAATAGTATGGCTAATTAGTTTTATACATCTATAGGTGTTGTAGATTTATGCATCACCTTTGTTCTTGTAAATGAGAATAACCTCGCTTAGTCTCCATTCCACTGGCATTTCAGCACTTTTAAACGTCTTGTTAAAAAGATTTGTCAACCACCTCCATCCATCGTCGCCTAGGCACTGTCATGCCTATGTGAAAATCTGGTGTGATTCTGCTACTTTGTTTCTTCTCATCTTTTGTATAGTTGACCTTACTCCGGTTGATATACTTATATAAGTTACCATCAAAAAATGTAAATAAGATGCCACAAGGATCGACGAAAGGAACACCGTGCAATGTATATATCATAAATAACTGGAGTATTGAAAATGGTAATCGATATTCGATTAGATCTCTGTCTGAAAAGCATATAGGCATGGAAGAAAAAAAAACACGGGGTATAAAATATAAGGGCACGTGAGATGCAACTTCTATCTAGAAAACGCCTAAACCCCCATCTCGTAATTCTCTCTACCAATTGATCCATTTTCTTCGTGGGTTCGTCTCTCCTGCATCTCGTGTTTACACCAGAGGTAACCATTGATATTGTTTTTACTCTGTTTGATATACAAACCCTAATAGGGCTTTTGATTATTCAGACTTGTTTCTAGTGTTTTGTGTTATAGCTAGGGTTTTTGATTATATGTGTTAACTTCTAAAGTGTCTCCCGTTATGTGGCTATGTGTTCAAGGAAATTAAGATTAATTTCACTTAGAAATTTTCAAATTCTCGTTTTACGCTTGTACAATCAATTAGTTTGCTTAACTTCAAGGTTTTGTATTGCTGACATTTATGAGAAATGTATCTATAATTTGGACCTTATTTTATGGGATTACTTACGTTTATTGGTTAATTGAGGAGGGGCAGTTTGTTTGTGAAGGCCACTGGAGAAGATGACATAACAGTTGGAGGCATTCCATAATCTGCATTTTTCATTCTCTATTCATACCAAACAAATGAATTGATTCCATTCTCTTTTTCTAGATTCCCTTTCTCTATTTAAATTCAATTCTTTCTGATTCCATCTTACGAAACACACCCTAACAACCCTCACTCTCTCCTTTGGAATTTGGGTACCTCAGAAACCTCCGATTAAAACTGAAACCCCCCCAGGCCACCATTGTCGCTCATTGCGTCTCACAACTTTAATTTGCGTTGAATTTGATCTTTATTTGCTGAATTATTCATCTGTGAATTGTGGGTGGTTCTTGGAATCTTGTGTATGTGATTAAATTTCCAAATAATCTGTTTCTGTAATGAATCGTTTTGATTTTCGTATTAATATGTTATGTTCAACTAGGTATGATGTTTTGACTCTGAGTTGCTGAAAGAAATAAGAGCATTGCTCTATATGGACCTATTTACATAAGCGTCAAATAAGACCTGACCATTCAAGTCATAACACATGACATTGTTCATTTCTATTTCCTTTTCATAACCAATCATTCTAACACATGGACCAATCAAAACTTTAGGTCTCTTTTTAGGTCTTTGTTTTAGGCCTATGAGTCATTTCCCAAGAAATAATTCTTGGATGATATTTTCACTGTTTTTCATACTTCATTTGATTGCGGTGATCTTTTTAGGTTCTCTTTAGTTGCTAGTTGCTAGTTCTTGATCTATCAGTCACAATGAGTCATCGATTTTATATTTATTTATAATTTAAAGGGTAATTTTTTTGTGTGTTAATCCAGGCTAAGCTTACATCTAGGCAGGGGTTAAAAGAAAGAAAGGACAAAAGAGATGAACATTGGCAGCAGACAGATAAGCCATGATGATCAGCAACATCTTATTGATTATCTGAAGCGAATGCAATCACAGAATCCCAGTTTCTTTTATGCAATTGATGGTAATAATATATTTTGGGCTGATTCAAGTTTCAGAATGAATTATAATTATTTTGGTGATACTATTAGACTCGACACCTCCTCGTATGATTATAGGGTACCTTTGGTCTCCATCACTGGGATTAATCACCATCATCAACCAGTTTTGTTTGGTTGTGGATTGCTTCATTCTGAGTCTGCCTATGTTTGGCTCCTCCAAAATTGGCTCCATGCCATGTCTGGAAACTACCCTGTCTCTATTACAACCGACCCCGATCATCATATTCGGATGGCTGTTGCACAGGTTTTGCCACAAACGCATCATCGTTTCTGTAAATGGAGCATTTTTAGACAAACGCATGAGAGATTGGCTCAAACACATCCTACGCTTGCTAATGAGTTTGCGAAGTGCGTTCATGATACAGAGACATCTGATGACTTTGAAATTTGTTGGCAAGCTCTTGTTGAGAAATACTCTCTCATGGACAATGAATGGCTTCGCTCAATCTACAATGCACGCCATCAGTGGGTTCCGGTTTACTTGCAAGACACTTTCTTTGGAGAATTATATGACGAAACTCCAAACATGTTCTTCCATGGTTATGTGAATGCAACAACGTCAATACATTCACTAGTTAAACAATATGAGAATGCTGTAACAAATTGGAATGAGATGGAACTCAAGGAAGATTTTGAGACTAGTAGCACTATGCCACTTCTAAAAACGCCTTCTCCCATGGAAAAACAAGCTGCCAATTTGTACACTAGAAGAGCATTTATTAAATTTCAGGAGGAGCTAGTGGAGACCCTTGCCAACCCAGCAACTAAAGTTGAAGAAAATGGGACTGTCACAACGTATCGGGTGGCCAAATTTGGGGACGAGCAGAAAGCACATATTGTTAGGTTTAATCCATTTGAGATGAAAGCTGTTTGTAGCTGCCATTTGTTTGAGTTCTCGGGCATTGTATGTCGCCATGCCTTATCAGTTTTTAGAGCAAAAAATGTTCTTACACTTCCATCTCAATATATTTTGAAGAGATGGACAAGGGATGCCAAGCGAGAATATGTTCCAGAGACACCAAGCGACTCTTTGACTGTGCGCTATAACAATCTAAGACACGAGGCCATCAAATTTGTAGAAGAAGGAGCAAAGTCTATACATGTCTACAATGCAGCACGGGATGCTCTGCAAGTGGTTGCAAACAAAGTTGCTGCTTCAAAGAAAAAAAATTCCAGACTTAACCACCAGGGAGGAAATCAAGAGACCCATTTAGATAAAGGAAATCAACAATCACCATATCAATCTACCAGGGTAACCAACCATACCTAAGTTCATTTCTGATATAGCTCGCTTGAAATGCCAAATTTTGTATTTTATGCTACCCGTTTTAGCAATTTGTCTTTTAATCATTGTCAAAAAACAAAACAAAAATATTACTCGTGTACGTTATTTTTTTTTTCTTTTTGGTTAGGCTGAAGTTGGTATGTATGTGCTCTTTCAGGGTAAAAAGGAAAAGAAAATTCAAGAATTGACTACTGAATTAGAGAATACAAATCAACGATGTGAAGTGTATCGTGCAAATCTACTGGCAGTTTTGAGAGATATGGAGGAGCAAAAGTTGAAGCTTTCGGTTGAAGTGCAGAATGCAAGGCTAAGCTTGAAAGAATAAAGCAGCTGCAATGCGTGTTGGTTAGTTGCTTTAATGCGCAAAGTGTTTGATTTTTTTGTGTGGTTAAAATCATGTACAGCAAAAAAACAACCATGTACAGCTAAGAAAAACACAATAATATACTGATTATAGTTATGGAAATTCCGGAAACGAAGGGGTGATCAAAAGATTAGAGATGAATGTGAACGAGTAACAAGATTGAGAGGTTTTTGATCAAGCCTTTCTCAGTGTTCATCAATGAAATTGATATCTTTGTGTTTGTGGGATACCAACACTATATAAGAGAGGGATAATTAGTCTTTCAACCTTCACAGTCGATAGAAATTTGGGGAAAGCATATTTGTCATTAACAACACATGTACAACAAATGGGTAATTTGTTTAAAAAAATATATCTTTGGTCCTTTAACATATGAATATGCTCACATATGATCATTCATTTGAAAAATTTCAAGCTTTGCTGCATCTATCATGTTCAAATTTTATCGATTTTATTGAGAATAGGCATCATTGTTTTCGAATCCCCTTTAACATCTTTCAGTAGGTGGCGTTTGGTTGGAGTTTTTGGTGGGATTTGGATTACAAATCCCAAAGAATCCCACGTTTGGACGGGGTATCCAATTACCAAGGAATTCTAAAAACCCATGCGCAAAGCATTTCTAAACCCTTTATCTAAGTCAGGGAATTCAAATTCGGAACTTTTGAAGGTTCAAGTTGAACAAAAATACCCTTTAACATAAACAAAACCCTACTCATCTTATTCTTATCCTCATCAACCCTGCAACACCATAAGCAAAATGGTTACTACAATGAGTCGAGATATAGACTTTCAAGTGGATTTAAAAAAGAAAAGAGCCATGATCACTACCGAGATCTTCAAAATGCAATCACTTACTCAAGACAAAAGTTCCAGGTAATGGGAAAGATAAGAAGTGATTTTGAACATGTGGAAGCCTGTTGGGATTTGGATGAAGAAAATAGGGCGGGTTGGGTGAGGTACATTTTGTAGAAGTAGTAGTTGGGTTATATATAATAGTACAGGTTAATCGATATTTTTGAAGAGATGGACGATAAATGCAAAGAGCACTTAGAGCAGTGTTCAGAGTGACTACTTTTCCTTTTATGCAGACATGTATTGGCAGTCTTCAGAGTGACAAATGTTCCTACTCTTCCTTCCAGTTACATTTTAAAGCGATGGACAATAAATGCAAAGAGCAGTGTTGTACTTGAAGAATGAGCTAGTGATGCATTTTCTAGTTATCTGGAGTCGCACACTGTAAGATATAATACCCTTAGACAGGAGTCTTTCAAATTGGTAGAACAAGGGGCTGAGTATGTTGATACATACAACGCGGCAATGATTGCTTTAGAAGAGGCTACAAGGAGAATTTCTATAGCAGCAAAAGACAAAGCAAGGCATGTTATGGTTAATGGGCGTGGCAGGGAAGATTCAAGAAGCAATGCAGCACTGACAAAAAGGAGTACCGAAAATCACCGTAGCGATTTGGACCATTATCAGAGGTAAGCTTCTTCTTAGATCCTGCAAATTCTTCACTTTTTTTTATTCTTTTTCTATTTGGAGACCTCTACATTTTCTTTCACTATCTTTAATATTCTACATATGATGCTCAAAGTGAATTTCTCTCATTATTTTGTACTCCATCCATACCAAATTTATTGTCAACAGATAAAAAAAACACGCAATTTAAGAAAACATAATTATTACACTATACTTTTGTGTATTATGACAGTTTTACCCTTACTTTTTACTCACCTTTTTATGACATACATATAAAGTAGGGTTAAGATAGGAAGTTTAGCTATTATACTTTCCTACTTTTGGAAGTGGACTATTAATTTGGGACGTCCAAAGAAAAGGAAATGTGGATTATAAATATGGGACGGAGGGAGTGATTAGTATAGCTCTAGTCTAATTTTTTGCAACGGCTTGTAAATAGTGGAACATGTGAACGTTTTTATAGGCTTGCCTGAATATTAACATATACAGAGCATGGGGAATAGAGAAATTATACAAAGATGATACACCCAAATGGACTAATTGGTAAAAATTTCAGCTCGCATCAGTAGAGACAGATTAAAGGGAGCAATATTGAACCTTTTTTTTTTTTTTTTTTTGTGAAAATGATTCTAGTGGGTTATATTTTATTATTTTATGTAAAAAGGGTCAGATGGGTAAAGTTAAGGACTACAAAAAAAGGAATAAAGATATTGTTCATGGGTTAACGGTTAGCCCGACCCATTTTGACCTGTTAAAATAACAATAACAATCACGTTAGACTCGAATCCAACTCTACCATTGGCAGTATCAAGGAGACTAATTCGTGGAAGTTGATATTAGAAGGAATGTAGAGATCATTAATATTTCGATTCAAGATAAGTTCCCAAGAAAAAATATGGATTACGATCTACTAGTTCTACCGTCGACCTGTGTACACTATAGTATGACCTTAGCGCCTTCAAGAAAACTTGTTAATCCAGTCATGTTTGTGTTATAATAAGTTGAAAGTCTGTAGGTTGTGGTGTTTTTCTCCCACTATGTATTTGTCAATTTGTACACTGATACGAAGCTATCCCTTAATAGGTCCCTTGATACAAATCTAGCCCATACTAGATCAAGCCATAAGCCCAAGTGTAGAACTCACTCCCAAAAGCTAGCTTGTAGGAGGAGGGGACACCTAGACTTATAAGCCACCAACCAATCCCATACATGGCCGATGTGGGATCGTAACAATACACCACGCTTTGAAGAGCCAACGTCCTCGTTGGTCACGGCTATGTTGGCCACGGTTGGCACCCTTCTTTTCGGGTCCAAGCCACCACTCCATAGGCCACCGCTCCGAGGTGTTGGAACTTCGAAAGATGGGGCTGGCTCTGATACCCATTGATACAAACCTAGCCCTTAATAGGCCCATTAATACAAACCTTGCCCATACTTGGCCCATATCATGCCATAAGCCCAAGTGTAGAACTCACTCCCAAAAGCTAGCTTGTAGGAGAAGGGGACACCTAGACTTATAAGCCACTAACCAATCCCATACTTGGCCGATGTGGGATAGTAACATACACCCACTAGCTTTTGCTATAATCATCATGGCGGCTAATTGGCTAGTGTGCATTGACATAATTCTGCTCACTATGCCACCACCATCAAGACTGGCTTGTCATTTATGTGAAGGGATGGATGATGGTTTAGTTGGATGACGTAATTCTTGCCTCATAAACTGTACATTATGTCACTGATTTGGAACATATGATATGAAATAGTTTATTCTGGAATAATAGATTCAGAGGCCAAAAGGTTCTTAGGAAACCCAATGATGTTCAACTTACCAAAGTCTCCGTTGGGGATATTGGACCAATTGGCTATGTTGATCAGGAGACTTGCAGAAAACATATTTTGTTTAATATATCTGTTTCATGCCTCTCAAATTCTTACCAACACTCCTCCCTGGTTATAATTTATGAGACGTGAATTGATTGATGGTTAGTGCATCGATCTGCCTATCTCAGTGTATTTCACTCTAGCATTACAAGAAACTTGACTTCCAGGCTATTCCGAGTCATGTGTTTGGAAAACATGATTGTCTATATTCATTTTAATACGGAGGTTGCTCAACATTACTTTTGCAGACTGATCGATGCTATGACCTTGTCTTGGACTTGAGAATCACACTACTAGAAAGAAATTCAGAAATAAAACCATAACTGATTGCTATGGTTTTTGAAGTCTAAACTTTTACATCCGTGAATTGGAATGTTTATTTTGAACGACCAGCACCACATGGCTTAGTTGTCTGGTTTTATGTAGGATGAGAATCTGAGATGGACAGGAAGATCCAAAAACTTAACAATGAGCTGGATTGTGCTAGAAGCAAGTGTGAAGTCTATAGGACCAACCTGCTTTCAGTTTTAAGGGACATTGAAGACCATAAACAGCAGCTATAACTTAAAGTCCAGATCATTAGTTACAGCATGAAAATTAATTGTAAAGGTTGTGTAACATGTTATGATTAAATATTTATACCATTTTACTGTCTTAGTTGAAGATGAATTTTGCCAATTTCTTGCATCGTTTTGATGCTCAATGCGTACATTATAGATTGTGTAAACATCGCTAAAAGTTTTAAATAGGCTACCAAATGAACACTAAGGTGACGTTTGGTTCAAGATTTTGAAATCCCAACATTTAAAAATACCGGAGAAATTTTGGTTTTCAAATACTGAATTACAAATCCCATTCCCATGTTTGATTGGCATCAAATGCATTTCTCAAATCCTTTCCAAATAATGATAAATGACAAAATTACCCTTTGCTTATATTTTTTCCTTCTATCTTTTAAACCAAAAATAATGATATGTTCGATAAAAAAAATGATATTACACAAAAACCAATCACGTATTTTTTTCACCTCGAGCCCAATGCAACATTTCCTTTCCAATTTGATTACTTATAAACGTACTTCCAGCAAATGAATGGACAAACACAAACATATATACAATAGGATGAGAAACTCACGCTTCGCTACGGAAAACGGGACAAATATACATAAATATTGACAGTATTAGATTACAAAATGATTTTTTTTATTGTTAATGATGTTTAATCATAGCTATTTAAGTTTCAAAAGTTTTCAACATAAAAAATATTTAAATTTGATAAGTTCTATTAAAAAAAAAGATATGAAAGTTTAATTCTATAAGCAAATCAACTTTATTTTTTCCCTAAAAAATTATTGAAGTTCAATCAATCAAGTCAAGTTTAGTCAATAAAAGAACAAGTTTAATTTATCAACAAAACTGTCTGAAAATTCAATTTTATAAAAAAATAATAATAAAATAAAAAGTTCTATCATAGTAACTTCTTAACCCGATATAAAAGTTATCAAGATAATATCAAGTAAAATTATCAAGAACAATAATAATGCTACTAATTATTATATAGTAATATAAGTAGGGTTATTGTTTCATAATGTAATAAAATTTATACTTTTATGCATTGTATGTGGTGAACTTTGAAAAGTTCTATTGTATGTATTGAATTTCTAAAAAAGTTTATTATATACATTTAACTTACTAGTATATGTATAGAACTTACAAAAAATGTTTTATGTATAAAAAAACAGCCAAAATGCATACAATTGACATACAATAGTAATTTCAAAGTTCGTATCATACAATAATTACACTTGGACATCATAAGCCCTTGTAAGTTTGGCATGCAAAGCTTTCATGTGTAATTACCAACCCACCCCCTAGTCGAGCTTTTATCGAGCAACTCGAGTTTAAAAATTGAGCTCGGAATACATATCAAGTCGAGCTCGAGCTCCGTTATTATCGAGCTTTTCAAACCTTAAAGAATATGTATATATATATATACATATATACATAATTTTGAATTTATAAACGATATTATTGTGAAATTATAATATTTTTAGACTATTTTACAAAGCTTTTGACTTGTTTTCATGAATTATTTATCTTATATGTATTTTGAAATGAATTTTGGTATTGAATTTGATTTTTAGAATTAATATAAATTAAATTTGAGTATCAAAAATATTTTTATATAAAAGTTCGAGCTTTTCGAGCCGATCTCAAGCAATTCTAAATTACATTCGAGCCGAGCTCGAACATTCATTGTGAAAGCTCGTCGAGCTATCGAGCCAAGCTCGAGCTTATCCTTCACGAGTCGAGTCAAGCTCGAACCATGTCGAGCTCGAGCTCGGCTCGACTCGACTCGATTACATCCCTACACCCTCCTTCATAGATTTACAAAGGCTGTCCCAAGCAATCTAGTGGTGCATGTGCTCACCATTCTCGAAGGTTCGAGCCCCAGCCAATCTCCCGTCGCGTAAATTTTCGCCATTCGTTCCATAATCCGAACATTGACCTCGAACTTGTCTTCAACGGTATCGCGCTAAACGCCATATCTAGTGTCGAAGGTGCGATGTTGCCCACAAAAGACGAAGCTCGATAAAGCGGACCGTTTCATTTACAAATGTTATTGGATATGTTGTATATTTGGGTGATAGGATCCTTATTAAACATAACAAACCGAACAAGAGAAATAGTACTAGTTAAATATTAAATATAATTATAATAATATAAATTAAAATTAAAATATATTATATAATGTGGTAGGGAAAGCGAGGATGATTGTTCCCGTGCCCGCCCCATAACTGATAAAAATATCGTTTATACTCGAAATCCGTCCCGAACCCGATTAGCAATCTCCAAATCAGAGCCTAAAGTTGTTGGGGCTTTTTGCCATCTGTGAACAGTATCTCACAAGGATTGATAAAAGGAAACCTTAGACCATCTACAATGGTGGAATTTTTTGGCCAAAAAAATATTTGAAAAGCTTAACATCTTTGGAGACAAAAGCTTTTTTTGACAATAGGTTTGCCAAAATTGAGCTTTTATCCAATGACTTTTTTTACTACTTAATTTTCATTTAATCCCATTCTTAACTTGTAGTTTCATTTTATTCATTTACTCCAAATTAATTAATTTAGTAAAATGAACACACTACACATAGAGATTGGAACTTTGGCTATGAACGTGATACGTATACATATTCAATCTCATGAGTAACTTTTTATGTAAAACATCTACTATAAAAAAATAAAAAACTTTTTATTCTTCTGACTTGTAACAATATAAACGAAGGTAGTTTATAAAACAATTGATATGAAAGGGGGTAATTTTGTTAACTTCTAAATATACATGACTATATATGTAAAGTTTTAGAAGAAAAAGCTTTAAAAAAGCTTTTATCATTGAAGAGTAAAGCTTTGTATTACATGAGAACTAGTGCAAGGTGATGTGACATCAAAAAAAAACTTTTGGACCACTTCACCCATTGTGGGTGCTCTTAGAATACAATACATGTACATGTATAATCAATAAGGTATTCTAGATGGGGCATACTATTTGCACACCCCTATTTACTGATTGCACACCCCCTACCCCATCAAATCGTCCTTTTTTTATTTTATTTTTATCCAAATTCCTAATTGCACACCCTCCCTAACTATCAAATCGATTTTCATAATTTTGTTTTAATATTTTTAAGGGATTCATATTTTATAAAAATAATACGTTTTTATAGAAATAATATGTTTTTATAAAAAAAATTATGTTTTAAAATGTTACAGGGATTCATTATGTGTTGGTGGAGTTACCGGGACAATACCCGATGCCTCGAATTATGACACTATGGCGTTACTATAGACAACTGTGTGCAGCTGAATGGGAGACCATGTATAAGAATAGCCTAAATATATACACTCAACAAAACTCGAGAGAAAATTTCAATCCTGCAGATTTTATTTATGTTTAGAAGATAAAAGTTTATTTTATGTATTTTTATTTAGTCGATTTAGTATTGTAAATTATTATTTAATATATTTAATAAAAATGTAGTCGATTGACCGATGAATGGTTGATTTATAAAAAAAAAAATTCAAAACATAAATTGCTTTATATAATAAAAATCATCTTTCATAAATATATCATAATTTTTATAAAAATTTATATTCTATAAATAATTAAAAAGGTTAGACGAAATAGACAATAAACAAAAAAACAAAACATTTAATTGATTAGACGGGGTGTGCGTCCAGGAATAGAAGGATGTACAAATGGAATTGGCCATTCTAGATAAGTGTTCAATTTGATGTTATAACCAATTAAAAATTTCTTTTCTGAATAAATATGTTATTTTATCGATGAAAAACGTAGTTAGTGAAAGAATTAAATAATTCTATACGCATAATTAATGTTTTGACCGGGAAGCAGATAGTAGGCCTGACTTGATTCTATGTGTGAACGAGAGGCTAGAGAAAAAAAACACGGGGTATAAATATAAGGGCACGTGAGATGCACCTTCTATCTAGAAAACGCCTAACCCTATCTCATAATTATCTCTACCTGTTGATCGATTTTCTTCATGGGGTCGTCTCTCCTGGTATGACCCCCTGGCATCTCGTGTCACTTTTCTTACAACAGAGGTAACCATTGACGTGTTGATTTTTCAGACTTGTTTGTTCTATCTAGGTTTTTTGATTATATGTGTTAACTTCTATAAGTGTCTCACGTTATGTGGCTATGTGTTCAAGGAAATTAAGATTAATTTCACTAAGAAATTTTCAAATTCTCGTTTTACACTTGTACAATCAATTAGTTTGCTTACCTTCAAGGTTTTGTATTGAAGACATTTATGAGAAATGTATCTATAATTTGGACCTTGTTTTATGGGATTACTTACTTTTATTGGTTAATTGAGGAGGTGCAAGTTTGTTTGTGAAGGCCACCGAAGAAGATGACACAACAGTTGGAGGCATTCCATAATCTGCATTTTTCATTCTCTATTCATACCAAACAAAAGAATTGATTCCATTCTCTTTTTCTAGATTCCCATTCTCTATTTAAATTCAATTCTTTCTGATTCCATCTTACGAAACACACCCTAACAAGTAACAACCTTCACTCTCTCCTTTGGAATTTGGGTATATCAGAAACCTCCGATTATAACTGAAACCCTCCAGGCCACCATCGTCCTTCATCGTGTCTCACAACTTTAATCTGCGTGGAATTTGATCTATATTTGCTGAATTATTCATCTGTGAAATGTGGGTAGTTTTTAGAATCTTGTGTATTTGATTAAATTGTAAAAAAATATGTTTCATGGATGGATCGTTTTGAATTTTGTATTAATATGTTACGGAGTATCTGCAACTAGCAGTGTTGTAAAGTCCCGACTAATCTCCGACTAATCCCAGATTACTCGGGATTTAGGGCTACTCCAACTCGACTAGCCTTAATCAGATTTAAAAATCAGTCAACAGTGGTCAACGTCGGTCGACGCGTGAAAGTTGGGATTACTCGATCAAAGTCGGGATTAATCGGTCAAAATAGGTCAACATTTTAAATATGGTCAAACTTGAAGTTTTTGAACAATTGAACAGTTATGTTTATGTTTCTAGACAATTATATTTATGTTTATGTTTATGTTTATGGTTCTATTCTATAATTACACATAATTTTTAAATTTATTATTTAAATGCAATAAAAGAACAATCGATTAGTCCCCGACCTGGCCGGTTAGTTCCTACAAGGTCTCAGTCGATTAATTCCCGCCTAGCGAATTTTACAACCTTGCCAACTAGTTATGATGTTTTGACTTTGAGTTGCTGAAAGAAATAATTGTTGGATAATGTTTTGACTGTTTATCATACTTCATTTGATTGTAATGATCCTTTTTTAGGTTCTCTTTAGTTGCTAGTTCTTGATCTATTGTTCAAAATGAGTTTTATGTTTTGGAAGAAAAAGACACCAGCTGGTTACTATTATGTACATATATATATATCCATCAATCTATCGTATTTGCCTGGTAATGAATCCAACTTAAGATAATATGTTTTATGATTACTTTTGGAATTTTGGAAGCATTTTTATGATTAGGCGATTAGCTATTATTTTTGAAAAGATTGACACATATGATCCATTTGACCCAAGTAACCCAAAACCGACCTGAAAACTCGAAAATCACCCGAAAACCGACCTGAAAGCTCGAAAATCACCCGAAAACCTGGTAACTACATTAAAAATCGGGTTAGTCGGGTTGGGTCCGGGTTATCGGGTTTAAATGTTGGGACGTTGGGTTGAAATACTCAACCCAATTTTAAAATCAGGTGGGTTCGGGTTGACCATTTCTGACTCGCCAACCCGAACCCATTAACCCATCCATCACTCGTCCATCAAATTGATTATCTTGGATCATCTTCATGTGATTGCCTTTGATTGAAAAGTTGTTGTCAATTGGTGGCCTACGAATAGCGGGTTCAGGTGTTGGTGCTACTGTTCGCGTACGAGACCACATGGGTGTATCGTTCTCAGCCATTTGATTTCGAATTGGTGAATTTGGTCTTGGTTGTTCCTCTTCTTCCTTGTATAATGACTCAATCTCAAAATCGGAATCTTCCTCAATGATTAATTTGGAAGTCTCCGTCATTTCAGATTCTGTTTTCGACGAACTACTCGGTTTATTCTTCGATTTCCTCTTCCTCATTTTGCTTTTCTCTAGATCGGACAATGGACTCACGAGTTTGTTACCCGAATTTCTAGTGTTCATCCAGTAACAGATAAACCTGTAAAAGCACCAAAGATAAACCGTAAAACGCACCGGTTTAAAACTAGAAACAAGTAAAGTAACTTTTTCAGAAATAAATCCCAAAAAAGGATCGATTAACTAACACTTAAACAAATTCTTAAATTAAACACATTCCCCGGCAGCGGCGCCAAAAACTTGATGTGTAAAATCTAGTTATAAAATAAATTTAGAAATAACGCAATTATCTATTACACAACTAGGTAAGCATACCCTATCGTGTATAGTATAGCTACAGTAAGTCCGGTTCGTTCCACAGGGAATGTGTATTTAAGAGTATTGTAGAAATGTAATTAATCTTATTAGAAATATAAATTGGGGGGGGGGGGGGGGTTGCAACCGAATAGTTGCGTTGCTTAACAATCTAATTAATTTTAACTAAGGGAAATTGGATTATGAAGAATCGGTTGAGAATTAAATTTTTCAGATATTAAAACGACACTTACTTGGATTATTTCACTAGTGACTTCAGGGTGTTTATAATGGTGAATTTAATTAAGTTACGATTAACGTTTGCTATCTTCTACATCTTAATTTCGATTCACTAACTTACAATTTAATCTAGTGAAAGACGTTCGCCGAAATCACTATCTTACGCGTTTGAGTTTCATTGTCTAACTTGTTTAAAATCCGCGTTCGCGATCAATTAACAATCATACATTGACATATAATTGTTATGAATTAATTTTGTGTGAAACATTCGCTATAGTCACTAATCAGTTCACCAACAAGCTTCAACAATTAATTAAAACTCAAATACTCAAGTGTTGCGATTAAACGTAAATTAAATTTCATAAACTCAAAGGATAACACCCCTAATTACTAGTTATTTCATCCAAGCAAGTGTTAGGATAGCTTCTCATAATCAAACTAGAACAAGCACAATTAATAATTGAAATCAAAGAAAACATAATTATATTGATAAAGAATGTTAACGGAATGATTACAATTGAATGATGATTGTTCTTCGTAACCGAGTGATTAACACAATTGTAAGATCTTCAAGACTGATGAAAACCCCAAAAATTGTATAAAAATTCGTAGCACCCAAGTTTAGAGTATCCAAAGTTAGGTTAAAAACAAATAAAATTCGTTTATATATAGTTTTCCAAAAAGCTGGCCAGCCGCCCAAGTACACGATCCCGGTGACTTGTACGCGATCGCGTACTAACGCTTGGTACGCGAACCTGGTAATCTTCACGCGATCGCGTACCTAAACCTAGAGATCTTCCGTGACGTTTTTAGTTATAGGTACGCGAACTTCTGACCCCTACGCGATCGCGTACTCTTCAGTAGTACACCTTACGCGATCGCGTACTAGCCTCTTTTCAGCAAATCCTGAGTTTTTCTCCATTTCTTCAACATTCGAGCTCTTTTCACCAATCCTTCGACAATTGTACCCGAAATCAATTTCCAACCTAATAAGTATCGAAAGTTCATGAAATTGACTATAAACAAGTAAAAAAACGATGATATCGCGAAGTATAAACATGTTCAAAATGAGCAATATCACTGAACCCGTTGTGACAAAAACCCGTTTTGACCCGATCACCCAAACCGACCCACCTGCCCGTTTTGCCAGTTATAGTTTTACCCATTCTTGTGAAATTCAAATCATATATCAAGTGTTGTGTATTTTTGCTAATTTTTATATTCAAATTTTTAGTACTGACGTCTGATATTGTTTTTGTAAGAGCAGGCCAACATCCGTCGTCTCACTTTCGTTCCACTGGTGCTTCATACGGTATATTTTTCCAATCAAGTGAATATTACTCCCCAATTTCCATTCTATCTGTAAATTTTAGGGTTTCTAAATTCTTTGAAATTGGTTCATTTGCAGCTTAGCTTGATTGAACGCTAGGTGCTTTGGATTTACTATGTAAGCTTATATCATCATGTATTTATGTATTACTTGTACCTGTTAAGACTATGAATCTAGGATCCAATCTCTCTGCTTCTCATAGATAGATTTAACTGACTGTTGTTTGGTTGGCAGTCAGTAATCACTAACGGGTTTAACTGTCATAGCATTGTGGAATGGGAATCAGTTTTTAAACCTAGTTTTGAGGAAGTTACACTTGTTGACTGAAGTCAATAATGAGGAAGTTAAGATGGGTGAGGGATGGCGATGGGTTATGGGACTTGGATGTCTCCACTCCTGCAACTCTCAACGGTGTGGCCCGACCTGTACCCGGTGACCCAATCCCGTCGGTGTTGGGATTATCGAGAGGTATCCGTCTTTCAAGACCCAAACAGGTGGACTTCTTCCAACGTTTCATGTTTATGCCCTTTATCCCGTCCTATTCCTCAATTCATCCTCACGGAAATGGCTGCTTCTCTCTTCAACGCGTTATCTCCTTACCAACTTTCTCCCTTGATCGCTGGTTGGCTCATTTTCTCTTTTCTTCAATTTATTTACGCACTACATACATGATACACTAAGGTTAGGGTTCCCCTATTTTTATTGACTATAAATAAATATATAAATTGCAGGTTTGGAACGGTGCTTGGTCAATTCAATGTAGAAAAGTTTGCATCAAGTATTAAAAAAAATGGATTCAGACAACCATCTACTACTAATCAATCCCCTTCATGGCTCCAAAGCATTGCCAGACATCTGAGTGACAAGTCTCTGTATGCCGTTGATCTCTGCTCAGAATTCTTTCTAACACCTGATGATTCTTTTCTTCTCAGTTTCGAATCTTATGGTGATGATGACTACAACACACCTCGAAAGAAAGCAGTTTTTCATCACAAGGCAAACATCTATCTCTATCCTTATCCTTTCATTTACTACATGCTTTTGTCCCACCATTCTTTCCTGATTGCCTTGCCAATGTCACTACTAAAAATTCTTTGGTAAAAAAATTAATGCTGACCCTATAGATCCATTCTTGATAACCACACATTTCTATGTAAAGCTAGAAACTACTCTGTAAAAGTATAATTTACTCTCAAAACTTGTGTATGCATTTGAGTTTGCTTATGTGATATCACATATTTAATGTTAGCAATCATTTCACATTCTCATGTGAATCTTGAACAAATCAGTTTTGGAAATTTTATCTTTGACTAGGACCCAATGTGGTCTAATTGATACTGAATACGATCCATGTGCTAACTGATCTCTTTGCATTTGTTTAGGGTTTTCACGTAATTCACCTGATATTATTATATAAGTATGAGAAAGTAGTGTTGTTTCTTGTAGTTCCCGCATCATAATTTAACTCTAGAAGCAGCTTCTCCTGGCCTTTTCGTTGACAAGGATGGGACTTTCTGGGATGTCCCTTTGACCATGGCAATGGATCTAGCATCTGTTGCTTCTGATAATGGCCCAAGTTACCACATCTGCATCAATCATAATAGTGGTTTACCCAAAAAATTCGGAAGCCATCAAAATGGCGAAATGGTGGCTTCCTTACAGCCTGGTTTGTCTGCCACAACTGCATTTTCTCTGAGAAATAGTATCGACATATGGAGAAGTGGAGCACCAAAATTGAAAATGGTGCAACCATATGACATATTCCTCTCGAATCCTCATATTTCAGCATCAGGAATAGTTGGTAAGCAATATTCACATTACTCCGTATTTTAGTAGAGTCGCTGATGTGTTCTAGGGGGTGTTTGAGTTAGCTTATGTTATTACGTTTTTGCTTATTAGCTATTTTGCTTATGTTATTACGTTTTTGCTTATTAGCTATTTTGCTTATAAGTTTATGGCTTCACAAAATGAGCTTATTAACACCTCATACTAAAAAGCTAAAAACTGTTTGACATGTTAAAATGGCTTATTGCATTTAGATAATGCAAAAGGCTAAAAAGTCCTCTAAAAAAGCTAATCCAAACATCCCCAAGTAATAAAGGAACATATACATCCACGCGTATAAGCATTCATGCTTGTTCTTTACATAGGAACAATGCCCAAGTGTATGGTACCCCCAGGAAATTTGTATTTATGAAATAAAATAAAGGTTTACGAAGATTAATGGGCATACGTATTGAAAATACAATATTACCACCCAAGGCATGCCTATACAATCCCATACAACCATCAGCAGCCTCCAGTAAAAATCAGTAGGTTCTAGTGATTTTAGTTGGCGCTTCGAGTACCCAAACCATGGCCCATATCTACATTTGCAATAGCTTAGACCATCGATAAAGGCTGCAGAGAAATTTAGTATCACAACTGTAGATTGACAAAAGTTTTCATGGAGCGATCATGGATGGGTCGTTCTTTATTATCAATATGATCTGAATACATTTGAGCAAATAACATATAAATCTCCCTTAGACCATATAGATACCTAAAGAAATACAAACAAATTATTTCAGCCCCCAAATTGTTGATATGCTCCAATTGAACACAGAAATCAACTCCAGGTTTTATCTCCTTCCAGTATGCCACAGTAACTTATAACCAATCTCACAATAGTTTGCGACTACCAAACATGACCTATAGTGCTATCACTAGCCAGTATGCTGTTATACGCCTCTGTTAGATAGCAAAACTGTATTCCACTCTAAACCAAGCGGGCAATACAACTCACATTAGTTGACTAAAACTGTTTATTGACCTGCTGGTTCACACTTTACGACCCACATCCAAAATTCAAGTAAAAGATTAGATATATCCGCGACATTGCAGCTCACGAGTAAACACCGACAGACCTTTGTGGATCCTAACAACAATCAGCCCATACCAACATAAACTATTATAATCAGAAATTTGCATCAGCAACTTAAAAAAAAAAGAGAGTAAGGTTTCAATCTTTAGACTTATAGATAGGAGTTGGTTGGGAGAATAAGCTAGTTCACATATGACATTTAAACAATTATTTGTTTGGGGTAGATCTGGTCGTAGGCCCAATTGCAGTTTTATAGATACAAATTCCATGTTGTTACTCCATCATCTTATGAGACATACTCATGCAGGAGCTGTCGTGACTGCATGTTTTGGAGATAATTCGGTTAGAGTGCCACCACGAAATGGTGCGAGTGGTTCTTGTAGTAAGGGCTTTGGTCTTAGTGCTAGGAGGGGCAACTGTGCTGTTTTAGCCGATTCATTCGCAACAGTGACACTCTCTGCACAGCATGGAACCTTTCAGAAGATGTTCCTTGATCTAACTCGTTTTCAGGCCCTTTTGGATATCCCCTCTGGTTCAACTTTTGTTTCAGGTGCTGCTCGTTTGGCAAAAGATGTATATAATTCTCGAGCACCTAATCTGGAATCATTGCAGGAAGTGTGTCCAAATACCACCTTTTCATTTCAACAGCAGGTACATATTTTTGTATTGTTATATTCTATATGACATCTGTTTACATGCATCTGTTATGTAACTTAAGTGGTACATGCTGCTGTACTACTGTATTCCAGAGTATTTGTATCGCCTTTTAGATTCTTACATTTATTGACTAGCATGCTAATTCAAAGGTTGATTCTTCTTGCATTTATTTGCTTAACTAGGACCTCCCTCTTATTTCTAGAGTGGTAGTGTCGTGATCTTATTAGTGGAAGGAACAAAATGAATGATGATTTTAACTTGGTGCAGCTCGTTGGACCCTTCAGCTTCAGAGTGGATTCTGGTGTAGAATTAGGTTTCAAAAAGGGTGACAAGTTTCTAAAAGTGAAGGATCCCGTTTTTGCAATAGAATATGCACTACAAGTTCTTGGTTCCGCCAAAGCTGTAGCATGGTACTCACTCAGGCAGAAAGAGTTCATGATCGAGCTTCGCTTTTTTGAGACCTGAATCTGTAATTGTTGTCCCCATCGTCATAGTTTTTTGTTTTCTTTTAACTGTCTGGTACATGGCAAACTGTTAGTACGCATATTTGCTTCTCGATTTATTAGTTATAGCTATTGGGGAGTTGATGGCGTTAAATGAGCACCCACCCTAATCATGTTGATTGATGCGCACATTAAATTTTGGGCAAACTGACTAGTGTTACATTATGAAGGTGAAAGTGAATATGTATGGCTGTCATGTACCTAAGCTTGGGTATAGAACCCACTTAAGTTGTGTCATTCTGTTTAAAACTCCCAATATCTCTCCGTTTTCGGTTCTCGATTTCTCCCAGACTCATCAGTCCTCCATTCCTCTTCTCTATGAAATCATGGTCTGTGCTCTCGCCCCAAACCCTTCAATTTATTTAATTTCACCAAACATCTTGAATCAGAACTTGTAACTAAAATCGAATTGCTATTTGTAGGTAAAAACTTCTGTCAATTGAAGTTTGCTCCGGGAAGGTAAAAATTTTCATTTTCCACCTCATGTATCTCATTCTGATATCTTTTTACACATGTTCTTCTTTCCGGATATGTACGATCAAAACAGTTATGCAATTTTCAACTTAGGTGGTGTTTGGGGGGCTTATTTCCTAGCTTATTGCTTATTGCTTACAAGCAAATAAGCTAGAAAATCTAAGCTTATTTTGACCCCCATCTAATATACATATAAGCTCCACAAATAAGTTCTTCCAAACACTTGAATCGAAGCTTATTGTATAAAAATAAGTAAATAAGCTAATAAGCTTCAAAAATAAGTTTCCTAAACACCCTCCTAATCATTCTTGTACTTTTGCACGCTTCCTGTTCTACAAAATGCTACAATGAAGTTTATCTTCTTTATTCACCATAACTGATTATAGTCGTATATTAAAGTAAACTTTTTGTTGTAAATTGTAACGTGTTTTATACTACACATTTCCAAATGCTTATATGGTCGCTTTTGTTTAACATTCGACATGCCAGTCTTCGTTTATAGGAGTTGTATATGTATCATCATGTATACACAACCCAAAAGGAGATTCGGGTAGTGAAAATGACTAGATTTGTTCATTCTTTGTTGGTGCATAATGTGTGTCAGTCATTTGGTCAAACTTTTATAATTGACAAAGTCAATTAGTCTAAGTATGTGAAGTGTTGAGTTAGTATGTTCGAGTCTGTAATCGAAATATAAATATAGAATATACAAAATATATTGTTCAGGCGACACAGAACCTGTGTTGCTATAGCGACACAATGGGTATGTCGCAATGGGCTGGGCCTGCGACATAAGACTTGTGTCGCAGGGTCCAGTATGGTTAGTATATATATCAAGTTAGAGTTTCGTTTTTGGTTGTTGGTTGTGTTAGGAACTGGTAAGTCGAGTTGTAGAGAGCAGAGGAGAAGGGTGATAGTTTGTAAAGCTTCAGTACTTAATGATTAATATATACAAAAGCTTATAGAGATTGTTTGTGTTTGTGTGAATTGATTAAACGTTTAATACTCGTTTGTTTGTATTCCGCACTTACAATTGAGATACGATATGTTAGATCCTAGTCAAGAGGAACCTACATTCTTGTCAAGTTAAATCAACGTTTGATACTATCAGTTGAAAAGTTGGGAGTATGGAGTAGAGTTTTTAGAAGGTTTAGCTAATACAATAGAGGATATGAAAGTTGTGAGCATACAATACTAATTGGTGCAAAGTTGAGCGTATAATGAAATAATAAACTCAAAACTTTATGTATGGAACTTTGAGACCTTGGAAGGATACAAAATATGATTTGAATCGGAAGAAACAAAAAACGTGAGATCAAACAAAAAAGAAGAGTAATTCTACAGTGGTGCAGATCTGGAGGGAAGGTTCCATACAAGGAGAAGGAGGTGAAGGGATGTGACCAACTACTATGTGCTCTCACACATTTTTAATTTTAACTTTCCACCTTCCTTTTATTACACTTTTAACACTACAACTTTCTTCTTCACACTCTCCTACCGCACCACCACCCACCACCTTTTGCTACCATTCTGGCCACTGATGCCGCCATCACCAGTCGGACACAGCATTATTATTATATATATTTTTTTAAAAATAATTTTTCTTTTAATTTGTTTTTGAAGTTTTTTTTTTCAATTTTTTTTTTCAATTTTTTTTTCAAAAAATTTGTATTATATATTATCCTTTTTGTAATCATTTTGTATAAAATTATAATACATATTGTTATTTTTATTGCATTTTGTATTTATATTTTGCATTTTGTATTTATATTCTTAGTACATATTGATTGTTTTGAACTGTAATTTTCATTATACATATTATTCTTTTTGTATTGCATTTTATTGACGACGCACATACAAATATATACAAGATGCAGTAAAAAAAACAAAAATATACTAGATGTAGTAAAAAAAGGCTGAAACATATAAAAAATGATGTAGTAAAAAATATACAAAATGCAGTACAAAAGTGATAACACGTATACAAAAAAAGAAGTAACAATGAATACATAAACATATACGATGCAACATAAAAACTACAATATGCAGTAAGAAAGATATACAAGATCCGGTACAAAAAAGACAACATGTATACAAAAATATATATATAATGCACTAAAATAAATACATAAACATACAAGATGAAGTACAAAATAACAATATGAATGTTAAAAGTATATATAAGATGCAGTTAAAATAATACAAGATGCAGCAAAATATATTTATTAAAAATATATAATCAGTTGTAAATATTTAGAAAAATAAAAAATAAAAAATAAATAAAAAATGAAAAATGAAAAAATATATATAAATAAGGTTTATAAAAAAATAAGCAAAGGAAAAATGAAAAATATATATTTAAATAGGTAAAAGATAGGCTAATAGAAATTATACAAAAAGTTAAAAAAAAAAAGTGAAAAAAAATTCAGTCGTCGAAATCCGACGACCGACGGGGGCTTAGGGAGGCAGTTGCCTTAATCTGGCAACCAGCCGGTGGCAGCAGATGGTGATAGGTGGATGTGGGAAGGAAGAAGGAAGGATGAGGGAAAAAAATAGTGAAGAGCGTGAAAAAAAAAATTAGTGAAGCGAGTGTAGGTTGAAAATTAATGTTACGTTTATTTTTTCTTAGATCTCACCCTCATTTTTTCATTCTAATTATAAAAATACTACCCCTCATCACCATTAATCTAAGTTAAAAAATGATCCAATAACATTCATCTTTCTTTTCCTCTTTCTCCTATAACACATTCCTTTGTGATCCCACCATTCTACCGGGTAACAAGAAGTTTTTTTCTTCGGTGAAGGGCATATCTAAAGTTTCATATTGGGCCGAGGTTAACCAGAAAAAAAAAAAAGTAAATCTATTTTGGGCCAAGGGTATACTCCAATGTAAACAAATATTTTACACTACGGGCTGTTATTTGGAACTTATTGAGCCAAGGTTCCTAGATGACTTATTCGGTCACCAAAACCCCCTTGTTTTCTTACGACTTAATTTCTAATATTGGCTTACCCAATGGATTATTCCCACATCAACGTTTTGATGAAACATAATATTATGTTTTACAAACCGAAACTACAAACAATTGTAGTGAAATGTTATATGCATCAAAAAATGAGTTTGCACGATACTTTAATTACCAAAACTTCAATAATTAATAAAAAAATATTTAGATTTCAATAGTAAACCTACAATATAGAGGAAGCATTATCAAAATTTTGGATTCGAATGTGGTTTTATAATAAAAAATAGCCCATATAACAAGTTCTCTTTTGGATTAAGTTGGTAATTCTCTTTTTCGCCATCTTATTTCTTGTACTTTTGCTCATCATTTTAGTCTTATAGATTTCTTCTTTGCTCTTCAAAAAGAAAAAGGTGCAGATCATAGAGGGAATACCTCAAATGAGGGGAAGGAAGGGCATGTCGAATTTTTTACAGTTTAGTACAAATTTATTTGGGATCTACGTCCAGATTCATTGTGTCTTAACAACAGTTGCATCTTAATAACACTGTATTTTAACAACACTGCATTTTACAACTATAAAATTTGACTGCATTTTACTTCTATAAGGCATCGACATCAACTTCGTAAGGAATGGACCTAACTTTGTACACATGTAGTTTGTTTTAATCTATTATTGTAAATTGTAATTGTAACGATCTAGTTGTCCAATGTTGTTTCCTCTGGTTTTTTCGTATAAACGCTTGTTGTTTTGTTCTTGTGGTCTACCAAAAAACATATAATATTAAAAATCATTAATTCTATTCACACAATCAAATTGAAAACATTAGCTATAAAACGTCACGACTTATTAGTCGATTTATTGATCACTATCATCATGTAAAAATAATGTCCAAGTAAGTAGGATTGAAACGTCAAAACAACATAATATGAGTAATATAGTGCATAATTATCCCTATCCCTACCAAAGAATTCAATGATGTAGAAATATGAATGTGTCATTCATTGTATATAACAAAGTGTGTTTATCTAAACGAATAAAAGTAGGATATCACAATTTTCATGCTTCTTTAAATCATTACACTCAAAAGCTCTTAAGTCTCCATCAATTCTTCCAAAAGTCACAAGCAATCGGGATTTTGACTCTACTTTAATCATATTGTAGTTCAATTAGTTACCCACTTACCCAAACGCTATTTTTCATATACATTTCATAGTTTAATCATGCATGAAACCAAGTTTAATATTGCCCAATGGCATTCTGATTAATCTAAGATATATATATATATATATATATATATATATATATATATATATATATATATATATATATATATATAGTCACAATGCATCCCCTTTTCATAAATTGATGGACTTGATGTTGTCAGTAGCTTAATTAGTACATAGTATATGTCCAAATTGCACTCTCCCTACTTTTTTAAAAGAAATTTCTAAGAAAAACATAAAGCGTCTTCGAATTCGATTTTTCTAAAAACTTTTATTAGAAAAGGAAAATTCATATTTGTCCTTTTACAACTAAAAAGTTGAAATAAAAAGTTGAAAAATATTGTATGATTTTTTAAGTTTTCCATCTCTACTCTTTTTTGGAAAAGAAAAACTGCATCTCTCATATTTGAACGCGTTTTCTAAATTTTCATTGCTTTTCTAGAAAAGTAAAGCACTCTTCGTTTTCTAGAAAAATGACAAAAGAAAAATGGAGTAATTTTTTCGTAAATAAACGCGCCCTAAAGCTTTGCGTTTAGTTACGGAAAAATATTTTCATTTTTCTTTTCATTTTTTAGAGGATGGGGAGGGTTTTACTTTTCTAGAAAAGCAATGAAAATTTAGAAAATGTGAGTAATGGAGTTTTCCTTTTTCAAGAAAGAGTGGAGATGGAAAATTAGAAAACCGTAAATAGTAGTTTTCAACTTCTTAGTTATAAAAAGAAAAATAGCAATTTCCTTTTCTTAGAATTTTTTTTTTAAAACCCGGATTTGAATACGTTTTCTAATTTTCAATTTTCAAAGAGAAGTTTTCTTGAAAAATAGACGATTTTTTCGTAACTAAATGCGTTTAAAGTATCCTTAAAAAATTCTCTATTCTTTCATTTTTCTCTCTATTAATTAGTAAGTCTATAATAAATGTCTTTGTGCTTTCTTGTCAAGAATTTTATCTTACATTTTTATACAAAATAAAGGCAAGATCCTAAAAACTAGGAATGATAACCTTTACATTTATAATGCAACTAATATACGTATAGTAGGACCTATTGGGGGCATAAGCATATGGATTGGTTTTGTTCGATTTGGGCAAAATGAGTGGTAACGATGCCATCAAAATACTTTCGTTTTCCATTGTTTTAGGTTGTTTGCTACCGCGTGCCATCAAATTGATAACCGAATCATCACTTATAACACTATGCAATTCACTCGAATTAACCAAACATTGCTTAATGTAAATTCTTTACAAGTAAATACTTAACACGCATATTTAATGTTGGGGAAATTGGTGAAACAGGGATACGAGTCGTGTATGGAGATCACTTTCCTAAAATAATATTTCACCCTAATCGATGCTCGAATTTCACGAAATTCACGTTTTGTATATTTGTGTCACTTTTCCAACAACTGTTTTGTGTTCACGTTTCCAGCCAGGGGCAGAGCCCCTTGATCCCCGTCAGGGGCGTTGCCCTTTGGACCCAACGAGGGGGCACGACCCCCTTGAACCCGCAAATTTGGTTGATCTCGGTATTTAGTAATTTAGTCGGGTATGCACTCCGCATCACCTACCTCGTATTTACTAATCCGTCAAGGCATTAAAATATACAACATTTAAAACATATCATCACATATTTCGATCATTCTCTTGTATCACCAGAATCGACGCACCACCTCTCAGCACTAGTACCGTCAGATTAGGCAGATTCCATGTAGTTCGATGAAATTAGAATATGAATTTATTCCATTAAGATGTTCGGTTAAGAATAAATTGAATTGAAAGTTACCAAAATTTTCCATTCAAAGAAATTCACATTAATATTTAGAATTTCAATTCATCAAAAATATGTTACAAACCAAACGCACACTCCAAGAGTGTACTGATGTATCACCAATATTTCCAAAAAGTAACCAAAGACTAGAAAGATAAGTATCAAATGTAAATTTGTTTCGTTAATCGTCTGTAGCTTACCCATATAACAGTGACATTAATCATCATCATCATATCATATCATATTATATATATATATATATATATATATATATATATATATATATATAAAATATAATAATAATAATAATAATAATAATAATAATAATAATAATAATATAATATTATATAATATAATATGGTCCCATTATATTACAAACGGGTTTATATAAAGGGGGCCGTGGCTATATATGACTCAAAAAGATTACATCATGCTTACCTAACAAATAATTTTAAAACGACCTTTTTTAATTATATGAATGTAGAGAGGCCACGTTTATTAATCACATAATATCTTTAAAGCCATTATCCTAGCTCTATATATGCATCTTGCTTTTTTCTTTTACAATTCTTTATTACACTACTAGACTAGATATTTATTTCTTCCTTCTAGAAATTTATTGCAAAATACGGAATACTTCTTAATTTTTTTAATAGGTAATTCATTTTAATTAACAATTAAATAGCCAATAAATTTAACGGTTAACCTCGATAACATATATTTTCTCTATCTGTTTTGACTATGCATACAGTTTTATTAATGTCCACTGATTATAATATTTACCAATCAAATGACATCTCTACCTAGTAAAATATCGTTTGATTGGTTATAACATAAAAGTGAATAATTATTTGGGATAACTCAAAATGACAATATTGACAGTTGTAGTTGGACGGAGAGAATATTCTCTTAATAGTTGATCTCGATGACATTTTTTTCAAACCATCATTCCGACCTTTGACCAACTAATTCATGGGATCTGAGTCTACCGCCACATAGACTCAAATTTATCCATCATAACATACATAATTAATTGAACCAATAAGTAATTCAACGTTTATCAAGTGGCCCAATTGAAATTCAACGTTGTACGTTTTTTTTTTCTTTTTTGCTAAATTGTGCTTGTTACGATGATTTACGTACGATGGATCCATATGAGAAATGTCACAGTAAATCAATTTCAGAAAATGATAGTACGTTACGGGTCAATCACATTCATCACGTTTTTCCTAAAAGCATTTTTGTTATTTTAATTTATAAGGATAATATAATAATATAAAGTCGATGAATGTGTGCATACGAGTGACTTGAGAGATATTAAGAAAGAAAAATTAAAGGCCTGCGCAGCCTTATTTGAATGTTGAATAGAGCATCATCGATGGTGACTCTATCTAAAGATTTTTACTACTATAAAAATAGTTTTGAAAAACATTTTCGTAAGTGTAATTATTATAAATTTTTTTTCACTATGGCTAGTGAAATTTCAATTCAATTTATTAGTATTAAGAGGACATTTTCTTTGTACTGGTGTACTTTTTTTAAAAAATTAAATTGGAGTCTTGAAAAGTCTTTTACAATGAAGCAATCGAGTTGCCATTACCGTGGATGTTCTTTAGGAGGTGATAAATACACCATAGATTTTTATTTATACAATATAATAAAAATGTGTATTAAAAAATTTTATATATGCGTTAATAATATGAAATTTTGGTGAATTCTTGATGCATTTAATTGTTTTAAGCGTCAACTTTAATTTCTAGTTTTCATATTTATATTGACCTGATCAAGTTTAACCAGGAATAGAAGTGATAGGCATGCACTTGACACGTGTACGTGAAACGATGGAAAAAAAGCCCTCCTATTACTAGCCTCTGATTGGTTATTTCCTTGACTATTTTGAAATGCCACGTAGGATCCGAGGGCCCCACATGCTCACGGAGTAAAAATCTTGCACGGGTTTTTTCTTTAAAGAAAGTCAAAAGAGTATTTGTTTACGAGAGAAAACGGGCCATTGATTAATCTGTTGGGTGTGTAATGGTCCCACTTAGGCAAGCGAATCTTGCGAAAAAGTCGGGTCTTTCAATCTTACACTTAAGTACTTAACCCGTGGGGCTCACGCTTTTAATACAGAAACGGGCCCCTAGGCCCATAATCTTCCAATAAGACTTGACCCTTGCCAATTTTGACATCACCTTTTACAAACCAAAGTTCCAAACTTTAGTCTGTTTGGTTAGTCCGTTTGCTGATAAGTTTTTTTAACTTTTAAGAGCTTTATCTTTCTATTTTAAATAAAAAGCTTTTGTGAAAATGAAAAGCTTTTTTTGGATAGAAAAGTTTTAAGTTTTTATTTTTTTAAAAAAACTCAAAACCCAAAATCTACTAAAATAACATTTCAAATTTTGTGGAGCTTTTGACAAGCCAAATTACTCTATTACCCCTCATATTCAAATAGTTACGTTTCATCTTGTTATATATTTTTAATTAATTCAAATTTACCACAGCCAACAAGCACATGAATTAAATAAAATATGCTCTTTTCAAACATCGATAGGCTTTAAATTTCAATAATAAATTATTTAATTGACTCTTAATCTCAATAATAAATGACTTAATAAACATATGGTAGTTATATGTTACACAACCACTCATCACCTTATTCTTATTTTCAATTCTAATTGTGTTATAAATCCAAATGATTAAAAAGATATACAGTAATTAATATGATTCTTTATTGCAATACTAACTTAAATTCATAAGATCTTGTATACTGTTGCACAAAATTTGCATATATCATATTAACGTGACCATTATTAAACATGTAGAATTCCAGTGTCATTATAAATATATTGTGAAAATTGACTATTTTTACAAATATTTTTATTTACGTTATGGTTTTGTTTTAATAGTTGTGGTTATCGTTGAAGTGTTCCTTTCATACCATTTTATGTAATTTTACATTGTTAAGGTATAGCTACAGCTACTTTGCGAAACGTCTACGTAAATATAAAAGCTACAACTTACAGCTCTTTATAAAAGTTACAGCTTACAGCTACAGTTTACAGCATAAAGCTACAGCTTACAACTAGTTTCATAAACTAGCTTTTGCAATAATTAATAATGTGTTGGAAAAAAAATTGTGATCTAAAAGCGGTGGCCGGATACAAAACTTACGAGTCCTTTTAGATAAAGCATGAAGTCATTAGTGTGAGTTATCATGTAGTAGTTTAAATAAATGCCAATTTGCGCGCCGAGGGGTAACAAACTTTTACATTCCGTTTTCGAGTTTATTATAGGGTGGAAAGGAAAGGAAGCGGAAGGATGAGAATACTAAAGTGTGCTTTTGTTAAATAAAACAATCTATTTGTGGTCAGTATTGTATTTCTGGAAGTTTTGTGCGTTGCAGGAAAAGAAGTTGTGACTATTTAAGAAGGTTGTAAGTTCAGGGTGCAGTGTGTAAATTGTGTAAAGCCAAACTTTATATAAAACTTTTTATTTTATTTTAATTTTATTATTCATGATTCAGATACAAAAATTAAGGTTCGTATGATTGTTCGAGTTGTTTATACTTTGTATCATCTTGATGCAAGTTTAGTTTAGTGTGTGTATGATCTATACCTATTGGTGTAGAATCATAAAGAGTTTTCTTGTGGTGAGGATATTTTTGTCTTGTTTTTGGCTTTGCCGGTTTGGTTTGGTATTAATCGAATGCAGTTATTCTTATACATATTCATACATTTGTTCATGGTATCAGAGCATAGGCTAAATTGATCGGTTGGTTTGATTTGATTCCTGATCCCAAATTAGAGTTAGGGTTTCAAATTATGTGATTTGGAGATTTATCTTCAGATCGGTGGTTTTTTGGTATGTTTGGGTTCCGATTGGGATTCTGTTCGTAAAGAAAGGGCTACGCTCATATTAAAAAGGCGTTTCATCTCGAAACCCTAATTTTGCAAAATTAGGGTTTGTGGTTGCTGGAAGTTAGAGACTCAGACTCTTGCTTCTTGATTGGTTGACTCTTGACTGATCCAGAGTTATTACAAGTCTTCCGTTGTGATTGTTTGATTGTTCTTTCTGCTTATTTACACGGAGTACTCTGTGAGGCGTTCCATACTCTTTTTTCTTGTTCTTTAGTTGTGGTTTTCTGTGATTATTTGATTATCTGGTTTGCTTGCTGAAAATTGCTATTTGGTTTATATTTTATGTCATATTGTGAGTAATTTATCTATGGTTGTTCTAACTTTTTTTTTGGTAGAAGAGGGAACTATCTGTGTCCAACTCTTGACCTTGCCCTTAAGGGTTCAAGAAAGCCTGATCAATCACATATCATTCTTCAATTTTTTTTCAATTTTTTTTAGACATTTACTTGCTCTGTGCATTCTTGGTTTGTTCTTTGTTGTGATAGTTAATATCGTGTTAAGAAAATGACTAAAGTTAGTGATAAACCACCTAATAATAATGATAAACCTGGTGGTTCTAGAACAACTGAGATAAGTAAGTTTGATTTTGGTGATCCATTATATCTACATGCTAGTGATATTAGTAGCACACCATTGATTAATTTCAAATTAAAAGGAACATAAAATTATAGATCATGAGCTTGTGCTATGGAACTTTCTTTACAAACAAAAAAATAAACACGTTTTGTTTAGGGTAGTTTTGAAAAATCTGATGTTCTAGGTAGACAATGGGATATATGCAATACAATGGATTCTTGGGTATATATCAGATGAACTATATAATAGTCAAACTTTTTAAAAGTTGCATCTGTTGTTTGGGAAGAATTAAAAGAAACCTATGATAAAGTAGATGAATATGTGGTTTTTAATCTTCATCATAAAATAAATTCATTAGCTCAAAATGGAAGTTCAGTTTCTGATTATTATCATAAACTGAATTAATTGTGGAAACAGTATGATGTTTTGTTAAAACTTTCTACTTGTACTTGTACTGCTGCAAAGGTTTTCAAGATCATACAAGTTTATTAAAGTTAATGCAGTTTTTAATGTGATTGGATGATATATATCAACCAATCAGAAGTAATATTGTAACTAAAGATCCATTGCCAAATGTTAAAACTGCTTTTTCAATAATCTCAAGAGAAGAATGTTGGACCCTGTGTACTGGATCTAAATCGAATCAATTCAACAATTGAAAGCGCGGAATACAATCAATTGAACAATGCACGTTAACAATCACACGAAACTAGTCGATTAGCTTTTATATATATCAAGAACAACGAATCAACCAGATACAATCAATGCCTCACAAATAGCTTGAAAACTCTCTAGGTTCGTCAACCCTAGAACTGAACCCGTAAGTCTCTATTTATAGCCAAACTCTAAACGACCTGCGACACAAGCTCTGTGTCGCCAAACCGACCTATGCGACACAAGCCTTGTGTCGCTATTGCGACACAAGCTCTGTGTCGCCTAAACAGTGACATCAATTATATATTTACACAAATAACGTTTTATATCACTGAACACATTATTACAAACTATTCAGACCTAGACCAACTGACAGACAAACAAAACATGTATCAACAAACTCCCCCGTGTCTTCAGCTTGGTCTTCAAAATTTCTTCATTCAGCCTCGGTCTGCTAACACTTCCAACTGGCAGGAAAGTTTCCTCCAGCGTGTACTCTTTGAGCTATACATACGCTGACAACCTTTTGAAATCTCATAGCTTCAACCTTAAACTCTTGAAAATAATCAATCTTCTTGGCATGAAGAGCTTCAAGGTCTTTCTTGGTAAGGTTAATCAAGCTCAAAGGATCATACACTCTAATCCTCGATAGTTTGGCTTTCCATAGGTCTTCAGGCTCTGTATCGGAAATATAAACAATCTCTGCTTCGCCTGTATAACCGTCATATATCCACAGTTGTAGTCTGCGCAAAAAATCAACTAGGAGCTTCTCCAGAGGAATGAACTTTAAAGTCTTTGGAGATTTATATACAATCTTAACCCAGGGCTTGTTGGTAATCGGATGCATCTTGTTTCGATAAGTGTACCTTGTCCCCAGATTCGGTCTCAAAAGAAAAAAAACTTTAGTGTTGACCTCTTTCCTCAAAATTCTCTGAAATTGGTTGGCTAATTCGTTGTTTGTGGGATTTATGATATTCAATTGTGCTAAGTGCAGTATCTCACAGTAAGGTAGTGTGCTTTATACTTTGAAGTTCACAGTGAAATACTGCATCCCATCTTTCCTCTTAATAACAATCACTTTGTTCAATTCATCAAACTTCCAACTGATAATTTGACCCTTATAGCGTTTGCTGCTGATCTTGTAGAACTTGCAGGTCTTTGACAGATTTGGCTTAGCAGCAGTGGAAGTAGATGGTTCGGTTGTAGCCAAAGCAGGAGTTGAATTTGCAGTTTGTTTTTCCTCAATAATCTCCTCTGTATCAGAGACCTCCATCTCCTCTCCGAAATTCATTTCATCAACATTCACAAAATCTTCTTGAACATTTTCTTCTTCAACATCCACTTCTTCATTATCAAACACACACTCCTCATTGTCATTTTATATATCTTCTTCATTTATTAGACTTTGTAGATACTCAAGATTGGCTTCGGAGTAATCTACATTTAGGGCAATTGGTTGTCCTGGGATTGGAGCAGAAGACGCAAAATAATCTAAGTTAATATTTTCATTCATAGCTTCTTCGGTTACATCATCACTATTTACAATTTCAGTTGAACCAGGGGCCATTGATGTTGTTTCATCTAAGCCTACCTCCCCCGGAACAACAGCTAGGTCCTCTAGTTCTAAAAGTCGACTCTCCAGCTGAGGAACCCGAGCCGCTGTCGCTTCTAAATCCGTAATCCTCGAAGCTTGAACTTGAATCAAAGCCGCTTGATCAGCAATCAGCGCTTGCATGTTTGCTAGATCATCCAAGATAGTTTGAAGAAAATCTGGTTGTAGTTGGGGATCAGTAGAAGTAGAGACCGGATGAACTAGAGTTCGAGGACGAGGACGGGGCTCGTAGATGTCATCATCTGAGTCCTGTACTTCTCGGGGCCGTTTCCCCCGGTTAGACGGCACATGCACCCGTCCTGTCCTAATTCGGCGAAGAACACGCTCGTATCGAAGAGTATTATGGACTCGGAGGCGTTCAATGGTTTTCGGTGAGGGGACATCACCATCCGAATCCGTAGGGGTGTTGTTGGGATCCACGGATACAGTATCATCCGAGGCCGCATCAGCAGCAGTCTCGTCAACTGTTTGAATGTTATCAATATCCTGCAAAACATCATTAATATGCTCACCCTCGGTTTGAACCGGTATATTTACAAAAGCATCCTCAGAGGGAAGAGGAGCAGCATCATCATCCAAAAAACCTTCATTAGCTGGAGGGACGTAGCCCTCATTAATAATATGCCCAAAGAGTGGGACATCAGCAGGGGGTGCAACTCCTTTGCCGTAGGAGCTGCAAATGGCAAAAATCCGCAGGTTCATTGGCGTTTGGCGGAAAGTTGCATCAGGATTCACCGGAAGATCCGGTAATAAATGGTTGATCAGCAACTGGATAAACCTTGGGTACATGACCCATTTGTCATTTTCAGCTTTGGCATTTTCCACCATTTCACGGAACAAATATTCGGAAAAATTGTAAGGTTTATTGTAGACCAGGGCCAGCATGGCAGAGACGGTACGGTGACTTGCACCATGAAACCTGCCTTCCTAGCAGACAAACACACGATTATCACGTGCATCAAAAATCTCCAGACGCGAGTGAGGTGCCCCTTGCGGTACTGATCAGAGGGGACACCCGGATAACCCATTCGTGTCATGACACCGGCGAGAAATACATTGGAAAATTGGGTGGGCATGTCCAAAGTATCATTACAACGGAGAACTTCGCGAATCAACTGCTCAGTTATAATAACCTCACGGTCAAGGACTCTAGATATAATCCGGGTCTCCTCCAGTTCGGTGTTTACAACCGCATTTCTCCAAAAAGGACCAACGTGGTCACGGTAGATAGTGGGAGCAGCAGTGATGGCATAGAATATTCGGGAGCGCCTAAGGAATTGAATCATTTGGCGGAAAGGGGCGGCAGAGTCCTAATCGGCTTCTAAAAAGGCGACTGTGTTGTGACGAGGTTCGAGCAACCTCAAGAATGCGTCTTGTCCTGCCATTTCTAAAAATACACAAGAAAAAGAACTACAGAAGCGTTAACAATAATTAATGTTGAAACAATCTGTAGAGGCGACACAAGGCTTGTATCGCACAGATGGAGCGACATAGACCTTAATGTCGCAAACATTTAAGTTAATTAATTGAAATCATTTAAGCGACACAAGCACTTGTGTCGCAACTCAAAGATGCGACAGAAAAGGGTTGTGTCGCATTTGGCAAATATTGTGAAATTAATTAACGTAAGCGACAGAAGGACTTGTGTCGCAGAGCGGTAGCGACACAGACCTTAGTGTCGCAACCAAACATTTGCAAGAAAATTGATTTTGATAAAAAAAAGCGACACAAGATCTTGTGTCGCAATTAATAGCGACACAGACTTTAGTGTCGCACTCAAAGTCTGACTTTAAATTAATTGGACAAATCCTGCGACACAAAGACTTGTGTCGCATGTTGTGTCGCAAAGATGAACACCAAACAGTGCCCAGATCCCGATGGTCGAAAATTTGGGGTTTTTGCAAACCAAATCGACCACAAGATGCGTAGCATCATTAGGAACAAGAAAATATCCGTTTTATCAAGTTAGGCACACATAAACACCTCAATTTAATCCCAAACCGAAACCCCTAAAAACCCATGACTTAATTCACAATTAAACACAAAATACACGGTGAAAAAGTGAAAGATTTATACCACTAGATAGAGTAAAGTAAGAAGAATGAGATTGTAAGGATTGATTGGAACAGAAAGCTCAGAAAATGAAGATCAATTTGAAAATCACACGTATTTGCTTGTGTCGCTATATCGGATGCTTGTGTCGCAGAGGTTAATGGTGATGTCGCAGGTAATTAGAAATAGTAAACACGTTAAGGTCGCAGGGGTTGGCTTTTATACCTGTAACCTAAATAGCGACATTGCCTGCGACACAGGCAGCGACACAGGCAGCGACAGTGGCAACGACACAGGCTTGTGTCGCAGAAGAACACTTGGTGATTTTTCAGTGTAATTTCGATTTTCAGAATTCGATACTCGATTCGATATTAATTTATAGACTTGGAGAAATTAACTAAATTAAGAATTACTACAAAAAGAAAATGTTGATTCAATTTTACAATCAACGGAAACTTCGTAACATATTTTTAGTGACGGAAATGTTTAAGTCTGGTTAGGGATCATATCAGGATAACATGCAATTATTAGGAATAGTAAATGTTATTTCGATTATCAGTATATTTGTCCACGTTAAATTTACTTAGCATATTTAAATCGCCTGTTATAAAGATTAGTTCAAGACGATTATTGATATTTTATTCATCTAAACATTTGTACTTAAGTATATGATTTCAACTCATAATGAGATGAACCACTTGTATTATTATTAGCATGCATATTATATTATATAATTCACATTAAAATATATATTTGAAATCAAAACATGTTAGTATTTTCTATATAGAAGGTGAAGGTATGGACGTATCTTTTAGAACCAAGTTAGCAGTGACAGGTCTGTACTATCGTACAACAGAGTCACATAAACAATAGTTCGGGTTGAACAAACACCAGTCTGAACAATTAAACTAGAGGGTACAGGTCTGTACTTTCGTACAACAGAGTACCATAGTTTAACACAAACCAGTACAAGGCAATCTTTTTATAGCTTTTCTGTACATTTGTACATTTTATTTGGGAATTTTAGGAATGCCAAGAGTACGTAATAGTTGTCTATATCTTAACATAGACTACACACCTAAGTTCTTTTCAAGAATATATTAGATGAAACCAGGTCTGTATTGACATACAACAGAGGAGACAACTAATATATTCCCCCAGATAACACCATACAAAGACCCTATATTTAGATCATAAAATGTTTATCATCCAAATATTAAGACTAATTCGGACATTTTTGCCCTTATTTCAAATTAATGTCATACATTTTAATATGTCTTTATATAAAATAATATGCATATTTGAAAGTTAAGCTTCTTAGTAACCTTAGAACAAATGCCTACCAATAGATCATTTGATGAAGCTAATATTTATAAAAGGTATTTCAAGTATGCTAGATAAATCTACTGACACATCAAACATAAACCTGAAAATTCCATTTTATGCATGTCTCCTGATGTACTATCATTTTCCAATTGTTTACAGACACAATTCAACGTCTATTTTTAGAAATGTTGCAACTATTGCGTTTCTTTAATACTAACAAGTATAAAGAGTGGCAGTTGCGTTACTAAGTTGCACCAAGTCATAAATTAATTTTTAACAAAGAACCTCATCCCTATCATAGAGACAAGTTCATCAAATCGAGATCGTGAAAAAGCCTTTGTAAAAAGATCAACGTTTTGCTTAGATGTATCGATTTGGACAAGGTCGATCAGGTGTTTCTCATAGCAATCCCGTATAAAATGAAACCGAAGTTCAATATGTTTAGTTTTTGAGTGTTGTACGGGATTGCGTATGATAGAGATAGCAGCAGTATTATCAATATGGATAGGAGTTAAAGTTAAGAGTAACCCGTAATCGTGCATTTGATGCTGAATCCAGAGAACCTGAGAACAGCAACTTGCAGCAGCAATGTACTCAGCCTCAGCAGATGAAGTAGAGACTGTGGTTTGCTTTTTACACTGCCACGAGACTAAGCGGCTACCAAAGAACTGACATCCTCCCGTCGTAGACTTTTTGTCCACATTGCAACCACCGAAGTCTGAATCGGAATAGGCAGTTAAAGCGAAGTTATCCTCATTAGAATACCAGAGACCCAGAAATGGTCTAGATTTGAGGTAACTAAAGATTCGCTTAACCGCCTTCATATGAGAAACCTTCGGATTTGCTTGAAATCTTGAGCAGATAGCCACAGAAAACATTATGTCGAGTCTTGATGCTGTGAGATACATCAGTGATCCTATCATTGACCGATAGTCTCGCTGATTTACGTCTTCTTCGTCTTCAACCAAACCAAGTTTGTGATTTATGTCAATGGGAGTTCCAAAGGTCTTACAGTCGAGCAACTGATATTTTGTTAAGATGTCATTGACATACTTAAATTGATGAATGTAAATACCTTTATCAGATTGCTCAACCTGTACACCTAAGAAGAATGTAAGTTCTCCCATTGCACTCATCTCAAACTTGCCCTTCATGATTTTCTCGAAGTCCTTACACAACTTTTCATTGGTAAATCCAAAGATAATGTCGTCCACATATACCTGCACAAGTAACAAATCGTTTCCAACTTTTCTAATAAAAAGTGTGCTGTCAATCTGTCCTCGTGTGAATCCATTAGCCAGCAGATGTTTTGACAACGTCTCGTACCACGCCCTTGGAGCTTGATGAAGTCCATACAATACTTTGTCTAATTTGTAAACATGATCCGGATGCACTGAGTCTTCAAATCCAGGAGGTTGCTTGACATACACTTCTTCACTGACCTTTCCATAAGGAAACGCGCTTTTTACGTCTAGCTGGTACACTCTAAATTTCTTGTATGAGGCGTAGGCAAGAAATATTCTGATCGATTCTAATCTCGCAACTAGAGCAAACACCTCATCATAATCGAGACCTTCTATTTGAGAAAAGCCTTGTACCACTAGTCTAGCCTTGTTCCGTGTCACAATACCACGATCATCTTTTTTTACACGAAACACCCAACGCGTAACAATAGGGTGTTGTCCCTTCGGAAGCGGAACCAAATTCCAGACTTGTAGCTTTTGAAATTGATGAAGTTCATCCTGCATAGCCTCGACCCAATGAGAGTCGATTAATGCTTCCTTCACATTTTTTGGTTCAATTTGAGATAGAAAACATGATTCCATCTCAGCTACAAGGCAAGAAGAAGAATTGGATGTAGTGGCCTTAACTTGATGCATCCGATTACCAACAAGCCCTGGGTTAAGATTGTATACAAATCTCCAAAGACTTTAAAGTTCATTCCTCTGGAGAAGCTCCTAGTTGATTTTTTGCGCAGACTACAACTGTGGATATATGACGGTTATACAGGCGAAGCAGAGATTGTTTATATTTCCGATACAGAGCCTGAAGACCTATGGAAAGCCAAACTATCGAGGATTAGAGTGTATGATCCTTTGAGCTTGATTAACCTTACCAAGAAAGACCTTGAAGCTCTTCATGCCAAGAAGATTGATTATTTTCAAGAGTTTAAGGTTGAAGCTATGAGATTTCAAAAGGTTGTCAGCGTATGTATAGCTCAAAGAGTACACGCTGGAGGAAACTTTCCTGCCAGTTGGAAGTGTTAGCAGACCGAGGCTGAATGAAGAAATTTTGAAGACCAAGCTGAAGACACGGGGGAGTTTGTTGATACATGTTTTGTTTGTCTGTCAGTTGGTCTAGGTCTGAATAGTTTGTAATAATGTGTTCAGTGATATAAAACGTTATTTGTGTAAATATATAATTGATGTCACTGTTTAGGCGACACAGAGCTTGTGTCGCAATAGCGACACAAGGCTTGTGTCGCATAGGTCGGTTTGGCGACACAGAGCTTGTGTCGCAGGTCGTTTAGAGTTTGGCTATAAATAGAGACTTACGGGTTCAGTTCTAGGGTTGACGAACCTAGAGAGTTTTCAAGCTATTTGTGAGGCATTGATTGTATCTGGTTGATTCGTTGTTCTTGATATATATAAAAGCTAATCGACTAGTTTCGTGTGATTGTTAACGTGCATTGTTCAATTGATTGTATTCCGCGCTTTCAATTGTTGAATTGATTCGATTTAGATCCAGTACACAGGGTCCAGCAAGTGGTATCAGAGCTAAAATCGTGAGATTTTGTGGTATTGAATCGATTTTGTGCGTTTTTCGGGTTAAATCACATACTTTTTAGCAATTACTCTCGATTAGAAGTGGTAAAAGCTTGAAATCTGGTTTTTTTTTAAAGATCATTGAAGGTTCGTTCGATTGCAGATCGTTAATTTTCGTGGGGTTTACCAAAATTTTCGAATTTTGGGGTTTAAGTGCGGCTGAGTTCGCAGCATAGCGACACAACCTCTGTGTCGCCACTAGGGTTTTAGCGACATAAATTATTTGTGCGACACAATTACTCTGTGTCGAGTTAGGGTTATCTGCGATATTACCATTGCGACATTGGGTGCGACATAAACCTGAGACATTGGACAGCGACATAACCTCTTGTGTCGCAATTGGACTTTCATTTATTCACTGTTAAGCAACACTACCTTTGTGTCGCCTGTTGCTTTTATTGCGACACAACTCCTTGTGTCGCCATTTGTCTATTCTTGCGACACTAACTTTGTGTCGCATTTGTTCTAATTTTTTTTCTGCAGGTTAGCGACACTAATCTTAGTGTCCCCATTTGTCTGCGACACAACCTTTGTGTCGCTGTTTAATATTTGAAAAACATTTTTTTTGTGTGTGCAGGTAACACAACGTCTCTTCAAAGCTTCACTCAGCTATTAAAGCATAGTAATGAAGTTGGAAGCACAAATAAACCTCCACTATTTACTGCAAACACTGATTATGTGGAATGGAGACAACGTTTTGAAGCTTTCATTGCATATAATGATCCTGATATGTTAATTCCTCTGCTGGAACGTTATGAACATCCACCATCTGATGGCCAATTCAATTCTATCAATCCTCCACCAAAACCAATTTGATCCTTGACTCCGGATGAGAAAAAGGCTTGGGATTTGGAGAGAAAGGTTCATTCAGCTATAACCATGAGCATGTCAGCTGATGTCCTGAAAATGTTTAAACACTATGACATTGCTTTTGATTTGTGGAAGGCAATTGAACAACGGTGTGGTGGAAATGAGAGATATAAAAAGAGTAAACTGGCACTCATTAAAAAGCAATATGAATTGTTTGACATATTGCCAAATGAATCAGTTAATGCGTTGTTTATTCGCTACTCACATTTGGTAAGTGAGTTGACTGATGGAGGGGTGACATTAACTACTGAGGATGTGAACAAGAAACTCTTAGGCGCTTTGCCTAAGAAATGGAATCATCGGGTCATGATGATGGAGGAAGATGAAAAAGTAATGAGTCTCTCATTAGATGATCTTATTGGAAGACTACAAGCTTATGCACTAGATATGCAGCGAAAAGAAACGAAGTCGAGTGCACAGGTTCAAGATCCAAGCTTATATGGTAGTTCTTCTCCCACTACTGGTGTTGCTTTATTATCTGGTGGATCTGGTGTGGCCTCTGCATCATCTACTAAAACAGCTACACCTTCAGTTGGAAGAGTATCATACTCTTCAAATACTCCAGTTTCACCCGATACTGAAGAGAATGTTGCTGTTTTTCAAGCATTTCTCAGTGCTTATGACAGTTTTCTTTCAAAGAAAACAAGCACAATTGATCTAACTGAGAAGGACTTTGAACAGATAGATCCTGATGATATAGTGATTCCAGGAGAGCAAAGAAATATTTAAAGAAAACCAGGAGAAAGAATCTGGATGATGATAGTGATTCCGGTCTGGGTTTTGATAAAAGTAAGGTGAAGTGCTACAACTGCCAAAATCTTGGGCACTTTGCTAGGGAATGTGAGAAGGCAAAGCATCCTGCCTCTGGCTTCTCAAAACCATCTACCTACACAAGACCATCTCCGAGGACTCCAGATAAAACGTCTGTTTCAAATGCTCTTATTATTCAAAATGAAGAGGCATATGATTGGAGTGAAGAAGCAAATGATGATCAAAACAGTGCTCTTATGGCTGAAATCTCGAGTGTGCATGAGGTACCTATTGAAGAACCATTCTCTTGTATATCATGCATTAAATTAACTGGTAAAATTAACAGATACTCTGAGGATAATCAACGCCTGAATACTGAATTAGAAAAACTTGCTAAGGCTAATAAGATCCTAAAAGATAATGAAAAAGCTTTTGATAAGAAACTAGATGCTGCATTTTCTGACCGGAAGGAACTAAAAGCTAAAATTTTTAGTCAACAAAATGCAATTGATAGTGTTGGGAAATACAATGATCAAACCTACATTATAAATCTGAGGAGTCAAAATCTAACTTAGTTGTATTCAGGAAACTTAGTGAAATTCCTGAGTCTGTGTTTCCGAGTCTGTGCTACACAGACTGAAGAATGGTTTCTGAGTCTGTGCTGCACAGACTGAAGAATCTCACAGACTGAAAGCCATGCTCTTCCTGAAGACTTACGAATTCATCATCTGAAGAATGAAGATTGAATACAGAAGGCTTCACAGACTGAAGTTCACAGACTGATGAGCACAGACTGAAGAGCACAGATTGAAGAATGAAAGTACAAATGTACAGAAGATATTCTTCTTTTCTTAGGTTAGATACAACTGATAAGATGTTTGAGAAAGGTCAAACATCGAACAAAGGTTTTCTTCTCAACAAAGAAACCTTTTACCTTTTGCTTTTTCTGTTTCCAAGAAAAGCAAAAAAGGGAGGCGTGCAAAGTTGCCCAAGATGCATCTGTTATCCCTTGGACAATTATGTAAGCTAGATAATATAGAGTTACATCCAACTCTATAAATAGCAGTTCAAAACGCACTGCTATGTATCCAAGTAATCCAAGCACTCAAAGCAAAATAGTATACAAGACCTTTAAGCTTAGGCTCAAAGCATTACCACACTAACTGTTAAAGTTTGTAGTGATAATTGTATCTTAATATACTAATACTTGGATCGTATTCAAACCATCTGTGTGGGTTTGAATACTTTGTCATCTGTGTGAGACAAACACTTTATTGTGAATAATACTTTGATTCATAATAAACTCTGTGTCAAAATTAATCTCGTTTTCCGCCTAGATAAATTTAAACCTGTTTGATATAAAACTTGGATATACACTAACACGTTAAGATAACTGTTATTTAATCTGTATCTAAGTTTTGGGAACCTTGTGACCCAACAGATAGTTATCTTAAATTACTTGCTGATCTTAGAAAGGAACTTGCTGACTCACAGTCAGAAATAATTAACCTTAAAAGAAAACTTTCTAATTTTTCAACATCCTCACTTGTCTTTGATGAAATTCTTCAAGGGCAAAGGTATGATACCAATGAAGGCGGGCATTGGCTATCACAAAGTACCACCTCCTATAAACTATCTACCTATGCCTTCAAAGGATGAAGCCAAAGACTTTGTGCCTTCATTTTTAAAGGAAGTCATGCAATCTGTTAACGAGCCAGTTAAGGATTCTAAGCAAAGTGTCGAGTCTAAATCTGAATAAACTACTGCTAATGAATCTGTAAAACCTGCTGAACCTAAGTCTGTGCCTGTTAAGAAACCTGAATTTACTAAGATCAAGATTACAACCCCAGTTAGTGAACAAGAAATAGTTGAAGTTGAGGATTTGACTGAGGAAGTTAATGTGAAGATAAAAAAGGAAAATGTTAAGCATGAAAATCATATAATAACCACTGAATTAAGTGACATGACTTTTCAAGGAAAAGGCAAAGCTACGACTGAACCTCAAAAGAAGATTTTAAAAAGGGACAAAAAGAACAAATCACCTGAAAAATCTTCTAAACCTGTTGATGTTTCGGATAAACCATCAACATCCTCACCAGCATCTAATTCATCGGGCACACACAAATGTGCATGTTCTATTAGTGCTTCAATTAAACAACCTCCAGTGCTTCATCCTCAACCTCAACCATTTGTTGAAAGACGATCTTGTTTCTATTTTAGGAAACAAGGTCATCTCATTAATGTTTGTCCGTTGCTTTCTAGACAACGATTTGGGAGATCCACGCCACGAAATTCTTCATATAGAAATTCATTTAATAAATCTAAATCGAGGCGTAGTTCATCATCTCCCTTACCTATCAAGAAACTCAATAAGATTGTGCCCAGTAAACCTAGTGTCAAACAGCACAATCCTATAGACAAGCAACCACCCAAACCTAAACAGGTTTGGCAGATTAAAAAGTCAACCAATGACCTATCATCATACAATAACACATCAGGAAACACCACTGATTTGTTAAAAGATAAAGTTTTAACTGATGTTGTTATTGTAGATGACCTTGGAAGACCCAAGTCTATAAAGGCTTGGGTCTCCACTGCTAACTAATCTCTTCTTACATTTTGTGTCTGCAGCAGTCCGAGGAAGTGAAAAATAGTAAATGGTATATCGATAGCGGCTGCTCACGACACATGACTGGCAACTTAGCCCTACTTTCTGATTTGAAGCCATATAATGGGGGTTATGTTGCATTTGCGGGTGATAAGGGTGGAGAGATTGCTGGTCAAGGAACACTCACAAATGGGCAAGTGAGCTTTGAAAAAGTGAATTTTGTTGAACAGCTGAATCACAACTTGCTCAGTGTTTCTCAAATGTGTGACAAAAAGTACATTATAGCATTTACTGATGTAGAATGCTTGATTCTGAAGCCGGGATTCGTGATTCCCGAAGAATGGGGGCTAATGAGAGCACCAAGGACAAAGGACACGTATGTACTTGATATGCATACCGTTACATCCACAGAGCATACATGTCTATTGTCTAAAGCTGATGAAAAGGATTCACTAATGTGGCACAAACGAATGGGACATCTTCATTTCCGCAAGATGAATTATCTTGTGAAACATGATCTTGTGTTAGGCGTTCCTAAACAATCTTTTGGATTAAATGATAACTGTATTTCCTGTCTCAAAGGGAAACAACACAAGAAATTCCACAAGTCTAAGTTAGTGAATTCTAGTGAAACACCTCTTGAGTTATTGCATATGGATCTTTTTGGACCAGTGAGTAAACGGAGTATAGGCGGAAGTTATTACTGCTTGGTAGTGACTGATGACTATTCCAGATTTTCTTGGGTTTACTTCATTTCTTCTAAAGATGAGGTGCCTGACATTTTAATCTATCTGTTTGACAAACTGGAAAACTTATACAATCTGAAGATAAAGAAACTGCGGAGTGACAACGGATTTGAATTCAAGAACAAAACAATAGAGATGTACTGTTTGAAGAAAGGAATAAATCATCAATTCAGTGCCGCAAGAACTCCACAACAAAATGGAGTCGCTGAAAGAAAGAATAGAACTCTCATAGAGGCTGCACGAACCATGCTCTCAGACTCAAAATTGCCTATCACTTTTTGGGCAGAGGCGGTTAATACAGTCTGTTATGTTCTCAACAGGGTTTTGACGGTAAAGAAACGAAATAAGACTTGTTATGAGCTATTTAATAACCGTAAACCAAACCTGCAGTTTCTTGAACCTTTTGGGTGTCCCTGCATCATCATGAACACACGCGAAAGAGTTGCCAAGTTCGGTGAAAAATCAAGTGATGGTTTCTTCTTGGGATATTCTGTAAACTCTCCAAATAAGAGAGTTTATAATAAATTAACGATTGAGGAGCACTATGAAGTTAAATGTTTACGATATACTGAATCTCCTCAAAGCACGGGACCCGACTCATTGTTTAAATATGATGAATTGTTTGACTCATTTCATCTACCTATGGATGATAATGTTGATCAGGTGGTGACCCTACTGCATGGAATTGATGTGTTTCAAGATGTATCTACTCCTCCTAAAGCCACACCACCCTCAAACAATGATATCCCTTTCACTTCTGGAACAGCTCCTAGTGCATCTACTCCACAACCTAATCCTGAGATGCCTGGTTTATCCAATGATGAAACTGAGGATAAATCTAATGAAGCTGTCCAATCGCCTGAAATTAATGAAGTTGAGGGAGATTTAACCAACTTGGATTCTGAGGATGTGCCACCGTAGATTCCACAGCAACGCGTACACACATCTCACCCGACTGATAATATTATTGGTGAGTTGTCTAAAGGTGTACAAACAAAACATGTATCAACAAAGAATCACACAGAGGTGTTCAAGATAAAAAGGTTAATAATGATTTTTCTGCTTTCTTCTCAAATTCTTTCAAACCCAAAGTTAGTAGAGGAAATTCTGAACTGAAGTGTAAAAAATGTAACAGAACATGTCACACTATTGAAAGATGTTTAGAAATTGTAAGGTATCCACCTAGAAACACTAATATGAAATGCACAAAATGTGGAATGACAAACCACACTATAAATAAATATTTTGAAATAGTTGGATATCCTCCAAATCTGAGGAAAAGAATCTAATAACACTAAAACCTTTTCAAATAATATGACTAATGACAATGTTGCTAGTGGTAGTTCTTCACAGGTTTCTTTGACCAGTGATCAATTATCAAAATTACTAAGTTTATTAGGATGATAAAAGTGGATCAAAACGAGTTCATGTTAATATGGCAGGTGATCTTATGAATCTAAATGTGTTTTTAACATGAATTTTGATAAATTTTTTGTATCTAATAGAGTGAGTATTACTGAAAATGAAAGCTTGGATTGGATAATTCTGGTGCTAACCAACACATGACAAATAATGATAAAATTTTTAAAAATGTAATAGATGTGTCTGATATAGATATAACAGTTGGTCATCCAAATGGCACTAGAGCAAAAGTTTTTAAAATTGGTAACTTAAGATTAACTGATAGTCTAATTTTATATGATGTGTTGATTGTGCCAGAATACTATGTTAGCTTATTGTATGTGTATTGCCTTGCTAGAGTTAATAAGTTATTTGTAGGGTTTGATGAACATGCTGGTTCTATTCAGGATTTGGTGTCTAGGAAAATTCTGGGGACTGGTAAACAATTTGATGGTTTGTACTTGTTCAATGATGAGTGTCAAGGTACTAGGTTTAATTCTAATAGTCTCAGATCATGTTTTCTATCTGAAAAAGTGTGGCATGCTAGGTTAGATCATCTTGCAGACCAAGTTTTAAAAGTTTTAAAGTTAAATAGTCATGATAACTCATTGACATGTGATATTTGTCATAAGGCAAAACAAACTAGGGAACATTTTCCTCTAAGTGATCATAAGCCCACTTGTTTAGGTGAACTTATACATTTAGATGTTTTGGGGTCCCTACATAGTTCAGACTAGAGAAGGGTTTAAATATTTTCTTACTACTGTGGATGACTTCACAAGAGCTGTCTGGACTTTTTAGTTAAGATCAAAAGAAGTATTTTCTAATTTTGAAATGTTTTGTTATTTAATTAAAAATCAGTTTGGTAAAACAGTTAAAACCATTAGAAGTGATCATGGAACTGAGTTTGTCACAACATGACATTTTTTGTTAAGAAAAATGGGATAATTCAATAGACTTCTTGTGCTTATACTCCACAACATAATGGTATTGTAGAAAGAAAACATAGGTACTTGTTAAATGTTGCAAGAGCTCTTATGTTTCAAAAGGGAAATTCCTTTGAATATGTGGGGTGATTGTGTTCTAACTGTTACATATTTGATTAACAGGTTACCTTCTTTTGTGTTGTTTGGTAAGTGTCCCTATGAGTTGATGTATAATAAAAAACCATATCTTTCTCATCTCAGGGTATTTGACTATCAGCAGAGGTGTTAAGTTTTATGAAAATATTTTTCCTTTTAAATCAAAAGTGATTTTCCATGAATATAAGGAGTCTGGAGTTGTTTTAAACAATTAAAATTTTTTTTATTCTATTGAAATGACAACAAATATCCTAAAAGTCTCAATGATGAAGGAAAAGATAGTCATGAGAGTGAAGGCAATGAGGATGATTCATTAGATAGTTCATATGAACATACTAGTGGAAATACTCCTGCTGCAACACTCAATGGTGATGATATTATCTCTCAGGGCACTTTTAGTACAAGTCAAGATGTGCCAGTTCAAGGTAATGATGCACCAAATAATGTTTAAGAAGGTCTACTAGAGAATCTATTTTACCAAAGAAACTTGATGAATTTGTTATTGAGTGTAAAGTCAAATATGGTATTGAAAAGGTTGTAAATTACTCAAATTTGTCTACTGAAAATAAATATGTTGTGTCAAATTAAGTAAACATGTTGAGCCTACCACATATTGGGAGGCTTACAAAGATAGTAAATGAGTAGAAGCTATGAATGTTGAAATTGAAGCATTACATAGAAATGGTACTTGGCAAATTATTGATTTGCCTCAAGGCAGAAAGCCAATTGTTTGTAAGTGAGTTTATAAAATTAAGTATAAATCTAATGGTGAGGTTGATAGATATAAAGCTAGGTTAGTTGCTAAAAGGGTATAGTCAGAGAGAAGGTATAAATTTTGATGAGACTTTCTCTCTTGTTGTTAAAATGGTAACTATGAGATGTTTGATTAATGTAGCTGTTCAAAATAATTGAGATTTGTTTCAACTTGACATCAACAATGCTTATGGTGATCTTGATGAAGATGTTTATATGAGTTTACCTCTGGGTATTATGATCAGTCGGATAATAAGGTCTGCAAACTTGTTAAGTTTCTTTATGGGTTGAAACAAGCTACAAGAAAATGGAATGAAAAGTTGACTGCTCCATTAATCGAGAATGGTTTTAAGCAAGCAAAAATGATTATTCTCTATTTATTAAATATGAGAATGATCTATTTATTGCTTTGCTAGTTTATGTTGATGATATTGTAATAACAGGTAATAATTTGAAAGAAATTGAAAAGTTTAAACAATTTTGCAAACAAAATTTCAAATTAAAGACTTGAGAAAATTGAAATACTTTCTTGGAATTGAAGTTGTTGAGTCAAGAAATGGTATTTGTCTTTCACAAAGGAAATACTGTTTAGAATTATTATCTGAGTTTGGGTTACTTGACAGTAAGCCTGTTGCTGTTCCAATTGATCCAGGTTTAGCCGGTCATGATAAGACTGGTAAAGATGTTCCTTTAAAGTCTATTACTGAATATCAGAAGTTAGTTGGAAAACTTATATACTTGACCTTGACAAGGCTTTTTGCGGTTCACTTGTTGAGTCAATTCATGCATGCTCCTATGCAATACGCATGTACTCAAGGTTCTCAGGTATTTAAAAGGTTCTCCAGGTAAGGGGTTTCTGTTCTCAAAAGGTGATGAATCTGGTTTAACTGCTTATGTTGATGCTGACTAGAAAAAGTCTATAATGGGTAGGAAATCTGTTACTGGTTATTGTGTGTTTATGAATGGATTTTTAGTTTCTTGGAAGAGTAAAAAGCAAGCTACTATATCAAGATCTTCTACAGAATTTGAGTATAAGGCTTTAGCTTCTGTTACTTGTGAAATAATCTAGATTTTGAAAGTGTTGAATGATTTTAACATAAATAATACTCTTCCTGTTAAAGTGTTTATAGATAATAAAGCTGCTATTCAAATATGAGCAAATTCTGTTTTTCATGAAAAAATAAAACATTATGAAATAGATTTGTATTTTGTTATGGAAAAAATTGTTACTGGTGTTATAGATTCTGTTAAAATTCCTTCTCTTGAAAATGTTGCAAATTTGTTTATAAAGGTTTGTCTGTGTCTCAGCATGAATGTTTTTCACAATTAGATTGTAGAGGGGTGTTAAATAAAACAATCTATTTGTGATCAATATTATATTTCTGAAAGTTTTGTACATTGCAGGAAAAGAAGTTGTGGCTATTTTAAGAAGGCTGAAAGTTCAGGGTGCAGTGTGTAAATTGTGTAAAGTCAAACTTTATATAAGACTTTTTATTTTATTATTCATGATTCAGATACAAAAATTAGGGTTCGTATGATTGTTTGAGTTGTTTATACTTTGTATCATCTTGATGCAAGTTTAGTTTAGTGTGTGTATGATCTATACCTATTGGTGTAGAATCATAGAGTGTTTTCTTGTGGTGAGGATATTTTTGTCTTGTTTTTTACTTTGCTGATTTGGTTTGGTATTAATCGAGTGATAATCTGGTGTTCTTAATCATATTCATACATTTGTTCGGTTTTCAAGTGTAATTTTGTTCAAATACTTTCCTCCCATATTTGGTATGAAAAGTAAGGAATTCTTAATTTCATTATTTTCATTTCCTTTCAACTTAAGAATACAAATAATTCATTTAACTTCCTTCCTTTTTCTTTCTTTTCTTTTCTTCTTACTTATCTTCTTTTCTTTTCTACTCAATTTTGAATTCGAGAACAGAGTGGCAGTGAGAAATGGTACGAACACTAATGAAAAAAAAAGTACTAGAATAGTCGACACAAATGCCGCTTTGAAACTTTTGGCTCGTGCAATACAGTTTTTTGCCCCCACACAGATCGTGCAACATAAATTTTCCATAGGGTACTGATTTTTTTGTAACTAACCTAGTATTACGATATTGTTATTAATAAATGGATTTATAACTAAAACAAGTCGATGTCATAGAACAGTATTGATCGATGGATTTCTATGTAATTCTAGACCTCACTATCAGTTGAAGACACACCAAAAATTCCATACATCGTGACAATAACCTTAGACAGCGGTCATACAAATCTTGGTAGCTTTCAGCTTCGGCAGGCAACTAAAATGGTTTTCTAGATAGACTACGGATTACGATAGCATTTTCGAGCAAGCGATTCAAGTCCCACAACACGTACCACTGATGGAGTTGTTATATATTAGGAAACAAACGATGAATCTCTTATAAAAAAATGTGTAAAACAGAATGGATGATTCATATTTTTACGGAATACTTGGATGTCTTGTATATGATAACCTAGTCATATCATATTTTTCATCTATAATATATGTGATTATAAAAACAATGTTGAGTAAAAAAATTATTAAAATATATATAATTAAAAGGGATTTTCTGTTGATATTATATATATCTTCAAAAAAATATTCAAAGACGTCAATAAATAAGGTTGTTCCATTAAATAAAATAAAATATGATATATGGTAGATAGTTTCGATGAGTAATGTTATAAATTAACCGACATACTTTAATATCTTCAACTAAATATTTTGCTTAATTTACTAAGTGACCCAAACATCCGTCAACCTTTTGTTAAATCAGTCATCAAAACTAGCATTAGGTTTCGTAAAGCACGTTCATGTAACAGCAACATATATAAGTGTTGATGAGTTTATATCAGATACCATATATATATATATATATATATATATATATATATATATATATATGGTGGGAATAAAGAGGGAAGTAAAAAAATGGAGGAAGGAGGGAAGTTATTCCTAGCCATACATTCTGGTCAACTCAAAAGTCAACGCGTTGGTAAAATTGTTAATAACTCAAAAAGTTTTCGGAATATTAATATTCATTTGAAAAGAATATACATTCTTTTACGATGAATGTTAACTCATATACATTATTATACACTGATGAATGTTAAGTTATCTCGTTCAACAATATATAAAAACATATATAAGTTAATATTCATCATAAATTATTGTTTATGAATATTAATTGTAATTTTGATCAACATTCATTCCAAATGAATGTTAATGTTCTAATTTTTTTTTTGTGAAATTCAATGATTAATGACGACTATAATTAAATTAATTATTTGTTTATAAGTTTTGTATGTTGAAATTCATTTAATTTTATTGTATTCATTGGTGAATCAAAATTTTCACAAAAATCCAAAAGTTATACCCAAAATTCTTAATATTTGATGAATATGATTTATGACGAATTGAAGATATGTATGAATGCCTTTAATGAATTTGAAATTTATAATGTTTTGATTGACTATATGTTTTAATTTTGAATTTTAAACAAAAATTGATGAAATGGGTATTGTATATGAGTTGGAGAAGATACAAGGAAATATGTGGTTGAGGTCTGCTTCTATCCTTCCCTCAAATTTAAAACTTCTCTGTTAATCCTTCCTATATATATATATATATATATATATATATATATATATATATATATATATATATATATAAGTTTACTCGTATAGTACGAAAATTATGATAGTAAGGTAGGAGTAAAAGAATAGTAACCGTTAGTAAAATAGTGACTTATGAAATGAAAAGACACAAAATATACCATCCAATCCAATCGAGTACATATACATGGTAAATATGGAAATGTTTAAATCTATAAAGTTTGCACAAAATTATTGCGTGTAAGTTAAAAAGAATAGTAGTAGTATGATAGGGTGAAAATATTATAAAGGTGACGCATTAAATTATGAATATAGATGTTGATATTTTATACTTATATTTATTTATAAATTTATAAATAAAATATGATAATGATATGATACCATTAAAGTTAGGCGTGTCTGTGTTATGGTGGTTGGCCCAGTGAATTTAATTGCTTTATCATCAAACTATACATATTACATACCATCCGACCACACAAATTTTGACAAATCAGATAATAAACATAATAATAATAATAATTTATTAATTCATAAAAATAAAAATAAAAATATCAACAAAAAACTAAAAAACAAAATAAAGGACCCCCTTCTCTTCACAAACTTAAACTTGTCACATATCATCATCGTCTTCCTCCCTCTCTCTACATTCACATTATTATAACCACATCTTTTTAATTTGGATTATCATCATATTCGATCCCTTTTGTTATTGGTTTTAGCTTTATTTTATCATTTCTTTTTTTTATATATTCATAATTCACCATCTCAATTACTTTGAAAATTACATACTTTTAAAAACGTGTAATTAGTACACTATCATCTTTAACTTTCAGAGACTTTTATAAGTTGTAATATAAAAGTTGACATTAAATTTGAGACAACTCAAAATAACATCACGATAATATCTATACTATTTTAATTCTGCTAGATCAAAAAATGTTTGATGTTTTTTTTGCCATATAGTTGTCTTCGCAATTATAACCTAGTGATGGGGGACATGTATCATAAAAGCGAAGATTACGGATTCAATCCACATCTTCATGTTCCTTTAATCACGAATTATGCAATTCACGTCATTTATATTGACTGTGGGATCAATCGATGAATAGGGACAAGAGGCTGGGTGAACCTTTTGTTTGCCATTTAGTTGGGTGGTAAAAGGGATTAAGTAATTAATAATAGTGTTGGCAATAATTAACCAAACTCGGTCAAGAATAATTAGAAAAAAGTAGTTTGGGGCAAGTAGAAGTAGACGTTTCCTCGTTTTTCAGATGTGTGCATCTTCTGACACAAATAATAATAATTTCAAATTTTGATTGATGATATAAGAAACCATTTGTATTTGTTTATTAATCCATTTACATCCAGTTACATTATTATCATCATCGATCAAAGCTTCTGCCTGCCTCAAATCATTTGATAAGAAAGGTCAAATCAAACCACTCTTTCTTTCTTTGATCAATTCCCAGGTACTTGTCCCAAAAACATACCTTTCAATACCATTCATCTTCATCTTCATATATTGATAGAGAAAGCTCTATCACTTCAAACCAAATAATAATCAACAGACTACTGTGTGAGTTACAAACTGAGTTTTACAACTGCATGAAACTTGTACTAAAAAAATCAATCTTTATTACCTATTATTTAGTTTGATTTTCAGATGGTGGTGCTGAATATGATGATGAAATAAAGTTTGTAGTCGTTGTGTAGTTGCACGCACTTCTTGGACACTCTCAAAGACGGCTCTGTAAAGAGAGGATCGATGGCAACCTACTACAACGGACATTCGGAAATTCAAGGTGGGGACGGGTTACAGACACTGGTTCTAATGAACCCCGGTTATGTAAATTACTCAGACGCCCAACAACAACCGGCGTCACAACCAGGGAATTTTATGTTTCTAAACAATCATAATATTCACCCATCTGTATCACACGCGCCACCACCTACCTCCTCCCAGACTCAACAATTTGTTGGGATCCCGCTCTCGGGACAACCAACCGTCTCTATTCATTCCCAACAGGACATATCAGCCTTCATGCCACGTGTGCAGTACAACATGTACAACCCTGTGGAGATGGCAACTGCAACAACGCATGAGGTCAAAAGATTCCAACAAGGTCTTTCTTTAAGCCTCTCATCTCAGCAATCTGGAGTACCCACCAATGATGATCAAGGGAGATCATCAGGGATTCAAAGTGTGTTGTTGAATTCCAAGTACTTGAAAGCAACTCATGAGCTACTTGAAGAAGTTGTCAACGTCGGTAAAGAAGTACTCAAGGATTCGGATAGAAGTCTCAAGATTGTCGGCAGTGGTGGTGATGGATCACCAATGGAAACTGGTGAAGAAACGAGCAACAAACGTTGGGACGTTACTGAGCTTTCTACGGCGGAACGGCAAGAAGTTCAAATGAAGAAAGCAAAGCTTGTAAACATGCTTGATGAGGTAATTAATTAATTAAAGATATTGCTTAAAATTCATTAGGCTGTAATTGAAGTTAAAGTTTTGTTTTGGTTATATAAAGGTAGAGCAGAGGTACAGACAGTACCATAATCAGATGCAAGTTGTGATTTCGTGGTTCGAACAAGCGGCTGGAATTGGGTCGGCAAAAACCTACACATCACTCGCGCTCCAGACAATATCGAAGCAATTCAAGTGTTTGAAAGATGCAATTATGGGACAGATTAAGGCTGCTAGCAGGAGCTTAGGTGAAGAGGAAAACTTTGGTGGTGGTGGTTGTAAGACTGAAGGTGGTTCAAGGCTGAAATTTGTAGACAATCAGTTGAGGCAACAGAGGGCTTTACAGCAACTGGGAATGATCCAACATAATGCTTGGAGACCCCAAAGAGGATTGCCTGAACGTTCTGTTTCCGTTCTTCGTGCTTGGCTTTTTGAACATTTCCTCCATCCGTAAGAATCATATCAAAACTAATAAACAGAATTCGTTTACTTGTCTGTAAAATTCTTATGGATTTGCTTTTCCCGATTTGTGTTTAGATATCCTAAGGATTCAGACAAGCATATGCTTGCAAAACAAACTGGGCTTACTCGGAGTCAGGTACATTTTATAATATTATTATTGTTATGTGATATTGTGATCTCTCTGTTTTGGTTTTATATATTTGTTAGATTGGTTGAATGCTATGATATTTGTAGGTTTCCAATTGGTTCATAAATGCTCGAGTGAGACTATGGAAGCCTATGGTTGAGGAGATGTACTTGGAAGAAATCAAGGAACACGAAAACAACAGATCAGATGAAAACAAAGCGAGCAAAAGTGAGCAAAGTGAGGATAATTCAGCATCCAAAAATGAAAAAAGTTTGTCCCCGGAGAACTCAAAAAGAGGATTCAACAACCCTCCTACACCGCAAACGTCTGTTGTCTCAACATCGCCCACTGCCACCAGAATCAACTTCCAAAACCCCTCTGGTTTCACCCTCATTAACTCCTCACAGATGGAAGGAATCACACAATTCAGTCCTAAGAAACCACGAAACAACGAGAGACAACAAAATTCAGATGTAGGCTTTACGGTCATGGGCAACCCAACAGATTTAATGGGCGGTTTAGGCGGTTTCCCGATCGGAGAAATAGGGCGTTTCACCGCAGAACAATTTCAACCACCATATTCAGGAAATAGCGTCTCATTAACTTTAGGTCTACCACATTGTGACAATCTATCAATGTCTGGTGCCCATCAGAGCTTCCTCCCTAATCAAAACATTCAACAATCTAATGAATTTGAAGCTATGAATCAACAATCTTCTTCACACTCGGCTGCCATGTATGAGACCATGAACATTCAGAACCAGAAAAGGTTTGCAGCACAACCAATGCCAGACTTTGTCACTTAACCGTAAAAGGAGTCAGTACTTAGAAGAACAAGATCAATGAAGTTCTTTATAGATATAGATATAGATTAGGTTTCTAGATTATATGGATGTATATTATTTTTGTACCGGCATATAGATAGAACGGATTGGTATATTGTATGTATCATGTATGTATGTAAAACTAGATGTATCTTTGGATGGGGGTATACAATTAAAGCAATATTTATATTAATAATTCATCATCATCTTCCTACAGTTCTTAGATGTGTATCCTAATTCCTACAGTTCTTAGCTGTGTGTTCTAATTTCAAGCTAGATCACCGTTGTTGCATGGTAATATACTACTATCGTATTACACACGAAAGATCAGATGTGGCAGTTTTGATCCATTTATTTTTTAATGGGTCAATCTAAGTTATGTTTTATCTTACACGGTCAAATAAAAAGCAGCAAAAGTAGACGGGCCAAATGGGGTGAAAATCCCCCAAACTCTATGTTTAATGCATACAATCCCCTAAGTTATTTAATTGAAAGATATAGATTCTATTGTATTAATACTGGTTTTTCTATCATGATAAAGAAAAAATTAATTTGAAAGACTTAAAAATTAGAAATAAACGTGTTTGCATGTCCACCTCACCCGGCCTGTATCAACCCATACTTAGAGAGGACCTGGATCAACGTAAACGTGTTTTAAACCGTTAAACTGCTTTCAGATCATCCCAACATGGCCCGTTCTACCCCGTCATAAGAAATGACCCTTTTCAACCCGACCTCATTTCTACCCATCTTGCCCACCCAAAGATAGATTTTGAAGAAGCACATAAATAACAATAATGTGAAACTGACATTCATATTATTGGAGCAGTAATGATGAGGTACACCCTGCAAAGTTTACCTCGAAATTGGTCCATCAGATGATCATTAAATATTCAGGACCACTGAAGGGTTCAAGACAACATTCTTTTGGGTTGCTCACCCCATCGGGCTAAGTGTTCTTCAGTACAGATTAATCTGTTTGGTTTGGTACAATCATTTCTTTGAAACAGTGATTGGCTAAAGTACAAATAGCACATCTAGCATGTAATATTCAGGAAAATTATAACAATTTAATGTTGTTTTCAACTATCAAGTATTTAAGAAGTCACAATTTCGTATGGTAGTGATTCTTTGATTTTTTTTAATACATAACATATACTATACCATATCCAATTAAAACGGATGACTAAGATTTACACTTGGATGTTAATAAATGGTGTTATGAGTGTTGGGGTGCTACATATTCAGTATAGTATGTATACAGGTCATTTTTGCAGAAGGTCCCAACAAGCAGGACCCTCAAGTTATTATAACTCCGATAAAAGGGTATGGCCTAATATTCTAAAGTCCTGCAAATATAAATGAGAAGATGTGATATTGCTGAATACAAACAAAAATGCCAAAAGAAGCAATGGATAATGTCAGGAGTTATCCACAAAGTAACATACTTTTTTTATAGCAGAAAATTAAGCTAAGTTGCACGTATTATTCATCTTTCAATACTGCAAGAATGATGAATCGGGACTCTATATCAATGATGCACATTAGAAGCGAAAAGAATTTTTAGACAGGAAAAAAGCCAATCGCAAAATGTGCTCCATTCAGAATAATAATACCCCAAAGCCGCAAGTCACTAGTTGTGGTTCACAATCATCTCCTATAAGTGAACTACATTCTGTTTAGTTATAGTGTGCATTCCCTTATATTTACTCAAAAAATGAAACCTTTACTCACTAGCGGGGTGAATGGTAGGAAGACTTATAGCCTAAAACCTTGGATCTTTCATTTGCTGAAAAGAAAAAGAGCATATGTTAACCACAAAGCAGCCAAAATGATCATCATATGCACATGGTATCATTAAATCCAAAAGCATACAACCAACTTGGACATAACATTACTGATATGGTCCAACATTTCGATATCGAACATTACAAGTTAAAACAGATATGAAAATTACGTAAAGCAACGGACCATCTAGGGTATAACTTTGCACTGCACTTAACGAACATGTCAACAATCATTGCTCTAATAACTACCACCCAAATGTTAACTTATTAATAATAAATAAATGTCTCTTTCAGACTTTTTGACAAACACCTTGTGTGCATTAATGAATCTCACCCAAATACGGTTATTATATAGCTCAGAGCTATCTATATTCAATAATTTGTGTTTGGCTAATTCAACGATTTAATTTAAGTCTTTTATGAATGTATGGTTAAATGAAGATGTAGATTAAAAAGGATATTGACCTGAAAAATACAAGTTTTGAAGTGAAACACGTGGTGTGCGAGGTATGGCGGCTGAGTGATAACCGACGAAACAAAGTTTTAGAAAACAAAACATCAATTTATCATCATGACTTACGTACTCGTACCCGGTCGTAATCAGTATCACCCACGAGTCGTTGTTACATTAGTCGACTAAATTTCCCTATTTAATCATTAAATTATAATTTAATTTACGTTTTAATCCTAAAGTATTTTTTATTGATGTTTTCATTATTCACATCATTGCTTCTAAGATTATTGTAACGCTCGTAAGCAACCAAAAAGCGACAAACATTGCCCAATGTCAACGAATAGTTATTTTCATACACAAAATGATCTTCTTATCTTCATAAATCCTCCTTTTCAATATTCGTTAATATCATAAATATAATTTCAAGCAACGGGATTCATGACATAATTACGAGCATAATGGCGCTTCAAAAGTATGTTGTATTTAACACTTAAGGTTGTCTATGAGGGTGGCCAACGGCTCAAGCCTCAAGGCGTCCAAATATTGAGGGCCATCAAAGTTAATATGTGGGGTGGCCAACGGCTCAAGCCTTCAGGCGTCCAAATATTGAGGGCCTTCAAAGTTAATATATGTGGTACGTTGTGTGATGACAAATACAATGTTTTGTACTTAATTTTTAAAGTAAAAGAACTTATGTTAGTAAGACGTGTGCCAACGGCCGTCGGTTGTGAGCGTCGGTTTTTGGCAACGTAATCGACGCCGTTGGCACGGTGCCTTCGGTGTCGTCCGTCGGTTTCTCGGATCACTTTTTCGACGGGAACGGACGGTGGAAAGTGGCGACTTTTTGTTTTGTTTTTTTTTCATTTTACCGTTAGAATATTAAAAATATATATATATTTTTTTAAAAACAGTCATATATCCGTTTGAAAAAAAAAATTACTATTTTCCTAACGCAAACACACTATAAATACACATACACATTCACTCAAATAAACACACAACTTTCATCTTATTTCTACAACCTTCATATTTTCAACAATTTATACTACTACATTCAAATGTCTTCCGACTCCGTTAAGGAAGATTTTTATACCGTCACTCAAATTTTCGATCCTATCGCTAGGCTCAATAAGCTAGACGAGGAAGATTTTTATGTCGTCCGCTCAACGTTTGTTTCAAGACTACTTTGCCGAGCGGCCAACATTCTCTCTAGATTACTTTCGGCATGGGCGGATCTCTATAGGGGCAGGGAGGGGTTATGGCCCCCCAAAATGCTGAGCTAGTGATATAATATATTCAATGAACTAATTAGTTTTCAGGAAAACTATTATAATGTAGAGAAGAATGGTGAGATAGAACCTCTAAATTTGAGCAAATTCTTTCATTTTAAAGAGAAAGAAAAAAGCTTAACTTTGATTATTTATGGTGGATATGTGATAACAAAGAAGATGACTTGGACAATGTGTAAACTTCACCTTTCTTCACCAAAACCCCCTTGTGCTTTATAAATATTCAGTTTAAACTCATCATTAAAGACAAATAAACTCATTTAACTAGTAGTCTAGCACTACCAAAAGCTATAACTATTTTTTTACCACAATAAACTTTTTAATAAAAATAAATACTATTGTTATAGTTATGTTGTTGGATGCCTTTCGATTCATAGATAAATAGTATTTAAACATTAAACTATTTATTTAGAAGTTCTATACACTAAAAGATTTTTATATATCTTTTAAGAAAATAAAATAAAAAACTCAAATATTTGTTTATAGTATATATGTTTGAATGACCTACTTTATTAGAGCACCATACTATCGAAATTTATATGGCAACCGTGTATTCAAGTATGTTTGTATTAAACTATTTTGGCCCCCCCATAAAATGTGTTCAAGATCCGCCACTGACTTTCGGCAACGTTTTCGGATGAGTCGAGCGTTGTTTATCCGTATATGTCAAGGTATACTGCCGTACTCTAATCTTCCATCACCAGACTATTTGCTTACTTTCATCAAAGTTAGGACGCGAACGGAAGATTTTGTTTTAATGTTTACCAAAAGGTCACTTCCGCCGTACGCGAAATGGCATACGATTGTGCAGCGGACGCGTTTGATTAATTTTTACATATGGGTCAACAAACATCGTACGATTGTTTGGACAACTTTTGTAAGTATATTTTTCATCTATTTTCGACCGAGTACTTAAGAAGACCAACACTCCAAGATGTGCAACGGTTACATCAACGTCATGTGGAGGTGCATGGTTTTCCGGGCATGCTCGGAAGTATCGATTGTATGCACTGGCCTTGAAAAAATTGCCCAGTTGCATGGCAAGGTCAATACACTCGAGGTGATCATGGCCATCCAACAATCATGCTCGAAGCGGTTGCCTCTCACGACTTATGGATTTGACACGCTTACTTTGGCCCTACGGGATCGAGCAACGACCTCAACGTCCTTAATGAATCCGATTTATTCAAAGACTTAGTACAAGATAAAGCTCCAAAAGTAGTGTACAATATTTCAGGGACTCAATTTAATGAAGGATATTGACTCGCTAACGGAATTTATCCAGAATGGGCGACGCTTGTGAAGACGTTTAACCATCCGATAACAGAAAGCGAGATGAGGTTCAAGAGATACCAATAATCCGCCAGAAAAGATTTGGAACGAACTTTCGGAGTGCTTCAAGGCCGTTGGGCAATCATCAAAAACCTGCTAGACAATATAGCGTCAACAAAATACGTCAAATCATGCATTATTGAGTGATTTTGCACAACATGATAACCGAGGAAAATGGACGAAATATGTGTCGACTTGAGGAAGAGTATACGGCGAACCCGAAAAATATGCCCCAACGCTCGTGGCAAGAAAGGGTTGCAACACAACTTCATATGGACAAGGAACTACGCAACCTTGAGGTACATCATCAACTTCGCGACGATCTTATCCAACACATTGTGACCCTCCCACCAAATTTCCGTCAAAGGCTTAATTAGACGTATTTTTTTGAATAAATGTACTTTTTTTAGTTATTGTAATGTTTTATTTTTAATTAATGTAATCTTTTTTATTTTAATGTAATATTTTTTATTTAATTTTGTAGTTTAATTAAAGTTAAATTTAAATTAAACACACTACATCATGCTTTTTAATTAGACCACTGTCAACAGTGAACACAACTGACGCCGTCAGTTTTTGCCAAATCAGCGCTACGTCAGCAGTTTTCAAAAGTGACACAAAACTGACACTACATTGCCAACAGTAACATCACTTCAGTTTTTTCTGGACTCCACACATTATTTACTTTAATTATTTAAACTACAAAATTAAATAAAAAATATTATATTTTAATAAAAAGATATTACATTAATTAAAAAATAAAGTGCAACTAGTCGTCTATTCCGAATCGTCAAGATCTTCGGCTTCGTCTTCGTCCTCATGTTCCTCCTCGTCAGAGTCCGAATCAATTTCCATGTTAGTGGCAAGAGGATCGGATGAAGGGATGTCATCACCAAGATTGATGGGGTCGATTTGAGGTTGGTGTGTACGCCGGTTGGCCATGACCCCCTCGTCCGAATAGAATTTCGGATAAACTTTTAGTATCCCAACATCTCTCGTACATAAATTTGTATTTTTCTTGGGACTTAAATAGTTTATAACACGTGTCAACAATGTCTTTTTCCGAAGCCCCGCTTGGCCTCGGGTTGGTTGCGTGGTTGTAGATGGCGATGAAAGCTTTGACATCTTTGCGGATTTTATTCCACTTTCCTTGTATTTGATTGACTGTACGTTTTTCGGGTGCCACTTTATTGTAGTCATTTACTACTCTTTGCCAAAAAGTATCGTAGCTTTGTGAATTGCCTTCACGACTCTTTTCGGATACATGGACCCATCATTCGGACAATATAACCGCCTACTCGTCCGACCATTTTTCTTGTACCCTTTTTTCTTTCCTATCTTCGGGTTCGGGTTGGTGTTCGGGTTCGGGTTCGGGTTGGTCTTCGGGTGGTGTATTAATGTTTCCGAATTTTGGATAGTTAATTGGGGTTGGTGGAAATGGAGAGAAAACTGAGGGTGTATGTTGGTGTTGATAAAATTGTTGGTTTTCAAATGTCGAGGGGGTTTGGGGAAGTGGATGATAAGGTGAGTAAGGTTGGTAAATTTGGTAATTTTGGTATGGTGGGTGTTTGAGTATGATGCAAATCCGAGTTGTTGACTAGGTGAAGAGTTGCTCGATTGAGCGGAAGATGAACCCGTTGGTGAAAAGGGTGGATTCGATTGAACATTTGGTATCGGATTATTCATAATGTGGTTCCACATATCGGATTCTTGTGAAGTTGTTGGTGGTGTATTTTTGTTATAATTTATTGGCATTTTTGAAGTTGGTGGTGGTATATGGAAGATGTAAATTTATGTATGAAAGATGTAAATTTGTCTATGAAAGAAAGTAGATAAGTTGTAGTAGATTGTAGTGAAAAAAGATGTATGGAAAAGGATTTATTTATAGTGTAAAAAAGGTAAGTTTTTTAGTTTAAAAAAAGTATATTAAAAAAAAACTAACCGTTGCCCCTAACGGTTGTTTTTTAATTTTTTTTTATTATATATATATTTTTTAAATAATTACGAATAACGTTA